>JAPFBE010000002.1:47034682-48273310 GCA_034336665.1 Luscinia megarhynchos | reverse complement strand
TAAGAATAAGGAAAATTTAATAGTTAAAACTGACTGATGTCAGCTAACACTCCGACCAGCAGACTCAGCAAGCAAGTCAATAATTCTAGATCTGAGTAAAATAAAATAAGCTGGTGTCTGTGGTCGTTTTAAATTTCCACCATTACATGATTATTCCTTCTTAATGTGTCTCCAGTTTGTGGCCAAATCTGTCCCTCAGCATCTAGAATAATTTGCTTTCAGACTTGGTGGATTTCACTGATTTAACAGTGTTAAAATTTTAACTATTTAGCATTATAGTAATTCTATTTTTAAATTTTATATTGAGAAGATAATTTTAATAAATAATCTTTAATGTAGCCTGTTCTGTGAGACTGCTCTAAAGATTAATTTTCCCATGTTTTATACCAGTATAGCTTTGTTATATTCCTCACTTGTGGTTTCACAGTAACTTAAGGACAAATATTTTAAACATATTTCAATCATGTTCATTCTCAGTAAGGACTAAATATAATGTAGATGGTGAGTGACAAGTCAGTGTGGTTCATTTCTGGTGATTCTGGCTACAAAATCTGAATTTTGAGGCCCTAGTGAAATATGAGTGCTGTGATTCTTTCCCTCTGTTTCTGGCCGGGTGATTGGATTACTGCAGCTCTCGTACAGATTGTGCTAGAAATTCTTTTGGTGTTACTAAATGCAGCAATGTACTGATATGCAATTATTATGTGTTATGGTTTTATGAACTGTTTGCTTACTATCTTAACTGTGTTTTTTCTGGCCTTCTTTTTGAGATTTACTTGTAGAGAAAAAAAATCCTTTTAATACCTGGGAACTACATCTCTCTGTCTCTTGAGAAATTCTTCAGTAGTTGCATAGCTACAGATACGATTTTTGGTCTTGCAGTTTACTCTCTGTCTACACTTAATGGTGTGAAATCTGATTTCTCCTTAATAGGATCACAATGCCTTTGAGCCTCTTGGTTACAAAATGGACAGTGAGGATCTGATATTTATATTTTCAGAAAGAAAGCTTTAGCAGGTATTGCAACAGACATTTTGGAATCTCATTGTTTTTATAGATACATTAAAAACAAACAAAAAACTCCAGTCTTTTTCTTTTAAAAAATATTGACCAAAAAAAATAGATTTCAGAATCCTGCAGGAGCAGATACACCACAAGTTAATAGATGCACAGAGACTTTCACAGGCAATTGTTACAAACAGTGGGAGTGGGACTTATTTATCACTCCTATTGGAGCTGCTAGGAGTACTCTCTTTGTGGTTTTTCCTGCCCTCAGAGCAAGCTACCAAACCTTTCTTTCTCATGGCAAGGAAGAGCAGAGGAGCCTAGTCTGACAGTAAATCAGTCTGATCCTTGTGGCTGAGGCTGTGACCATGTTCAGGTCCACTGGGAATGCTTTAAGGAACATTTGCTTTTGACATGTGTGTCCACTCAGAAAGTCTCATTTGGATGGATTGGGATCTAAAGGCAGTACAAGAGCTCCAGCTTGGCTTTCCTATTTTTTATTCTGTTACTGTTTGTCTCAAGTTAAATCATAACTATCACCTCTCTCAGATGTAAATTTACTGAATTTCTATATCAAGGATTTTAAGTTCTGTATGATGACATAGGATTGATCTCAAGTGGATAGCTTTCAACCTTGTAATCTGCTGTCTTGAACTGAAATTACACCTATCTCAACACTTTCAATGTCAAAAGATGCATCAGTATTTACAGCAGCAGCAGATTCCTCAGAGGAAGGGATGTATCTGTTTACCTTAAACATTGACAATTATTCTTTATCCTCTGTATTTAGTCTTTATCATCAGCTGTTAATAGCGCTTTCAAATGCTCTATATAAAAAATGAAATCCAGAAATATAAACGGTAAGGGAAAAGTAGATCATATGTAAAGGTTTGTGTTTCAAATTAGAAGCCAAAGAATCACATTGTAGAGCAGGTATGTAGAGATTTTGGTTTATTTTTTCTTGTTCATGTTTGTTTGGAGTTTTTAAATTGGTTTCTGTTAAAAATAGAACTTTATAATCAGGTCTTTAATTCCTTTTGTTTTTATTGATGCTGTCAAAATTACCTTATTAATGTAGATAGTGAGGCTTTAGAATAGTTTTGCTCTTCTGTATCAAAAAATGACTTGTGTTAGAAAAGCTTCTCTTCAGAGTGCTTTCAAGTTCATAAAGATATTAAAGAATGTAAGGAAATTTCTCTTGTAATTCTGTACTGAAGACCAAAAGGATGAAGAACAAGGCTGTCCTGCAGGTCTATAAGGAACTCTGTCCCTCTGTACTGTTTTCTGCAGCCACCAACACTTGTCACTACTAGTTTACCAGTGGTTATGGCAATGACAATGCAAAAATTTGACTGAATCCAGACAGGGATATTTTTCTCATATCTTATTTTTCCAAACTACTAAATTGTTAAATTACTAGAATTGACATCATATCTTTCTCACCCTTGAAAAGGGCATTCAAAGGCAGAAAGCTTTAGCTCAGTTTGATAACATCAAAACTATAACAATTTCTCTGGAATTATTTCTTATTGCCTCCAGATTCTGTAAAAAAATTAAAAGTACTTTACTTTCAGCTAATGTTTTGAATTGAGAAACCTTAATGTTTTCAATATGTGTACTTAATATTCAGAACTATTTCTAGACAGCCTTGATTGATCAATATTTTAGAGTCTTGTTTTCTCTTTACACCTCTGGAACTTCTTAAAATAGAGGGACGTTATGTTTTAAGACATTTTGGTAGCAAGTGTAATGCTAAAATAGCATGCATTCCTGACTGTCAGATTCTTTTGCTTTCCTATACATATTCTTTGATAGGTCAAAATCAAAATAGAGTATAGCACGGAAAGATACACCAAACACTGATTCCCATCTTGAAATTTCGACCATAGATTGTAAAAGCTCTAAGAAAGGGTATTGAGAAACTTGCTTTACAATTTTACTTGTTCTTAGGAGAAAGTGCTTCAGGTAACAGCAAGAACTCACACAGGATTTCATATGCTACCCTCACGAACTGTACAAGTGTTCCTGTTTATACTCTACCTTTAATAAATATCCTAATTCAATGGGGATAGTGCTGGATACCTTATGCATTGTACAGATTTTGCATTTTTTTAACTCTTCCTAGTAACAGAAAAATAGTATTTTTCTCTTTAAATGGGCAACCATAAATCAGTTGTGATATCTGTAAGTCATAACCCTTTACTTTCCCTGAACATTAAAATTACTATTAAAGAAAAACAAAATTATCTTATTATCTTGTTATCTTCAAAATTGCTTTAGTTCTTATAAGTTCTGTAGTGTAGTGACTTTATCTAAACAATTTGTCCAAATCATAATCATGAGTTTAGTGAAAGAAGAGTTAGTCTTGTGGTTAATCTTTTGCACATCTATTTATAGCTATTCTGGTCTGAAGGGATAATATCACCAAATGGAGATGAGTTCTATAAATATGTCACAAAACAAAAATTATTACAATTACAAACTACATTTAAATAAATATAGGGAAATTTACTTCATATTATAATTTACTTTAAATCACAATAATTTTTGGAACTTTCAAAGTTTTTTCAAGAATTCTTGGCCTTGTCCTAACAAAGTTCCCTCAGAAGAGCCTGTAAGAAAATTCACTAAAGTGAAAAGAAGAAAATTTCAGTAACAGCTAGCTGTTCTTTCATTTTCACCTAATTTATTTATTATATTCTTTCTGCAAAATATTACTGTAAATTATTCTTTAAAGGGATCACAGATCTCCAATTACATAAGCTTTTGTGAGAATTTTTTCTTAGTTCTGTTTTATCCAGGTTATGTCGACAAATTATAAAGGAAAAAATGTTCAAACCCCTATCAAAATTATTTATATTCTCCTAATTATCTTTCAAATATTCTGCAGGTTAAAGCAATAAGTAGGTCTAATAACCTTAAATCATGTTACTATCTTAGTAAAATTCTAAGTGAAATCTGTTTCACAGATTTCTGATTATAAACCCACAAACTCTGATTGTAGATGCCAACATCTAACTGCCCGTTACATATAAACAAATAATCCAATTCACAATACTAAAAAATAATAAAAGAGGTAACCTATAAACAGCTTTGTGTTTAATCAGTTAGATCCATAAACAGTAAGAAATAATGAAGTGTAAATTAATTTTCTGTACTGCTTGATTGGAAAGTGGCTACAAACAATAATTGATAACTGGATTGGACTTTGAACTGTAGTAGTGACCCTGGCACCAAAGCATTTTGATGCTTACTATGTGCTTGCAGCTTGTTGTCTGTCATTTTCATTTAGATTGCATCTCTCTGAGGCAGGCTTTGTCTCAATTTTTGTGCTACATGGATCAAATCAAGCTCCCGACTACTTCTGACTGCCCTAAGAATGGATCCTAGAAGCAATTACCAGCTCAGCCATATCTGGCCTCCTAGATTATTCCCAACACTTTCCAAAATCTCAGCTCTATATATATAATAAAAAGCAACTGTATAATATGACAGAAACAGTCCTTTATATCCAGCTAATTTTATATTATATAAAATGACTAAATTTAGTTTATGTTATAAAAAATTGTGCGTAATTAAAAAAAAGCATCAACTTAAATCAGATATATTTAGAAACAAATTATATAAATATATCTCTGTAGGCTATGTTTTCTCTATTAATTTTCCTGTTATCTTCACATAATAGATATTCTCTGTCCTTTTATAACATTCTTGTATAACTTCAGACATCAAAGAAATCAAAGGAAGGAAGCAGTATCAGTAAACTATATTTCAAAATTCAGTTTCAATCAGCAGTCATTTAATAACTAATATTTAGAACTAAAACCTCCTCTGGGAGGAGGAGACTTTCTCAAATATCTATTTTGATAAATATGCAAATATTGTAATGATATTTCAAGTTGGATTATCCTGTCTTTATATGTCTGTATCAGCATGGTCCAGGATAAGTCCAGATGCATCTTTATATGAGGTAACAATGTGCCCTTATGTGAAAGGTCAGTGGTCTCCTGGGCTTCATTGGAAAAAGTACTTCCAGCAGGTCAAGGGAGGTGATTCTTCCCCTCTGCTCAGCACTGGTGAGACCACACCTGACTGCTGGGTCCAGTTCAGGGCTCCCCAGTACAAGGGAAACTTGGACATCCTAGAGAGAGTCCAGTGAAGAGCAACAAAGATGATGAAGAGACTGAAGCATCTTTCATGTGAGGAAAGGCTGAGAGAGCTGGGGCTACTCAGGCAAGAGAGGAGAAGTCTTGAGGATCTGATCAATCAATGTCTATAAATACCTGAATGGAGAATGCAAACATGATGGAACCAGGCTCTTTTTGGTGTTGCCCAGTGACCGGCCCAGAGACAACTGGCACAAACACAGAAGATTCCTCCTGAACTGCAGAAAACAATTTTTCTCTGTGCACAGATTGCCCAGGAACTTTGTGCAGTCTTGTGCTGGTTTAAAACCCAGCTGGAAAATTAAATCGTGCTTGAGTTGCTTTCACCCTTTCTCCTGATGAGAGGGAGACCAAAACACAGAGATTCCCACTTGAGATAAATACTATTTACTTGATACAAACAAACAAACAGAAACAGCAATGAAATAAGAAAAAATGAACAGCAAAAGTAACATTATTAATACAAAATTAAAAAAAAAGGTATGGAATTAAACTCTGATAGATACTTTGGCCCTTTTTTTCCTCAGTACCAGGACAAATCTCCCTCCTTGCAGATATTCTGAAGTCTTCTGCACATACTTCAGGGTACCTGGTCTGGATATCCCTGACCGAACAGAGGGGTTGGACAAGGTGATCTTCCAATCTCCACCATTCTGTGAGTTTTTGATTATCTGAATCTGATATGTTCTTTTTTCCTGATGCTTGGATAAATAGACAAGTTGCTTGAGAGATTAATAAAGGTGTTCTGCCAGCATTATCTTAGATAATATTAGGGGGATTAAAAGCCTAGCTTTTTAAAAAAATGAAAGGTTTTCTTCAACAAGTCAGCCAAAATTTGTTCAGAAATCTTAACTCATAACAATAATTCAATGCTTTCAGAAATATTTGAGGCATAGCTTAATCTTGCTAACCTATATAAATGTATACTTTCTCCTGTAATCAAGATTATGGAGCTGGTTATGATTAACAAAACATTCATGTTAATGAAAAAGATTTTAGAGATAGTGTTTTTTCAATAAAGCTATTACGTTTTATACTTCCTGAGGATTTGGACTGAAATGGATCATTAGTCCTTTGACCTGTTGGCCACTCCTCTCTTGATGCAGTCCAGGATGCAGTTGACTTTCTGGACGGCGATCCACACTGTTGGCTCATATCCAGCTTTCAGTACACAAGAACCTCCAAGTTTTTCACTGCAGAGGTCCTCTCAATGCTCAGTGAGTTCCTCTCCCAGTCCGTACTCATGTCTGGGGCTGCCCTGATAGCATGATTATTTTTTGCCTTTTCTTTTATATACCTTTTATATGTGTTTTATATACATTTTATATGTGTTTTATATACCTTTTATGCATCCTCAGTGCTCAGAGCGTGCATACTTGTAATTCCTTAAGTCTGATAATTTAGCACAGTCCTAGTATTCTGTTAGGCGAGTAGACCAAACATCCTAAAGGTCTTGCAATTGGAGGTTGGAAAGCCCCATGCTATCTTGAGAAACCTAAGTCCTCTTTAGAATACATCCTGTAAATTAAGATAAGCACAGCCAGGAGGGAATTCTTCAGGGTGGGAGAATATCATGCTATTCATTCAAGCCTCTCATTGGGGCATCTTTGTTAGATATGCTAATTTGTAAGGTCTATAAATTGTATACGTGATCTATCGCGTGTGTATTTCAGCATGGTGAAGATGTGCACCGTAAAGACCCTTATTAAAATACTGAAGTAAAAAACCTTTATCTCCCTTAACCGTGTCTGGCTCTTAATTTTTTAGGATCCGGGAAATAGCATCAGCCCCTCCCAGATGAACTTGGACTTGTTGAATCTCATAAAGTTCTCATGGGCCCACTTCTTAAGCTTGTCCAAGTCATCCTGGATGGCATCCCATCCGGATCTGTCAAATGCAAAGCTCAGCCTGGTGACACCTGCCAACTTTCTGAGGGAAGCAATTGATCCTACTCTGTGTCATTGATGAAGAGCACCAGTGCCAAGACAGAGCCCTGAGGGACATCACTCATCCCAGGCCTCCTCTTGGACATAGAGCCATTGACCACAACTCTTTGTCTGTACCCGTCCGTCCATCCATCCATCCATCCATCCATCCATCCATCCATCCATCCATCCATCCATCCATCCATCCATCCATCCCCTTATCCCCTTATCCACTTGAACAGTCCACTCTTCAAATCCAGGTCTCTCCACTCTAGACATAAGGATGATTTTTGGGACTGTATTAAAGATATTACAGAAGTCTAGGTAGATTACGTAAGTCAATTATCTTTTGTTGACCATGACAATCACTCCTTCATAGAAGGCCACCAGATTGGCTGCACATGATTTGCTCTTGGTAAGCCATGCTGACTGTCAAGGATCACCTCATTGTCTTTTAATAGTGTTTCCATGAAGATCTGCTCCATGATTTTCCCATGGAGCATGGAGGTGATGTTCACTGGTCCGCAGTTCCCTGGGGATTCCTTTGTTTCCTTTTAAAAAACCACAATCATGTTTTCCTTTTTCTAGTCACTGGGGATTTCCCCTGACTGACATGACTTTTCAGATACAGATGGGACTATCAGGGCAACATCAGCCAGCTCCCTCAGAACCCTGGGACACATCTCATCAGGACCAATAGACTTGTGGAAATTTAGTTTCGTCAAGGGATCCCAAACCTGCCCTTTATTTACAGTTGGAGGTACTCCACTAGCCCAACCCTCAACTGGATGTTCAAAATGGGGAATCTGGGCATTCAGATCAGATGTCTCATACTTTTTTTTTCTCAACTTTTTTTTCACAGTATAACTCAGTGGAATAATTTAATTTTGACATTTAACTTATCTGGAGGTTGCAGAAACACTGAAACATTCATGAAATATAAAATAATCTTCAGAGTCCCCAGTGTTCATGTTTTGTCACCTGTACATTTTGTTTAATTTATATTCTTAGGTGACAAGCAATAGTGAGAACACTTAGGTTTGCCAGGATGAATATGTGTGCTCTTCTAAGGCCCATGAATTACCAACAACATTTTCAATAATGAAACACAGCTTTTTAAACACATTCATATATCTTGAAAGCCACTTGAACATATGAGGATTTTCAGAGGATTTTTTAAAAGCAAAACTGTAAAGTGTGTTGATTTATGCCTTGGCCTGATATTGGAATGCATTATAATTATCCTAGTCAAAGTTTTATGCGGCAACATCCCCATTCCATAAAACATTCCTCCAAAGAGGCATTTTTGCCAATACAGGCATTTCTTATAGTATGAAATGTACATGCATATATATTTCCATTATATGTATATCATTATCAGATTAGTTTGTTGGTATTGATGCACGTTCATATGTGTGTACACATATAATATATATAAAGAAATATATATGATATAGATAAGGTATGTATGTCTATAAGTACTGGTCCTAAGAAACTTGTAGCCTCATATGAAGGCCCCAGAATTTCCATACTAGATGGTTTGTTCTCCATTTTGATAGGGACTCATTCTACTCAGATTATACACTGAAGCCTAAATCTGCGTAAGAAGCACAGTGATTTCCCTTCAGTCCTGTGTTCTCTGTTATGACACAGATTTATGGAATTCTTGGGCTCTGGCATTGTGACGCTCTATTGTTCATTTTAATGATTCTCTGGTGGCTGGAACCCAACAGTAACAATTCAAGTTAGTAAGTGGGGTGGCTCCACACTAAACTTCATAAAATATTTAGAGCAAAGTCATTACTTCTGTAGGGGCGTTTAGAGGGGGCTTGCCCTCCAAAGAATCAAGTGCTGGTGTACTAACTCCACTTTCTTCACTGATACTAACTGAACTGTGAACACAGGTGCATTTTAAAGCATAGATTTCTACAGTTACCCTGGTCAAAAATTTCATTATTTCCAGACGAGGTTCTAAATCTTCACTACACCAGACCTCTCATATTAGCTTCCAAAAATCACATTTTCTCCCTTTTAAACAATAAATTTTGATCACAGACAGCTTCTATTTGTAGATCACAAATGTTCAAGTGAAATCTTCAGCAATCTGAGTGCATGCTAGACATCACCTATTCCACATTGTAGGTTAATTTCAGCCCTAGGAATATTATCTTCAGGTGCAAGGGCTTTCCTTTACTTCCTTCAATCCTTCATTGCCTCCTGACTTCAGTAGCTGCTGAGGATCTAGCTACACAGGAAAAGACAATACCCAAAGTTTTAGGGCATGCTTACCCCCTACCTGGTCCTCTGCAAGACCTGATGCAACATATTTTTCTCTTACTGTGCTTATGGCTGAATATGTCTACTCATAATATTTAACAGGGAATGTGAAGCAAATAGTAAGTGCAGGTTAACTACGTGTAACACAAGTGTTTTTGTAATCTTTGAATCAGAGGTACACTGGAATCATTACTGTCATCATAACTGCTGTTTAAACCCAAAAGGTGCCCCTAGAAAAGCAGATTGCTGGCACAGATGAACTTTGATGGTGTTTCTGACATTGAGTAGTTCATCAAAACTCTCAATTTTTATCTCTGAGCTAAGAGGCAGGAATAAGGTTGAGCTTAATGGCTAGCAATTTAACAATTTAGTAGTTTGGAGGTATATAACCTGGGAAAAGTATCTGTGATTGGTTTTGATTACATTTTGCAGTGTCTAATAATTGCTTGTTATCACTATTAAACACTTGACAAGCTTTTTATTATAAATCTATGTTATTAGGACTTTTCAGCTTAAATACATTGCCCCTTAACAACTATAGCCTTAATGTAAAAAAAGGAAACATGGACTTTTTACTTTGTTTTTTTTTTTTTTTTCAAAGATGAAAGTATAAGCTGCAGAGAAAAGGTGGAAATCACTACTTGAATCTGGTCTTAACATATGATTTAGGCTTTTCCCATGTGTAATGGCTGAAAACAAAAAACATCCATGAGTAATAAGGGTTGAATCTTACCCTGTGCTAATGATCAAAAAAAGAGGGCATCACTGGAATATGCTACTTCATGAATGATACTTAATCAAACAGTATTTACATAAAGTTAAGCACATGCTTAATTTCTAGCAACATGTTGTTTTAATCTGTGAAGGAGGATGAAATTAAAATTTAACAAATGGACTAAAGAAACAGTCTAATGGTAGTATTTGTATTTTAGAATCTCATGGCGCTACATTTATCAATCATTTCCCTAAACTAAAGATTTTTTTTTAAATTTATTAGCCCAGTTAATGAAAGATCTAATTCAGAATGCAGAAACCAAACTTCACAGTGTTAGTCTGTGTCCTGGTTTCAGCTGGGATAGAGTTGATTTTTTTCTTCTAGGAGCTGGTGCAGTCTTGTTTTCCGGGTCTGAATAAGTGAATAATGCTGATAATACAGTGATCTTTTTAGTGACTGCTAAGTTGTGTTTAAACTAAATAAGAAGGCTGGTGGGACACAAAAGGTTGAGAGGAGACACGGCCAGGACCAGCTGACCTACACTGGCCAAAGGGATATTCCATAATGTATGGCACCATTCTCAGGATATAAAACATGAGGGAAGCTGGCTGGGCAGCCACTGCTTGGCAACCGTCTGGGAGTGGTGAGCAATCATTTTCATTTACATCACTTGTTTGTACATACAATTTTTTTTTTGTTATTTTTTCTTTTTCTGTCACAATAAACTGTCTTTATTTCAACATATAATTTTCTAACTTTGAGACTTCTGATTCTCTCTCATCGAGATGGGGGCAGGGGGAGTGACCAAGTGATCTAGTGGCTGGCTAGGTCTAAACCTAGGTTTAAACTTGATAGTGTGGAACCTCCAGAGAAATGCATTGCCTGAAGATTACCTCTCAGATGTTTGTTCACATTGTAAGAAAAAGATATAAATTAGGAAAACAGAGATGAAATATTCACCTAGTACTAATAATTTCTCAATATTTATTCTCAAATTTTCCAAGATGGTTCTTCTCATGAAATTTCTGATATATCATAAATTAAATAAAATATCCAGCGTATTTTAAACATTTGAACAAATAAGACAGGAAAAAATGGATCTAAGGCTGACAACAGCTCTAAGATGAATCAATAGTTGTAAGCTGAATTACAGGGATTAATTTCATAGCTTTGATCATATGAAAAGCGTTTGGGATTTGCTTAAGAAAAAAAAACTTAAATATCAAAACCAGGAAAATTAGTGATCATTCTAGAATTTCAAAAGAAAATGGGGAAATAGACTTACTAAAAGCTAGATTGTTTTGCTTTGTCGTGTGGCGGTAGAGGAAGAGGAAGAAAGTGATCCATTAAATTTTGAATTATGAAAATTCCCATAAAATGGCCTGCCAGGAAATGAAAACACTTCTCAATTCTGGAAATAGCAAACATGATGTAACAATTATGAACCCATCCAATTTCTACAAGCTACATGAGGACAGAATGTGGGAAGGAAAAGACATTTGCTATAGTGAAAGCATTAAGTTAGACCTTGTGTGCAAGAGAAAAGAAATTAATCAAAATGACACATCAGCACTAAAGATATTAATTATTACCAGATTTTCACACACAAATCCCACAGGTTGTCTGACAAAAGAAATAAATTAAAAATCAAAGCAGGTTATTATTTATGCATAGGTAATATAAGAGGAAGTTTATCAAGGACAGCCCATTCTCCTGGCAAAGAACAAAGCTCTGTTCTTTCCTGGCAAGAAGAGGACTTGTTTTGTCTGGAGAATACTTCTTTTCCGAGAACAGGATTTTCAAGGGATGTGGTTTTTCTGTAATGTTCTTCTGGGACCTCCCGTGATCTAGCCATATTCCAGTTCTACATATTGTATAAAATCAGAAAAAGAGTGAAATATTGAAGAGTCACATTAGTTCTATTACTGCATACTGACTACATTAAAAAAAAAGGGCTGCAACCAGTACAACTCTATTCTTAGTCTTCAAGATGGGGCCAAACTGAAATGCAAGATCTTGAATCAAAAGAAGTAAAAAAATGAAACAATGGTATCTTCATGAATGCAATCAATGATGCGTAGATATGTCAGTTAAAACACTGCAATGAATATGGAATCTTCATCACAGTTGACAGAGAAATTGGTGGATGACAAGGGGGCCTAAAGTATTTATTATATATCACAAATGAGCTGGAAAATATATATTGGAAGACTATGAGGCAGGCTCCTGATCCACAATCAGTGTAACAGTCTAACTTACATTCAGCAGATATATTCTTATGGCACTTATGATCAACAAAATTCAAATGAGAACAAGAAGGTAGAAGAAACTCAGCATTTGAAAGACTTCACCAAAAGCAGCATAATTTGTGATTTTTATGCTGACTGTGGAAGAAAAATACATATCATTAATGTAGCAAAAAGAAACTTATTATGTATCCAGGCCATGTATTGGCATACAAGCTTGTAATGTACCTCTTAGAACTAAAGAGGAAATTGAAAGCAAAGTAACATATCTAAGCAGATTTGAGCAGGAAATCTTTTCAAATTATATGTGCAATAAAGTGCCCCTTGTGGAAGAAGTATTATCATCTTAACTCTCTTTTCATTAAGGTTCAATACACATAAGTTTCAGAACTGAGATGCTGTCCTAGACAGAGAGAGTATTGCCAATCAAAGCACACTGTGAAATTTCCAACAAGCAATATCAGATGCTATGTTGATTTCAAACAGAATGGAGGATTAGTTTGGTACAGGAAATGTGTTTGCATTGCTTTAAATATAAAGACCATGGGCTACTTCTTTTTCCTTAGGCAAATTCACACTGGGCATTTCAAATATGCATTGATGTGTTCTATTCATCAGTGGTTGCATTTAATACCCATAACTTGGCTGTGGTGGTTAGATACATACCCAACATGTCCCTATGCATATTCATCTGGACACTTTAACCATCTTAAACTGCACAAGGGCTTTCATTAGAAAAAAATGATATGAGCTCAATACTGAGGTAACTTCTGCTATATGTCACAATAACATTTTACCTACTGCTCCTGCTCCTGGCTTTTGGCATTAGAACTACATTTTCTGTCTATGGTTTTACAGTCTTTGCTATCCTAGACTGTTTATAGACATTTCTCAGTCTTTGTCATGATGTCACTTCAGCTGCCACTTATTAGAAAAATCCAACCAGATGGGTTGGCGAGTACTTCCAAGAAATTAGGCTTAAACTCGTTGCTAAAGATGCAAGTATGAACTGTTACTTTTGCAATTTTCTTAAGAAAACTGCTGGAAATTAAAAATGAATCACTTGCTGACATTTATCTGTTGCTTCTTCAAAGTCATGCTTCCTTCAGCCTCTGGGAGTTCACTTCAGGATTGGCAAGACACTTTGGGAATGATTACATGAGGCATCCATGCAGTCTTTATCCAGGCTGTCTGTAGGTGATTTACAGTGACAATGTACCTAGGTCATGGAAATTCTGGCACAACATGGGCTGATCAGCTGACAGAGTGCAGCAGGCAAGGACAGGTAAAATGTGGTCCATGAAGCTTTTATAGGAATGTCACCTGCAACTGCAGGAATTCATTTGCTACTATGAATGAGCAGCAATAGATTAAACCGTTTGCAGCCACATGTTGCATGCTAGAGCCTGAAAGAATTAATCTTTAGATGAAAGGGGATGGGGTGACGAGTTCTCTATCTAAGACTAGCACATATGGGGCATCAGCAGGACTTTTCAGGGACCAAGATACTGCTTTAATAATATTTTACTGTGTATTCATTTTGAAACAGTCCTGGGCATCACAGCTTCTCTCTGGAAGGCACAGTGATCTAGCCAAAAAATGTGTGATTGAGGAATAAGATGTACATGATACAATGTGCAGGTTATCATAGATTACTTCACTTAGTGCAATCTATATGAGATATTTGCTGTGTATTCAATGCAAATGTGCATATTTCATGCTATTTGCAAGTTTTATTTTCTATTGGAAAATGTTTCCAAATGCA
Source organism: Luscinia megarhynchos (assembly GCA_034336665.1). Classification (NCBI taxonomy): domain Eukaryota; kingdom Metazoa; phylum Chordata; class Aves; order Passeriformes; family Muscicapidae; genus Luscinia; species Luscinia megarhynchos. The sequence continues at coordinate 48,259,211 of JAPFBE010000002.1, read as the reverse complement.
GATTTCCAAGTAATCATACTGTAATAGGACTAAGTACAGCAATATAGCATTTGCTTTGAGTCACAAACAGATTTAAGATGAGGAAGTTTGGAGAACGCTATTCATTTAATAGCTCATAAGAGCCATCCTCACCAGGTGTTAAGTGATTTTTTTGTAGCATGCTAAATACTCATATTTTTTAAAAACCCCAAAGTGTTCTTCTTGGTTCACAGTGTTCAGCATTTTATGCATTTTCCTTGTTGAAGAGACCTTGGAATGTAGATTACTGCATTTTTCTGACATATGCTGTTGTTCCTGAAAGTAACATTTAAAAAGTGTAGAAATATCTCTATGTTTAGTCCATATGCTGTTAAAAAAATTCTTTATTGTCTCTTGCAATCAGTTTATAAAGATACATCATCCACATAAGATCAACTTATTTCAAACAAATCACTCTTGGGAGGTTGTGAGGCTAGGTGTATCAGATAACAGAAGTATGAAGGGCCAGCCCAAACCAACTCATACTGCCGAAAGAGGGGATGTAAAAGCGATTTGGACAAGGTAAAAACAAAATAAATTGTTTTACATTTGTTATACATTTCTGCATAGATACAAAATGCATGAACAGTTGTACTTGGTATTACTCATGCCAATAAGTTTATTCCATTCTGCAGAAGTCACATTGTCAATGCAATCATATGAAAAATATTATCTCTGAGAATTAAATTAGTTGCTGATTTAATTTGTGATTATCTAAGCTAAAATGTAAGAGATTTTTGGACTGCATGGAGAAAAATATTTTTATATATACAAAAGCTATCATTGACTGCGAGAGAATATATAACATATAATATAACTTGTCACAATGGATGGCAGTTTTTACTGAAACGTTTACTAATGAGACCATTAGTTTTGGATTGCCTCACCCAACAGTATAATTGCAGCCAACTAAAAGGATATTAAAATTCTTTCAGTAAAGGTGTCAAAAATTTTTTCATTCAGTCTCCCTTCAGCGTTCACTCCCAATGGCATAGGACAAAAGACCACAGTGCTGTAAAGAACTCACTAAGAATGTACAAAGCTTTCAAAAGAATTTAAGTTTATTATTTCCAAGTTAATAAACTGAAAACATTGAAGCATGAGATTCACCTAAGAAAGACATTTTTTATGTATTAACAAATGCACCATAGGTAAAAATCATTCTCAGACCACTTTGAAACATGCTTGGAGGCAAATAGCACAAATAAAAAGGCTCCAACCAGAACCTGGAATGAAATTCAGGTAAGAAAAAAAATCATAATTGCACATTGAATTCAAAATAATATTGACCTTCATCACTAAGATGTGTACTCTATATTGAGTATGTCTGACTAGATTATGATCTGGTGTACAAATTAAAATTAGCATGTGCTTGCCTTTGCTACAACTCAGTACCTTAGAGCTACTTTTAAGCTTACCACATCCTTAATATTAGAATTACTGAGCCAGTAGATGACTCAGATTATAAATGGAAATGTTTATATAATGCACTGGGGACTGGTTTAATGCAGTTTGGCCCTTTTCACCTATCAAAGTAAATAACAAACTTGCTCTCCAAGTGCGTAAATGGCTTCAACTTTTTTGCAATTCCAGTCAGTATTTTAACCTTATCTGAGCATTTGCTTTTAGACCATCATAAATGAACCTCCAGGGATAAATGCAGTAGGAGTGAGCTTGAAGCAAAATCTTTTCCTGATCAAAATTTCTCACAGATAATTTGCGTCAGACTGATTTCTAAAGATTGCTTCTGAAATTGAATGTATTTATCTAGTTATTTCTTAAGATTCATGTAAAAAAATTGTGTAGCTCCACTCCTTGTGCTGTTTCTCCATCAAATTAATTGAAGCCTCTGCTACCAATGTACTTTCATGTCTGCTGGCATCCCAAAGGCAGACTTGTCAATCACACAATCTCTCTGCTGCTGTTCTGCTGTTGACCTGATTCAGCACTGAAAAGGAGCAAGTGCTTCTATGCAATCAAACTGGAACTTATGGATACCAAAGAGACCTTGATAGACTCAGTACCAGGCAGTGGAAGTAAAGGGAGGCAAGAGTAAGAAAAGAGGTACTGGGGGTAATTGTTGCTTTGGGAGTGATTTTTTTTTTTTTTTTTTTTTTTTTAATAAGCAGAAAGAAACATTAAAAATACATAAGTACGGTAATGTCTATGCATATACGATATCAGACATCCCTACCCCCAGATGTTATTGTAAGAATATTAGGTGACTTTGGAATAAACACAAAACACAGAATTGTTTGAAAAACTCTGGATGACAAATTTGACAAACTTGATAATACCAAGATGCACAAGGACATGGTCCAATGACACTTCAATTTGAACTTTATTTCAAATAATTCAAAGCTTGAAAATGAAGCACATCAGTCCCAGTTGTTGGGATAATTTCTAACAAAGAAATTTCAAATAATTTAAAATTATGCTTTTGTTTTTTATTGCACTACTACATTGTCACCCTAATGACATAACTTCAAACTTTACCACTAAAATCACAAATGTTCTTCCCTTGTAGGAAGCTGATTAACTGATGATCCTATCACTCAGACATTTAAAACCTTATTCTTGGTAATATAATATTAAAAAGAACAGTGAGTAATGATACACATGGGACTGCTATGGACAGTCCAGTATGAGAAATAATCTGTGATTGCTTTTCTCAGAAAATATTAATTTCTAAGGACTAACCTATTGGACCAGCAGGACTACTTATCAGTTTCCCAATGCTTTATAAGTCCTCAGACTTGGTCTGAATTTGTCTTTGTCAGTCTCACTTATTTGGATGTTTGTGATATATCAAAGATAGATTATTTCACAGACATAAATGATGTTCACACACAGCCCAGCTTTAGGTGTTTACAGCTAGTTTCAATTATCCAAGCCTTCCTGTATAATTACAGTAAGAGAAGAAATTCCTTTTGTAATTGGTATGTGTCCTTAAACATTATTCTGAAATTCAGGAAAATGTAGCCTAGGATAAAGTATTTCTCTTAGGAAGAAATTAATAAGGTGTAAAAAGTTTCAGAATTCTCTTAAAAAAAATAATCTATTGTGCTTTTTCCCTCTAAAATGTAATAGATGACAGAAACAGGAATATTGAAATAATTCAACGGTTGTCGCAAGTAATTTATGTACAATGACAAAGCCAAATTTAGATTTTTCAGATCACTATATGGCCAAATTTCTACGGCCACCTTTTTTGAAATCAAATTAAAGGTTGATTGTGTATAGCATCTTGATTTTTACAGAAGAGAAGTTTTATGTGATTTATCACTTAAAGACCCATTGAAAAACAGTTGGAGACAGAAATCTGATTAGATGTTTTATAGAGTCTCAATAAATATTTAGGAAGGTAGCTCTTACTGAAATTCATGGATATTAAATGCCTTACAACCACTGAGAATGTAAGCTGTGAATGCCTGTATACACTTTAAAAAAAAACAAACCAAAACAAACCCAAAAATTTTACAGGACTGGTTATGTATTCTTTTAAAAGGCTGGAATCAGGAATCAGATTCCTGACTCTTGTTTGCTCCCTTTGTGACAAAAAGAAAGACTTTAAATGTTTATTTGAAAAAGACAAAACTCTTGAAAACTGTTTCAGGCAGTTTAATTATTTATTATCTCATCAGCTTTACTTAAATTTGAAATATGTTTCACATTTTGAAAGCAAAGTAATTAAGTGGAGATGGTTACTATCTTTTATCTTTTTCTCCTCAGTTATTCTCAGAAACACAGTAGTTCAGGAAAGATTTCAGAATGCACAAGTTTTTAAAAATTCTATTTTTACAATAATAGTGATGGTTTACAACAAAAAATTTGGTTTGTAAAAGATACACCTTGAATGGATTAAAGTCTTTTTGAAGATATCAGAAATTATATGCAAGGAAAAACTAGTTGCAGCTTTCTAGAATGATAAAAGTACATGATTTAATGTATTCTGTAGAGAATGTAGAGGGATCTTCACATTAATTAATCTGAAATTTTTGCTGCTAGTACAAATGTAATAACTTGTCAACTTCTTGTCTAGCAGTTATGAATGCAGGATGCATTTTGCTTAAATTTATGCCCTCACAAGAAGACTGTTTCCTAGATAAGGTATACATTCAATATCCAGTGATCACATGTAAACAGACCATTAAGATCAGGGATCCCATCTGGTGTGGACAGAAACAAGGACAAGCATGACACTTTTTTTTCAGCTCATTTTTATTGTGGATGGTGAAAGGTTGCACTAAAGATATACTTCAGTCTCTGTGTGAACCTAACCTGTGAGAGATTTCTCCAGTTGCCAGTTGCCCTTTGTTCATCTTCTAGAGTTTGCAGCTAAAAAATGTCTGAGTCAATTTATTTCAGTATCTTCTCTTCAAAACCTGTGTTTGTCTCTGTGTCTTGTGACATTCAAATGAACTATCTTCAGTCTGATGCATCAGTCACCTTGACCACAAGATCCGTGTCTTGTAGGTTGGGATACCCTGTGGGAGAGAGTTGCTTCTGCTGATCCTCCACAGTAAGTAGCTACTGTGTAGGAAGTTAGTCACAATTTTTTACTGTTAAATATTTTTCTTTTTCTGTAGGAATCTGCACAATGCTCTGGGTTTATACACTAAATTCTGAAAATGGCAAAAATAGTATTTTCATCTTGAACAGCTCTCAGCATAAACCAAACTGCAATTTTCAGAGCAGTGGAATAAGTATTCCACATCTGGGCAGGGCATATGTGTTTATTTCTATTACAGAACAGAGCAGCATACTAAAGAAAGACAAAATTTTGCTTGGTGGTGCATTGTGCTATGTCTAGAGAACAGAAAGAAAAATCTTTGCATGATGTCTTTCAAGAGAAGACCTAAAAGGCTTGTGATGCAAGAGGTACATTTTTTCATAAGAAAATTATAAGCAAGTATCAATAAAAATAATAGCACTGAAAAAATGGTAAAACTGATAAAATACTAGAGAAAATGTGTTAACATTTTAAAAATATGAATCACTGCTTTTTAAAATTCTATGAAGACACTCAAACAGAAAGAATATATTTGCTTACCTACATCCATGAAGGTAGATGAAAAAAATATAATCCAGACCTTATCTTTAATGGATCACTTATTCATTAGTATTTATGGAAAATTTTGTATAGTACACATATTGCAAAATGGTTTGATTTCCCAAAATGCTTAGAAATTACCTCCGAAAATATTTTTATGAAGTCATTATATCTAGGCTATTGATATTCTCTGATAATACCAATCTTGTGTTCTAAATAGTTATATAATAAAAAAACCCCTTACCTTTCATTTTTATTTGGTGACTTTTCTCTGATTCAAACAAAACCAACTTCTTCTTCCATTTATTACGGCCATCTTCAAAATCTGTGTGGTATTTTCCCCTTAATTTTACTGTACTCTGGAACTATTTGACCCAACATAAATTAGAAATACATAATCACTACTAAATCAAATTCCAACAAACACTGTACTTGTCTCTTTTCTTTAAATTGTTTGTACACCTTTCTCCTTTGAAGAAGTGATTGTCTTCAAGCCAGGAGAAGGCATGCATTCCTCAAAAAGGAAGAAAGGAGAGGAAGAAGAAGTATCTTCAAGATACTCTTCAAGAAGTACTTCTTCAAGATACTCTAAGATACTTCTTTCAAGATACTTCTCCTAAGGGATGAGATCATAAAATCAAAATTTTCCCTCCGTCAAAAGAGAACTAACAGACCCATTTAGTACCTAAAAAAATATCCATAATCTCAGGATTGTTTCCTTTGCTACAGAGTGTCAAGGTGTGACTTGGGTTTTGCCAATTTTAATAGATTTAAATTCTTTTAGAGATAGAATTTAGGAGTAAAGACAACACAGGCTGAAAACTTAAAAGGATATAAGAAGAAATTTATTAATAACACAAAAAGAATTCAGAATAAGATTTCTAGATTATTCCCTCCTCCCTTCATTCCACATTTCTTAACAACAACATACAGAACATATTTCAGTCAATTATCAACTTAATAATAATTTCAGTTAACTCCAGAGAGAAAAGTTCCTTTCTTGGTTTACGCTTAGGGGGTGCCTTCACCTTCACAATCTACATCTACCTCAGAAAATATTGCAGATTATGACTTCCCTCTCATTTCCACAGTCCTTCCAGAGCTGTGCTATGGGTTACGATGCACATATGGGGTACTACTTTTAAAGGCAGGCTGCTGAAAAACAAAATTCTCTTGATCTTCTTCTCTATCAAATGTCTCTGTTCATATTCCCATCCCAAAACAGAGAGCTCCATTTCCCCGAGGCAAAAAGTCTTCTTCTCAAGCACCCCAAACCTCCCCAAGTATATTTCACAGTTTAAAGGAATTTCAGTGTAGTCACAGTCCCCTTAGCCCACAAAAAAGGTTTTCATCTACTTATCAGTTGCATCTTTTCAATCTCTTCCCATCAGGAACTTTATCTTCATTCTGCTGACTTCTGTAGACTCCATGCTTTATTTCTTCTCATTCAGGGGAGCTCAGGAGATCGAGAATCTTATTCAGGCATTAAAAAGAGTTAAAATTGTATCCAGATCATGAAGAAGCCACATGGGCCGCTGGAGGCCTCTTCTTGCAGAACAGGGTGGGGTGGGAAGGGAGACTCTTTGGTGGCTCCCTCATCCCCCCGCTCGGCCATGCCACGTGGAGAAGGGACCCGAGCCGAGCTGAGCCTAGACAAGCCGAGCAAAGAGCCAGGGGGCCACCAGGGCAGGGGCAGAGGCCGGGGCCGTGCCGTGGCTGTGCCAGAGCCGTGCAGCTGGGGGGCCCTGCAGCCGAGCCGTGGCCTCACCGAGCCAAGCCGGGGCCGCGCCAGGGGCTCCCCACAGAGCAGGTGCCAGGCCAGGGTGCCGAGCCAGGCCCCCCAGGCCAAGCCACGCCAAGGCCGTGGCCGAGCCCCGCCGAGCCGGGGATGTCGCGGGGCTGCCTGGAGCCGGGGCCCTGGGGTTACTATTGGCCGAAGAGGGCAAATTAGCCTTAGCAATGTGATTTATGAAAGCGAAATAACTTTTCATTGGCCACTTGGGATGTCAACCACCGGATCAGCCCTCCGACTGGTCCCCGTATCCCACAGGGGATGCTCCCAGAGATGGGACAACCCCTCCGTTCTCCCAGGTGGCTCCACCCCTCCCCACTACCATGTGGAATCAGCACACAGAGAAACACGCTGAGATGTACATTAAGGCCAGATAAACACACCTTGGCAAGTAGGGTTTTAACACCAAAGTAATGAATCTCTTGGGTATCTCCTGGTTTTTGTTAACCAATTTCCTTTTGACAAAGTACTGTATATTCTTATTCAAAAAGACCTCTTGTCTAATAAAAATAAAATGAAAAAGAAAAAGAGTAGGAAAAAATGAAAAAGAGATTTTGCCCTATGAAGATCACCAGTCCTCCTCAGACATATTCAAATCAGAAGAGTGGTGAAATAAATATTCAATAATTCGATGTGAAAAAACGATAGCTAAACCCTCTTGACCTTTTGCACAGCCCATTAACACAGTCCACTAACACCTGCTTTGTAATTAATGTGCTAATCAAGGCAGCAGGGTTCACCAGTTGTCACACTTCTGTACAGATTTCCAGCTTTGTTGCCATGTTTCTATCTCAATTAGTCTGCAGTACTCTTAATGTAGCATCCTCCAGGAAGAAAATTGGTTTCAGATGTGAATGCTTCATAATGAAGCAATCCCTTAATGCATAGTGAACTTATTATGCATTGTGCTGAAACTAATTTTCTTTCTTCTAGAAGTGTATGAGTGCTTAAAACTTAGAGGCAGAACAAATTATATTCAGATTTGTCCCAAAATGAGGTCTTTGGGAATATTTCACAACAAACAGACAAACTGTCACAGTCACAGAGTTGAAAAAACTGTTCAATCAATATGCTGTTTACTTAGGTTCTGTCCACACACGCACACAAACAAATCATTTTTATGTCATATATTTCATGTCCACTTGCAATATTAATACAGTTAGAATTACTGAAATGACACCTGTAAAACAGAAAAACATTTGAAAACTGTCATGTGGATAAGGTTCCCATGGAAACCAATTTCTTTGATATCCATGTGTTCAATATAACTGCCTATAATTTTGTTTGGATAGTTGTGGGGAAAAAAAAAACAAATAAAAACAAGAACAAAAACTTGGAAATAACTTACACATTTTAAAAATATATAAAAATACTCATTTAATGCACTGTATATCTCATGCAGTAGAATAGCACTAACTGATCAGCATTCATTACTTCTAGCTGTAGCTTTCATGCTACCTCCGTGAATATGGTGTGTTGACTTAGAAAATCTAAGGATATTACCAAAGTAAACACAGTACCTTGAGTTCTTTGTTCAGTACATAAAGGAGTTACACTGGAACAGCAGGATTAAGCACATTTGCAATGGAGACTACAGCATCACTGAACTCCCTTCTGTGAGTCTCTAAAACTGGTGATATTATACAACGTCCCTGTGTGACAAAAATATGTTGGTTCCAGGACAGGAGACACTGCCTCTATCCAAACTATTTATGATAAAATTGAATGTTTCAGACAGAACTGGTGAGAAATTAAAGAGATTGAGATGCCATGATAAAACTCTCATAAGGCTGTCTGTGACAAGAGCTAACAAAAGAAAGGAAATAGTCCTTTTGAATAATGATAAAGTTTATTCCTTAAAAGACAAGGAAAAAAACCACCAACCAAACTATATAACAAATCCCAAAGGGTTTGTTGGTTTACTTAATTTTTTTTTTTTTTTTAGCTGAAGAAATTTGGTGTCTTTAAAGCTGCATTATTTTTAGATTTGCTCTCCTGATATCCTGGTGTCACCTAAGGCTATGTAAACAATCTATATCCTTAGTTACCTAAGTTTCTTCAGCCATCTCATATCCTTAGATACACTAAACCTTTAACACCTGGTGTGCTGGTTTTGCATGAAAGGAAGAGGAGCACAGAGCACAGAGCACAGACACACACACACACACATACACACACAGGGTTTTTTTTTTTACTTCTATGAGAACTTTCTCTGTGAGTTTCTGGGACCAATCAAAGCTCATTTAATAACTGACAGACTGGAAAACCAATTTAAAAAGTTACTTCGCCTCCATGAATCACATCGGGAAAAGTGAATCTCTCTCATTTGACTTCCAGCCTCTGAAGGTTGGCCAGCCGGCCTGGCCGGGCAGGGCTGGGGGAGCCACCGAGGCCCCACCGTTCTCAACTATGGCCCTGATGGCCAGGGGAAAGGGAAACCTTTGCTAAGATCATAGTTCTCCCTCCCCAGCTGCCCACGCAGCTTGGGGGAAATGCAGCCAGGCTCTGTTCCAGCTGAGTCTCCCCCACGAAGCCTGAGTGGCCTGAAAAATTCTGGCACGGCTCCCTTCACCTTCTGTGTGCAATTTAACCTTTCTAATGCTCGGATAAGACTGCAGATCTCCTGACCTCCCTTGAATGAGAGGAATAGAGCAGAAAGGAGAGTAGAGTCAGTGAAGTAAGAGCCAAGTTTCCAGATGGGAAGAGATTGAGGAGATGTCACGAGAAGATTGGTTGAAAATAAATTTTTTGTAAGCTATAGGGGACTGGACTACACTGAAAATTCCTTTGAATTGTGGAGAAATACTTGGGGGCAAGGTTGAAGTGCTTGAGAAAAAAGATCCTTTGCCCCGAGGGAATGGGGGTCTTTGTTCTGGAGACTGGAAAGATGAACAGAGATATTTGATGGAAAAAGAGATGAAGAGAACTTTTGTCTTTGAACAGCTTGCCCTTAAAGGTAATACCCCATGAGTTTTTTTGACACGACCCATAACGCAGCTCTGGAAAGACTGTGAAGATGGGGGGAGTTCCACGATTTACAGATTTTCCCGGGCGGATGCAAATTGTGGAAGTGAAGACACACCCTATGGCTAAAACAAGAAGGACATTTTCTTTCTAGGATGAGCTGAAATGATTATTTAAGTGAATGATGGACTGAAGTGTCTCTGTATGTTGTTGTTAAGAAATATAAAGGGTGGGGGGCGGGGAGAAGGAGGGAGTGATCTGGAAATCTTATTCCGAATTTCTGATTTTCTCTGTGCTATTAATAAATTTCTTCTTTATACCCTTTTAAGTTTTAGACCTCCCTTGTTTTTGCTCTTAAAGAGAAATTGAATATATTAAAATCGGCAAATCTAAATTAAACCAAGACACCTGGTATCTTTGTTCACCTTTTAAATATTTCAATAAAATACATATTCCAGTTATTGAAGTAAGACGCTTCTAAAACATGGTTATGTATGTCCACATGGACTATGAAATAAATGGCGAGTATTTTTTTCTATCTTTTAACTGACGATGAGGACCAAATATCCAAAAGATATCTACATTTAGTTTAAGACACTAGAAAGTAAGAATTCTTTATTTTCTGACATTTTTCATGTGTAGAAGGGGAAAAACCTAACACTGTAAAAAAAGAGAGAATGTAGTTTTCAGTAAAACAGCACTGGTAATACAAGGGGGCTGGGGGGGAAGTAAAAATACAGACTTTTTGTTTCCTTCAAAACAAGTTTGTGAGGATTTTCAGTCATGGTATTGTTCAATTGGGCCATATTTAAACTGTTTGCTGTTATATAAAGCTGATAACCTAGATTTTCTGAGCTATATGGCAAAGTAGTGAATGTCAAATGGAAGTAAGAAATGTGCTCAGGCTTTGAGATAATTCTTCTTGGTGTTATTGCTACAGCAGTGACAGTTGTAACAAAATTTTCCAGAAAGTACAACAGTGTATTTTGCCTCTTTAAATACATTCTACTAACTACAAAAAATGCTAATCTGAGTACACTCTGTTATATTTCCTACCTATTCAATTTAAGTCATAAGCAGAAGGGAATTTGAAGTGTTATTAGCTATTTCCTGGAAGGAAGAAAACACTGTATTATACTGCTGATAACTGGTCATTAATGTCCTTAATTCTGGCTATGCTACACTGATGATATGCTTTGGCACTGAATGAAGACATGGTGTTTTCTCTGTAGGTTTTCTTTCTACTTTTTGTGTGCACACCTACTGTAACATACAGATCAAGCTTGAAATATAATTTTGTTTCACAGTTTGTTTTTTCATTTAAAAAAAAAGCTCTAAAATAATTCTATTGCAGTTCCAATACATAGAGAAAAGATTGTTCTGAGATTCATTGTTCAAATACTAAAGGCAGCAATCGATATGTTAAAGCCGTGAAATATGTTTCTGGATAGTCAAGAGACATGCATAAAACCTCCCTGCAGTCAATTGTGGAAAGAACAAGAGAAGTAAAAAAACAGATTGTAATCTTTAAAGGCTTAAAGTGAGAGTCACAGAGTAAATGGGGCAACAGAGAGTTTTGTCTCCAGCTAGATACTTTTTACTTTTCAGAGAAGATGAGGTAATAAATTGTTAAGGTATAATATAAGTATTTAAATTTGAATTACTGGATATTATCAAGAAATTTGAAGTTTTATTTTCTTTTGCCTTCAAAACCCATTCTTTTTTTTTCTTTTCCTAAGGCTAAATATTCCATCATTTAATAATTTTTCCAGTCTCTTATAATGTGTGTGAATATTTATCATGATATTCTTGCCAATTTGTATAGGGTCTAAATAGAGAATTAGAAGATATATGGAGTATTACAAAAGGAAATGTAAATTAATTTCCAGAGAAAATTAGTACTAATACCTTGGCATTTACTAGATGCGAGTGATGATCCTAATCTGAATGAAACCTGAATGAAAACTATCTTAAAACACAAGAATATAGTGAAATATTTATTATATGTATATTACATCTCTTGTTGCACATTCTAAACATTACTCTGTAGCACAAAGATATTTCTTAAATTGATCTTCCTTTCTTGAGTGTATTACAACTATAAGTCAGCATGTAGATGTGTCTGCATGTAAATATGCCAGATCTCTACAAACACTTTCTGAAGTAAAAACCATTTGTTAAAAAAAAAGGCTGTGAACTCCAGTTTTGTTTGCAATTGATCAAGCCCTGCAGAAGTCTTTGCATTCTTATTATGGGAGTCATTTGCACAAAAGATAGTGAAAATATCAGACCCAAATGCATGACTTCAGAAACATTATCTAAACATTATTTTTTCCCCTAAAGATACAGGATCTGGGGGCAACCTGATCTAGTGGTAGCCATCCCTGATCATGGTGTGGGAATTGAAACTATGTTTAAGGTCTCTTCCAAATCAAACCAACTATGATTATTTACTTCTACAAGTTTTATCCTTTTGGGCTTGATAAACCTTCCCATTCTATATATGTATATATATTTTGTGTTTCTAAAATACAGTCTTTCACCTTATTACAGTGTAAGAGTCACAAATTTAAATGTCCTCATTCCTTTGCACATTGTGGAATATAAATTTACTAATGTAAATTTAGTGGGATGATTCTATGAAACAAAAGAGAATATTAATAAAGAATTGTTTCTAAATAGAAGAATCCATGCATTTTAGAAACTTTTCAATGGTGTTCTTTGCAGGTCTGCTCTTAACCACTTCTTTGCCCCATCTGTTGGTGTGGATGAGGCCTTGAGCAACCTGGCCTAGTGGGAGATGTCTCAGCCCATGGCAGAGTAGATTGGGACTAGAAGATTTTAAGGTCCATCCCAATCCCTTAATATTTTATGATTCTATGATTTGAGAAGCCAGGCTGACATCTTTGGGTGGATCCATATGAGTTCTCTGACTGATAAAGATTATTGGACCTGGCTAGCTAGCTAGTACAAGTGAGATGCTTACAAGCATCTGTAAGAGGCTGAAAAAATCATAATTGCCTTAACATTGTTAAGATCGCCAAAAGTCTTTGCTCACTATGGTAAAGTGTATAAAGAAGTTGTGACCACTGAAGCACACCCTGCCTCTTGAATTTTGGGAGGGTGGACTTTAAGAGATCTGATAGGAACTTGAGATAATATAAAGGTGGAACTATTATCCACTTAGATCTAAGGAGAAGTAAACAAGGCTTAGTGAGAAGAATGCATCCACAAGGAAAGCCAACAGCAGCTGTGCTGGAAATCAGTTCTGGTTGGGTTTGGTGTAGGGAAGGCCATAGCCCACAGACTTATTTGATAAGGCCAGGGGGGTTCTTGGGCGTTCCCAAATGCACCTGAACTACAGTAATCCATGGAACTGTGTGTTTCATGCAACCCTCACCACTAAGACCAGAAGAGGAACAAAGGGGAACCATGGGATCTATAGGGCTGGTGATTGTTGTTCTGCTTAATCTGTCTCTCACTTTCTTTCTTTTCTCTCCCTCACCACCACACCCCTCACTCTCCTCGCTTTTATATTTCTCTCTCTCTCTTTTGCTGCTAAATAAAATCCATAATGTTGACTTCAGCACATGGTCTTTTTGCACTTTAATTTGGTCAGAGGTATCTCTCTAATAATTTAAATAATCAGATTGTAACAATGTGATGTAAACAAGCTGGCAAAATGCCACTCATTTTATATCCCTTGGTCATAGGGAGAGGTACTCCAATCCTCTCCTTGTCCTACTTGCAGTTAATACATTTTGCCCTCCATGTGCAAGCACAGTGAGAATAACAGAAAAATAGTTTTAAATGAGAGGGTTTTTTTCTGTTTGTTTGTCCTTTATAAGCAAAAACAAAAACAAAAACAAAAACAAAAACAAACAAATACAAACACCTGTAAATGAACTATATTTATTCAAATAACAGAAAAGACTGGTACACAGTAGCAATGTAACTCATTATATACTTCTGAACACATCTCAATAATAAAAGAAAAGAGGACCAAGAAAACAAATCTGTTTATCCTGGTAAAGCTTATTCTCTGGAGATACAAATTTTATTAGTATTGGAGAAAAATCCTTTTGTGACATGAAACCTTACATTTATGGTACTTCGTCTCTAAATTGGGATGAAAAAACATTTCTGTGCTCTAGAAGTGTGTTGTATATACATACATTTTGAGACTTTTTGTGGTCTTAGAAATGTATTAAAGAAGCACACAGAATTATTTTGTATACTGTAATGTAGGTTATGTTCCAGTTGTATTTTATATCTGTATTTATAACAGCAAATTATCACAATAAATAAAAAAAATATTTGGTTGTTTTTCCTTTTATTCTTCTTCAAATGAAGTAGTGCAACTGTATTTTCAGTTTTTCCTAAATTACTGCAAGACTGACTTATTTTTATCAAGCTTAACAAAAATACAATGATGTGTCACAGCATGCTGTTCCTTTAAGAACAAGATATTAACCTCATTTTTCTTAGGTTTCTTTCCAAGAATAGTGAACTTTAGGCTAACAAAGTGCTTTGCTGAGCAACAATGTAACCCTGAATAGCTCTTGCATCTGAATTTTCATTTACAACAGTTTTAGCCACCAGCTACCCAGTCAGGCTTGTAAGTTCAATTTTCCCAAGTTTTTGTATCTTTTCTGTACCCTGGTTAAGTTCCATCTTGTCATCTAGAAGCCTTGAGTTAACCGTGTATATCATGGTTTTATTTAAAAAGTCTAATGTAATAGAAAAAGGGAAAAAAAACATAAAAGAGAAATAATCACATGAACCCTGTGTCTCAGCCTCATAAGCTCTGCAGTTCTACAGATTCATCATCCAAACTTAATTTGAAGTGACTGGGCTGATGCTACATTGGCTACCACTTAGGCTCCGACTAGTGCTACTGCTGTGTATCATTAGAACACCTCCTGTTGGACAGAAAAATGTCATTGCTGCTGGCTAGCACTGCAAAAAGATGCCATGCTACAGGAATTTGTTCAGTACCTGGAACAAGATTTGAGTTGTCACAGTCTCATTAAAAATAAAATTAAAAAAAAATAAATATATATACATATAAATATATAAGAGAGGACTAAGAGACAGGGTGGGGGAGAAAGAAGTGACTGTCTTACAAAAATGTCCCTGGATGGTTAAAATAAAAAAAAAATCTGACATACTGAAGAAGTGGAGTAACAGCTGTCATCAGATTGAGATAGAAGGTGACCTCTCCCAGAATAAGGTGTCCCTGGAGTTTCCTGGCTGACACCACAGTGGATACATCAGTTTAAATACATCTTCATTTAAGCAGATAAGGTTGCAGCTAAAATGTCAAAGCTCAGTAGGAATACCTAAACACACACACAGACAAATACATATATATTTACACACATGGACATATATACATAGGTGTAAATATGAGGAGAGACTGAATGCATATAAAGAATATAGACAGCGCTATGGTGACAAAGGGAGAGATGAGGAACACTGTAGAAATCTAAGACAATTATTTGAAGGAAGAAATTTAAACTCACTCCCCATTGTTTATAGGGTACATGACCTCAATTTGTAAGAAACTCTTACATAATTTAAACTCCTAATTTCACGTATCCTCAGAGAATTTGCCCGTACAGCTAAATTGATGTGTTATTGCTAATAGGGCCTCATTTCCAATGTGGAAATATATTGAATAAATCACTTTAAAGTCAGCTAGGTTTACAAATATACTATTTCTTCATGCTAAAACATTCCACATAGACAACTAGCTCTGAGAAGCTGTACATTGTCTACCTACTTTATTGAACACTTTTTTTAATTTGGGCAAATCCACAGTTACCTTACACTTAAACTCTTAACAGAGCAGTACACCATATGTAGGCAACAGCCAAATGTACCCTCTTAGATGCTTTTCTTCCTCTTGCACCGTCCTTTGGCAAGAACTTCCAAAAGTCATTAGACCAAGTAAATGCCTGAAATTACGGATCTTATGAAAATACATAAATATGAAAATGAAACCTGGTGAACTGTGGGAAACACACAAACGCACACACTTGCATACACACATATATATGCATACAGTGATGTGAACAAAAGTAAGTCCAAAGTAATTAATTGTACTAGAGCTTTATTTTCTTTGTAATTATAAATTAGAAGACTTTTTTTCCCTAGACTGCTTTTTTTCCTTTTCCGCTTTTAATTTTTGTAACCTAAATAAAGATAAGAAACCTTCCAGAAGTGAACACAATTTATATTTGTTGAAAAATTACTTAAGTATTATATATACTCCTTAGTGATATAATTTCAATATATTTTTTTATTTATTTATTATAATATTAAACACAGTGTTAAATGTAATGCTGAGTATCAAAGAGATGATTTTGTGAAGGACTTGGCATTCAAATTCAGTGTGCTGTATATAATGCTGCATTTCCTATATCTGTTTATAACTTAGGCATTTTAGATTTAAAGAAAGTCTTGTGGCCCAAAATACTGTTACAGCAGATATGAATACAGTCCATCATTAGTGGAAGAAATGTGCAATGAAAAAACAATGTGCTGGGTGGAAGGCATGTGACAGAAAGGTTTAAAATGTCTGCACGTCTTTGGAAGTGTGACATTTTATACTGGCAGGAGCAGAGGCAAGCAGAACAGACTGAAGAAGTGAAAATGCCTAATGAGGTTTGAAGGGAAAGTTGTTATAGTGCTGGTCCAAAACATACCATAATCAATTTTTATTTCTTTTTTTGTCTCATCGGCTGTACCAGATTCTCTATCAGGGTCTGCACTTCACTCATAATAACACATACAACTTGTAGGGATTAAACAAAGAAAGGTTAGAAAAAGTAGTGTGGGTGATAATATTGACAAAAACTGCATGGGTTGCATGAAGGCAGTGATTTACACCAGCTGAAAAACTGGCTGGTATATACATTATTTTAAAAGCAATAAGAATTTGCAGCTCTCCTGCCTATTACTTTCACATTATCTGTGTATGTGCAAAAGAATAATTACCAATATTCTATGTAGTACTCTAGGTAAAATATAAAACTCCTGTTATAAAGAAGAGTCAAAGGTAACATTTTTTCCCCAAGATTATTTAAGATTTAAGTTAGCCTTCAACACTGCATGGTGACATGACACATTAAACTTTAATTATTCAATAAAGTAAGGAAGACACCGGCTTTTAGTCTCAAAAATTAAAAAAAATAAGATTCTCAAAAATATAACCTTTCGTTCCAGAGAGTTTATGTTTAAAGTAAGTAAAGAAGAGTTGTGTATACTAAACAATATGGACAGTTAAATTCTAAATTTTTAGAAAGTGCTAATAAGCATTTTGTCTAGTATAAATAGCAAAGAGCTTTCAAACCAATGCCAAAATTACTTCCATAGAAAATTTACAGAAAATGTTGCTATCTTATAGCCTGCAAGAATCTACCAGAACACAGTAACTGTGAACTCAGGAAATCAGCCTGGTTTTTGTGTGTTTTTCTATATAATTGGTGTCATGGTTACATATTGCCTGATGTTGGAAAACAAGTTGACAGCTATATGAAAGAGCAAGTACCATCAATAGGAAGAATTGTATTTAATTATGTGCTGCTAACCACAGAAATTTATGGATTTGATGCTTAGAAAGGACTAACAGAAATCATACTGGCTTATAGCCAGCACTGAGACAAGGCTGACATTTTCATGACCAGTAAAGGGTATTTTGTAATTTATTTTTTTGTTTAAGCGTGAAGAAAAAACTCAATCTGTCAAAACATCAAATAATTAAATTTACTTTTCCTGTATTACCATAGAAGTAGTAGTAGATGGATACTCAAGAGCTCTGGGCTGCTCCCAATTCAATCTCATTATCAGCTATACCAAGTAGGTCTGCCCAGAATAGTTTGGAGTACTGTGAAACATAAGTAGATACCACCTTGCAAGTAATTTAATGTATTGTTCTCCTAAAGAACTCCTCCTGTGACAGCGATGAAACTATAGAATTATAGAATCATAGAATGGCTTGGGTTGGAAGGGACCTTAAAGGTCATCTAGTTCACCTGCTTGACATGAGCAGGGGCCTCTTACTAAACCATATGGCCCAGAGCTCCAGGGATGGTGCATCCACAAGTTATCTAAGTAACTTGTGCCAGTGACTTACCATCCTCACAGTAAAGATTTTTGGTCCTGACATCTAATCTAAATCTACTGCTTTTGTGTTTGAAGATCTTTCCCCTTGTCCTGTCACTGCATGCCCTTGTAAAAAGTTCCTCTTCATCTTTCTTGTAGGCTCCCTTCAGGCACTGGAAAGGCACAATTAGGTCATCCCAATGTCTTTTCTTTTCCAGGCTGAACAAACTGAATTCTCTGAGCCTTTCCACACAGGAGAGGTACTCCATCCCTCTAGTCAATGGCCTACTTTTACAACAAATTACTGATATTTTGATAGTCTAGCACACACCACTGTAGTGCAAGCAGTGCTGTGAATGCCTTAAAAGGATGCATACTGTTTATATTAAATGGGCCAACACCTATTGACCCTCCCAAAACTGAATTGTATCCATGACTTCAACAAAAGTCAGGCCTAGGTTTGAAAGCTTTCTTTATATTCCAGTGTTTGTTCCTCTATTAAGCAAATAAAATTAAACAATTTAAAGTGGCTTGTGATAACTCAAATTGGTGCAGGCTATCACAAAACTAAAACAAAACAAAACAAATAAACAAAAAAAAAACCCAAAAAAGCTCAAAAAGCAAATAAAAACTCCACCAAACAAATAGACAAAAAATCCCAAAAAATCCCACCAAAAAACCCCCCAAAATCCCCAAACACTCAAAGAAAATATTTTAAGACATATAATATGAATTAAAATTATAAACCCCACAAACTAGCTTCAAGAAGCACTTTTTCAGCATTCAGGTGTGATGATGGACAATTTTTTCTAGTTCATATATGAATTAAAAATTTCTCTTTATTTTTGTTCAACTACCTTTTTGAAATTTCAAAACAGTTTAGAAAAACTCATTGATAGCGCCAGCTGCTGCTATCTCTGACATGGGATAAGTGAATCACCAACTGACATGATAGGAAGGTTATACTGCAGGGTGCATTATGAGATGATGTTGAATAGTGATATTATGTCCACTGTAGAGTAATACATTCCCTTGTTGAAGAAATGAAACATTTGATGCATGATAGAAATGTTGCCACAAGGTTCTCTTCTCATATGGATGTCTACATAACATTAAATTCTGTGAGGTGCTGAGACACTAATGATGGACACCCCATAGATTTCCATATTCACGTTCAGGAATAGAAAGTACAAAGTCTAGCACAGCTGCTTCCCAGCAGGACAACATGTTCCTGAAGCACAGGTTTTCTCAATATGCTGAATACCTTTGTGCAGTAATGGGAATTTTTAAAGTTTCTTTGTGTGGGCAGAAATCATCTTGTTGACTTATTGCTGATATTGAAAAGGGTATTTCTGGGGTGTTTTTTGTTTGTTTGTTTTTTTCCTATTTTGAAACTGTATAAGTCGGTCATTTAATAGGTGAATTTTTTAAATTAAAAACTGCACTTTCGTAAAAAAGCTTCAAAGAAGGCTTATTCTTCTTTGAGGAAGAAATTTTTAATGCAAAATGTTGAACCTCAGGTACAAAACCTTTTTATTTCCATGGAAGAATGCTTTTTCACTATTTTATTCTCCAGACCAGGGTTTGCAATGCTATATTACTACCATTTTGTCTATGGATAACCTCTTTCTTCTTCTTTGCCATGTTTGGATGCTGACTGCTTTTTTTAGATTCATGAGACCTTGATATTTTCAATTTTAGTTCTTAAAAATATCTACTTTGCCAAATATATGGCAGGCTGAAGATTACTCTTCAAGACACAGCTCTTCATAACTTATGTGGTTTCTGTAAAATCATAGAATCACAGAATGATTTGGGTTGGAAGGGACCTTAAAGACAATCTAGTTCCAACCCTCCTGCCATGGGCAGGGATGTCTCTCACTAGACCAAGTTTTTCAAAGTCTCATCCAGCCTTGTCAAGGTTGCCAGGCTTCTCTGGGCACCCTGCATCCACTACCTCACCATCCTCACAGCAAAAATATCTTCTTCATATCTAACGTAAATTTCCTCTCTTTCAGTTTGAAAACATTACTCTTTGCTCTGTAGCTACAGTTCCTGAGGAAAGAATGCCTTTATCATTGCCTGACTGTGGCACCATTTAAGTCTGTAATGAGAAAAAAGCTAACTTTAAAGGTCCTACTGCTGGACTGTACAGCACAGAGGTTGAATCTGAAAGTTCAGTCTTTTTCTGTTGCGCCTAAACCCATCCTGAATCCCAATATCGTGTTGCAATTTTTTCCTTTTATAAGCTAGATGCCCAAGTCTGGCCTTTACTGCAAGCTATGGATCATGGCTCACCACTAGTACAGGTATACTTAACTTAATGGGATCTTCCTAAAAAATATCACTGTTTTTTTTCTAATCCTTCCCCCTGCCCGCCCCACCCCCCCCCCACCTTATTTCTCTACCTGACAGGAAAAGTATGGCAGAAGATGAAAAATGTCCTTTTTGTTGTTTAGTATATTTTAACCACTTCAGCACTGGGAAAGTCTGTAGGCATGATAGTTACATGGATTGTACATTTAAAATGTACTTCTCCTATGAGAAAGTAAAATGCCCAAATTAAACAAAAACCTCCAGAACTGTGACACTTGATTTTATCAGTGGATGTGTCTTAGAGAAAATAAAGCAGTTTCCAGAAGTGGTATAAGCATAAAAGTTAGGGAAACATAGATCTATCCTGGGTTTTTCCTATCTGCCAAGTCCTTCTTTGATTTTATTTTAATTAACACAAGATACATTTCTCTTGCTCACTGACACTAACAAGTAAAATTCATGATCACTCTTCCAAAAAAGTTTGAATGGAGATGAATAGATGATCCAAAATAGGTCAGAGAAGTTTCTCAGAACTAATTACACCAATTTACTGACACTTCTCTGAATATCATTTCAGCAGCACTGCTTCCTGAATATTGGAATATTTTCAGTTTTGTAATATCCTAGCTGCTCTGCCAAGAAGTGTGATGCTTAAAACATAAGGCACTTAACTGATCTTCAGTTTCTTGTTATCAGCTAAAGAAACAGCAATCTGGTAAAAAATTAGATTCATAAACTTGTCTCTACATGAGACAGGGAAGCTGACTGTACTCATGTTTCCCATGGAAAGGATTCATGATGGAGGAAGGTAAAAGTCTGAGGCAGAAGGAGCAGCATGGAAGAACTTTTGGCAACTGACCTCAGCTCCCATTCCCCATTAACCTGCTCTCCTCAGCAGTGAGGTAGAGGAGTCTTTTGTATTGCACTAAGTTATGCTTTGTATTGCACTAATTTCATTTACTCACAGGAGTCAAGAATGAAGGAATTCAGTCAGGACTGGAGGGGAGGGTGGGTGGTATTTTGATTTTTGTTTCTCACCATTTGAAGATATTTTAATCAGCAAAAAATGAAATAAATTTTCCTTAAGTAGATAGTGTTTTGTCTGTTTTGTGATAATGGTAATTGGTAAATGATCCCTTTGTATTTATTTTGAGGGTTTTTATCTCTTTTCTTCCTGTTCCACTGAGGAGCAGGAGAGCACCTGGAAGACAGCCAAGGTCAACCCACTACACCGGTACATTAGTGGCCAGTCTTCAAATTCTTTGTTTCCTTGAAGGCAGTTTTATGACAACTTATCTGTAGAAGAAAAAGGAAGAGCAAGACAAGGAGATAGAAAGGTACAAAGGCAATTTAAAGTGGATAGTGAGGCCATTTCACGCCCCAGAATAAAATAGATTTTTCTTTTTTCAAATATTATTTAGACAGAAGTAGAATCTTTGAACTTCATAGGGGCAGATTTTTGTCATTGCAAATCATGTCTCCTCTGCTTCCATAATGGCTATGCCAATTTGTGACAGATGAAGATGTATTATTCCTTGAAATGATCTTGCAGTCCAAAGTGGTTTAGAAAACCTGTCTTTTAACATAGTAAAAAGGACTGTGTAATGTTTATTGATTTTGTGTATGTGCGTGTGTATGATTTTTTTTCTCCCAAAGTTATTTAAATTTTAGAAATAGGAAAGCATATTTGGAACTCTAATAAGGTTAAAATTCCAAAGGCTTCAGCAAAGGGTAAGAAATTAACAAGAGACAAGATGGGGAGCAGTGTAAGATATATTGTGCAGAGTATGAGTATTTAGAGCTTAGGTCTCCAAGATATAACTAGAATCTAACTTGCATGTGTTATATAGTCTTTGTCCCAACTCTGTCCTTGCCTAATGCCCTTTTCCCATAGTTTTTCCGTATTTTTTTTCTTTGTTATTTTCTCTTCTGAATGTTCTGCTTTTCTGTACACATTTTTTAAGCTGTTCCCCCCCACCCCCATTACTTTCTAGTATATTACTTTTGAGTATTTCAGCCTTTCTAAACCCAGCATTTATGGTTTTCCCAGCCAGTTCCAACAAATCTGTTCCATATTATGCAAAATGACAATGTCCATTATTATTAGACATACTCTTCTTTTGAGAGGCAGTAACATCTCAGGCTATGTGTGCATTACTACACATGACTATATACAGAAGCTTTCTTATTTTTGAAAAAAGCACAGTAAAATCTGTGTGGTACTATATGGAGCTGTGAATCTGCATATCTTTTATAGTTCATATTTTTTCCAGCTTAGTATCTGAAATTAGAATTGTTCCAGAATTTTTCCAAAATGTGCACGTCTTTTTAATTATCTTTTAACTGATAAAATTGATTGAGAAAAATGAGCAAAGAGGTTTTACAAGAACAGTCATTCTATCAGAATATAGTAACAGATATATTTGACTAAAAGAAACTTGAGAAATTGTAAAGACCTTGTTGTCTTGGAAATGTTGCAAGGAAGTATTAACGAAGAAAGTGCTGCTGAATCACACTAAGTTCCAAAGCCTTTATTAAAAAATGAAATATTTTAATTAATTATTTATATAGCTCCTTAGCTGCTAAGCAGAGCTTGGATGAACTTCAGAGAGCATTAACATTACCGCAAAAAACAAAGGGAGGACATGAAAGCTCATGTTTCCTGTTATCCTACCAGCCAAGACATTATTGCAGCATCAAAGTAGAAATTACTTTTACATCTGGATTAAGAGAATTTTTTTAAAATTTATTTAAATTTTCACTGCTGAAAAACTTTTTCTGTTTATTCAACAGAAAGGTTTCTCCGAGCTCAATTTTTTCACTGTGGAAAAGGAACTCAGTTCCTGCTAATAGTATAGAAATTATAAGAATCCCAATATGATCTTATGTTATCATCTGTTTACTTAAAAATATAGTTTACAACAAAGTTCAAAGAACTCCATTTCAGGATATGAAAATCCAGGAATTGTTTGATTTTCCACCTCCATTTATTTGATTCTGTGGATCATACTGTACCATCCTTTCCTTTCAAGCACCAACATCCATTATGAAATTTCTCAAATTTTGTATACGGTCATTCTTAATCTTTCACCCCTTCATTGCTTTGATACCTGTTACTTCTCAGACTATTGCTAAAAGGTTATGTTTCAAATCAACATCTAACTTCAGTTAGATATGTCCACGATGTTTTTCCACCTCCTGTTTTGTTGCAAAGAGAAAAAAAATCCTTTATTGGTTTATGTTTTGCCAAACTTTAGTTTCTACTATAGAACAAGTGTTCCATATGAGAGATCATTGAAGAGCTTTATTAAGAGATCTTTTCTTTCCTGTTTTCTAAATTTCAGTTTTAGAAATTGGACAGAGTATTTCTAAATAAATCTCACCACGATCACTAGAGTCATAGAAAGAAGATTTGGAGAAGATTCCAGTTTACCTTTCTACTTGGTATAGCATCATATATCATTTTTCTACAGATGTTTTTCCAGTATCCTTTTAGCTCTTGTTAGTAATTTTAATAATTGTATGAGCATGCTTACTTTTCCTGGTCTTGTTTGATTCATATAATTATAGAATTAAAAGGGGTTGAAAGGATCATCTGGCTAACCTTTCATAGCCAAAACACAGCATATACAAATTGTCAGTACCCTGTTCAGACGAATTTTAAAATTATCCAAGGTTGGGGAATCCACAATTTCCTGGAGAAATTATTCCAATGGCTGATTTCTCTCACTGTAAAAAATGTTCCTCTTGTGTCCAACTGGAATCTTTGCTGGAGTAACTTTTACCCGATACCCCTTTTCCGTGGGACTCCTTGAAAAAGAGGATCTCCATCTTTTCTGTAACCACCTTTTAAATACTGGAGCATCCTGATAAGATCTTCAAGCCTTCTTTTCTCGAGGCTAATCAAACATAGTTCTCTGAGTCTTTCCTTGTAAAGGTAGACATCCTAATCCTAGGGACATCTTTGTGGCTCTTCAATTGTCTTTGTGCTCCTTTTATAAACCCCCTCCAACCTGACTACATCTTCAACAGTAATGTAATTAAGTCAATTTTTTTCCTATCTGTTATTTGTTTTCAGTTTATAGAAGCTAACCCAACTATTATCCAAGTTCCACGATCTTGCACTTTAGACTATTTGATCTTTTCCCATTATTTTTAATATGGTTCATTTATCAATGTCTATCAATTTTATCAGGATCCTTGTACTGATATTTTCCATCTTTGTCCTATCAATATATTTCATCATCCTATACCGATGAAAATATGAAATGGCTTTGGCCCCAAAGTGTTTTTGTAGATTTCTAATTGTTAATGATCTTTATGCCAAGAAAATGAAAAATTACAGAAAAAGATTTAAGCTTACTTTCCATGATTCTGCATGGAGTTTTAAAATTTTCCAATAATGAAATATTCAGAGACACTTTAAAATTAAATCAAAGTTCTTGACACTAAAGACATAAGAAAACTTCAAAAATCCTCTTTCAGACTTCATATCAGATCATTAGTAAAAAGTTTTACCCTGTCAGACACTATGATCAGATAACCTAAGTAACATAATTATTAGAAAAAACCCTTATAAGTACCACATATCCTTTACATGAAATCACGAGATCTGGGAGTATTGCATAGAATATCACTAATCACATGTTAATTAAGTCATTATTAAATCACAGTCATATGCAGAAAATATTATCAGTCTGATATCTACATCAAGAGTAATGAAAATGATGGCTCAAAAAACCTGATTTAAAAAAAATTAGATTTCTGTGCAATCAAATTTTATCCCTCCATTTTTTGGTGTGATCTGTCTCCTATACACTCAAGATAAATCTGTGGATTTTTCATACATAAACATTCTGATCTCAGTTGTAGCACCTTGTATCAATACACTGCAATGTAGTCTGGCTGCTGCTGGCTGATTGTGCATTATCCTCCCTCTGGAAGAGACATTCGTGCTCAACCCAACAATATTTTCGGTGCACAAAGCCCCTGATCCTGAGAAAGACTTCTCTGCCTGAGATAAGGAAAAGATAGGAATAGTGTTTTGTACATCTTGACACAAGTGTTAGCTTTGTGGATAACTTTTCAGAGCCGTGGCGTGTTATAAGGAGACGAAAGTAAGCTGAGAATCAGAGTGAATACCTCTGTCTCTGATTTCACCCTTCTCACCCACACTGTTGAGGGAGGCTTTGATTTGAGTCTCAGCAGCAGGGAGGGTGCCAAGAAAGCTCACCACTCTGTGATGCCATCTTGTACTCCTCCAGCACTACTTCGCAGCCCAGAGGAGCAGCTATTGCACTCTGGTGGCCCTTGTAACTGTTTGATGTATGGAGTCAGAGCAGCGAGCAGGGATATATTCACTCCAACACAGGACACTGTAAAATAGACACAACTTCAATGAATTCTTTCGCTGCTGTGAGCAAATACTTTGACAATGACATGACTTAAGTTAACCTTTTTTCCCAGGATGGCAAAGGCCCTTGTAAAATTCTGAATGTGCTTCAGGGAGGTATGTTTGTGAGTAGTAGAGAAAACAGCACACCTAACAGACTGCTTAATTTCTGAGGCTATCACACTTGATCACTTCATACGATCTAATTCTCAGTATTTGTGCTTAGAACACTGTCCACTGATAACAAAGTTTATTTTCTAGTTTTATTTCTGAGCTATATGGTGAAGATAAAGATATAAAACAAACCTCAACTGAAAATGAAACATTACAGTATTTTTCTTTATGTTGTTCATTAGTTGGTTAGTGTCAGTTGCCTATGATGCCATGTTTTCATAGTGTTTGCTCTTATCAAATCTGGAAGGGAAGCTGACAGGAAAATTGCTTACTTTACAGATCACTGGTGGAGCTCCAGAAATCAACTGGCATGAAAAATGCCTGAGTTTGGACAGAGAACACAAAGTTTTTGTAGCATTGTTCCTGAACATCTGACATGTGAAAGAGTTATTAGAACTCAAAAGTGAAGTGATATGCTGAGAACTTCAAAGCAGAAATATTTGGCTTATGAATGCAATTAACAAATACAGTAGCAAATAGCTATAATACTATGAAATATGAATAAAAACCTGCTCATACTCATCTCAATCTATTGAAGTAAAGACAAACTTTATATCAGACACATCCTCAATTTTAAATAGAATTGTCTTTATCTAGATTAAGTCTCTTTTTAAAATTAAAGAGATTATTGAGACACAAAATATCTGTTTCCAGATTAGGGATGTTAGGGAGCTAATGATTCATTACGTTTTCAACTGTACAAGAGGATAGAAATTATGGGACTGTCCACTCAGTGATCCATCCTATCTCAGGATGTGACACAAAACAAAGAAAAATTGGAATTTTTCCATTGATTCCAAAAAGCTTTTTCCCAGAACTTATAGCTCTCCTCACATATTTCTTGCATATGGAAATGAATGATCTGAACAATTTTAGATCTTTTCTCACAAAAAGGCCAAGTCTTAACTGATTGAGAGCACCCAATTTTGCATATGACGAAAAAAAGATTGTTGATTGATGCTTTAGTATAGCCTGTCAGAAGAAAAAAAAATTAAACCAAAAAATAAAAAATCCAACCCTTTGAGCTTTGTTTAGGGAACATACTTACTGGGTTTCTAAAAGAAAGCAAAATTTAATTTAAAGATTAAATCTCTAGATTAGATAGATGTACCCACACCATTTATGAGTCCCTTTAGCTGCTTCTGGGTTCTGGGTACTTATTATGAAGGAGATGCTTGTCTGACATACAGTTGAATGTTTAATCCCTCTTGAAGACAGAAAGAAAAAGTCTGATATGAAGACCCATTAGCAATTTTCATTAATATAAAAATTCTGAGCTTTTGTCCTGAGATGGCCTCAAATAATTCCAGCTCATCTTGTTTATCTGCTAACAGTAGAGATTCAAGTACAATTTTGAAACAAATATAAAGGTACTGGATTTGTGAGGAGAGTATTTCCTATTCCCCATTTCTTCCTCCAATGTTATTACTTTGTCTTCATAAGACATTGGAGAAGGCTAAAAAACAAAATCTTAGAAAATTGTACTAGGATTAATTTATAGCTGAAAACAGAAAAAAAAATGGTCTTAACAGAAGGAGAAAAAAAAGCAGAAAGAAAGCAGAACTTGGCTGATGCAACTGATATAAATTGGACTTTTCTAATTTATGCAACTGAAATCTTCCAGGAATTTTGTTGTTGTTGTTGTTGTTTGGCTTTGGTTTTGGTTTAGTTTTTTGGTTTTGTTTATTTTAACAGGGTTTGACTTTTTAGTGTAGCCTTTTTTGATGTATTCATGTGATTCCTCAAAGTCCTCTGGGGGTAAAATCTGAAATGAATTCACTTATCTGAGAAAAAAAATATATACCACTGATTTAATTGCCTAGAGAAATATTAGGAAAAACAAATAAATCACAATAGCAGAATCCTTCCAGAGGGGAAAGACTCCAGAGACAGAGTGTTTTCTTGCACATACAGTATATTAGAGATGCAAGTTACCTCAAGGCTTTCAATTGATTTGATTTTTCTGTGGTTGGGTTAACTCAGTATTTCAAGGTCCTTGATTCTTTATTATGTTGTTGCTTTCTTTTTTTATTATGATTTTATTTTAAAATATTATGCTCAGAAACACTATTTTGAATGTCCTATGAAGACACAGGGATTCATAAGAGCATTTGCATTTTCGTATGACCTCATTATTCCCTCAGTTAATCTGACTTTTGAACACTTCTTTCCTTTTGCAAGCCACCTCCCTTCCCCCACTGCTGCTCTGTCTCACACATATATATAACATTTTGGGAGAAATACAATTCAAAAGACCTGCTAAATGAAGATATTCAGAGTTCTTGTGAGCAGCACATGATTTTAAATCAGTTATTAAGAATGAAGTCTGCAATCATCTTCTCATGGATCTCATGCTGAGTAACTTAGAGAAGGGGAAGAACAGTGCACTGAAAAACCATATGGTTTATCTTTTGCAGGCTGCCCTAGACTTAAGATAAGTTCTCAGCTATGTTACCTATAATTGTATTTTTCCAGTCATTGATGTCTGTCTTTACACAAAGATGGATATTGAATGAGATGTTTAAGAGACTTTGCTTCTACCACCTGAGAAAACTTTCAGGAGTCAGGCCAAAACTGTTTTTTCTTCTTGTTTGTTTTTAATTTTGGCAAGGTGTCAATAGCTATCCACATGTCATCTGTTATAACTTTTTTGAAATACAAGAAAAAATATTCACATGGTTTAGTTGCATTCATTCCATTGCCATGTAGGACACATAATTTTTTTAACATCATTTACTTAAACTACTTCTGATAGCTTTTAAAATAACCTGTACTGGATGTGGACACTATGAAGGGTTTCTGATAGAGGTTGCTTGATTTATAGGTTCAAGATGGACCATAAATTTACTGTATGGCATTTCATAATACATTTTTAAATGTCTGAAGGCTATAAAACCATCTTAAGGATTTCACTGTTTGTTATTATTTTGTGTGTGTGTGTGACACGTAAAGAGTTTATTACCTCTTGTTTTATTAATATTTAACAGTTGTATTCTATGTCACAGACCTGAGACATTTGGCACTTTGTTCAGTTGCAATATGTTATGCAGTTGTTGCACAGGTTCCATCTATACAGTACAGGCAGAAGGGGATTTTTCTGCCCATAGGAGTTTACAAAGACACATGAAAGGTCAGTGTAATTCTCTCTAAGAACCATGACAATGAGAGCAGCAGAGGAGCACATCATGTAGCGAAAGTGGTGTGCAAAAGGGATCAAAGGCAGACATGGTAATGCTCTGTGGCTGAGCAGTACAGCCTCCTCAGGCAAGGTGGGAGCTAAAACAGCGTTTCAGTTCAATCTAGCCTTCCTAGGGGGACATTTCTAGGGGGTCACTTCAAAGGCAGCTTCCAGTGTGGAAAACTCAGATGAGTCCTGTCTCAGGCACTGGAGGTACAGTCAGCTGCAGTGCTGGTAGTCCCCATGGTCTTTGCAGATGGGGTCCTCTCTGGTGAATAAAGGATAAGATCTACCAGCTCCTTGTGCTGTGTCTGTCTGTTGCTACTACAACCATGTTGTTTGTTTAAAACAAGGGTTTCTGCTAGTTGGTCATCTTTTAGTGGAGTAGGCCTGGTGGCTGTAAGTCAGAAAATTCTCTAAAGACAGTTTAATGATAGAAAAGAAATTGTAGGAGTACTACTAATAATATAAAACAATACGGAAAAATGAAAAAGAGAAAGATAAGACCCAATAAAATGGGTGGCAATGAAAATCACTGCTCACCACTATCCCCAAGTGACTTCTATCCAGCCAGTCCCTGAGCAGAGGGACCTGCTGCCAACCTCCTCCTTAGTGTGACTGCTGAGCATGATGCCATATGGTGTGGAATGTCCATTTGGCCAGCTGGGGACAGCTGTCCTGCCTGTGTCCCCTCACAACTCCTTGTGCACCCTTGGCCCACTCACCGTAAGCTCTGTTCAGCCCTAACTACAGTATCAGTGTGTTACCAATGCCATTTTCAGCAAAAACCCAAAACACAGGCCCTTACAAGCTCCTGTGAATAAAATTAACTCTATCTTAGCCAAACACAGTGCAAGATGAAGAAAGGAGCCCTGCAAGCCAGCACATGTGTTTGTTGGTCGTGTTAAAAGGAGTTACCATGTTCAAAGTGGCTGTGGGAATCAAAATTGGAGGTGAATGCCCCATCCTCCTTCAGGGTATAATGCATTCAGGTATTTTAAAAAGTCCTATATAGAGTAGTACAAGTTAAACCAGATTTATTTTGTGTCAGTGCAGACGTAAGAAAATAATATTGTTAAAATTTCCTCTAGATATCTAGATATCTCATCTTCCTTCTGCAAAAAACACTTTAGAAATATAGAAATAGCTTCACTGGAGCAACCTAAGACAGGCACAATGTCACACACAGGTAGGTGCATTTATATCCTCTATCACTTCATTTTGATTATATTTATTTGTTCTGTGCTTATATACCTGAATATATATCTGAATATAATTCAGATTTGAGTTTTCACATTGAAAAATCAGTAAAAAATAAAAATTACAACTGATTTGGTCTTGACATTTTTGTCACATATTTTATTACAAACCTGTGTACAATATAGTCTGTTACTTTTTTATAGAAGTGTTTAGGAGCTTCTTTTGGGAAAAAGGACACTATTTATAAGAGTGAACGTTTCACAGTACTCTCATTTATTCTGAACCCAGTCAAATATGATCTGGTGAGACTAAAATTGATCAAAATTAAAATTAGTTTTATTCCCTGTAAAAAAAAAATTATAGAGTTGAAACCTTTTCCAAGATCTGTATTGAAAATAAATACACTATATTATTGATGAAGTAGATAAAAATAATATTGGTCTAATAATATTGATTGTATGCCACATCCTATTTTCTCACTTTCTTGCCTTTTTTTCTGAATGTTTGTCAACAAGAGATCAGGATTACTGCCTTTAAACTTATTTTCTAACTTTACCAACTCTTACTTGTTGCAGGTTTGTATTATTTCTATAATTCTGCTTGTCTTGAGATTAATTTTCAAATTTATGTTACCCTTTCTCTTATTTCTTTTCTTTTATCCTTTTATCTATGCTATCCTTTTATCTATGCTATTTCAATTTTTTTTAAGTTTACACAACTTATACCTGCCTTCCTCTTTCTTTTTTTTTCTCCTGCTTTCCTCTTATGCTTCTTTTTGTTCATCAGTTAAAAATACGCAATTTAATTTGACACCAAAGATCTGGAAACATGGAAAAGGTCCTTTGTGTTATCCTGCCTATGCCAGGTTTCGTTTTACAGGAACATGAGGTAGGGTAACATCTCACTGGGCACATTAATATCTGCCCCTGTAGCATGGTTTCAATTAACAAGCATTTCTTCCTACAGTCAATTTCTTTAGCTCAGTAAGAGCAAAAAACCCTATTCCCCTTATTTCTCCCTCTTTTATAATCAGTATGGTACCTGTGTCTCATAGGAAGGAGAAGAAAAACCACATACTAGTTTCTTTGTGCCACTGCAAAACTGATTTTCCTCACAGTTCTTGAATGTTTTTCTCCTCTGTCCTCTTTTATCCTGTTTGACATATTTTTTTCCATATTTGATGTTCAAGTCATCCTGTGTTTCTTGTTTAACTCTGTTACTAGCATTGTGACACCTCTCTTTACCACCCTGTTCTCCTTCTCTGTCAGAATTTTTGGTAGGATTAGGAGGAGGATGAGTCAGGACTAGATGTCCCTATCTCATCTACTTCTAAAAGGAAAAGATTTTTGTCCTCTTGATGACGCTGAACTGATAGACAACAGGAAGGACTGTCAGCTCCCATCTGAAACCAATCTTTCCTTCTTACCCTCTCTTCATCCCTCTTTAACTTAAAAAAATGATAAATAACTGAACCCCTGTCACTGAGAAACGTTTTAATGCTCACCTTGAGCACCAATTCCAAGACCACACACAGAACAGATAGAAATGCAAATTTGTACATACTTTGAAAACATAAAGTCCTATGCAAGCGCTAAGTATGATTATGATGACTATTAGTGATCCTAAGCACTGTGTGATTTTTTAGGGCAGAACTGAGACTAGTTTGACATATCAAAGGGAAGTTAGCCTAGATTTGAGGCTCTGCTTTAACTAAGTCAATTTCACACCTGCTCCCTTTGTCAGTCCATATGTTTGTCATCAATGAAAAATCCTCTCCACACGAGTATTTGCAGTGGGAATGATTATGACACATTTCATTATCTTCAGTAAATTGGATGGTTCAGTCCTTGAACTGCTGAATACCCCACACAGGTCTTGTCCGCATTGCAGACTTCACTCAGTTATAGTGTAATTGAGTTGAACTCGGCACATAGAGCCTGTGCTTCTATCTCTGCTGCACAGAGGAATCTTTTCAGTTGCGGTTCAGAGCACGAAGGGATTATTTTTTCCCAAATCTATGAAAAAAGCTAGCCATTTTGATACTACTTAGTCAGTGGAATTGTAAAATTTGAGTAAATAATCAATAAGAGCCCTTATTTATTTGTGATTTCTTAAGTATTGGTTGGAATTTCTAAAGCTGCACTTTGGGGTTTTTTATATCCAAAATGTTCTCGTCTCTGAATGAGTCCATTTTCATTGTACCTTGAAACAGTTATTGCCTCATTTATTCCTATCTAAAAATGATAATTATACCTGACAACATTTTTACTCTATTATGAAGCATTTTTCAGGTTAAAGCACATTGAAGGCTTCTGTGTAATGGCGCTAAAGGGTGTTGAATCCAATTAAACATCATTTGCCTTCATTTCATTATTCCTTTTCTCTAGCAAATGCTAGAATTCAATATTTCAGTGTGGTATAGAAAATTAGAGTTCTACCTGGGGTTACAGTTCCTACAGCCTTAGCAAAAATAATAGAATATATGTCGTGGCATAGTGAGCATTAAATGCATATTCTTATAAATCATTGGAAATCAAGCATAGAAATTATATGAGATACGACTTTAACAAAAGCTGTTTTGTGGTGCTAATTTTCCTCACAAGAGGTTTTGTTTAATAAGTGGACAATATGACCTAGATGCAAGATTTTAGCCAAGATTTACATCTGTGTATTTCAGGACCCCATATAAACGCATATCTCTTTGATCTTTCAGAGGTGAGTTGGCAGTCCCTGGAGTGTGGCCACAATGCATAAGGTATGAGTCACCTTGTGACACTTGCTGGATTGATTCCTTCAAGTGAGGTAGTGTGAGGAATTCCTACTTTACACTTCTCAGTGGGGTTTAGAGATGAGAGAGATTTCAAGCTGCCAAAGGCAGGAGCAGAACTTTAAGTTTCAAGTGAACTTTTACACTGGAATAAATGCACACACAAATTTTGTAGGTGCCTCCAGGTGGTTAAGTCTTCAGATAATTGCACAGGTATCAAGTTTTTATGGAAAAGTAGAGTATAGACAAAGAATATTCATTCATTTCTCAGCAGAAGCTTCCACCTAGCAAATATGAAATGACTTAAAAATAAATTGGGAGAGTGGACTTTTGTAGGTTTTTACTTTTTTTTTTTCTTTCTTTATTCTTCTGGTCTTAATAATATGTAAAAGTTTCCTAATAAGAAGGGTCACAAGGAAACAACTAATCCTTTCCCACTGGCAAAATTTTTTTATTTTTATATTTGTATTAACCCTTACACCTTAAATACTGTTTCACACAAGCACCAAAAAAAGATACTCTTTTTATGCTGGTGTAGTGTACAAGTGTCTTACATCACTCTTTTTTTAATTAGAGGAATTTTAGCAACAACAATTGAAGCATTATGATTCAGTTTGAGTCTTGGGTCAAGATGAGGGGAGAAGGGATGGTAGATTTTAATGAGAAGGACTTCAACATTCAAATGGCAACTTATTTATTACAAGATCTCCAGTACCATGAGCAATGTGAGTTAGTTTTCAAGCAGATGAGTTTTTTTCTCAATCTTCAGTAAGCAAAACAGGCAGAATGTGAAGCCACTTTGCCTTGCAGAACAGGGTCTGTCCACCAGATCTGGATCTATAAGGCAAGTGAAACAGCAGTACTTTCATCATCCATAACACAGAAACCATGGTTTATCAGATAAACTGAATGAAACCATTTAAAAGATGGTGGGCCTAGCTTGATATTCCAATGCAGATAGTTAAAATTCCCCTAATACTTACTAGCCCTTCCTCTGCTAGCAAGATTTATCAGAAAATCATATCTTTAGATACAGAAAAAAGGACCAGAGAAGTAATGCATATTTTGTGATAATCTACATGACTTGCTTTGTGATGAAATAAATTTGTTCACAATATTATATCTTGAATGGCATTTCCACTGAAGAAAGCTTCAAATATCTTGCTGACTTTGTTTTAACCAATGTTAAGTTAAAAGGTATTAACATTTTAGTTAGTAGGTGTAGTATTTTCTCTATAGCCTTAAATTTGCTTCTTGAAAAAGATTAAAAAATTTCCAACTCTAGGAAAGACATAAAATATAATTAAAATGGTCAAAAAACCCTAATGAAAATACAGCTAGGGAAGGCTAAAAAAGAATTATCTCATCAGAGTTGAAATTATGGTATGAAATGTGAGGAGGGGGAATGTAAGTTCTATGTGTAAGGTGCTCCCGTGTGAAAACCATCAATCCACCTTAATATCCATTATAAATATGCAGCACAAATAGTGCACAGGGGGCAAAGAAAAGAAGATCAACCTTTTTTTTCATTTTTAAAGCATGTCCAGAGTTGTCATGGAATAAAATACACTAATATACTTATAAACTCTTCTGATGCACATACTTAGTTCTTAACAGCCAAAACTTATTCACATTCTGGAAGAATACATCATTATTTGAAAGCTAAAATATTCGTAGAAGCAAAGGATTTTAATTCCAGATTTATTTCCTAAAATTATGTCTGTATTTAAAACATACTAGTTAACATTGTATGGTCATTGTTTAATAATTTTTAATTCATTTGCTAATTTTTGCAGTTAAAGTAATCCTGATGAAATAACTTGGCAATAATGGGGTTGCCAAAAGTGCATACAGAGGTTTAGCAGTGTAAAATCAGCTCTGAAAGCTGGATGTTCTCTCTTTCAGTTATTTTTCTATTAATGATAGATGTAAGAGTTCAATAATCAGAGAGAAGAAGCCCCTTTATATACTTTTTTGAGCTTATGGGGTTTTTTGAACACTTAGAAATGGTAATTTTCGATATTAGAAAAAGAGAAAACTTTTTCAGAAGTAAAACAAGTACGGAAACATTTTTGAGAAGAAAATCTTTTTCATTTGGCTTAAGTATAAAATCAGAGTGAAGAAAAAAAATGGAACAAAAATATAATTTATCCCAAATTACCTATTACTATCAATTACCATAATTTTTAAGGATTTAAGTGTCATTCAGACTCAGTCTATCCTATTAATGAAAATAAGTTACTTATGCATTTAACCTTTTGAAAGAAAAGACTTTGAAAAAGTAACTATACTGTAACTGGAACAACAAAAGTAGAATATCTGTGTGCAAGAGTACTTTTTTTTCATTCAAAGTCTGTCTATCTATCTATCTATCTATCTATCTATCTATCTATCTATCTATCTATCTATCTATCTTTTCATACCTATCATAGTGCAGGGATTTCTTGTAGAAAATTATTTGGTGTGTCTAAAGTGAGAATGATACAACACGTAGTTTACTTCATGCTGACATTTAAAAACAAAAACAAAACAAAACAAAAACAAAACAAAACAAAACAAAACAAAACAAAACACCAAAAACAAAAAACTAAAAACCAAAAACTACCAGTGAAGCAAAAGTAAAGAAGAGGAAAAATTTAAAAAATGAAATATTTACTGAATCTGTTTTGTTGTGAGACATTTCTGGTTGATGATTTTTAAAGTATATTCAACAGAACCTAATGTACTTCCTGATTATTAATGAGAAAAACATGACCCAAGCAAACATGCCTTTCAGGGACATGATATCAGTTTATAGCATGGTATCATGATATTGCTTTTCCTAGTATCTCCTTGAATACTTGTGTTCCATTTCCGGAGTTTTTCTTTGTGCTTTTTCCTTGATTATTTCACAGTTATCATAGAAGTAGTTATCTTTGATAAATTTGCCCTTCTCCAGAAAGAGTATGATCTGCATTGACATATCAAAATTAAAAATACAGAGGCAAAAATGCTGCTGATATGCGAGTAGTATGTTATGGAATGAAAAGTTCATGTTTGTTAATTTTTTTCAGTTCTCGTTTATTCATTTTTTTTTCCAGTGGGTATTTGATATTTTCATATGGCAACAGTAAACAAGACAACCATGTCCCTCAGCTCTCTCATGCAACAACATCCTAAGAGGGCATCTCTTTAACATGCTAAATAGATTTCCAGGCATCTTGAGAAAAAATCACTTCACTAGAGAGGAAGAAATGAACTAAAATTTGCTTTGACTTTTGAGATCTCAGAAGCCTTTTTACAGCTTGCCTTCGTGTACTTTTGCCCACATTAAAGTCCAATGACATAATTTATTTTAAAAGCCAGTAGGCTCTTTTTAAAATTAATTTCTATCTTGCAGGTTCTAAATGATACATCAAGTATATTTTTAAAATCTGTTTTGTTCAACCTGTCATCCACAGAAACCCCTAGATGTTGATTGTGAATTTCTTTATTTAAACAAGTATTCTTAGATTTTATTTTTTATGCAAATGTCTTGCTCAGAAGTTCTCTGAAGACTTCCCCTGTGATTTAACTGTTTTCTTTAGAAGCTCCAACCTTTTCTTAGAATTTGTTTTTCTATATGTTGTCGTGTTCTTCTGGTGATGTTCCATTATTTAATGTCCCAAGACCAAAGATCTGCAAAGACCACATGCTGTTTGTTTAGATCAAAATATCAATTTAATCTTCTGAGAATTGTTCAACATATCCATCCCAAATCAAGTTCTAGTTGATGTTATCCAAGGATTAAGGTTATAATGGATATACTCCACATACCTATGACTTACAACTCTGCATCTCATTGCATTATTCATGGTTTATTACATTATTTTTAGCAACTATTTTGATTGCTTTCCTGCTTTGAAGAAAGCTAATGCATATAAAACTTGATAATAATTTTAAAATTCCATTAATTTAAAATTAATTTCCATTTTCAAAATTGCATTTGCTTTTTTTTTTTTTTTCTGAGCCTGTGTAAATTTTCCAGAAGCAGCTTTACAGGTACTTTGTTCCATAATAATACAGATGCCAATTTGTCAGGAATTTTGATGAAAAGAGGTGGAAAGTGACTGAATATAGGATGCTTTAAGTGAGTTTGTTTATATCGTGACAGTGTGTTTGATAGGGGTAACCACTATGCTCTTAAATAATCAGCCCAAGCTAGCTTATCATGCTTCTAGTAACAAAAATTATAATTTAAATTTATTTATATAAAAACAGAGTTGCAATTTTTTTGAACCATACAATGCCATTTTACCAGGCTTTCTAAAAAAATGTCTTCTTTCCTAAAAAAGATCAGGCATTGTCTTTTAAATTATATCAATATTTTGTGACTACTTTGACATTTTCTTTTTGTCTGCTATTAATGTCAGCAGGAATCCTGCTAAAATAAGAATTCAAAAGAAGGCTTAAAGTAGAAAAAATCCCTGATTCTCTGACTAGTCTTCAATATCACATTGGTATTTAATTGATAAAATTGAGTTGATTGAGTCACAATTTTTTCATGATCAACTCCAATATCTTTGCAAACTAGCATGCAAAAGTATTTAAACATACTCTTGGTGTCAGAACAGCCTGTTAAAATATAGATAAAAATTTCATTTAATGGTCAGCATACTTTATTGTTTACAATTAAATTACTTGTAGAGGCTGCTGTTCAGATTGAACGCAATTCTTGGAATTCTAGAAGTAGTAACTATTTTGTTTTGAGGGGGTTTTTTGTTTGTTTTGTTTTGTTTTGTTTTGTTTTGTTTTGTTTTGTTTTGTTTTGTTTTGTTTAGGTAATTCAGCAAGTTAGGATGAATAATCAAATCTCACTGCAAGTCCTTTGTGGATTGGTTGTAGCATTCTAGTTATAGTGTCCCCCCGAAGATTTAATTCTGAAAGACATAAGAAAGGAATGTATGAAAGATGTTTAAATATATATGTATATATGTATTCTAAATTAGATACATATAGTTGTAATTCCATCCAGGGCTGCTCTATCATCTTCAAACTGTTGTAGAAATATTTCCCTTTACCTCAGGGTAAGAAATGTATTAGCAAACTGGTGAAACTTCAACAGAGAGCACATGGAACACTCAGAGATGAACATTCAGTCTGGGAAAAGGGGCTGAAGAACCAGAACTGGCACATCCTAGAGAACATAAAACTTTGGGGGACCTAACTGTACCTCCCCAGTGCATTAGGCTTTTGGGCGGACAAAGACAGGCTCTTTACCACCATTCCTGACAGGGTAAAGAGGCAATGGAAATAAATTGCAGTCAGAAAGTTGTTTCCCCATGA
This sequence comes from Luscinia megarhynchos, assembly GCA_034336665.1. Classification (NCBI taxonomy): domain Eukaryota; kingdom Metazoa; phylum Chordata; class Aves; order Passeriformes; family Muscicapidae; genus Luscinia; species Luscinia megarhynchos. The sequence goes on along the minus strand of JAPFBE010000002.1, from coordinate 48,220,944 downwards.
AGACAGTCAGGTAGCAAAGTTGGCTATGCAGACAGGTTGCATTCTTGGGGTTTTTTTGGCTGAACAAAGCTCTGAGCAACCTCATTGCAGATTAGTCTGTCAGTTTATACTGCTTTTTCCACAGATAAAGGTCGGGACGCCCCGCTCATGAAATATCTTACTGTATTATAAGATTCTGGCCATTTGATCTTCAAACAGTTGTAGGTGAACTTTAGCTGGATGCCAAAGATGTCCACCAAGCCATTCTATCAAAGCCCTCTTCAGCAGGACAAGGAGAAAATAACATGGAAATAACTCCTTGTGGATTAAGGTGATTTAATAAAGGAAAAAAATTCATGCACATGGGAGCAAAGGAAAACCAATGACTTTTTTATTTTCCAACCACCACCCAACCACAGGAAGCAAGGTTTCAGCACACACAGTGGTTGCTCTGGAAGATAAACATCATAAAAAATTAATGCCTTCCCTATCTCCTCTCCATTCCTCTCTTAGATTTTATACCTGTGCGGATACTCTATGGTCTGGAATAATCCTTTGATCATTTGGGGTCAGCTGTCCTGGTTGTGTCACCTCACAAAATCTTACCCAATCCCCAGCTACTGGTGAGTGTGGAGATCATTGAGAAACAGAGCTGATGCTGTGCTGGCACTGCTCAGCAGTATCCAACAAACCAGTATGTTATCATTACCTTTCTAGCTACCAATGCAAGCACAGCATTGTGAGGGCTGCTGTGGGGAAAAAGGCTCCGTCTCATCAGACTCAATACACCAAAATTCTGCTGAAACCATTAGAAAAGTGTATTTCAGTCTTCTTTCTGGGCACTAGGCATGGGTGATAGGTTTTATTTAGTTTTAGCACTCTGAGATCCATGAAGGTCTTACCACAGTCTTAAAAAATAATGCAGGAGAGTTTAATCTACAAGCTAATTTATTGTTTATGGAATTCTGTTAGCAGTTGTTAGTCTGCCTTCACTGAGCCTGATAGGGAATAATCAATGCATTTAAAATTAAACAAGGAAAAAAGGTCTTGGGGGTGCATGGAAGAGAAGAGAAAAAAATAAATTAGGCTTGTTTTGTCACAGTCTTCAGTGATTTCACTCAGTGAAAAGCAGAGTTGCAGTTTTTCAGTAAAACAGAAAACGATTCTGAAAGAAGAACTACAAATTTAAGCATTGTCTATTTAATTCATATGCATAATAAATTGTGGCATTTCCAATTGTCTCCTGCCATTGCACAGGAACTCTATTCAAATGGATTACCAAAGGCAACACTGAGGTCAAGGAAACAAATCCTGCAGACTCCTCTTGAACTGCTCATTGATTTCCACACTGCAGCTAAATTTCTCATTTATATTTTAAATTCATTATGGTTAAAAAAAACAACCAAACAAAAAAAAATCCTGAAGATAAAGGGAAAGAGATAGTTTAGTAAATCAATGCAGAAGCTTTTATTCCTTGCAGCTCTCTCCGGATTGCAGATTTATTCCTTTGGGACTAGATTATTTCAAATACCTTGCATTCTTATGGCAATAAATCTGACTCTTGAAATAAATATCATACAACATTTCCCGGTTTTAAAACTATTCAATCTTGCAGAAACTGCATTTTTGGTTTTCCTTTGGTTCATATGAACTAAATTAATGATGTATTATTTCCTTTCTAAATAATTCTTGGCTTTGTGGGATTTAAATTTTTGTCATTTAAAATATGAAAAAACAGAGAATATTTAAAGCTACAGCATATTTGTAACAGAGTATTAATTGTAACAAGGAATTTTAAAGAAAAACAAAAAAAACTTGTTTGTATATCCTAGGAAATAGTCTTTGATATTTTTTGTATCACATGCCAGCTGATAACTGAAATGACTCAGTGTGGAAGATCAGACAGCTGCAGAAGCTGATCTGGGTAGTGCTGCAGACCCCCTGGCCCTGGTACAGTGGAAGCTGTGAGAGAGATAAACTCTAAGGAAGAACAAGTGAGGACACCGTGTCTGAGTACTTTGATGGGGATGTGGACATCGCTGGCACAAAACGGATGTCACAGGGACTTGGCAATCAAAAAGACTGTGCTGCTAAGAGAACAGGTGATTAGTGCAACTGGCTTTGTTTAATTAAACTGGCTTTGTTTTGCTTGCCCTTTGGTGCCCTGTGTGAGGAAGGACGATTTGCCTGGCTGCTGTCCGGCAGTGAGCCCCATGGCACTGAAGTGCTGCTGAAAGGAGGCAGGAGCCTGGCCAGCACCAATCCCCTCGGATGTTGAAAGTGAGCTGTGGGGAACATGGGCAGTAATATGTCTTCAGAAGAAAAATATGTTTTCCAACTTATGTGTAAACTTTTAAAGAGGCAGAGCAAATCGGTTCTTCTCACTCTCTTAAGCTGATTTTATGCTGAGCAGAATCACACTCAAAGGGTTAAATGCCAGCACTGCTTTTACAGCGGAGTTTTGGGATGAAGTAGGGGTGAAACTCTGGGATCGGGGGACAAAGGTGATAAAATAGCAGCTGGTTTGTCACCTCTGTAGTGAGCTATCTTAGAAATTCTTAAAGCCCAGGAAGGTTCTGGGAAAGGATAATCTCCTGCTACTTTCTTCACTGCAACTCTCTGTCAATAAAACTAAGATGGCTCCTACCTCTTTTAACAGAGATTCTGCATCTTCCCAGGACATATCACTCTTTTTAAGAAAAATTCATCATCTAGTGTCTTCTTGAAACTTTATTGGATTAATCTCTTTTTACTTTCACACTGCATGTGGATTCTCTCTTTCCTTTTTAGTGTTGCTATTGTTTTTTTATTTTATACTTGTTTTCTTTTACTCAGACTAGAAGAGAAGTGAAATGACAGTGCACATTCTGAAGTGAGACTAAAAAACTTGAACAGACTTTAACTATAGCTACATATATTTCTATCAGTATTTATTTATTTCTGTATCTCTAATTTATCTTCATTCTCTAATTCATGCTATGCCTGTAAGGCAACACATATGCTAAGAGAAAGAGGAAACGTTAAATTGGCCATGCAGAGCTCTTGGTTTATTTTCTCAGTAATTATATTCCACTTCTCAGATGTTTTTTGAAACATGATTTCATATCCATCCTCCAAAGTAAATGTCTTTCAGGAGATAAAACCACAAGTATTTAGTCACAGTGGACTCAGTCCTGGATACAGGATGCATGGTGTAGATATATAATGTTTACATTATATCATCTGGCTTCAGTATCAATGAACATGATCTTTCAAGTTTATTCGGTTTATATCTTTTCAAATTAAGAACTTCTAATCAAACAGTATATTTTGACATCTATCAAAGCTAGTGTTATGTAATCTGTTCTTTGTACATTATGCATGATGATGTACTTTGCACCAACAGTATTACACCCAACATTTCTTGGCATCTTGACATCTGGTTTGGTTTTTTCTACCTGATCCTTCAAAGGACTGTTATCAATAATAGTCTCACCAAGAGTTGCAGCCTTGAGTGAAGACTAGTTTTGCTGATTACTAGAAACAATATGCTGGATTTGCCTTTATTTTAAATGAGACAAAGGCTCTACTGTCACACACATTATCCAGAAAAGGATAGTACAGAAAATATATAACCACAAAACTTGATAAAAGCCAAGTTTAAGATTTTTAGGATCCCAGTTGACCATGTGCACTAAGACCTTGCAGAATACAAATATGTTCAAATTCACTCTCTTTTCCAGACATCCTTTATCACATTTCACTTTTGGCAGAATGGAGAAAAAGATTCTATAATGATAATATCTATTCTCACATTTTCTCACAAGATATCTCACTTTATCCTATCTGTACCATCTTTAAATACTCATATGACATCATCCTGACTGTCTAAAAATATTTATCTGTCCATTTTACTGCAAAATTAAAGACTTTCTGAAATTATTATATATGTCGGTAGAGCTGGATCCATGATTATTATTCAGTTTAGTTCAGCTCATAAATCATTAAAAAATATAACCAAAATAATAATGCAACAGTAATATATGTTGATATTAAACATTTAAAAATATTGATAAAAAACTGTTGGATAGATGGTGTTTTAATAGCAGGTTGCTAAAGAGTAACTCTGATTAATAACTTTTCATTTTTCATCTGCAGGGGGATTTCTTTCCTTCTCATTATTAAAAAGTCAAAATATTCTAAGGTTAAATCCTTCATTTTAAAGTGTTATTTTTTACTTACAATTTTTCTGAGAAAATATCTACATCAGTCCAGCTTGACCGTATTGATTACCAAAGACTTGGTTTAGGTGTTTTAGAATGTTCCTAGTAGCTTTTCAAGTATCTCCAGTAGCTTGGGTTGGAAAAAGGTAGGAAATGACATTTACACAAAGGACAATCACTTTTAGGGAGTATTCTTCAAGGACCTGTTAGACTGTTCACATTTTTAGAGCTTAATTCTGCAATAAGAAAAATGTGAGTTAATGAACTCTGATTAGTGAAAGAGGAGCTTGCCTCTCTAAGTGTACTTCCTCAAAGGCAGCAATAGTCTCTCCCTGTTTCCTACCTGCCTTTCCTAAATCCTGACCAAATATGGCCAATCCTATTGCTCACAACAGCAGAGTCTTCTGGGCAGGTTTTACAGATATTACCAAACCAGAAGGTTAAATTGTTCTGTTGTTTTGACCTGCTACAGCTTGCACTGTCTATTGATGGTTTTCATCATTGCTCTGAGCGTCCAGTCTTGTTGGATTTGATGAACCAGAAATTCAGACTGTCACATTGCCTTAGAAGGGCACAATCCCTTGTGCTCCCTGATGATTTTTACTGCTCATACTTGGAGTCTCGATGCGCTGAAATACTTTGTTAGATTGTGAAGGTCGTGCTGTCAGAAAGTGCTTCCAATTTCAGAATTTCTGTGCCTCATTGCAAGGCTTTTCTCTTGTGCCTAGACAAACTTGCAATCACAGAGCTTTGGAAAACTCTTTTTTTAGTGTCTCCTAAAAGCATCTGTGATCACAAGAGAAAGGCTGCTACAAGAAATTAATACTATTGTTCTAGTCTCATTCCTTGTTAATGACTTGTGAGAACAGATTCATTTTGTGCTTGCTTCAACCCTCATTAGAGTGTGCCAGTTGGGAAAGAGAACAGGGAAACAAGTACACTTTAGCCTTTAAGTTACGTGAAAAAGGTTACAGCCAAGTGGTTTCACACTGTGTGTCAAACAGTTGAAGATAAACGTATGTCAATGCTCTTAGAAATCATGTACTTAGTGTTTAAATCACTATGGATCCTGTTTGGAGATGGTGACCTTTGTTACCAAGAAAATATATCTCAGTACATCTGAGACATGAAAAAATCCAAATGGAAAATCGAAAGGCAAAAATAAAATATTAAAAGAAGGAGTGGGTGTGTGAGAGATATATGCACTCACAAATATATGTGTAGCTGCAAAAATATTTGTTTACAATTTTTCGTCAACATTTATGACTGTGTAATTTTTGTTACAAGTATGAAAATTTGTAAAACATTGCTAAGTCCATTTTTTAATTAGAGATACCAAGAAGCAGTGACATATTAAAATAAAAAAAAAAGAAGGAAATGTTAATTATACTCCAGTATGACCCTTGTAGCTCTTCATTTGATTTGCAAGTTATAAAATATGAACAAAAAGTCATATTTGGAAAATAAAACATTTTTCTTAATTGAGCAAGATTTTAAGGTTGAGTTTCCTCATCGACATAGTGCTTATGTCTGTTCAGTATTCTTATGTGTAACTGGTTCCACTGTGAGTTGTAAAAGAAATATGTGACAGATACTTTAAATAGCAAAAGGGAGTTTAACTAAAATTCTTAGTGTTTAACTAAAACCTCCTACATTACATATTCAGACTTTCTATTTCCAGTGAAAGAGAAAGATTGTGTAAATTTAGGATGAGTCTTTTATGCCAGAACAAAGTGTCATGTTAGCAATGGACTTTTTATGGAGTTTCACGAATTGGAGTGGGAGAAATACTGGGGGCTGGAAAAGTAAAACACTAGAGAGCTCTGGGGTCAGAGGAAGAGCACCAGAGAAGCTGAGGGTTGATGCCATGAGGACAGAGATACATGTCAGGATGGCTAAAGAAAAATAAGAAAAATGATACAATGGAACAGTAATGAAAACCTGATCATTGACTGATTTCAGGACCCATCTCAGAGTATAGTTTCTGACTTTAAAAAGCTTAAGCCTTGCTTATTATTTAAGATCATAAGGAACATTAGAAATTGAGACATATTGTTTAAGTAGTTCTTCCCGTTTCCCAGGTGTATGCATTCATAGTGACAGGACTTAGCTGTGAGTCTGTGTGAATGCACAGAGTATATACAATCTCCTTCTTTGACATATAGTTGGTATTCCATATGAGTTCTAAGTAAGCACCACACTGATGTAAAGGATGCTGTGAAATTTCTGGACTGTAGCAAAGTTAAAAGGTTGATGTGTTTTCTCAGGGCCAGTGTTTTAGATAAGTTTCCAGCTCAGAGATAGTTAATTAAGTACTGTTGACAAGGATCAAGGAAGGAAAAACAGTTTAAAAAAACACTTCTGCTCCAGAAGGCATTGTTTAGTTTTCAAATGCAAGCTCAGTACTTCAGAAACATATGAGGGGTTGAGGTTTAAAAATACCTCTGAAGTTTATCTGATCCAACCTTCCTGCTCAAACAGTAACATTTCTAGTTGATTACTTTGGACTATGATCAGATGACCTTTTAATGGCTCCAAGGTGGGACACTCCACAGATTATTTGAGCAGGACTGCCAGTGTTCAGTCACCCTCACAAGAAAAAAAAATATCCTGATGTTCAGGGGAAACCTCCCGTGCTTCACTTTGTGTCCAGTTACTCTGGTCCTTTCACGGAAACCAATTTGGCTTTGACTTCTTTGAAACTCTCTACTTGATATTTTTAGATAAAAAAAGAGAATTATGGAAGAGGGAGGATGAAAGTAGCTATCAAAATATGGGATTTTTTTCTTCAAGACTTTATGGTGAGACAACAGAATAAGTATTCACTATAACTTGAGTTCTTTCAGAGTGGAAAAACACTATGAACAAAAGACAGAAAAAGAATATTTATATTACAATAAATGTTTCTGTGCAAAGAATATAAATTTAATGAAGTAGAAGTGAAAATGTTGATGGTCTTTCTATGACTTCAGATTTGCCTTTATTGAATTATTATTTAGACACACAAAATAAATAAATGTTTGAATATGTAAACAATAAAAACTAATGTTATTATGACTATGGTATCATAAAATGAAACCCATATTCTAAAAAAAAATACTGGACTTATAGAAAAAGATGCTTGACCTTCCAAAGACAGCACAAAGTGAAAAGCTATCTTGGAAAACTATCACTCTATTTTAACTCAGGCCCTCTAGACTGAAATTCACAGTGAAGTCAATCTGTCTGAACTGTTTTCATGAGAACTAAATGAGTACTGAATACGAGCCTCAATTTTAAGTCCAATATATCTCTGAAAAAGTTACATCTCTGCTTGCATCTGGCTGTTGTCAGCAAAAAACACAGACACTGTAATGAAAACCACTGACCAAACCAATCTATCTTTCATTTCTTGCACAAAAAATTTGCATAAGTAAGTGATGGAAGTCCCTGAAACCAGCTGTGCTACCAGACTGCATCAAGGTTGTTTCCTACTGTAATACAAATGACAAATTAATGTAGCCTCTCAGAGAAGCACACTAAAATATACTACTTTCGCTAACCTGCCAAGGTGAAACACTGAAATTAACTAAAAAAATTACAAAAAAACATAACAAAAAACAAATAAAAAATCCCCAACCAAACAAAAAACAACAAGCAACAAAAATAAGAAGAGAAAGAAAAAGAAAAAAAGAAAAAGAAAAAGAAAAAGAAAAAGAAAAAGAAAAAGAAAAAGAAAAAGAAAAAGAAAAAGAAAAAGAAAAAGAAAAAGAAAAAGAAAAAGAAAAAGAAAAAGAAAAAGAAAAAGAAAAAGAAAAAGAAAAAGAAAGGAAAAGACAGGGAGACCAAGAATTCTTTTGTCTTCTCTGGCTGTCTTTACTCACCTCCAGTGAAGATAGGAGGTCACTTGCCATTTAAAAAGTGAACCAGTTTTCTCACAAACACTCTCCTTTTCTGTTTCTGATAAGCTTTAGTTTCACAGCACCTGGTTGTGCCTAAGTTGTATGGCTGAGCTCTGTATTGCTTTTCTGACAGAGTTTCAAAGTGATTTCATCTCTTTCCTGGGATTTAACATTATCAATTTTCTACACAATTTCTGAGAGGTGTAATTTCCTGTCTGAATATGTCTAGAGATTGTGTCTTAATTGAAGAACTTCCCAGATGAATGAAACAAAAATTCACATCTAAGTAATCATATAAATTTCAACTGCACAACTTTATAGCAGCAAATAGATACTTGTGTGTTATCTGTGCAGGTTTTTTCTGCATAAAAAATAGGTTGTGGTTGGTTGGTTGGTTGGTTGGTTGGTTGGTTGGTTGGTTGGTTGGTTGGTTGGTTGGTTGGTTGGTATAATTGTTCTTTTCTAGACAGGACCACCATATCTTCTTTGACCTCCAGACAGATTTGGGCATTATATATAGCAGTATTTATCTTCAGTGAGACCATGCAGATGCAGATTCATCAGTGTATAGATTTTGCAGAGCCTGGCTCATATTTAGTGGTAGATTTGGGTTGTTCTATTTTCCATGTAATATCAGTATTTTAAAAAAACAGATTCATGTTGTTGAAATATATGCCAAAAATTGTGACCACAGAAGCAGGGATACATAGCAGAAATTGGCAGCTTCAATCCTGCTTATTTCTGGAAATTTGAAAGCTTAGTACTATCATGAATAGTATGAATAACTCATTTTAGTGGAACGTTATCATTTATGTCTTATGCTTAGAAAATGACGTATAGCCAGTAACCTTAACAGAATAATGCAAAAGGATACATTAAAATTATAAAAAGAAATAATAATAAAAAAAAGAATGAGTGTGGTAATCATGCATGATATGTCTTATTTATATTCTAAATTTAATTCTGGTTCCCTACACTCCATCCTTGCCTTTCCAGCACATATTGAAGAAACTGGCATGTGTTGTATACAGCAGATGGACATGCTGTGGCATACACAGACTCTCAGCACAGTTCTGGCACACATATTTTCTGCTGAATTTACTAGCTAGTAAGAACTCCAGCAGCAGTTGTTTCAAAGAAAATGTTGTTCATTGGCACTATATTAAAAATAATTAGGCCAGAATGAATCAATGAAACCAAATAAATAAGTCAACTTTAAATCAGGTTGGCTGAATTTTATATATATACATATATATCTTCACACTTTCTTTCTGTAGTTTTAATTGGAAGACATGTTAATAAAAAGAAGAAATGCAGTTCTCATCCTGAATCTTCTACTAAGACACTTATGAAACAACTTATTCTCTCTGAAAAGTGCTGCTACAGCCCTGGTAGGTTTTGCCCAATTGAGGAGTGGAAAACCTCAAGAAAACAGTACCAAGAAATTCCACAGGTAGATGCAAGGGTTTTCTCATTGCTGCCTCTTGTGCATCCTGAGGAGGTTTTGACTTGGGGTTCTATTTTCTTTTTGTTTGTTTATTTGTTTGGGATTTCTGATTTTTTTTGGTTGGTTGGTTGGTTGGTTGGTTGGTTGATTTTTTGTTTGTTTGTTTGGTTGGTTGGTTGGTTTTTTTTGTGTTTGTTTTACTTTTTGGGTTTTTTACTTCCTTATAAGCAAATTAGTCCTACGTGATTCAGAGTAGTAGACTTCATATTACTTTCTTTTAGTAGAATGACAGTTTTAAATATTATAGTATATTTATTCTTGACATTGTTAATACTATCAGAAAGATAACAATATATATACCTAACCAAAATTAGGTAGATACTCGAAGAGATATTCAATTTATCCTAACATTTTTGGACAACTCACTGGTCAGTGTGACACAGAACAAAAAATTTTTTTTTGTTAAATCCTTTTATTATTCCTAATCTTGTTCAAATGGTGAAAACAATACAATGTGAAGAGAACAGGAAGGAATAATCACAGAATCACATAATCCTTTAGGTTGGTCAAGACCTCCAAGATCATCAAGCCCAACTTTGATTACCACCTTGTCAAGTAGACCATAGTACTACACCACATGTCCATTTGTTTCTTCAACATCTCCAAGGATGGCGAGTCCACCATCTCCTTGGCCACTTCATTCCCTTAGCAACCCTTTCCATGAAGATATTACTCCTGATGATCAGCCTGAATATCGCCTGGCACAGTTTAAGGTTTTGTACTCTTCTCCTTTCTCTGGTTGCCTGGGAGAAGAGGCTGACACACACCTTGATACAACCTCCTTTCAGGCAGTTGTAGAAAGCAGCTACATGATCTCTTCCCATCGTATCTTTGCCTCTTAAAGATTGTAATGGTTGTCCAGTTTTATCTCAGTAGATTATAACATTTACCTGTAGACAGATAAGGATGATAGCTGAATTTCCTCATTAAATGAAATATACCCATGTGTATTTAAACTTGGAATTCATTTGTATTTTAGTTCTTCACTTGCAGCATGACAAGTTTTGACGCTCAGTTTGAGACTGCTATATTGATAATTGTTCAGATGACTGACACTCATGCAGGGTCCTTTCGATAGTAACTGATAATAAGAGATCATGTTCGTGGCTTTTCTTTGAAACCTTGGCAATTTTGCGATTTATTAAAAAATGTACTGAATGAGACTGCTCTTGTCCTTGATGAATAGTATCTTCTCATTAGCTACATATATTTGAGTCTCAATTTCATACCAAATACCAGTTGCTCAGTAGTGAGCAAAGGAAACGAAAATGCAATTACCTTGAATTTAGGACTAAAGATAAGCATTCAAGCATTTCAATATTTAAATTATTGATATTAGTATCTGTCATTTCTCTAGTTGCTCAGGGGTCTTTCTTTGACTTCTCTAGTTAACACTATTAATGTTTATTACCTGGAGAACTACTTAAAGGGAAATCTTAAAGGGAAAAGAATATTTAGTGACAACTGATACTCTCTTTTGCTCTCCCATGACAGGATTATACTTGTAGTTGTTTTTGGATATTGACCTGCTGACCTCACCCTTATTTATGCACAGTATGTGCTGTTATCTATGTAGAGATCTTCTGGAAAGTCTTCTTCCCTATCACACAAAATAACAAATAGAAAATCCCACTGCACTGGTTTGTCTTTGTGAAGTCTACTTGTATTTTTATTCTGCGTGTTACAGGTATCTCAGGATTTGACCTGATTTTTTTTGCTATGTTGAGGATGCTTTGTATCACATATACTTGTCCTGATGGAACACATATGTTCAATATGTTTCTTTTTTCTTTATAGAATCAAATAGGTAAGAACCAGGTCATTGATTTACATTAGAACTCTAGCTATAAAATCTAATTTCTGAGCTGTGCAAAGTGCCTGATATATTTTGGTTGCCTACTTCACATATTAACAAACTTTGTGTTTTAGATGACTCTTCACTTAAATAATTTGCCAATATTTTGCCTTCTTGTTCACCCCTAGGTTGTGTGAAATTATAAGATGACATAGTATTAGCTCAATTTCAAGAATATTAATGTCTGTTCATTTGCCACTGGTTACTGGGCTGCCTGTACATGAAATTACATGAAAGAAATTGCATTGATTTGCACTAAAAAAATGGGTACTTCTCACCTAAATTAATACAATCACTGAAAATGCATTAGCACAAAGACTAAAAGGTGAAAATGGCTAGTTCAGTAGGACTTACTAAAGCAATAATTTGATCTGCAGGTCTGAAGTTTACCTAACTGAATGACTGTAGATTTTTAAGAGGCAAGAGGAAGACATTCCATGGAGGCCAGGAAACTGGGGGAAAATAAGTTAATTTTCACTTGCTAAAATCAAATTAACCACTGTGGTTAACAGCACATCTTTTCATTAGACAGATAATTTTGCTCTATACTGTCATCATATAGCAAAACTTCATCTTTTTTTTTTTTGTTCTCCCTTCTGAAATAATGAAGAACAGCACCACAAGTGAGGTAGCTCACTCATACTGTCAGTTTGTTCCTTACAAATCTTTTTGGAGGCCGGGTTGCCCAGCAATATTTAAGTCATCATTGCAATGGTACTAATAATTACAATTGACATAGCCTGTAGTGTTGACTATGTTATCTGATGTAACTAACCTGATAATGCAGTTCCCTTCCCTATGCATGTATTCAGAGTTTAAAGTAGGCTTTGTGAAGAAGATTTATACCTTATGACAAAGTACACCATCTTTTCCTCAGAGTTCTGTAAACACAACTAAACACAGAAGCATTAAAGACAAAGAAAAATACAGCTAGAGAGCCCCAAGTGTAATAACAGCTACATCTCTCAAGAAATAAATAACCCACATGACATAGCAGACTATGGGAAATGAATAGGAGAAAATATATATCAGTAAATCAACAGAAGTTCAAATGGCATTATGCTGCATGTCTAGCTGCAAGGAAATTCAGTGGAGAAGCTGACACACTATCTTTTGCTCAACCTCATTTCCAGCTGGTGCCAAAGTGATCCTTAGCTGTTTTTTATGTTTTTTAACATGAAAGTTGCTTATCTTGTGACAGGAGAATGACTTAATGAAAAGGTAAATAGGATGGTGAAGCATAGGACGGTGAAGTACTTTGATTCCTGCCTCTGCAAGAGACATCCCATGTGACCTTGGACAAATGTCTTAACTTTTTCACATCACAGCATGTCCATGAAAATTCTAATCTGTGATCAATGGATGACTACAATAAATACATGTTTTCAAGACTGCCATGTCATTCACTGTTATGTCCACTTTCAATAAGGATACATTTGCAGCTTTTCCAAGCTTTTCCTTTTTTCTCCCTTCTAGATAATTTGCTAATTTCTAATCAGAAGTTTGTAATTTTTTCATTTAAGCTTAAAAAAAAATCTCACAAAATATTTTTTTTCAACCTTGGGAATGTCTATTAAACTACAATTTTAATTTGTATTATTTTGGCAGTTTCTTCTCATGGTGATCTGTGAGAAATTCTTAATTGACTAGTCTTTTGAGAAGTGATATATGTTTGTTCTTTTTTTATATCATTTAAAACCACATCTGTGTGTTTATAACTTTGAAAAGAATACCTCAAATTTCGTCTTTCTTGGTTTAGTAGAATTCTGTTTCCAACCAGATACACTTTAAACTGGGAGAATATTGCTGCTCTTTTCCATTTGAAAATATGATGTTTGCTGCAACTTCTCAAATAAATGCACAGACAACTTGGTCTAAATATCATTATATGTAATTCAAAGTAATACTACTGATTTTAATATTACTATAGAAATACCAAGCTCCTAGAGGTGTAAAAAAATCCAGTGACAAAATTCAAAATAGTTACACAAAAGAGTCCAGAAAAAAAAGCTAACCCATAAATTTTAAATAGGAAATAGTGTATAAATGCCAATAATCTTGTACACACTGATCCTTTTAAAGGAAAAATCAAACCAAATTAACTAAACCAAACCAATCAAACCAAACCAAACCACACAAAAAAACCCCCAAACCAAACCAAACCAAACCAAACCAAACCAAACCAAACCAAACCAAACCAAACCAAACCAAACCAAACAAGAAAGAAGTCCTTGTTCTCAGTAATCAAGCTTTTTAGTCATCTCTGCATAATTTTTTTTAAAATATCAATGAATGATACAAATAAACTACGGAATTTTTTCTCTAGCTTGCTAATGCCTACTGCTTTATAAAAAATTTTCAGACACTTCACTGCATCTCTTGATAGGTCTATCACATTTGTTGGATATAAAAAAAAGAATGTATTGGTAACACCTAGTCAGAAATCAGCTGAAGGCTACCAATAGTCTGAACTTTGACTAGCAGTTTCTGGCTCTTAAAATATTTATTCTATGATCTTTCTGAGAAACACTGCAGACTCTCCAACTTTGGCAAAATGGTATCGTCCAAATTTTCCTCTCACTAAGTGGCCTCAGCATGTCAATGTATCCTGAAGAGAGTATGCTGGCTCCCTGTCAAACATCAAATTGAATTTCAAATTGCTTTGATGGCTTATAAGGCAGTGCAGTTTGAGAAGTATGTATTTATCAGAATTGCTTTCTCTGCATGAGCCCAGTCTCTCTTTGAGATCATAAAAAGCAAGCAAATTGGCAATTCTGGAATGTGCAGGAGTGTAAAAATTCAGGAACACATATTTAGCTGTTTTACCACTCAAATATGTAATTGATTCTCTGACAGGGGCCTATAATATGACTTGATCATGTCACATTTCTGCAGCATTTCAGACACTCTAAATGATGAAGAGTATTCCTTTGTCGCTACATTCATTAATGATCTAGGCCAAGACACAGTAACTGGCCTTGCAAAAAACTTTTAAGGGATGGGATCTGGTGTCAAGGACATACCATAGCTGAAAGGGAAAAGACAGGTTGCTGTCTGAGATGTTGGAATATCTGTGCATAAAGCTGACCTTTGAATGCACAGAGGATTCTATATAATGGCCATAGGAAAGTTATAAGCAGTGCACAAGACATACAGAATTCTTTGTGTATGCTACAAGGTTTCTATTTGCAGATGCAGAGTGAGAGATGACCCTGTTTTAAAATAATGTCCTTTAGTACCTTTCAACCCAAGAGTTTAATGTCGAAGTCAAAAAATTTAAATCTTAAGCACATTTTAATTAGGGACTGAGCAAATAAAAAGTCTTTCTTGATTTAAAAAATACTCAACGAAAGTAATTATTATTTAATTTTAATATTATGGTGGCAGCTGAAACTTCATTTGCCTTGACTCTCATGTTAGAATATGTTGGTCACATAACACTAATTGAATTTCCGAGTTTCTGAAATAATTTACAAAATCTAAAGGCACTCTCCAGGGGTATTTCTCCCTCTTAATGAGGAAAGAATGCAAGCAGGGGATCTACAAGCCTTCTATCAAGTCATCCATTTGTGCATGATTTTAAGAAAGAGGATGACTCCAAATTCTTTCAAAGGTAGTAGTGTAATTTTGTAGCCAGTATTGTCTTTCATTCTATCTATGAGTAATTATTGATATTTAACATATAAGTGAACAGTTTAGGAAATAAAACGAGACACTAACTATCCCCACTTTCTTACAGATGTTTATGAAATTAAAGAGCAAACTTCAATGTGAAGAGTATGGGCTGAGTTAGAGAGATGTGAAAAGACAACCAGAAGCAAAATTATGTTCAGTTCGGATATGCATTTGATTTTTTCCCCACCATCTCTAGTCTTCTTTCATTTGGTGCTGTTATTCAGGTGACTGCAAGAATGTACAAAATTAGATTCATTTTTTCTGTCAGTATTTTAACTTTTTTTTTCTGTGTGTGTTTGCTTGTGCAATAATATAGATTTCTTTCAAAATTGTTGGATTTTAGAAATTATTTTAAAAATATTTATCAACAAATACCTTAACAGTACATTTAATTTTTTGAAAATATCTCTCACCCATATTACACCATCAGAACAATATTTTCTTAATCATCTTAGAAATTTTATTGAACAGAAAATGTGCCCTATTATTTTACAATATGCAAAGACAAAATCATGAAAGCAAAGAGTGCTGCTAGTAAGAATGACATGTTTTGTAGAGCAATGAAAGTTAAACAGTAAGAAATGCATAAAATAGTTTTTCATAGCTGAAAAAATAAAACCAAGTGATTATAAAATTCAACATAATTAAATCTAATCTTTTTACTAGGATATTTTTTAGCATGTATTCTTGTTCTGACTCTTTGAAACTATTCAAACAGCCTCTTGTTTCATGAAAATAAGTGTTATGTATTTTATAAGAGTTAACACAGTAAGTTGTTGGTCTCAGATGAAGGAGCTTAATAATTATAGCAATAAATTTTTTTCAACCTTTCAAAGTAAAGGGCTTTCTGGCAATATAAAATTATTTTAAATTATATTATTTATATTCAATAACAAATAAAAATGTTTTGCTGACATTTTCAACATGACTATCAATCTCCATTAAAGTTATTTTATGTGCCTTGAATTTTATAATGAAACAGGATGATTGCATTTTCAATGAAATTAGACTGTATGCTTTCTTAACAAGCTTCTATGAGTTAAGTTAGGAAAAATGGAAATATTTTCTTTCTGTTAAAGAAAAACTATTTAAAATATAGAAAAATATTCCAAGTAGATAAAAATAGAAATAGGCATTATTGATAAATTTCTTTAAAAATATTTCAAAAGTTTAATTTTTTTGTTTTCTTCTGCTAACTGAATTTACTTACATACAAAATATTTTAAAGTTGTGATTTTCATTCTTTGAGTATGACTGGTATTTTAGATGTTGTAACTGTAGCATGCTGCCAGATTTACTTGGTAGCTACAAAATTCCCTATTTCTATACATACATTCCACCCTGAATACGGCATATAACCCATTAACTGGTAATAGAAGACAAGACAATTCCAGTGAGTACCATCTGACACATATGGGAAGTTAACACATAGGCAGGTTAAGTGTCAGCCAGAGAACTCGTTATGCAGTGATGTGCACATTGGCTGGTAGGCACACAGGTCAACTTATGTGAAAAAAAAGGGGTAAAAAATACTTGTGTCCATTTAAGTGCCACAAAGCAATTAGCAATCATTATGAACAAACAGACCAGTACTTCAAGCTCATTAGGTGTTTTTAAAAAATCGTTTATCTATAATCTTGGAAAGAGCTTCTGTATCCTTATAAACAAGGCTTTCATGGTGAGTATTCGCTAACTCAATTTTTTAAAAATTATTATTGTCTTTAACTCTTTAAAGAAATATTCCATTAAATTTTCTGTTAATTAGGAACAGCATTTGCAAAAAGCATACCAGAATGACTAGATACAAACATCTTTAGTAAAGCCCTAGGAAACAACAACAAAGTGTTCTGGAGATGTTATTGCTGTACCTGTGCAATTAGCTCCACTCAAAATAATTATGCTGCAACACTTCTAGTCTATAAAAGCATACAGAGCTCTCAGCTGAGGTTAATCTGTTCTTTTCATGGAGAATGTGCAAACAGATAGACAGAGGACATTATTCATACTCCACAGACATGAAGCCAGTCTCATAGGCAGAAAAAAATAATGCAGGGATTAACCAAAGGACTTTCTTAAATGCATAGAAAATATGTCTTTAAGTGAGACCTGTAACAGTCTTCCAAATTCCATCATGCAGCTTCATGCCACACTGAGGGGAGACTTTGGGCAATAACAACCAACCCTCCTGGATTCTGGAGAAACTAAAAAAGTCCTGTTGCCTGCAGGATGATACGATCTAGATTTGAGAACATTGTTAAGATCTGCATTGTGTACTAGAAAAATAATTAATCAATGGTTCAGCCAGGAATACAATGCAGATTTATAGACTATTGTCTTTATCTTCTAAATTATAATGTGACATCCATGCAAGAGAGTGAAAAATAATATTTTCATTAGCATATACTATATAGCTTGTAGTCTCAGAAGTTTGTTTCTATAACCTAGTGAGGTATCTGATAATTTCATTTTTCCCCTGTAATTAGCTCTGATTTCTGTGAAAATTGAAGGTACTCAATATTTTGCAAGAGTGAAACTACAGAGATGAATCTGTAGGTTACATGTAACACAAATCAAAACTATTCCAGTAGAACCATCTTGATTTCTAGCAACCTAAATACAGTCTTATAAAAGCTCTTTAGAAGCTAGTAGGTACTTCTAAAAATTAATGAAAGCTTATCCAGTTTAAATATTTATAATTTATTCTGGTAAAAGTACATTTTGTAAAAAGAGTTTAGTGTGACCACATAAATCTGTATTTATACCGTCAAAATAAAGCTCTGAAAGTTGAACACCTCACATTTAATATAATAATATATTTTAAATCCATTATAAACTCTAGTGATAAATTGAATTACTTAACCATAGAACACTGTGAAAAAAATTAAATTATTTATTTATAAATTAGAGGAAGTTTATCACTTCAACATCTATTCTTCCAATAGCACTGAATTTAAAGTTAAAAAATATATTGTATTACTGTAATTTTGTTTCTGATTTGTTATTTATTTTCCTTTCTTCATTTACCATAAGACTTTAAAAAATAGGACTTACAGTTATCATAATAACTAGATTTAATTTTCTTCTTAAAATATATTTCCCAAGATGTTCCCTCATAGATTTCAAACACAGTTGAATCTTTTTGGACAGGGTAATTTTCTTCAAATGCCAAATGAAGAAATAAGATATTCTATTTTGTCATATCTGTTGGTTTATCTGTTTTCAGCAGTCCTGTAACCCATATACTTGTCTAGAAGTTAGTAAATGTCTTAAAGGTAGGTCTCAGTCAGTGTAATATATACTTCTGCAAAAGACCTGAAGATAATAGACTGCAAAAATTCTGATTTCCAAATTATAATTAATTATACAGATTTATACCTGCTCTGTGTGTGTGTGTGTGTGTGTGTGTGTGTGTGTGTGTGTGTATTGGTATTGGCTTGTGGTTTTTTGTTGTTGTTGGGTTTTTTAACACAAAAAACTCTCTAACACCTACCAGAGAAAATTAACAGTATGCTGTGGAAATGACACAAATGGATTCTTGAAGGAGCACTAGTTAACTAGTAAACACGGGAAATGAACAGTAATCAACCTCAGCCAAAGAGTTGCTCTGTATGGCCAAGATTAACTCTCAGAGGCTCGGCTATATTTCAGAATAATGGCAATGAGGATCTGTGTAAACGGGCAAGGAGAGTCCCCATCTGCAAACATCTTGTCCCCAGACTGTGGGGACAAGGAGGAAATACAACCAGTGAAATCTGGAGAGTTCTGAATGATGAGAGCTCTTCTGCAGCACAGGCAAAGCTGGAAGAACCACCAGAGCCCCGAGAGAATGGCATCACCCCAGCCCTATTGACCAGGTGAGAGAGCACTCAGAGGGCTGGTCTGACACAGTTGTTTTACTGAACAAGCCAGCGAAAAGAGAAGAGCAGGAAAGAGTGCAACTAAATCCTTTTTTACCTGTTCTGACTGTTCCTGATTATTAAAAGATTTCTTTTTCCCCTTACTGTTTTTTTTTCTTGCCTACTGAGTTATTTTTTTTTAAACTACAATTGAAAGTGGTTTTGAAAGAAACATGAAAATACATTTTGGTTAATAAAACACATTTTTATTATTTCTTATTTATTATTTATGGTTTTGGGTTTTTTTTCTTTTTGACCAGAAGAATCCAGCTCTAGTTAACACACAATTCCACTTTTCCCATTTTCTCACAGCTCTCTGACAAGTGTCAAAACACTTCTGTCCATCATTTCTTGATGACACAAAACAGCAGCTATAAGTTTCAACTTATAATAATAATACAAAATATGCCAACATAAAGATTGTCAGAAAAATATTATGCAGCTAGAACTGCAATTACATGCAAGTTTGTTTTCATAAGCAGGCTTCCCTAGCCTCAGAAAAGTTAAAATATTGGCATGAGTTTCATAAACTAAATGTAGAAAATTGTTTCCAAGGAAGCGGTAGCAAATAAAACTTTTAAAATACCCAGGTTGTTAACAAATATGCCACCTTCTTCTTATTATCATCTCTCTGAGACACAATCTTTTCCATCCTAAGACACGCAGAGACAAAAGACACAGCAAGAAAAAAAAATCTCTAATTCTCATTTTAGGTTCTTGTACTTTTTTCAATTTTTTTTTTTTTTTTTTTAAGTCAGGACAGAGGTGTTCAGTAGCTCAAGAACAAATCCTCAGAGTGTGAGATGGGGTCAAGAAAGGGCTGCGAGGAGTCAGGATGGGTCAGTCATGACAGCAAATTAAAGACATTGCAAAGACTCTTAATCTTACTGCACACTGTGCTCCAGGAGCAGCTCCAGCTGCTGAAGCAATCCAGAACTAGGGAGGGGGAAGTGTCTTAATGCTCCAGAATGCCTCTTTCTGAAGGGTTGCACTTTGTTCTGTTATTCTGAACTAGAGCAGACTTACTGAACTATCCCACCTGTGCAAATTAAATGTATACTTCTGAGGGAGTGTTCATAACATAATTACAGAATCTGCAGCATAGGAAGTAGCAGTGCAATTTTAATAATCACACATATAGCCATTGTAGATTTAAAAAACACTATACTAACAGAAAATATTTCAAAAATAGTGCTATATATTTATCTAGAGAAAGATAATTATCTGTGCTTCTTTACTTTTACAATGGCTATTTTGCTAAATATTTCAATCAATTCTTTATTTTACAAAGTACAAGAAAATTAGCTGCACTACAATTTAAACAAATATGTTTCTAGGCACTGTTTCTATGTTTCTGTGCTCCTTCTTTTGAGAAGAAATCTTTAAAGTCCCAAGGAATATTAATTTGCTACAACTGCCCATAATTAAAATATAAGAATAACTAAAAATGTTCCATTAACATAAAAACAAGGAAACATTGAATTTTAGACATGGAATAGCATGGATTAGGATATGAAAATGTTGCAAATGCTTTTAATCTTTTCTTGGTAAATCTCATGTGCTTTATTAGAAAGTGTTAAAATTGATTAGTAGTACATTAAATTATTATTTGAAAATATTCAATAAAAGTATTCAAATTGTTTCTGCTTCTATAATAACAAACCTAAAAAAAGTCACAGTACTTGTTGTTTCTGATGTCAACAATTATACTAAAAATAAATCAAGAAAAAATCCAGAAAGATAATATAGCTGCAGTTTCTCTATTTGGTCAAAATCTTGTCTTTATACCTCTAAAAGTCATTAAGGATGCTTATATATAAAGGAAAAACATAGACAATTTTTGTGATAAAGGATTTAATCAGAGAAAGTACTCTATGTATGTGTACATGAATCATCCCTAATAATATGAGATTGGTATTTTCTCTGGCCTTAGCTGGACATCATCTGCTCATTAATTCAGATTAACAAATGGGAGTTCATGGCGTTATGTTTGAGGGTGACATATCTAGGACATATTTGAAAACCAACAATGCAGGCATATGTTAAGTGCTAAGAAGGTTGAACTTGCCTATTTCAGGGTCAGTATAGGTCATAAATCTGCCCAGACCAATATGGAAAAATAAGATTTTTCTCTGGATAGGTGCACTCATTTTCTCTTGTCTTTCTTGCATCAAAATTAAAGGCATATGAATGAAAAAATAAAAAATATGCAAATCTATTTCATGTAGCCTGGTAACAAAACATTTCATTTTATTTGGGTTGATTTCTGTGGCAAATATAATAAATACAATTTAATGTATAATGTATAATGTATTTTCTTACAAAGATTATACTTCAGTTGCATCAAGTGCATTAAAATATAGACAAAATACATTTCCTGCTTCTTTGTCTTGGTTTACGCTTTAGATGTATTTTGAAACCCTAAAATACAGTTGTAATTTTCTTCACCATAGCAGCAGTGGTCCTTCATGTCTTGCAGTCTGCCCAATTCATAGACCCAAATAAACAATCTTTGTTTCTAATGCAATTTTTGGGGAAGATCAATTGCCTCTAAACTAAAGAAAAAAAAGGCCAGTCTCTTTCCTGAAAGAGAAATCTGCCATGGACAAATATCTGTAAACAAAAGTAAACCCTAAAGAAAATTAAAAACCAAGGTAGTTCAGGTTATCAAGTTGATACCTAAGCAAACCTGTATGTCCAGGGGCCTGGTAGGATACTCCCACAAAGGATGAGAGAGCTAACTATGTAATTTTATGACCACTTTCAATAAGATTTGAATGATCCTAGTGAATGGGAGAGGTTCCTAATAAATTAAGGCTCAAGGATATTAATTTGAGTTTTGAGATATCTTAAAAATACCCCATGAAGTTGAATTATCCACTATGCTTAATTTATACACTTAAAACATATGAGTCCTTGCTCATGTTCTTAGGGTCAGTGTTGCTTTTATAGTTTAGATAGGCCAAAATGGGATATTTAATTTTAACTTGTTGCTGAAAGGTCAGTGTGGATTTCATAAAGCATGCAAATTTATACCAACTAAGACAATAGCCCATTGGCACTAAAACCCCTGCTTTCCTTGTGTTTCCATATCCTGCTGAGCGAAGAAGGTTAACTTGTCATTGCCTGGATCATTAACTTTTTGGAGAGAGGTTTTTGAATGCTCTCATACATAAATTTACATGGCAAGATGAACTTCTCAACTCCATAAAGCAGACATTTCAGAATCTCCCAAGGATAGCATTTGGAATTCAGCATTTTGATAAGCAAGTTTTCTTTTCAGAATGTAATTTTGAAATGGCACTGAAATACTATTACTGAGGTACAGGGATGATGGATGCATGAGGTAAACAGAAGAAAAAGATCTCTTTGTTTTCTCCATGAAAAGGATAGCACTCCCCAAAGACAAATTTGCTTAACATATGTGGGGTGACAAACAGGCTACAAATAGCTACTACTTTTTTAAAAGTCTATTTTGAAAGACAAGTGTAATGAAAAAAAAATAAAGTCCTACCATGTCTGTTTTATTTGTATTAATAATGTCATAGAAACTCAATGCAACTGTATACTGACATAATTATTTCACATTTCACCTATTCTCTCCTACTGTTATCTGCTGTCCTGTAAACTTCAACAGCACTATGCATCTGCAGCTACATGGACCAGCTTTTTGACAGCAATTAAAACTGGCATGTAGAGGCATTCTGAGATGAAATCTTATAATTGACAGGCTGAGACACTAGCCAAAGGGGTATTAATTTGGGTAATCCCTGGGCTGAAACACTGCTGGTCTGTCAGCCTCTGAAATTATTGGCAATCTCATAGACTGTATCTAGCAGCTGAGGGGAAGCTGTGCCAAGTGGTGGCAGGCTTCAATAGGTTTAGAAACGCCACCAGTGTAATTGTCATCTTTAACACTGAAAAGTGCTTATCTGCCATTGTGATAAGTGTGATAGAAACTGTGTAAATAGAAAAGAGCCAGCAGAGTCTTGGAAAAGTCATCCTTCATTTACTATCTCCCACTGCTCCAAGCTGCCTGCAAACAGAAACTTTAAAACAACAGACAAATATTGCATCCCGTCAAGTACAAAGCATTATGAGAATGACCCCGGTGAATTTCTCTGATGCCTTGTGCTGAAAGGCAACAGGGGGAGGAGGCCAAGAGTTGGCTGTTCTCTGGATCAAACAGCTGTAGGATGGGACTGTGTCTCTGTTCCTGACACTGAGAGAACAAAAAAGCGTAAGGAGCACATAAACGACTTATTGGTCGTTTGTTTTATTCAGGGGACGAAAAAAATCCACCATGTTCTCAAGGCTTTAAGTACTTCAGTACAAGGGCCTTTAAACTAGCACAGAAATATTAAGGGTATTTAAGTCTTGTTACATAGTGTGAAACTGATAAAATTTTTAGGTGTGTTTTTCTGGTCTTATTTTTAACAACCAACCAGTCACCTCTGTGGTTTTCATTGTACAGGATGGTTGTATGTTGATGAATGAGAAACAATTCCTTAGTTATCACCTAAAAGCTTCTAAGTGCTCAGGCATGGTGTTAGAAAAAGTATAGACAGTTATGAACTAATTTTATTGCTAAGTGCCATAGCACTAACTAGAATGAAGACAAGAGAGAAATAGATGAAAGTTTCTCTAAAGCAAATAGTCTGGAAGAAGTTCTCCTTGTGTGTTAACTATTTATTTTAAAACAGCCAAAGTGAAACAGAGGAAATAAGACTAATTCTGACTTTTGAAAAAGTAATTGTTTTCCTGCTTTTTCTGAATGATGTAACATATGCACACACTTGTACACACATAGAGGAACACTAACATCTGTCAAACAGAATTATGTATAATGCTTGTCAGCTTCTTTTGCCCCAGTGCTTTACCTGTTGAGAGATCAACTCAGTTGAGTTGCATGAAATGCCATTTTAGGGAAGATATTTTTAATTTTTCCTTGATTTATAGTGTGGGGATTTTTTCAAGATAAAAGAGAAAGTTTCATTTGTTGTGTAAAACATATTGGTCAGTACAAATATGCTAAGTACAATCAAATTAAGACCTTTTTTTCTTTTTTTTTTTTAATATACTAAAAATAAAAATTATGGGGAATTTTAAAAGCATTCTCCTCAGTGGAATCCTTCACTAAGGATTACAGCCCAATTAGGCACCTGCTATGTCACTGTTGGCCTGTTTGTGCACAGCCACCATTCAAGTGTTGCATGTCTGTCACAAACCTAATTTTGAAAAGCATTTGAGTCTTCTGCACGGCATTTCCTGAGATACCTGTGTCTCTACTTCCAGGCAAGCTTGACTTTTGTATCTGAGGTTCAAGAAGGGATTTTTTCTTACAAGTGGGTCTGCTCACACCCACTGAGTCTGGCTCCATTCAAATTGCAGCAGGAGCTAATACTTCTTTCACAGAAAGCTGTTCAAAGAGCCATGGATTAATGGAAGAGGCCTTCAGCCCAGCTGGAGAGAGCTATGCTGAATTTGCTATTCTGGCACTTCAAATTGCCTCTAGAAACGTGTGATAAAAATCAAGGCAAAGAGACCCAACCAGGCATAAAAAGAGTCCTCAGACTGAAATTAGGTAATTCCATTAAGTGATGCTAGAGATTCCTTGGAGTAGAATTAGAATGAAGCAAGGGTGATGCTGCAACTTTGTGAGGAGGCTCCTCTATCTGAGGAGCTACAGGGCTGTGTTTGTGTGGTTCTGCTCTCCAAGCCAGCGTGGTTCAGTTGGTGGCACAGCTTGAAATTCTGGCTCTGAGACTGGGCTGGCAAACACCATCTTCACATGAAGCCAGGAAAATCCAACCAGCATTTCCTTCCAGAGGAGGATCCCCCACATGTTAAACCCGCACACAGTCTTCAAACTTCCATATCTTTAAGGAGCTGAATATGCTGAAAACCTCCTCAGGTCTGAAGGTGGGAGTTCCTTTCCTGAGATGCAATATAAGAGGGTAAACTGGGACAGTGCATGTGTAATTACTTAAGAAAAATAAAAAAGAAGAGCACATTTTTTTATCCACTTCTTGTATAGGAGAATGTCTTTACAAAAATACCTAATAAATTACTTATAAAATTTACGTTGTAAAAATAAAACACATTTTTTTAAAAGCATTTCCTTCCAGAGTCTTTTCAATTCTGTTAAGAGAAGGATGAATAAAGAGCATTTGAAGCACAAGCATGATGACTTCAGCACAGGGCACACACTGAACTGCTAGTTAAGATTGCAGATAACAACAGTCTTTTTACATCTCTTTGATTAGTAAAGTGAAGCTTTTCCTTTGTATGCATAATGTTCCACCATGTATTTACACAATAAATGGAGATGAATCAACATCTTATCTCTAATGGAGATTAAAACATCTCCTTCATAAAATAACAACTCTGCTTACACATCTTTATTTAGACAACATGATGCATAGTTTGGTTGTTTGTGGAAATATTGCACATGCAAAAATAACACTAGTGGCATTCTCATATTTTACAGACTTACATAAAAGTATAATGTGTTACTGCATAACACTGAAATTATTCTAATGCAACTGCGAGTAAATATGTTTTTTTCTGTGTTTTGCAAAGATTATAAAGTTTTTTACTCTTCATGCAAATAAGGATAATGAGGTTCACTACGTTAGCAACATCTTTTTCTAATTTCAGAAGTAATTGCCATCAGCCACTTAGTGTAGATTGGTTATTTGGTGAATTTTTCAAATAGTGCTTTTCATTTGTATTCACTTTCAGGAAGGACCTGAAATATTAAGGTTTCATTTGTGGTGAGCAAATAAAATAACTGGAGTTTCAATTTTCCGCAGGAAAAAAGCTTTTATAAAAATAAACTCACAAATTTTACTGCACTATTATTGGCCAGTCTTGGATGCTTTTGGTTTACTGGTATTGGTCAATTTAAATACCACAGTTTCACCATGAAATATATTCAATGGAAAGCCAGAATGCAAGTGTTAAATTTAAAATTTTTATTTAATGCTAACAGTACAAGCATAATCGCCTATAGGCTCAGAGGAAGGCTGTGCTTTAGATAGTCTAACCTGTATGCAGTAAGCCTGAATATTTTTGTGGCAAGTAAAGATTAATTAATAAAAAATATACACGGTCTATTAATTTAAAGATATTCTGACTTCACTATCCTGCTTTTTTTTCTTCAAAGGCAGTTGTTCTTAACTTTTATATTTCTCAGCAGTGCAGACAAGCTCTGATTTTCTAATGAAAATTCTGTTGAATTATTTGAACAATATTTCCTTCTAACTATCTGAAAAGCCCAAAAAGTGCCATAGAAAGAATATAATTTTTGAGTGCATTTTATTGTAATTTTCTACCACATGTTTCCCAGGCTTTACTAATTTTTAATAGAATTCTTTTTTACTATCCCTAATAGAATTCACTTTAGGAAAAAAAAAAATCAATCATAAAATGTGGCATGTGTCCTTGAGTGTTATGAATAGTGAAATCTTAGAATCATCATAGAAGGATTTGGATTGGAAAGAAATTAAAGATTATTTAGTTCCAATCACCCAACCATGACCAGGGACACCTTTCACTAGCCCAGGTTGTTTAAAGTCTTTTCTAACCAGGCCTTGAACACTTCCAAGGATGGGGCATCCACAATTTCCTTGGACGTCTTCCAGTGTCTCATCACCCTCACAGTAGAGAATTTTTTCCTAATTCTAATCTAAACCAACCCCCTTTCAGTTTGAAGCTAATACCTCTTGTGCTATCCCTGCACAACCTTGTAAAACATGCCTTTCCATCACTCTTTTAGGCCAATTTAGGTACTGGAAGGCTTCTGTAAAGTCTCCCCAGAGCTCTTTTTTTTCCCTCCAGGATGGACAGGCTCAACTCTCTTAGCCTGCCTACATATGAAAAGTACTCTAGCTCTCTAATCACTTCCATGGCTCTTCTCTGAACCCACTCCAACAGCTGGAGTTCCACATTATTCTTATTTTTCAGGTCCCAGAGCTGGATGCAGTACTCCAATACAGGTGGGATTTCACCAGAGCAGAAGGGCAGACTCACCTCCCTCATCCTACTGCCCACACTTCTTTTCATGCAACCAGGTTGCTGTCATAGCTTTCTGGTATGCAAACACATGTTGGCTGATGTTGGTCTTGTCAACCAAGACCCTCAAATTCTTCTCCCCAGGGCTCTTCTTGGTCCATTCTTTCTACAGCCTCTATTTGTACTTTGGAGTGCTCCAAACTAGGTACAGGCCCTTAAACTTTGTTTTGCTGAGCCTCATGAGGTTTGCATATGCCCATCTCTCAAGCTTGTCAGGGTCCCTCCTTTGCATGGCATCCTTTCCCATACAGCTCAGTGCTGTCAGTAAATGTACTGAAGGTGCACTCAATTGCACTGGCCATGTCACTGAAAAAGATGCTAAACAGCACCAGTGCCAATACTGACCCCTGGGGAATTATTTATCACTGGCCCCTACCTGGACATCGAGCTATAAATTCTGAGTGTGACCATCCAGCCAATTCCTTATCCACTGAGTAGTTCATCCATCAAAACCATGTCTCTTCGGTTTAGAAACAAAGATGATATGCAGGATAGTGTCAAATTCTCTGCACAAATTCTCTGGTTACTCCTTCCTCATCCATCAACACCATGACCCCATTGTAGAAGATGTCCAAAATTGACAAGCATGATTTTGCTTTGGTGAAGCCATGTTGGCTGTCATCAACCACATTCTCATTTTTCGTAGTTTCCAGGATGAACAGCCACATGATCTTTGCCAGGCACCGAGGTGAGACTGAGTATGTAGTTTCCCAAGTCCTCCTTGTTTCCCTTTTTGAAGATGAGGGTTATGTTTCTCCTTTTCCTGTCTGTAGTAACTTCACTGCATTTCCGTGACTTCTCAAATATGATGGATAGGTACTCAGCCACTGCATTCACTGGTGCCTTCCAGATCCGTGGATGCATGTCACCAACTCCCAAGGACCTGTGTACCTTCAGGTTTTTTAAATTATCTCAGACCTGGTCTACACCTACAGCAGACAGGGGTTATTCATTTTCCTAGTCCCTGCCTTGCCTTTCGTAACTTGAGCAGTGTGGTTGGAGCAATTGCTAGTGAAGACTGTAGTAAATAAACCATTGAGTACCTCAGCTTTCGTCACATACCAGTGTAGTCAGATCTCCCATTTCCTTTCAGAGACAGTCCACATTATCCCTACTCTTTCTTTCATCACCAGTATATCTACAGAAGATTTTCTTGTTGTCCATTATATTTCAGTCCAAATCTTATTCTGTCCAGGCTTTAGCTTTCCTAATCTGTTGCCTGTCTGTTCAGACAATTTTGCTGTATTCCTCCCAGGGTCCCTGTCCTTGCTTCCACCCTCTGTAGGCTTCCTATTTTTGTGCTTGAATTTGTCAAAGAGCTATTTGGTCATCCACGCTGGTCTGCCAGCCTTTCGTCCCCTAATAAACTTACCTTTCTTCACACACAAATGAAAGGTATATCATAAATGGATGAAATACTCTAGATTACAGAGGTCAGCCATCTCCTTTGAATTCCTAATACTCAAAACCTGTTTGCTATCCGTTTTCTCATATGCTGGAGCACATATAGTATATAAACAGGTGATATAAAGACAGTCTTAAAATAGTATATAAAACTGCGTCCAAGGAATGCAGATTACGACTGTTCAGCTGGTTTTGTAAATTTCTTTTTTCCATTATATGCTTTTCAGCAGTGACTAATAGGGATTTATCTTTGTAAGATATGCCTTTAAAGAAGTAAATGGCTGAATTAAATATGCATTGAAGACCAAGACTTTTCTCAGGCATAATCTCAGAATGATCCTAATTAATTTTTCCCCTGGCAAAACAAAAGAAAATCCTAAGGAAGAAAATGCAGTAATAATTATCTAATCAGAAAATATGTAAAACAACATAAACAGGAAAAAAAAAGCGTCCTTAGGAATTCAGTTTACTTCATAAACCTGTTGTATTTCATCCTGGATAGAAAGAGACAGGTAAAATAACCTAAAAGAATCAGATGTCTCAACATGGCTTAGTTTTTGTTGGAGACAAAAAAAAAATATTAACATGAAAAGGAAATTAGAAGATCAGTTTTATGTGAGCAATAAATAGCAATTTTTTTTTGAAATGTCAGCTCAGAAATGAAAGAATAATAAATAACAAGAGCATCTACATTAATAAGAATAGTGATAAGCCAAGATGATTATAGTATTTCACAGATTATTTTGTGGCACTTTCTTCCCTTTATATGTTAGAATAAAAACCTATAATCTATTGCCAGAAAATGAGAAAACAACAATTTTAAGCTGTTTGACATGAAACTGGTTGATATAAAAAAACCAAAACTGCTGTGAATGAGGATGAGAAGTTATTTGACTGCATTTTATAATGTTGAGGTCATTCAGTGAACATACATACATAGCAGATATAATTGGGTGAAAAAAAATTCAGCGCAGGCACAAAATGCAGACAAAATCTTCTTATTATCACTGTTATTGTTTTCCAAGTAAATTCTCTGTTGAATATCGACCTATGCTGTATCTGGTTGTTTTTGAAATGCTTTTTTTCCCAATACAGTGGAATTAAATATTACTGATACCAATGCAGCTTGTTAATGAGTATCTTTCTTTCTGAACTTTGTGGTAATTAGGGGCTATGGCAGTAAATTCAAAAAAACTAGAAACAAATAATTGAAAGTAATTGACGTTGTTAAAGTAGAAACTTTACTTCATAGGATGAAGTAAAGTAAATGAATATGAGTTTTGTTGAATGATAAGAGATTGTTTAGTCTCTTGTGCTAGGCTTCATCTGCAATGTAAAATTTTGAAGTTATTAAATCAGATTTCATCCATATCTCATGCCTCCCTTCAGCCAAGGGAATGACTGTCTATCCTGCCTACATTTCTTTGCTATTAATTCCATTCTCACACAAATAAAACATAATTTGGACAACTTCTTTGCTATCTGGTGTTTCAGGAAGACTATATTCAGGAAGACTATAATTCATCTTGCAATTTTCTTATTATATTCTTATTGTCTCTCTTTATGTTGTTTTGCTGTGTGTGCTTGTTTTATTTTCCTGATACTATTGCATATTGCTTACCTTAATCACATAGGTTAGAATATGTCTTTCTTTAAATCAGTTGCCCCAGATTCCATAGTGATGGAGCTAAAAGTGAATTGCTGAGTCAAATATATACCTTGTCTTGCATTTCAATCTTCAGTATGAAATAGACTTCTATTAAAAGTTAGAAGATAGACAAGCTAAATTTTTAGGGTACTTTAAAAAAACCCAAACAGTCAAAATACCTACTCTAGAAATTTTCTAATTTTGTAAGTGCTCCATTTTGCAGAAATAAATAATTTATTTGTTTGATTGACAGACTTATGATGAACACTACTGGTCCTGTGAAATTCGCAGAGAATTTTTTGAGACTTTGGTAACAGCACTGGTTTTGGGAAGGCTGGTGGAGAAGGCAAGGGAGAGTGGAAAAATACTGAGGAGGGTCCTACATTTCACATATACAGTCCCAGTATCTCAGATGTCTGCTGGAGAGTTCAGAGGATTCTCAAGAACCTTGTACCATAGGAGAAAGCTACAGGTACTGCATGAAAAGTTATAGATTAAATTCTATAACTTTAGAGAAAGTCTGATTAATTAATAAATTTTCATAGGATGGATAGTTAATTGCATCTAGGATTAGTGATCTCTTGTATGTGAGGGTTTCCTTTTGTCAGAGCTATGATGCTCTGATGTATTTCCCATGTGACTTACTAAGTGATTGGCATATTGCAAGATTAAATATTTATGGGGAGGTTGCGTTTGTTTCAGGTTCAGCTGGAAAGTCATTAAATTCAAATCACCAAACATATTCTAAGATTTTTAGCTCTTAATATTTTTTAGCTACAAGAAATTGCCTAAGAACATCTGAACTAAATGGAAGATATACAGTCAAGAGCATTTGATTCATTAAAAAATTACATGTCATTGTCTTGAAATTTTGCTATCTCAATGTAGATTTTAACCAAGACAAGCAGTGCCCCTAAGAGCTTACTTTGCATATTTTGGAATTACATGAAACTGCAGAAACTCCAGTGCAAGCACTTTAAATAATTTTTGAAGTGCACCTCAAAAACTAAAACCCAAACCTGCTTACAAACCTCTTTCCTTTTGTAAGGGAAAAGATATTTCTTCTGATATTCTTTCTCAGTGAAGTAATATACTCCTCATTAATTTTAAATAAAAGATAAAATCTTTATATCTCTTCATACTGTGATACAAAAGAAAACATTAATAAAATACTATCTAGAAGGGAAACATAACATAAGAAGCAATTCTTCAGCTACAGGGACTTCCTTGAGCTTTAACCAAATATTGAACAACATTAATTAGTTTTCCTTCTAATCTTTTACTTCCCCCTCAAACTATTTAAAATTCCATATTTCAAGAGTATGAATATTTGGTCTCTTCAGTTGAACAAAGTGGTACAATGCCATTAATAATACTAAACTTCTAGCCTTCTCAAAAACAATTTTAGTCTAGATTTAAGTATTCCTACCAACTAATCCCCAAGAAAAAGAATATAAGAATATGCTGAAATTTGAAATAAATTCATCATTTACTTGCTTGTTTGTTTGGTTTCTGAGTCTTTGTTTGCTTGCTTTTTTTTCCAGTGGAACTGGGTGGGGTTTTTTTGGCATACAATCATAGTTGAATTGCTGAAAAGGAAAGAAACAAGACAGCAGCTCCTACTGAAAAAAGAGATGTTTAAATAATTGACTTATGCCTAACTTCATTTTGAATATAGAACATCAAAAAAAATTAAATATAATAGAAAAGCAGAAAAGATTGTGTAACTATGATGTATTATTTCACTTTTAGTCTCCTTCTTCTACAGATTTTTAAAATATTCCCATACAGATTTTTTTTTTTTTTTTTTTCCTGAATGCTGGATATATGCTACCTTTAAATTATGTTTCAAGTGAGTTTATCCATTCTGGCTGAACAGAAATAATCTTTAAGAGACAGATTTAGGGAAAATTTCCATGCACGTTTTGTAGAACAGGGAATGATAATTCTGTATAAAATCAAACCCATATATAAAACATGTCATTTTAAAAACAACATAAAGAATGAGAGCAAAAGCATCATCTTTACAAAGAGAAGTAGTTTCTAAAATATTAGAAAAATCTTCCCCTACTGTTGATGTGTAATCTGATTCACAGAGAAAATTATCAGAGAGACAAGATTGCTTTGCTTGGCTCACACTGCATTATTTTTAAATTGTGGATTGAAACTTGAACTAAGAAATATATAGGTATTAAACTTGCATCATTTATTTTTCTATCAGTTTGGAATTTCCAAGTTAACATGTGTGGCAGCAATCTTGAATTTTAAATTTTC
Organism: Luscinia megarhynchos; assembly: GCA_034336665.1. Classification (NCBI taxonomy): domain Eukaryota; kingdom Metazoa; phylum Chordata; class Aves; order Passeriformes; family Muscicapidae; genus Luscinia; species Luscinia megarhynchos. The sequence goes on along the minus strand of JAPFBE010000002.1, from coordinate 48,188,547 downwards.
CAGGATTTTGGCAACACAGCCTACTTTCAGGGAAAAAGAAGCATATTCTTCTGGTCTCCAATTTTGCACTACTATTTAAAAAAAGCAAGGAAGCAAACCTGTTTTCCAAATTTGCTAGCTCTTTCCTTGTCAGTGCATTTCACCATTTCATTTAACCTAAAAGTAAAATCTAGACCTGAATAAAAGGAGAAGACCCCTCCTAACAGCAAATGTCTCCAAAAAGACTCATAAGATATAACCGACAGTTTGTCTCTCTTCCCTGAAGTCCTTGCATGTAGATAACCAATACTTCTGGATTTTTCTTTCAACATTGTTAATCTATAAAGTCTTTAAAGCAGATGTGATCCTTTGAATAGCAATTTCTTCACTCCTAAATGCTAAAGGGACTCAACCATGACTGGCTCTCTAAGAGCTATGATTATACATTTAAAAGTACATTTATAAAATTAATATTAAAATTAAAATGTATCTCTGCACATGTATCGTAAAACTGGTTCTGCAGAGAACGCACTTTACTGTACATGAATTGTGAGCAGAATGTTGAAAATAATTCCAAATGCAGATTTAAACCCACAGTTCTGTAATTCAACACATTTTTTTTTCTTGGAAAGAAAAAAAAATGGTGTGTACTCAAGTTTATCATGGTAGGTACCAATTAATTAATTCTGAAAATAAGAAGATAAAGTTTTCCGAGTTATTTTTCACAGTTTATTCCTCAAATAGTTAATGTATTAGTTATTACAGGGTAATTTCAGTGAAGCCAATCAAGATATCTTTAGAGTAATAGCTACTATAGTTTGCAAGTGTCAGATGCTTTATTGTAAACCAGAAGAGAAAAAAAAAAAAAATCAAAGAACAAGCCAACAAGTAACACCCACCACCCACTCACTCCCAGAAAACATATCCTCTCTGCCCTCATTATTTGTGATTGTGGATAGACAAAAAATGGAGCACTTCAAAATAGACAACTTTAATAGAAGCCACTATTTTATATGGAAAAGTCAACACTGACAAGCCTTCCATCAAATTAATTATCTGAAATTTGTAAATAAATTTCTGTAAACTTTCCAAGTTCTCTGGAGTTTAGTGATGTCCCTTGGTTAGCATAATTTACAATTTGATGCTAAAAATTTATTGCCAACCTGAATTTGGAAGCTAGCCTGTGAAATGAATGGCTTTATAAATGACTGGAAAGACATTTCAATGAATGACAAGTTCAAGCTAATAATTTTCTGTCTTTGAAATCTCAGATAATTTTCTATGATTCTGTTAAACTTGGAATATGACACTTCATCAGTTTAGAAGCTACAGAAAATTGTATTGTAAATGTACCATTTTATAATTTATTTTGCATTATTTTAACCTATTCTTGAGTCAAATTGCACAATAAATTAATTGACGAAAGACTGAAAAAAATTTCCGCTTGCCTAGATATATCAGAAAAAAAAGCCCACCTGGATTTTACAGAACACTTTGAATTCAGGTGCTAATTTAAAGGAAATGTATTCCTTTTTCATTCAAAGCAGTAAAATATTACTTAGTCTATTTTACAGGTAGAAAAATCAGTCAAGATTGTCTCAAAGTCACTGATATTCCAGAGGCTGAACATTGGTTTGATTGAGATTCTGCTGTGAGATTGGCACTCAAATACAGTAGAACATAGGTCATAAGCAAAAGGTAAAAGGTAAGCAAAGATTCACAAAGGGAAGCCATGCTTGACTATTCTGAGAGTCTTCTACAATTAAATGACTCAGTGGGTAGATGAGGGGAGGGCAGTGGTTGGATACCTCACCCTGTGGAAGGATTTTTGCTCTGTCTCTTGTGAGATCTTCAAAGACAAGCTGCTGAAATATGGGCTGGATAAGCATGGAGGTGGACTGAAAACGTTTGAGCACCTGAGCCTAAAGCATTGTCATCAGAAAGTTCAGTTAGTGGTATCAGGCAGTGTATCCCAGGGATCTGTACTGGATCCAGTCCTCCTCAAGATCTTATTAATGATGAAGGGGAAATGCTGAAAACATTCACATTCTGTTTCACAAAATACATATTTGGCTTGTGGAGATGTAAGAAGGTGAATAAGAGGGTGAACCTAGAACCTCCTGCCAACACTAGATAGGGCAATGCAGGGCAATGATAACCTATGTGACTCTCAAAAGGAATCATCTACATAGTAAGAATCTTTCTGAAAAAAAAGTCATTAAAATAAATAGTAAAGTGAAAAGTTATGAGTGAGATGTAAAACCAAGTGCTTCAAAATCTTAAAGCCAAAGAAGTTATTACTGAATGAAAAAAACAACTACTTTGACAACTGATTCACAGAGATGGATGTTAATATATAACAGAACAAAAATATGTTTTAAAAGCAGTATCAACTGAAACAATAAGAAAATGTATGGTAAAGAAGCACACCAAAGCAACTATTGTTATAGACTAAGACAGCCTTATTTTTCTCTGGGCTCATGCTGGAGTCCCAAGATACCTGACAAATATATCAATGTCATGACATTGCCTCAAATGTTCATTAGGAAGACATACATCTATCTATATATCTGTATATCTAATCTATATCTATATCTATATCTATATCTATATCTATATCTATATCTATATCTATATCTATATCTATCTATATCTATATCTATATCGATATCTATATCTATCTATATCTATCTATCTATCTATATCTATATCATCTATGTCTATGTCTATGTCTATGTCTATGTCTATGTCTATGTCTATGTCTATGTCTATGTCTATGTCTATGTCTATGTCTATATCCATCGATATCTATATCTTCTATATCTAAATATGGAGCAGATACAACAGTTGTAAATTGTCTTGCTCCAGAATCCTCCACCAGGAAGAGTAATGAAAAAGGACAAAAAAAAAGGATCATATCAATGAAACTGAATGAGCAAGTACCTTTCAGCTGTGATAGCTGGTGTCACATATTGAACAACCAGAATTTGTCATTCTTACTTGGTGCCAACTGTCTGCCCTGGCATACCAGTCAAGAGCATGATGGTCAGTAGAACCTTCGTGCAAATTTTGTAAAACAAATTAAGGGGGGAGATACCAACTGCATGGGAGCTTCTATCCAAATTGCCTTTTGTGGCAATTTTGAATATCTAGGAATTTTTTCATGCCCCTTGAACCGACAAAGCTTGTCAAGCTTTAGGGCAGTTCATTCTGGGACCATGCACCTTCTGGTTTTCAGTTTAACTTTTTGAGCACTAGGTTTGGGTATTTTAGATTAATCATCAAGCCTAATTTACCATCAGTTGATGATGCTCTTTAGAGTGAGGCACTGTTGTAAGCTCTGACCTCACTACCAACATGGAGGATGAGATGGGTGCTCCTTGCTTTTCCTAAGCTCTGGCTTCTTTGAGTGAGGTTGCTGGTTGTTTCATCTACAGCTCCCTTTCCTGGCCTCTGAACCTGCTACAGAAACCACTGCAGCCCTGAACAGCAAGACATCTATCGTGATGGAGAAGCAAAGAAAGCTCAGTCCGTAACACTTTTTGCTATTTCCTTTTTTCTATTCTTTTATAAGAATTCATTCTTTTTTCTTTTTCTTAGAGATCTTTTCATATAATGCTCGCTCCTGGTCTGAGTCTTCAATTTGTGCAGTATTTCTGTTATTATAGCAATAATATTTCTCCATTGGCTGGTATTGCTTATTTTTCCACTCTTTATAACAATAATAATGTCAAAACAAACATCTGCTCAACTGCACTAAATTATCTGGCTTTCTGTTCTCCGTGCAGAATAAAAATAGCTGAAGTTTATCTCATAAAGTGTGTGTTTTCAGGCTGTAGTATGTCTGACATAAGTACTGCTCAAAGGCAGAATTTAACCTTTCATGTCTGGTTTAAAGTGCTCAACCACTCTCCCAGAATTTCCAGCAATTTTTCGCCCTGAGTTTCTATAAGTCTTATCTGATCAATTAATTGGAAAACAGAGCACCACTTGAAGAAACAAGTGATTTTTAATGGCACGTCCACTTCTGCAATTTGCAACATTATTGGATGCTGTTAAAACAGTTAACCCACAAAATACTGATGCATGTTCCCTTGAGAAGATGCTCATTTGAATTTGACTCCAACAGTAAAATAATCCTCACAGAATTATTCAGGATGAGGCTAATATTAGAGCACTTCTCTGCAGAGAAGTGCAGGCAGGCAGGTGTAGATATGTCAAGGCAGCCACATGTAAGCCTGTTAGGATTTCAGAGCTGCATAGTGGAACTGTTTTTAGAATGTTAACACAATTTCTTTCTAATAAGGGTTTATTTATGTGCTTGAATGATAATATGGTTTCTATATCTACATCTGGCTGGCATCTGGACAGCTCAGGGGATGGTGGGAAAATCCACATGATACTCTCTTTATTCACACATACAGACACATGAACCAGAGAGACAGGAGCAGAACACCTCCAGTGCAGATCCTATTTGTGTCACACTTCTTTTGTCACCTTCCCAGTAGCATCTCGTAGAGCATGACTCCATATGTCTCATTGGGTACCGACTTTTCACAGAATTTTTGGTGAATTCATCAAGCATTCCTAGACCCTTGCACAGAAACTCTTATTGTCTATGTATGCAGCAGAGTAAATAATTTTGAGCTGTTGAAGGATGTGGATCAATATCCAGGCTAAAAATTTATTTTTATAGTTAGATTTACTATAACTACACTTTTAGAAATTGGAATTTTAAAAGTAATATGAGGCAGAAAAATATTGTGCCTACAATGGACTAGATAGGAAAATCAAACAAACAAACAAAAAAGTGTTAGTTTGTATATCTATAATCAAATTGAATTTATGGCTGTTCCTGAGACAAAATATCACTGCATGGAATATAAGCTGCATTGAAATACCTTGAATTATATATGTCTTAAGAGCTCTACAATACATTCATGCTTATCTCAAGAAGAATACAAAATAATTTAGTATTTCTTATACAGAATAGCAATAAAAATATTTATCATTTTTCTCCTCTCCTTCTAAAGCCACATAAGTAAGCCACAAACAGGACTGATTTGTTTACCAGTGGATGTTGCATTAGAGGTTGTGTGTTATTTGATAGAAAAATCACTTGGGAAAGGAAAATAACTGAAATATTAACATTTAAAAGCCTTGTGTGAATCTATTTTGAAAGGAATCCTTTAACAAAGAATTAGAATTATTTGCAGAATTGGTTTACTAGAAGCTGAGAAAAAGAATGCAGAATACAAACATTTTATGTGAAAATAGTGTATTTCTAACCAAAGTGCTCAACTGATAAGTGACATAAACTTATTAAAACCTAGAATTAAAAATCCCATTCTGTTGCCACTGAAAAGTTAATCACAGTGTGAAGCTAATCCTGGATATCAGGATTTCCCCACCAATAAGCTCCCCAGTATACAAAGTAGGTCCTACAGTAGCATTTCTATGCTTTACATGTTAAGACTTGAGTCCATGTGAACTATCTTAAGGTAAAAAAATAAATAAAGAAGGAAAGAAAAATGAAAAAGAACCACAATGATCAGCATTTAAGTTAATATAGGAGCATGAAAGGATGTATATAATCATCTACTTAGTGGAAGCTTCTTGTGCAGTAATTCTCAAATAAGCACTGGATCTTCGGGTTTTCTGTAAAGGGATAAAAATTCATTGCTTAAACAGATGAAAAAATTATTTTCTGTAGCCATCTGAAAAATAAATAAATAAATAAATAAATAAATAAAGCCAGCAGACCTAGCTATATTTCATTAGGATTTTTTCAATACCTTTACAAGATAACTTCAGTTTATGGAATCTTTTAACACCACAAATACTGTACTTCAAGAACAAAGACGTGTTCAAGTAGCAGTTCAAAACTCAAGAGCCTATTGCTTTACTCCAATATTTTGCAGTAAAGTGCAGAAACCAAATGGACAAATAATAAGGTTCTTAGTGAAGTGTTTAGGCTAGTCCAGAAATTCAGAATAACACTTATGTAAAAGTGTTGGGCAAACATTTTCAGAATTCTTTCAATAGTATAACATTGTATAAAACTGCTTATTGTTAAAGCATATGAGTACAGCCTTAATGAGCCCACGTGCTTCTACAGACAAACAGAATTTCCAGCAATGCAACTGCTTAGTGATCTTTTCCCCATCCATAAACCCCAGCAATTGGCTTCACACTTAAAAAAAACCAGACCACTATAAACATCTCCCAAAATGACACTATTTTAAGGGCTTTTAAAATATGGTTTCTCAGTGTATGGATGATTGATTGTTCCAGCCAAGAATCCTCTCTCAGTAAAGAAGGAAAATACCTTCCAAGGAAAATCAGTAGACACTTGTTTATTTTCTACTTGTTTTACATAAGACAGGGTTAAGTACACACTAGGGCTTCAGAATATCAGTTTCAGGTGGTAGGAATTTAGAATGTGTTGTAAATTGGATAATTAGGGGTTTTTTAATTAGCTGTTTTGATGAGGAAATATGCATAGTCAAAAAAGGCATCCGAGACTAGAAGAAGGAAGTTTTTGAAAGCTATGTCAGATTGGACTGCTGCCTGGAATGTGCTCAAAGATTAACCTAAAAACTCAAAGTGTAAATAGCATTGAAGAAAATAGCTGTTCTGTCAGAAAATTATGTTTTTCTCTCTTTGCACTGTTGCCACACGTGTACTTCTGAAAACTCAAAGGATGCTTCAAGTTTTAAAACAATCACAGGGGCAAGAAAATTGTTGTTTCTGTCTCAGATTCATCTCTAAAGCTTATATTTTAATGGTTTTTCAAGGTCTCATTTTTTTCTGGTTTCTTTGTTTTTATGGTTTGTTATTGAATGTGAGTTATTACTTAATTTTCTTATTTTGGTTTTGGGATGCATGAGATTTGTTTTCTTTCTTGTCCTCCCACATTCTTCTCTAAAGTGCAGGTTACAGGGCTTCCCTTCAACTACTATGGGAGATAGTAGTAAATGGGTAGGAATACAAGAAGTACTTTCAGTATGCTTAGGTTGAATCTAACTTTTTTGGGGATATGCCAGTTTCTGAAAAATGGGAGGGAATATTAAATTCCCAGGAAGTCAGAAGCAATAAAACCATAAGAAAATTATCTAACTGACTAAAGAAAGAAATAAGCTAGAATTGTTGGGATTAGGATGATGTCATTTATCTAAGAAAAGAGTTTGTATGCATTCTCTACTTAAATATGCATAATACTGTTTGCACCTCTTAAATAATAATAAAAAACCAAAAAACCTGATTTTGGAGTGGTTGAGGTCCACTAAAACAAACTGTGGAACTTCTGTCTGCATTTTTTGTTTATTTGTTTGTTTGTTTGTTTGTTTGTTTTTGTGTTTTTGTTTTGTTTTGTTTTGGTGCAAATTGACATAAAGGTTTCTTTATCTTTTCCTGAAACATTACCTGTAGACAAGGAGCACCCATTCTTACACTGTTAAACAGCCAGACTTCACAGGACAAATCATTATTTAATACATGAAAAGATTATAATATGAAAAATCAAAAAAAAAAAAAAGAGATAATTTGTGTTTAATGATCCTGATTACATTTTTGAAAATTTTTCCCATTTTCAGCTCTCTAGTAAGGATTAAAAAAAGGTTTTCCATCACACTATTATGAACTTAAAATGTACGGTGAAATATCTGTAACATATCACTCTAAGACAACAATATAATGGAAAGCATTTCTAATGTTCCAGGTTTCTGCAATAGCAGGAATGTTATTAGGGGTCTCTAAGGGTATTTTGCATCCTACAAAGATAAGAAGAAGCTTGAAATTCTTCTTTTGTTACAGCTTAAATTGTCGAAATCCCACTAGATTCCATTTCTGATTGTCTTTCAAACTGCATTCCACAATGACACTTCTACCTGCCTACTGAGGTTTTGGTTTCTCTCTCTGTTTTTTTCCTCTTTTTTTTTCCCTTTTTTTCTTCCTTTTAAAGGTGCACATTAAAGAAACATCAAGAAAATGCTCAGAGCAAAAAGTGCTCACTTGTCAGGAATCCTACAAGCCAGTGAATCAATAAGGAGGAGAAACTTGGAAAGATAAAATTGGTCTGCATGATCTTTGGAGAAAACCAATATACACATGCAGTGTGTATTTTGCAAGGAATGTCAGGAACAGTTAATTTATGTCCTGGATAAAGCAAAGAAAAATTAGAAAAACTGGATTTAATTTTCACTTCCCAGGAATTATTTGTTTCCATTTACACTGCTATTTAGTATCAACCCAATATATCAACCATACTAATAGCCTGAAAACAACTGGTTTATCCCTAAGGAATGAAGATTCCAGTGAGCTCTGCTGTGACAGCTATTTGGTGCATTTGGTAATGACTTGAATTACAAAAGTTCTTTCCTTGGACAGCAGAAAAAGTAAGCAAGAAAGCATCAGCAATGTATCTTCTTCTTTGAATTTTGCTGTTCCAAAATTTTGCAAGTTTTTACAGAAGCCATCAGCGCGTGAATCTTTTTTAGAAGGCTACTTCTCTAACCATCAGGTTCTCATTGTCTCTGCCACTCTCCAATAATAGTGGAAAATAAATATTTCAATCCTGTTAGAATAAATCTTGAAGACTTGTGTTGTTTGTCTGGTTGGTTGGTTGGCTTTTAGTGAATCCAAACCATCTATCACATACGAGCAATTAGACAGCAGAAGACCAACAAATTTTCTGCTGGGTAAGGGATGCGTGAATCAAAATATGTCATGAACAATTAGGAATTTCATTTTACAAATATACTCTGAAGAAAGAACAAGGATGAAATTAAATTTTTGACAAATACATACAAATTATGTCATTCTAGTATTGTTACTTTTTCTCTGGTAATACAGACCAACAGAAAGGTAAGGGATGTCTTCACCTCCTTTCAAGGGCAATTCCTCTTCCACAAATACATGAAATTTTAAGAGGTTAATTCTTAGTTTTAATATCTTTTCCCATTCATTCCAGTGATTGTAGATGCGTAGGTAGCAACTGTGGAGATGTTGCTGTTTGTGAGTGGCTTGGTATTAACGTAACACAGGCCAACTATTCTCTGGATTTATCTCAGTCTGAGAGAAGATACGCTGTAGCTTGTTTAAACACAAAGAATTATGTAACTATCAGGGAACTGTTATCTGATTTGTTTCAGCTCTGTTTAGCTTTATGTAATAATATGGTGTAATTCTATATATCTCTTTTTGCATTTTTTGCATTTGTTTGAAGGGATCATTTGCTGTAAAATGAACTTATGATCTTAAAATAGAATCCAGAATATAATCAAATCACAAAATGAGAAGAGACCTTGAAAACATTGTCCCAGGATGCTGCCATTGGAACAGGTTGGTACAAGGTGCAAAGAGCTTATTTGTGCTTATCTTCTGATCACTGAATGGATACCAGGATATTGCAACCCGGTTAAAATGAGCTTTGGAATAAAGATGTATTCAGTCTGTGTAGGACAAGCTATATAAAATATAATCACACTTGTAGATCAGCTAAGAAAGATTAATGAGTAAAGAATGCGAGCAAATATATAAAACATCCTCAAGCAAATATTTTGGTCACATGCCAGAATTTTTTTCCCAGTGACATACAAAACCAGATCTGACCAACTCAGGTGAATATAAAGTTAATACATGAAATGTTGTGGTTCATAACCAGCTGGGAATTAAACTCCAAATAAGCTGTCCCACTACTCTGTGCCCCCTTCTGGTGAGAGAGGGAGAAAGGCAGAGACTGTGGGTTGAAATAAAATTTTACTGAAAACAAACATTAATGGGATGAGAAATGAACGGTACCAACTACATTAGTAACAAAAAATATACAAAAGAAGAGGTGATTTGCACACAGACATGGTACTCACCACCTTGATTAAGTTCCACATGGCCACTGAGGCCAAGAAAAAATGATGGATCTACAAGATGTTTCCAGCTCAGGAGCTAACCAACTACAGGATGCATTTGACCTCTTTTGACCTTGTTTTATGCAACTTTCTCTGTACTTCCTGAGATTTGTGATATCAAAATAACTATCTCTACAAGGAGCTGACTTGGAAACCTTTATCTCTTAGCAAGAAAATATAAAGCAATAATAATCATTCAAGACTGACAGGATCTATCGCCGAAAGAAAAAAAATATTAAATTTTTAAAAACAAATCCAAAAGTATGTGAATATAAAGGGAGTAAGATAAGTCCTTGTAGTCCTATCAGATTGGGGAAAGTAGATGAAGATTTGGGTGTGATTATCAATGAGTTAGTGTCCACAGTGAGATGAAGGAGAAGTATTAGGAGGAGTTCTTTGCTATGGAAGGTCTACCGTGTCTAAGACTTTCCCATAAGGAAAGATGTCTCTCTCATTTTGGAGTTCTGTAGAGTCACAGACTGCCTTGAATTTCTATGATGTCTGAGGTAGTGGCAATACAGGATGGAAGTTGAATAACTTATTCCAGATTTTTAAGTGGCTGAGGTTGAATGAGATGTACCACAGGGAATGCAAGTGCTATAGAAGCTGTCTAGGATATTGTTACATTCAGTGGTGGAAAAGCAGAGTAAGACTTTTGTGATAACAAGATGCAGAAAGAACCTGAAAGATGTATTACTTTAGACACTAAGCTTTGATAATTCTTATAAAATAATTGTAAAGTAATTGTATAACACTTTGAATTCATAAGTGAATTGTCATTTTCAATCAATGAAATGAGGTTCATCAGATACCAATGAAATGTGGGCATTAGACCGTTGAAAGTCTAGAAGGAAATGTTTAAGGATAACCTCTTTTATATATCTTGGATGCCTTATCTTGGTTTGCCAAAGTGTTTGTACATGTGCAATAAATAATAAATTCAAAACTAGATTTTTGTCCTATGAAGTGATTTAACAATAATAATACTTGAACTACTTTAGGCATGCTGTTTTAAATGAATTTCAGAAACAATACTAGTGTGGCTGGTCAGAGTCTGACAAACAGAATGAGCTGTCATATAATTAAACAGTTGGGTAGTCTAATATCAATTTAGGTTCTTAGTCAACATTTTATATTATCTATTGTATTGTACAGGTTTTGTTAATATTTGATTTTTTTTCCTTTTCTGGAATGGATGTTGCTGTCATTTAATAGTTATTTTAGCAGCTAGACTATCCTTGTCCTGCTTAATTGCCTACTGGATAAGTGCCCAGTATAACAGCAGTTTTCTATTTTTTGAGTACTATTTCTAGAGTGGATGATCTTTATTTTTGTCAATATATTTTAACTATTTTCTGTTTTTCTTTCTCCAGGGTCATTCAATTTTAGCTTATCTTTCAGGTGTCCCCACTATTAATAATGCAGATGTTTTTGACATTTTTAAGTCCAATTTACCAAATCAATATAATAAAAATTCCTTTTCCATCTCCCAAGCTACTAAAAATGTGTTGAAGATATCCTCTTTAAAGTCTTTTTAGAGGAAATTCTAATGACAGAGTCTGATTTGCTTACTATATATATATATATATATATATATATATATATTCCTATGGGTAAGTCTGTATCTTGTTAAGCTTTAATGTAATAACTTTTGTAGTACCCATTTGGTCAGGTATGCAGACTTTATTCTCTCTACAAAACAAATCTATTTGTACCCCATATATGGAGTAATATTTAAACTGTAAACTTTAACATTATGAAAGTATTATCTAAACAATAATTAAAATGTATGGTGAATTAAGAGCCTTTGATATCATTTTCCAGTTTCTGCTATTTGACAGTTTTTTGAAGTACTGATGTTTTGTAATTCTATTTATTAATTTTTGGTCTTTTTTAATCTTTGCTCATTGTATGCCTTTGCTGGCACACATCTTGTGGAGTCCTATACATATTTCTGACTAATACTATTATCTGTTTGATGAAGGTAAGGTGTTTCATACTGATGTAAGCAATCTCTCTGTATGTATGTTTTATCCTTCTGTACAGAAATGTTACTGTTCCTTGAACTCCATGTATGAGACAGAAGGCTGATACAGGATCACGTATGAAGAATTTCTCTTTTCCCAAACAAATACAAATGCAACCAAATTATTATTTTGGAATATGTTAATTTTTTTTTATAAACAATAATTGTTTCTGTTTTTCTTTATAAGGCATAGATTTGCCAGTTTTCTGTTAGAAAAATGTTACAGACTTTACTAGTAGTTACTGTTTGTTTCATATAAATTCTATTCTATTTGTTCATAGTCTGAATCAAGAGTGAAATGCCTTCTTTTCCAGAATGTAAAATCACAAAAACTCCTTCAACTTCTGCTCCTTAGAGAGCATATGCTAGATCTGACTTTCAAGCATAAAATGCACACTATCTTTTCAAACAAATTTTACCCTCATCTGACAGGTGACCCCTTATAATTAGGAATGAGTGTTAAAACAACCAGATTTCCAATGCAGATTTTGGAAGCAAAGCCAGGAGTGTAATGACAATACCTGTGAGAAAAAAATGCAGTAGGAAAATTACGTGAACTGAAGACTAAGATTGTTCTCAATAATATGCAGAATTTCTGCTCAGTGTTACAATAATAGAAAACCTGCATTAGAACATATAAAGTCAAAACAAAACTGAAGCTTTTTATTTTTGTTTCATTGATAAACAAAATCTATTTTTCCAGGCACAGCAATTAGTCTGAAGCTGTAATATGCTATCAAGTGATTTGTATATTTTTTTTAGCTTTAGACATCTGAATGTTAAGAATTTATTATATATGCATAGTCTTAATTTCCTTGGCTTTTGTATAATAAAATCCACAACACTCTGCATCCGTATGACCGAGACTGAAACAGAAAGCCAATCTTTTCTCTGGTATTTCACCAGTTCTTAAACTCTTTCTCTACAAGTTTACAGAAAAAAGACATCTGTAGGAATATCTCTTCAAAGCTTTCCTATAGAAAAGTAGTGTGTATGATCATACTTCCTTCACCAGCAAATAAGTCTTCCTTATATTCCTTTGGGCAGGTCATGAACAGCTGAATATTTATGTATCATCTGTCACCGATACTTGCACTCTTCAGTTCAGCCAATAACATACTGAATTCTAGCTAGTAATCAAATTTTGAAACATAAAGATAAGGGAAGATTCTATTTGGAAAACCATCCTCAATTTAATATATTTAATGATCAAAAACTCCAAATTAAAACTCCAAAAATATTACTAATGGTTGCGATCTCTTATATGATATTTTTTTCTTAGAAGGTTTACTTCCTTCAAATAAGAAGACAAATCTAAAAAATCTTTTTCTACACATTGTTCATCAAACTTAAAGAAAGTATGAAGTTCCTAGATAAATCCAGTTCTTTTTTCACATGTAGAAATAAATTGACAAGGTTGGCTTAGGTTGAATACCAGGAACCTAATAAGATGTGATCCAGTAACAGCTAGGAATAAATACTTGTTTCAGACTAAAACATGCTCTTTCTCTGCTGTGCCAACATGATCTAAAGCTTTTTCAGCTAAAGATCATTTAAGATCCATTGTAGACCATTATTCTTTTTCACTGACAATGGCCTACACAGGTTACAAAATCTATGGTAGTGGTATGCACTGCTTACAAAAATTATTTATTGTTAAAATATCTCACAGTAAAGAGAATGAATTATAAACACAATGGTTTAGTGTTCAAGGCTGTTTTCCCTCATAAATGGACAAAATCTCTGGATTGAGAAAGGATCAGACACTGTTATCCTTTTTGTACTAAATACAACCTGAAAGCACAAAGAAGTCTCTTAAAGCCACTGGGACCATCTGTGGAATAAGGATTTGTTTAGGGTATAACCCATATAAATCTATGACCTAATCCTAAACATGTAGTTTTCACTATTGTCAACAACCAGTGGTGCGTAGCTGTTCTCACTTTCTCTAGTCTCTCCATGGAGCAAATTATTAATATGTAAAATACTTTCTCAAATAAAAGTATTTTTGCCACATATGTTTGAAAGCCACTGGCATAAAAGGTTAAAGTCATTAACACAATGTTTTTACTTGTGTGTCTTTTAAAGCTCATTTGTAGCTGCTCATTCACTCTGGGAACCCACCTGGCTGGCAAGAATCTTTTTTTCTTATGAAGCAGGTGCTGTTTCATCTGCACCTGCTCAGATGGCCACCCTAGCCCCCTTAACCTCTACCCATAAATTTTCCAGTTATGAATGTAATGAATAATATTTCTGTGCTTACTTGATCTCACACTGAAAATCTCTCCTGATTTTCAAACATCTCCATGTTTTATTTTTAGTTACCAGGAATTTAAACTCTGCCCTGGCACTTTTCCACTTAGCCTACATACCTTGGTTTTCTTCAGTGAAGACCAGTTGTAGTAAATATTGCAGAATTTGTTTGTTGGGGCTGGTTTATCTGTTTGTTTCTTCCTTGCATTAGTTTTCCTGACTCTGTAATTCAGCTACATTTACCAAAATCTTACTTAGAAAAAGAAGAAAGAAAATAAAGGAAAACAGAGAGAAATATTTTGCATGATTTGGTTTATCGTGATGCCAGCTTTTAGGGGATTGAATCAGTTGATTGCAGGATTTAATTTCTGTAAAATGAGCACTCAATGAAAGAGAGGTGATTAAAATACAGGTCGGTTGTTTTTTCCAGACATACCATTTTGAAAACATTTGATGATCTAATTCCAAAATTGCTGCTGGGTAGTGGTATAAGTAAAGAAATCTTTCGAGATAGTTCTATATTTGTTATGGAATGGTTGGAAAAAAATACTGTGTGAGATTAATTTTGAAATCCTACTTGAGTCTTAAGAATGATTCAGGATCGTTTTCAAAGTGGATTAACATTTAAAGCATTTTATTATCTTATTATCTAATGTCGTACATAAAGTTTTATAACCACCAGTTTAGCATTTTAAAGATTCTTAATATTGTTATAATAAAACTGACGACTGCAGCTAATTTTATATTCCATAATAAAAAAATAAATCTGTGCTGGTAAATCAGTCATCCTTTCAACTCTTAATAGAAGGAAAAATGCCTGTATTTGGATAGCATTTTGTTCTAAGTGCAGTAATATATAATGTAGTCGATTGCAGTATTTAAGTTAAATATTGATTCTTTTTCCTATCTTATTTGCCAAATTAAATATTGGTTTACACATTTTCCAATAGCTTCATTAAAAACTAAAATGGCAGCAAATTCTTGCTGATGTTGTAATGGGTTTTTATTTTTATACTGATAGGAAAAGACATTTGTTTTAGTTTGATCATCTTAAGAACAATAAATAGATGATTTGCTTCTGACAACAGTATTAGAATATCTAGGGTCTACTTTTTTCATACATTATATTTCTATAATGAAGCATTATACAAATATGCGTGTTTAACTTTGGTTAATGTATGTATTCAACTGCAACAACAAAAGTCTGTCAGCTTTGGAAACCATTTAAAGCTTATGGATGACAGAATGTTTACAACATCCATTTATGGCTTCTATTCCTCCTACAGTAAAAGCAAGATCCAGATTTTCAGTATCCAGAAGAGGCTCTAGATATCCAAAGCAGCATGGTTTGTATTTAAGCACTTAGATAACCATAATTATAACCCTCCATCCCTTCCTGTGGAAACACTCCTTGTGTGTTTTATCCTTTCGAGAGGTTTCCACATCCAAAACTTTCCATATTAAAACCCTTGGGCTCTTATTTCTCATGTTTTAATGTAGGATGATCTCTTTTTTAAAAATCTGACGTTGTGTTTGGTTGCTGATATTTAGGAAAAAAAAAAAAAGAATAATTTGAAGAGTGCTTAATCCCCCACAGTTCTATGGGAAGAGTACATGCCTGCAAGCTGTTTAAAGTGAGGTCCCCAGTCTGCAAGGTAGTCATAGCTCTGGTCCATGTCTGACGTGGTTGAACCCAGCGAGCTGAGGGATCCCGCCGAGGAGCCAGTCCCCTCAAACGCATAGGTCTGAAGTGAGTCATAGGGAGGAACACTAGGATCTGTGTTTGCTTCTTCGAGCTTTTCTGAAATGAATTGCCTGAAGATTGCACTGTCTGGGCCAACCTGCAGAGACTGTCTGTAGAGGCTCTGGATTTCAGAGGCCACCTTCTTCCGAGGTTTGTGCGCTCGCACGACAGCGCGTGTCCTCAGCGCTGAAATATCGAAGGCTTCTGTGTCCTCCTCGCCCCCTCCTTCATCATCATAGCTGACAACGTTCTCTCTGAATTCTTCCATCTTCTCCGAAAAGGGAGGCTTCTTCTTCTGCTGCTGCCTTATGGTTACAATTGCCAAAAAGAACACTGACAAAATAAAAAAAAAAGGGAAGGGACAAGGGAAAAATTAAACTGAACTAGCAACTTTGAATGTGCTTGGAAAGATTAAAAATTTGCTTCTTATCTTAGTATCAATGCTGCTGCAAAGTGAAGCTATCTTAACAAATTTATAGAGCTGTAATTTTTATGGATTTTATGGTTTTGAGAGGAGCAATGGGTGTGTTGGGAAAATGGCTACAAAGGGACTTATAAAAAAGGAGAAATAAATGGAGCAGTTCTTTAGGTAGATGCTAATTTGAAACTGATGGAAACACAGGTTATGATTTTTGAAAGTGCTTTTTTATCACATAGTATATCCATTTTGCATTCAGAATTTAAATTCCTAATCTCTATCTGTCTCTGTGATAAAAGCCCCATCAAGATCAAATGAAAAATGAAACAATGAGCAAGATATCCTCCTCACCTGGTTGAATCATTCAGTTCCATAGACTATGCAGAATGGTGTCCAACTATTTCTGTTGTGCTGGTTTGCAAATTTGAAGACTCACTAAATTCTGTGTAATTTTACTGTCAAGACCTAAGAACCAGATGATCTTATTTCTTTCACATGTGGAAAGTTTCTTAAATTTTCTTTTAAAGCATTATTTTTAAATCCCACATATTTTCATTTTAACTGAATGATCCCTTTGAATTGGTCTATGACTTTCAGAGAGATTAATTATTTCAGTTTTAACTATATCTTGCTGCAGATATGCTTAATAAGTATTTTGTGGGCTTAAGTTTTTACTCAGGACATAAAATGATGCAACTACAAATAATTACAGCATTTTACTCAATTTAAGAATATGAGGAATTTGAAGTAGTTATTTTTTCTACCTATTTTAAATGAACTATTCTGCTTACTTGGGAGATACCAACACAAGACTTGAAAGCACTGAAAACAAGAATTTCTACTATGTATTTACAAAGCAGATGACTTTCCAAATGCTTTGCCTGGTGAATTCTTCTGATGGTATACTTGCTACTTGAAAATTAGTTTTCAGAGATAAAAGGCAAACTTATTATATATGGAACGTTCTATTATTTAATTTTAAATAATTACAAAAATGCATTCAAAAATTAAGGAATTTAAAACGTGTGTTTATAAAGAGTGTAGTAGATTAGTTTTTTTCTTCTTTTGAACGAATATATTTATCTATATCCCTACTTTGGCTTTTGTGATATGAATAGGCCCAATAGAGGTCATGGTTTTATTCCACCTGGAGAGAGAACCTTTCTGCAAGAACCCAGGAAATAATTGATGACTAATTCCCCTGATGGCCTGGACAATGTTACAGTTTGCCTGATCCTTAGTGCCTGAAGTCAATAATACAAAGTGAGCAGATTCAGATACACTGCAATCATCAAACAAAACTTGAAATGCACACTGACCTGTAAGCTTAAACTGAGTAAAGATGTAAGGCAGATATCTAAGCTCAGATTTAAATAAGACAATTTTGGAAGGGCAGGCAAGCCTAGAAAAAGCAAATTCATTGCATGTTCCTATGTCCTCAATTGGAAACCAGGACATGGATGTAGGGGAACTAGTGCATCCCTGGGCTTTGCTATGGAGTCAAGAAATGGCTGGTGTCTAGAGCAGCCAGCCTTGAGTTGCTGGTTTGGCTTTCAGTTCTATTTGCCAGATGTGAATGACACTTTCCAGAGGTACTAGAAAAACTCCTGTGCATTTGAAACACTCTCAATCCCAGTTTTCACATCCACAAATTCCCAAATGTGTTGAAGGTTAAGTTGGTGTCTCCTGAGAGGAAAAATGAGATGTCCAGCATTTGGAGAAAATGGTGTCTAGAGATGTAATCTTAATTGGCAGAGAAACTCCCTGTGTCTGAAGCTTTCTGACTGATTTCAGATTCCCTTTTTCTTTTATTGTTCATAACTGATCTCAGTTCTACATTTGCCATTCCTAAGGCAGATTGAGTAGGGTGCTACTTCTTTTAATGTATTCCTACACTAGCAAATTTTCTTGTGTAATGCTGTCTTCAGCTCTACCTGTGATCAATACAGACTTTGAGCTCTGAAATCTTTATTATTGCAATGCCAGGAGAGTAAAGAGGACCATGATTCAATTAAAGCCCAACTTTTAGGAAATTGTGTTGGAATTCAAATTTTGCTGAAGACTGGGAAGAGGAAAAGAGAAATTTTAGTTAAGAAAACAGGAAAGAAATTAAACATTTGCCTTATTTCAATTTTCCCAATGGCCCAGTACTTCCAGTCTTTGAGTCAAGGGTCCATCTTTGTTTCTTAACCAACCCCTCTTTGAAATGAAGCAAAGTAATTTTTCTTACTCATACTTACCCAGGAATATTAATATACAAGCCAAAACAGCAACTAAAGCCTCTGTGCTGAGACCCAAGGAATACATGAAAGCTCCATAACGACAGTAGAAGATATTAACTTCAGTGTCACAGTCACACAGAGTGACAGTGAGAGTATTTGTGCTCGTCAGCGGTGGGGTTCCATTATCCTGAATTAAAATTGGCAAGTAGAAAAAAAACTGCTCTTGCCTTCTGAAGCCACTTCTTCCCGTGAAAATTCCAGCTGTGTTATCTAGAAGATGAAATTGTTATGATGATGTGCATTTATATGTTTTTCAACCACAACAATAATATTCAGTGGAATCTGATCTATTTTAAATCAATGTTACTCTGTAAACCTACATATTAAGAAAGTTAAAAAAGTAAAAGCAGGCACTGACATTTGGTGCATATTTTGTCAATGGTGAATAAATTGCATTTATTTTTGGTATAGGTACTCCAGGGGCAATAATGAAATTTTACTGAGATGCTCTAGTTTTAATGTTCAGAGCTGAAGAAATTGAGATCTTTTTCAATACCTGACACCCTGTTCAGACTAATTAATTGGTTTTTAAAATGGTTCCATGTATCCAGCTGCTACCAAGCCAGAAGTTCACAGATAAAATATAGACAGTTTGCCAATCAAAAAGGTTAAAAAGTGTAGCTAGCAGCGCATAGTGAAAACAGGTGGTAAGGGAAAGAAGAGAAAGCAAGAAGAAAGTCCACTAAAATAGTCTTTTATTTCTTTCCACTGGCACAAAAACTGGAGCTAGCTGGATTTCTATCACCTAAAATAGCAAAAAGATTTAGATGCTTACATTTTGCTTTGTATTTAACTATCAGTGTTTTAGAAATCTGTTCTGTAAAACACACAATAAACAGCTTAAATTGGTCCTGCTGCATATCAATAAATTCAAATAAGTAAGTTAGCTTGTTGCAAAACAAAATAATCCTGTCTACATGCATGTGTAATGAAAAGAAGAAAAAGAATCTAAAAATATCTCCATGTTAGAATTTTTTCTCATGGCAGAGCAAAAGACTGCATGTGTGCATATGTAGAAGTAGGGGAAAAAAAAAGGTTTCTATAATTATCTGTGCAATACATCTATACAAACAGTCTACTGAAATTAACTCCCTCATATACATGTTGTTCTAATTTTCTGTCATAGTTCAGAAAGTAACTCTAATGAAATGGAGTTAAAATACTACAAATCTGCACTCTTTTTCTCTCCCTCAGGGCTATCACAATTTAACCAGATATTTCTGTTGAATAAGGTAGAAAGGGACAGATTGAAATCTGATTGCATCATATTTCAAAAAGTTTTGTTTTCCCTATTAGTAGCCATCAAAAGGAACTGAATGGGTTGCTTTGTGCAAGGGTCTTGGGTTTGGGGCAGAAAGAGGAAAGGTGGGAAAGGCACGTGGCTTGTGCACAGTTTGACCTTATATAATGACTTCTCTCTTCCCTGGAAGGGAATGAGAGGTTAATGAAGATGGGAATTGAAATTCTTATTGACACATTGACTAACTTTAAAGATAATTGAGAAGCAATTTGCCATTTAATGTATTTGGAACTTTCCAAAACTTATTTCCATTGATTTGTTCTCTTAGCCAGAACATCCAAATAATTAGCATGGTCAATAAGAACGATGTGTACTTTAGCTTAGTCTGAAGAAGCTTTTCTTTTTAGTCTCAGTAGACTGACTCTTGAAATTCCATGAGATATCTCACCTGTATTGCATCTCAGTCTGGTTTTGCTTGATATTATGGAATAGGATTGCATTCCCAGTTATCTGTTTTTATAATGTTGGTCTAGCTGAATTAATGAAGTAAGAGTCCTATATTTATATCAATCTTCTCTTTATAATGATCTTATTTCTCAGGCAAATAATTTTAGCAAGAAAGTTGGAATTTACCACCATATTCAACATTAAGAAAATAATTTTTAAGGAATACCAGTGTATTTTTAATCTCAGCTGTTTTTCTTTGAAATAAAACTGCCTTTTGCTGTTTATATTATTCACTTGAAAAGGAAAATAAACTCTTTGATACTATAGAATTATTGTCTTGAAATGGACCCTCCAGAAATGTCAAATTCTTTACAAAGAAAATTTCTGATTTAAATGGCAAGTTTTGAGAAATTAAGAACCTACTGGAAGCATGCATCTTCCATTAGGAAGGTCTTAAAGAGCTGCATGACTGACACTACCTTGATTGTCTTTGACAGTAAAATGTGAGCTGTTTGTGTCCTCCTGGGCCAATGAGAAATTAAAATGGTGACCTTCTGCTGAGTCATCTTGATCCACTGCACTGATGGTTTGAATTAGCTAGAAAAATAAGAGAACAGAGTTATTTAAGAGTAAAAGAATTTCCTCATCCTTTGAAACAATTAAAAAATATAACGGGTATGTTAAACTATTGATGTTGAAGTTGTGATCTGTGAACCTGTATTGAGTGCATAATATGCAAATATTCACTAAACACCCAAATAGGTTTACTGAGGTATTCTGCAAATAGGTTTCTGCAAGTATTCTGCTTTAAGTTTTCATCTATTTGAGACAGGCAGACATTAAAATCTTGAGAAACTGTAAAAGTTTTCCAGATCAAAGAATGAGGAGCAAATAACGTGTCCATAATGAAAAAAAAAAACAAAAAACAAAAAACAAAACCAAAAAAAACCCCAAACAAACAAAGTCAAACAAACAAACAAATATATAGAGAGTGTTTTTGCTCTTTTTTTTCTTTTTTTTTTTTTTTTTAAATCCAAGGTGAACAGTCTGTCATTCTACATTTGAAGAAATCTTTCTATGCAAAATCATTGAGTCCACAAACTCAGTGACATAATTCAACTGGTACACTGTAACTCCAGTAAGTGACACACGTTGACAAGTTCACATGCTGAATTGTTGATTCTGGATACTATAACAGATTCATTATGTGTTGAATCAGGGCTGCAGGTATCGCAGTCTCAGAGCTTTTATTTCAGTGCATCAGCCTCATTACAGGGTGAGACACTGGAGATGGTGAAAGCTCTCGCCATCACAACAACAGCCAAAATTCACTTTGTTACAAGGTCTTTTTAGATTTTTATCTAATAGGAGACTGTTAAAAGCTTACAGGCAATTTGTTTAAGCCAATTATAAAAGTTACATGTGCACCTTGCTTTTAACAATGCTTGCTTGTTGTTGGCTTTAAAAACAATGGATAGAGCTTCATTATTAAACTCACATTTTTCTATTATGTTGCCTAATATATTTTCTAAGGCCTATCTGTACATAGCTTAAAAACACAGCCTTATTGTTCAGTGTCCTTGCATATCTGTATTCTTGCATTCTGCTATTTTGAGTTTTGCTTTCACACAGCTTCTGAGAGTTTTCTACCTTTTCTCTTTCCCACAATTATGGAAAGTTTTGGCTGCTTTTTCTTAAGAAAACAAAATAGCCTTCATTTGGAAATATGTCAAACCAGACAGTCATTGCAAGATAAAATAAAAAATAACAACATTCAAAAGAATGTTTTTCATCTCTGTAAATAAACAACCACACAGTTAACATAATTAGCAACATTTCTGCTTAAAGAAAGACTATATTTCTTATATTTGTCAGTAAATATTTAGTTATAAACATATATCAGTTTAGTTATAAACATATATCAGGAGTAAACATCCTGCAAACTGCTGCAAGTCCACCAATTTTCCACCAAGAAAAGAGAGGGTTGAATTTGAACTTGGGCTCTATTTTATCATGCCTTGTAGATATTTGTACCCAAGAGCTTGAATGCCCAAATTTCCTCAAACCACAGATCACCTGAATGATACAAACAGTGCTTTACAAGTGAAGCAGTAAGTCAATGCTGCTTTCCATTTGTGCCTTTGAAAACTCTTTTCTGGGTTAAATCCTTTTTTAGTCTAAGATCATGAGCTTCATCGCACATTCTTTTTCTTTTCAAGCAAGCCAAGTTTGATAAAATCATCATAGCAGAGTGCAAAAGTACGGCTTACACACTGTTCCTTCTTCACATGTGAATTTTTTTTAAAATCTATATTTTCACTCTATGGAAAAATGAGACCCCTTGAATTTTTGGGCTGGTTATTTTGATTGCCATTAATGAGAGGAAAAATTATTTTCAGGGATGTCATGGTGTACAAAGGAGAGACATTCTCAAGGGATTTTTTTTCCTATCCTCAGATCTAACAAAATAGCTGAGGTGATGTAAATACAGGTATAAAAAGGCAGGTAAAGGAATCAGTGAGGAGAAACTGATCTCTAACATTTCCTTAATTACCATAGGCTTCATTTTTATAAGGAAATGTAGTTCTCAGAATATGATCAATATGAACTGCAATAGGGTACAAAATTAAATATCCAGTCTAAACTGTGAAGAAGCACACATTTTATAATATTTTGCCACCCACCTCAAAAAAAACTAAAAAAACCATACTGGCTTTTCCTGCCAATTTGCAGGTTATATGTCCATGGCAGCAGATGAGATAAATCTTGGCATGGATGTAGTCTTGTCCTTAAAATTCAGGGTCTATTAAGGTATATTAAATATGCAGAGTAATTTAATGATCTACAAAGACATATTAGCCACATTAAATTTGTTTTATTTTGTTCTGTTTTGGTTTTAGTTCAGTTACTTCGTAGTGAAAAATTAACTACCTGCATACCAAAAAAAAAAAAAGGTGATTTCCATTCAACCAGGTGTCACCAATGTCTTTTAAAAGCATATTTTAGGAGTATACAATGTGTGAAAATCATAAAATTAGTGCAGTTGTGAAATGGATACTGTTTTGCTATTTCATTATTTCTTCCATATTTTGCATACAGAATGTCTTTGTACATTTTAGTTATATCTGATTCAATCAATAACATTCTAAGGAGAATGTGGTTAAAAGAAAAAAAAAAAGCACTTTCCCTTGCTTTGGTCTGTGCTACCCTGTTCTGCTCAAACCTAAGATTCCTATGATTGTTTCTAGATATATTCACATGCCTTCAAGGATTCACCTTTGCAGCAGAGGAAAATTTGGAACGCAAGGACAGGGCAAATCTTTATTGTTTACTTCTCGCCATATCACTTCCACTAAGACTCAACAAAGCCCACATAAATCTACAAAATATTCAGAGAGCAGTAAGTACTTCTGATTTTACTGACTCTGAAGGAAAAAAAAAAAATCACTCAGAGTAGGGGAAATCCCTTCTTTTTTTCCAGTTTCCTAGGTTTTTGTACTTCTAATCTAGGAGATTCTAGCCTTTTACCAGGAAATCTGGCATCACATACTCGAAAGCTGCACTTACTGCTTGTGTCTTAAGAGTTACAAACCTCCTGCATTTTATCATACAAACAAAGAAAATATTTGTCACTTTTGGTTGTGTAGACATGGCTGAAATTTACTTGCTTTAGAAAATCTTATTTCAAGTCTCTTTAATACAGAAGCTTTAAACATCCAGTTCATTTAAAAATGGGTATTTCTTTAAAACAGAGATTCATTCACTTGATCCTTTTTGAAAAACCTCTTTAAGTTTATGATGGCTTTTGAGGACTTAAAGAATGCAGTGAAATATCTCAATGCACTACTGAAGAAGGAAATTTCCATAAGATGAGCCACCACAAGCATAGATGGGAAACAGGAAGTGTGGGTGTCAGCCTGACCAGTATTCCAGGTCAGACAACCATTACTAAAGAAGAATTGTACCCCAGCCCGAGGCCTTGGGAGGCATTTGTTTGAGTTTGGTGATCCCAGAGGAAAAAGTTCCAAGGAGTTATGGGATTGCTCATGTTGATGCCTCATATATATTCTTAACCCTCATTTCCAGTGGATCATCACCACTCCCAGTCCCTAGAATATTCTTCC
This sequence comes from Luscinia megarhynchos, assembly GCA_034336665.1. NCBI lineage: Eukaryota > Metazoa > Chordata > Aves > Passeriformes > Muscicapidae > Luscinia > Luscinia megarhynchos. The sequence goes on along the minus strand of JAPFBE010000002.1, from coordinate 48,164,129 downwards.
TTCTTTGTATCCCCATTGACCCTCATTTGATGCAGTGCCCCACCCAGCCTACCCCACTGGACCCTGCCTTCCCTTACCCCAGCTCTGCACCACTTTCCCCTGTACCCATTGGACCCTAACCTCAACTCCACCCCCTCTCTTGCCTCACATTTATACCCTGGACTTCCTTGCATCTTGGTCTTTGATCACTGTCTCCTAAAGAGACCTTGTCCCCTTGGTTAGCATATTTGGATTTTTGGGCCTCATCCCACATTTACTTTCATTATTATTAAAGTATTTTATTCCTAAGTTGTGGTCGTCGCACCGCTATTCTTTTATTTTCGACACTATTGCCCTGACATCTGAGAAAGTATTGTCGGGCACCACCCTCAACCCCTGATAAGGAAGATGTTTGTTTCAAGCCCTAAATGGAGGTGTAGGTTTGGAATCTGCACTCTGGACAAAATTCTGCTGTGAGGACTTGTGATAGGTGTAGATGGGAAAAACAGGAGGATACCAGGCCTGGTTAAGTCAGACATGAGTAATCCATCTGAACAAAAATTCCCACCCTGGCAAACTGAAAGAGGAAGAAATTCCTTATACACATGTCAGCCCCAGTGGTTGGAATGGCATCTTGTTAATAAATTATTTATTATGTTTGATTATATTTGTTTATCTTGTAAATAAAAAAACTACGGATTATGGAGTAGTTGACTGCCAAGTAATCTTGATAATTATTTTTGATATTTTTTGATAAAACTTCATTGGAAATTTATTTTTTCAAATCCAAATGGTCTTACTGAATTGGAATTATGGAGACATCCAGAATAAAAAGTAAAAGCTTCTTTGTTACAGTCATTTCCACTTCTATTAGCCTTCAACCAAGTTAAACTTCAGGCATAAATTGTCCATCTAAACAGCGACCAGTACTCTTTAATTTTGATGTGAGAGAACTCTGAGTGCAGGATTTTGAGTCCTTTGTGTGTTAGTCTAACCAATCCTATTAGAGAAATGGAAGGAAATAGAAACATGTTTGCCACCTCTCTCTTTCCACTTCAGTTTCTTAGGTTTATTTTCCACAAAACACCTTCAAAAGGAGTTTTCCTGTGGATTATAGAATGTAAGAGACCTAATAGCCTATTTGTTTTGGGAGTACAGAACTGGTTTTGATTAAATTGGCAGAAGTCTTATAAACAGTAAGATTTGTCTCAGTCTCATATTTACTGATAAGAGTTTAGAGCAGGTAGAAGATTAAAGTGTTAATTACTATAGTCAGCACTACATGTTCCAGTAGACCCTTTGCCTCAAGACTCAGATTCTCCTGTTGACTGCTTCTGTTTTGAAAAGCAAATTGATGGTATGGAACTGATTTATCTGGATCTACTGTAAATGTTTCTGCTCAACTATAAATAAAATTGTGTACTTATCTGCAAAGGATTAACAATTACAAAGCTCATGCCATGACACTGAGGTGCTATTTTATGTTTGCTCACACATGCTAATAAACTTCTCCCACCTGTGCCATTCTGCTAAGAGATAATGTTGTGGAGTCATGGCCCACATAAAACAGAAAAAGGAATTTTCCATGGGTCACTGTGCCCACTGTTTCAAAACATCACATGTCACACTCAGTGCATCTGCAGGTGTAGCTTAGTGTAAGAGTCTGTTGCATTATACGTTACTTTCACAGCTTCATAGTGTTTTTACACTCTGAAGGATGCATTCATTGTTGGGTTTTTTTTTTAATTTCGTATTTTCTTATCATTACTGCTCAGATGCTTCTTGTAAATGTTGAAGAAATCATGCAATATGAAATAATAAATATTGTCTTACCTCTAACTTTTATTTCTCAGCTAAGAAAAATAATTTTGCATCATGATTTGTTAGAAAGGATCTGTTTTAGCTAACTACTCCGTTTTTAACATTAATCATATGCTCAGAGAATTTGTTCAAAGATTTCTTCTATTTTCTTCTGTCATTATTTCATTATGTGGAGAAGTAATAGCAAATGAGTACTTTTTACTTTCACTGTAACTGATTATTATTTTATTATGTACCACGTACTGAGTAAATAAATTTGGTTTTTTTATTTCTGACTCAAAGTTCCTGCATACTCAATCACATGTTTGAATCTAATAAAAATTGCTAAACAAGCTGCAATATCAAAGTCACTTCATATGTGATCCTCAATTAAAGGAACTCAGAATTACCAGAATAAATATGTATTAGAGATGATAGCATTAATTCAGAATACAGGTATGTTCAGTATCTTCAGCTGAAATCAGCTTCCTCTCTGATAGGAAGAAAGATCAATATTCACAAGAGGGCTGAAATTACCATGCAGAGGTACATTCTCAATGGTCATCTTGTTTACATATACTGTAAGGATTTTGATACAGACTACATCAAACTTTCAAGCTGCATCTTCCAGATAAGCTAATTTATGAATATCTTGAGAATTAAGCTTTTTTGAGATCCATTCTTGATGAGATGTCTCTAGTGTTATCTTTGGAGTGGATTTGGTCATCTTGATATTTTGACTATTTGTAAAGAATATTTCCTTTGAAGTTCAAATGTTTATACTTACTGTACCCAGTATAAATTGCAAATATAAAAAATAAGAGAACATTTTGACCATCACTTAATGTGTTTACACTAAGTTACAAGGTCAAAAGGTCCAATCAAAAGGAAATAATGAGTTTGAATGCCTTATTAACATTGTTCTATTTTATATGATCATAACCATAGCTGTAGTGGGACAGGAGGCTATTTAACAGTGCAACTTTCACATTCACTTCATTTGGAAAATGATTTATATATTGGTGTCGGTGCAGTGAAATTGTTTTCTCAATGTTTTAAAGAAAACTGCAGTTGTGGTGCAGTATACAGCTGACTTCTATGTTATAGGACAGTACTAAACTATTACATTAAATGGGCAGTGAAAATTCCATTCAAAATGTCTAATAAACATGATGAATAGATTCAGTGTGATGCCAAAAACACCTATCTATCTTCTTTACATCCCATTTTATTGTCAAATGTGGATTATAGTCCCATAGACAGAAACCAAATCCTTTTTTTTTAATGACTTCTGGAGGCTAAGCTAAACATAGCTGTAACTCTCACAAAAACACCATACTTGGTGTTGAAGGAGGGGCTGGAAGGTCAGCACTCCGTCAATAAAAGCAGACCAAGAATTTTCATAATCTTTCAGAAAATCTGAAACTTCAAAGCAAGCCCTCTTGTCTAGACTGAAGCTATTATTAATTGCGTCTGAGTCTGGATGATTAGGACAACAGTTAGTATTACTCATTATGTGTTTTATATTCTATATCAAAAGTCAGTGTACTCTTAGGCTATGTAAAAATAACTTAATTGTGACCTGACTCTAAGATACTTCTGTGGTAAACCAGGCTGACACCAAGATAAAGTCTAGAATGAATAAGAAAATTCATTTTTTAGTAGTGTCTTTCCATCTGCAGTGTGTTTCCTTCCTTTTCCCCTAAACACTGTAAACTTGTGCAAATATATTTTGGAATAACCCATGAAATTAGACACAAATAAGCTCAGATTAGGGAAATAAATGAATTGCAGAAGTGCAGAATATCTGTGGAAGCATCTCTCAGCACAGTGACTCCAGCTAAAAGGATAGACATACCTGCTTTAGAAACTGAAATGTGATAGTGTAGCTATACAATCTTTGATCTCAACTTAATATGCAAGTAGATTTTATACCTATTTGAAACTGATTGCAGAAATATAGTTAAGATAAAAAGGTAAGTAATATCCTGATTAAGTTCTCTAATTGTTTAAACTGATTCTTTTGAAATGTAAATTTTCTTATTCAGTGGACAACCAGACCACCTACAAAATTGCATTTGAATCTTTTGTTTCTTGCTGAGAAAAATAAAGGATATTTTTTCTGTTGGTAAAATTTTTAAAAGCATATATATTAATAACAGCAGAGAAGATACATCAACTAAAATTATGTTTAAATCATAAACACTGAATAATGTATCATAAACTCTGACTGTGATAATTATGCACTTCAGTAGCAGTTTCCTGTTGTTCTTCCTAAGATAATTTGTTAATGAGAAAATTATTTAACATTACTGTCACAGTCTCAACAGAGTAAACTAAAGATTCCTGTAACTCTCAAAAACCTATAGCAATGAAAGAAATGAAAAAAAACCCCAAAAACTAAAGTAACATTATGCCTTTCTGTAAGCGGAGAACAATATCACATTCATCCATCATTCATATATTGCAATGTCGAAGAAGAATTACTCAGTGTACTATACTTAAAGAATTTATTATTATTAACACTGCTATTCTTCACAGAAGTCATTTGTCCAGATTCTGATTCTCAGAATACTATATATATATATATATATATATATATATATATATCTTTATTTAACTGCAGACTAATCAAGGTCAAAGTAAACCAATATGGCATAAAAAGACAGGGGTTTTTTTTATTCAAAGATCAACTTAACAAAATATTTGAACAAAACCGTTATAGATATCCCAAAGGTCTTTTTCTAAATGTCCAAATAATGCTAGAGTGAAAAAAACACAGATTTTCCTCTTTATAGCTTTTTTTTTTGGTTGGTTGGTTGAGTTTTTTTATTTGTTGTTTATTTTGTATCTTTTTCTTTAAAAAGACCCAAACCGAAACAAAAAAGAAAACAAAAAACAAACTAACTTTGAACATCCTGGAGTTTATTTTTACGGGAGGAAAATAGAAAGCAGTGTACCTGGGAATTGGGAAGCTGATTGATGATGCCTTATTCATGTGGATATCAAGTAGGAAATGCAAAATAACCTCCTGGGAAGATGTTAAATATAACAAGAGCTTAAGCTCCCAGCTAGAAAAGGTGTTAAGGGTTGTGTCTTAAAACATATTCAGTCTTGCATTGAACTAGTCAGGGTTTGAATTCATCTCATAGGAAGTGCTTTCTAAGTGAAGGACACAATGAATCTGATTTGAAATTGGTCTCAGCCTGGTTCTTATGTTATTGCTGAAGTTACTGGACACAGTTTTTTTCATCTGCGACCTTAACATGAAGCAGTTTTGTGCCCTATATTTTTTCAGAAGTTTCTGTCTGCACTTTATTACCTGTATTTAAAAACAAACAAGACACACAAATTTTGTTTTAAAGGGGAGACAAAACCATATCAATGCAATGAAATTTAAATTTCATAGTATGCATGTATCAGCAGAACTAATTTTGGAAACAGAAAAAATGCAGTCTGTACTCACAGAACTGAAAGAATCACTGCTAAACATCTCAGACCAAATCTTCTTTGCAGTGAGAAAAATGATGGCTAACTACTTCGTGCTCACCTGTCCAGAAACTGCATTTTCACAAACAAATGTTTCATAATCCTTAGGGAATTCTGGTGCATTATCATTAACATCGAGAACTTGGACATACACATTTGCTTCTGAAATTTTTTCAGGATTTCCTAATGGTTAAAAAAAGACAGAAATAAAAAAGTTTAAAAAAAATCTACTACATATTTTAAAGTAATGTAAACATTAGAAAAATTTACCTATATTCTGCAGGGAAGAAAATAATCACACAGACCTATAGACATATTTTATGCTATTATATAGTACCATTATAATAATATGCCTTGAAATAAGATATTTCATGTAAAATTTTGGATTTGTTCATGCTTTATTTTACCCAATCTGTAACTGATTTAATTGTAAAAAATTAAAACCTGATCAGAAAAAATTAAATAATATTTTGTTGATGAAGAAAAATTTACTATACTAGCCATAAGGTTATGTGGTAGGACAGTGTCCACTCTCCTAAAAAAGGTCCTTTTCAAATGCAAAAGGAGTTTATAAATAAAAAGCAAGCCATAAACAAGAACATACTGGAACAAAATCTGAAGGACAAGTGATAAAGGTAGGAGTTAGTTTAATTATTTTACTGAAGTCAGAACTGGATGTGTGGGGCAGAGATTTGACTACATTGTCTTTTAAAGGAAAGTTTTGTAATCTTTAATACAAAGCAGGGAATACCTTTGGTGGCTTCAGTTGTATAAAAAGTGACACAGAAAGGACCCAGCTAGTTTTTGCCTATTCTTACTTTATTTATTTGTGAGACTCATGGGACTATATTGACTTTAAAGCTTACTCTTTGCTTGCATAAAGCATTTAGATAGCCCATTGTTGCAATCAGACCTGTATTCTTTCACTAAAAGGTTGGAGGTTTGTTGTGGGGTTTTTTTTGTTTTGTTTTGTTTTTGGTTTTTTGTTTTGTTTTGTTTTTTTGTTTTTTTGGTTTTTTTTGAGAGATGTAGGAGGGATTTTATAATAGCCTTGTTTCTAATTTTTTAATATATTTGGGTTGTAGAGTCATAGCTGCCTTGGTGGGATTATATTTTCTTCCTTAGCAAGGAGTTAAACGACAAGGAAGAACATTTCTCTCACTACTATATGTATGAAAGTTTTTAACAGTATTAATTATTTTTTTCTGAAACACAGCTGTTTTGTTTTGGGCAGGAGCAACACATTACAAAGCCACATTTGAAATCAGTATCTCGTAAATATTTAATGACAGTTTTGGTGAAGCAGAGGTACTGCATTGGTTGCATTTTGAAGAGAAGGTAGGCAACATGTACTTTGTCTTTTATCCCCTACATAGGAAAATTATTGAATGTCAGAATGTGAATTTAGCTAATGTACCCACAGCCTACACTATCTAAATAGCTCCTGATTAGCAGAAAATTTCTTTGCCACAATCTCTAAGAGAGAGATCAGGACTTGAAAAACAAGGACTAAGAGAACAGGATGTCAAGGGCAACCGGCTGGATCAATGTGAAATTTAATTGCTAGGGACCTGTTTTAGTAGCTTGAAAAGCAAAGCAATGACCCATTCTTGACACAAAACAGAATTCAGTATTTGTAGGGGATTAAAGAAAGTTTACATTGACATCAGCCAATAAACATAAACTTGTAATGATAATACTAATACTAGCACTACTACTAACCATAAATGTTATATTTATTATTTATCTTTTTATAGAATGATCATCATTTATGCTAAGGCAAATTTCTTTACTGCCTAAAGAAATGAACATAAATAGTTTTTAAGAAAGGACTACTCCAAAACATTAAAAGTTTATCAACAAAAATATGTGTGACCAAGGAAGAGTGACATATTAGAGTTAAATATTAGAGTTAAATATTAAATTGATATTATCCATACTGAAATAAAGAACTTCAGTCCTGTATCCAAGTCTGGAAGTCTGGAGACTGCTATGAAAGGACACATACAAGGCGCAGTGGTAAAATGACTCCTGTCTGTTGTGGGTAATTTTGTTGTGACTTACAGTATCAAGTAAAACTGATCACAGAATCATAAATAATTGAGGTTGGAAGAGACCTCAGTTAATCAAGTCCAAACGTTAACCTAACACTGCCATGTTCACCACTAAACCATGACACCAGGTATCACATCCACAGGGTTTTTTAACACTTCCAGGGAAAGTGGCTAATTTACTTCCCTAGGAAACTTATTCCAATGCTAGGCAACCCTTTTCCAGGGAAAAATTTTCCTAGTATCTAATTAAACTTCCCTGATGCAATTTAAGGCCTTTTCCTCTCATCCTCTTGTTGTGTGGCAGAAAAGACAGAATAACCTCTCATACCCCAGCTTGGTGCCATAAGTAAACTGGCTGAGAGTGCTCTCCATCCAATCCAGATTATTGATGAAACATATTGAACAGAACTGACCCCAGTACTGAGCTTAAGGGAAAGCCAGTACTGCCTGTCAGCCAGTTGGATAATAACGATTTAAGGATTTCTTGCTCCTAGATAGGATTAGAATAATGCTGTTTGTGCTTCAGCCTTGTACTTGGCAAAAGTTTCTTACAGCCAAAAGTTTTGTGTAGTGTATGAATGTCAGGGCATCAACAGGCTCCTAGGGAGGTTGCTGTTGTAATGCAGTTTCCATATGTGGCTAAGGTACAATGAATATCTTATTTGGATGAGCTCTAATGGCATTTTGATTTGGCTTCAGTGGAGCCACAGTGTCATCCACCAAATGTCTGATGCACACAGTATATGTTATGACTGTATTTCAGGGAATAATATGCTGCTAGTTCCTGATACAAATCCTTTCAAGTATGCCCAGTCCAAGATGACCTAACTTCAGTCCTTTAGAACATATTATAGACAGTGACCTTATCATCATTAAAGAAATAAAGCATAAGAATTTGAACATAATGAGGTCACAGTTTCTCTACAATAACTTTCATCACTGTGAAAGTCTCACTTCCTTTTGCTGCAGGAGGCATTTGTAACATTTGGTTCTCTCCAGTTTTATTGTTTAACTAAACAAAAAAGTGTTGGCCAAGGTTATCCTGCTGTGTTTCCATAGTGCTGCTCAAGACATGCCAGAGATCAAGTTTGCCAACACCTGTCATCTGCCCAACAACATGAGAATGAAATTCATGCTGAGAAACTCAGAAAGAAGCTGAAAAGGAAGATAGTACCATCAATTCCTAAATACAAGTTAAAGACTTCAGTGAAAACTGATATTGACTATCCTATAGTAGACTTCCAGTAGCAATATTCTACAGAGAAGGCTCCCTTTTGGGAACAGTACAATTTAAAAATATATATTTAAAGTGGTTGTAGCAATAAATAGCATTTAAATGAGATTCAGGAGTAAAGAACAAGTGCTAAGAATATTTGGCAAAGTCTGTCTGATGTATTGATTTTACTCTAGCTTCATATGGTTTTCCTTCTTCCTGAGGATGAATGGGATTAGTTTTTAAATAATAACCCAGTAATCTTGTTAAACTGTCTTCTAAATCAGGGGCTGTTAAATTTCTAGTGTTCTCCCAGATTTAGGGCAACCAGATCACCAAAAACAGAAACAGAGGTAATTTGCATTTGACTTTCAAACAAAATTGACAGCTGGAATCTATATAAAGGGTGCTTCAAGGCTTTAATTGTCACTGAATAGACGCCTAGGTGATTTAGGCCTTAACATTTGCAATTAATTTGAGCCACAGGTTTCTGATTGGTGTTAAATTAGACCCTGGCTAATTTCACTCCAGTCAAAAATCTGGTGTGAAATTAACCAGGGTCTAATTTAACATAAGATCTTGCACTGCAGGAGCAATTCTTATGCTTCAGTGTAACTTGAAAGCGTTACACTCTTGATCCTATTACAGTTTCTTTTTTCATAAGGTCATCTTTTATGAAAAAGCACGGGACCTTGGAGCTCAAATACATTCCACTTCTATTTAACTAATCATTTTAATAATGCTCCTTAGTGTAGCCAGCAACAGTAATATAATCAGAAAGAAGAATGTACTCTCCTCTTAAAAGAAGGCACATACAGAGGATAATTACAGTTCACAGTGTAAAAACCCCATTCCTTAAATTTCTTACTCACTTGTTTCTGTGGCTGTAACAGTTATATTGTGCCAAGAAGCTATCTCTCGGTCCAGAGGTTCAGTGGTAATGATTGCTCCATTGTGTTCATTGATGCTGAACAGTCTCTTTAAAACTGTGCTGTGGACAATAGAGTACCTGCACCAAAAAAGGGAAAGACATTCCCTAGTACTGAAATGTTCCATCAGAGGCAAGGACGTAGAAAGCTATTGTCAGCTGAGAAAACAGAGCTGTGCATATATGCATATAAATGTGTGCTGCAACAACTTCAACATGAAAAATGTACACTTATAAACATTTAAAATTCACTGCCGCCAAGATCAAAGCTCTTCTTTTTAGAAAACTAAATATGTCTCAGATCTATATTAATGTGAACTGAATCTGAAATGCATTATTCATTCTTACTTCTAAGTCAGTCTCACAGCAGGTGAATGACTTTACTGAAAAGAAACAGCAAAATTGCCACTTGTGAAATGAATAACACCAACATCTAAGTGGAGGTATAATGGCAAATCTGTTTTATCATTGTTGACATGCTCTGATGCCAAGGGAATGGGCATTATAAAGACAGACAACTATCTGTAATGAGGTGACACTAAGGCAGACTGCAGAATCCTATTGCAGGAGATGATTGCAGAGCTCCTGAGTCGTTGCTGAAAAGGCTCCTGATGCTGTGGACATGTACCTGTGCACATACATGAACCCATGCCACTCAAGTTGTTAAAGTCTAACCACTTGTTACTGGACAAAGATGAACTGAAATAGCAACCAAAGATATTGGTTCCAATGGAAAAAATATTTACTGATGTTTTTAATGGCCTAAAAAGCAGGAAGACTATATGATGCAGTTGCTAATAAAAATTATTTCATGGAAATAAAACCTGTTTAAATAGTTGAATAATTCTTTCCACTCCAATTTGGAATTCCCACATGCAAATGTTCCTTTTTATTATAACTTTAATTCTGCTTGACAAAGCGTTTCTGTTTCCTGTTGACACTTCGGACTCCAGCTCAGACAATTTTGTCTCTTAAAAATCAGTAAGAAGATAAATTGAAGAACCAACACAATACTATAAGTAAAAGTTCTTATAATTTGAATCAAAGTTTGGATACTTATAAATTTCATTTAAAGATATTTATAATTTTTCTGACATAGTTATTTTGTTTTGCTTGGACATTTTTGGTAATGTGATTCTTGATGAACATTCTCCAGAAAAACTATATTAGGTATTTGTTATTTTTTATTACTGAAATAGTGAGGATTTGTTGCACATATTTTTAAATTTGTTTGTTTGAAACCTAGAGTCCACAAAGCAAGACAAGTTATTTTCTATCTTATAAGTAACCGCTGTCATTATGATACAAATGTTTTCAAAATTAGAATCATTTTCATGGCACTTAGTCCCAAAAACACATTTTAATATTAGAACTGATATACTCTATTCTAAAGGAACTCATTGATGGAATACCTGTATCACTCTTTTGGGCCTATGTAGGCATACTCAGTTTGAAGCCAGTTCATCCAAAACTAACTAACTAACATTAGCATTTAATTGTTCCACAGGAGATATTGCAGTCATCTAAACAAACCACCAAATGAGCGCCTTTTAGAGGGGGGAACAAAAAAAAAGTAAATTTTTTTGTTGTTTAATTTAACCTATTACTAGGCTAATGAATAACAGTAAGTGAATGGAAAATCATTACAAATCACTGTCTAAAATTCTGAAGTAGTAGCATAATATATATGCATTTCTGCTATTAGAAATCTACACATCATAAATTATTTTGTGTCTCAACCATTTGTCATTGTATCCTTGTTTGTCTGAATTGCTTAGTACACAGGGATGTGATGGTAATTCAATAAGCTATTTTAATTACAAATTCCATGTTAAAGATTAATTACCTGTTTTCTCCCTTAAGAGATAGCAAAATTATTTATCATTGATATTGTAAAAAGCAGAATCTGCTGTTGCTGGGTTTATGGCTAGGTGTCAGCTGGCTTGTGATAACTGATTGTTTTGGATCTTTTTGCATCACTTGTTTTACTTGGGCATTTGTTGTAGATTTGAGTTTTTCCCATTTTTTATTTTCTTTGATACTTTCTATTATTATTTATATATATATATATCAATAATAACAATAAACAGTTTGTTTATCTGAACCCATGAGTTGTCACAACTTTACTCTTTCAATTCTCTTTTGCATCCCAGTGGCTGTGGGAGTAAGCAAGTGTCTGTAGGGTCCTTACCTGCCAATGTGGGTTAAACCATGACATCTGCAATAACCTTGGCTATCACAGAAAAGGCACAATTAACTGTAATAATGAGCTATAGTAAGGAACAGAAATATGCTTTGGAAATACCAACTATATTTGCATTTGAGGCCTGTTGGCATTTTAAGAAAGGTACCTGATTGGACTGTCATCTTCATCTGGATCTCTAGCTGTTACGACCCCCACCAGTGAACCACTCTCAGCTCCCTCAATTATCTCCATCACATAGCTCTCCAAGGTGAAAACTGGAGGTTCATCAGCATCTTCCACATTGATTTTGACAATGGTTGTGTCTTCAAATGGACCTTCTTTCAAAAAACGCTCATCAATGTATCTGTTTACAGCTTTTACTTCAACGTGGTGTCTCCTTTTGCTCTCATAATCCACTCTCTGTTAAAAAAGAAAGTGAGATTTGGGATATTTCATTCTTCATATTTAAATTAAATATAATTTAATAAATGGTGTGAGATTAAAGACAAAGTAGTGCAATACTCCTTTTAAGAATGTTTAAAAAAATGTGTACTTCTAAAAGTTAATTCTAAAGCTTCCTTTTTATTAATTCTTTCCAAATTAAAATAAATTAAAATTAAAATAAATAAGAAACCTATAAAATAAATAGATTCCCAAACTAAAAAAAAAAAAAAAAAATACAAACACAAAAAAACTCCCCACGAAACAAGTAAAAAAATATTAAAAAAAGCAAAAAATCTCTCACACTATAGCATTCAGTTCTTCAGGGTCCTACATTTCACTAGGCTATTGAACTCTATCTTCATTTCAAACGATCCCCAATACAACTGAGAAGTATTCCTGAGTGATTCCAAAACAAATTACACAGTATCAAAGAATATTAATATTCTTAATTCATAAACTGGTCTTTTTTGATTCTACTGATTATCTTTTCAAAACTATGTCACAACAAAAACTCCACTATCTAATACCGTAATAAATTCTGGTTTCAGTTTACAGGGATGTTGGAAGTGAAGTAAGATTGCTTACAACTAATTGATAAAGATTTTACAGATAATGCACAGAAAAGAATAAAACATTTTCTCACAATGGGATACACTGTGCTGCACACAGGGATAACATGAAGATACTCTGACTGTCATTATTATATTGAGCAGTAATAGGAATGAGTCAAAAATGTAAACAGAAAGAAAAACATTTTTCTTTTTATCCCTTGTAATATTCTAATCAAATCACAAAGCTTAAAGAAAAAAAAAATAAGATAATCTAAAGCAATTGGCCTTTTTTTATACATCCAGCTTGCTTGAGGATTTTCTTTCAAATGTTTAGAGATTTTTTTTAAAGTCTCTGAGATCTCACCTTTTTTAGTAAGATAATTCCTTCTTGAGTCTCATTGTTAGTAATGATGTTGAAAGCATCTGAGCTGTCTTCTTCAATGAAATAGTCCATGGCTGCATTGTCCCCAGTGTCACTGTCTTCTGCAAATATTTTGCCTACAGTGGTGCCCACGGGAGCCTCTTCAGACACACTCATATAGTAGAGCCCTAAGGAAACAAACACTGGCAAATATGAGGGATCTGCCATGGTTAGTAAGTGCTGCAGCTTGAGGCTCTCAAAGAGCTTGGAAAAGCTCTAACTTCTACCAGGGCAATGGACAAAATCTGGCATTGTATAGATCTTGGGTGTAGGGCAGGGCAATCTTTCCCCTTGGGAGACCTTCCCTCTCAGCCCTACTTCAGCAGTGTATAGAGAAAAAGGCTATAAAAAAAAAGTTAATGGATTTAAGCTGAAGGAGGGAAAGTTTAGATTATATATAAGAAAAATGTTTTTTACTGGGAGGATGATGAAACATTGAGAGAGGTTGCCCAGAGACATGGTGAATGCTCCATCCCTGAAAAATTTCTAGGTCAGTTTGAATGCAGCTCTGAGCATCCCTGCCCATCGAAGGAGGGTTGGACTAGATGACATTTAAAGGTCCATTCCAATACAAACTATTCTATGATTCTAAGAGTGAACAGGGTGAAAAAACAGTGGAGAGCAGCACTTCCCAACAGCACAGTTTTTTCCAGTAAGCAGCTCCCACATCTGCTAGAAACTACTTGGACAGAAAGGTTCACATCATTTGCCAGAAACTTTATAGTATATGTTAAAAAAAAATGAAGAGAGGAAAAGAAGAAACAAGGTGAGTGAAAATGATGCTAGATATCCTGTTTTCCAGATTTTAGGCTGAGGTAGGTAAATTATAGGGAAAGCAGTTTAATGATCTGTCTCCCAGCAGGGTTAAGATTTTTCCATGATAGGTTTTATTTTCCTCTTGGTTTCTTAAGTTTTTTCCCCCCACTATTTTATGTTTTACAGCTGTATGCTAAAGTCAAAGCACAGCCCTGTTCTAAAAAGCCCTAAATCTAACAGAGCTACAGTGGATCTAAATTTCCTCAAGATTTTCATTACTGTAATCAGTCATACTCACGGTGTTGAAATTTAGGTGGATTGTCATTGATGTCTGAGAGGTTGATGGTAACAGTGGCCGTTGCAGAAAGTGCTCCTGGTTGCCCAACCATATCTTTGGCTTGGATGATGACCAAATACTGATCTTTTGTTTCTCTATCCATTTGGGAAGCCATTCTAATGACCCCTAAAAATAAAAAGTAAAATATAATAGCCTATGAGTCTCTTTTTTTTCACAGCATCTGACATGTGTAGTATAATAAGCATATAATATGTACCTTTGGACCCAGCCATCAATTTTCATTCTAGACTGTGCATAGCACAACTGTCCTAATACTGGGCATTAGTCCTCATGGCAGCAAATATGCTGTTTGTCAAATCCATTCTGTATATTTAGAGTTCTGGGGAGCAGAATACTCCATATATTCCCTCTACCACATATAACCATCTCTCTTACTCAGAAATGTTTTTGGATGGATGTGACTTGTCTATGGTTTCTCCAACATACAGATAGAAATATCACATGATGAGCTGTAGAACTGTTAATTTAGAAGTGTGCCTAGATTAATTTATTAAGTGGGGGATACTCAGAGTCTAACTCTTTACCAAAATAATTTTCTAAATTAAGTTTGGATTTGCTAGAGAGAAAGAATTTAATCTTCTCATGGGAAAGAAAAGTTGATTTTCGTGAGATCTAGGAACTATGCAGAAATGTAAGAGTGTTGGGTCATATCAGTTGATCTTTGTGTGGAAATCAAGAACGACAATTTTGCTTGCATTCATTTTATGAGATTATGAATGTTTTCAAGTTACAAATTCACTTGCAGTACCTGTCTTTGGCTCCACAGAGAAATAAGGCTGTCCCTGAATGAGACTGTAAAGCAGACGAGCACTATTCCCATAAGAAGGATCATCAGCATCTGTAGCTGTTACCTGTGTAACCGAAGTACCTCAAGGAAAAATAAAATAGATTATGTTTGTTTTCTTCTTGTATAAATTGTCCCATAATTACAAAACATAAACTTTTTAAAAACCTTTTAACATACCAGTTACCCTAATAAACAGCCCTAAAAATTTACAGGAACAAATGGCACCTACCAAAATTTACCATTAAAAGGGCAAAGTATTTCCTAGCAACTGTTGTTGTTGCATTCAAAATTTCAATAAAAATAAATAAAAATAGTATATCAGTTTTTAGTACTACATTTATATTGCTTAAAATTTAGATAGACATATATGTATGTATATAATGCCTCTTTTCTAATATGTCAGTGGAGTAAAGCAAATTGTTTCTCCTCCTCTTGTATATTCTTTATGGAGTACTTTATGAAATTTTCCCATAGGAATAAGAAAACACAGTCACTTTATCACCAGTAGGCCCACTGGTGATAAAGAAATTAATTGTTAACAAGTAAAGCAGCCAAGAAGTATAACAAGACTCTAATAAATTTTTTTATTCTTGAGTCTTTAATGAGCTTGTCCCAGTGCAAAACTTGTGGCAGAAGCTCCAGTGCAAAACCACAGTGGAATCAAACTACAAAGCTTGATTTCTTCTTTGATGGGGAGCTATTCATATCCTAGATAGAGTATTGACAATAAATTCATGGTACCCTCTCTAATTACCATTCTTTTAAAAAAAAATCCCCAGTAACACCATTTTTTAAGGTAACCATTATTTTTGTCTTTTTTCCTCACCTAGATTCTGCATTAGAACACAAATATCATTTCTTGTGAGGAACAGCAGGAAATCAAGCTAGTTTCTAAAAATTTCTGGCATACTTTCACACGGTTGCACCTGCTTATCAATACAGCAGTACAGTTAGGCTGGAGGAGAAAAGAAGAAGAAGAAAAGGTGGAATGCAAAGAGTTAGACCAGAAACACCTCTTTTTTTAATGACAAAAGCAAATGTGATATTTGTCCCAAATAAAACATATACATTCGTTGCTGGGTTTTTTTGAAGCTAGTTTTATTTTTAAATATAAATAAAAAAAGTTTTCTCTTATAAGAATAGGCTAAATTAAATAACGTATTTCTTTATAATTTTTTTTTCATTTTCTCTCAATTTATTAGCAGCATTTAAAGTGATTCCATAATGCATGTTATCTTCTCTCATGCAGAGGGTGAACTAAACTGTTATTAATTCCCACTAAATTTTGAACCTATATGTCCTTCAGAACTTACAATATCAAATATCTGACACGTATGTTTAGATGCATAAATACAGATGTTTTAGATGTGTGTATAGATGTATAAATATATATATATAGAGAGAGATCCTATTATTCTGGAGAAATTGTAAAGATAAAATTGCAGACTCATATTTAATCAGGGCTCATATATGCCTGAGAAATGACAGAACACTTTATAAGACTGAAGAGTAAATGGAATCTTCAGCTACACAACTGTTAACTTCACATCAGCTGGGATCTATGAAAATTGCTCTCACAATCACAGTAAATTCAACCTCTAAGAAAATTTCGCATGGTTAGAACATGGTTGCTTTGAAAAAAAATTGTTAGTAAGGAAGGGCTCAAGAACTACTGATGATCCAACAGGCTTAGTCTGCCATGAATGCCATTTTCTACTAAACAAACTAAAAAGTGTCCACAGCTATGTTTAGGAATGGACTTATTTATAGCAACATATTTAGTGAATCAGGAATAGTATCAAACATATATAGGATTTCAAAATTATCATCAAAGATTTTGTGCATCTCACATTTAAAGGTAGATCTATTTACTGCACAGTTTCTAAGCATTATAAAGAAATATTGAATCTAAACCAGGATTTCCTTCTTCTCTGGGACCCAAACACACTTTTCTTCTTGTCTGTTAACTCTTCTAGAATATTTCAGAACATAGAAGTAAGGACTATGTCCAGTTGTAGTCAGTGAGATGCAGTTGGTGGATATAAATAATGGAAATATGAATAGTCAAACGGAATCTAGTAAAGAGAGAGCTGACTTGGAAGGAAGAAATAACAGATATCTTGCACTCCAAGGAGGATGAAAATTTATTTCTAAATTGAGGTAAGAGGAGACCATTTTAAGAGCTGGCTATAATTTCTCGTACTTTTTTTGAAACAAAGATTGTTTGATAACTACATGAACCTCTATGTTAAGTATGGACTATGTAGCAAAAAGAAGAAAAAATTTACCCTGGTTTTAGAGTACTTTCTCAGCTTTTAATTTTTCGCTTTCATAAAACCTGTATTTCTTCAAACATTTAACCATCAAAAAAAAAAAAAAACCAACAAAACAATCCACTAAAATAAACAAAACAAAAATTGAAACAAAACCCCAAGAAAAAAAGAAAACAGACCCCATTAAAAAACCCTAAAATCCAACTCAAACCATTTGCAGAACAGAATCATATTTATCTAGCGTTTGTATTTGAGTAACAAGCATCAAAATGTTAATATTCTCTGTTCAAAAACTCCCAAAAGCCATTATTTGTAACTACATGATTGTGAGAAGAATAATTGAAGAGATAAAAATAATGTATTTCAAAAGAATAAATTAACATAAAACTGCACACACCCCTGAAAATCAAGAAACCCCTAAGTCCTAGTCCTGACATTGCAAACATCACATGATATAACTGACAATTGAACTTTTTGATTAGCTTTATTTAAAGCAAACTGTTAGTTTGTATCTTTGCAGCCTGGGTTTTATCCTTCTTGGTTAAAATATGGTAGAGTGCTATTTATGTGCTGCAGCCCATTAGGCATACTATGGGGCCCTCATATGGCAAATAGCTGTTCATTTTTCTAACTAGAGCTTGAGATCTATGAAGACATTAAGTACTGATAGATTATTGCATCTGACTCTAAACCACTCCATCAGATATACTGCATTTGTACAACTTTAACAGCTATAAGGAAGACAGTGTAAAATTGCACCAAATGCCTGAGGGTAAAGCAGAGTCCTGTGTTCTCAGAAGAGAGTCCATTTGCTGACATTCTTTTCATTTACTGTGACACTTGCATATAAAACCCTAATAAAATTTAGTACTGAATATAAAAGAGAGTTAATAACGAATTAAAATGTATTCCAATTTGTTAGCACATTTGTATTTATATTGATACTTGTAACTAACTTCAGGCACAGTTGTTTGTGTCTATTTTCTTTATTTACTGTGGTTATCTGAGGCAAGTGACCAGCTCTGAATTACTCTCTACTCACTTTCCTAGTTCGAGACAAAATGTGTACTAGCAGTTACCTGCTTTTCCAAGTCATGACCACACTTCCCAAGGGTATTTTCTGTGAGGAAATTATTAGGAGATTGAGCATCAGTGAGATGAACTGAAGCTAGAGAACACTGAAACACAGCAAAGAGCAAGCCTCTCTATTGAATTGCATCATTTAAATTAACTTTATTCTTCACCCTGCATTATGCAAGAGTATGTTTTAGTTTACCAGGAGAAAAGCACTACTATAACCAACCACTATGCTGTCAATACTGCAAGTTTTAGTGGGTTACTCTTCTTCTCTGCTATGAGTTCATAAATTTCCTTGTAAAATTGGTTTAGAATGCACACTGAAAGACGTTTCACCTCAGTAGTGCATTCCCTACTTTTTGAGAAGCAGGGTAAGTGACCCCCAAGAAGTACTCATGGTGTGTGACTCAGTTGTTTCATATTTTAGAACTGACCACTATCAAGGTATGCACTTGACTTGCATTGTATATTCCAGACATAGATATCAGTATTTCAGTAGTGTCTCCATGGAAGAAGTAGATGAAAGAATGATCTTTGGAATAGCTATGGTATTAGTGCTAGAGAGGTCAAGTGTAGAAGCAGTAACACAGAAAATATTTCAAGATCCTGGATGACCTGGATTCACGTATACACTAGATGATTGCAAATCAGTGAGTTTACTATCTCAGGAGCCTGTGCTTGAGAGAGAAGGCAAATAGGGATCTTACGTCATTTTTCACCCATTCTGACAAATGGGATATGGTTTTACTTCTGATTTTTTAATTTACATTTTTTTTTAAAATTTCATATATTTCTATAGTTCAACGGAATATTTTTTTATTTATAATATTGCAGGAATATCACAAAGTAAATTACATTTTCTGCAGCTCAATTAATCTTATGCTGAAATGATACCACATTTTAGGAATCTAAATATAATAGATGACACAGGAGAGTGGACAAAGACAGATGATACTCATTTTTATTGTATCTATAGCAAACTCAAGGCAGTGTAGACCGAAACTTCTCAATTGTCAACTTCTTGTTAAAGGTTTCAGGTGAGAAACAGAGATATGAGAAAATATTACTACTGTTGTCTTTTGGTCTTAAGTACCACCCTACATGATTATTTTTCTTTTTTTTCTTCTTTTTTTTCTTTTTTTTTCAGTATTGCCATCATAAAGACTGAGAGATAAAATGGAAGAAATTCAGTTATTCATGCACGTATACAAATGGTTGCAAGTCTGTGTGAGTATAAATGAAGATATACTCAATAATCAGTCAATTGAAAAACAGTTTTTAAGACACTAAGGGGCCTATAAACAATCTTTTGCCGCAGACAAAATAAAAAAAGAACAGAAAAGAATTATCAAAGTCCTAAATATTTGAAATGCCAGATAATTCTAAACAATGTACTATACTCATTTTTACTACTAGCACATAAAAAATAAAAATGCAAAGGACTTTGGTCAGATACCTATCTTGTCTCCAAATTGAGCGAAGATGCAAAAACTGGAAGAACCCTCTGAACAACTAACTGTTTATGTTAGAGAAAAATGATTTGACCAAGAGGTCAGGATCAGAATTGTCTGCCTGCACAGAAGTGGCAGTGAAGAAAAAATAGAAGGGATTTCCCTGGTAGAAGGTGGTGTAAGAAGGTAGCAAGTATCACTAGCAAGTAAATTGATCAAATGCATGTCTTTTGTCTACTGCTGGTAGGGAAGAGCAGTGAGCTGCTGCATCCTGACAAAAATTAGGATACTAAGCCCTCTTTCAATTAAATACCAGGCATGAATCTTTCAACTGCAATTCTGGCTCTTAAGAAGATAAAGTTTATGGCTTGATGTCAAATATTCACTGACACTGCTCTAAAAGTTGAGCAGATAATGCTTAATAGCATCACTGGTGTTATTACATTAATGACCTCATTGATTCATACAATTTAAAACAGCACAATATTTAAATTTCTTTTCAGTATCAGTTGCAACAGAAATAAGCATAGGAAGTAGGCACATAAATTTAAAAGATTACTGGGATCTTTTCTATAAGAGCTAAAGAATCTATTTTCTCTTTAATTCTGAAGATAGTTATTTGGAGATATTATCTATAACATGCTTGTTTATGTCAGCTGTATTCACATTTTGGATTTTTTAAAGTCTTTAAGCATATGTGTACGCATAGTATGGCATACAATTTGTTTTATTAAGTTTCCAGATACATGACCAACCCTAGTACATGTCTGTCTGATCATGTGAAAGTGGGGAAAAAAGGGGTACAGGGACTAAGTTGTTGCTCTTGACAGGAAAATTGCAATCCATATACTTAGGAAATCAGAATGCAGTCCTTTGTAGCACAGTATCTAATCCAAACAAGGAGAAGCTGCCTGATAGGAAAGAGGCTTGGCAGTGCAAATAGGCAGGTGACATGCAGACAGTGAGGGTGGCCATCACATCTTCCTCACAACTGGCTGCAGTACTCTACCTACTTCAACTGGGAACATTATATTTATAAACAAGTGTAAATTTCAAGGCTGAATCACTGATGGGAAAGACTAATGTCTATAGTCAATCTAAGCATGTATCCCGAATCTGTAAAAACACTTGGATAAATGTTTAAATCCAAGAATGTTAAGTGGAGGCATTTGCAACCCTCAAGTTAAGAATATACCTTATCAAATTTCCAAACCTGTAAAACAGTTTACTTCCTTCTTACTGAGGCGCAGTCTGTGAAATATCTTATTCAGATTTTACCTCAACAGACCTCTCTAGAGAAAAAAACAGGAAATGTAGCGTTTGATTCACAGCATATCATACCTTCAGGTGACATCTCTGGAACAGTGGCCTCATAAGGTCCATCCAAGAACTGTGGTTCATTGTCATTGACATCTCGAACCTTGATGATAAATTCTGATTGAGGTTCAACAGCAAGCTGAGTGCTCCTGTTAAATACTTCTGCTTTTAGGTTGTAGAAAGATTTCTTCTCACGATCCAGCTTTTGAGTTGCATAAATTGTGCCATTGTATTCATTGATGATAAAAATGCTTCCAGCTCCCTCCCCAGACAAAATGTATTGCAAGTTGCCATCCTGCTTGTCTATATCTGATTTCAGCTGAAAGTAAAAAAGAGAAAAATAAGTCACAGCTTGGGAAGAACAAAGTTTTGAAATATTAATTTTATGCTTTGTTTTGATTCTATAGTGAACCCTGTCACTAATGAGCCTTCTTGGACACTATTTGAAAAAAGACTACAGCCAAAGTTTTCAACCAACTATTTTAAATTTAAAATATTTAAAATTATTTAAAGTCTTGATATAACAGACATATAAATGCATTATATACCTGACAAGAGATGCTTCAAGTACTTTGAAGTGAAGAGAATGCATATAAGTACCTACTTGATTTCATTGTTCTATCAGTTCCCCTATAATTATGCTAGAAAAAATGCAATGGTTATTAAATATTACCTAATTTTTTTTATTATTACAGATGACACATGTACTTTTTAAGGTTTGGGTTTTGTTTGGGGTTTTGTTTTTTTGGTTTTTTGTTTTTTTTTGGGGGGTTGTGGTTTTTTTTTGTTTGTTTGTTTGTTTTTTGGTAGTTTTTTTTGTTTGTTTTTGTGTTTTTTTTTTAATTTTACTCAGCAATGCTAAGTATAAATGTGTGCAACGGTGATTTCCTGCTTCTGTTGAAATATTGGAGGTAAAAAGGTATTCTGTGGTCAAAGTCTTGTTTATTCCAAAATAAATTGACAGACATTTCCCATTGATTTACATCCTCTGTTTTATTGCTAAAATGAACTTTATGGTGATGATTCCTCTGATGAAGCTGAGCCTTGGAGACAGTTTTGGTCCAGCTGCATTTGTTCATGACAACAAAATAGTTCTGTTAATGGTAGTGGTATATAATAGAGCAATGTTTTAAGAGCAATAACTTGATTTCCTAATGTGGCAGGCATCCACAGTTGAATTTTAAGGGAACAAAAATTTCCATTATATCTTTAATTCTTTATTTTTTCTCCATTTATTTTGGTTTTAGAACAAAAAATATCAAATTCTCTAAGAGCCTGGATTCTAATTAAAATCCAAAGTTAAAAAAATATATTATTCAGCTTGCTTCTCTTATGAAGCAGCATATTTTAAATGCAAATAATATGCCTAACTATTGGCTTTAATTATTTCACTGTTTTGCTTATGGTTATTTGCCCTAAAGGTCAATGTAAGTTGTAAGGTCATAGAACGGGAAAATAACTCAAATATTTTGTAATAACTTCTGAAGTTGCAAAAATCGTTTTAACTTTTCTTTGGAAGAATGCCTATGCCTTTTAAGATTTTCATAATGCATAATTGTCTGCATGCATCAGATGGATAATTTATTCAGAATGTGACAGGGACACTTTTCTGAGATATGAGGAACAGTTTTGAATTCCTACTCTGAGTTCTGTAAAGGTATTTAAGGTCTAAAATATTCAGAGCTAATTATCCTTGCCAGTACAAAAGACAGAATTTTCAAGTCTAAGGGAGTTTAGAATAATTTGAAATATGAACAACTTAAATATTTTCAACATAAGTAGTTGTGTGCTAAACATGGGCCCTGTTACCCCCTTTATAAGTCGTCTGGTCAAACTATTTTATCACATCCAAATTTAGCATCTCAGTAAGGGGCAACACAGATTCTTTGTTATCCATAAATCTTGGTTTCTTATCACAAAACCCAGGACATGGGAGAAGTGACCTATATCCAGATCTTTAAACTAGCATGGGGCTCAGATGTGACCGCAGAGCGTATCAAACCCCAAGGGTCTGGGACCATGCCTTCAACTGCTGCTAAGACATCACCTGTGTTTAGCAATTTCACTCAGAATCATTTACCCACAAAAGATTTCATGACCTTGAGCATGTTAAATGAGAGGTCCCTTACAGATGACATTTGCTGAGAAAGAATAACAAAGGTTCTCAGTTTACTTGCTTTTTTAGTCTGGGAACAAAATAAATGGTCTTACCATTGTAAATGAGAGCTGAGAGCAGGTATTTTTGTACTCATTCTTGTGTATCTGCCACTGCAGTGCTGATGGACACATTTATTTTTTTCTCAATTGTGATAATAGAAAAGGAGTTATGAGTCTATGTTAAATGAAATTTGAAAATTTATTTCTGACTGTAAAAAGATTTTGATATGGAATAGTGATTTGAAAATATAGACTGTCTACCTTCGTATTTTCATTGATGCAGTTTTCTTCTGGGCCTTAATTACTAAAAATTCATGTGTTGGTCATAGACTACCACTTCATTTGCTGAAAGCAATGCATATTCTACTCAATAAAATGACACAAGTAAATATGCCTTAGTAGACAAAGGTTTCACTGTAATATATTAACAATAACCTTCAATAAATTCCCCAGTTAACCTGTGAGAAAATAAAAAAGGTGAGATCAGGAAAATACATTACATTTATGAAGTTTCTTTGCAGGAAACTGTTTTCAAGGTACCAGAAAAGTAAAAATAATTTTTTTAAAAATAGACAGTGTGTCTTTACTTGTTCTTTCAGAAGTGAGACATCACACTTCCATAGTAACTGCTTTGAAAGGACTGTGAAAAAGTAATTAATGAATTTTGAGCACTTCACCCTTTGGGCCCAATTAAATTTTAGTGCTAGTTAATTAGCAATTAAACTTATTTTGGTTCATTCATCTAAAAAGGGCCTTCAAGAAAAGAAAGCCAGATCTCAAGATTAAAATTACTTCTAGCATACAAATAAATAATAATAATAATAAATACAATTATAATAATGATAAGCAAAGAGAGAAGGGGACAAATAAACCCTCATTAAGACAATTATCTTAAAGAATATTTTTAAAGGAGGGTGAGAAATAATTGCTCGTTGTGCTAAACCTACGTTAATCTAATGAACCATGCAGATTCCTGTAGTTTCTCTGTGGTAAAAAGATTTAGTATTAATCAGCTTCATTAAAAATTAATGAGGGGTTAAATCAGCTGCTACTTAATGTAAAAGAAAATCATGCTAAATACTGTTTGTAAACTACACTACACTCAGTATGGCTGCTTTGATGCAGTGCCAGAAATAGCACAAGCAAATTGCCAGATGTTGATAAATGACTCCTTACTTCCATTCAGAAGGAAGAAAGGAACTTTTCAGTTTTATACCTTTGTCTGCTGTGTATGGAACTAGTTTTAGTAACAGCATGCACGTGAAGTTTCCTTGACAGCAGTCCTCAGTGAAGGAAGGTGCTTGGTAGTGCCATGGCCTACAGCTCTCGGACTTCTCTGACCTTGAGTAAGGTCATAGGAAAGGAGGGATGTAGAACTGCCTTATTACAGCTTCCTGATCTCCTTTTCTATGTTTGCTCCTGTTTCCATGTCACTGGAGATATTTGGTCTTCCAAGTCAGGGTAGAAGGTGCAAACCAGCATGTTAAATCTAACCCTGTTCTGTCATTGAATCGTTACTTATCATACCTGTCCAACATACACAGGATTCGGTGAAATCTGTTCCTCAGTCACAAAAAAAGGCTCCCACAGCCAGCCACGTTTCACTCTTCGAGCTGCTGTGAAAGATTGAACTGTGTTCTGAGCACTGGGAGAGTAAGGCCAAAGTTGAACCAGCATCACCATGAGACGTAGCAATACAGAGGAATTCATGCTGAACTGTTTTTTCAATCAATCTTAATCCCTGAAAGCGGAAAAAAAAAACGAAAGAAAAGTTTGAAAATGCATCTCTTTTGTCTTTCTACTTTTATATATTGATTCTGTGCTAATGCAAGGACTGATTTGCAGTCCTAAATTCTCCTCTCCAAAAGTAGAGCTGAATCAAAGTCTATTTCTTACTAAAATAGACATCCATTCAGAGTCTCCAACATGGAAGTCAACTGCTTAACTTTTCTTTATGAATATCCTACACAGGGACATCTATGCAAAAAAAAATAAAGGAAAATAATCCTTCAATTAATTCATTTTTCAAATTAGTCTGGGTAATTGTATTGTGTAGCCTAGGAATAATTTGATTGGAATAATTGTATGTTTCTGCTTAGACAGGGTTCATCTTGAGCTACAGTCACAAAACTGCCTGAAGGGTGAACATCTAGCCTTGGTAGACCTGATGACTGACAGCTGAAACAGAGTGGTGCTGATTTTTTTTTAACCTCTTCTTACCCACTTTCCCTGCTCAGCAAAATGCCTACAAAAATGTCAAAGGTGTCACGAAGAAGCAGCAAAAATTTACAACTTTCTCCTTGCCAACTAAACAGAAGTAAGGCAGAGGTGCTTAATGGGTTCTTTCTTTTCCTGTTCCTTTCTTTGTCCTGATGTACCAAGGGGCTCCCAGAGCCCTGAGCTGGAGGACCATGACTGCAACAATGATCAAATCTCAGTTGATTCTGAAAATATGCATGATCTGCTGCTCCAGCTGGATCCCCACAAATCTAGAGGGCCTGGTGGGATTCATCTGAGAATCCTCAAAGAACAGCTGATGTCATTGCATTACCTCTCTTGATGATTTTTGTGCGGTCTTGGGAATCCAGAGGTCCCAGCTGACTGAGAGGCAGGTGAATGTTGTCCCACTTTTCAAGAAGGGCATGAATGAGAACCCCAGGGACTACAGGATTGTCAGTCTCATTTCAGTGCCTCCTCAAGTTGTGGAGAACCTTATTCTGAAAAGTACTTAAAAACACCTGGAGGACAACATAGTAATTGGTCACAACCAGCATGGCTTTATGAGAGGAAAGTGCTGCTTATCAAATCTGATTTCCTTTCATGACACTATCCTATCTCACCTAGCTGATCAGTGGAAGCCTGCTGATGTCATATTTTTTGGATTTCAGCAAAACTTTCAATACTTTCTCTCACGGGATCCTTCTAGACAAAATTTTCAGCACACAGCTGGATAAGCACATCATGTGTTTGGTGAGCAACTTGATCATTGGTTGGGCACAAAGTTACACTGGAAGGGGTAACATGAAACTGGGAACCTGTCACTAGTGGTGTTCCAGATGTCTCCATGCTCAGCCCTGTATTCTTCAGCATCTTTGTGACTTTCATGCAAGACTGGAAGGAAAATTAAGCAAGTATGCAGATGATGCAAAAATTGGAGAAGCCTTTGAAGGCAGGGAGACCTTACAGAGAAAACTCAAAAAATCAGGAGGCTGGGAAATCGTCAACTGTATGATGTTCCACAAGGGAAAGTGATGGATTCTGCACCTGGAATAGGGCAGCCCTGGATGTACAGACAGGCTGGGGAATGAGGGGCTGGAGAGAAGTGCTGCAGATAAGGGGCCTGGGTGTCCTGGTCGACGGCAAGTTGAACAGAGCCAGCAGTGCCCTGGCAGCCAGGAGGGCCAACCCTGTCCTGGGGGGCATCAGGCACAGCATCACAGCCAGGCAAGGGAGGGGATGGTCCTGCTCTGCTCTGAGCTGGGGCAGCCTCACCTTGAATATTGTGTTCAGTTTTGGGTACAACAATACAAGAAAGACATTGAGCTATTAGAGAGTATCTGAAAAAGGGCCATGAGGATGGTGCAGGGCCTTGAGGGGAAGCCATATGAGGAGAGACTGAGGTCACTTGGTCTGTTCAGCCTGAAGAAGACTCAGAAGAGACCTCATTGCAGTCTACAACTTTGTTTTCTGGGGAAAAGAAGGGGCAGGCACCGATCTTTTTCTCCGTGGTGACCAGTGACAGGACCCAAGAGAATGGCCTGAAATTGTGCCAAGGAGACTTAGGTTGGATACTAGGAAAAAGTTTTTCACCCAGGGAGTGTTTGGACACTGGAACTGGCTCATCAAGGAAGTGGTTAGAGCACCAAACCTATAGACAAGCTTCAAGAAACATTTGGACAATGATCTCAGGTACATGGTGTTACTCTTGGGAATGCTCCTGTGCAGAGCTAAAAGTTGGACTCAGAGACTCTCGTGGGCCCCTTCCAAATCAACATGTTCTTTGATTCCATAATTCTGTGTCTTAACAGATTTTACCACCTCTGACATTATTTTCTCCAATTAAACTGACAAAGGGCAAATGTATCTTAAAAGCTGTAGGTATCTGTAGCTAGTTTCATTTCCACTATGTATACTTTCAGAAAATTAAATACAGTTTTCACAAACTGTAGGCTGTTACTGGTTTTTCAGTGATTTTTGGCACAATGGAGGAAATTTTAAATATAATCCTATGCTCAGTTAGGATAGCCATCTTCTACAAAGAAAAAATAAAATTTTGAAAATACCTACCATAAACATTTCAAGTCCTAAAATCCATTTGGCAATGACATTAGCCATTCTTTTCAAGGTTTTAGCATTGAAGAATAACATTTCCTATGAAGCAAAAGTCTGGTTTATGAGTCTTTTATGACATGCTAGTCAGTTTGAAAAACACACTTAAAAATATTTGGATTAATTTATTTTAGAACTGAAAAAATCATAAGTCTTTTAGCTGTCCAGGATAAAATATGAAAAAATATTAATATTTTAAATGATTTGACTATTATTATTTTGAATACTCATCCTTATCCAAAGGCAAAAGCCACAGTTGCTTAAAATGACAGACAGAAAATACAGAAAACTATTTTCTTCCAGCAACTTTATGATGTTGGACAACAGCTTGTTAAAACGTAATCTGCAGAGAGGGATAGGGAGGAGTTCTAATAGGAAAGTCAAATAGAACCACAGAGACTAAAGTATACATTCCAATTTCTTCACATTTTTTTATTTTTTGACTGTAAAACTCTAACAGTGGAAGACAAGATTTGAATAGAAGGAATGTGACTTGGGCATCCTCTTTTTTCAGTTTCCTGTAAAAAACTGCTTATTTTCCCATAGCTGAGAGAGTAATATTTGTGACATGGAAGAAAAGTCCAACAAAGCTCAACTTGGCTCTGGAATAAGGCTTGAGTGCAGTTGAGAGGGCCTAAAGACCTTGGAGGGTCTCTATGCTATGGGAGTACTTAGAGCTATGCAGTAATCTGCACACAAA
The DNA here is from genome assembly GCA_034336665.1 of Luscinia megarhynchos. Classification (NCBI taxonomy): domain Eukaryota; kingdom Metazoa; phylum Chordata; class Aves; order Passeriformes; family Muscicapidae; genus Luscinia; species Luscinia megarhynchos. The sequence goes on along the minus strand of JAPFBE010000002.1, from coordinate 48,135,860 downwards.
GTAACCTTGAAAAGGAACACTCATTTATTGCAGCACATTGCAAAGGACAGACTACTCGAACAACAAAGCTGAACAGTCAAGGAGACCTTTCTGAGGAATCATAGAAAAATGTGTTTCAATCACTGTTTATATGTCAAGAGAGGAGTTCAGTCTCAGCAATAGCAAATACTCCTGGCTAGGCTTTTTATAATGTTTTGGATGCTTGTTCTTTCAGTTTTTGCATTATTCAACAAAATATCTCAGGCTTATGGGGCAGTATTTCATGCAGAGTGAATGCCAAGCAGTCATTATCAAACCTGTCTGAAGACACTGTGGATAGACAACAACATAGTGAGGGTGCAGAATATGGCTGTGCTGGTGTGCTGTTGGCCACCTTCTTGCAATGTGCTCAGCAGTCACATATGGACAGCATAAAGCATACAAGGAATATCTTGGAGCATTTTGGTGTCTCCTTTTTACTGATTTGTGTGTGTTACATGGAGTGAAGCATCACATCTCAAACTAATTGGAACAAGTAAATATTTTTTGATTCTGATATGCACACTGTTAGTGTATAAGAAGACTTTAACTTGAAAATGCAGATGGTAGGCAAATTTTTTTAAAAAACAAAGCTATTTAATGGAATTGAGATCTGTACGTATCTCTGTTTTTTTCTCCTCTGCTATATCAAACATTCTCATTTCAGGACCTTTCAAAGCCTATTTGCTTCCAACATCTTCCTACTCATTTGGCAATGAGATACTGCCTCCAGCTTCTGGCCAGCATGTGTTGCCATTTTTTATAATCCAATTGTTCCCTTGTGAAAAAAATCACCTTCTTTCTCTTCCACTGATTGTAGCTCAGTCTCAGAAGTGAGTCTCATAAACTATTCAGAAAGTAGTTTCTTATTCCCTCATAATTTTCTAGTCTTTTCTTTAAAAATCCAAACTTCAGTTTTACCTACTTAAAAGAAAAATAAATATAGACGGGCTCACACTGTTTTAGATGATTCTGTGCTCACTGCTGCCTATCATGTGCCTAGTATTGCCTCATTATCCCCTTGTACTCTCCTGTCTTTCCCTATCTGTCAGTTGTCTCTTGTTTTTCACTCATTTGCTATGGTCTTTGTAAAAGATATGACCTTGTACTCTGTGTTATAATTATAGTATGCAGCAGAAGGGAGGATTAGTAAAAGCACTGAGCTTTTGGGCATTGTAGTAATATGCACAAATAGATAATTTTTAATAGAATAGTTTCTCATTGAAAAAAAAAAAAGTAACAAAAGTCCCATAATTTGATATAAGTAAAGCCTTTAATTAGGAGGTAGCAAAACACTAAAATAGGGTAACAAGGGATGTGGTAGATACTCCTAAGATAGAAACCGTTAGGGCCATCTTCTATTTGTGTTTGATGCTATAATTTTGAAACAGTGAGTCCTGAGAAAAACAAATCTCTCTGCCCTTGAATGTACACAAAGACATTCCTTTTGTGGAATTTGATGTTGTCTTTGCTTGATTTAATAACATCAAGAAAACAACAAGAGGAATAATTAATGTAAGTCAATCTAATACATTAATATGCGGCTTCTGAAACATTTCTTATCTCAACAACAGCCTTAACATGATGTTTCAGTTGCATGTTCTGTTTTATGCATCGGTGTTATTATGATTGTGGTGCAATTTGTCTCTCTTGTATGTTGCTATCTTTAATTTTCACTAAATAGGATAAAGAAGAAAGGGTATGTGTAACCAACCCCTACAGATTACCATGTTATAAAAAGCTTAAAGGAATAGAAACCTTCATATTTGTCCACTACAAACTTGTTCATTTATCCTATGTCTACTGGCTCTTTGACTTGATTGAATTTAATGTGATTGAATACTGAGCATCCTAGTGTATTATAGGTACTACTGCTCTATCTTCTTTCCAGAACACATTAGATATGGACTTATTTCCATTGACTAGTTTAGGTCCTGCACAGTATAGTCGACATCTAGACCATATTACTTCTGCAATGAATAATATATAATAATAAATATCTCATTATTTAATGTTTTCTGGGTTTGTTCATTTGGTTTTTTGGATTTAAAATCTTTATAGAACAATGATAAAATCTTCTGACATGCAAAGTACTGAGCTTAATCCTATTCTTTCTACTTCTTACCATTTTTGAATTTCAGATAGAGTAGGATAATAATTTTTACACGTTTGTTGTCTTGAAGTTCTGCATTATCTTTTTCATGTATTTCATCTGTGATTTGCTATTTTGCAATCCAAGACTTTTTACCAAGTAAGTATCAAGATTTTTTTTTAAAGTAAGTTTTCCATTCTCCTCATATTTTAACTATTTTATTTGGGGACATTAGAAGAAGGCATACTAAACTCCTAAGGAATAAATATGGCAGGCATATCTACCTCCAACTAAGCTGAAAGTCGGTATTGAGACAGTAATGTTTAACTAAGCTTATAAAAAAGCAGCAGTGAAGAGAAGGGACTAAAATTTACAGGAATTTATTTTGCAATTTGAGCTTCATTTTTTACGAAATGCAATCACAGTTGCCATTTACCACAGATACATATTGTGTGATTGACTGAGTGATTAATTGATTTTTGTGACTGGATAAAACTGACAGCAATCCTGCTGTAGCTCAAGGCACCTTTTCCATGAGCCTCTCAGCTTACATTTATCTGCCTGAATTATTTCTTTATGGTTAGTGTAGTTTAGCTATTATTTTTATATTGAATCTAAATATCTTAATTTAGTCTATTTTGATTTTCTGGTCTTTCACATACTTTTTTTTTTTAAATAAATCTGGACTGCTACATCAAATAAGTATTCGGAATCCAATTATACTTTGCTTAACAGAACTAACATATAAATGTAATATTCTCTTTAGTCAATTAATTAGTAGTGTATCAACAGTTGTTTTTCCTGTCTGCTGCACAACTAACTAGTTTTAAAGCTGCTACTTAACCTTGAGAGGTATTTACTTTAATGCACATCTTGATGTGACATTTGACCAAATTATGTTGACTGGTAGTGCATATTAACACAGTATGGCTGCATGTATCTCCACCAGTCACCCAGAACTTCACTTACATGAAAAGCAATTACTTGGATGTTATGAATGTATTTAAATTTCACTTAATTCTAATTGGTTCATTATTTTTTTCATTTTGAAAATATACCATTATGTCATTAGGGAAGGCCTTCAAACTATTACATAGAATTAGCAGTGTAATTATCTTTTATCTATACATCAACAAAATAGGCTAGGAAAAGGAATTTTTAAGTTTAGTGCCTTTAAGGCTGTGGATTTTTATCAGGGTGGAGCAGACTCACTAGAAATCATGTCATTTGTAGTGTTTTGCATTTATTAACATAATATGTTAACACATCCCCCATACTTTATGACAATATCTGTTGCACTGTAGAAAAATCTCATTTTGGATGACAATACCCTGAATCTTCAAAGCATGGCAAGCAGTAGCTAGATTTCTGTCCATACTCGATATTCAAAACATCTTTTGCAGTATCAGATTGTGATATTTATTTCTTAAAAAACTATATCACCTGTTAAAAACCTTTGACAACCCTAGGGAAAGGTAGACTTATTTAAAAAGAGAGGAAGGGGGGCTAAGGTGAAGCATAAGATTTCCTGCAGTAACTAAAGAAAATGAGAGGTAGAGCTGTTACTTGTTCAGCCTACAATCAAAGGAGGTATCATAGAGGATGTGATGACATTATGTTCTACCACCTCATTCTGCAGCATTATTGGTAGCTGTCATTTCCTTAGTGGAAAATTCCCTATATTAATCACCAATAGACATGAGTGAACTAATATTGAGAAAAAACTCTTTAATTTATAAAAGTTGGTGAACATTGGTAATATTTTAATCCATTTTAATTATGGCATATAAAACTGGCTTCGCAGTACCTATTTCCTGATGGCTATGAGCATACATGATGATGTAACCAGTCTCTTGCCTTTTTTGACTCTGATCCACCAGTATTTTTAGGACTGAATAACTGGTTGCTGACCTGTAAGTTTGCTGAAGATATATGTAGGTGGAACCAGCTCAATATTTCTGTCTGTGGTGCAACATTCTTATGTTTGACTTAGGGGCTTGCTGTCACTCATTGCTGTGATCCTGCATACAAAGATTCTCACTAATCTTTGAAATGCATGATTGTGAAAACACAAAATCAGTATTTCACTTATTGTTATCAACGATATAACATAGAGTTGGAAGCACAGCCTCAAACATTTCAGTCCTGCCTGAGGCAGGAGACGCATCTCTTGTCATTGCAATTTCTTTTGAGATATTTTAGAAAGAACCTGGGAAAGATGACTCAATCCACCTTAAAATCTCTAGGTACAAAGAAAGTCACCCACACCATTCCCACCAATAAAATTGAGTGTGCATGTGCAAGGATAAACTTCTGTTGGTCAGGACTCTGTCAGACACCCTTTGGTCTACAAAGATGGCCTTTGGAAGTGCTGATTAAGGTCAACACTGCATAGGAATGGAGCCGGGGCAAGCTAATGTTTCTGTAAACTTCCTCTGTGAGTGTTTGTGTTACTGTTCCTAAGACAATATTAAAATTAAATCTGCAACATCAGAAAGCAATTAAGTAATTAGGTGTTCCATTTGGAGCCTACTGACTTCCTCCAAAGGGACCAGCAGGTATCACCAAAAACATCACTCTGATACATACACACAGATGTGGTGGATTTCCCCAGAGGCAGTTAAACCTCTGAGATTGCTCCCTGGTTAATGTGGCATCTTGTGTTCTTCTGGAAGCATAGCTTTTCCACATGTTATTAACTGAGGTTTGAAGTTATTTAATGAATAGTTTAATAGACAAGACATAGAGATATTCCTACTTCACTTTCTTGTGGGGAAGAAAAATGAAGCAGGAGGAATATCTGTGTCTCTTGTCTAATCACTGGTAAATTAATGATTATATTTTGTTCTTTTTCACAGACTTTTTGCCATACAGCTAAATGTTACTTTAGTCCAGATGCTTCCTAGCTAAAGAAAAATTGAAAAGCTTACCTTTGAACTTAACTTTATGAAAAATTATGTTCATTCTCTGCATTTGTTCAATAGCTTCAGCATTTTTATTCTGATATAAAAATCGATTTGTTAAACAGATGCTGAGACATTAAAAGATTCAGTTATGCCAGTACCAGTAGTTGTGGTACACTGCAATGTCTACAATAAAAATAAGCAAGCATTTAGTTTTAATTGTAGCTCTCCTTAACAGGGACTATTATTTATTTCTAAGATAGTAAACCCATGTATTTTAGCATAAATATTTTGCTGATTAAAAAGACTAACAAATGTACACAGTAAAAACAGAAATTCTTGCCTTCTGGCATTTGCTTTTTATTGTAGGCAAGTAGTAAATCCAATTACAAGATGTTTGATTCATTGGGCAAATCCTACTGGAACATTTTTGGCTCTGCAGGATACCACTCAGTACTGAAGAACCACTTGTCAGCATAATGATGTAAAGGACTGCATTCTGTGATTCACACTTGAATCTGTTTGCCAAATGAGTTTCAGGATGGCACTTCATGAAATGCTCCAAAACTCTTTTAGGATTTAGATTCTTTTAAACTCTTTAATTCATAATTATTATTTGCATACCTTAAAGCTTAAAGTGCTGTGAACTCACCTTTTCCATGGTTTTGGAGATTTAATTCCTCCAAACATGAGATAAAAAGAAACTTTGATATTTAATTTAGAAGGATACTCTTTGCGAGAATTTGACTTACGTTAAACTTCTGGGTTTGGTTTTAGAGTTAATATTTCACATAAGATGAGACATATCAGAAACACTCTGAAATGAAATCATCCAGTGTATGTCAACAGAACACCAGAATTAAATCAGATTTTAATGCTTATGTTTGAGGAAACTGACCAGGATCCATTTTTAAAGCACATCAATGTTGAAAAAAGCAGTGCCTCACAAGCAGCTAAGGAAACGATATCTTTACATTAAAAAAAAAGAGAGGAAAAAAGAGAGGAAAAAAGATCATTTAAAAAAATCATTAACTTAATTCTCTGTTAATTAATAAAGCACATTAGATAAATAGAGGAAGAATAAATTACTTTAAACTGTATGGAGAGTTTTAATTATAAACTAGAGTATCTGCTCTGATATGCAATCCAGTTATTTGATTTAAAAGCATAATTTAAATTTATGGAAAAAAAAAGTCTGTGCACCACCACTGTGGTAGTCAGCTGGAAAAATGCTGAAAGAATGCACCTGTCTGAGAGAGTCTGCAGTTGCATCAGATAGGAAAGGGTAGAAATTTGCCTGGTTTTTGAAAGAGACAACATATTGAGGGGTATGTATATTTTTCAGAATATTGAGAAATAGAGATAGAAAATACCTAACTGACAAAATTTATAAAAATATATTTCCTTGTTTTTTTATTCTTTTAATCTAGTACTCAGCTGATGAATCTCTCTTTATGTCCTGCAATGGAATAAACTCTATTTCTGTTTTGCTTAGGTCCCAATGATCAGAGGCTCATCTCTCCTTTACCACTGATTTCAATACTTTACTACCAAAAATGTATCTTTTCTTTACTCATTCTATGAATAACATTAAAGGCTCATAACCTTTTCTAATGTCTCATATATCAAAAAGATTTTAATTCAATAAGGTCTCTATTTGATTCAATTAAACACTGTAAGCATTTTCAGGCACCGAGGTATTCAGAACAGAGGAGTAGAGCATTATGTCATCCAGACAAAACAAAGGGTGTTGTACAATAAATTCCAAAGGATTTCCTTTCCTTTCTGTCATGTTTTGAGGCATGGAATTAAATTTTCAAGATAAGGTCCAACCAAACTCCTCAGATTTGCAAACTATGCATTTTTTTTTAAATTAAATCATGTTTCATGAGAGTTATAAATAAAGAAAATTGTGAAAATGGATGGAGGTTTCTAGCTATTGATACTACATCCTCCAAAAATTCTTGACTTAAAAGCTAGTCTTGAAGGATATGTGTGAATTTAGATCTTTCTGACATCCCTACATTCTGACATAATATCAAGATATACTATAATGTTAAACAAAAAAAATCTAAGTTGCATAGTATCTGGGACTTCACTGTCTTCAAGTTGCCTTGTGTTATCTCAGAGCATAATTTTCATTCATTACTTGCATGCTCACCCATAGAATTTTTTTATCACCTTGCTACTTGGTACATGCAATTCTTCCTATAAAGAGGGGGGAAAATGCTGTTTATACTTCTATTGTCATTCAACATAGTCCTTACAATGAATCCAAATAGGATATCTTTAGATATTATTACTAATTATTCATTCCCTTTGACTAAAACTCCACTAATAAGGAAGTCATGAACATCACTAGAATATGTGTTGAAATTTGCCTTTTGAAAAGTTGTTGTTCAAGTTTCACTCTCTCGTTGGGTGAGTTTCTGCAAGGTATCTGTGTAGGAAAGAGCCTATAAAAAATTTCCTGCTATTATTTGGTGCCATGAATAGACACAAATGCTACCTTTTCAACACACTTTTATCACAGGTCCTTACATTCTGGTCATTCTTCAAGGTTTACTTGTTTCAGAGACAAAAACAAAAAAAAATTGGTGTGATAGCCGTGGGAAACTGAATTTAAAATTTGCTATGGCTAAAGACTTCCAAGTAATCTCCAAAATTCAGATTATGTTAATTTAGTTAATTGTTATTGTTAATTATCAGGAATACTTAGGTTCTGGACTGCTGCTTTTGACAGAAGAAAGCCAGACATAAAGATCTCCTTGAAGTTGGAAAAATATTAGTTTTTATTTCTCCATATGTTTTGTTCTGATTTTTTAAACATTTTTATTAATTTCTGTCCTTTTCCAATCATTTTTACCTTACTAAAACATGATTCTTCATCCATATAGCCTATATTGATGACTACTTTCTCACTGAGAAGCTAAGGCACTGAATGTTCCACCCCACTTTTTTTTTCCTTTCTTCATTTAAAAACGTTTCCTGTTTGCACCTCAGATAAATGAATTACTTATTCATCTGTCAGTTCTGTCCCCACTGCAATAACAATTTATTGCCTTTTTTTCCCTCTTTATAATCTTTGTGTGCCACTCTCCCCTCGTTACCTGTGTGACCTTCTGTTGCTTCTCTGCTCAATGTTATCTCTCAAACAGACCTCTCCATGCAGATTTCTTTTGATATTTTACTTCACAGAAGCATATTGTAAAAAATTGTCCCAGTGTGTCATTTAGAGGGTAATTTTGCCAATTTCATGTGCTCTTCTATACTTTGTAGCCTTAGCTTTTGTATCTCCGACTGAGCAGGTATCATCAGGACTTTATGTATTATCAGAGTGTTGAAATGCACAATCAGACTCAACATTTTTACATTTCATCACCTATTTTTCTTTCAATTTAAGAAGTTTCCTAAGCCAAGAAGCAAGTGGAGGAGACAGGCAGAAACAGAAAGAAAGTAATTCCTGTCTAGGATGACTTTAGTAGGGTAGGAGTCACCATTAATAGTAAGCGACAAGAAGCGAGATACAGGAAGAGTCAGATGTTTAAAATGTTAAGACTTCATTTTCATACAGAGATTAGGAAAGAAAGGAGCTATACATAGTGTAAGGCCTGCATCAGAAAGGGCCACCAAGTGTGATGAGCTGGGGGATTTTCAGTCCACAGGAGACAATCAGAGGACAACTTCCCTCCTGGTTGGTACACAGTCCTGCTGGGCAGAGCTTTGGAAAAGAGCAGACAAGTCCTTTGCATGTCTCAGTTGTGTTCTCAGCCTTAAAAGCCATACTTAGCTAAAATCTATAGATACATCCAGTGTAGGTCAATTTAAGTTATTTAGAAATATTACTTATGGCATGGTTTTGTGTCCTTTCATCTGAAATATTTATCAGCTGTTAAAATTCAAAAAAAAGGAACGTGTGTCTGGGAGAAATCAGCAGAGCACTCTGTAAATTATAAAGTACTCTCCATTGTTTCATAAGAATATTAAAACCAACAAAGGCTGATGCTGGTGCTATAGCATCAGTGCAGGGCAGTGCACGGTCAAAGTAGTGTCCCCAGAACAAAGGAGGTAAGAGAAAGGATTAAGACAACTATAGAAATTATTGTTATCAGACCTTGATAATGGAGTGGCCCAAGATGTACTACCTAAAGAAGTTGTGCAGTCAAGAAAAGAGCACAGTTTGTGGAAAGCAGAAATAATCTGAGAAGATTTCAAAGAGCCAGAAGAACTGTATTGATATGCAGGAGGCAAAAGGCTTGGGAGTTAAATTAAGTTGCAAATAGCCAATTTGTTAAAAAATTATGCATGTTTAAGGAGGCTAACATTTCTAGGATAAGAATGAGTAAAGGTGAGATATTAATTTCCTGAGAAAAATTTCTGGATAAGGAAACAAAGAAACAATGCAGACTTCAAAAAAAAGATGACAATGTAAATATTATAACCCCCCCAAAAAACTAAAAACCAAAAAAAGGAAAACCCACCAATATCAAACTAATTGCAATTCTAAAATATATTATGAGTAAAATTTACTTTATACAACTAATTTCATACCTTTAGCTGTATTGATTTTCTTAAGTAGAAGAGACTGTATAATAACCAGTGTCTCACCTTGGAAAATTGCCTAAAAATATTAGAGATAATGGTGCTAAGTTGGCAAAATATACCAGGACTTTTTCTGCTGTGACAATTGCCAGTTTTCATTGATAACTTTTATATGTCTCTGTAAATTCAAACAGCAACTCATGGATACGAGCAGGAAGAAAAAGCGTGGATTGTAATTCCCACCTCTTACTGCTTTAATTACTAGATTTGTGAGACACAGGGAAGAATTTCCTCTGGGAAGCAATGCTTTAATAAAATCTCAAGACAGGACATAGGAGGCCTCTTCACGGATGCACACATGTATTTTTTAAAAGTGATTTCCAAGGTTTTAGGTACTCTTCTTTTAAAGTTAATCCCTTCACGATGGTGCATGGAAATCAGTACTGAAGAGCTAGCACTTCAGAGTTCATTAATGAGAGAATACTTTTCAAGCCACTTCTTGGCCCTGAACATGGACATTAACATTCCTGCTTTGTAGAGTATTCCTTTCTTTCATCAGGCTATGGAGCTTTATTTGGTTCCTGTGGAGCCAATTGGATAATTTCAATACATATAAATGTATGAATATGCATGAGCTTTCAGAGATACCATGATTGACTAAATCATAATTTGCCCCACAAAAGAAGTTCTTAGAAAACTAATGACTGTAATAAGTTTATATGGATAGTTCACATTTCAAAAGCAGCTTCATCCACATAATTCCCCTTCTTTCAGGAGTCTGAGTTTCTGACTTTAATTCATTGCAAGCCAAGAGAAACTGGGAAGTCCATGAAGTTGCCATAGTAACTCAATGGACAATGACTTAATTCCCTAGTTTATACAAGACAGAACTCATGTCCTGCAGATAGTAATGGTCTTAAATTATTTAGGGATATAAAGTCAATGGATTATATATATTTAATAAATAAGTGACAGTTCCTTAGAAAAATGGGCTTTGATTGCCCCATGCTGTCTCAAAAGTATTTATGTGTGGGATAGTAAGCCAATCAAAAAGCCAAGGGGAATGAAAAGGAAGAGAAACCAGGGTATGGCAAAAGTAGGTCTTTTCAAGTTAAGAGAGGCTATGAGTTATTCTATTAATGTATTAAGAATTTATTTGGAAAAAATCCCTCAAATGAGCTGTTAAGGTCCATGAAGGTCATGTGGATTTAGCAGAAAGAGAAGATAGCACATCTGGAATTTTGTAATCTAGTGAAAACAATGGGACTGGCATCTATTGTTGTTGTTCCCCATCCATAAATATAATTTGCAGTAATAGTGCTGAGGTAACAAGATGTGGAACAGCAAAACTGAAGAAGTCTGCTGAAAAATGTGTTATGAACCACAAAACTTTGTCATGGGCAGAAAAGTTTACTGGGGAGCACTATATAATTTTGGATTAAGAGTGTGGAGTAATCAACAGTTAGGCTGGGTTGTGTCAAGATGGATATGACAAAAGTGATAAAAAATAACTATATATTTGCTTACTCCAGACAATTTCCCACTTCTCAGGTCTTGATCACAAACTGAAAATCTTTTGCCTAGAATTGATTTGAGATTACCCCTAGCAGAACAATAACAGTTTTCTTTTTCTATCTAATTTTGCACTCCTTCCCCACACTTTCTGCTTTATGCCACATTTAGCAACTGGGTAGATTGAAATCATAAAACAGGTCTGCTGCATTACAGCTTGCATAAATAGCATTGGCAAATATAAATATAGTAAACGTTCTTTGGGAACATTGCACTAAAGTACAATAAAAGTACTAATAAAGCATAGAGAAATTTTAATCATCAAATCTACCAATAACTTAAAGTGTCTTAAAAAACAAATTCTATATAATTTAATTTACTTGATTAATCAATTCTCTAGGTCTTTTTCATGAGGTTCCTGAGGACATCAGTTATTTATTTTAATCCCACAAGTACAAAAAGAACAGCTCAAGTGGGAATTGTAGCTTTCTTGTATTTTACGTTGCTTTATTTATTTTTTCTAGTATTTTAATTTATATGCCAGATTTCAATAAGATATTGTCTCTGAAAGTTTCCCATGCATGTTTAATTTGAAGAGCAGACTGACATCTGTATTTCTGCTGCGATGGGAGCTCATCATGCAATCAGACTTTATCCTTGTATTTACACCTTATGTCATTCCAGATATCTTCTTTGGTTCCAGTGTTTTGAGTCCTTTTATAGTTTCCTGCTCATGATTTGTAAACTGTAGATAAATGGCATGAGAGGCAACAGGACATGAAAAACTATTCAGACAAATAAAAAAAAAAAAATAAAAAAAAAAAGATTGTTACTTGTAATCAAAGAAAACAGGGACCAGCTAGATATGCCACTATCATAAATTTCATTGTCACTCCATATGAAAAAAGAAGGGTTGGGGGTTTTTTGTGATTTTAGGTGAGTTTTGCTTTGTTAAGGAAGTTCTCATGAGTTGTGAGATACCATAGGCTGTTGTCTTAATGAGAGGTTTGCTCTTATCTCTCTTTTCCAACCTCCAGTGCTATTCAGCACACTCTTGAATTTTCAGGAGTCTCTTACAGAAAACATACTATTTTGTTAGAAAATGTCATCTAGTTCTGAAATTATATGGGTTTGATTTTTCTTTTGGTCATGTGTTTTTAGTATTTTTTTTACTCTCAAAGTCTGCTACAGTGTATTGTATGTACTATAGCCTAGTTAGCCTTCCACTGTAAGTATTAATTTTAATGAAATTATCTGTCCTCTGGACACTCAGAATTAGAGGGAAAGTAGTGTTTAATTCACTACTTTCCCAGAGGCCACCATATATGACAGTGTAATGAATGGAGGGTATTTGCAAAATGCAGATATGTGCTTACTTAATTTGGGTTGAAACTTCATTTAGCAGTGCTTCATAATTTCACTAGAGCTTTGTTTAAACAAAAATCAAGTTAAAGTATCTAGACAGCTGGCTGAAAATTCAAGTAGAGATAACTTGGGATTACTCCCTGGTTTTGCTACAGAGAAACATGTAAACAAAAGGGTAATAACAATATTTTAGCCCTGAGTTCTTGCTGTTATTGCCAATTCCTGTCAGCCAGGAAAGTAAATTCTGTACATTTTCACTCTCATTTTATTTCAAATTACTTTTGTGACCTCCTTGCCCCTAGCTGAAATGTGACTCCAAATATACATCGCTAATGCTGATTATGTTATTGTACTATTTCACCTTCGCTGTGCAGTATCAAAGGAACAGAAGCAGGGACAGGATATTGGCATGGCACTATGGAATCTTAAACATAGAAAAGAAATCCCTCTCTTTGGGTAGGGGCCAGGGCCATTATCCATGCTAGGAGAGCCAGCATAGCAGTGTGAAAACAAAGCAAAAAATCCCTGCTGAATAGAAAGTGTCATCTTCCAAACAGATAAATACAAGGGTTTCAAGTTTTCTTAGTAAAACATTAAAATAAGCTCTACTCTGTTGAGTAATGAATAAATCCAGTGTGTTGATTCTACCCATTGCTGGAACAGTGTCAAGAAGGATTAGGTAAAACTGAAAGAGACAAATGTATGAAGCATTCACATACAACCTCCAAGAGAAAAGAGGTAACATGCCAGCTAGAACAGGGAATAGATAAAGGATTTTAGATCATCTAAACTCGTCTTTCAGGATGTCTTGCCATTTCCTTCACTTGATATCCAATGAGTTTTACGAATGTAAACAGCAATATTTAAAATAAGCAAATATGGAAGTAAATTGAAATATGCTTGAACAAAACATTTTACCTTGAGAAAATAATTGAACTCTGAGCTAGTTCAAAGTTGAAAATTTCCAAATTAGTCAAATTATTTGAAATTTTTCAATGAATTGTTTTTCTTTGTGAAAGAGAATGAGAAGGAAAAATATCTCATAAAAATCCAGTTAGTTCATATAAAAAGAGGGTGGGTATATTTATATGTGGATCACGCCACTTGATTTTTTTCAAATACTGGTATCAAACTGGATGCTGAACTATTTGCAGCTAGGATCAAGTAAAGACCAAGTAGGGCTTGTGAAAAGGCAACCTTAAAGTAAAATATGATGTATTATCAGGATTCTTGCAGTACAGTCTATTTGGATTTATAATCTTTGTGGAAACAGCAACTGATTCAATATACAGGGCACATAATTCATCTGTAATGAAAGCACTTCACCTTGAAGAGCACTTCCCCTAGCACTCGGTTGTACATTGTTCTATATTAAGAATTCAGGGAGGGAATTGGCCTTAATGGTAAATGAATTTTGAGAGTTCCATTTTTATCTCATAGAGGACTATTGCTCTTCTGCAATCTTAAAGAAGAGTTTGCCGTTTATACCTTGCAGTTTATACCTTACAGTTTAGTAGCTGTTTCCAGAAGTCAGCCTTTTTCCTCTCTTCTTACACCAGATACTTTTCCTGCCCCTGCTCAGCCCCTCTTGTTCTTTGAATGGAGAAATTGTATGTTGTGAGTTGAACAAACTATAAGGAAAAAAAAAAAAACAAAACAAAAAACTAAAACATACTATTTTTTTTGTCAGGTTATTTACTGCTTGTACAATAGAAGAGAAGGTTTGAAGGAAGAAAATGCCTGATAAGGTAGGAGAGTGGCTGTCATGCTTACAGCATGTTTTATTACTTCAACTCCTTTGTAAAGATGGTTTCTTTTGAAGGCTAAGGTTAATCTGTTGTCACAGGACTTTTTATTGTACAGTGTTTAGTTTGTTGAGCATTCTAATACAAGCTCTGAGAACTACTTCCAACGTCACTGCATATAAATCCAAATGCTCATTACTCTTTAGAATGCCTGCACAATATCACCAAAATGATGGGATTTATTTCTGCTGAGGAAGCAGAGGGATCAAAAGAACTGAAAGAAAATTATTATTGCAAGGTAATAGATTTTTTTGTTATTTTAGCACATTTTCCTAAGTGAGATACAAATATCACAAAATGGAAAGTACTTGGAGTTTAAGTCCTTTATCCATCTGATAAGATCCAAGATCCTTCCTGATTTTCTCTTCCTTATAGAAAGAGATTTTTAACTAGATTGAGTTCAATAGAATACACTGAACTCTATATGTTGTGTTTACTGCTATCAGAAAATGGCAAACTAATCTGAAACCATGCCAAAAAATTCCCACACTGTAATTGTAGCCTATTTTCTTCATCACAGATGGAGAAATGGGAGAGTTAGAGTGCATTAAGACTACTGTAAAATAAAACATCAACATCTATACAGAAATATTCTAAATTATAAATATCGTTCAGAAACTCAAAGTAGAGAATAGCTTCCAGCTCTAGAAGGGATGTTTTTAACATGCCATTAGCATCACTGGTGGACTATTTCTGTGCATCCGGATTGTAGCCTTTAAATGATGAAAAACAACTCCAATGGTTTATGTTTACATTTGCAAACTGAGGAGCTTGTATGTGATTTAAGGGAAATGTCATCAAATTGCTTATCTTCTATACATATGTATGCAACTTTTTAAAAATGGTAAAGAGGTAAACAACATATATTTATTATATACATATATATATATAAATATATATATAATCTAGATATATAGATATAGATGATATAGATAAAGATATATATAAGATATAGACAGATATAAATATAGATGATATAGATATAGATAGATAGATAGATAGATAGATAGATAGATAGATAGATAGATAGATAGATAGATAGAGATATAGATAGATATAGATAGATATAGATAGATATAGATAGATATAGGTGATATAGATATAGATATAGATGTAGATATAGATAGATATATAGATTAGATATAGACATAGATATAGATATAGATATAATATATATATTATATATAACTAGCGGCTTAATGGGGTAGACCTGAATAACTAAAAAAATTGTATATTGAGATATGCCCTCCTAAAGTTTTTAAGCCTTTGCGTCTTGAGTGCCAGACACTTGAATTATTATTTTTTAATGCAGATAATTGTTTCAGTGGTATTTGGTGACCTTGTTTTATAAATACCTGGGTATTTAAAAATAAAAATAGGGGGTTTCTATGTGTAAACTACGTAGTTTAACAAAACTTGTTTTTCTTCAAGTTAATTTCCTCTCTTGAGAGAGAGATGCGAGAACACACGAATTTAAATTTGGTTTTTTTTTGGCTGAGTTTTCCCTAATTGCGGAGTAATTTCGAGGCAGTCTTTAGCCGGCTCTGCAGCCGCACTGCAGGCAGGGCAGGCTGTGCTGGTGACCCTGTCTGTCCCCCGTGGTTAGCCAGCAGCCGGCTGCGGGCGGAGCGCCTGGGCAGGGCTGGGCTGCTCAGCATCCCGCTTCCCCGTGATCTCCTTCCCCCAGCCCTGGGAGGCAGCAAGCCACCGGCGCTGCTGAGGCTGTCACCCAAGGTTCAGCCTGCACCAAGCAATCGATGTGGCTGATGGGCAAATACCTCGCAGTGTCTTTTACACAGATGAACTTGCTGCCACTTGACAGAGTTCCAGCCTTTTACACCTATTAAGGAAGGAAACAATAATGCTGTCCTCTTCTCTCCAGGGTTTTCTATATGCTGCCCCTGACTGTGTCCTAAATGAATCAAGAAATCAATTTGCAGCCTCTCAGCCTCAGTTAAATCAAACTTATCCACAGTTTCTGCTGAGTAAAAAACATCCCATGCTTCTCCTCAGTATCCATTGTCATTTTAACAAGATCTAGCAAAGCCTTGGCCAAATCTACACTGTACAAAATGTTTAATTTTGCTTGTCTTTCCCTCTTTTTAGCTTTCCTTGTTACCTTTTTTATTATTTTATTGATTTACCTTTATTAGTATTATTTGTGCAAATTATTTCTTCTCCTAGAATTTTCTGCTAAATACAGCTGCTAAATGAGGTATAAAATTAATTTTATCACCAGAAGAATGGAACATAATATGGAATAAAGTTCTTTGATTGAAAAATAGTGACTACAAGATGAAATATTACAGTGTTTATTGTGAACCTATAGATATTATAGGCCTGGTAATAACCCAAGAGTTTATCTAATGTTTTTCATAGAAGTGTTTACTCCTTATGGCATAGATAACATTTTTTCTTTTAATAATACCGACCCTGAGGCTCCCATATTTTTTAGATGTCATTTATTAATTTAAGCATCTGAAAATTAAAGATTTAGTGTAATGTCCTATGCAGCCTCCCTAAATAGTCAATGGAAAGAGAAAAGAATCTGTACTTTACAGCATTGTAAGAAAGGAGAACTGTGTGGATTCTAAAACACCATATTTCTCTCCAGACAATCTTTGCAATTAACCTAAGGTAATAAGTTACTTAATGGCATATACTGGCAGATCACGTGTTCCTCTATTAGGGATGTTTTCATTTCAGGTAGCAAAAGATTATTCCAGTAAAGAAAATTTGACCAGAACAAAGATGTTTCCCAGTTCAACTAGTTTAAAATGATGTTTCAAATTCTTAACAAATACGCTATTTATCTTTTTGATGCAAACCACTTTGAATTATAATATAAGTGCTTTTTTTTAAGACATTTTTCTAGATTGAACAAAAGGAATAGTGCTATTCAAAGGAGTTGACATTTCTTCTTTCTTTCCAGTATATTTAAAATAAAAGAAAAACAAAAAAATTCAGAAAACTTTTCTCACATATTTTAATCCCTGCTTAATGAGAGAATGCTTTCTCTCCATATGATTAGTAAGATTTATGATCAATATGACAATAATTTCATGGTATTATGGTATCATACTAACATATACATCCTAACCACTATGTCATGTAGAAAGAAAGAAACCCAAAACCATATCTCTTTTGGATATGAGAAAACATCAAAACAAAATGAAGTCTTATTACCTCACTTTATAGTGATTTTGTGACATACACATTAAAATTATCTCATTTTTCATGTATTAGAGGCATATATGAGTTCAGTCTTTCGCTGACATGAATTCACTCTCCAATAGGTTCTGCTATAGCAGCCTATAGGATCACCTCATTTCCCTGGTTTGGGTATAGTGAACATTGCTCCAACATAGCCAGACATAAAAAAAGAAAGCCTACAGGCAACAATTATGAATTCCTAGAAATCTAAAGTTGCTGCCAGTGGAAGGCCACTGAAATTGTTCCAAGAGAGTTTATCTTCAGATATCCTACTGAAATAGTGTGCATTTTACTCACTTTGACGTTTATGATTAGTAATATTCAGGAATACACTTTATCATTTTTATGATGTAACAGTTTTTGCTGTGCTGTCTAGTTTTCATTTGAAACAAAAT
Source organism: Luscinia megarhynchos (assembly GCA_034336665.1). Taxonomy (NCBI): domain Eukaryota; kingdom Metazoa; phylum Chordata; class Aves; order Passeriformes; family Muscicapidae; genus Luscinia; species Luscinia megarhynchos. The sequence goes on along the minus strand of JAPFBE010000002.1, from coordinate 48,118,015 downwards.
GGTCTGAATCAGATTGTAGTAGCTCAGACTTAAGCAGTATTTTTCCAGCTGGAAATCAGCTATTATTCTGAAGAGGCTATCTATCAGGAAGAAAAAAAAAAAGAGAGAGAAAAGGAATAAACAGGCAAACTACACTACAAAAACCCAATGGAGGAAAAAGCAAAAAATCAATTATTTATGACAACTTACAGTTATTCACATCTCTGAATTATTTACATTTGCAGTATAGATGGCAAATAGGAATAAATATATATTTCAGAGTTTCTTTGAATGTTTCATGCGTGCAACAATACGGCGCTTGTAGACACTACATTTGTGACTAAGTTCTTGCTTTAAATTTTCTTCTCTTCTGAGAGAATAATTTCATTTTGGGGGAAATAAGCAATATTATCTACTGAAAATATACTTTTTCTTTTAATATTTCATTATTTGTGGGGGGGTTAATTAATTCTTAGATTTGGTCTTTAAGGACTCAGTGTAGTAGCAGCTTGGGGGACTTTTTAGCGCTGGCTTGCTAAGAGCACTCAGTTACACGTCTGGGTACTTCAGATGTTGGAACTAACTATCTCTGCCCATCAAATGAGGATGCTTCATGATCCAGTCTTGGACTGTGACCTAAGGGTGGCTCAGGCTCCCATTGTAAGAAGTCTCTGGTGCTGCTCTGCAGAGGAGAGAAGCTCCCAAAAACCCAGTCACAACCACAGCTATGAGCTGGTGCAAAGTGTTTGAATGGGGAATCCCTGTCAGATATCCACCCGTGGGTCCAGTAGTTAATGGGGCTGGGTTTGCTCAGAGAGGTACATGGGGGAGGGACCTCCCAGACTGTGAGGAGAGAAACTCTTTGTGTGTATGTGGGAGGACTCAAGGAGGGAATCAGAGACCTATCCAATTCTGTGCACCATGTGGTGGAGACTGCTCTGCTGACCTGCTTGAACTTCTTCCTGGAGGGCAGTCACTGCCACAGGCTGCAGGTCAGATGGGTTGTCACTCATAAAATTTCATATAGCTCTGATTAAAATGTTCATTCCATTTAACTGCGCCCATTTATTCTGTACATTGTCAAAGTGGTCTTATGCTGTGTCTGTCTTTGAGCCTAGGATCTGTTTTCCTGTAATCTTTAAGTGAAAAAAATTTTCTGTAATATGATCACTTAACAAAACACATGAGATAAAGAATTGAGGAAAAGAAAATTATATGTGAGACACCAGAAAATGGGTATAATTTTGTAATATTTGCACACCCTTGAAAGAGTGCATAGGAAAAGCCAAGCAATCATCACAGTTTATCTCTATGTGACATTTCCAAATGCTATTTATATATTTTCTGGGTCAGTGTTTTATGAAAATAGCCATGTATGCCAGCTATCTAATGACCTGGCATTTGAAACCAATTCAATTTATATGTTAAATTTGATGTTAGGGGAAAAGAAATACACTTACCACATTTTCGTTCTCTATGACTAGTTGTCGTCTTAATTTGTCTGGAAACATCTTTTTATTTTCCAAGAGTATCTCATGAGATATAAAGGAGCATAAATCATTCTAGCTCTTCTACTACTGGGAATTACTGTTAAGGGTAAATTTTGGCCTAGTCAATATATATCACAGTGTTATATAAAAACAGCACCAGCAATGCCCTTAATGCACTCCAATAACTATCTGCATCTCATAGAGAGAGTGAGAAATCAGCTGTTTGAGGTTGAAGAGGGAAGAAAATTAAAGAACTGTTTTCTAGTTTATTAGCAAAGATGGAAGGTTTACAGTTGCATTATGTTGGCACATGCCTCCTCTTGTTCCTATTCCTGAATATTTCTGTGGGCTCCATGGGATGTTGAAGTGCCTGGAAAGGCACTAGTCTTGAGTGTGACAAATTGTTACAGCTCATCGACCCTCAGACAATGACCTCTTTTTTGTTTTTCACGCAAAGTATGAAAGAGAGAAAAATTCACTCTATTTAGAGAGAAAACAAATCTCTTTTCATAAATTGCTTAAATGTCATGGATAAGTCAAAAGGGCTTAGGACTGCTCCTAACTTTTGTTTGTTTCCATCTCCTCAAAAATACATGACAATGGATCAAGGGACTAGGGAGATTCTTGACCAGTTTTCATGTATGGGCTGATGCCAACATATAACTCAGAGCATGGGTTTGTGCAACAGCATGTGTTATAACAGCTGTATAGCTATTTTCAGTCAATGTCTAAAAAAGATGCAGAAAATTATTTAGAGTATTTTATATCGTTTTGGATTATATAAATTCTTGCAAACTTCTGTGTTGTGATTTTGTTTATGAAATTTATTGGCAAATTTCTTGAAATTTTCAGAGTGCTTCAAATCTTCCATATATCACAGAATAATGACTTAACAAGCAGTCATATCTGTTTTGATTTTGTATCCTGTGTTTAGTCTTGGAGTGGGTACAACTCCTAGGGAGTGATCTCTGTTCCCTTGTGACCACATCCAGTGAACCACAATGTCTTTGCAGAGCAAGATCAGATATAGATCTTTTTTCCATCTCCTGATAAATTCTACTTGGGATGTATAGATCCCATATAACAATTTAAAATTGTTAAAGAGATATGAAAAAAATATAACTTTCTTTACAAAGTTTTTGATCCTTCTTGTTTTTTTCTAAGCAGTTTTGACAGATTGCATTATCCCACCTAAACTTATGAATCACAGGAGATTGATATTCCCCACATACCCTAGATATCCTATTCACCATTCTGCAAAGGTTCTCTACAGGGAAAGGAATGTGTAACCACAGTGTCTTTACCATTTGACAAACATTGTCTCTTTAAATCCCTTTTAATTTTTGTAATTTTGATAGTTAAAGAAAACTCATCATTCTGAATACACCATCCAAATTCTAACAATGAAAGCCTCAAACCTACTTTGTGCTGCATGACAATGAGCTTAGAGCATTTGAAATATTTGTTAATATATTAGCAATGTCTATTATTGCTTAATATGCTTGTAAACTCAGTCTTAAACAGAAAATGTATAAGTAAAATAAAACTTCAATAACTTTAATTTTCTGTTTTATTTAACACTGTCTAAAAGATTTGAAAAATACTGGGAAATTTTGCAGAAGTATTTGGCAGACCTGGTTAGATTTTAATCACATTAAATACTCAAAGATAGTATTCAGTCACACAATTCAATTATTCTTTTGTTACCTATAATTTACTCTACTAGGTTGTCTTTTGGCTTCCAGGGTGTCCAAATTATGTGTAAAAAGTGAAACGTTAAATGATATCTTAAGCTAGTGCCTCTAGTGTTTAGCTAACAATATTAAGGTTGCAACAACTGTCCTTCACTAATTACAAAATATATATATATGTACAGTGCCAATGCAAAAAAAGTTTTGCCTCCAGAAATTTAACATTGTATCAGAATACCTGTGTTAGAGTTCGCCCTCAAGATTGTTTTAGCAATCTTCAGATCGCATTTTTTATTCCAGTAGTATATTTGCAGTGCTGAGGTCTTTCTTTTATTATTATTATGGTAATGAAATATCCATTTTTCCTTAATTATGTTGTCTCAAAAGGAGTTTGTTTTAACAGTTAAGTCAGTGGCTTGAGACAGAAAGATTCTAATTTAATATCACCTTCCATTGGCAAGGTCTTCACTATGTCTGTACCCCTAATAGAAAGCCTGGGAGAAATGTTCTTTTGCAAACATTGTTAACAATTACATCTTGTTAGCAGCAGCAACTGCAATTTCTTTTGTGCTACAGGCAATGCACATGTGGAGAAGAGACCTTGATGTGTGTGTATCCAAAGCAGAATTATGTCCCCTGATCTGTCCCGTGTGGTCTTGATCCCCATCAGCTTCCCCTCTACTGGATGTGTACCTTGTCTGCTTAGCAGGGTCTGGAATGGATCCAGGATAACCAGGATAGCTGAAACGACCCTTCATTCATCCATTTTCAGAAACAAATATGTTGTTGGATAAAGAAAATTGGAAGGACAGATAAGAAAAACTTTGTGCTATGTATTACTCCCTTTAGCATCAACCCTTTAGCAAAGGGGTTGGAGCACAGTTGAAATAGAAAAAAGTTAAGGGGCTGTGGTAGAAATCAAAACTCTCTCCTACCTGTGGTAGAAATCAAAACTTTCTGTGAATTACAAAATAAAAGGAAAATAATGATTTTCACCTATAAAGGATCTAATATTTTAATTCAGTATTATCTATTGTATTGTTAGATTTGTTGGCACAATTGCCTTTTAAATTAAACTCATTTAAGAAATAGCCAAATCTTTCTGATTAAGCTAAACCAGAAGATTCCAAGTATATTTTCAGAAAACACGACACAAAGACTACACAATGGAAATTTCACCCAAAAGAATTATAAAGTATTAAAGCAAATGAACCAAAGTAATGATGAAAACCAACAACTAGCTTAAACCACAGACATAGTTAAAATATGCCTGTATAGCATATATTATATTGTTTTCTTATTTCAATATCAAACCGTGTTGATATTGTCCGAAAATTACTTCATATTGGTAATTGCAAAACATTCTGACACATGAAAGAAGTATACAGACTTAATGTTTAAGATACTATACATTTTTCAGTTTCTAATGTAAAGTGTGCATAATAATTTCATAAATTACCTTGTACTAGGTAAAAGTAGTTACGTTTTGCTTCTAAATATGCTTGGCTTTCCATAGTAGATTTTTGACTTTGTTTTTTAATTTTAAACTAATTTTCTTAGAGTATTTTGTGAGCAAGGCCCTCTTTCATCATCTCTCCACTATATAAAAATAATTCTAAGAATACATTTTCGTTGTCTAGGTCTTTCACTAATGCATTTTTTATTCTGTAAAAATGCAGAAATTCTGAACTCCAGTCACAGCCCTATATTCATTTTATGCAAGTGCTTGGTTCAACATTTCTAAATAAAAATGCTGAACATTGAAGTATATTTTTATAACTCCTAAAACTGAGTCCAAAAATCAATTTTTGCACCTTAGTGCAAATTTATCCAAGTAAAAAATAAAAGTAGTTTATTTGGAGTGCTTTTGTAACTATAACTGATTTCAAGTAACAGTCTATTAAAAAATAATGTTATAATGCAAAAGCTGTGTAATTCCCACCAGTTTCATAGCAAAATAATTTGCAGAAATGAACAAACTGACAGCCACTCAGTATTTTAACAACAAATCAACAACTATTAAATATCTCTGGGCTATATTTTACTTGATGTTTTTTGACTACAGTCTATTTGAAGAGTCTGATCTTTAAGAATGAATTGTAGCTATACCTCCTAATAGAAGTGTTACAAAATAAACATGTAATGCAAATACGTTGCCAGTGTATGGAATGCACCAAACTCATTTATTAAGAAATTTTTGTTTTACACTCGAGATCTGACAAAAGCAGAGGCACACATTTTCTGTGGTCTGAAAGACTGCAGTTGTAGTAGAGGGATTATAAAGAGGAATGGGAATGTGAATAAAAAATTTTAAAAAAGATATTATTTCTGTTACAGTAGAGTGAAGAGTAACAAGATGGAGCATTTCCTACTGTTCCTTTAAAACTAGTAAATTTTCACTCTTGATGTCACTCGCAGAAATTGTCCAGACAATCACTTGCACAAGTGCATCTGAAGCAATCACAAGCATTCTGTCAGAACTGCAGGTATTGAAAAAAATGGATTGATAGCATGAAAATTTTAATGTGCTAGTTGATCACAAAACAAGCATAGTGAGTATTTCCTCTGGTAAATCCAATTTAGAAATTTGGAATTTCACAGAAATAGAAGTTAGATGGTGGACTCTGGCAAAAAAACAAAGCAGATTCTCTTTCTAGGGGTTTTGAGGGGCTTCTGGGTTTGTCTCTGCCTTTTGTGGCTTTTGTACTGTATGCACTCTAATAAATGTTTTAGTTTCGATTTTAGAAAATAATTAAAAAAAAAAAAAATCTCTTACCTGTGTAACTTCAGGGCCTTCTAGGCATACATGAATGGATATTGCAAAAGTTGCATGAAACTTGGGATGCAGAGAAGTAAGCAGTTCTGTTTTACTTCACAGATCCTCAGAAAGCTGTAGGAGTTACAGCTTCCTGCCAGTATAAGTCAGTTCTGCTTTTACTTTTGAAAACTCACAGTATGACACTGCTTACTGCATGCTATTTTGGGTGCCCTGAGTAAAAACTATGAACACAGGCACTTTTGTGCAAAACATCATAAAGCCTCTCTGATGTTCATTCAGAGTCCAGAATTAAAATGCAGAAGGCTCTAGCAAGCAAAATACAAGCTGATTTTCTTCTTCCTAGTGGAAAAATAAAGTACTCCCTGGCAAGTAACCAGGGTAGTGGGAAGGTAATTTATTTTGTGTGAGAGCATTTTGCAAGTGAAAGGATATGCCCTCTGTTTAGAGATTAGTCAGGGAAAAAAGTGGTCAATTTAGAGCAGTCACAAAACTTAGTTAAAGAAGAGAGTTTTTATGCTCTGGGTTTTGCCCTCTGGCCATTTTTTTTTTCCACCAAATCATTTAGTTTCAAGAATCATACAATCTTCACTCTGAGAAAAAAATACATGCTCAAGATATTGGTTTATCTCCTTACACATCTTTAGAGACATTAAATTAATATCTTTTATTTTGTTATAATTCTCTGTGAAAATTGAATTTTATCTACTAGTTAGTGTTGGGGTCTTATAGTCAAATGAAAAATATAATAAAAATAATATAATTTCTAAAAAAACCACAAAAACCACTGTGGAATAATTATGCAACAGGTGTTAATTTTTCAAAGGCAACAGCTTTTATCTTAATCAAATTTAGGGAATTTTGAGCATTAATTCAAAGATTCATGGTGTCTTTAAAAAGTAATGAGGATATTTGGTGAAAAAACAAGAACTGTGTATTGCAGTAACACTTCAGTAATTATTATGGAAGACATGTTTATGGCAGAATAATTTAGAGCCTAGTGCTATATCAGTTATAGCTCCAGGCCAAGAAGATTTCTGAGAAGTCCTAAATGAAAAAAAAACAGCGATGACATTTTTTCAGACAAAATGTGTCCTGTTAATGATAAAACGAAAACTTAAAAAAGTTCCAAACCACCCATCTCAACAAAATCCTCTCTTCCCTTTTCTCCTTCCTCAAACAGTCTCAGAAAATTTAACAACTGTTTCTCTGAGGAAATGCAAAATTTCTTGTCTGTATTTCTGTCACATACATTGTACCTTTTTTTTTATTTTTTAAAGAAGTTATGGCTAGCTATGCAGATCTTAGTCAGATATTCAGGAATTTCATGGAAATAACAAAAGAGATGGCAAATGAGGAATTTTGACTCTTTAACACAGGTAAAGCTGCAAAATAAGTGATGAGACCATGGTCTGCAAAGGGAACAGTTCTGATTGATAACAGTTGTGAAGTCTGGTGCCTTGGCTAACACTGAATGCCTGTTTACTGCATTTACAGTTAGATGTCAAGGTCAAATTAACTTCTACCAAATAAACACAAGCCCCCCTAGTATCACAGACTATAAAATTTGAATTGAATGGGCTTGAAGTAACACAGGAAAACTGTGACCCATCATGTCTGTCCTGAAAGAGACAGGAAGATTTCTTCTCTATAGGAAAATATGGGGTGAATAATCTCAGCAGCTGGATTTTTGTAAAATTATTCAGAATCATTTGTGAGTCTTTTAAGGATGATCTCCTGAAAACTTCTTGAGGATTATCTCATCCTAACAACTTTAACATAAGTAACATAATTTCTGTATCAGGCTGGAAATGAATATAGTTTATCAATTTATATACAGTTTTACTTTTGAGAAGTAAATAGATCAGATTTTTTTTTTCACAAAGCAAACCAAACATCATATATTCAATTTTCCAGAAACTGAATAAGAAAAAGATGGAAAAATGCAGGAGAATTTGTTTGGCTTTTTAAAAAGCAAAGAGCACCATAACATATTTTAAAAGGTTTAATTTTTCATTCAAGGAGATGACATTTACTTAATTGGACTGATCTCATAAGATTTCACTCTCTTGGGTTCACTCGGTGATCTGATATCTGAATAAGTTGAATTTATTCAGTGAAGGAAGGGAAGTATGGAAGGGAGAGGGACAGAACCCATGATTTCATTGGGGATGATTCTCCCATATTACCTCTGTCCAAATCATGGCTCTTGTGTTTGGAATTTGCATCTGGAATTGTCATCAAGCTAAGCAGAATTACTCCAGGATGAGTAAACAGACAGCACAACACTTCTGGAAAGTGGAAGTCTTGTAAAAATAGGAGTTCTATTGCTCACAATACCAGCAAAGCCATTCATAATATCTGTATCTCTGGAGATTCAATACTGAATTTGTGGGATTTGTAGTTTTTGTTTTGCTTTGTTGTGTTATTGTTGGGATCTTTGCCATTTCTAGACAGACTTTTTAATGGGGATTCTGATATGCAGCTTTTCCTAATGCTAGTCTTATTTATAACCACTTAAGGGAGGTATAGATTCAAGAGGAGCCAAGTGGTACCAAGAGAGAACAGAGAAGTGAGGTCTGGAGTGCTTCATAGTCTGAAATGCAATAATATTTTCTTTCACTCCTCAGCAGTCTCTTGTCACTATACAAAATAAATATATAATGCTGAATGAAAGAATTTCTTTTCCTTTAATGCATCTTTTTTTCCCCTTCCTTTCATCTTTAATAATTTTACTGCTAAAATTCCATTTCCACTAAAATATCTTACAAGTCACAGCTTCTGGAAGAGAAAAGTTAAACATGAGTCACTGTAAATACAAAAATGTATGGATTAATCTACAATACTAATGAGAGTTTTTTTCATTGAATTATCTGGAATCTATTTAAAAATAATTTTGTATCTTTTTAAATATTATTTAATGATAATCTTGTACATTTTTTTGCTTTCTGTCTAATGACTTTTTTATTTTGCAGAGGGAAAAAAGTTTAATGAATTGCAACAAAATATAATTGCTTATATGTGTACTTAGTGGCTTGTGTGAAAAGTCTGTGGAAATGGTGCATAACCATTCATTAAAAGAATCTGAATATCTCACAGTAATCAGACCTTTCCAAAGATTTTTTCTTTCTCTTTTACTTTTCTTTACTCTTTCCTTTCCTTTTCTCAGAGAATACTGTTATGATAGAATACACTGTTTTTGGAAAAAAATATGCAGACTCCAGATTGTCTTTTTCCCCTCTGTTTCTATTTCCATCACAAGATAGAACCAAATGTGAATGAATTCAGAGCAGGTAAATCTTTGAGATGATCCCCTCAAGGAATGGAGTTCTCTTATTGTATTACTATTAAATAGTGTTTAGAAACAAATTGAATGAAATAGGGGATGTCATCTCATCTCTTTATTTAGCCTGAGGTCTCATGCTGATGATCAGATCCTAAGAGCCTGAATTGGGCTGGTGTCTGTAAGTAACTCATTCATATTCTCCCATCTCCTGCAAAGACAGTGCCTGTCATGAGATATAGATCTTATGTAGTACAAGTTAAAATCCAGTGTGAATAACAAAATACGTTGAAAAATAACAAGACAAATATTTTCTCCATTTGTTTACATAACCCTCATACACTTTTTCCCACATACATGATCAGTCACATACAAACGTTAAAGCTTTTCTGCTTCTATGTAAGTGGTAATATAAGTCTTAGCACACCCATTTACATGTAGAAAAAAAATTAAGCATGAAAAAATAAATATTAGAAATATGAAAGGTATGTTTATGAAGAAAAAATATAACTGTGTCTGATCATCCCAGTATCCTACTGCATTATAATATCCCAATTTGAAAATAAGTGTAGAAATTACCACAATAACTGAATAGTGACTACACGGCTGGGACATTTATGGAGCAGACACTTATGCACAAATGTCAGTGGCCAAAATATAACCATGTTGGATTAGTTCAGAAAAACAAAATTAAATATTCCAATTTCAGAAATGTCAATGTGTTTTGGTTTGTTTGTTTTTTTTAATTAATCCTCATGACATTTCAATTCCAGAAAATGGATGAAATCAAATAGAACAAAATAAAATGAAGGATTCTCATCTGAAGAATTCCATAATGTCAACACTTCATCCCATATCCCAGCAGCTAAGCATAAATGATACCTTGGAAGACAATTGTGAAAAGTTTAAATCCTTTGAGATAAGCTGCTGGGTAAGGATCCAACTCTCATCACTTTTGCCCTGAGGAAGATGAAAACAGAATGCCAAATATTATTTTATTTTTATTAATGGATGCTAAAAAGATTACAAAGGACAAGGTGCCCTCAATCTATCTCAGTGTACCACCCTAAACCTCTACCTTGCTTTTATTTCTGGGGAATAGAGGAAAGAAGTACAGCATTTTTTTTAAGTTCTGATTTCTTAGAGTGAAAAAACTGGGCTTTTGTATTACATCCTAAGAAAGAGTTTTAGAGCCAGCAAAACTGAAAGAAGAATCTTGCTTTGTTCAACATTAATACTACCTCCTATTTTGTTTGGTTTTGGGTTTGTTGGTCTTTTTGGGGGATTTTTTGTTTGTTTGTTTTTTTCCTAAGAATTTCCCTCTTTTTTATCTGTTTTTCTAATTCAGGGAGAAATGTGTTTTGTTTTTGGTTTGGTTTTTTTTTTACATTGAGATTCAGAGGTGGATGCTTAATAGAAGAGAATTTAATGCAGCTGGGCACAGAATTTAACATAAATTGTGATTGTAATCACAATTATCCTAACTTGTTTTCTTTCATTTTTACCTATAGGAACCTGTGACTGGGTGTGCACCATCTGCCCTGTGTGGGTGCTCCAAATGGAGCTGTTGAAGGAGGAATTTCCACTGCAAACCTCAGACTGCAGCAAGTCCCAAGATTTTTCTCTTGGGGTAGCGATGGGCAGCAAGGAGGGATAATAGCTTTAAAGTGAAAGAGAAGGGATTTAGATGAAATATCGGGATGAAATTCTTTACTGTGAAGGTATTGAGACGCTGGAACAGATTGCCCAGAGAAGCTGTGCATGCCCCATCCCTAGAAGTATTTTAAAATCTGGTTGGATGGAGGCTTGATTTAGTGGAAGGCATCCCTGCCCGTGCTGGGGTGTCAGAACTGGATGATATTAAAGGTTCCCTCCAACTCAAATAATTGTGGGATTCTTTTCTATGAATCCATAATCTTTAAAGGTCAAAGACATGAAAGCCAGCACTGAGTAACTGCTGTTTGCAAAATGCTCCTGTTTGATCTATGAGCAGGAGAGGTAAATGCAAATGTACCTCACTCCATTGACCACTGTGTACAGTCTGCCAATTAGAGCAGCTGATGCCCTGAGTGAATCCTACAAGAGTAACAGCATGGAAATGCATTGATCTCGAAGAGTCAGAGTCAAGCAACAAACAAGACCTTGTGTGACAAAATCTGAGGGGAAAAATCAGCTGGTTTAATGAGATATTTCATGGCAAACTGATAATATTAGCAAAGCCTCTTCCTTTTAAAAACTTTATGTCTTCATGTGTTTTACTCTGTGGTAGCAAAGATGTAAGTTGTTAATATAGAATTATTTCTATGAATTTTTGTTGCAAATATTTTATCCACTGGAGAGGGAGGAATGGATATATGTATATAGTTGATAGTGGTGTATCAAGAGAACAATTAAAATATAGTACAAATATTAAATAGAGATTTTAAGTTGTTCTATTTTTTGGAAAGGAGGCTGATTTTCACAAAATGGCAGAGAATAAGCAAGAAAATTGTGTAATGGTGCTGAAGCAATGTTTTGAGGAACAATTTCACAGGATTTCAGAAATTTTCTGCTACTGGATGACACCAAAGAACCAAAGGAGAAAAGATTGGGGGTGGGAGGTGTAGGGAGGGGGCAGTCACATCTCCTCTCCACAGTTATGCAGAAATCTAGCCAAAATTGTAGATGAAGTAAGCAGACTGCTGAGAGACAGTAGGAAGATATCGACTACTCTAAATTAAAACATCCAGTTCATCTTTCCAAGAATAAACCAGATGGAGAAGCTGTGACTGGATTGGTTTGGACACTAGCCAGATGGAGGACCAGCAATTCTGGCAGCCAGGAGGAAGGAGAGAGCAACCTGTGGGGAGTGCAGCAAGGCCCCAGATGAAGATGTGAGCAGCCCAGGAGCAAGGTCAGCCCTGCCTTGGGTGCTGGCCAGCTCACCCGCAGCAGGGAGAGCAGCTGTGCAGGGTCAGGCTGCTGCCTCCAGGAGCCAGCACCCGCGCCAGGGCCAGGGATGTGCGGCTCCGCACAGGGCAGGACCGGGGACGAGAGGCAACGGCCATTGTCACTGGAGGACTCTGCTCTTTGGGGAAGGTTTAGAGAATCAGGAGCCTAAAGCTAGCGAGGATGAAATGGGGTGCTTGGATTCCGTTGTTTCATGCAAAACACCTAAGCTCTACTCTTTATTTTTCACCTTTCACGTGCTTTCTGAAGCAAAAATTCAAATTTCCCAGTACTTTCAAGATCAACAGTATATGTATTCTATGTCCAGTCTCAAATTTGATCATTTTGGCAAAAGTTTTCTTTTGTATGTGAGAATTTTTTAACCTCTAAATGTTAAATCTTCCTTTTTCCTTAAAATAATTCCATGCTGTATACAAATGCAAATTTGAAATCTGTAACTTTGCACCATAAAACTCTGAAAAAAATGCATGTGGCAGAGGAAACCTGAGTTAGTTAGTAATCTAGAAATTAAGATACATGGATGATACATAAATATATGTAGTTTCTTTCACAGTTACCATTACTTTAAAGGTACCTAAAAGCAGGGTTTGTCTTGTTGGTTGCATTTCTGACCTCTGATTGTATGTAATCTCACAAAATTAATCTGCTTTTCAGTAAAATGACACGTGCTGGACTGGTGATGAGTATAGCTCTTTATCTTATCTCTCATCTTAATTTCAGTGGTTAGTGGCTCTATGTGATAGAAAATAAAAACATGTCCTGGTATGCAGGGCCCATATGTACTGTGGAGCATCCTCTAGTGATGGCAGCTACTGGTCAGTGTGTGGATGATCAATGAAACTGGTGTGAAAAGGAATATTAGAGCTGAATTTAATAAAGAGTGTAGCCATAGCTATCTAAGTCTGCACTACATTTTATTAGACTTAGCACTTTTTCCTTCAGCCACTGGTATCTCCATTTTACTACCTCTAGAGAATCATAGTTTGCCCAATAAACTCTGAAATCCAAACAGTGTTTCAGGTCTTTGCCACCATCAGTCGGGACTCTATGAAGAAAACAACAGTTTCAGTATTTACAGCTTGTTAGTTTGAACTATGCTACAGAAAACAAAATCAAATGGCACGTGCCATTGCAAATTCTGTATTAAAAATATGCTCCAGGCATGACCTGCAGAGTATTATTTCTGCATAGTCTCTCACACAGCTCTATAATAACCAAAAAAAGAAAAAAATCTACTATGCCCATGTCTCACAAGACAATTAGTTTATCAGGTTTATCAGATTTCCATTGCCAATGACTTAGTGCCTGACTTTAAAATGCTCAGTCAGTGATGTTATCAATGTCCTATAAATGGACTGTGACTTAGGACTACCTTTTTCAAGAAAACAAGCTCAGCCTTCAAGCTCTACAGAACAAGATAATTTATGTTATGTTATATATATGTTATGCTATATATATTTATATAAAGTTATGGGCTACAGGTTTTGTGTTGAGGAAACATCACACGCTCTAGGATTTTGTTTCTTAGCTTGTTTAACAATAAAAGAGGTTATACAATGATCAATTTAGTATTTATCTGATTTTTTTTTATTTCTTTGGCATTGTAAAACCGTGTAAATGTGCATAGACATACATTTTTGTGTATAGCTATACCCACTTTGGTAGCTGCTTGATATCCATATTCAGCAGCTGTGCTTGGTGCAGAATGAACTCTCCCATGACCCTGGAGTAAAATGCTGCATAGAGGAGGGGAAATACAGGATAAGAACAGAGACCTTAAAATTATGGGCATGGGATGGTACCAGAGATGACATGCCAATGTTTATGAGAAGAATGTAACCTGGTAACCTGGGTAAACATATAAAACATGCTTTATACAGTGCATTTGGATTTGACACGGTCCTGCAGACCAATGAAGAAAGATCAAGATACTAAAAATGAAAAATAATAAAAAAAAAGGGCCTCAGGCACTGAGGGGCAAGATGTTAACCATACCAAAAGTTAACTGCTTCCAGTGAAAGGCTGCAGATTCTGATGCTTCGATGCAAAATTTCCTTCAACCCTCACTGAAGCTACTGACCTCAGCACACAGCAGGGCACAAGAAAGGATGAACACTTCACCAGAAAAACAAAAATTAGATCACAGTAATTTTAATTGTCCATATTTTGAACCACAACTTATTAATATGGTAATTGTGATAATCTTAGTTACTATTTCATTTGACTCTTGAGATTATAATCTGAAAAAAAAAGTTTTTGATTTTGAAGAGAATGTGTCAGTTGCACTTTGTTTATAACATGATTTGAGACCAATTAATTCAGAAGAAATTTAAGCAACCCATTCTATAAATCAGGTGCACCAAACTGGTTGCACAAATATACATTTACCACAGTGTTTAGGAATTTGAGATTCTTTTTTTATTAGACAAGATAATATTTACCCTGTATCACAAAGCTTTTGGAGTATTCTAAATAAAAAGAAGTGCTTATAAGGAGAGGTGATTATAAAATGCTTATAGGAAGCTATTTATATGTCTTTGCTCAGCATTCTGAACATAGTAAAAAATTAATTCACAGAAAAACACAACACAGATAACAAATGAAAGAGGGAATCGCCTTCTCATTTCAGCTAAAAGATTCAAGAGGTCGATTTAAGAGGATGTTTATAACTTTAGTTTTGCAATTTATTCCTAGGTCAAAGCATATATTCTTCATGTTTAGTTATTGGTATGAAGAAATTAATTCTCATTAATTTAATAACTTCAATTTTATTATTATAAGCAATAAACTAAGTTGCCAAAAAAAATGTTGTGCACACAACACATCACATCAATTGGCTGATGTGCAAATTGATAGTTTCTCCTGGGTCATAAAACTTTCTGGAACCTACATTTCTAGGAACATGAACATTCAAATGTTTCTTCTTCAACACAATAAATAAATTCTGTTTTTAGTCTATTAATGAAATTTCCAGAGAAATTTAGTTGATCACACAACAGAGATTATTTTTTTTCTCAATTAATTTATCTGACTAACCAGATAGAATGGCTTTATAAAGTATTATATGACATTAGGATTTTTCCAAAAGAACAACTTCAACAAAAGTAGAAACAACGTATAAAGAATAATGCCCTAAGAGTCATCAAACAAGGTAATAAGTCTTTCTCATCTTCCTTTTTTAATGTGACATAATATAATATTTACTGATTATAGCTGGGTAATTTTTATACATAAACTTTTACAATCATTCTTAAAATAAGAAATATAGAAAGGGAATGCAGAGAGGTTCCAAATGTAATTTGTGGCTAATAAAATTAACACAGGGATATTACAAGGAATATTATTCCTTCTCTAGAGGTCAACGATAAGACATTTCATTTTTAGTTGTGTTTGACTTTCGGCCCTTTTTGCTTCAAATGCAAATGCATTGTCATAAACTAATTCACTCTTTCCTGTTACATCTTTACCATATGATTTTATTTCATAAAACCTTCTGTAAAAAAATAAGGGCACTGCTCAAGAAATAAATTTATTCTGAAGTGTTACCCCAGAAGGTTAATAATATTATTAGTTTTTTCATACTGTGAACAGTAATGTTGAGGAGACTCTAAGAAATAGTATTTTCATTGTGTTAGGTACTGTACCTACAGAGAATAAAGTTCCTTCATCCAAAAATATGTATATATTCTAAATATATTTATTAAAAATTGGAGGGTCTTATGCTCTTTTTAAAGGCTGTCTGATATTCATAAGTTAAAAATAGTAACTCATCATCTGTATTTGATCTGCTTGTTTTGAGTATAATCAGAAAAAAGTTAGAAAATGGATTTTTCTTTCAACAGAAAAAAAAAAAAAGAAAAAAAGCTTGGAAAAACATGTGTATTCATACCACAGCAATTCCAGTACAGAGAAATTACCATCTTTGAATCTACCTGAAAAGCTGACTATTTTCTAAGAGTTTATGGTTGCATAAGAATTTGAATATTCTGTTCAGTGACCTTAGCAGATTAGGGACAGGTGGAAAAGGTTCTGAGCCCTCAACTTCCATGTATTGCCATGCAGTAAGCAAAGCTACAAGCACAAATGAAAACTATATATTCACAGATATCTTTAAAAGTAAAAATGTGTGTACCTTTGCTTGCTTTTTACTCAGTTATTGATTAATTCAATATACATTGTTGTCCGAAAGGGGTAAAAAAGAAGTATTCCTGGTGTTTTGTGTACACATAAAATGCATTTTGGCTGTGTTTAACTATACTGGTCACTTAAACCAATTTTGTACCAGAATTTTGCACCAGCCCATTGCATCAATATTTACAAGGTATGTTCTTCATATTCACTTAATGCAATATCCATCCTTCTTTATCTATATGGCAATAAACTTAACAGAGATAACTGGTTGCTACAATCTTTAAAAATATTTTTGCAGATCATACATTCTTCTGAGAATATTTATGATAATGAATTTCAAGTGTACCTAAATTATGTTTAGCAGAAAGTTGGAATAGATGCAGTACCAGGACAGAAATAATTGCAGGAACACTGGAATAGCCACATTGGATGAGCATGAGATCTAGCTAGAATAGGAGCCAGTTTTCAACAGCTTCTATGGTTAACTGATCCAGAAAGTTAGCAAAATGAGGTAGCAAGGCATTATGGGGTAACATGATTCTCTCTTTTTTTTCTCGAGCCATTCTTATCAATAGCCCGATCAAATCCTTAGGCAGTTTCAGGTTTCTCCAATATTATCTTGAAGACATAAAAGGTAAAAACATTTCAAATAGAGCAGAGCAGATCTAGAAGAGAGAACAGGTTTTTGTGAAGGTGATAATACTTCAGAATGGCCCAAATAATTGCAGCCTTTCCACAGAGTGAGTAAATTGAAAATATGTGTCATAATTCCCGTCTATGAAGGTGGGAAAGCACAAAGCATAAGACAGGTTAGGGTGCATTCCTTGAAAGAATAAAGAGCAAGGAATATCTGAGCAAATAATCCCAATAAAGTTCTAATATGCAAACACTAACAACTAAAAATTTACTATCTCACCTGTAACAATGAAGATTTGCATTCAGAATTGTTCTATTTCTTGTTTTTGGAGAAGGTAAATTAGCAGTCCAGGACAGTATCAGAAAGGTGTTAGGCTCAAAACACAAAGTCTTCCAAAGTATAGCATAGACAAATAAATAAATAAATAAATAAATAAATAAATAAATAAATAAATAAATAAATACTCAGATCCATGTGAAAAGTAGTTATTAGAAAGAAACAACACTGCTAAGTACTACATATCAGTAGAAATATTTCCAGATTTTAGTACATTCAAATTCTTGCTCAGGATAAAATGGGGAAATTAATAAAATGGTTGTGATAGTTTTTAAGGTTTTTTTGCTAGGTTTGAAAAAAGGAGCCAATGGATCAAAAAAAATGAGCAGTGCTATTCATATCATCAAATATATCCAAGGTGAGAGAAATAGCAATCGATTATGAGCTAAAACTCAAACTGTATAACAAAGGAAACAAATTCAGCTACGTAGCAAAATACATTGAAATGAAATATGACTTGACATTAAATTAGAAGGCTGAAACCTGGCAATTATTTTTAAATATGGCACCAAATTAAGAAACAGTTGGTATTTGCAAAGAGCAGATGTTAAAGATCATTATTATAACTACTGGCAATATTGTCTCTTATAATATGCAATTTACTAGCACAAAATAACATAGAAGGAAAGTAAAACCTCTGTTGAAAATACAGTTTTATGGGGAAAAAAATGTCTGGGTAAGTATTAATTGAGATCCTAAAAATGTAGCACATGCCTTAAGTAATCTAAGAGTCATATTTTGCTTATGAAAAGATAAAGTAGAAAAAAAGTTCACCAAATTCTCTGAATAAAGAAAGAAGCATAAAGAACAGTAAGAGTGACACCTCATGTAGTGATAAATGGAAAAGAGCTTCTCACATCTGCAATGGAGCAGATGACAAACATCATTACTGCAAACATCCATATCAGCATCTAAGTTACACACACATTTGAACAGTGCAAATGTGCTACTCCCAATGGGAGATGTCACTGCCTGCTTCCAATCATGGAAAAGAATGATATTTCTTGTAGCCCTGTTGTAAATATAGTCTTTTGGAGTCCATGGGATGTTTAGTGGAGATGTTTAAGGAAAAATTACAAATGTAAACCAGTAAACTATCTAGCTCACACCTTAGGCAGCTAATATATGAAACAGGAAGAAATTACTTGACAGAAATCAAATATGCATACAAAACCTCCAGAAGAGTTCCCAGAAAAACAACAAAAAAACCTTTTTAAACAGAGAATGTGTCATAGCCTCAGTAATACCAGTGTAGATTGTGGAATGGAGAGGATTGTTTTTGGTTTGTTTCAGTCTTTTTTTCCTGGAGTAAAAGGACTGTCAAAAGAAGAAAGACTAGATGAGCTTTGAGAATGACATTCTGGTAATGGTCCACCTTGATACTTCTTTCTATTTTTTGCTGCTTTGTCTCCCCAACATGGGTTTACAAAGAAGAGATTCTCTTGAGAAAGTATGCACCTTCCTTTTTGTAAAGGATAGCAGCAATACCTTCAGTCGACAGATAGGAAAACAGATAAATGAAAAGCCAGAGATTTTCAGGCACCAAAAATATCTTCTACAACTTGAACTTGACTTGGTACTCCCAAGTTGTGTTTTAATGTTGCTGCTTATTATACTTATATTTTATTTTCTCCTTTCCTACCATCTAATAAGGAAACTGAAACTGCAAGGATAAAAAAGACAGAGAGGGAAAGACATACATAATGTAATTCATACAAAAGTGCTCTAAGTGGCTCATTTAGATATAGTTTTGACATATGGGCTAAATTAAGACTTTAAATAGTGCAATACATCTTTTAATGCAAAAGAAATACTATAAATGGGACTCGATTAATGAGCGGAAAATGTAAAAGACATTCTGGAAAAGCTATAAATTGCTTACTAAAATAAACCAGCAAAATTAATAGATAATGACTCTTGCAGCTCACTGTCATGTCCTCTTAACCACAACATCCATCAGAAAAAAAAAAAAAAAACATGCTTAGACCCAGTTATTTTACTTGTTGAAGCTGCATGAGTGAACACACTGGTGAGGATAATTGAAATTCTCTAAAACTGCCAACACAGAGGTGAAGCAAGACTGCAGATACAAAAAAAGGGTTAAATCTTCCAAGCCCCATGTGTTCACACCTGGTTCCCTCCTTCTGAAGTTAAAAACGAGGCCTTTATCAGTGATGCATGGACCTCAGTGTGAGGGGATGGCTGCTGGTGGAGCAGGCCTGCGGATGGACGGCAGAGCAATGGTACAGCGGGCAGCCCTGCAGGAATGGGGAAAGGCAGACAGGGGCGGGCTAGGGGCACCTCCCTGCCCCATCCTCTGGCACTGCTGTGTCATTTTCCTTCCTTGCCTCCTCCCCAGAGGAGGGGAGCCACACAGCGGGGCACAGCGCCGGGTCTTTCGCCACAAAATGATTAAGACAACAGAAGTTTTTATTTCCTTTCCTGTAACTGTTGATGTTACCACGATTTCCATCTTCTGAGATAAATTATTCATTTCAGGCTTCAGCAGTTTTATTTCATGCTCACAGAGGAAAAACTGATGAGGTGTTGTGATTATTTATATTACTGCTGGGGATGGTGACTTTAACTCTGACATTCAAAATCGATGTACAGTTCCACTTTACAAAAGTACATGTGATAGTTACCATGTCTTCTTTGATTACTGAGCTACCATTTAGCTCCTCAAAGAAGAGCAATTATTTTCTTTTTATTTTATTAAATAAATAGGAATGATGCAAAATATTAAGATGATTTCTGTTCTTTGATCTACTTGTATGAAGACTTTTCCTTGTTATAGTTTTCTAAATTACTTCCAAGACAATCTAGCCAAGCATGTTCTACCATTCTTAGCAGTGCCCTAGACTGTGCATTTTTACTTAAATTATCTGGTGCCTCCCATAACTACAGATCTAAGAGAGGAGTTCTTTTCCTTCTTGATACCTATTGTACACATGGCACTTTCTGATTATTAATCTATATGTCATTTACTATAACACTTTCTGAGGTTGCTAGAATGCTCTCACTTATTGTCTAGTTTCTCCGTGTCTTCAAATATTTATAATTTTCCCCATTATTCCTTTTTCCAGTTCTCTTTTGCACGCTGTTGGAATTGGTCATCTTTCTAATATTTACAAGACAGGAAGCAGAAAAGAAAAATTATATCAATGAAAGTGAACCAGACACAATATACCCCACTTTCAGAGTACCACTTGTGAAACAAAAGGTACTTAGTCTGAAACTTGGCAAATGGTAGAAGAATTTGTCTTGGAGAGGACCGGTGTACTATGACCTTCAGTAACTTCCAATAACAATATACATTGATATCTGTCTTCAAAGAATTTCAGATTTAACAAACTCATCTTTTCAATAGATTTTATCAAGCAGAAATATTCACATTATTTCTAGTCATCTTGTAAGCCATTCAGCTTGCAGTGGGCATTGCTGGTGTTTTAAAGCAATGGTGTCTTTGGCAGGGAACTCAAGATGTTGGGGAAGGAAGGGATGGAGGGCAGTATTTTTGCAGTGATTCTGGAGAAAGTTCACAAATTTAGAGAGACATGACAAGCATGACAAGTTATAAGTATGTGGTGACATACTTGAATATATTATTATCTGGAGACAGAACTGCCAAAAATTAAACACACATGATAAGCCTATGAAAGCACAGGCATATGGAGGTCTTCATGTATACATCCTGTTTCTGTGAGTTATAGATATCTTTCTCCAGAGAAAACACAAGGTCACATATGTATATTTGCTTTTTTATAACTGCACACAGGTAGACCTGAAATTTTTTATCTGTAGTTTATCATGGTCAGCTTAGTTTCATGATTCTGCTTTGGTTCCACTAATAGCTTCACATATAAAGCAAACATGTATTTTTTTCTTTGTTTTGGGACCTTCATCAAACTAACTGACATCAGTATTAATTTTGGTCATTTACACAATCCCGGGGTAAACAATGCAATGATTTAGATATAAGTTGGCAGGGTGGCAAAATGTGATTGAGAACAAATATTGGAATCATCCATCTTGGATGGAGAGAAAATGCAAATTTTTTAAAGGAAATTTAGACATCAAAAGGAGGGTAACCTTTCAAGCAAATTGTTAGAGATGCATACAGATCATTACATATGAATGCTTTCAAACCTCTCAGGCAATAAGATTATGCTATGGATAAGGCTATAAATCCACTAAACTGAGGAAAATCTCACCATGCAGAATATTTTGAAAAGCTTACATACTTATTGTGGTGTTTACTAAAGAAGAGCTTAATCATGAAAGGGCCATCTATTACAATATACTTTTTTGAAATACTGAAATCTGCTGTGAACATAGGGAAAAAAAGAGAAGCAATATATGAAGGAATAGTATAAAATATGCACTGTAATCTTCATAGACAGGATAAAAGATAATAAATGTCATTCTATATGAGACAACATGAGGATATATATCAGGAGAATAAATCTAGCAATGAGAATAGGTAAGTGTAATTTCTTGATCATAAACTGGTAGGCGTTGAGTTAAGGGTGATTTATACAGGAGTTTACAATGTGATGTAGAAAAAAAAATAGTTTGAGGGTGACGAAGGTCTAGATGCAGGAGGGAAGATATGTGATAAAATTTAGCTTTTAAGCCAAACTATTGAAACATCTGTCAGCAATGCTTCTAGTTCAGGTGATTCTGCCATTTGATTAAAAAAAGACTTAATGATACCTTAAGGCCCATCCCAGTCTTATTTTCTATGATATCAGGGGCCAGGGATATAAGGTTTTTTTAACATCGTGTCTTTAAATGTCAAAGGACTGCCATAACAATTTGTTCCAAAAGTCAGTTTTCAACAATGTAATAATTGTCCTTAGCCAAATCCAAGAGTTAGAGATTGATTTATACTACATGGGTGAACAAATTTTTAATCTTCAATAATTTTTAAACCCATTCAATGAAATGTGGAAGGAAGGATCTTTTCTTTCAAAATTTATTTCTCTATACTTCTCTAAAATCTTTTAAATCTTCTTATGTCATTGGCCTTAGACTCTGTCTTTTTTTTCCCTGTTCTTGCACCACTTTAAGCTCTCATCAACATCAGATAACCTGGCACCAGAACTAGTATAAGATAGTGATTTTGATTTGCACTACTGACTACAGCAACTGGACCTCATATGAAACTCTGTTCCCATTCTGACTTCATTATAAAATCCATAAAAACATAACACTTTCAATTCTTGCTAGATAATGAAGACAGTCCAGTAAGGGCTAACCTCAAGTTTTTTGATTACATCCAACCTTTGTTTCTGAAAATCAGTGCTATATAACAATCAATCATTTTTCTTCCTTAAGACAATTTATTCCAGTTCTGGATTAAGACTAATATAAAAACACTCCTGAGGCTTCAGACACTGGCCATCAGATAGAAATTACAATTTTAGAATCTGTCAGTGCACGTACCATTCACTCCTACACAGAATAAAGTAACTGTGTCAAGTCAACCAAACAAAAGAAAAAGGAAGGAAATTTACTTCACATGCTTCCAAAAATACATCTGTTTTTGCACCACTAAATATTTGAGAGTGGAGTAGTGATGTCAGAGCATGAGGCTGAATTTTAATATGCGAGTAAGTTTATCCATTTTAAACAAAAGACCTTGCTCTGCTCCCAAATGCTTTTTTTTGCTTGAAGATAAATAGCCTAATGGCACTTATGGAATATCCTAAAGTGCTTTACATCAACAAAAGTTACTATCATAGGTATTTGAGTGAATTTTTACTTCACACTGAATTATTATTTATGTCATCCCTGCAGATATATGACTCCTCTACAACATATTTTCATTAAGATTTAATAAGTTATTCCTAATGAGTTGGCTTCTTTCTTTGCAGCTTTTTCCCCATAGTAAAACTTGTTACTAGGAAAAAACCCTGTATTTTTAAAACAGTATACCTCAGCAATATGTTTTTTAGTGAAGAGTGTGT
Organism: Luscinia megarhynchos; assembly: GCA_034336665.1. Classification (NCBI taxonomy): domain Eukaryota; kingdom Metazoa; phylum Chordata; class Aves; order Passeriformes; family Muscicapidae; genus Luscinia; species Luscinia megarhynchos. Next base: position 48,094,771 of record JAPFBE010000002.1, on the reverse strand, counting down.
TTCTGAACTGTAAGCAGAGCAATACTTAGGAGATAATATCTCATAAAAGTTGGAGTACTCTGTATTTTTCATGTGGTGGTATAATAAGAAACAACATGACAGGCTGGGAGGAAAAACCTTGAAGTGATAGTTACCTAAATAGAAATGAAAAATGGGGGAAAGAAGTTGAGTGACCTTGCTCTGTCATATGTGTGTCATACTCCCAGATCAGTAATCAATTCTAGCAGGACACAGGCACTTGTCTTAGTGACCTCTACTTGCTAGTGCTGGTGGGAGTCAGTTACTACTGCAAAGAACAAAAAAAGGGGTGGATTGATGATAAATAATGGAGAATGGAGGGAGAAAAAAGAAAACAGTTGGATAGAAATCTCCAGAAAGCATGAATACATGTAGGAGGACAGTTGGCCCAGTAAGTGTCATATTTTCTTTCTTTCTTTCTTTCTTTCTTTCTTTCTTTCTTTCTTTCTTTCTTTCTTTCTTTCTTTCTTTCTTTCTTTCTTTCTTTCTTTCTTTCTTTTCTTTCTTTCTTTCTTTCTTTCTTTCTTTCTTTCTTTCTTTCTTTCTTTCTTTCTTTCTTTCTTTCTTTCTTTCTTTCTTTCTTTCTTTCTTTCTTTCTTTCTTTCTTTCTTTCTTTCTTTCTTTCTTTCTTTTCTTTCTTTTCTTTCTTTCTTTCTTTCTTTTCTTTCTTTTCTTTTCTTTTCTTTCTTTTTTTCTTTTCCTTTCTTCCCTTTCCTTTCTTCCTTCCCTTTCCTTTCTTCTTTCCTTCCTTCCTTCCTTCCTTCCTTCCTTCCTTCCTTCCTTCCTTCCTTCCTTCCTTCCTTCCTTCCTTCCTTCCTTCCTTCCTTCCTTCCTTCCTTCCCTTCCTTCCTTCCTTCCTTCCTTCCTTCCTTCCTTCCTTCCTTCCTTCCTTCCTTCCTTCCTTCCTTCCTTCCTTCCTTCCTTCCTTCCTTCCCTTCCTTCCTTCCTTCCTTCCTTCCTTCCTTCCTTCCTTCCTTCCTTCCTTCCTTCCTTCCTTCCTTCCTTCCTTCCTTCCTTCCTTCCTTCCTTCCTTCCTTCCTTCCTTCCTTCCTTCCTTCCTTCCTTCCTTCCTTCCTTCCTTCCTTCCTTCCTTCCTTCCTTCCCTTCCTTCCTTCCTCCCTTCCTCCCTTCCCTCTCTTCCCTTCCTCCCTTCCTCCCTTCCCTCTCTTCCCTCTCTTCCCTCTCTTCCCTTCCTTTCTTTTCTTCAATTCCATGAGGCTTTGGGATTTTTCTGACAATAAACATATTTCACATTTATGTATATCCTAATATGCTTTATGAATTGTGAAAATAAGGTATTCTGATGAAAGAACAATTGAGTTCAGTACTTACATATCTCTAAGACAAAAGTCAATCAAAGAAATAGCTTAGCCATGCACCACAATACTTTGCAAAGTAAAGGAAACTTGCTTTGCAAATTGAGTAAAGATCATATCAGATACTAGATGAAATAGTGAAACTCTTTTTCTGGTTTTCAGTAGACTGTGAGTCTTTTTGAACTCCAGTATTGTCTGGCAGATAAGTGAGTAATAAAGTTGTCCCAATTTTCTACATTGTCTAATCTGTCCATTGTGGGCTTGATCCAAAGTAGAAACCTCATAATTACCATACTTTTTATATTAATTCCATTTTAAAGCAAGAACAGAAACCAAGGAACAATTCAGTATTTGAATATTTAGTTGTTTCTAGTGTGTAAATTAAAGGCAACCTGAAAAGGAGTGACCTAGCCCAATGAAGCATACTGGGAGGGTAAAATGTAATAAAAATATGTTGTTGATGAAGATAGTGATAAAGACATTAAGATATGAAGACAGATATAAAGTTATAAAGATAAATATAAAAAGAGACAAACTTCTTCTACAGAGTTTTCTTCTCCCACATGCATCCTACAAGAAACATTTTGGGAAGATCCTTAACACTATTTTAATGTCTGAGATAGGTTCTGATATTAATATTCTAAAATCCTTTATATTTTCAGCCTGCTTTAACAGTAGTCTTTAATTCTCCCTTGCTTTCCACTCTCTTGAACATTATATTCAAAAAGAATATTTTATTTCAGTGTAATGAAAGGTTTCCCACTTGAATTCTTTATATTGAACAAAATACATATCCACGTAATTCTGCTTCCTGAATATAATCATGAAGTACTGTACGTGCTTGCTGGGTTTCTTGATTCAAGAAAATATGAATTTGCATGAGCAAGGGATACAGCCTTCTTCTAAAATGTTTTTATGGTGATTTGCAGACTGTATCTTTGACTGTCACTTACTCCCATCTTTTTTGATTATTCCCTTTTTCTGCACTCATTAAATAGAGACAGCCTCATGTAGCACTGGGAGATTATGCCCTCTGCCAAGCAGCATGTCTCTGCCCTGGAGGATGCTGAATAGTACATCTGAGGCAGTTAGGAGGACAGATCAAAATCTATGCTCTTGTTGGGTTGCCAAGGGTACTTACACCCTCACCAAGCAGAGGAGGGTTTTGAATATGTTCTCTTGTTTTTCTTTAATGACCCTTTCTCTAAAAGCTGCAACTATATCCTGCTCTGTATCCATTTTTTGGCAGAGCTGTGTTTAGGTTTATCTGAAAAACAGTTATGGAAATAAAGTAAGTGATAAAATCTTGAGAGAGACACACACAAATGCACACTCATGTGCATACATATATGCACACATTTTTCAGGCAAAATTGGTGTTGTTAAGATTTGTTACTTCCACCTGTAAACAAGAAATAGAATATCACGTTTGTTCTTGAACACGGTGAAGATCAGCTAACCAGATACATGAATTTAAGGCAAAGGTTCATGATTCATGTTGCCTGCCTGTATCATGTAAGTGAACTCTTATCAGTGTGAGCAGGTATTCTGTATTCATTTGGCCTGTATTCAATGTCTTTTTTTTTGCCAGGACAAATAGAGTGGTAAATGTAACAAACTAAATTTTTATTTTATGAGAAGAGAAATAGTATAAGGATCTCGCTGAAGAAGTAAAAACCCCGTAAGATAGAGTTTTCATCTCTCCTAAAAGATGGACTCCAGAAACAGAAGGAAAACCACAAATGTTTCATAAAAAAAGGAAGCAGAACAAAGGTACAGGGGTGGGGGAGAGGCTCAGCCCTGCTGAGGTGAAGGTTCATTTTTCCCCCCAAAAAAAGCTTAGCAAGCTGTGGCAGATGTCACCCTGACAGGGAAAGTGGCAGGCGGCCATCTCAGCTCTGCTTGTAACTTCTTTCACAAGAGTCAAGCTGCTTTTTCCACTCCATTCAGCATGTTTGTGAGTGCTGGGTTTGTTCAGAAGACAAAAAAGGGCAAGAGCTCTAGAATTCAATAGAAGGTCAGAATGGCAATCTTTTTTGCAGGGCCGGGCTTCCTTTTATACTGTGACATCTGGAGCCATTACCAGAGCAAATTAAACCAATTCAAACCACCAGCAGGAAAAAGTGGGTTTTCTGTTTTTCATACAGCAGAGCTACAAATTTGAGAGCAGGAACTGGGGCTCCCAACAACTCAGCATGGCAATAGATTTGCTATACTTGTTTTACAGATTCATAAGGCAACAAATGTAATCAGTGATTAAGCTGAAGATGTCCACCCTTCAGCACAGCCTCCACAAAAGGAAGAGAAGAAATAATTACACTGATGAGTTTGCACTTCATTTTCAGCCTGTTACAGCGTGAAGTACTAATAGTTCCTAGGAGGCATACAGCAGAATACAGAGCACACCTCCTCTTCCCGTCTGGCATTTTAATATCAGTGACTAATGTAATTTTTTAATTGCATATTCCAGTAAATAATAATGCATATTTTACTTGTAGGTACGGTTGTAGACACGGTTGTAGACTCCCTAGATTATTTAGCACATTAAAACAGTTACTGGTGTTAAATATTTTGAATATTTGGCTGACTTTAATATTTAGTGTTCATATTCTTTTCCATTTTAGCGTACACTTAAATAGAAATAAATTCTTTCTACTGCCTGTAAATAGGAGAGTTGCACAGTTAATACATCTTCTAGGTACATTAGCTGCAGGCAAACCTAGGTCTTACACATGTAATCTATACTTGTTAGTGGGACTCTGTTCAACAGTAAAAACAATTTATTGTGTCAGATTGGGCTGAATCTCACTTTCAGGAGACTTTCACAGCTTTTTAAAATCTTTCCCCTGTTAGAATTCAATTTTCATTCTGATGGTATAAGCTTTTTTTTCACTTAAACATACCTGGCTGCGATTCAAACAGAAAAAAAATGCATCTTGATGAGGCTGAGCAGAATGGTATGTTCAATATCAAGATCCCTGCTCTATTAATAAGAAATATCTGAATATCAAAGATATTATGCTGTCCTCTGTTAACTCAGCATTCATAAAAATGTTCCCTTCAGGCACCAATCTCACCTTCAGGCTAAGAGCCTGTTCTGACTTGTCTCTGATGTCTTATATTGGGCTGATGGCCAGCAGATAATGCCTTTTTCTTGTAGTGCTGAGGGGACTTGGGGGACTCAGACTACAGACACACAGAATGGTTTGGTTTTGAAAGGACCTTAAAGATAATCTAGTTCCAATCCCCCTGCCATGGACATCTTTCAATAGACCAGGTTTCTCAGAGCCTCATTCAGCCTGGCCTTGAACACTTGTAGGGATGGTGCAGCTTCTCTGGGCAACCTATTCCAGTGTCTCACCACCACTACAGTGAAAAATTTCTTCCTAACATCAAATCCAAAGCTACCCTCTTCAGTTCAGGAGCCATTCTCCTTGTTCTATCACTACATATTTTGGGAAAAACCCTGCTCTAAGTTTTTTTCTTAAGACCTCTTTAGGTACTGCAAAGGCTGCAGTCAGGTCCACTGGTGGCTTCTCTTCTTCAGGCTGAGCTGCCTCAACCCTCTCAGCCTGTCTTCATGGAAGAGATATTCCAGCCCTCTGATCAACTTCACGACCCTCCTCTTTGATATACTGTTTGATATACTGCAGATTATTTGACCAGCTACTGTACTTACAGAGGGTTTCTGGACAGATAGATAATATAAAAAGTAAGCAACTGAAGCTACATCTTTTAGAACACCACAGGCACCCTTTAAATACAGCGGAGCCATTTGTTCATGCTTTGTTATTAGGATGAACTGCACTCAGTGCAGATTGAGTATGATTGAAGGATCTAAAAGTTGAGTTCCAGTGATGCTAAAATTAATAATGGAGTAAATCTTCTAAATCTACCAATAATAGCAACTTTTTTCCTGCTTTTTATATCCTCACTAACAACTTTTATTTTTCCAGAATTGTGATCTCATGAAAATAACATGTGTTACTGTCTTAGTTCATAGGGGCATGGTGCAAAGTTTTTGCCCTGCTGTGTATTACTTCTTATCTGCCAGTGTCTTCCCATTACATCATCTTTAAGAAGACTTGCTGTTTTCTCAACAGAACCCTTGATACTGAAGGACATCAGTCATCCAACAGATCAAAATAATTTTGAAAAACTGCTGGGAAAGTGGTAAATGCTTTCCTATAATCTAGTTTGATAGAATAATTAAACACAAAAAAACCAAACCCCTTCCAAACAAAAACAACAAACAATCAAAAACCCCCACAAAAACAAAAACAAAAAAAACCCCAAACCAACACCCCCCACCAAAAAACAAAAACAAAAACCACAAACCCAAAAAAACCAAAAAACAAAACAAAAAATACAAAAACAAAACAAAAAATACAAAAACAAAACAAAAAACACAATTGTGTTTTCATTACTGGTTATCTAGAAGACTTCAAACACCCCTTTAAGATGAAGACGTTATTACATAGAGATGGTCCACAGTCATCTACCATCAGGACAGGTTGTCGGTCTTGTTTATGGAGTGTTTTGTGTTCAGTAGGACCCCTGTGAGATTAGCACTGCATAAAACAAGGTTTTTTCTGTATAAGAGGTAGGCTACTCTTCTGAGGAGCAGAGAGTTGGATTCAATATTCCTTATGGGTCCTTTCCAACTTGAGATACTCTGTGATTCTCAGAAGAGGTTATACTTTGTGTAACTTGCAAGGTGAATAATTTTGACCAGCTTTTGCTTTGTTTGTTTTTATCTAACAGAGCTGGAAATAACCTTTATAAAGATGAATTCAGGCCTTTTCTGGTAGAATTTTACTATAAATGTACTATTTTGCATGTTAATCCATAAAAAAACTACCCGAGTTGATATTTGTGACCTAGTTAACAAGAAGTGCAGCATTTTTCTCACAAAAATCATAGCAGAAAAGACAAACCAAGAGTTATACCATTAGGTATCACTTAATATTCACTTGCTAGTTTAAGACCAGCTGACCATATGCTTGCAAATATAAAAACTGAATTTACCCAGATGTGATCAGTTTACCCATTCATCCTATACACAATATGTTACAATGTTACCAAGTTGCTGATTAATTTACAAGCCAATATATGGCTGTGTTTGTCCTTGCCAACACGTGGGATTGCCATGATGAGCCACCCGAATTAGCAAAAAGAGTCTATGAATATTCATTTTTCAGAATTTGGCAAGCAACTAATGGATTTTAAAAGGCCATTGTTCCACTAAAAGCGACTTGAGCTGAATAAAACAGTCACCAAGTTGAGAAGTTTGCATTTTATTTAGTACAAGCTGTAGCATAGTTATGCTACATAGTTTGCAGCAACCAAAAGTTTTAGTTTCAGGTTGCACACAAAGGAAAAGCCCCTGTCCTGTGCTCTGCTTAGCCTAACTAAAAAACCATCTTAACGTAGTAGATATTCTATATTGCTCATTTAATGGTGTATACTTTACCTCTTTGGAACTACTCAGGAAAATAGAGTTTAGGATCTGTGGCAGCACAAGCATATATAGGACTTTGAGAGAATTGCATTTCACAGAGCACAATTTTACCTAGAGGCATTTACTTAATTAAACTATTTATTTCAGAGTCAATATTCCTTGTCTTTATGATTTCATAGAAATATACAGATTCTTACAAATAATTAATATCAGTGAGCCCTGAGGAAAGGAGCAAAACTATCTAGAGTCTCCTTGACACTAAATCACTTCATGACTTTTGACAGTGACAACTTCCTTAGAGAAATTATGTTTCCGGATACTTGTCTTAGGGATTTGTTTCCCTTTCAAAATGACATTCTTTCCACTTTTGCTGCAAAGGAACCTACACTTTCTGAGCATCCTGACAGAATGTGAATCGTATTCAAGGTTGATAACACACTTTTCTGTTCAAAATACATGCCAACCAAAATAGAACTTTATTAAGTTCCTTCATCTAGCCTTCCTCCCAGCTATTCTCCTTTAAACAGATGACTTTTAAATGCTCTGTAATTAATGCTAAGCTGGTCTAGTTAAAGCAGAGGAAGAGAGTCTGACATGATCGATATCGCAACACTCTATTCTCCAAAGCTGAATCAAATGACCTGTGAAAAGTACTTTCTATTTTTATAGCCTTACACCTTTATATCTGAAGACAGTGAGCAGAAAGTATAACCTGGATCTAAAATGAAATGGCCTGTCCATCAATATCCAAAACTAAGATTCCCAACCTGAGAAGTTGTTGCAACCAGCAAAACAGAAATACAGCTCAACAGATGAATCACTCTCAGACAATGTCAAAATGCAGAAATTGAAAAGAAAATATGTAATGTATTAAAATAAATTTATTTTAAATTTACTTCTACATTAATCTCTTACTCATGCTTCCTAGAACTCTGTACTGCAGAGCTGACTGAGGTATTGAATCTTAAGATGTTTTCACATATATAAATATCTTGTGGTTTATTACCAGAAATACTGCTAAAAGTGTTTTCCATTTTATTTTTCTTTCCACCCTTCCCCCGCAACCCATTATGTTCTCTGAATGCATTGATTCTCTCAAGGAAAACCCAAGCTATATGCCTTTAAATGCAGAAAGAAAGTTTTTTATTCACCAGGGTGGATAACCAGGATAATTGTGTGTGCAAAGGTAAAGGCTTGTATGAAGACAGGGCAGCAAATCTCAGCTGAGATATTCTGGGACAGGTCACCTTTCCAAGGGTGGAAATAACTCTTCTTTCACCCTCAGTACACAGAGAGTCAAGGTTTTCCTCCTCTAATGCATGAGAAACACATCTGCCTGAACACAAGATTTTTTTTACTGATTTGTTGTAGAAAATCACAATAATGGTCATTAAGCTGACTCTCACAGAGAAGAGAACAGCAAATCTGTAATTCTTTGTTCTGTATGTGCAGTGCAGCAGTCTTACACTGTCCTGATAACAGTAGTCTGGCACAAAACCAGTCTAGCTTCCCTCTGGGCTTACAGTCAAACATTTTGTACAGGCTAACAATAGAAAATGATTTCATAGGCACAGGGTCTGCCCTGAGCTCACCAGAGGCTTAAAGTCATTCACGCAAGCTCCCTCTTCCACTCCGTCCTTTCCCCCTCGTGCCCTTCACTGACATCCAGAACACAAACCATCCTGACTAAATTTGATATTTATATGAGGTTTTCCCTTGCCTAAAACTGACAGATTTTCAGTGTCTTTCAGTGCCTCTCTGAAGCCTCAGTACAAAAAATTGGAATTCTGAGACCCAATATAACATATAATGAATTTGTATACTAGCACAAATATTCGGTAGCTTCTTCAAAATTATGTTTTTTGTACAAGACCATGCTTTTTTTAAATGAGGTTGGACTGCAGCTGTAGATTGTAGTATCGGTGTTGGGTGTCCTGAAGAACCCTCCTAAAATTTCAGTTCTCACCTGACAATACCTGTACATGGATGTAAAGGTGAGTCACACAGGTCCCACTTCTCAGACATGACTGAGAGGTTTTACTGAAAGAGACTGTTTCTCCTCACTTCAAGAAGAGCAAAATAAAAAGTGGGATTTTCCAGCTATTAAAGCACTAGCCAAGGACTCAAGACTCCTTCTTCTAATGTGACACATGTAGAAATTGCCCTGCTTATGTGTGACAGAAGTGTTCTTCACTGCTCCCTAAATCTAGGAGCTATATATTGCCTGGTTGGAATCATGGGACTCGGGGAAGCTTCGTGTGGATATCTTTGGGATCCAGAGAGCCACTCGTTATATGGAGCAGGTTCACACATCTAAAGAAAAATAAAAATTCTTTTCCATTTTGGTCCCTTGCAAATCCATTTCTCAGTTTTAATTTCATGCACCAGAACTGGGGAAGTAATGCAAGATGTATGTTTTATATTGTCAAGGGTGAAGTGCCTAAAAAATGCCTAAAAAGAGGGCAAAGCAAAAGTTTTTTAGATTGGCTATCAGATCCAAAGGGAACCTAATAAAGCTTTTCATCAAAGCTTTTAGTTGTTGAGGGGGTGTTTCCATCCTTCGGGTGGGTTTACTTTGCTTTTGTTTTAAATCTGCCTATTCCAAGAATGTCGGATAACTCAGGGGTATGACAGCTTCTCCTTTAAGGAACAGCTTCAGCCTCCCAGAATAGTTCTGGTTTTAGCACATAAGGGTATAACTTTAACAATAACATTTCATAGATGGTATTTTCTTCCCAATTTCTTTAGGTCTATATAAAAAAAAAGTATTTGGCTAGGAACTGTGTCCCAGTGTTTGACAGTTTCCTATGTGGTTTGGTGACAAAAACTGAAACCATTAAATTAGATTAGATGTCTTAAATGTGTTTCTAACACAGATTTGAGATTAGTCTTAAAAAGTGGGTATGTTTTATTTCCTTGTGTTCTTAGAAGAAACCTGTAGTCTTGAGCTTAAGATTTTTTGTACTCACTCTTTCATTTTTTATTTATATTTTATTTAGAAAAAGAATAAATGTAAACTTTAGTACCACATTAAATTTTCCTTTGTAAGTTTTCATTTTAGCATGCTTTTGGTTTTCTCTCTTCTAATTTTCAGTATTTATTTAGCTTCACCTCCATGAGAAGCGCTTAACTTCAAGGGCAGAAATTAGTGAATTGGTGTTTATAGTTTGTTTTGCATCCCACTAGTTTTTTCCTCCAGTTTTAATTATCCACCGTGTTTTTTGCATATACATATGGTCTTTTACACAGCACCAGTACAGTAATTCAAACACATTTGTAATACACTCCACTGCATTTTCAGTAACTGCTGCTATTTTTAGTCACTGGTGATGCTAAGTCTTTGGAATTACTGTGAAACAAAATGTTCTTATGTTTGGGGTTTTTTTCCTGAGCATTACTTGAAATGATGTCTGTTTTCCACTCAAGCTGGAACATCTAAATGTGTTTTCAGATAAGATGTCCCAGTTTCCTTCACTCACATTGCACACTATCAAGAGGCATAAGTGATGGAGACATAAAGTAGAAGGTGAAAACTCTGCTGATTTGCTTTGTGGACTGAGAAACACTTTGTAAAGTTGTAGAATCACACTTATGGTAAATCTTAAGAGGGGAGAAGATTACAAGGAAAGTGAAAAAGGAGAGATATATGCAGGTGGTCTTTACGACCATATGATACATATGATAAAAAAAGAAGAAATCATATGTTTTAATTATATTTGCAATCAGAATATAAATTTTATTAGAATGCATATGATCTGTAAGTTTTGTTCAAGTTAGAATAAATTCTCAGGCGAATGGTACAAACAGAAGAAAAAAACCCAAAATATGTCACGGGTATAATCAAGCAGTCTTGCTTGAACACTGCAGAGCTGCTGTGAGAGCTTTTGTAGGCTGTGAATCCCATAAATCATGAGTTTTCTGGTCTGCTTATGGACATTCTCTGCCTCTACCTGAGTTACATAAGATAGGAGCTTCCCCTAGTACTTTGATATTCATTTGGCACCAAAGTGCCCAGAATGTCTAGGTCTTGGAAATAAGGTTCACCTTCCCCAGACACCTCCAGCAGCTCTGGCTAAAGATTAAATTCTTCCTTTACAATGATTTTTTTTTAAGAATTTGTGATAGGTGTGAGTGTTACACATATAGGTGTTTTGCTCATACCTGAAAGCAAATTGCTGTCAGATTATATGCCAGACTACATAAAAAGAACCAGACAAAACCAATAAACAACAAAACACTCTTCCCTGACTTAATGGTCTCATTGCTCTGATGTGTTCTGGGATACTTCTGAGACCGTACTCTTAGGCATCCTCTGTATTTCATGTATTCTCTAAAATAAAATGTCTTCTGTACTTAATGGAATCATGCAATCACACAATGTTAAGGGGTTGAAATGAACCTTAAAGATCATGCAGTCTTAGTCCCTTTCCATGGACAGGGAGATCTCCCATTAGACGAGAATTCTCAAGGCCTTCTTCAGCCTGGCTTTGAGCCACTGACAGGGTTGGAGTATCCACATCTTCTCTGCATGACTTGTCTAAAAAACCTCACATTGAAAAATTTCTTCTTAATATCTAACCTAAATTTTCCGCTTTTTAATTTGTACCCATTACTCCTTGTCCCACCCCTACAGCTCCTGATGAAAACCTCTCTTGCCTCTTATTTCCCTTCAGATACTGGAAAGTTGCTATGAGGTCTCCACACAGTCTTCTCTTCTCCAGGTTGAAAAGTCCCAACTTTCTCAGCCCATGATTATAAGGGAGATGTTCCAGTTCTCTTATCAACTTTGGGGCCCTCCTCCTGACTTGCTCCAGCAGTTCCATCTCCTTCTTAGGTTGGAAACCCCAGAACTGGACACAGTACTCCAGGTGGGGTCTCACAAGTGCAGATTAAAGTGGAAGATTAATTTACTTCAACCTGCTGGCCATGCTCCTTTGGATGCACCCCAGGATTCCATTGGCTTTCTGGGCTGTGAGTGCATTCTGCCAGATCATGGCAAGTTTTTCATCAACCAGCATACTTAAATCTTTCTCTACAGAGCTGCTCTCAATCACTACTTTGCTCTTTTTTTCTCTTGTCATCTTTGGTTTTATAATTCAACCAGATAATCATTCCACCTCTTCTCTGCCTTAAGAGGATAATTTCCCAAATAAATGGGTTTTTTACCTTCTCAAAGCATTTTCTGTGAATTTGTAGATGTGACCCATTTTGTCTCATTTCACCAGTAATGTGTTTCTGCCATTCTGTGTCCTGAAAGTTTTCACTGTTCAAGTTCTAGTCTCACAAATGTTATATTCCCTCTGAGACAGATAGTGTAATAATCCCAGTGAGAGCACACTGATTCCCAAGGGCATCACCAGTGCATGGTGAGAACACAGGCTTGATGATCTTTTTGTTCCTAGTCCCAGAAAGATTTGTTTCAGCTTCTCTTTGCCAATAGGAACTGCCTCACTTTCTGAAAATTTCAATGATACAGCAGGAAAAACATAAATGGATGGAACTTCACAGCCTGTGTCTGTTCTAATAAACTGTGCTGGCATATTGGTTTTATTTACTTTGCAGGGGAAGCTGAGGTTGATCTGAAGTTTTGATTCCTGGCTGCTTTGTTCTCTTAGATGTTCAGGTTGGACGGAATTTGATGTCTCAAAATATGGCATCAGGAGCTCGTTCTAGCCATTCAAAGCATAAACTATGCAGTTAGATTTTTTTTAAAGGGTTCAATTTATTCATGCTTATCACAAAATCCACTAGCCAAAGAAGGAAAGTTCATGCTAGAAATTAGACTTAGTTTTCACACTTACAATAACTAAACACTGAAATCCTTTCATCAATATGCTGTTGAGGTCTGCCTCTTCAAGTTTTTAACATTAGACTAAGAACCATTCTAAAATAAATTTTATAGCTCCACCAGATGTTATCTATGCTCATGTATGGAAATACTATGCAAAAATATAAAACCTTAAGGTAGATACAAGAATTATGGGATAAAATCTGTCAGCTGAAAAGGTTAAATTAGATGACCAAAAAGTCTAACCTTGTGGCTGGAAATTGATTAAGAATAAGGATGCCTTGACATCTCTTTTCAACTTAGTCAGTCTTACCTATGAAAAGAGCTGTAAAAGAGACTGCAGAAGATGCACACAAAACCATAAAAATAATCCTTTATTTTGAGTCAATCTGAGCTTCTATTGAGATTGACCTTAGAGTAGCTTTCCAGCAAGAGTGAATAACTGCAATGCTAAGATAACATTACTAAAAATATGGTATCTATAACAAGGAACATTTTAAATTCATCCAGCTTTCTTCTCCCTATTGGTTTTTAACCAGTAACATTTTGAGATGCATACATTTATTGTAGTCCTCCCTGGCTTCCATAAGTATGAGTTTTTAAGTTACTGAACAGATATTTCTTCTCTCAGGAAAACATCAACATTACCATCTTCTTTGTGTGTGTGTGTTAATTTGTGCCTAACACAGGTTCCATGCAACACTAATTCAAAATGAAAATCCTTTTTAAAGTAGAAATTAAGTATAAAAGAAAAAAATACTTAAAAAAGAAGATCAATTTTTCCTTAATTCTTCTACCATTGTTCTTTTTGTCATGAGGTATTGTTTTTTCTCTACATGGAGGATAGAGGATGTCAGAAAGATTCCAAGAAACCACTTAGATGCAGAAGAACTTTAGGAGACTCAGGCACTCCTAAACTTGAGGAAAGCAATTGTTAAAGTGAACATTGCCAAGAGAATAAAATAAAACCACTTGGAAAATAGACTAGAATCAGGAATCATAGATTTGTTCTGGTTAGAAAATTCTTCAAGGCCACTGAGCCCAACCATTAGCCTAACACTGCCAAACCCACCATTAAACCATGTCCTCAACTGTCACTTCTACAAATATTTTAAAGGCTCATGGATATTGGCCTTGGCATATCAATCCAGTGTGTTCAAATCCCTCTGCAGAGCCTTCCTACACTCCATCTCAGCTCCATCAGGAAGGTCAGCACTCCCACCCAATTTGTTATAATCTGCAAACTGACTAAGGAAGCACTCAGTCCCCTTATCCAGATTATAGATACAAGATGTTACACAGGACCACACCGAGCACTGAGTCCAGGGGAAACCCACTGGTGATTAGCCACCAGCTGAATATAATTCCATTCACCACCACTCTCTGGGTCTGGCCAGACAGCCAGATGTTTTACTCAGTAAATTTTTTACCCATGCTGTTGAGAGAGCAGAACGTGGTTGGACGGAAATCCAATCCTTGTTAGCTACCATTCAGCTTCTGCAGCTTCAATTCAAAATCCAAACACCTTAGCTCAAATAATGACACAAAGTATATTAGAACAATACTGTACACTCATATTCTTACAGCAAAATGCAAGATATCTCAATGCTGATTGAGTATCACTATCAAGATTAAACAAGTAGGAGGGAAAATCAAGAGAGTAGCAGATGAAGTTACAACAATGTCAAAGGAGAATGGAAACCTGTTTCTGATATTACTAATTTGATTTGTATTCAGGATTTAGAATTTACTGATTAATATTTTTGTCACATCATCCATCACAGCCTGGCACTAGAGAGAAAGAAGATAGAAAAATTAAAAACCTGCTTGTTACTGTAAACTAAAGAGCATGAACAACATCCATCAAAGACAGACAGATAGAAGATAAAAGTGATTGCCAAAGCCAAGTGATCTATGCTGATTCTCTTTTAAACATTTATTAAAATGCTCTAAGTGCAGATCCACTTTCCTTTGGTAAATATTTATTGGTATTTCTTTTGCCATGGACTGGAAACTGTGAACAGTGATAAATTAGTTGCAAAGGTCTGTAATTTTACTCTGGCTTTTAAAAATACGTTTATATCTTCTACTGAAGTGCTATTTTTTGTCTCTGATTAGCAGGGATACATCCTATGTCAGCTGCTAAGTAAGATGCTCTTTCCATTTCTTTGCTGAAAGAGTCACAGAACAAGGCATAGGCCAATAGTTGAGGACAGATACTGCACAAGGGAACTGCTACAAAATTAGCTGCTGCCAGTGGAAGTGTTTTCATTGATTCAGTAGGCTTTAGATTAAGCTAGAGATCAACTCCTTTGTACCCTCAAACCATAAATATTCGAGCTTTTACTTACACAGAAATATATGCCTTTTTTTCTTAAGAGGTGCTCTGAATACCAGTCTGCTTCCAAACTGGAGCTAATGCAAACATATGCTCAGATTGGGCAATATCTAAACATAGATGAGAATGACTTGCCTTTTAGATAAAATTGCAAGGTATAACATTCCTGATAACAGTGCTACTGAGCTTGAGACAGCAAGTGAAATCATGGTGTAAGAGTGTAAACACTGTGCTCTGACACATGAAACACAATTGTTTCCCTTGTTTTCTCCTAACAAAGGAAAACCAAATGTGCACAAAACAAAATTCTAAGGGTCTTGCTGAAAGGCAACTCAAGTAGCTCGACCCAGTAATTGCACAAAAAAGCTGAAGGTAGTTCAAAAAGAGGAGCTGTTTTGACTACAGACAAAAAAAAGAGAGAAATGTGTTTATGGAACTTCACAATTAAAGCACAGTTGAAAAATAGGTAGAAGATTTGAGGAGTGTGAAGAGAAGTAAAAAAAAAACTGTCGTGAGCTTAGCCCATGCTCATGTTGATGAAAAGCAGAAGGACTATGTGAAAACAAAAATGAAGACACTTGACAGAGAATTATATTCGTTGCAATCTAGAGCAATGCACCTAGCAGCTGAGGAAAGCAAATCCATAAAAATTAATAACTTTTAGAATTTGTTTTAATCTAAGAGGAATAAGATCTATGTGTCAACACAGGCAGCATATGAAACTTGATTTCTCAATGCAAATAAGTGCTCAGAAAAGCCAACAATTTTTTATTTAATTGTGAGAGGATAGAGTATAGTATGGGAAGGTGTGTTGGTAGGAGCTGACACTCATTTTCAGGACAGGGCTGATTTGTACTACATTATCCAAGTTCTGTGTCAGAAAGGCTTCATTAAATCCTAGCTACCACAAGGTACAGATAGACAGCCAGCTGCATCACATTTTGTTTGCAGCAAAAGGGTTCAACTCTCTGCAAAAACATGTTGGATGCTGCCATAATATTCTCTGTAAGGGACTCCTACCTCTGCAGCTGTTTGATCTACCAGGCCAAAAATAATCTCTTCAGCCTCTTCATTGACTACAAAACAGGGGCTCTGGGAGGAACTTCAAGATCCCTGTTTTTGCATTGGGCCCTCAGGGCTGTGCTAAGATGAATATTCATGTCTTAACCTCGTTTAATTTTGGGCATCTGATTTAGAAAATGACAGGCTCTTAGATTCTTTGCTGAATGTCAAATCATTCCTCAAAAAATAATTGTTAATAAATTTAGGAGTAAAATTTAATTTTCAGTCTTTTAAAGTAGGCTAACTAGTCAAACCATAAGTTAGGCTTTTATTTGGCAATTCCACATCAAATTTACCTCTTATCCCTTCCAAACTATCACAACTATCATAGTGGTGCAGTTATGCAGAAACCTGAGATGACTTAAGAGCTTTCTACCTTCAAATGGGAAAAGCAATGTTCCATTCCTCTACCTCTGCTGCTTCCCCATTTCTTACTGTACAACCCTTCCCAATCCTGAGCCACCAAAACATTGTCTGTGCAGCAAATCAATTCAATAAACTAAATCTGGCTGGAAAAAACCCCAACGACAAACCACAAACCACAACCCACCCCCACCAAAAACAAGAGAGTATTTTTGTATTGTTATGACAAATAGAATAGATTTATCAACCCATTGCTTTTACAGACTCTAATGTGCATTTGCCTTCAAAAGGAGATTTTTCACAGTGGATACAAGAGAAGCAAGATTCCTGAACAGAGATGGATGCAAATATGAAGTGGGAAAGAAGGAGCTGGAGAAGATAGAGGAATAATTGGATCAGGAGGAAGATGGAGATACCTCAACACCTTGAAGCAGCTATGTTGTCTCCTTGAGCTACATCCAAACAAGGGAATAAATCTTATTTTGTGTCATATGCATTTCCTCCCACTTTCAGTTTTAAATGTGCTGTAATTTTGATTAAATTGCCACATAAGTAAGACATAATAATTACTATGTAAGTTCCCATTTCCCAATTTTCAAGGCTCTTATCTACCAATAGAATGAAATTTGAATTGTGTTTATGCTTAGTCACTAATTCAAAACAGAGGCTCAATATGAATAACTCCTCTGCTTCCTGGGACGGATGGCATTTGGTGGTTTTCTTGAAAATTGAGCTTTATTTTATATGTTCTGCTAGGGTTAGAGGAACTACACTGCAGTAAAAGATTCCTAACCCAACAAGACTCACACAGTGAGAAGTCTGTATCAAGTATATTCATATGCCAATAAATAAAAGAAATATTCTGCTTTTCTCTGCCTAAACATACTTCCATTCTCTATGTAAGATTTGTTTTGTTCATTTCCCTTGGGAATCTAAAACATAAACAGTAAAAAATTCTGAATGCCTCTTTTCCTGCTGAAGGGTAAACACAAGCTTTAGCTTTCATGTAGATCTTAACTTCATTCTTATTCAAAGCAGGAGACTTCTCCCTAGAGCTAATAAGCACCCTAAGTTTGAGCTAGCCTGCCAGTGTGTTATTCTGGGTTCAAAATCAAGAGCTCAGCTGTTATGTGCTGTTATTGTGAACACTGAACAGTGACTTAGCAAAGGAGTTTGCCTAAGTGCTGAAAACCTAAGTTAGCATCAGTGTGGAAACAAATTAAAAGCTTGCATGAAGAACTGACCTCGGGATCACCCTAAACTCTCTCAGGGCCTCAGCAGGGCATTGCAATAGTCAAAAACCAGTGGAGAACTTCACCAAAATGCCTTAGTACAGAATTAAGAAAGAAAATTATATTTTTTAAATGCCTTTAATTTTCAGTCTCTTTGATGAAATTCCCAAAGAATTCTAGTTCTGATGATAAATTTCCTGATAAGCATTTGCCTCCAAGGAAAAGATCTATTACAGTTATTGCAATGGAAGAGATAGTGAACTTCAAAAGTGTAACTATCTCTTGATTTGAGTTAAATAAGAATCAATGAACTGCATATTTAAATATTTTCCCATGTTAGAGCCAAATGGAATTTTCACTCAAACAAAATTAAGCTTTTGCAAAAAATTGCAAAAGCATTTCAAAAGACTAGTCAATGAGTTCTTATACTGCACACAACTAGTAAACTCTTGTGTATTCTCTTCATAGAGAGATAAAAATCTGTGTATGATGGGAGAGATAT
Organism: Luscinia megarhynchos; assembly: GCA_034336665.1. Taxonomy (NCBI): domain Eukaryota; kingdom Metazoa; phylum Chordata; class Aves; order Passeriformes; family Muscicapidae; genus Luscinia; species Luscinia megarhynchos. Next base: position 48,076,692 of record JAPFBE010000002.1, on the reverse strand, counting down.
CAACCAGTTCAATGTTTTTGGAGTTTTCTTTGTGACTTGATTACGTAGTTAAAAAGATAGATCTATGGGAGTATAGCTAAGGAAATATGTTCTCCTTTAAAATATTATGCATATTTGGTCAAAATATAAAATGTACTGCATAAACAGAGAACATTCTTCAAATTTCAAAAGTTCAATCAAAAGCTTTTCAGTTTGTGAAAGAAACTGATAGTTATTTGAATCTGAAGAATATTTTCTAGCATTAAGGATCTAGGAGTAAATAGAAAATTAGAGCAGGGCTTCTATAAAGAAAATAATAAAGCCATAGAATAAGGTTCAAGGTTCAAGAACAGAGTATAAATGAGTTCAAGAGATTCCTAAGGTATAATTGTTTCTCAACAAGGAAGAAATTGATGGATATGATGAAAAGGTGAGAAGTTGAATTGTGGGAATAAGATAAACCTAGGGGAAAAAATACACATGCTGAGTTGCTTGGGAGCTTTGTAGTTCAAAAGTGTTTCATGTTCACTAACCTCTGATAGAATTCTTTATCAGTTTGATTTGATTGTACTTCAGGGTGCACTGTGGCAGACTTTTGCCAGAGCTGCCCACTGCTTCAGCAAGAGCTGTTGGCTAGAAAGTGCAATGCTGTCTTTAATTATTTCTCTTGAAATATGAAGCCCTATTGTATGTATTGTGTACTATTTTTAAATAAGATTCAAGCCTTTGAGAAAGCCATATGTGGCCAAGTTTTCTGAGGCAGTCCTAGGTTTTCGGTATGCTATTTTAGGGAATGTGTTCTCTTTTTCTCTTCTACAGGAAGATAAATGTGACTTGGTTGTCGTTGTGTCAGTCAGGCTGCCCAGGATTTTGCAATCATTACATGTCTGCTCAAGTCATATCATCACCCTGGTAAATACTGTTGTACAGTCCATTTTCACCACCTGAGCTGTTGTGACAGTTACTGTTTGAAGACAAACTTGCAGGTTTGCCCAAATATTTGGCAGCAAGGAATGACAATAATAATGAAAGAAAAATTGATGACAACCCTTTCTTGCTGCCCTAAAAGAATAGGTGAGTAGTGGAAGTGTATACATGATAGGTTCTTTCTCTTCTTCTCTCTTGCTTCATTTTTTGAAAAAAAAACCATGGTTCATCTGATTTCTTTCAGTAGGCTGCAGTGCTTTAAACAGGTCCTCTTTACACTGACAGGAGCCACGAAACACTATACCAAATGACAACGTTAGTAGTCTTTATAAATAATAATGAAAAGCACAGGTTTTCTTTTGCTTTTTGAAATATTCTTTCTTTCTTAAGCTTACTGTCATGTTGTTTTCATCTGGAACAGCATTAGACCCATAAGAATGTCCTGTGCCTCTAATTATATAGCCTGTATTGTCTGATTTCAATTGACATGCATTCTGTGAGAGTATTCACACATGCTTAGACTTAGAGACTTTTAGTTCTTTTCAATTACAGAATTAAGAAAGGCCACAGCTTAAATCAGGAGAAATTTGGCAAAGGATAAAAGGGAACATTGTATCTCTACTCTTTCACTCCATTTGTTTATCTATATCCAGTCCATGCTCAGTCATAAAGTTACATGAAAAAAATGAATATCTGAGCCTGGGAAAGTCAAAGCTTGATTTTTGTTTGTTGCTTTGCATATTTGTTTGAACAACAGGACGCCAAGGTTTTTTAATCATCCCTCCCATCTGAATCTATCCAGTCTGGTTATCATATGAACTTCCTTTCCTGAAAATAACTTTTTTCATGTATTTTGTGAGGTTTCACTTGAAACAGAGAAGAAAAACAGTCCTCACAGACTGGATTTGTATTCACCCCGTACTGAACACTGTGGCTGTGATCCAGCAAAGCATTTAAGGTTAGTTTATGTTTAAGCATAATCCCATTGAAGCTAGTGGCATGATCCATGTACTTAAATTTAAACACATAGTTGAGTGCTGTGCTGGATCACAGCCAGAGCACTCAGTACCTTACAGGATTGAACACTCTTTTCTTTGACACTAGCCTAAGGCAAGATATACAGAACCTGTGAATGTATGTTCCTTATAGTATAGAGGTTAAACACAGTATTATTCTCAGGTTCTTTCATATTCCATTCAATAGAAGATATTCTCATATTCTCCAGTTTCTTAAAACTCTTGCCAGTTGGACTGAAACTGGAAACATTACAATTCCAAAAGAGTCTAACCTAGACTGTCACTTTCCTTTCTCTTTTTTGATCATGCTGAATGTTATTGCTCAGGAGATTCAGGCCAAGCTGGTGTTCGGAATGAAGGTAATTTGTTAACACACATTTAAATCCCTGCAATGTTCTGCTGACAAAGGCTAACCTAATTCACAACAGATTCAACACCTCTCCGGTGGTGGTATGTGTTTTAAATGAAAGTGTTTTTTATAGTTTGGACTAACTTGAGCCATTTGGGGCTGATTGAATGTCAAGTGCTCCAGGCAGCTGAAGTTAAATGTTTCTATACAAGTTTGTTTAAGTCTGGTTTAAGTAAGACCTTTTGTTCCTGTTGAAATGTGGGATACCTTGGACATTTGTGCATGATAAAATATACAATCCACTAAAGAAACACTTGTGCATATAAATAAATTTATATTGTTAGTGAAAATAATTTCTTTATTGGCTGAATCTCAGCATATTTAAAGGTGATTTCAAATCTGACTAATGTGAATAAGTTTGGATGTAAACATGGATTCACTTGAAAGGTGTTTTTCTTCTCCTCCTTCTTAATGTTTTCTTTATTTCCCACTCTTAAGCACCCTTTTACAATTCAAAGTCCATATTCCTTATCTGAATATCAGCCAATCAGACTTTGTATCTGTACAGACTAATGATACATTCCAAGTATTATTTGCTTGATTATAAAGACTGGTTTGATGGGATACAATCACTTTTCTGTTCTCAATGACCCACTGAATGATGACATTACTTAGAATTCCATTTAGATGATGCAAATGACCTAATCAACTTGTCTTCAGCCATGGCAGTAACTGAACTCAAATGTCAAAGAAAACTTAGTAAACAAAATCTTCCTTTCATGCAACTGAAATTATGCTATGGGAAACTTATGAATATTAGCTATGGAAATAGTTTTGTTTATTTCATTTGCATGACATAGGTGTACAGATACATACTCTTTATTACACTCTGGATTTTGAATTCTAAACAAAAAAAGAAAAAATGCAGAGCAAATGACTAAAATTACATTGTATGAAAACTGCAACACAGTGATTTTGTTTCACTTTCCACAATAAACTATAAGCTACGTCTTAATTCAAATTTTGTACCGAGTTTTCAAAGAAGCAAATATTCCTCTTCTGCATTTTCAAGCACTGATCAGAGTTTCTCTGTTTCCTCTGTTTCTTTTTCTACCATTGAAAAATGCCTGAGTCATGCAACTCATATTCTTAAATATCATCAGTATTATACTGGTAGAAAAACCACAGTAGCTGAAGGTTATTTGTATCAAATACTGTGTGATATGGGCCACAGAGATACATCAAAATAAAACTGTAAGACTACTAGCAGTCAAGTTTCAATAGCACTGAGATTTATGGGAAGCAGCTACTTGTTTTTGTTTTGGAGGCCTACACAGCCAAGTTTGCTGTTTTAGCTGCTTTATCCAATGTTCAAGGTATCTAATGGAAAACAGATTAATTGCAACACGTGCTTCCACAAAATTGTCACCTATAAAGATGAGCATTATCTTTTAGATTGCCTCAGACACACACAGGAGCTTTTCCGAAAGCAAATATTTGAAACTCCAATCCAGTCCTTGCTTGCACATTAATTTGACAGCGTCATGGCAAGAATCTTGATAGATAATGTTAAAATGCTGCCAAATACTTTTCCAACTCTTTCACTTCTTTCTCAATATCATACTTAGTTAACTGTAAAATTATATTTGATTGTTTTGAGGGAGTTCTTATGCTGAAGAAATGTTAATTACAGTCTTTCAGCAAGAGTGAGAATTGAAAGTAGCTATCAGTGTTAACAGTGGCTCATTACAAGTGATCCCACCTTCCAGGTTGTTCTTTTGATTTTAGGCAGAGGACATAATGATCTCTCCACAATAAGATTATGTTCCTGAGTTGTTACATATCTTCCTTTAAACTGAAGATCAAGACTGAAGTTTGATGGTCTGCAATAAAAATCATACTTTACATTCCTTGAGAGAAATCAACAATATTTTATCTTTTCCATTTAAAGCATGTGTGTGATAGATAATTTTCTTTTTTCCTGGATACTAAGCATACACACATCAGCATCTGTGAGAAATATTATACATTTGTGATGAGAACATTCACTATTAGTCTGTGATGTGGTGCTCTCTCAATATCAGTGAGAATAAAGTTATTTTTATGTAAGCAGTGTCTGCCAACAGACATCTTATAGACATCACATTATCAACTACATCAAAGTGTATGAATCTAACATGGAGATAGAAATTTCAAATTTGAATTTTTGGAACCACTTCAATGAACCTCTTAGGGACTAATGTGAAGGTCTGATTTCTAAGTTCACCACAGTTTGTAATTTTCTTCAAAAAATTAAGATCACAGCAATTAGAGGAATAAATAGTGAATATAAATAACCTAAGTAACATTAAAAGTAGAACTAGATCGACTTTTTTATCTCTCAGTTGTGATATTTAAACTCCATTTTTCATACTGTTATAAAAATCAAATAATAAATACTGAAGGATGAATAGACTCATGAACTATTTTGGTCTAATATCTATCTCAAAAAAAGGTATATGAAAAATATTTTTTATGCTGTGGAATTAATCCATAATTTTAGGACATACTAAACTTCAACACTGTATTTGTACCTTTGATCTGACATATCTTCCATTTACAGTTGTCTGTCCAGTTTATTAACCTCTACTTCTAGTAAGCACCCAAAATTTATAAAAGCATATTTTTTGTTATGCATGTTTATACACATGCATATGAAATCGTATTTATCTTTAATATAAAAAGTCATCCAGAAACATTCTGAAAAAATTCAAAACATGATAAAATCTATCAAAAACAATTAACTTAAAATGCAAAGTACAATTTATAGACTAACATCAGCCTCATAATTGTTTATTTCTTCTGTGGTCTTCAAACATATTTTTGTTATTTGCTGCCTCTTTTTTTCTCTCCAATTTTATTTGAAATATGAGTAATTAAATTTAAAATCTCAGTGAGTCTACCACAACATTAATGGGAACAAGATAATAAATGTCTCACAATAGCCAAGTCATCAACATTGTTTTATTGCAACTAGAGTTTTTTACCATAACGATTATTGTGTTTCTCACACATAAAGCTCTGTTGACTATCAATCTCATGTATAAAATCATGTATCAAATTTTTGCTTCACCTTTTTCTTCTTCTGTAATACTCCCTGCTTTCAATTGAATATTGTATGATTCCTTGGTATTACGATTTTTTTAAATGTAGTAAAATTTTCAAAGTCTTGAGCTCAAAAAGAAAAAAAATAAGTTTGTTTTTATATTCACTGGAAATTATAGTTTGATTTTAAACAACTTCAACTATTATGAGTGTTTGGACTCCATCTGTCACCACTTTCAGTTACTCATTTCATATTTGCAAATTAAAAGGAGGGGACACTGAGTGTATAAAGCTTTCCTTACTGAAACCATCAAATAGAAGTGTCCTTAAGGCTGTTCTTTTCCCTGGATTTGGTAAGTAAGTGGTATGTGACAAATTAAATCATGTGGAGCCAAATTGTCCATACAATGTAACAGAGACCACACAAACCAAGAGCTCCTCCGAAATCCAGAATCTAAGAAAAGTCCCAGTCAGAGTCTGTTTTATTCATTATCAGGTCTGTCTTGGATATTTCAAAGCCTTGACATTTCACTTTTTTTGTTTAGTCTAGGGATTTTAGTTTTGTGTTTTCTGACAAACTTCATTAATTTTATGAAAAAACCTTCAAATCCTATGTTGATTATATTTATTTTTCCTGTAGCTCGATGAAAGGTGCTTAGATAGCATTGTTAGCTCAAAAATTAAAATTTGAAAGAATTAAGCAAGTTGGGAGGGGTAGACATACCTTTCTTTACCCTACACAATCACATCACAAGTCCAAACACTGCTTCTGTGTGTGAGTAGGGCTGATAAAACTAAAGAATATAAGCCCATAATATACACGCATATATAGACTGAGTGTTTAGAAAAACAAACAAAAACTGTGTTCCCTAAACATTATTTCATAGAACACAACAAAAGCGTTGTATATATTTCAATAAAGCAGTATATATTTCAGTAAAGGAGATATTTTAAGCAATTTGGCCTGCTAGTTACCTGGGATAAGATCCTTATTCTATAACAAGAAAATCTTTCAGGTCTTCTGTGGGTTCTTGGTGGGTTTTTTTGTTTGTTTGGTTTTTTTTTGTTTGGTTTTTTTTTTTTTCTGTTTTTGGTTTTTTTGGAGTTTTGTTGGGGTTTTTTTGGTTTTTTGTCGGTTTTTTTGGTTGGATCTCTCACATACCCTTCCATGCGTCTATGAATTTACAATGAACTTGTAAGGCCTGAAAAAGTTACAAAGCAGGAACTGGAATATGCAAACTTTCTTTTCAAGAAGAAAGTCACTTTTAATACACAAATATGATTTTAGAGTAATCTTCAATTGATGACTGAAAGCTAACAGAGTTAAATACTTCAGACTGGTTCAGTTAAGATTTGTTATCATTGTCTAAAAGGTAAATCATCATTTGTTATTATGTTTAAATGTGAAAAGATATAATCACATAAGGCCTATAGTCTATGTTTGTTTAAACAGCTTTTCATTTCTCTGCTGCAGCACAGAAACTGTGGAAGAATGGAAGAAGGGTAATATTCCATTGGAAATGTTTTGGCAGACTTGAAGAAAAGACCTTGATAGTTCTGTTTTGCTTTGTTTTTCAGTTTGAATGTTTTCTTTTTTAAAAAAAACTTTGCTTTACAGAGTTGTCCTTAATGTTTTCATCAAAATCCCCAACAAGAACTTCTCTATGCTCCCTGATATCCTCCTTGGATATGGATGTACTCATGAACTTTTGTAAATATAGCCAACTATAGTAAAGAAATACCAGACTTCACTTTACTGACTTATAGTATCAGGAAGTGATCTTCAATGTCCTGGATAGTTAGCTGCACAGCAGAACAACAGCCACAGCCAAACTTAATGAAAGACACTCTTATCTTATCTGTGAGTTTTCCCCTTCTGTCATCTCACTTGGTTATCCTCAGTTATACTCAAATAAATATGTTGCACAAGTATAAAATCTGATTTGTAATAAACCATTGAAATAATTGGTAAAAATGCATTTAATATTATGGTGTATATTATATGTATATATAATTATGGTGTATATTTCACATACTTCAATATTTCCTCTAGAGCTGCACTCGTGTATTAATGCTGGGTTTGCATATAAGAAAGTCTTGAAAAAATGGCTCTATAATCAGAAAAAAAGTCAAAACACAATATGAAAACCAGTGCCTACACAAATCTTCATAATGACCTAAATTTTTCAAGTACACTGAAGACAAAAGTAACAGATCTCCAATCTATTCTAATTCTTGGCATGAAGGCTCCTTTATTCATGGACCATTGATCTGACAGAGTGAAAAGGCAATGACTTCTTTTTCTTTTAGTGGCTTACATCAGTCTATTGTGAGGGAAATAGACAAAGTGTTCAGATTTGTGTGCACTGGCATCAGACTGAACTCTTCTGCTAATTTCTATGTTTGTCTTCTCAAGGAAGACTGGGATTATATTCCATCCACTGTGTGCACTGTTGCTGGATGAGTTGTTCATAAAAGCACTTTTAGAAGCAGCTGTATAATCTTTTGTGTACAGTAATATACTAAAGTTTCTAGGAAATAAGCTTTACATTGGGGCAACTAAGCCATCTTGTTTTTTAACAAATTGGTGCAGGGGAACATATGTGTTTCTTTATGCTTCTGAAGAGGCACAAGGAATGAATATTTGTGGCTAGTATGTGTCATAAAGAAGTAAACTGAACCATCCAATGCGAGATTAAGCACTGCTAGGTAGGTAGTGTGAAGAAAAACACTATTTCAAACATTTTGCTTCCATGGGACAGATAGCTCTGGGTTCAGAATGCAGAAGATAACTATTAGACTGTGAAACATAAGTTTCATTGATTATTGTGTTAGATTTGAAATTTCATAGCACAGTACATAGGAAAATATCCAAACAACCTTTCCCACCCCATCCTGCCTACACACGAAGATTTCACCCTTCACACCATAAAACTTTCACTCATTGTTTGGATTTTCTTTAGGATATCGTAAACAATTACTATGGTGACGTGGGCTTTGTAGCACCATTGTGGAAGAACGAGAGTTAAATGTATCCCAGACTTAAAAACATTGCAAACCAACCTCTGTGGAATGCAAGGATAAAAATGTGATTACACTGTAAGGAAAGACCGGACATAGATACTGATTACTCCTCCCAGCTTCCTCCATGCTCTTTTTCTCCTTTCTTTTACATTTTAAAACATGACCCTTCTTGCAGCAGGCCAGGTTAGGAGAAGTAATTGGACCCAGCTGTCTTTTGTGTCATGACCCAAACCCAGAATGCAAAGTCCCTTTGTTTAGTCAGCCTTACTGCTGCTGAAGTGAAAGAAGGGAAACGGTAAATACCTGAGTCTCTTCTCAATCTTAGCATGCATTAGAGGAGCAAAAATTATTATAAAACTATGTGACATTTTGCACAGAGGCCTATCATTATTGATAGAAATGGAACAGAAAAATCACACTCGTATTTGTGGCTTCTCAGTGCTGAAAGAAAATTCATTAATCATTCAGTACCATAGTCTGCTGTTATACCACGCCTTCCATTGATCAAATGGATCTATGATTAATCGGGTTAATTGATTTTGTTACTTAAATCCAAACTACTTTGGCCATGGAATAATTTTAAGCTCTAGAACTAATTCTGAGAGAATGAATAGGGCTAAAAGAATACATTATCTTCTGATGATTAATATTGTTCTTCCAGTGACCAGCCAAATTACTTTCTGACCAGTTTGTACCTATTTAATTTTGTTTTGAACTGAATACAGTGATAATGATCAAGGGAGGCATGACATGACTTGTAACATTTTCCATGTTCTTATTATGAAGTAGATCTGAGAAATAAAGTCTATGAAAATAAATGGGAAAAATTTTGCTTAATTTGTTCACTTTTCTCTTCCTAGCAGTAAACCATTAAAAAAAATGTATATATATATTGTCTCCCCAGCCCTTAAGATTTATGAATTCAATGGAAATAAAAATGAAACATAAAAGACAATAACTTGCTAATCTCCAGTATTTTTTATTTCATCAATGAATAATTAACTTTTAAATTTGTATACGTTTTCCCTAAAATGAAATAAATTCCAAAAGGGAAGATCATTTCAATGAAATAACCACAAATTGGACAAGCAGCTCAAACTTTAAAATGCTAAAGCATAATGCTTTAATAAATCAAATTTTTTTTATTTCACTTCCTGTGTAAGAAAAAGCAATTTGTGAATACATTTCTTCACTATTTCATATCGCTTTTAAAATTTATTAATTAAAATTTCATTAGAACATCCCCCTATATCTGTCAGCAATTGCCTAAAGGCAAATTTTTAAAGAAAACATTTTAGCATCAACAGCAAATTGAGACAAGCAATTTTTTAAGGTTTTGAAATCTGTATGTTCTCATGGTTTGTGGATTATGTCACTTCAAGTGGATCTACAATCACCTATATTGGGGTGAGTTTAAAATCAGTGTCAGTGAGTCACACTTTAATACTCAGCACTGTTTGGTTCTGAACCTAAGAGCTGAGTGGATGAAAATCAATGATTTCCTTTAAAAACTCTCCTATTATTGCTGGAAGTAGATCAGAGCCTGCTACAACATATTGAAAATTCTTTGATTTCTGCTTTCAAAAGCCAGTGTTCCTGAGAAAATTATGCTTATTCTATTAAATATGTGCCACACCGTAGTTACCATAGACTGTAATTTTTTACATTTCCCCATAAATAGGATCTGACATAATGCAGAGCCAAAACTCAAAGTGTTCTTTATCTTCCAGATCTTACACAGGCTACTGAGCTTCTAAGTCAGGATTTGAAGGTGATTTCAAAACCAGATATTGAAGAATAGATAGAGCCAAGATTCATAATTGAAAGATAATGACTGAGGCATTCATCTGTGAAGTTTATGCATGTTTTCAATTAGTGGCAAATGTTCTTTACACAATTTAATATATGAGACAGGTTAGACTGCTGTCACGGTTTAACCCCAGCTTGGAGTGAGGCTCCACACAGCCACTCAGTCATTCCCCCCCACCAGTGGAATCTGGAAGAAAATCAGAAGGGTGAACTCTGGAAAACTCAAGGGCTGAAGACAAGAGATGAAGACCATTTAACAGGGAAAGCAAAAGCCAAGCACACAAGCAAAGTAAAACATGGAATCAATTCACTGCTTCCCATGGGCAGGCAGGAGTTCAGCCATCCCAGAAGAGCAGGGCCCCATCACATATAACTGATTTGGGAAGACAAATACCATCACTACAAACCTCACCTTCTTCCTCCCTATTCCCACATTTTATATACTGAGCACGATGCCATGTGGTCTGGAATAGCCCTTGGGTCAGTTTGGGCCACCTGTCCTGGCTGTGTCTCCTCCCAGACTCCCACACACTCCCAACTTCCTCACCAGTGTGTCAGTACAAAAACCAGAAAGGACCCTGGCTCTGTGCAATCCCTGTTCAGCAATAACACAAAACATCTCTGTATTATCAGCCACCTTTTCTGCACAAATCTAAAACACAGTCCCATGCCAGCCACTGTGAAGAAAATTACTTCAGCCGAAACCAGGAAATCTAGAATAAACTGTACAACCTTTCAAACAATAGAGATGTTCTTTAGGACAACTCATATATTTTGAAACTGGGGAAAAAAACCCATGAAATATTAAAGTGAAAGAAGGAAAATTAGAAACCTGCTAGCCATTATGCAGGAGTAAGGCATATTGAATCACAGAGCCCCTTTTAGGTGTGCACCCTGCATTCTCAGAAGAGCCCAGCACCTTTTCAAAACCTCCTTTAGATGCTCTTGATTACATCTATAGCTGTATAAACCCATCCTTAGCACAAAGAAAAGTTTTGTTGCTGTCATGACCAAGATTATGTCTTGAAACAGAGCACGCAAGCAAACAAGTCCCAAGTTTAAGAAAGAAGGAAGACAGATGTGCAAAGGAAAAAAATAAATGCTGTACCTGATGTCTTCATTTAATGAGTTGCCTCTTTCTGTGAAGGAATTCCTCCTAGATACCCATTTCTCTGCTTGGCTGTGTCTCAGCATTCACTCGTGTTGTACATCATTTATCAGTACCAGCTCTGGGAGATAACCAGCATCTGTGAGATGCATAGTATGTTTTGGATGAAAGCTGTCCCTGTTGCCTTTAACAATGCCAATTGTTCTACATCCCCAGTGTTCTGCACTTGTCTTTGGTGGTTAGAAGCAGCATTCTCAGATGCAGTGGAAAGTGTTTTGAATAAATATTAAGCAGACACCAAATATGCTATATATAAGTTTTGTATGAATGGTATTTTTAACTGTAAGTAAAGTAACAATAGGTTTTAAAATTTTTATGAGTGTCTAAATTAGGAACCTACTTTCTTAATTGTCTGAAGGTGTCTAAGGAAAAAAAAATATTGTCCTATGTTTTTTTAGTCAATAAAAAGAGTTAGGCGTTTCTGACTCAAGATATTGGATTGAGACTTTAAATCCCAGACCCTGGAGGCTCTCACATGTTTGACAGCAATTCCATCCACATGACACTTTGGTAGAAACAATTATTTCCTTCAAAAATATCTGCAGGAATTTTGTGTCACAATGTGATAGCTCTCTGCTGCAAACCACCCTATCTGCATCATTCAATCCAGTCTCCAGAAGCATTGGGACATGAGGAAACTTTCTGATGCATAGAGATGTCGGACTCATCTCAGCATGGTGTCCAAGCAAACTGTCTGTGGCTGCTGTGATAGCAAGAAAAACAGCTGAGATCTGTAAGAAGGAGACTGCCTCAGGATCTCTGTGTTCCCTACTTAGAAGTTACATGGATCCAAATTTAGGAAGATGGAATAATTTCTCAATTTTCATTCTAACCTTGACATAGGGAATTTCTGGAGTTATCCTCCAGATGGGAAATTACAAATCTACATTTTAGTACAGAAGTCACGGAGTTGTTGTGTTCACCTTTATCTTTTCAGTTGTGAAGAACAGAGATCAACACCAGAGATGGGATCCCATGACTCCTCAAATATACATCCTTACATGAATAATTGGAAAATAAGACTAAACATCATAATGAAAATAAAGGGAGGATGATATCACGAAAACTGTGTTGGAGGATCTAATTTAAGGTTTATACTCTGCAATGGTTTTTAAGCAACTTGCCATTTCTCATTGACACTCTGGAGCTTTTTATTAGCTTCATAGATGAGATGATGGGGACTTGACATACTGGTCAGCTCCACAGTTGCTCAAAGACACTTCTACTGCAGAAGTCCAAAACCAGGTCTTTACTCCTTCTGTTAATTTGAAAGTTTGAAAGTCTATGAGAAGACAATGCCAATGCTTGCAAGTCCAAGGAAATTAGTCTCTTTTCCTTAAATTAGCTTTCCCAGTTTTACTATACTGTCAAAATACTTTCTACAAATTCGTTCCTATTATTTGATTTTGTTATTGCCTTGGACTTCAACAGCTATTCTGCAATCACAAGAATGGAGGTTGTCAAGGAGAACTGATTTTCTGCTTAACTACAGGCTATTTATCATTCTTGCACTGTATCTCTGTGTATTTGCTGAGACATAAGTACATCAGTCATCTGTCATATGCTGGTTTGCAACTAGATCTGGATCGTCCCCTTTTATTTTCTCTCCATGCAGGAGGATGAAAGGACAAGGCAGTGGTGACTTCAGCCTTGCCCTGAGCTGTTGCCAGGGCACAACTGAGAAGTAATAGCAAGTTCTGCAACCCAGTGAAGTTTCCATGTCCTCCACTTCTGAGCTATGTGCTTTGTCTTAAGTCTTGGCAGGTTAGTTAAGGTTTCAGGTTCATTTGAAATTTGATTTATTTCAGGCACTCTCAAGAGGTTTTATTAATACTAAGTGCAGTGGGAAGCCCTCTGATTATCATTTATATGATCAGATGAGATAAAAAATAGGCAGATAGGGGTTTATGAAGGTATAGGAGGGAATGCTTCTTAAATAAGATTTTTCCAATCACATAATCATCATAGATATTAAGAAGTTATTCTCATTTGCAACATTCCAAACCCACTGCACAGAAATGGATTTTGGTGACCAGTAGTACAATTAAAATAGAGAATGAAACACTGTGAAAATATCTATAGTTTTTCACCTGTCTGTATTATTTCTAAGTTTCATTATCATTCATCAGCTTCCATTAATCCTATGTGGCCCTAACACTGCTTCATAAGACACTGATTTTTCCACAATCAAATAACTTCTCTGACTTGATGTAGATTGACAGTAAACAAGGGCAATTGCAAAACTGAAACAGTGACAAAAAGAGAAGTATCTGTAACCAACTAAACTACACCATGATGTTTCCTAATGTATTTAACAGTAGTTTTAAAAATTTTTGATACTGAGAATTTTCCAGTTGTTTATAATTGCAGATGCTGAAATTTTCTGTGTGGTAATCCTAGTCTTCTTCACTGAAAAAAAAACAAACAAAAAACCCCAGCCCAAAACAAACAAACCCCACAAGCCTATTTTACACTCTGGTACGTCTCAAAGAAGCTGTAAGGTAGTTGCATGGAAGTTTCTGATCATTGAACCTATAGTCTTTTGGGAATCTGGGTGTTGACAGGAATACTTTGCTATTTTCAAAACTATCCTGGAAGCTAAATTATTATTTGCCTGATTTTGCTGGATGAATGGGTTAATTTTTTATTTTTTTTAAATATAAAATTGTATTCCAAAGCATTTAGAAAAAGAACAGCAAGCACAGCCTTAGCAAAACTAAAATATGATTTCCCTCACTTACTTCTTTAATAGACACATCAATCTCTCTTGTCATGGTTTAGTTGCTATACATATAGAAAAAATCTCTTTTTTATTCAGACGGATTTTCTTTTATTCTAGACTGAGGAAAACTAGCAAACAAGAAAACTGAAAAGGAGGAATTTTAATAGGCTATTCCCAACCGAAACACTAAATGGGAACTCCTTCAGCAGGGAGCATGCTATGCTTAAAGGCACAGTTAACCCTGAATATTTGTTTTTCTTGTGCTATTTATAAGCTTCTCACTCCTGTTTGTTTTTTAAATCCCATCTAGTATATGAAGAACTGTATATGAAGAATTATCACAGTCTTCCATTTTTAAAAACATATTGGATATGTGCACTGCACCTACAGCCACTTTAACTTACCTGATAAACTAAGGAGCAGTCAAGAGTTCCCATAGATAATGCTGCCCTGGACACAGATATGATGCCTGGAGAGTAATTATGGTTTTATTCCGAGCAGTTTGGCTCTAGTCCTTTCAACTTTTCTCAAGATTTAATAGCTCACAGATCCTTTTCCCCCTTATTTGATCTCTCCTTCAGAGGACCCTGGGTATTCAGGTGCTGCTGCTACACTATGCTGAGACTAAATAAGGGCTTCTTGGAAAATCCTACCTTATCCTTCTCATGGCCCATTGCTCCTGACTAGCTTTTATGCCTTTCCCCCCAAGGGACTGTTCTGATGGCTCTTAAGATTCATGGGAACCTGTAGAAATCTTCCCAAGTCCTGTCAAAGTGCTGATATTTATTTTTAACCTGAAAAATTATTTTAGAAATTAATGGTAGATATGTGCTAGTGTATGTATGAAGTAGAAAATATTATAAAATAATGAATCCTTCTCAACATTTGCAACTGTCCAGGAGTTTCATATGACAATTTTAAAGGTGTTTTTCTCTTTTTATAGTGATTAATGGGGTATGATATTTTATAGTGATTTTATAGGATAATGGCCATTGTAGACAAGTTTATCAATATGCTCAAAATTCAAAGCAAGTATTACTGCAGTGCATCTTACACAGTAAGCACTTTCACAAAGTTCTTCATATTTTTCCTTCTTCTTAATTTATCCCAAGTATGCAAAACCATTTTAAGCTTTAACTATTTCACAGCGAATACTAAAAAAAAAAGGAAAATATCATGAGCAATTTCACTTTAGTCTGATTTACTAAATTTCTAAAGTTTATATTTCAGTGCATATATTTACTATGCAGATTCGTTTTCCAGAATAGTATTTTCAGACTAAACATGGAAATTTTTCTTCAGGAAAAAAATCATAGAAATTTAGTGTGAGGGCTTAAAATTCTGTTTTGTGCACATTAAAAAGGAAACTAATATTGATTTCTGAACACAGAAAATTTTACTGCATTTCACAGTAAAGATAATGGAATCAGCAGACAGGAAAGGAAGGACTGTGACTTATTTCCTGGATGCCTCTGAAAATTCTCTGATCCTTTTCAGTTATGATGCTTCCATGATTGATAACTGACACTTCAACACTCAGTTAAATTTCTAGATATACTGAGCAAAACACAGAGACACATAGACATGTATATATAAAACCACATTTATCTCTAAATTTTTTATTATTTAGAAGGAAAATATACTGCTTTTCTCCACCAACATCTCAGGACATGTCAAGGTAGATGCATACTGTGGCATAAACAGATGTAAGGATATTTACAGATGTAAAACTATTCTTCAAGATTGGTCTTCCAAAACAATTAAATATGTCATCTTCCAGAAAGGAGAATTTAACTTCTTATTGCCCTGAAATCTGAAGCTTGAGTAAGAAACTTTACTGCCTAAGGAAAGTTTTAGATTATAAAAACAATTGAGAAAATCTTCTTGCCTTCATTCTATAAAATTGCTCTGCCACTCTATTTAACAGTTAAACTCACATGCCTTAATTCAACTTTTTGTTTTTAAACTTACCTTCAGCATACAGATCACTGTTGAATGTCTGAAGTTCTCAGAAGACATCAGTTTTTCATAAATATCCCACAAACTGTACACACTGAGTGCTTCAAACTCTGCTTAAATAATTGCAAAAGTCCCTGGATTGAGATTTGGAGAACTGTAGCTTCTACTGCTGTTGTCATGAGGATTTCAGTCCATTAGCAAACATACAGGAGGGATAAGAGGAGAACTAACAAAATGCCAACTTGCTTCCTGTGATATTTAATGTCATATTCAAAGGGCAGAAGATTTCTTGTCTGCACATGAACTGTGGTAAAGTTCTGCAGCTAGAAAAAGCTAATATTAAGATTAAAACTTCATACTGACCCAGGCACATGTCAGTCACTATGAAATTCTGAATTTTTTGCTGTGGTTGTGCTAGGTCTGCTCACGTTAACCTTTAATACTAATAATAAGTTTAAAAACTCCTTCACTCCACCTTTTCCACTAGACTGTATATATTAATGTGTTCTTCTTAAAATAATAGTATCTTACTAATTTGAAAATTTTCTGAAAGAGCTAAAGATAATCACTGTAAAATATTAATTCCTACCTAAAGTTTTCATGCAGTTATTTTTGTCCCTGAATCTGTCTTGGGGGTTTCTTGCCTGATGAAAGCTTATTTAAAACTATTTTTTTTGATTTATTAAGTTATCTTGTTCCCTAAAAATTCAAATAGAGGAAACCAGTGATAAACTATTGACAGCCCTGCACAGTATGTTTTATATTGCTTTGGAATTTCAATGCTTCTTATGTTTAACCTTCCTGATTTTGTAACACAGATTTGACAACAGACACACCCTTTCAGAAAGTGATTGACTGCTGTCATGATGAGAATTCTAAAAGAAATTCCTGCTACAAACTGAAAAAAAAAAAAAAGCTTTTGTAGAGTAAGCTTTTGCAGTATTCCCTGCTGAAGCTGAACACAGCATGATACTGAAGGTGTAAACACTTTGAATGGAAAATGCAAAACTCAGAATGTTCAGAGAGAGTAGCTACACCATTGTGCTGTGCTCTGGTTTGCCTGCAGAACACATATTTTGTTTTATTTCGTTTTGTTGCGTGCCTTTCTCCTTCCTTTTGTCATTTCTCTGTTTAATGTCAGTGCATTTGCAACTTCACTAACCCTGGTTATTAGTCACCACTCAGAGCAGTAGAAGACAGAGACATATCAAGCAGGATAGCTTGGTCCCCAGTTGTTGCTGTTGTCTATAAATAACACTGTCGGACTGCCTAGACACCACAGTCATTTATATGAATTCCACAGAACTGCCTAAATGTGCTTTAAAAAAGGGCCATAAACCAAAAGTGTAGCATAAAAAATTTCCTTCACTTTTTTTTTCTGATTTTATTATAAATTATAGAAAATGATGTTGTGTACATAGTTAAAGATATGTGCGCTCATTGAGAATAAGGTTTCTGACCTTAATTCTCAAACTCCTAGTGTATAACAACTCACAAAAAATAGTATTCTATTTACTCTAAATTTATTTTCTTGCAGGTCACAAGTGTTATCACTTTATGCATCTACACCCCCCACACCAGTTCCATGTGTCAGAAATCACTAAAAAGTATAATAGTCCCACAGTTGGTTTTCTATCCTCTCCTGTTAATATTTTCCAATATTTCCAGAAAGATTTCCACTCAACTTTTTTTTCTCCTCCCCCCTACATATCACATTTTCCAATGTTTCCTCCTTTCTCTCAGCTTTTTGAACTTTAGGTCCTTGCTTATTAAATGACAAATGCCTCATTTTTCTAGCATTGCTCACACATTGGTTGAGAACTTGAGTCAACAACAAAGTGTAGAAGAAAACAAATTTATTTTCAGTTCTGGATGACCTTATTTTCTGGACATTCTGTTTCCTGACAGCAAATGAGGCTGACATCACTTACAGTAAATGAACTTACGATTCTGATTTTCTGTGCAAGTAATTGTGGTAACACAGGCAGATAGAATCTGGTTCTGGGAACTAAAGGCTTGGAAAGCATAGTTTTTTATGTTTGGAATCATTTGCCTAATTGTAGTTTTTTCACTTCCATTACTTAAAAAAAAGTCTATAACTTTCTCAAGTAGCAAAAATGCTTTAAAATATGTATATGTATTTTAATATAGGTTTTGCTGACTCTGTGGAAGAAGAGCAGGTTGATTTCTTCAATTGTATTTGCTTTCTGTTATTAGGAGAAAGAAGTGGAATATACAAGTGTTTCCTGTGCTTCAAAACAGTTTTTGAGGCCTCCTGTGGATTTTCCTGTATGGAAAAATAGGTTGTGTTTTGGTTTTGATTTTTGTTATTATTATTATTATTCCTGAGCCCATTCATATTTTTCAGTGTTGCTATTTTTCATCTGCAATTCTGAAGCAGTGGCAGATTGCTTTTCTGTGTTAGATAATATAATCAAATAGATCAGTGTTAAAGAATACTATAATCTCAAAAATTACATCAATTTGAAAACACTGTGCTTGCTCTTGTTATAATTTACAAGAAACATACCATATTTCTATAAAGAAAGGTGATGAGAGGATAATCTAATTTCTTTCAGTATGTTTACTATATGCATTTCACAGCACTTTACAGTCAGTTTCAGTTTCTTGTGTAATGTCTGCTAGACAGACTCCCCTGTTTCTTTGGTATAGTCAGGAATATTATTTTAGATGGAAATCATCACTCTAAAATCACAAGAGATGAAGGGGAGATTGTCTACTACACACAATACTTGAAAATATATATATTTTTTTTAAATAGCTACATTTTAGATAGATGATGCCTTGCCAAGTAAGCTAGTATTTTCAGAATATTCAGTGAGATTGTGTTCTTCCCTGCTTTCTATGTGTTAGCATATCATGCATTTTTCAGGTTTTAATTATTTAAATTATTTAAGATTTTTTCTTCCACTGAAGCAACCTCAGTATACATATATTTGAATGTGTGTTGCCTAATTGCACATACATTTTCCTAATGAATCTTGAGATGAAATTCCTATAGAGATAAAAAATTTTAATATGCAGTGCTCAACTTTGCACTTGCTTAACATGCAGTTCGAAATCTGGAGATACTTAAACACAGAAAGTTCTATTACTAAATTC
This sequence comes from Luscinia megarhynchos, assembly GCA_034336665.1. Taxonomy (NCBI): domain Eukaryota; kingdom Metazoa; phylum Chordata; class Aves; order Passeriformes; family Muscicapidae; genus Luscinia; species Luscinia megarhynchos. Next base: position 48,057,532 of record JAPFBE010000002.1, on the reverse strand, counting down.
TAGCTATTACTCCTTCACACTGAATCTAAATCCAATTAATTTTTAATAAATTATTCTAAACTAGTGTGTCACAATCTTTCCTTCCTTTCCTCTTTTTTGGTCAAAAATGTTTCCAGTTCTCTATTTTTCTAATTACTTGCCGTTGGAATCCACTTTTTTTTCCTTTTCTTTATAGAGATTGCACAATTTTTCCCATAAATTCTCCCATAACAAATTCATCTTTAACTTCATGTAGCCTTCTAGTTTCCAACATATCAGAGAATTGCAAACTTATCAGGAGTTCAATATGGTGGACAGAGTCCTGATTCTGTAAGTTAGAAAAACAATCAAAATTTGACGCTTGTAAAATGGAGGGAAAAACAATAGAAATAGGGAAGTGGCCCCACAAAGGCCTCACTGATAAACATAAAACAGTATATCACAAAGTAAAGGAAACAGAGAAAGAGCTGATTTTACTGGAAAAGAGAAGGAATGTAATATCTACTGTGAATTAGAGGACAGTAGCTCTGCAGAAAGGCAGGAAACAGAGCTGGAAAGGATTTATCCTGAATTAGACCAAATCTAGTTTTTTGGGCCAACTGATAAAATCTGAACTAGGATGGCCTATGATTACAGATGAATTATTTTTAAAATTAATTTCTGGGTTTATGCAAGAATTTAAGATGTCATGCTTAGGACATCTGTACTTCATTTGCAATGGTACTTTAGAATAAAAGGGTGCTGGAAAATATATGCTGAAAATTAAGTGAAACAAAGTCACCTAATGTTGCTTCTATCAGTATGGCTATAGTTTTTGATTAAAAATCTCACTTTTGTTTATACAGAATTGAAAATAGGAGTTTGGCAGTATTAAATATCAAAAGAAAATCTTTGGATTTAGATATCCAAGTTTTAAAAAAGTGTGCTTACTTCATAGTTCTTGAGTAATCAGTGAAAAACTGAAACACTAGAAAAACAATGAGAACTGTGATTATATTATTCACTTTAAATTATTTGCTCATAAAACACAGGGTACACTTTAAATCTCAAGCCTGTTACAATTTAGCCTGTCAGATGTCATTGACACCCATGAAACTGCAGAGAACAAAAGCCTATATCTACCTTTGCTTGCTTTATATATTTATAAGGAAAAACAATAAGTTTTGACTAGAAGGCCAGGGCAAAAAGATTGTTCAATGAGCAGTACAAGCACAAGGCACTATTGACATTTTGTGAAACTGTGATTTGCCAGCTCATATTTCTAACCATATACAAACAGAAATAAGCTTGGAGGGATATGGATTTGATCTTCATTTTATAAAATATATTTTCAAGGAGTGATCTTTTGGAATTTCCTCTAAAAAAAAAGGAATCAGTGAAGATGAAAATATTCTTGTTTCTTTTTCCTCTGCTGCGTTGCCTCAGATGTGTGAAATTTTCCTAAAATTTCACACATCTTGATTTTCAAGTAACTTTATAGTAAAAACTCCATACAAAATAAAGCCAAAACAAAAAACCCCACATCCCATTCTAAAAATATTATGAAATAAATAAAATATTAAAATCATAAATTAATGGAAGTTTTTTTAACATTTAATGGAAAGGGTAACATATCGCAGTCTGTGAACACAAGTCTTTTATTTATGTAAGTAAAATCATATAGAAGGACTAGACCTTCAGTAGATGGTTACCTATAAGCTACCTCCTTACCTGCCCTGTGTTAGAAATATGGTTTTGTACTCCAGTGGTATTTTGCGAATCTGAGAATTTTAAGATATATTTAGGCTAGTTCAGACTAGAAAGATTGACCCTGTTTAAATTTATCTCCTCCTGTATTCTACATAAACCCAGAAAACCCTGCATTTCTGGGCAACATTCTAAAAGAAAGTCCTTCTGTCTTCCTTCATTTCAAAAAGTGAACATGTGATTTTATTCAGAAAAAATAATTTTCTAATTCATGACAGTTATTTATAAAAGCAATTAAATACATTTGTAGTTGCCCATCAATTTCCAAACTGAAAATTTCCACAGAATGAGCGGTGCTTTGTTCTATCTATTTTATCTTTAATCTTGTTGATTGAAAATTACAGTTCACTGCTGTAATTACACCAGAATGCATTTCCTGGGGACCTTTCACTGTTTTGAATTTAGTTATAAAAACCTATTGATTTTCCACTCAGCCCCTGTGAAACTTGAAAAGTGTAGTAAGGATGGGAGATCTGCAGAGCCATATAGACAAGATGATTTCTGTATGTTTTACAGCAGAATTAGGAACCCCATTGAAGAGAGCTACCCATCTGCAGATAAAACTCAAATACCCAATCAAAGAATTCTGAAGATACTTAAGGATAAAAACTACCAACAAACGCAGAGCAAGGTTAACTGAATATGAACCCTACATGCTCTAAATTGGTAGCTTTCTGATGTTTGAGGTTTTCAGCTATTTAAAAGTGCTAACATTACCTATTATTTTCTCCTTTAAATGCAGAAAACAAAAAGGTCAAATCTCGCACAAAAGTATTTACTGTGAATGAAGTTCTGAAAATGTGAACTTATGATTGCAAATACAAGAGCTCCAGCTCTTATTTATGTGAATTTTACTCCTGACACTTATACTATAAAGGTAACTGGAGTTCTCAAAATATTTTTAGTGATCAGAACTTTTGTTCATAGATTTTTCCTGAAAAATCCATTCACTTACTGCTGCTAGAAAACAGCCTTGCATCTAATAAACATTTCTGCTTGTCTGAACAGCTCAACTATCTAAACATTCAGAATGATCACAGCCAGTGGTCTCTCAGAAGTCAAAGCATTTTTTCCCCTGGATTTTTAAATCAACCATACAGAATCTTGTAATGCTTTTGGGTTGAAGAGAAGCAAGAATTCAAGCAGAAACTTATACATAGGTGCTTACTAAGATATAATATGAAGATAAAGATATTTAAAAACGAGAATATTTATTTCATAGCAATGATAAAAAGGAACAGAAACAATCAAACAAAGAAATACAGACCATTGGAAAAAACAGCATTGGAAGACTAAAATTTTCCTTCTCTCTCTTCTTTTTTTTCCCCTCTCTTTTTAATTATTTTTTCCCTTTTCAAATTGCAGCAGCAAAATATAGATTTTATAAATTACCTTAATGTTTTAAAACAACTATCTGGGTAGTTATATTTGCATTAGTTTTGGTTATTATCCAGCCTGTGATTTATGTATGCCTAAACTGTAGTGCTATTTTTTCAAGCTGGAAAGGAATGGCATCTCTTATTAAACTAATTGATAATAATGAAGAAAGAAATCAGAGGTGTTCAGTCCCTTAGGCTTTCTTTTTCAGACATCAGGATTAACAGAACAGAGTGTCCTGATAAGTGCCCAGCATTTCCACCAAAGCTGTGACAGGACATATGTAGGTCATCTTAGTATGGAACAAAAAACAAAGGACCCAGCATTGTCAGGGACATACTTTTTAAAAGAATAGGACCTCTCAGTGTAGAAGAGACACCAATTCCTCTGTGCTATTTTATGAGGAAACAATTTTTATCCCTTCATCACATGGGTCTATTTATACCTTGGTCTTATAGTTTATCCATTCTGGAACAAAATTACAGCCTCATAAAATAGTGCAGTGGTATTCTAACTACATAATTACAGTTCAATGTGAAATATAGTAGGCTGTTATTAAGAAGCTATTGTTTTGTTTAAATGCTGATTATAAAGTAGTATTAAAAACATCAATTGATACAACATTTATAGGCAAAGTATTGTAAATATATGAGCAAATAATATACATTTAACAATTATAAAGCATATTTACAGGGTTTTTTTAAATTTCATAAGTCCTGATAAATGTTTGGTATTCTTTTTATGACTATATCATAGCCTCTATTAGCTCCACTAAGATAACTGGTTTCTGTAAATACTTGAGGTAATTTCATTCTCTGTATCCTCCCTTAAAATATACCTTGCTGCAATTTTTATGCTAGATTATCCTCATGTATAGTGTAAAGGCTTCTTTGATTAAGGCTGGATGAATCACACAATATTGAGACTGAGTTAACAGGGATTGAATAACTTCCCAAAATGTTAATAGTTACCTGCACTTAACAGAGAATACTCCAGAGTCCCTATGTTTAATGACTGGAGACCTTACCTTCATACTCTCTTTTAGCCTTGGTTAGGAAGCTGATTACAAACCTTTATTTCTTTATTCATCCAGGAAATACAAATGTTGAGAGAAAATCACAGTAAAAACTACATCAGAAGTTTGCCATGAGTCTTCACAGAGACTAAGTCTGCATCCTAATCATGCTATAGTGCTCTCCTCCCATTTAATAAATGCTATAATTTAGAATTTGAAATATTATGTTCCACTTCTATATCCAAATCAGAAATTTTAGGATGCCTGAACTAACAGTTAAACAGAAAGTCTGCTAATAGTTGATTTTCTTTTCAATAAACTGTGAGTTTCTGTCTAAATAAATTTGGTTATACAAGATTCTATGGTAATCTTGTTGAATTTTAGCTTGTGTCCCATAATAATGAACCATATTAAATGCAGATATGGCAGTTGCTCATTTGGCTGACATAATAGGAATTGAGCCATGGAACTCCAGAACAAAAAGCAAAAGCTATTGCATTACTAGCAAAATCATCAGCATGTTCTTACCAGGGGCTATGAGAAGTTACACCCTTTGTGTAATGGTTCTGAAGGGTGCTTACAGTGTAGTCTCACTAATAAAATCTCTATTTCCATTGTTCAGACAAAGTCCAAAACATTGGAAAATAAATCTACAGCAACTTTAACAGGAGTTTAGATGCCTCGTATGCATGTGGGAACTTATGCATAGACATGTAAACTTACGAGTCTAAATTTGGTGTTGAATTTCAAGCAGATTTTATAACTTAATTCTCTAGGGCGGAAGAGATTTATGGGTTTTACTGAGCATTCAGTGGCCCCTGTAAAGCTCTCTGAAGCCATGAGGATTCCTTTCCCCAGCTGATAACATGAGAAGAGATCTCTGTTAGTCCAACTGATGTTTTCTGTTATATCTCTGAGGGGCTTTCAGAGCCAGCTCAATGAAATTCTGCTGTCAGGATGTAATCTGCTGCAACAGAAACTAGATAGACTTAGCAGTTGTACAAGGAAGGTGAGGACTTAATCTAAGGGAAAAAAAATACCCTTGTCTAGAAACCCAAACAAGGTTTTAAGAAGACAGGAATATCTGATTTAATGAAACATGGGAGAAAGCCCTATGGAAACAAAGTTTATGATACTGTGCTGTTTATCCTTGACTTAGAAGAGGCTATCTCAAACCAGTTCCTCTATTTTCAAAAAGTACCACAATCTCTCCACAGAGTCCCATCACTACAGATTTTAAAAAGAGTGGTAGGAAATTTACTTTTTTTCTACAGAGCAGTAGACTACTAAGAGGTTTTCAGGTGATAAAATACGCTTGTGTCAGACTGAGAATAAGCCCTACACCTCAAGCAAGCACGAAAATTGTTTCCTTCTCTTTGCTGTCTCTGTGCAATGGGGTACTGTTATTTTCTTCAATTCAAGTAAATTCACTTTTTGCAGAGGGTTGTTCTGATTTATTTTCACTGTATCAACAAATATTTTTACTATTTCAAGAACTTGGTTTTGGATAAAAATAAGACCTATGCAGTAACACATTCAACAACATAGGCTTCCTGCCCCTTCCCATTGTGAAACCTCAGTAATATTTGAACTCATTGATTTATGAAGCCTAATCTCAGAGACAAGTAGAGATCTTAATTTTCTTCTCCTTATGGTTGGCTATGTATTGGTGGCTGCATTTCTGCTAAATTGCTGAAAGGTACCATCAGCTATGGGCCCTTGAACATCCCAGCCAGTGCATCTATTTTCTTTCTCTGCAGCTAGGAATTCCTATAAACACTTCTGGGATATTTTGCTAACCTTTTTGTATTCCTTTTTTTCTTCTGTCTGCTAAATTATCTCATGGTGTCAAGTTAAGGAAGTAGGAATAATTTAATAAAGATGTGGACACAAGTATACAAATATTTTGAATTAAAAATAATTCCACTTTGGACTAGAATAAATTAGAATCTTTAATTTCAAATACATCAATATGAACAGAACAACTAAATTTTGCAAAGAGGTGTAAAACTGTTAACATTTTATTACTATATAGAGAGGAACTGCAGCTTAACCCTCGGAGCTGAAGTAGAACTGGCAGGAGACAAACAGTTTAAGCAGATTTTTGTCTGTAGCTTGAGAATGTTTGATATAAAAATTGCTGGGAAAAGCAGTAAAAATAGGATCCCTTTAAGTCATTTGTGAGCTCTCGAAAACAGCAGCGGGATACATGTCCTATAGGCAATTCCATTTGTAAATGACTTCTGTGGGAGCTATTCATAAATAAAATGAGCAGAGTTCAGAATAAAAATGATGAAACTGACACTTTTTCCCACTGAACTTGCCAGTTGGAAGGAAGGATCAGCTAGTGAGCCATCTCTAACACAGAGGATATAGAGGTAACCACTAACGAGTGCAAATGTATTGGGAGCTTTTTGGAGGTTTCAAGTGCCAATAGATAATCTGCAGCTCTCCTTAACTGCAGGGAAAAAAGGATTCAAGTCGATAGGGGAAAAGGACTTGAAAATGTTGCACTCTGTTCCTTGATTTAAATTCTCAGACAATCATGCTAGAAAAGGAAAATTGGCACAATAAAAAATGAAAACTACAGCCTCAAGAGGGCAAGCATTTATGCTTAACAATAATCAGAAATCATGGACAAGAAATTTTCAACAATAAAATTAAATATAGAGCTAATATAGAGAAAAATCAAATAAGGTCTTAGAGTTTACAACAGTCTCTATTCCTTTAATAAGCTTTGGAAGCTACTCTGTGCTTAAATATGATAAATGATTTTTTGTAAGTTACAAAATTTCAGCATCCACATGTAAAAGCCCAGAGAGACAATAGTAGAGGAGAGCTTTTATATTCTGTCCAAATCTCATACAAAATATAAAGTAAGGATTTAAATCCTTCTAAGATAAAGCTTTCAAAAGACCAGAGTTTCTTTCTGCTTTATCATACATTATGGAATGGCAGAAATTTGGAGAATTAAACCAGCATAGAGCAAAAAAATGAGTAATATAATCATCTGATTTCAGAAACAGCTTTGAATTTTTTCCTAGTAAATAAAGATTAAAACAATATATGGGAGAAAATACGAAAGCTTAAAGGAAAATAATAAATACAACTGTAGGTTTGATGACCCTTATTGTCATAAAGGGAGGAAATAATTGTCAAAAGATCTTCTACAATCTAATTCTAAAAATCTGTTTATTTCCAAAAGTATTGCTCCATCTTTGTTGACTTGTTTTCAGAAATGTTGAAGAAAGTTGAAGAAAGTTGAAGAAGTGCATTACATATATATATATATGTGCGTGTGTATGTGTGTGTGCATATACATATGTGCACACACATATCTGTAAAAATGTATTAAGAATGTTGCATGATATTGTAATAATTTAGAATTCACAAGTAACATATTTAACTATTGGCCATTACCCCTATACTTCTACAAAATTTGTCATGTTAATGCATACTTAGGAGACTGAGTTTTGGTCTACTCTGCAATGCACAGTATGAGATTTTTATGGTACATCAGCATGGGGGGAGTTTATGCTTCATTGTAAATTCCACACAATCAGGAAAAGGTCATCTTTCCTGTTACCAAAATAAAACTATACTCCCAATGTCACATTCAATAGGACATAATGTACACCAAAATGCCATGTTAGGTTTAATACCACCATTTCCCACTCCCCATCCCAAAGTGGAAAGAAAAAAAAAGGAAAAGAAAAAAACAAAAGTAAAGAAATAAGATAGTCAAGATAATAAAACAAAAGAGGAAATAAGATAAAAAAGAAAGGAAAATAACATTTAAAAAAAAAAAACAAAAAACCAAAGCAGAAGTAAAAAGTAAAAAAAACCCACAGTACTGAGCCTCAACCACAAAAAATTGTTTTCAACTGGCTTAAATCTCAATTGACTCAAAGACTGGCAGAGATTTTTTTTTTTTTTTGAGAAGAAGTGACTTTTTTAAACTTTTTTTTTTAGGTACATTTGTTTGACTAATGAAATAGTTGCTTCTGAAAATATTTATTTGCTTTAAAAATTCAACACCTCTATATTTGGTTTATTTAAGTGTTTTCAAGTGCTAGCTATTGTACTAATCCTCCTGTGGCTACGGAAAATAATACTATTATACTGATTGATTAACAAAGTCTATATAAAATATTATTAGTTAGCCTTTAATTGCCCCATGGTGGGTAACACAGTAATGATTCTTTTCACTTATATTATCGAGTATATTAATCAGTTGTAATGGCTTTGCTGCATTCCAGAATTTGTTCAAATGCAAATCATTATAGTTGTATATTCTTTGGACATTAACTGAATGCCATCTAATTAATTTTTTTTGGTTGTGGTCAGGTGACATACTGACAATGAACAAAGAATTATCTTTGATATCAGAAAACCTTAGTGGATTTCTACCTTTCTGTTCCTGGTCACCCATTACAATCTTGGACCAGTGAAACAAAGAGCATTCACAAAGATCATTCCAGAATCTAGAGAATTTGAAAATAAAGACACATTTACAAAATCTGGAATGAATAATAAACGCACGCACTTTGTGAAAACTTATACGCTAACATTATAAGCAAAGACATGGGTACTTATTAAATTAGTTCTTCCCACTTTGCAGACACAGGAGACCAGAAATTATGATGACCCCAAACCAATTAAACCAAGAGGTTATTCCAGCCAGTGTCATCTCTGCAAAGTCCTACTGCTTTGTGCCAGAATCAGAAATCTGACCACAGTACAGACCTGGGGGTATATGAGCAGAGACTTGTGCCCTTTGAAATCTAATGCAGTCCTCCAGCTACAGATGTCTTCTCTCACTCCTGGCAGGCTGCATCACCTGGAAAACGGGAGGAAATAACCATGGCAGTCAAATAAAACTCCAGGGCATGGCACAATTCAGGGTGAATGGTCCAGCTGCCATCAGGTATCAATGCTGCAATATTTCTGTGAGTCACAGTCAGTTCATGTAACACAGTCAGACATGCTGAAACACTGACAGTAAGATTCTTAAAAGATTAAATTAATTACTGTTTTAATACTGTTGCTGTTATTATAATTTCTTCCAAAGAAATGAGCTACAGAGAAGTGCCATTAAGAATCTTGAAATTTGCTGCTACGCTATGTATATGCATCACTGATATATGTAGCTGTCTGCTGGATTTGGTTTAGATCCTGTGCTGTTCATTGGAATTCCATGTTTGCTTTTAGTCAGTGACACCACTTGGAAACCACTTTCATAGGTCACAGATCTCAAAAACCAGAAAGGTGACATTAAGATTGTGGAGTTTTTTTAACCAAAAGTCAAACCAAGTGTTTAGTTTTTCCATCAAGTCAAAAACTGCTAGCAGCTTTTCTTCCTCTGCTGTATTCTCTCTTTCCATATTTACAGCCCTGTATGGTCTGCTGAACAAGAGAACATACTGCAACAAATCTCAGCTGTAAAAATGTCTTTTCTCATTCTGGTTGCTGGCACAGTTTTATCTGTCTTTTCCTGCTCTCTTCCTCCTTAATTTAAATAATATGATAAATGAATAGAAATAAAAAAGGAACTCTCCTGTTATACCTTATTATATTGTTAGCAGTGACAAATATCTATTTTCTCAGAGATGTCACCATGCTTCCTTTTAGCACCTTGCCTAGAAGATTTTCTGAAACAGGATGGCTCCCCTTACTCTCATGGAAACTTTGGCATTTTGTATCCTGTTGCACCTGTTTAACTGACTTATTTTCTGACCATTTTGTTGCTTAAATAATGCATATATATAAAATATATATATTTATATTTTTATATTTATGTACATATTTCTATAAAGGCTACATTAATAGGATTTAGACAGGTATCAGTAAGGTATTACACCTGATTTTAATGTAGTTTATTGTAATGCCTTGTATCAAATCAAATTCTAGTCCCTTTTCTGCTGAGCAGCAGCTGAGTGAGGCTAAGATCTGTCAGATCCCTTAGATCTGAGTAATTCCCATATAAGCCACCATACAGCATATGTTCTCCTGCTGTGTGCTCACAGCATGGGAAAAGCAACCAAGCATCCATCCTCAGTGACTGAGGAGTGGTACTAGTTTACTAGCAAGAAATTTTTAGGCAGTGAAAATCTCTGGAAAAAAAAAATAGTGTTCATGGTGGAACAAAATAGCCAAGCACATAAAAAAGAGAAAGGCTCATTTGTCACATGTCTCCATTATTGACATCTTGTGTCAAGTCAAAAACAGAACTTCTTGCATTGACAAGTGAGTAATAACAGTGTATAGAAATCCTGATGCCAAGGGGGAGGAAAAAAAAAAAGAAACAAACCCAAAAAAACCACAAAAAAAAACCCCAAAAAACCCAATTCAACAGCTAAAGGCATGCACAGCAACCTGAAAGCTTTAAATTTTCTCTTGGAAGTTCTAGACTTTTCTCTTACACTAGCTGAGCTACAGGTCAAACTAGACTACTTATCCTGCTCTTAGCCTTAAATGTCACTTGTTGGTAGAATTTGTCTGGAAATTAAATGGGAGAAAAACCTGAAAAATCTAAGAAAGTAAACAAAATCACTGAATCTCCTATCCCTCTCTGTCCTCTAATTATTAAGCAGAAAATTAATTCTGTAAGTGCAAACAGTAGGTGAGTTTGAAATCATCATGCTCTTATCTCCTTATCCCATGCTGAGCTCAGTCATCAATTTTATGTCTGCATCTTTACTTGAAGAAATTTCAAACTTTCTCCCTATTTTATATAGACAGTGTTGATGACAACAATTTTAAATCATGTCAAGAAACAAAAAACTGAACACATAAAGTGTATGAGTAGCTTTATGCCAAACTCTAGACAAAATTCTTCTCTTACCTGGAATGTGTGTGCATAAGCCTTGAAAATTGCCCAGTTTTCACCTCCATGTTCCGATTTTGCCTATTATGTGATAAACAAATTTTAAGTGTAAAACTTTAAATTAGTATTTTCATGTATATGGGAAATCGAAAATCAAACAGCTTCAAAATGAAAATAAACTACTAGTCTTGGTCATTACTTCACATTTTCAATCAACTTCAGCGGAATAACTAAATGTGAGACATGAATTCTACTGACACACTGTTTGCCTCTGCTTTTGCAATACTAGCAAAATAAATCTTTCAAAGTCTATAAAATAAAGAGAGAAACATTTATATACTGCTTGAGTATTAAACAAAAAATCTGCTTTTATTTTGTATTCTTCTTCTCCAGTGTCTGTGTTAGACAGAGCTATTGGTATGATTTAGATTCATTCTGAACATGTATATCCACTTGAAAGAGTGCCTATGAGGAATGCTTAAACTGTGTGGAAGGCACAGATTAAATCACTCAGTACTGCTGAGTTCAAAAGCAAGGTTCTTCATGTGTTTTTTCTGCTGTCTAGTCTCATGCTGATTCAGAAATATTTTCAGCATTCTCTTCTGGTCTCGTGTTAGTCTCATGGATTTTTCAGGACTGGTTACAGATTAAGAAACTCAATCTCAGAATATAGAATACTGACATATACATTGTTTTATTCAAATTATTTTTGCAGGGATTTAAAAAAAAAAACTCAAGAAAATTACATAACATCCAAGGTATTATAATGAAGTACTTCAAATTGTAGACAAATCTGCATTAAAAAAATAAAAAAAGCCTAGAATAGGTTATTATTCAACATTTTGAGCATGCTGACTATGCTATATTACTCAGTTTACTTCTACTATGTAATTGCCATTCTTTTAAATTGGAATGAAAAGAAAATCTATGCAAAGTTAACCTTAAAACTTTATACCTTTATATTGACACTTTTTTATATTTCAATTCGTCACATATACATTATTTCTTATCCTATTTACAATAATGATAAAGTTCAAAACTTTTACCTCTACATTGAAATGAAAGTAAAATATGTTGTCACCTTCAAAGAAAAATCTTTTTCTTTTTCTTATTTTTCTTTTTTGTTCTTTTTCTTTTTCTCTCTTTTTCTTTTTCTTCTTTTTTTTTCTTCTTTTTCTTTTTCTTCTTTTTCTTTTTCTTTTTTTTTTCTTTTTCTTTTTTTCTTTTCAATTTTTTTGTGGGTTTTTTGTTTGTTTTTTGTTTGTTTGGTTTTGGTTTAGTTTGGTTTGGTTTGAATTTTTCTGAATTGTGTGTGTTACTCAATCACACTGGACCATCGAAGCTTTCATTCTCCTTACAAATCTCTGAATATGGTTATTGAAGTGTTACAAGAAATGGCTCTTCAATTTCAATAACAGCTATATTTCTCATCTTAAGAATTTTATTACAAAGGTCGGTACTGACTAAATATCTTGTGGAAATAAGATCTTAATAGAAGTGCACACAACTGCAGCAGTTTGCCAAATCTAAGACTATAGAAAAATCTGAGGGATAGCAATGATAGTTTGAAGGACAGACAAGGGAGCTATTTTTAGTGTTACACTTGTAAGTCTGAAATCATTAGTTTTTTCTCAAATCTCAGTGTCTAACCTATGTTAATAAGATCTTTTATAATGACAAATCTAAATATTGAGAAAATTAGATATGAAAAATAGATTGATTCTGCCATATGCAAATTGCTAGATACGTGATTTCAGAGAGCGAAGATAAGTATTTTCTGAATTTTGGATTTAAAAAAGGTGAACATTTCTGTTTCCCAGTTAAAAACTTAGGAGATCACTGCCGCTTTTGATGATCTGTGGATGGTTCAGGCATAGAGTAGAAAAATAAAATATTTGCCTCCAATCTTTGTGATCACTACCTTTTGATATTTTTGCATCCTATGACTGAGATATGAAAGACAAATTGATAATTAATAGCTTTCGATGTAATGAGAAAAAATATTTTTTATGGATAAAAATCCCAAGTGAAGAAACAGGGATCTTTGGTGACTTCAAAGTAAAATAGAATCCAAAAAGCATTCTATTGCCCACAGAAATTAAGTTTACGTTTCCAAGAAAACCCATATTTTAAAAAATTAAAAAACTGATTATGTTAAATTAAAATTTAAATTCCAGGAATATAATCTGTATTTCTATACATCTATGTATATGAAAATAATAAATGGAAAGAAATTTTCTAGTTTTGGATGATGTATTAGATATCAAAAAGAAAAAGTTGTCCTTCATACAATATACCAAAAATGTTTAAAAAATAGATTGGAAATAGAGCGTATTTCATATACAAAATAGATTCTAAAAACAACAAAGCTGAATGAGCACAGTAAACAGCAGACATCATGGCCTGAATTTAATTTAATACTTTTGGCAATTTTACCCTTAGTCAGTTATTATATCAGCTTCCATCTATAAATACCTGCTCTCAACTTTATATAAATACCATTTATCTCAAGGAATTCATAAACACAGACAGGTACAGGCTACATGCCAGGCCCTATTTCAGATGCTGTAAAGTAGAGCCATCTCTGGGGCAACTGCATCAGCTGCCTAGTGCCACACAACAGTTTTTGAAGGAGAAGTACAGTATATAACTGCAGAAACTCAGTGACATTTCCAGAGCTGATGGGAAAGCTCACCAGCTTGGTGCCAGGACCTCTCCACACAAACAACACTCATTTAGTAGTTACAGATTTCTGATCCATTTTTATAACATGACTGCAAGCCAACTCATGTTGGTAGGTAACCACTTGATACTGTGTTCTGCAAAGAAAACCAATCGTCATTATGAAGAAATCTGAATGGCAGGTCACTTGTTCAATGACTAGGAAAGACCTCTTTTATGACTGGAGACAACCTCCTAGTAGCAGAAGAATGCCAACAGAGAGCTGGAGAGGGACTTCTTACAAGGGCATGTAATGTTAGGATAAGGGGGAATGGCTTCAAGCTGAAAGAAAATAGTTTGGATTAGATATTATGTTGACTGTAAGGGTGATGAGTCACTGGAACAGGATACCCAGAGAAGCTGTGGATGCCCCATCCCTGGAAGAATTCAAGGCAGACTGGATGGGGCTCTGAGTGAGCTGGTCTGGTGGAAGATGTCCTTGCCCCTGGCAGGGGAGTTGGAACTAGGTGATCATTAAGGTCCCTTCCAACCCAAACCATTCTGTAATTCTTGGAATACTCTATATTGAAATGCTGTGATACATTAAAATGAACGAGTTTAAATATATGTTTAAGAGAAAGTGGGGGGGAAAACCTCACTGCAATTGAATAATAACCAGATACACTTGTTATATCTGAGGAGTTACTCTGAAATATTAGCAGGAACCACTTAAATAAGGAAATTTTCTAAGTATATGATTTACAGGAAAATTATGAATGCTTAAAACTTTTTCAAGGAGTGAAAATTCTTCAGAATATCTATTAATTTATTCTGCTGAAATAGTAAAGATCTAGAAAATGTGTATGCAAATGCATATCTCAGAGGTACCTTGCATATTTGAGGGGGAAATATATTGTACATAATATTTACAACAGAATGCCTTAAATTGCAGCAGTCTGTACAGTTCACAGATAGATCATTTTATTACCCAGAATCCTGCTATAATATCAAGACATCATTCTTGTGTGTTACTTGAGTGGGTTATCATGCTGTTCACACTCTACTTGTAATGTATGATGACAGTCATGAGGCAATGCTATATTTGATTTATACTGTTTATTGAACTTGAAGATTTAGCTTGAATCTCCTGTCCAGTTTTTATAATCTTCTTTTAACTGTAGAGCTCCTGGATATTGAACCCTTTATAATTATGATAATTGTGTGACTCTAAAAACCTTGAAGATTAACCTGTTAGATGAGTAAAAAAAGGATGTCAGGGATTCAAATTTCAAAGAGAAGGAATACAAAACTTAATATGTTAGTTTAGCTTTGGGCAGGAGTCAAAACAGAGTTTTTCCAGCCTTTGGTGTCATTAATGAATTTTTGTTCTCATTTTTTTAGAAATACGTGAATGATTCATTCAAGATTTGCACTGGTCTCTGAGGAATGTCATGACAGAAGTACTCTCTTTCAGAGGCTCAGGTGAAGCACTTGACAGAGCAGCTAACCTCTAAATGAAAACCATATATATGAATTATCTCTTTTAGAAACAGTTTCCTGTAATATATTCAATAATTAGCATAGTTGAACAAAAAAAAGATGCAAATCCTTTGAAAATATGAGTCATTTGGAACTTGTTGGTTCATGTTAAAATATACCAAACACATATAGGGCACATATTGATATCTTGGTATAAATCCCACACAAATATCTCTAATGTCCAACTAGTTATGCAGATGAAAAAGATTGGAATTACACAAAATCTAATAATTTAGTCATGAAAGCATGGGTTTTCAAAATCTTTCAAAGGTTCATTCTGAAAAGTCTTCAAGAATTTATAATAATGTCAATTAAGAAGAAAGATATTTATGAATTAACAGTTGTCCACAAACAAGAAACAAAGACCAGAAAAAAACTTCAGAGTATTTAGTCAGAGTTATGCGTAAAATACATCACCAATAGAATATCAAAATTCTGTTCTGAAAACTGAGCTTTATAAAAAATATCTGTCTGATACAGATTAAGTTGTGATGTCTAAATATTTTCTAATGATTAAAAATATTTGGAATAATGCAATTTTAATATTAAAAAAAAACCAAAGTTGCATACACAAGAATTTTATAAAAGCTGTCTTGTGATACTACTGGTACCTAAAAATCAACATCAGCTAATAAAAAGAAACACATGAAAAAACGGGCATAGGCCTAATTCAATTATTAAGGCCCAGAAAATATGTTTTGGAGCTATTCTCCACAGGTTGTTTAAAAAAAAATATTACTGAGAGCTGAACAACAGTGTGACGAAGACTGCTAGGAATGTTTTTGAAGAAAGTTGTAAAGTGCCACTTACAAATTTATATTGTGGTCATACTTGAAAGCCATATTTATGCAGGTTGGTCACCCACAAAAGACAATGCAGTAGAACAAACAGGGAACAGAGAACGGCAAAAAAGATTATTAAAAGTATAATAAAGTTTTCACAAGAGAAGTTTTTTCACCTGGAACATAATGAGGTTTTCTGAAAGGTATGTAAAACCATGCTAATCAGGAAAAGGTGAATAAGGAATGATTAATTTCTGTTTCTCATAACAGAGAAGCTAGGGGGGGAAAATAATTTTATCAAGATATTTTTTCCTTTTTTACATTAAAAAAAAGTTAAAATAATTCATGGGGAATACTTCCAGGAAAATAAATATTATTGTCCAGACAGAATGACAAAGTTCCTAAATGACCAGTCAAGAAAAGTCAGATGAGTGCTCTATCTAGAGTTCCTCTCTTAGCTTTGAGTTTTTTGCCCTGAGATTCTTATTATGAGTCATTATGGAAGACAAGCTCTTAGACTGAATGGTTTGTGTATTTCTGTGTATTCCTAGAGTCCTAACCTTGATCACTATTTTTCGGGATTGAGAAAGATTATCTTGGGGGTAATCATAAATGCTCTTTCAACACTTTTTAAACTCTTTATCCTATCTCAATCTGACTGGTAACATTTTTTACCTAGGAATACTAATGTTACACATTAATTACAGAGAATTCTGCTAGTTAAAAATTGGGAATCAAATAAGAAAGGGAAGACTAAGTGTCCACCATTCCTAAGAAAACACTCTTCAGTTCATTTCTATATCTGGATAACTGCAAAGTCATGTCTCACTGAAAGTTCACTGAGTTATAACATAGATTCACAAATATAGAATGTGTAGAGCTGGGAGGGGCCACTGAGACCATCTAGTTCAACTCCCTGCTAAAGCAGGGATTGTGTTTAAAAGCCTTATGCATACAATAAGAAATTTGAATCTTCAGGGCTTGCACAATCAGAAAATCTAAGCTTCCTATTCCCCAAGATTCACAACACTTTTACTACAAATGTGTATGAAGTAAACAAAACTTTGTACTTTCGTGTGGTGTGAAATTGTCACAAGCACTTTTATTTCCAAAATGTTATATAATTTCTACTAGCCGATGAATAAATGTCATAGTCTTTTATGTAACAAATTAAATTTCAATTAGTAAATTGACTCAAGAACTGGCATTCAGTGTGGTACCTTTTTCTTTGTATATAAGTTGCTTCACACAATGTATTTCTGTGAAACCTAAACTGAATGAAAGTTAAGGGAATTACTCTGTTACCCTAATAGTGAGCATATAAAATTGGAAATTTTTGAAACTACTCTCCCATTACAAAGGTAAGGTGGTCTTTTCATGATAAAAACAGAGTTCAATAAGTTTTTTATTACAGCTTTGCAAAATTTGTGGCAAATTACTGTAAATTATCTAAATTTTGATAGGATATTACCGTATACAAAGAGAATAATATTAATGTCCTTTCCATGGTTTGTCTCTCGACATGATAAAAGATGGGATAAAAGCAAGAATTAGCTGTGGACATATTGAAAAATCCTCATTACTATCTCACATTTTTCATGCAGAGGAAGCACTTTTCTCTGCTTTGCCTTACCCCTTTTATTCCTTCTAGCAGGCATATATCCTCAAAGCCACCAGTTGCTCAAAAATTCATTATAATTTTCACCTGTGGAATTTTTTTTGCTCATCACTTTTTAAATCTCAAGAAGTCCTGACCAAACATGAAGTGATGCATTCATCACCAAAAATACAAAAAGTTCATTTAAAAACGACCATTCACTCCTGATAAAATTTGAAGGTCACAGTGACTTGAAGAGTGATAATACCTGAAGACCTGAGTCCAAGCTCAAAGCACCTGGACTTTAAAAAGGAAACCAAAAGATATAAAAATTTGAATCAAATCTTTGATGTAGAATAATCTTTGTGGATTTTTTTCGTTGCTATTCTGCCACTTACCTGGGCATTACATTACTTTTATCATATAAGGAGATAGTCAGAGGCAGTGGACATATCATAGGACAGGCTGTGTTGCAAAATTACTTTCTGTATGGAGAAAAGAGTTACATTTGATGTAATGCTCTTTCTTTCCTAAAACAGAATTGTTCCCATGAGCATGATGGGGATTCTCTGTTAGAAAATGATAATTATGAAGCTGAATCAGTTTTTTTTCTGTCTGACAATATTAGAGTTTTAAAGTTTGTAAACTACTGGAAATTTAAATTTATATTTAAATTTAGATTTCTCAACAAATATATCCCTAAATACTAACTTTTCTTTAAAAATTAGTGCAAAGGAGTGGTAAAATAACTCTCTTTAATAGAAGAAAACCTGGAGATGGAATTGAAAACAGATGAGTTTTGGGAAAAAAAATCCTTGTACAGCATTGATACAAAAATTAGAAGACTCTTGGTGTATTTAAAAAGAATATTAAGGTGAAAGCTCCAGTACTAATTTAGGACTATTTAGAATAACTCAGGAGATGAAGTGAACAGAAAGCAAACAAAGATGGGCCATTCTGCTCTTTTCCTCCTTTAGCAGAAGCATTGAGCTGCTGAACTGATGACTGTTCATAAATATCTACAATATAGCTGGTCCCAGTACCGAGTGTGACAGCTTTCAATAAAACATTCATTGTGATGCTTTGAGGTCTTCAGAGGTACATAAAATAGTTCCCAAACTGCACATTACATGCAGTTTTCCATTATACACTGCACAAAATGTCCTTGACATTCAAGGGTTTGCCATACATATTTTAACATGCATCACTCCAGGGTGTATTTGAAAATACCCTCCACTTGCCTTTAATAATAATGACTTGTCAAGTAGAATCCAGATCTTGGTTAATCTAACATAATGTGGACTTGATGGTTTTTATTAACTGTCAAATGGAGCCCAATAGCAGTCAGAAAAATTTTTCCCTTCTGTCATGCATTTGTTCCCAGCGTGTTTCATTTTGACCACTAATGTAAAAGGTTAATAAAGTGCAGTATTAAATGTCTTTAACATTCAATATGCATGGCAAGTGAATAATTCTGCAAATCTTTTATTTTAAAGATGTTGAGATGTTAATGTGGCTATTCTGCAACCTTGCAGAAGTGTACCATGCTTCACACATTCACAATTTGTCTGTGAAGCCTCTCTACCACATTAGACTCTGTGAACTTTTATTAAATTTCACGTGACTGATTCATAAATCTGAAGGGTTTGTCTTTCTTCCAGGTCTATCGCCTTCCTTCCTACTTTTCTCATCTTGCTCTCAGAAATTATGATTAATCTAATATTTTCTCATAAACATTTTATCTTATGTCAATTATAAAATAACCATAGAAAGCAGAGAGAAGGTCAGATTTTCAAATATCTATTTGCTGTCAATATGAGACTGGCTATCAATGAAAACAATGCTTTTTTTTCTCCACAGTGTTATGCTTCTCAAATAAACAAACCAAATCAGGCCCTCTTATGACTATAAACAAGTTGCCTAAGTAACAATCAAGTTTATTAAAAATTCAAAAAGTTAGAAGACCACAGATACAGCTGATGTAAATATAATAAGATTTGATGTGATAATGGCATAAAAATATTCCACTGAAAATTGTTCTGCCTTTATGTTAGTGACACTGGCAAATGAATTTGATAAAAAATATTCTTAGAATGAGATTTGAAGTAGTATAGTAGGCTTATCTAGAGATTATTAACCTGTTTCTCAAACATACTTATTGGAAATTATTTCTTAATAATTTTTTTCCTAAAACTGTTAACTTTCTACACCCACAAATGCCTCCACTATCCAGGATAAACACAATGTTATTATGTTCAACACATTTAGCTATTATCTACCTACTTATATACCTTCTTTAAGAAACATACTTAGATTTCAGGTCAAGCCAAAATATTTTGGCTTGTCTTTTAAAATAAACCTCTTCATTCGAAATTGTAAACTGACACAAATTTTCTTATCAGTCTAATCAGTAATAATTAATTCCTTGTAAACCTGAACATATCAAATATGTTCATAGTGTATGTCAATATTGCTACAAACCACCTTTCAGTTACCTCTTCTAACACTGATTACCACTAGGGAAATAATTTTCCAGTTACTTACTCAGTGTCCTCTCTACACTGTCAGTGTTATTGCTCTTCTGCAGGTATAATACAATTCTACCAACTTGTAACTTTCTACTTTCAGAAATGTGAAAATCAAAGTTTGATCAGTAATTTAAAGGTTGACCTAGAAAGGTAACTGGTATTCTGCTTATGACTAGAAGCAAATATCGACATTAGTGTCATGGGTTGTCAGTGTGAGAATCAGACAGATGAGATGCACTGATTCCTTTCACTCTACTGTTTGTTTAGACAGAAAAAGGGAGCCTAATGCTTTATTGTGGGTTTTTAAAGTATTAATTTAGGATGAGGAGAAATTGATGACAACTTATGCTTTTAAGGACTGTGTGAAGCCAGTTTAACTTTAGACCACTTCTGAGTTATTTAGTAATTTTGTTGGTTCTTGTCAGTTTCCTAGGAGACAGAAAAAAAGTCTTTAATATCCTCCCTCTTCCCTGGCAGGATGTTTAATCATTTAAAAGTCCAATGTATTTGTGGCTAAGTTACAGTCCAGTGTTTAATTGAAACTAGGTCAACAGATCAAACTTACAGTTTGAAGTCAACCTCTATTGACAAGTGACACTTCCAGCCCAGGTGATCATGGGCAAGCTCTTACTTTAATGAAGCTCCAACTCCTATTTGCTGCTATTTCTGTGAAGATAAAAGGAATTACTTAACCCCTGAGACTGTACCAAACAATGTGTCATTTTCTGGCCATACAAAAACTTGGTATTTCCAGTAGATATTGCTGCACCTCTCTACTGTTTTCTACATTTTGATGCTATTAATATAAAAAAGATTACCTATTTTTCTTAAGTATAGTAAAAATAGTTTTTTAGAGAAAATTATTACCAGTAGTATATTCACAGATATTAATTATTCATGAACAATAAAATTTCACATGGTCATTCCATCAGCTAATTATATATGAAAACTTATTTGCTTGTTGAATTATTGCTTGCCAAAGAGCACTTTTGGCAAACATAGCATCTTAACACTGCCAATTACTTTCTTTCATATACCATATGGAAAAGAAAATCTTGAATTAATGTTTGGAGAGATGCAATAATTACTTTGTTATGAGATGGGGCAGTTGTATTGTATCATATCCTATTGTGTTGTTAATTGGTTTCCAGCAGCATAAAGAAATCCAATCATAGAATGTGCTCCAAATACATGACATTCCATACACTTGGTCTCATATTATGACAGAAATTGAGTTTTGATGATAATAGGCAGAGAATGTGTTGCCAGCTTATATTATTAGAACCTGTCTGAGTCCTAACACGCTCTAAGTGCTAACATCCTCTCCTCAAATGAAAAACAAGGCAGGAATTCTTTCATTGGGTACTGACCATGATAAAAGTGGAACAGGGAAAAGAACAGTAATGAAAGGAAAGAAAATAGTACAGAACATGTAAGAATGGATGAAAGATATTTAAATTGTTACTAAACATGTTTTTTGTACTATTAGTATGCTTTTTTTCATCCATCAACATCGTTAATCGATATTAAATTTCTAGTTATCTAGTAAAGCATGTGTATATTTAAAAATAAAATATAAGGATTTTGTTGAAAGAATGCCAAGGATATTATGCCTTTTACTACATTATTTAATGTCAACTTTCATTTTTCTCCCATGGTGGTGGGATTGCAGTACTGTTGGGCCAAAACTGGGTGAGATGTAACTCAGAGTGGGTATGACGGGAGAGAGTGTGGGAATTTCTTTGTGGTTCCACTCTGCAACATACCTGAAATCTCCAATAACTGAAGAGACAAAAAGCAGGTAGATGCTGTCCAAAATTCATCGTGTTCTAGTGACTGTCATTAGAACAGGATATTCTGTTACTTAAATACAAAGCAGGTCCTTGAAGTAAATGGACTTATTCTGTTGAATTGCAAGGGACATACTCAATATTTAGACTAGCAAAATAAAAAAAAGATCTAACCTCCTGTTCAGCACTAGGGATTTTCAGCTCCTAAATTTAATCTTAACTCTCTTTTAATCACTGAATTTGAATTTTGTTTATATTTATGATAAATCTGCATATCAACCCATCAGAAAAGAGATGAAGTTTCAGGCTTAGCCAAACAGAAAGAAACCCTAACTAAAAAATGGGAATTGCTTAAAACAAAACTGTATTTGTACACGATTTCAATCAAAAATAATAAAAAAAATTAAAATAGTAACATTTTTAGAGTGGCCATAAGACGCTCCAAAATGAACTCTCAGTGGAGGCAATTCATGCCTTGTTGCATTGATGGTGACATTCCTCAGCCTCATGGCTAACAGTGGTACACTAACTATGAATTAATGCCTTACTATACCTTATTGCTTAATTAAAATGAACCAGTTTACTAAACTGGAGAGATGAAGCTTCACCCCCTCCATGCCTGAATGAGTCTTTGAGCAGCACAAAAGTCGCTTACAACTTTCTTCTTGTCAAGCCTCTCACAGTAACTATTCACTGTGAGAGATTTGTTGGCTGCTCTTGAATACAGTCACTGATTTCGTGCTGTGGCAATCCATGTATTTGCAAGATAATGAGTTGTGGGAATGCCTAGATTCTGCACCTCTGCCTTTGCTTTAAGTTGTCCTGCCATTATAAAACAACTTTTTGGAAATACATGCTAAATAACTATTTCTGAAACAGCAATATATTTTACTTTCAGTACTTTGAATGCAGCACACTGTCAAAAACACTGCTTGCTTACAGAGCCACAAGTTTCAAAAGAAACATATCCTCACAGAATTGCTAGCTAATATTCATTTGAAGCTGGAAAGCAAAATCTAGATGTGGCAAAAATGTTAATACATTTGCTACAGAATTATTCCCAATCTCACAGAACGTGAGTTGATAACAGAAAATGGTAGACTTGAAGTACTAAAGAGATTCAAAGATAAATTCATGTAATTAATAAAGACATATCTTACTGCTAGTGATATGGTCATGTCATGTTTCAATAATTTTAGAAGCTTATATGGCCTATAATTATATTATCCCAAACTGATTCATTGATCATGACAATTTTGTTCCTCTTACATTTAAAAAAATAGTTTTTCCTAAATTACTGGATTTTTTCACACCATTGATTTATCAAGATATTACTTTATACAAGTTATGTTTCCTATCCTATTTTTTCTTTAGTACTCTTTCCATCAGCCTCCTAGAAACAAGAAAGAAAAGTTTGCTATAGTACTGTCTACAATTTGGAAAACTGATCAGAGTATTTAATAACACCTGTATCCTTCTCTTCTTCACAAAATGCTCAATTACTTTTTCTTATTTTGCAGGTAGTTCACTGCAGGTAGCTAGCTAGAAACTGAGCTACAGATAGAAGGAATGGAAAAAGCTGTTGACTCCATTGAGGTTATTACCAAAGTGGTAATAAAAATTACCACAGTTTTCATTTTAAACTTTCAAACTTACAGCTTCTCCAGTATAAATAGAATTTTCATCATCCTTTAATGTAAGGGTTATCCACTTCAATGAGATTTCAAGATGGCATATTTATTACAGCATTATTATGGCTTCAGTAGGAAACTTATCATTACTTTTATAAAATTATGACCTCTGCTTTTTCTTCTATTTTTATCCTCCTAAATGTACATTTCTGTCACTAAATAATACTTTGAGTATATTATCAAACCTTTTTGTAACAATTCATGCAGAGTAGAGATATGTTTTTTCATTTGGCTAATCACTATCACACTTTTCAATTTTCTGAGATCATTACTCTTGTCATGTGTCAGAATACTTCTGGGGCCAATTATTCAGCTAGTAATTAAAAAAAAAAAAGCAAAATGTTAGTTGAAGGCAAATGATTTCTTTCTGTCCAAAATATTCTCAGCAATGTGTTGACAGGTATTTGATATCATAAATGGCTTTCCTTAATACACATTTTGGCCCTGGCTTATATAGGAGTTCTCAAAATAGAACACTTAGTCATATTCGTGGATATGCTAAGGGCACAGTATGGAAATAATTGGATTTGAAAAAAGGTCTCTAGAAGGTCATAGCTCCTGATGGTGCTTCATACAAAATTTACATGCTAAAAATTTTAATTATAGTTTGGGCAGATACTAACACATAGAGCACAGGCTAATGCTGGCTAAGGCTTCCTGTTCTAAAGCTTTTTTCAGTTGTTGATTATTTTGCTTTAGACATTTGGAGTGAATTGTATATGCTGCATCACTTCAATCACAAATTTTGATAAAAAAGGATCCACAGGCTACAAAAATGCATGTAGAGGAGAAAATTCAATGACATTACCGACATGCATTCAGGAGAGATCTGTAAAATATCTACTGCTGAACTCTTAAACTGCATTGCATTTCATCCAGAGAGGACACACAGTTTCCACTTGCTGAAGAGCTCTGAGCCTCCAAAGAAGTAATCAGCCATATCCAGAACTCCCCTGAACTTGTACTGCTTCACATGCACAGACCTGAAAAATGAGACATATGTTTCTTCATGATTTATTCCCTCTCCTTTAAGGTTCAGGAGAGTGAGGAGTGAATGAAATCACAGATGATAGAGAAGCTGAGGGACAAATGAGAGTATGCTGAATAAGAAGTGGTTATAAGGAGAACTGTGTTATCTGACAGAGAAGCAGAATGGCTGAATCAGTAGGGAGGAAAGCTATTTGCTGATAGGGAAGTCAGAGATGCATTAGTATTGTACAAGAGAAGAATTATTATCCCAGGGTTCAAGAACAAGATGGAAGAAGGGGTTGAGGAGAAACAGGATTAAATGAAGTTAAAACAAGAAAAGCAGAGGCAAAAATATGTTTTGGGCTTTGTTTCTCATTTGGCATAGTCTCATCTACAGCTGCAACTGCAAAGTCATAAGATCCTACATCAATTTTCTGACAGAGAGGGCTCTCTAACAAAATACATTCCTCTCTGAGTACCATCTCCAAATAAGAAAAAAAAAATCATGCTCTCGTAAGATCTTTTAATTTATTTTAAGGGTTTTTTGCTTTTTAAAGGAAATTGCATCCAAGAATCATGTAAATAGTTTTAAAGTCGACCTTGAATTTTGTAATACTATCAGTAACATTTTCAGCACTGCATTACTACTGGAAACTTTATCCAATCATGTATTATTAGCATATTTTGAAAGACAGAGCAACTCTCTTTTCAAAGGTCATAGTTTCTCAATTCAAAAGGAACTGGGGGGAAGAAAAAATAAAATAAAAGAATTGTGATAAAAAAAGGAAGATGAAGAGAACTTAAGAAGTAGGGCCTAATCTTTGGGTAAGAAGAAGAGAATTAAATTCACACTGAAATCTTGAGCTATTTTTGGAGTGGTTTAAGCGACATTCAGTCTACTAACAATGTTATAGGACAAGAAAAATTTCGTTTCCAGTTAGTGTAGGCAAGGAATTAAAAATAAATGTCTGGGCAGGCTTTTGAATTTCAGCAATTATACTCATTCAGGGGCATCTTTGTTTTTTAAAAAAAGTCTCTTGCACATAAATAAATAATATTTTACAGAAGGAAGTGGTTTATATTTGAAATCTGTGGGGATATATTAATTACAGAGTGTGTTGTATTTGTCTCATAGTTTATTCTTTTTCATGTGACTGAAACTGTGGAAATTTTTGAAATACTTCTGTTTCCTTTTCAGCAGTTCATCAAAATAAGGAGTGGTTAAACTCCAGATCCCTAACTATTTTTTACTCTTGTTTATAGCATAGGTTTGCAGAAGTGTAACAACTGTGGTGTTTCTCTGAAATCAAAGTTAAAAACACTGCCTTTTGGCAACTTTTAAGCATTCCTCCAGCAGTGGAAACAAGTGTGTTGCAGTCAACAATCCTAGAAGATATTTGAAGTTTGGCATCACTGTCGAGGCACTCAGCCAATCACTCTCTAACCTGAAGGTATAAACAGACAGACTGCATTGGGGGTTTACAGAAGTACTTGAACCTCAGTACAGTAGATGACAACAGATATAGCAGAGAACAGATATATATGGGACAAAGGGGAAGCTGCTGCTCATTTATCTGTCTCAAGGAAAGACTATTATAGATCAGCAGCTCCTTTTGCTTTCCCATTTTTCTGTAATCATTACATAGCATTTGGAAAAAAACAGGCATAGGGCATTCTTAGGTATTCCTTCACTTCATAGTTCATAAGAGGACTTATTTTAGGATTTGGAAGAGCATTTTCTTAATGCAATGTAAAAGATGAATGATAAACTGTGACTAGAATGAAAATAATGTTCTCTAATATTTTTGAAGTCAAGCAGCAAATAAGAAAAGTGGCTGGTAATTCATTATGATTTTCATGTCTATCAATAAAATACCTGAAGCAAGAGAATCTCATAACATTTTGTAACCACCTTTCTTTCACTAACTGATTTTGCTTTATGTAAAAGACAATGAGTCTTTTAGCATACTGATTTTCCTATAAATTCCTAGAATTCTTATAAATTACTATAATTTCCTAGATTATAAAATAATAGGTGTAAACATGTTTTCAGATGAAAAGTATTCTTTTGGGGTTCCTTCCTCCTTGAATATTGTTAACTATGCTGCCAGTTGCAAGCATGCAGAAGGAGAAATTCAATTATTGCGCCGAAAACTTTCAAATGTTTTCCTTTAGAAATGTTTGTTTCATTGCTAAGATGAGTTTCAACAATGTGATTAGTCCATGGGTATCCTATACCTGGCATTCCTATTATTGAGAGTGTTCATACAGATGTCTTATATTAAACGGAAGACATATGTCATTAATCTGAAGCTTTATCATCCATGTTTATACTACAATATTATGGTGGGTTGAACTTTGCCTCTCATTCTTTTTCTTTCCCTCCTCAACAAAGCTCGTGAGCTGAGATAAAGGGAGGGAAATCACTTACTGATTAATGCTAGGGGATTTTTTACTCCAAAGGAGATGCTCTTTCCCAGGTTCAGGGAATCCCCAGCGTATCCTCAGAAAGTTTGTGCTGCAGTGCCCCTGCTGCCAGAGCATGGGCACCTGCAAACCCACATAGACATGTTCTGTACCATTTTGAAAATAATAAATAAAACCCTGTGCCTCTACTTAATATACAAATAAATATTCAATGTCATAAACTACAAATAACAGTATATGTGAGAAAGAACATCTTGTTATAGCTTTGTAAAGAATAGTAAGGAAAGATCAAACAAAAGTCTATTGCATTCAAAGTTGCAAGGATTTTAGATATTTAAATCAGGTAGTTCAAGACTATAATATATCCTTAGCAGAAAACAGCTTGATTCATTAATTTAAAACCAAGAAAGAGGATACAGAAAAACAGAGCAAAATTTTCTTTTTGACAGTCTTTTTTGATTGTCAAAAAGATAATCTTTTTCTTGCTTGTTTCCCATCTTAGCACGATCAAGAAAACAATACTTGCCATGAAAGGTTTAGTAAAACCAAATCCACCACATCCTGTAATACAGAAAAAATTAAAAAAAAAATGAGGAAGTCATGAGAAACTGTATGAGGTCCTGTGACATGAGCAAGTGCAATTATGTTGTCAGTAACATCTAGATGAAAATTAATATCAGCTCTCTTATTATGAACTAAACCTGTGAGACCCTACCTAATCTGCAAAAAAGGTCTGCAAAACTAGGGCACAAAGCTCAGAGGTAGGTGAACAGTAACAATATTAAAGCACAAGCAAAAAATTTCATGACAGGATGAGGAACAATGCCCATAAACCACAAATTTCATCTCAACATGAGGAAGAACTGCTTTATGTTCAGAGTGGAAGAGCACTGGAGCAGGCTGCCCAGGGAAGTCATAGAGGCTTCCTCTCTGGATCCATTCAGTACCCACCCGGACAAGTTCCCTTGTCACCTGCTCTAGGTGGCTCTGCCTCGGAATGTGGGTTGGACTGGGTCATCTTCAGAGGTTGCTTCCAACCCTAACAGTTCTGGGATTCTGTGATTTTTACCAAGAAATGGCTGCAAGCTTAATGGAGCTGGCATGCAGACATGATTTTGTTTTGACATAAATAGGTCTTTTGCCATTGAGGTCCAGTAGACTTCTGAAGAAATTCAAATGAACATCATATATTTGTACAATTGCAGAATTATTTTATCACATGGACATCAGGGAAAAGTATGGTACCTGGATGGTTTTTATATAGTAAATGTTGAGAATTATTATCTTCAAATATTCTCTGATGGAACTAAAATTTTTAGGATGGGACAATTCAGCAGATACTATAACACAAAACCTTTGTGCCAAGACCATTGTTTGGAGTACATCTGTCCCTTCTAACTACTCATCCTCATATTTATACCAATTCCTATGCTAAAAACTGTCCTTTCTTAATCCTGTTTCCTTGTTCCCTTGCTGTGTTTTCTATTGTGTTGGAGTTCTCAAATATAGCATGGAAACTTTTAATCTTTGCTATAGAAATAGTGCATAGCCTGCCCATGAAAAATTCAATGACCAATTTACATAGAGAAAAAGCTAAAAGAGCATTTTGAATTTAGCCACATAGAGTTATCTGCAAATGAAGAGAATACTTTGTATAGTTAAATTGACTATATTTTAGGCTCCTAATATGTTACAAGTAGTGACTTAGGGTCTGTATTGTATCAGCCTAACTCCTACTCCATTTTAGGCTAATCTACATTATTGGCTTTACTTGTTCAACAGTACTAATATGTGATCATACTCCCAGTAATTTTACAATTTCAGCTTTAAAAAAACTACTATTTAAATATAATTTATTTTTATTCTTGGTTTTTAATGTTCAGCAAATCAATAGTAAAATTCAAATTTAAAATGAAAAATATTCTGCTTATGGGATCTATTGTCTATATAATTCATAGCAATTCAGTATTTTAAAACCAAAAATTACTGGTTTTCATTTTTACATCTGAGCAGATTTAAATCTGTTTTCTGGTAGCTCCCAGGAATCATATCTAAAGTAGGTAAAGCTAGATCCTAAGTTTAGGACTTCAGGCTTTACCCTTACGTCAGTATCTTAAGTGTTGCTGGTTGAGAGCCAACATGTGTGTTCCATACTTAACAAAATTTCGTTAGTTGTGGAACTTATGATGCACCTTGATTAGGTGTCAGACCTTTTCTTCCTCTCCACATGAATAAAAGGAAACTTTTCCCATAGTACTGTAAATCATGTGAAACCACTGCCATGAAAACGTGGGGTCACAGTCTATTTTACAGTGCTGGTGGTAATAAATGGCAAGTGCTTACCCACAGGACAACAACTCACAGCAATTTCTTTTTACTGCAACTGGTACTTGTGACTGCAAGGTGAGAGTGAGAATCTGCAGAGCATTTGGAGACTTGAGTATCCTCTTTATTAGTCCAGAAGTTTAACTATTAGCATTACTGACTTCTACATTTGTAGCATGATATTTTAAGGTAAAAAGTGTGTCAAGTTTCATATAGGAAGAAGAGTTTTTTGCAAATGTATTTGGCTTGTGTATTTGGTTTTCTGGTTTTTTTTTTTTTTTTGGTTAGTTTTTTAAATTTTTCCTTTAAACTGCTTGGGTTTGACCAGTATAGTGAATTATTTTTGATAAAAGAAGAATAATTACATGTCCAGATGCCTATGAACATAAATTTTTGTTCATCTTCTCACCACAA
This sequence comes from Luscinia megarhynchos, assembly GCA_034336665.1. Taxonomy (NCBI): domain Eukaryota; kingdom Metazoa; phylum Chordata; class Aves; order Passeriformes; family Muscicapidae; genus Luscinia; species Luscinia megarhynchos. The sequence continues at coordinate 48,027,866 of JAPFBE010000002.1, read as the reverse complement.
AAATGATGCAATTCTGCTTTATGATGCCCATGTCTAAAACAAAGTAGAAGCATATGATTGCTCCTAAACACTTCTTCTTCCCCAGGTAAAATGAATTTAACAACAACAACAAAAAAAAAATCTTGCAGAATTAAGGTTAGAACTTGGAATTTATCAAAAGTCCTAGGGTAAGTTAATATAATGGAAGTATATTTAAAGCTTGCTACTACTATCTAATAATTACATAAAACATTCAGGAGTATTATGGTAGTAGCATAATAATCATTAAATACTAACATTCCTATTTTAACATAGGGAGAGTAATTTTTTTTAAAATGAAGAAATTATATTATTTATTCATTAAGTTAATATGTCAAGCCAACACCTCTGTTCTATCTCTTCTTAGGGTTTTTTGAAAGTGTGTTCCCTCTTAGCCCATTACTGTATTAAATGCAACAGGAGTGATCAGCTGATCATCAAGACAAAACATTTGAGTTTAAAGTTGTTTCAACTAACACAGCTGAAAAAGCTTATAATACTACAAACTTTGATGAGTTAGGGAGCCTGTACATTATTAATAACGCAGCAGTTTGATAGGGAAATACTGCTTTAAATGAAATATGAATGCATTCCTTGTGCATCAGAGCAGCACTTAGATTTACTTGCACGTTTACAGATAATGAAGCTATAATCAAGTTGAGATCCAATTAAAAAGATGAGATTAAAACATTCAGTACTACTTTATATTTTGCAGATCACTTTTGCTGCTGCCTTGTACTCAGAATTCTCAAGGTCTTAAACACTGGTTATGATAAATGTAATGGCATTAATTTTTTGAGTCTACTCTAATATATTTTATTTGTCCCAATTATCTTTTGAGGTGCTGAAAACCAAAACAACTAAACAAAATCAAAATAAAAACATACCAGATGTTTATGGTTATGGGAAAAAAAAATTACATGGGCAACCATAAATTAAAATATTTGCATTTGACAGTAATTGTCAATGAATAAAATATAACATTTATCAGAGATTGCTATTATTCTTCTACCTATATGGACTTTATAATCAATCTGTAAAATAACTTCACTGGCATAAATATTTTATTTTGTCTCTGATGATGATTTATTTATGGTCCTGATTTTCAAGAATAAAAATGTCATGAAATGTCTACTCTGTTATTACTGCATTTGGGGAGTTTCTGTATTAATTCTGTGATTAATAAGACCATAATTTTACAATTGACTGCACACAGGTGAAATGAAAACCAATGTCTAAGTATAAAAGTTCTGCTATTAGAAAATTATTATTTTTACTCATTAATTTTTTGCATTAATCCCAAATGAATATTTTAAATTATATGTGTATTTATCAAAATGTTGTAGTGGGTTGATCTTGGCTGGTTTCCAGTTGCTCACCAAGCTGCTTTATCACTACTCTTCTCAACTGGGGTGGGGAGAAAATAAGATGGAAGAAAATCCCTAACTTTTAGGTCAAGACAAAGGGATTTTACTAGAACAAAGGAAGAATGCCAAAAATTCTGTCCTTCACTTCTGATCAGTAAGTAATACCTGTCCATTTCCCAGGGAGTGAGGCTTCAGCACACATAGCACTTGTTCTTGAAGGAAAACTCAACAAATAACAAAAAGCCCCCTCTTCCTCCTCTTTTCTCAGCTTTTATATCTGAGCAGCTGCCATAAGGCATGGAATATCGTCTCTGTGAGTTTAATTCAGTTATGCTGGCTGTGCCCCCCGCCAAGATCTTGCCCTTCCCTAGCCTAGTGGTGTGTGGGGAACCTTGGAGAGACAGTGCTGATGCTTTGCCAGTGCTGCTCAGCAGCAGCCAAAAAACTGGCGTGTTGTCAGCACCTTTCTAGCTACCAATGGAAAGTACAGCACTGTGAGGGCTGCTGTGGGGAACAGCATCTCAGCTAGATCCAATACAAACGCGTACTTGCATGTAAAAACACGTTGGTTTTTTTTCTTCATGTGTGTGCATGTATGCATGATACCCAAAACAAAAAACAAACCAAAAAACAAACAAACAATAAGAGTCTTTGTTCTTTTTGGTTACTAAAATCAACATTCAGAATTAAAGGGACTCTAATATGGGTTTTCACATAAGTAATATTATGCCTTTCCATGAGCCTCCTGAAATGCAGTTTTCAGAAGATTGACAAGAAAAGGTTTTTGTAGGGAAACATATTAAAGGCAATCAGCTTGAACTTAAGAAACTTGGAGAAGGCTGGATAAGTTTGTGTGACTTTGGTACACAAAATAAAAAAACTCAGTTAAACAACATATTATGAGAGAAAATATCAATGTTTTCATCTATAACATTTTATCCTTAATCCCCTGAATTTGCCAAAAGCAGCAAATGAATTTTGCAATAGCTAGGAATAGGGTGTTTGGTGTAAGATAAGAATGTTTTCTTCAAGGAGTGACTTTCAAAATGTTTCTCAGTTGAATAACCTGGAACAGTTTCAGCCAGTGTGCACAGGACGTGGCTAAAGAGAGCCAGAGGTTCTTTATAATTTAGAACACTGCCTAAAAACTTTATGTTGCTGGGCTGAGTGAGCAACTCTGATAAAACAATATTCACATGCAAATCATCTTGAAAAATAATATTAGACTACCTATATAAAATACTCAAGCTAGAAATTATTTTTAACATCTTTTTCTTTTAAATTTTTTTTCAATCCAAGGACCTTTAGAAGTTTAAACATTAAACTTGCATTTATAATGAACTGTAATGTATAGTAATTGAATTCTGTGAACTGCACACTTGAAAAATAGTCCATTGTCAAGTTATGCTTAAGTAAGGACTTTATCCATTTGCTGAAAAGCTTTTCCATATTTTTATTCAATACTGTACCCACAGAATGCAATTATAATTCTGCAGTGTTGACTTACATAAAATCACAATTTTAGGATGTCTTTGTACTTTTACATTCTTTTTATGTTCACTGCTTACATTCTCAGTGAATGTGGTTTTTTACACAAGCGTATTTTTTCTCAATCATATGAGAAATTAGGACATAGGAAAAATGTATTATCTGTACATTTTGAAGATTAAAAATCTACAATAAGATACATATTGATTCACAGATAATGAATTGTCCATTATCAGTTCAAATTTGCTAGTGATACTTTTGTTTAAAGTGAAAGCACTAAAAGCTTCTAACTCTATTTTGCAAAGACTTATGAAGTATTCAGGAATCACCTTTCTTCGCCTTCAGAAGTTTCATATTTCCTTGAAGGAATGATGAAAGTAGGTACAAAAGCAGATGATGAATCTGTTTCTGTTCATTATTTAGGAATTGTGGAAAAAAAAAAAAAAAAAAAAAAAGAAAACTAGACTATATAAAAGATTTTGTGATACAGAAGATAAATGCCTTTGAATAACTGATGTAGTACAATTCCTGTAATGGAAAAAAAGTACCAAAAATGTAATACTCTGTATATAAAATAGCATACAACTGTAAGATTTACTTCAAAATGAATGTCTTCAAACAGGACTTTTTGAAAAAAAATCATAACTCTTAAACATTTCTTGCATATTTGCTGACAGAGCACACTGAACCATGCAAAATCAGCATTCCTTCTTAACACTGGGTATATTAGATAAGAAGCAGGATTATTTACCATGGGCTAAGCATGGTGAGCATTCTAGCATAATTTCTTTTTTATGAGAACTTACTTGCATCTGCCAGGCTGCAGTCCATATGCAGAGATATACAGAACCCTCTATAACATTCTAGTAAAATCAAATCCCTGGGTTTGCTGGCTATGCTCTGGATCTTTTATCCAACTCAAATTGCATCACCTGAGCACTGGTTTAAAGAGTACTTGACCCTCCCAATTAAAGCATTCAGGTGCAAGGAAGGCTCCAGCCATCCCGGGTTGAGGTCAGATTGAGTTTGTTAGGAGATGCTGGAGCTCCCTCTGGCTCACACTCACGTAAACCCTCCCACCACATCATCACTTAGCAGCATCAGGCGACCTTTCAGGTTTCTCTGTTTTCCAGGTATACTCCAATGATCCTGGACCTTGTAATCAGAGTTTCCAGAAACTTCCAAAGCAGAACCCAGAGCCTGATGCACATTCTGCAGTATCTGGTGGTTCCTTTTTTAGCTGCACTTTAGGACTGTTGAATTATTCTCCATTAATGTTACCCATTTAAGTTGACAATTTTTCTCGCAGTTCTTAGACATGACATTCCTGCTTTTCCCGTGAAGGACTCAGTTCTCAGCTTTACCAGCATTCATAGGATAATCCAAAAGCTATCAAACTACTCTACACTTAGAAAATCAACAACTTAGTAGACTTTTAGTTTAAAAGAAGTTTAAATTAAGTACTGGAATGGTAGGAAAATACTAACGATAATGTTGTTGGTTTTTCTAAGAGCAGTAATAATTAATATATTATTGAATGCAAAGATTTATTAAAACTTCCAAAGAACAAAACTCTAACCCATACAAATAATACATCAAGGACCTTGGAGAAAGAACTGTGTGAAAGTGAATAAGGATGAGACCACAGTAACAACTCGTGCACCTCGCCATTGAATAATGTTAAAAAGAAAAAAATCTTGACACTCTACAGAAACAAGGTGATAACAGATGCAATTTGTTTATTCAAATGACCAGCTAGTGATGCAGAACTGCTTAATGAGCTAACAATGCTGCCCACATGTGCCAACCTGATGGAAATGGCTTTAAAATACAAAAAGGGGCCTGCATTGAAAAGAGCTGGTTGTGCAGGCATCACTTCAGACTTTGGTGCGAAGAGCTGATCACCCAAAGCCCGTTCCTCCACTGTTACATGTACAAGCCATATCTCATTGTCAGGAAGCTGTACCTTAATATGTGGAATAAGGATTTGTTGCTTGAGTTTGCTCTGATTGCTCACCATTGAAGAGTGTCTGTTAAAGATAATTAAAAGATCATCTAAAAACGTTTTAAGCACATTTGGCTTCCCTTCCTTCCCTCCTTCCTTCCTTCCCTTCCTTCCTTCCTTCCTTCCTTCCTTCCTTCCTTCCTTCCTTCCTTCCTTCCTTCCTTCCTTCCTTCCTTCCTTCCTTCCTTCCTTCCTTCCTTCCTTCCTCCCTTCCTCCCTCCCTTCCTCCCTCCCTCCCTTCCTCCCTCCCTCCCTTCCTCCCTCCCTCCCTTCCTCCCTTCCTCCCTTCCTCCCTTCCTCCCTTCCTCCCTTCCTCCCTTCCTTCCTTCCTCCCTTCCTTCCTTCCTTCCTTCCTTCCTTCCTTCCTTCCTTCCTTCCTTCCTTCCTTCCTTCCTTCCTTCCTTCCTTCCTTCCTTCCTTCCTTCCTTCCTTCCTTCCTTCCTTCCTTCCTTCCTTCCTTTCCTCCCTTCCATGTTGTTGTTACATAGCAATGCCTTAAAGAGAAATGGCGATAGCTATTGGTTACTATTTATTCAGTACACATAAATACTGATAAATGCTGTATTGATCAAGTCACTTAGAATTTACTCAATATCTAGCAATATCCAGTCTGTCTGGGTTTTGGTTTTGGTTTGGTTTTGATGGGTTTCAATGCAGACAGATATTAATTCAAAAGCAGCTCTTCTGCAGACAGAAGTTGAGGGTACTGATGTCCATGGTAAGGGGCAGAAGTGAATAAAGCCAAAGAACTGGAAGAAACTAGATGTTGATTCAAACTCCATGCTTTTGGAAACTAAAACCTTAAGTACTCAAATATCTGGTGAAATTAAATTAACATTAATTTTATTCTTTCTTTTAATATGTTATCCTGCAGTTGCCATTGAATTAGCATATCATTAGCCAAAAATACTTTCTGAGTTGCTAGCTTAAATTATTATCAAAGCTGCAGTAATATAATATACCTTGTCAGAAATACAATGATGACTAAACTTTGATTCAATCACTTTTTCTTCTGCACATAGAGGCATTTGGTAGGTTCTTATAGGAAGGGCTAAATTCCAGATTACTGTTCCCGAGGTCTTTCCATAACTTAGGGCAAAGTAACTACACTTCATTGAGATTTAACTGTGCTAGTCAGAGTGGGATATTATCTAGTCATCTCATGTGGTGGCAGAACACTAAATTTGTGGTTAGAGAATTGATGTACCCATTTGAGGGTGTAGATCATGAACATCCTCATATGGCAGGCAATGAAAAATCAGTGAGGATTATAGCTTTCATAAAATTTTTCACTTAGATTTCAGATGCGGTTTTATTGCATGACATCCATGTTTAAAGCTGATATTTTCAGTGAAATTTATGTCTTGGTAGAAGTCTATCAGTATGAAACAATTGCAGGAGCCCATACCTGAGACAGGAGGTTTTCTGGCTAAAATTATATATGTTTCATTTATAAAAACTACTATGTGTTTTGGATGGGTACAATTTTCTTCATATTCAGAGGTCATTAAATACACACATTCCTACATGCATATACACATTATTTATAATGCTTGTAAGTATTTTCAATTAAAACATAAGTTGATTTATTAAGCCAAATTATAAGTAGGACAATAGGACTTTTAAAGGTTACAGAAGATAATCTAATTGCAGTAGTCATTGAGCTGCCATTGCATTAATACCATTCAGTAACACAGCCAGGGACAGCCAACAGGTCTTACTCTCTTCTGTCCTCTTCTCTTGTTTTCTGCATTTTAATTTCATACATTAATATTTTTCCATTTGTTTTCCAAATATTTCAAGGTTTGTAATGTGTTGTTCTGATGTGCTATTGTAATACAGTTGATTACAAGAAAAACATTCACTGAAATAATAGAAATTGTGTGAAAAAATACTCTAAATGTGTCCCTAAAACCTAGATTAGAATTTACATTGAGTACTTCAGAGTAAATTCTCTGTATCTCATTAGCACTCTGTGAGCTATTCAATTCTTTTGCTACAAATATATTTAAGAAAAAAAATGAATGTCTATGAAGCTGTTGGCTTTTCAGCTGATCAGTTTTGCTGCTATATGTACTAATGTAAACCAGTTGCAAGAAAGAAAAGGACAATAGAAAGACCAGTTGCCAAACAGTTTGTACTCCCTGTAGTGAGGCAATTATTCCCTTGGAGGCTCTTATCTTTATAATATGAATTCTGTACAAGCTTCAAATATACTAAGCACTTTCTACTGCATTACTGGCACTGTAGTTCACACTAGGGATACAAATTACAGACGAAGGGGACTGAAGCAAATCTGTATCACTGACATGAAAATTAGTAGACCACTCTTCTAATGTCAAATTCTCATTTCTGAGAAAAGTTGCAATTTTACAAATGCAAATATGACCTACAGGAAGGGGATAGGTGGAGTGATACATAAAAAAGAGCAATTTTTTTTCACATTAAAATAATGAACATTTGTAAAAAACCCACCATTATCAAGTACAAAGTTGCAGTTGAATATTATATTATCAAAGGAGGAAACACAATCTTCTAGAAGGAAATATTTCCATTCTGAAGTTAAGAAACATATTTCAGAAGGCAGAAGATTACTTTATTGTCATTGTTTTTTCTTGCTCAAGTGTAATCAGCATGGCAACTTAGCAATTGCAGTTACCTTTACCAATGGCAGCTGGTAACACTTCTATATTTAATAGTAAAAATAAAGGAAGTTTTTCACATCTCTGATCTGAACATGATATTGACTTAGTCACAAAGATATATTCCTAGGAGATGATGATTAATAAATGACATTAAACGCAGGAAAACATGAACAGTTACTGAGCTTTTTCCTTATCAGGAGAGTAAAGCACAAGGATGTTGCCAAGTGTGCTTGCTTTCTGAAATTCACATATTTTTAATGATTTGGTTTTTTTCCTTTACATTTTTGAGACTGAAAGGCACATGATTTCATAAAATGCATTGAGTTGTATGCTAATCTGTATTCCTTATTTTGGAAAGATGAGGTTTACATGAGCCTTTTCTCCTTGCATTTTTTAATTCAGTAAAAATTATCTTGTTTATTGGTTTAGAAGACCAATAAATTGTGTGTGACAACTAATCACTGCAATTGTTCAGGTGTGCTCAGAAAAATAGTTGTCCATGTATTTCAGTCAAATGTACTCATATGATTTCATTGAAGCACCTTCAGTGACAGAAGTGCAACAGAAAAAAGATTTCAGTTATTGTATGATAAAGATTAATTTTTTTTAGTAAATATTTGCAATCTTGCAAGGCACAATTTTAAACAATGTCTGGCTTACTATTAGACTTCCTGCCTAATTTTTTACCCATATACCTTTTGTGAACTTTAACTTAAGCATGGCCTCACATTAGTGCTTGAAAGTAAAGATGTGTCACAGCTGTTGAATTTTGTCAGACTTGGGTTTTAAAACAGGGCAATGAATGTTGTTAAATCCCTCTGCAGTAAGGAACATGTCTGAACAATGACTGAAAGACCACTATTATAGATTCCCAATATTTACACCTGTATTTTTTGTGGCATTAGTTTGTGTGGCCACATTTTGGTACTGGGGGGCTACAAGGGGCACTTCTGTGAGAAGATGCCAGAAGCTTCCTGTGTAACACCCCTGTGATAACATATTTAAGATGACAAAAAAGTAATTGTGCAGATGCAATTGCAAACCAGAGAACAGTGGGATGAAAGTATGTGAGAGGAACCACCCTGCAGACACCAAGGTCACTGGAGAAGGAGGAGCAGGAGGTGCCTCAGGCTCAGGAGCTGAGATAACCTGGCCCATGGTGCAGCCTGTGGTGAGGCAGCTCCCATGGAGGAGCACAGGGATGTAGGGACCCACCTGCAGCCCGTGGAGGAGCACAGGGATGAGGAGACCCACCTGCAGCCCATGGAAAAGCACAGGGATGCAGAGACCCACCTGCAGCCCGTGGAGGAGCACAGGGATGCAGGGACCCACCTGCAACCCATGGAGGAGCACAGGGATGCAGAGACCCACCTGCAGCCCGTGGAGGAGCACAGGGATGCAGGGACCCACCTGCAGCCCGTGGAGGAGCACAGGGATGCAGAGACCCACCTGCAGCCCGTGGAGGAGCACAGGGATGCAGAGACCCACCTGCAGCTCGTGGAGGAGACCCATGCCAGAGCAGGAGGATGCCGGAGGGAGGGCTGTGAATCCTTGGGAAATCCATGCTAGAACAGGGCCCTGGAAGGGAGCTGCAGACCTATGAAGAGGGTATCCCAACAGGAGCAGGTTTCCTGGTGGGACTTGTGACCTCGTGGGGGACCAATGCTGGAGCAGCCTGCCCTTGAAGGGAGGACTGTACCCAGTGGAAGAGTGATCCATATTACAGCAGTTTGTAGACAATTGCCCGTGGGATGGACTCACATTGGTGAAGTTTGTGGAAAATTGTCTCCCATGGGTGGAACCCCACGCTGGAGCAGGGGAAAGACTCTTCTCCCTGAGCAGTGGTGGAAAAAGCCATTGCTGAACTGACCATAACCTCAATTCCTCATCTCCTGCACTGCTGGAGGAGGGAAAGTAGAGCTAGGAAAGAGGGAGGGGTGGGAGGAAGCTGGTTTTAAGATTTTCTTCTCAATACAATGCTCTGATTTTCCTAGTAATAAATTCAATTAATATTTCTAATTTGAGTCTATTTTGTCTGTGACAGTATTTGGTGAGTGATCTCTTCTAGTCCTTGTCTCTTTTGTTATATTTTCTCTCATCTTGCCCAGTTGCAGTGGAGAGTGATACAGGTTTGGTGAGTCCCTCATGTTCAGCCAGCATCAATCCACTACAAGTGCCCCAAAAGTAGAAGCATGAACTGAAATGCATGTCTCCTGTAACGTGTCTACAGGCCTTTTTCTTGCTAGAACTGAGAGAGCAAAAGAACTAGAATCAATGAGAACGAGAGAATCAATGTAGGAGCATAAACAGGAATATTTAAGCTTGAAATAAAAAATCCTGGGCAACTCAAGCTTTATAGCTTTGGGACCTTTGTTGCTACCTCTGAGTTGGGTCTATAAAACTTCTGTGGGGGAGCCAGGACTGCCTCTGATTAGAAAGCATTGTTGTTTACAGTGACTTGATTAGCTCAAAGCACTATTCAATTCAAAGAAGAAATTCAAATATGCAATTTAAAAAAAATAAAACATGCCAAAATAAGAAAAACAACCCCCAATCACACAACAAAACAAACAAACAAGCCCGTTAATGTTTTCCACTGAATACTATGGTCAAAGCAATGTTCAGTGCAATTTGGAGAACTTGGTCAAGTATCAGTTTACATTAAACCAGTGTTTAGATTCCCAAGAGTTGAGATTTTTCTTCAGTATCCACTGCAAATGCATGCCAAAGCATATTCATCTTTTTTTTTCTCTACTTGTTCTTTTCAAGCATTCAGACTAATATTTTCCACTTATATATTCCAAGCCTAAATTCGCCTAAAAAATTCTCTTTCACTGAATCCTCCCACCTTTTGCTTTTCACCATAAAATTGAATGGCTCCTTGACTCGGGCTAAAGTAGAGTAATTTCATAAACTGAGAACATTCTAAAACACAAAATATTTTATATTTCCTAATGACACATGACTATTTCAAGAGGATTAAGGGAGAAAGTGAGGGCAATTAAATTCTCAATAGACACAGCAAGTCACACTTTTATAGCAGTACAGGGAAAGTACATCAAGGCAGATATATCAACCACCTTTTTGCAATTCAAACAGATTTCCCAGAATCCTGCATTACCATTATGAAAAATCTTAGAAAAAATTTTTGTCTGGCACATCCTTTTCATCAGTGATTGTTTTAAATGTTGAATGATGTTTATAGAATTTTATATATTTTTTCTCAGTTATAACTGTCGTTGAATCCTTTGCTACTAACCCCTTTTGTTTTATTACAGAAAATGCTAAAATGAAATATAAATCTGTGTTTTCAAAGTCATCAATAACAAAGCTGAAAATTACCTAACAATTTATCTCTGTAAAAAGAATATATGGGTGAAGAATGCTCTTCCTTGCACCATCCAGTATTCTCCTATATAGAGTTCAGAATATGTAAACTAGGGACTGCTGGTACAGAGGTGGAGAGTTGCACCTCATTTGAAATGGAATAGCATTTTTATTAATATGTTGAACATCTCATATGTTAGCAATACTTCACTTCCTTCTTAGTTTCCTCTTCTATTTTTACATTTTATGTCTCCAAAAATAAAAAGAATTAAGAAATTGGTTTATAATTTTAGTTATTTAGATCAGCAATTCAAAGGTGAAAAACTAAAGTTTTCTTGTAGACTACAAAATAGATTTTGTTCTTTATTGTGTGAAAGTCTGCAAAAGCTACATGCTCAATTTTTCCTACATTATGTCTGAGAAAATCATCCAGTATTTTTACTTCTGTAGAAAATAACATATTTATATACATTAGATGTGTCTTTAAGACTTGGCTGCTGTGGGATGCATATAATTTGTGCTTGGAGTCTGCAAAAAGATAGGATACAGCAAAAGAAGGATCAGGACCTGCAATGAACTTCTGGTCATACACAGCTCTAAACATCTATGTCTCTGTGTTGACAGTTCAGTCAGCTGCTGCACTGGAGTTAACTCTCATTTGGGGCTGTTGCATCATCCATCTTCTATCTCATGATCTTCTGGCATATTATCTCTGCATTCTGAATTCATCATCCTGGATACAGTTGTTCCAAATTAAACATGCAAAACACTGAGCAGGTTTGGCTTCCTCCACTGTCCATCATCTCCCAGAGCTTTGTACAGTACTAAGGAGAAAGTTTGAACAGCTTGGGATACATGTCAGTATATGTGACTTAACCTTTGTGATTGAGTCATATCTCAGGTTTGTTTTTCTTTGACATTAGAGATGTTTCTATCACATTTGATGTTACAATGTTTTCATTATCTCCTGGCAGGAGTTAAGTCTTTAATTTCCTAGTAGCATCCATGGCAGCTGAGATCATTCCACAAGTATTGATGTTATGGTGTCTTTATAGTGTAGCAGATTTTTGCCTTAGTGATAATATCCTTCCTAATAATTAATTCATTATTATTCTTTTCCAATTAAAATTACATAAATTAGCATGTATGTTATAATTTATCATAGCTAGTACTCATCTGATATTTCAGATGTCAACTTTTTGTCTGACTTCCAAGATTACTGGTAAGAAGCATTTGCAAGAAACATGTTCACACTTCCAATTAGTGTTTATACCACAGAAAGAGCTTGATATACTATTGATCTCTCTTAGCATGGTTGCCAAAAATCTCTCCACTAGTGCAATATCCTGTAATTGCAGATATACAGATGAGAAAAAGAAAAAATGTTCCCATTTTATGGGAATTAAATTCATATGATATTTTAGAGTTGCTAAGAATACTGTATATCATATTCATGTGGAAATAAATTCACACTGAAGTCTCTATGACAAGTCTGCTTGACAGACAATATTCTTATCACCTGCATACTCAAAGTCTAGACATCTGTTTTCCTCCTTTTGGTAGTGAAACAAATCTTCCCCAGGCTTCCCTCAGCCATACACAAATATTAGGAATGGGATCTTTCTCTTCAGTGTGGCTGAAGTACTCACTTTTTCAGGAGTGCAAAATACTAGGTCTCTCATGTGGTCAGAAAACTCAATGTAAAGAATAAAAGTGAATGCACTTCTCCATTCCTGACTGGTCTACCTTGACCAAGGTGCACTACACGTACCATGGAATTAGCCCTGGAACAAAAAATGCATAATTGTGAAAAAGTACCCCAAATCTCTAGAATACTGGCTACAAAAGATCTTAATTTGGGTACAGAATGAGCTGAAAGTATCTTGAGTTTTAGGTGATTTCTGAAGATGTGGAGGGAATAAATTTTGCCTTGTGATTTTCATATCAAATAGAAGCCATTGCTTGTTTTGGGAAAACAAACAAAGCATGCAAATAAAATTTTTAAACTTTACAGTGTTGAGAAAAGACAACAAAATAAACAAAACCTATATTTTCCTTCTCCGTAATGAAAACAAATATGTGATTTGGCAAAAATCATTAAAAAAATAATAAATTTGAAAAGTGTATGACCAAAACACCAAAAGTTCCTTTTTCATATCACTACTGCAATGTTTCAAGATAGTTTGGGGTTCACATATCCTATGTTCTTCATGAAAGAAGGGTTCAGCTTCCATTTGTATTGTTATTTCTAGCAAATATCAATCCTGGTAAAAACTGAGGTGAGGGTAGAAATTTGTGTCACAAAGAATAGCAAGCCAGGACTACATGGAAGAAAAAATAAATAGAAAGAATTAATCATAAATTTACTTCAGACAAAAATTATTTTTCCATCAAAAAATTAGACTGGAATGAAAACTTGAGGCTTGTTTTTTATGTGCTCCCAAATCTACAGCCGGTTGCAAAATGAAGCCCAAAACCTCACTTATAGTGTAATTTTCAACACTGTTTTTTTTGGGGTTTTTTTTCCAAATCTATTCACGGTGTAAATTGTTACTCATTTTCTGTGACAATCAGCACCTGCATTGACACATTTTTAATATTTATCAAGGATCGTATCTTGTAATATTTTTCAATTTGGCTGCAACAAAAATCTATTGAATGACCTGAAAGCTAGTCTCAGGCAAGCAGGAGTTTTAGGGAATAAGCTATAAAAATCCCACCACAAGTTTGTAAGAAGTGGCTTCAGAAACTAAGACATTAGCCTTCAATGTCCCTCCAGGAAAGAACAGCAAATTCCTTAGCACCATGTTAATTTTTTGTATAATTCCTTGGAGCTAAATTCCATCCTAAATATGCAATCTATATAAATGGAGAGTATTTTCTTACTCAGCTCCAACAGTGTTCATTGTATTGACATATGTATTCATAAGTTGATTTATTTACCTATTGTTTCCATACAGTCTTTTCTATCTTCCTCTATTTATGCTTTATATCTCTTGCTATAAATAAAATGCTGTTTTTGTAGGTTCTCCTTCAAGTGTAACATCTTTGGCCCTCCTGTGATGAAGTGTCTGCTGTCAAGAGGAGTTGAGGGCATAGAGCTCTTCACATCATCAGTCTATATCTCAGCTCTCAAAGACATTTCATTTCCTAGAAATCTTTGTACCCTGTTTTTGTAAAAGACTTTGTATTGACCAGGAATCATTAGCACTACCAGACACAGACACTGACATGTCCAAACTAGTCTTCCTGACATTTCAGTGGCATTTTTCCTTAAGGATGATATTTGCTTTTTCTACATTGTCTTGGCAGCCAGCTTCTCCCACCAAGTCCTAAAGATCATGATCAAGACAACACCTTTTGTTGTCCCCACATCTGTCCCGTGCTCTTTCATTCCTATATATGGTTCATTTACTGTCAATTTGATTAAAGCTTTGAAACTGGCAGAGCATTCTGACCTTTGTTTGTATCAGTCTGGCAGAAACCTATTTTCATTAAGAGCTTTCTACCAATTAGTCACATACATTTTTCATCTCTTACAGTATAGCAGGATCTGGTGTTACTCTGAGGAAATTCATAAACTTTAAAATTGGATTCAGAATGGCTACGGGAGAAGAAAAAGTCAGTAACAATGAAACTATTTTTCTCTATATTTTAGTCCCTTAAAGAACTAAATAACCCTTAATTCAGTGGGTCTCAATGCTTGCAAATGCTCGGCATTCAGCTCCAGTAGCTGCACCTTCACAGGGCAGTGTTACTATAGGCAAGCCTTTCCCTACATTTATATCTGGAGAGCTCCAGTGAATTGAGGGAGGTCACACAAAGGAATAAAGCAATACAGAACTTGGTGTAATGCCATTATGGGGGAAGATCTATACCTGTTTCCATTTAGTCATTGGCAATACTTCACAATAACTTTACTAAGCTAATACCTACTGTTTTTCAGTGCATTATGTGTAACTGTAGGAAGCATTAACAGAAAGACTCCCCTAGACCAAGCTCATGAATTTGAACAGTAGGAAATGAGTCCTCTCACTAGTTGTATACCAGCACTGAAATTTCTGTTGCATGTTTCAATTGGTCCTAAATCACAAAAAAGGATTTCAAGACCTGGCTGTGCATTTCATATAAAAATGTCAGCATTAAAAGAAATATGGATTACTGAGTCTCTCATTCGAAGAATGATTTAATCATAGAGATATAGGATTACTCTTAAGCTCTCTCTTTGACAAAAAAAAAAAATTAGAAAAATATTTTGTTGGATAGATTAGAAGAGCTTCATTACAATAAGACTCTGTGTCTCAATAGATAGGAGATAGATATTCAAATCCTTCACAGAAAGGCCGAGTTTGAATTGTCAGGGACTGAATGCCATGTTAATATTCAAGCTGCTTAAAAAAAGGCAGAGCATGACTCATTAGCTTTGGATGTATCTCCTAGTCATAATCTCTTCCTTTAACACTTCTATAAAAAAAGACTCATCTACTACTTTCCAAGTAGTCTTTTGCAACTGCCATTTTAGTGTGATCAGAGAATATTCATTAGACTGAGATCCTTAAGGGGCCCCTATGGAAAATATGTAAGCTCCTGACTAAGCTCAAAATTTGTCTAAGTGTTACCCTTCTGAGGTAGGAGGGCTCCTAGACATGCAGAAAGGCAAGATTAGGCAAAGGTAAAACTTTTATCATGCAATGATGCCTCAAGGCACCTTAAAAATTAGGGAGACAACATAGAAAAAATAGGTTTTGGATCACAGTACTGAAACAATGTGATTTAAATTTAAATTTGTATTGAGTAAGCTCTAGTTTCAGATAGTCTTAATTCCAGCCAAAATATGGCTTTATTTACTCAACTTTTAATTTATTTTTTTTTCTGCAGAACAAGCATTTTGGGCTCCTCTGACAAGAGTCATAGATTTCATCCATTTTTCCTTGAAAGTTTTTGTTGGATTTTTTACTGGTGGCTATTTTCTGTTTCTGTTTTGGGTGGGGTTTTTATGGTTTTGCTTTTTTTTGGTTTTTTTGGTTTTTGTTAGTTTAGTTCAGCTTGTTAGTTAAGAGATAGTAGCATGGAGAAAAGTCAAAGGCAAACTACATTATTGTTTGTTGTGTGCTGGCAGTACACCAAGGAAGAGTAATTAAATAAACAGTCCTAGAGTCCAGCAACAGCGAGCACCTTAGGCAACAACTTCCAAAGGTGAACTACAGCTCCTAGGGAAGCCAAGTCTAGAATATAGTGTTATATTATATGACTAAATACAAACATGAAAATGGATGCCCTTGTGCAGGGAAAGGAGAAAGGAAAAGCAGAATAAAATTCTTGAGTTAACCTTCAGCATGTTTATTTCTAGTGATGGATGCTAGAGGAAAAAGTACTGTAACATAAGTTGAGATAAAGAACTAGAGACAGGACTAAAAATATCATTCAGGTTACCTTTCCTCATTCTCCTTTCCTCTCTTTGTCTCCTTTGTCCTCAACAGGGTTTCAGAAAAAAAAAGAAAAAAAATCTTAATTTCTTTATTAATCAAAGAATCCAGCCCATGCAAAAATATTTTTAACTTAAGTTAATAAATATAGGCTTATAAATAAGAGTCCCACAATGAATTAGAATGCATTTGTACATCTGAGATGATGGTCTCCTCCCACTTTGGATCATATGTTAGTACTCTAATGTAAGGTTACTCAACAGGGCCAAGGCTACAGGTATTGAGCAACACTTTTTAATATTTTTTGATCCATGTGCCATTTCAAGCAGTTGTGAAAGAAAATATATGAAAGTTGCCTCACTGCATCAGAAACAAATAGCTGAAGTCATGTGCTTATAGAGCAAAGAGCTCCTCTTTCTTCCTTTTCAGGCTCTGTGCCTCATTTTGTGCCCATTGCTGTGCACACATCCCTTTGTCCTCCCTCTCTTTCTAGTATTTAGCACATAAGCAGCATTTCACCACATAAAGCAAATAAACAATGTTACTCAGGACTTAATTTTCAGTAAATAAATGTCCACGTCTTAGTTCTCTCCAAAATTCTTCAGCTGTTACCTTTGCTTTCTCATGGGCATGTGAGAGTTTAAGCTTGGATTCTGAATACCTCATATTGTCATCAATTTATCAGTAGTTTAATTTTCATCAGATTCTCATCAGACTTGAGGGAAGAGAGATAAAAAAAAGAGAAGTGAAAGAGAGGGAATTAGATTGTTCTAGTGTCAGATGGGCTGAGGCAGTAGGCGGCAGTCAGCAGCATCTGAAAGTAGTAAGGTCATGAAATTGTAAAAGGAATTTCATATGGAGGACATCTTTCTTTTGACAGTAAATTGGAGGCAGCAGTCTTTTGGAGCATAAGCCTTTTGGGAATTTGGGATAATATTTTGGCTTTGGCTTTGGTTGTTTTTTTTTTTGCTTGCAGTGGACATGCTTTTAAATCCTTGACTGCTGGATGTGAGGGAATTGCAGCAGAGTCCTGGTTTATAATAGTCTTTATGAATGAGGGTTGAAGACATGCATAACAAAACTCCTATTTAACTTTTCCTTTAACTAGGGTGTGTTTCCCATTTCTTTGCCTTCATTTGAGGGAAAGAAGTTTTCAATGAATAGAGCAAATTTTTAAAAATTGTAGAATAAATGCTAAGGTACTTCTCATTTCCCATGATCAAAGCTGTCAAGTGTGTTTTTCTTTCCTTTAGTTTGTGGGATTTTTTTTTTTTCCAGTATTGTAATCTCAATGGAAATGGCATATCCAATTAACAGTGCACAGAAATAGACTTCAGGCAAAAAGCCCACACAATTAATGGAACCCAGACTCAAGGATATGTGGCAGTGAAAGCAATACCAAAAAATATATAACCATGGAAGAACTTCACCTCCCATGTGCTTGACTTTAGCCCTGTGCAAAGCTACAATTTGAGGATTTCAAACATGTTATTTGCAGTGTTTCCTTTCTGATGAGAAATAACAACAGGTATAGGCTGTATTAATCTGATGCAGAACAAAATGAAATTGTAACTGAAAAATTTAATGACAAGGTCAAGAGTTAACATACTTGGATTTGAACTGGTTCTTGTTGTCTAAAGTGAAAACAAAACATGTTCTAAACTACTGTAATTAATACATAATGGTAGAGAAATTAAAGATTTCTATTAAAAATCCAAAACAAATAAACATATGCTATGAAATTTGGGTAGCAGGGATCTAGATGTAAATTTGAATGATTTCATTTCATCCAAAATACACAGTGAGGTTTAAGTGTGTGTTCGCTTCCCCTCATCTCCAGCAAAAATCAAGACTTGGAGATTGACACATGCAGAGCTGCTATGCACTTAAAACAAGAAAATTTTTGTTACTCAGAAGGAATGCTGCAGTACAGGCAAAAAGATGAATTGACACTTAAGTATAGAAGTGCAGCCTGGAGAATGAGAAAGTGGATTCATGAGGTTTTGAGTAACAATTGTGAGAGATCCACTAGTGAAAATTCACATGTGTCCGTGAGTCAGAAATGCCATATTGGACTTTTTGTGCATAAATGCTATCGACTTCTGTTAAGAGGAAGCTTTATCAGGAGAAAAAAACCCACAAATCTTTTCTTTCTAGGACTAATTAGAATATTTAATTCTTTGCCAAGAGATGCACTCCAAAGGAGTTCTGATGATTTAATTTTGAAAATTTGCTTGAGAAACAATTTCAGATCAGTCCCATGCACAGTTGTGATACATTCTATTTCCTGTGTCAAGTAGATGGGATATTGAGTCTGACTCAGTGTCAGCTTCTTTAAAGCATCATTGTTTCTCCTCCCAAATTGGCTGTGGGACAGTGAATTTTGATACATGTGTACTCACTACTACGCATAGCCTTGCTGGTGTGGAAAGAAAACTGCTGCAGGCTGTTGCACTTTGCCAGTATATCTCTACAAGGACATTGGATGCTACTACATTATTTTTTAGCTACAGGAGCTCTAAACTGTTTGTGTCTCTGTTTGTTGCATAGAATATGGATCATTTTTCTCAGATATATCAAATATTCCATGTAGGCAACAAAACAACCGCAGCTGGTTTGTTACTCCTTAAATTAACAGAAGAGAGATAGTCTTCTTCAACTGTGTCAAAAAGATTCTTTTTTAAAATAATTGAAACCATTCTTCTAGTAAAAGTGCCTGCTACCCTTGGTTTACTGCTGAATTCTTTGCAATAATGTAGCAGAAAGCATCTTGTAATGTAAGGTCATTTTCAGCTCCTAGAGGGTAATTTTGCAAAAATTTGTTATAAGAAAACAGATTTTTAAATAAAATAATCTAAATTTCTTAGGAAACATAGATGAACAGAGTGCTATGTTTCTTTTGTTTTCACTTTCAAGAGGACAATGTGCTTGAAATTATAGGTACAATGTAAAAGGGTTAATACCTTAATAGCATTCCCAGACTTTGGGAAACAAATTAAATACTGGTTTACTATGATTTAAATTAAATTAATTGTATGATGACTTAAAATGTTTAGGTAATATAAACTTCTGATTCTTTTTTAAAATTTTATCAAAATGTTGAGATTAAGGATTCCATGCATAGACTTCCCACAGAATTTCTAGAGGAGATTCCAGGCAATCACAAGTCAAAAAATAAATTATACTTTGCAAATATATTTTTACAAAAAAAACCCAAGAAAGTAGAAGTAATCATGAAAATAATGGCACAATTTAAATTTAATTTCAGGTGTAAAAATAGCAGATCCACAAAAAAAATATGATTGTATTTCTGTAATTTTCAAATGGACATGTGATATTTATTTTGCTCCTATCTTTTTTGAAATATAATTCACATATCATTTATCTTTATAGATCTAGATTTGTATTTGCTCATGAGTATTCTGCTATGTGCTACCTATAGATTTTCTTTGGATATTCACTTACACAGTCTCAATACGTATATTTGGAATTAAGTTGTTAGATAAATGAATAAGCCCAAGCATGTCTCACTTAAGAAATGAGTTATAATTTTGTACTTTTCTGTCATTCTACAAAACTTGAAGAAAGCAAGGAGAAAAAATACAGCTATTGGAAAGCTTCTTCATTGGAAAAGAAGTCCTAGGGGGGAAAAAACCCATCTAGATATGTAGCTATTTTTGTAGAGTACTGACATTGCGTTACATTAGTTAGGAATTTCAAGGAGAATGAAGTATGTGAGCACTTTGCTTAAAATTCTTCATCCTTTAAATGAGTGCTTTAAAGCTATTAGCTTACATCTTCATGATTTATCAAAACTGAAGGCTACTCCTTAATTTCCACAAGTCAAAATAACAATGATAAATAGTAATGAAAAGAAGTTAATAACACCACACCATTGAGTTTTCTTTTTTAAAATAACCTTTCATTCCCATACTCCTTTTTCACTCACAAACAGCTGAAGAATCATCTTCACTATGATTTATTTCAGAATTAGTGTTTGTGAAAAAGTTGACCACTCTGTGCTTCCACTACCTAAAGATTTAAGAACCCTGGTAAAGTCATTAACTGGAATTTGGAGATAAACTTTCTCCATGTACTTTTAAATTTGACTATAAAGCATGAGATTTATAAAATCTGGTTTCATATTGTGAGTGTACTATCAGCACTGATCAATGCCAGTTGGAAGAAAGAAACTCACAGGAACTTAATAGTTAAATTGAAACAAACAAATAAACTCCCTCATTACAGATATGATTGGAATATAAAGCAGCAATTGCTTTTCGGTGTGGTTCAGAAATGGTTCTCTTAGTAAATTTTTGTCAGAATATCTTTAGCTCTTAGTTTGGACATCTGTCCTTCAAAGGAGGATGCAAGGATACGATTTAATATAAAAAATGTAGAGTTTTCTGTCGAAAAACCATTGGAGATTGCAATGATTTAAGGAGAAGGATTCTTGCTTGCTTTTAAAAAGTTGTGCTGTTTCACATAATTAGTACTCTGATCTGGCTGAGTAATTACTGTCCAAATATTGGTCTATGCATACATTCTCATGCCTTCAGTATATGTTTTAGGAAAGATACTACTACATTAATCTGGCTTCCTCTCTAACTTATTCTAACTTTTTCAACTGCATTTTGTTAGACCCACAGAATTGTGCTAAGCCCACAGTAATTATGTGTAATTTAATTCAAAGAAGCATGGTATAATTAGATGGGGTTTTTTCTACTAAAAAGCAAGCTTACAGGAACAGTATTATTATTTTTTAGCTGCTGCCCTTAAATTTTCTGACTACCTGACATTGCCTGAAACTCTCCAAGTTCAGCAGCTAAAGAGCAGTCACACTAAGCTTCCTGCAGTAGTCCCCCACCTTTCTGCAATCATATAATTGTCTTCTGAATACTTTCCAAGCAGTATTCCAAAGTGATTATTGATTCATGCTAAGGGTGAACAGCACACGTACTGTTATACTGGTCTTTTCTGAATATTGGAATTAGTGTTCAGTATTAACCCCCCTTTGAAGTATTAACTTCCTTTGAAGTGGAGCAGAGACCACTGTGCTGCCAATAAATTCTACTGTGTCATGTCACAGTTCTCATGACAACACAAGTCGTTTAAAGTTATACATTCCTTAATAACCTTAACCATTAAACTTTCCTCTGTCTTCTCCTTCTTTATCAGCAAGGGCTTCAAGATTTTTCTGAAACTGAAGTTCTCCAAGGCACTTTAGTGGAGTAAAAAATCAGATTTCTTTTGAGTGCCAGTAAGTTCTCAGTACTAAACTCTCTTGTATTCCTTGAAAAATCCCATCTTAAATACCTTCCTTTAAAAAAAAAAAAAAAACAAGCCCGGTGCATCACTTACAGTTTCAAGACCTACTTGATATCTACGGAGAAAAAAAGGTCATTTATTTTAGGTGGCTTCTTTAGGGATTGATACTCTAGTCATAACAGTGAATATTAGAGATGAGATTCTTCACAGGAAGATGCACTAACTGCTGAGCAGAGTAGTTATGAAATAAGCTACCCTCAGAAGAAATACCCTACCTTTTCTCCACAGCTAGAAGCTGTCTTACCCTTTCAGACATTAAAAATTGTTATCAAAATTTGGAAGGAAAGTAATTTTTTTCTGATAAAAGTCTTTAAATTCTTTGGGTTGTCAGTTGTCCAATTGTCTTTTTTTCAAAATTTTTTTAAAATCTATTTTAAATCTGTATTCCCACCTTATGAGTAATTTTCATCTCTTGGTCTCAGTGGTATCGTGTGGCAATTAGTGAATTAAATCACTTCATCTTAGGCAGAGCCATCATCACCAGAGTTACTAAGTCCATTAATGAACACGTTTTTACTAGATACACAGAAGGCCTCTGTGATGCACAGAAGGAGAATCTCTTTGTTTCACAAAGAGGACTGGGGCACACAGCTCCTCACTGGTCTGACAGAAATTAATGGAAATTATACACCTAAGCACCTTTGAGGATCTGCAACAAAGAGATTAAATGACTTGCTCAAGGTCATTCCTGAAGGAGTTTTTCAGTCAAAAAGTAGTTCCCTAAATCCACAAGTCTTTTAACTTCTTCTCCAGGCTATGTTCTCCTTTGGTTTTTGGATTAGGGAGACAGATTTAACAGAATACTTTACGTAATATCCTTCTGAAAGCTGCTGAAACAAAATTATCATGTTTTTTTATACCACTCCTTTATATGAGAAGAGAGAACTAGAACAACATGCTGTTGTTATACCAAACTCTTTATCCTATGGATGTATATTTGAAGAAGATAATACTACCCTTTTTTTCCTGTAAGTCAGTCAGGAACCTCAAGGGAAAAATAAGATGAATACTCAAGGTGGAAAAGTACTTCAGAATTAAGATCTAAAGTCCCTAAAACTCCATCTCATAAAACTGAAAAAATACAAACATGCATCAGCTATAACATGTATTATCTGCATGGAATTCACTTACAATAAAAAATCAACCACAGGTTTTTTATGAAAGCAACCAGGGGAGAATCACAATGACAAACCGTTCACTCTTTAGTTAAGCATTTACAATGACATTTTTCAAGAAGTCTAAAATTAGGCAGTGATAGTGTGCTGACATTCAGTGAAAAATGGATTTCTTCCATTTTAAGAAGTTGTCTTTTTAAAAGCTCTGTTATAAAACTCCATTGTGGAGGCTTGATTAAGGTCTGAAAGACAGGCTAAGAATATGGAACTGGAGCCTTTACAGAGGTGCTCTCTGTGGCAAATAAATTGTTCCTCCATTTTTATTCACCTCTTCCTATTTCCCTACTTCCTTTATCACTCTACCCCACAGCTGCTATCAACATTCATGGATTTGATCTCCCTAAGCCTCGATAAAATCTTCTGTAATTTTAAACCTTGTGATGCTTAGATGAAAACTGAGTTCCTGAGGGATTGTGTGCCACATTGCCCATGGATTGTGAGCTGAACTATAAATAGCATCCATGGCCACATCCTGACTCCCTATTTTTGTGCGTTACATCAGTAATACCTTTACTTTCAAGAGCAACTTCCAAATTATTTGATTTTTTGTGCTCAAAGGGAGTCTTGATTTATGGATGTGCTTTCTGGTGCTTGTAGCAAGAAAAGGAAAGTAATTCAAATAATGGAGGATTGTTGACAGACTGGGTGTCTGAACTCTCAAATTTAAGCAGCAAAATCAGAGATTGAACAGAGTGAGAGCCAACATATCCCCCATGAATCTCCAGGGACACAAAGTGAGAGCTGAAGGATCTTGCTGTTAGTAATGCTTCTAAGGAATGATATATCTGTACTGATCCATAACATCTTTTATATAGTTTGTTCCTTGCAATTATTCTAATAATTACTTTTTTTTTCTTTCTTTTTTCTTTTTTTTTCTTTTCTTTCTTTTCTATTTTTTTTTCCCGTGTATTTTGCCCTGTTATGAAGTATTTACCATTTTGATGGTCTGGATTAAAAAAAAACATTCAAACAAAGAAAAACACTGCCTTGTACCAAAGAGCTAAACATGATTGCATCACAGTACTTTTATGGAGCTTTTAACTCTGAACCAGGTATTGAATGTTTCTTAATTGCCTTCATCAATCCTTACGGAAAACATGATTTTCACATGAAAGGATTTTTTAACCATTTAGGTAAAAAAACCAAACAAACCAACATTTATAGTACCACACTCTTATAGAACAATTGTAGATTTCAGAGCACTTTAAAAAGGAGATTAGAACTCATTTTAGGGCATTGAAGCTAAGGTGTTGAGCAGCAAAAAGACATCAGAGACAGGTTCATTAAAAATAAATCATCAGGGGATTTTTGGGGGGATTATTTATTATAATTTTAGTTTATTTTCTGTAATATCATGATAGTACGATTATGTAGGTGACTTTTAAAGTAACTTTTGCAGAGTTGCAACATATGCAAAAGGACTGTGACAACTGAAGGATAAATTAACTTTGTATTTAGGTTGAGGTAGATTATACTGAAATTGCAGCACAAATAATGGTTCTCAGACTCATTGTTTTGTTTGGGCAGATGTTGGCAAATAAAGTTTCAACTATGAGTAGAAAAGACTGACAATATAATTTTACATAGTATAAGCTTATGCATACTTTCTTAAGAAATTTTTTTTTAATTGCTATAATTTTACTTCAAATTATATTCAAACATATAGTGGTAAAGCAAGTGAAGGAATAACCAAAATACTTCTCTTGTAGAAAACCACAGAATTTAAAGAGTTCACATGTCTTTGTATGTGCTTAGATGTCATCTAATCCATTGAATAAGCAGAACTACAGCAATTTTCCTGAGACTTTAGAAGCTGCTCCCTCAGTTTACCTCAAAGTAAAAGTAACCTGCTGAAAAGACATTGGTCTTTTTCAGCTGCATCCCTCATCTTCATATTCCTCACATCATCATTCCTCACACAGCTCATCCATGACACCCCTGAGAACATTTCTTTTTTAGAAACAGAGCTTCTGGAAGCTCTTGCTGTGAGAATATTTCTCTCTCCGTGGTGGTGCTCTGACACTCTACTGCAGAGCTGTTCCTGATTAAGAAATATTCCCCCTCATTAGAAAAAAAAACCAGAACAATAATTGTGCAGCAATTGTTTTGGAGAAGTAAACCACCTACCTTAGCAGACAATACATAAATGCCAGGATTCCTATAGATCACCAGAGCCCCGTGCTTTGTTCTCATCCACACTGGTGGTGTCTATGAGATTTTCCCAGATGGCATTTCCAAGCATTCATTTCCTAAGTTATTTTTCCATACTCTGTGCAGAGCCTTGTTATCATAAACCAGCAAAATTCGGCCTTGAACAAATTATAATTAAGAGATAGTAATATGTTATTAGAATTTTTTTTCTTGGAACACAGAGTCTTTAGAGTTTTCTGCATGAGATATATCTTACATAAAAATAAGATTTAAAACAGCAAAAAAACCTGAACAATGCCAAACAAACAAAGAAAAAAAAAATTAAAAACTCAACCAATAAAAAAATAAAGGGTTAATTTACAGAACCTCAGACTGGAGGGAGCTGATGTAATTTTGCAATGTGGTAAGAATTCAGAAAATATAAGGGAAATCATTGCAAAAGGTTGCAGATCCTTAGACACATTATTTTAAAAAGCCTGCTTTTTAAAAGGAATGTCTGTCACCAGTTAACAAACTAAGAGATGACCTTTAAATTATCTTCTTGATAAATACCCAGATAATTTATCAAGAAGTAAGTTTCCTTTTTAAAGAATAGATCCATATTTTAAGCTCAGTAACTCCTAGAAGAATGTACTGCTATTGTTGGACATCTACATCAGAATCATCTGTGTTATAGTATATTCTATTACTGATATTACTGTTGAACAATTTCATAGTTGTCACTATTCAGTAACCCCAGGCATGGTTTATTATGGCTTTTCAGATTGATTAAAAATAATTTTTAGTTTCCGCATTCTGTGATCTTAAAGTCAGCAAACAGTTCCACTTTTTCTCGTCTTCCAATTAGAACTGCATGTTTTTCCAGGTTTAGTAGCAATTTAATGTTAATGTGCAAGACAAACAGAAGAATTGTTAGGATTGCAAGTGTCTGTTTTTTTGGCTCTTTGTAAGGTTCTTGTCTCGAAATCTAACTATGAACACCAGCTGAAACATCAGAGATCAAGGGAAGAAGTTGAGAAGGTTTACCTGGTCCCAAACCAGACACCTGTGTTAATCTGGAAATAATATAACCAAACTTGACTAAAAAATTAGTCAATTGACCAAAACTTTCCTGAGGTTCTCCTGCTGGACTTTCATCTTTGTGGGGCTAAAATTGAAAAAAAATCTACTCAGTGAAAGATTTCTTTCTCATTTGGGGGACAATGAATTATGCACATTATCTGGACTTTTTCAGATCTTTTTCATACTGACAATTATTGGAACCCTTCAGGTCCTTTACCTACAACTGCTCACTCCCAGCCTATATGCTCCATGCTCCTAATGCCAACTGTAGTTCCTCTGACTAATTGAGACTTTATCTCATTAGTCACCAGCCTCAGCATAACACTGATTTATCAATAAAATTCTCCTCTTCCAAGAGGGAAGCAAGCATTCTGGGCCCAAAAATCTCAGAGGTGGAAGGGCTGGAAAGAAAGTAAATAAGATTATACCCAAATTGACATGGTTAGCAATTGACAGATCAGTAATCCCTTTCTTTAGTGCTGTCATTCAGTATTTTGGGGGGGAATAGAAAAAAGTCCCTTTCCCAAAGCCATGGAGAAAGAGAGTTATTTATAACCAGCATTATTTCTGAAGGTAAAGGTTGCTCTATCTAAACCAAGGGATTTGAACACTACTCAGGACTGATGGTTTCATTCCATGTGCCCTAGAGAGGACAGATACAGGATAATTTGTCTGGAGGTGCTAAATGGGAAAGAGAGGGGAATTAAGAATACAGGCAACAGTCCTGTAGAAAATGCTGGTGTTTGACAGTTGTCATTCAGTGAGTGTTCTAACAGCTCTCAGCTACAAAGTCAGAATACTTAAATTCTTTAAAAATCAATGCTCTTTATGCTTATTTAGGGCTCTTACCATGACAATAATTTTACCAGCATTTACCAGCATTTATCAGCTGAAAAGCATGTAAAAATCTGAGGACAAACAATTACTCTTTCATAAATGAAAACAAACCCACAGAATGTTTCATGAGAAACAAAGTCTACTACATACCTGAAAAATGGTTATTTACTCTATGTAAAATGATTTTGGGTTCTTATGTTGAGAGTTTTTTAGGTGACAGTTAAAGTGGTAAATGAAGCTAAAGTAGATACAATTATTAGTTTTTATAATTTTAAACCTAAAATATGAATATAATTAATTTGCAATAACTAATTAATAACAAAGACAAGACACAAAGAAATAAATAATTGCAAAGCTGAGCTGAATTTAGACTTAAAGAACTCAAAATTTAGCAGAAAAAATGTAGGAATTATATATCTCTACAAATAGAAGTAAAACTATTTTAAAATACACATAAATGTATATATGAAATATATATTTTACAATGGGAAGAATTAAATTTCAGAATTGCTTTTTAAATATTTTTTAATATATTTACATTTTTCTTTGTATTATTTGCATGTCCTTGCTATATCAAAACATTTGAAAGTGGAAAAACAAATTCCTCCAAACTCAGGAAAAGATCTACACTGGCAATAATTTTTCAGCACCCTTTATTTGATGTTAATGGTTTGCAACATTGTTACAGAGCTCTCCTATATTTTCTGGAATGTTTCAACAGGAGACTGGAATTGTGAATGCTGATCTTGGCCACTCTTGTTATTGTATTTCACATACTGTGCATGTAGTGTCATAAATTATTTTGAGCACACACATGAAAAAAAAATGAGATACTCATTGGGTAATCCAAAGAATGGCACTAAAGGGTAGTCAGGAATGACTATTTTCCATGAAATTTTACAAAAAATGAAAAAATATATAATTTTCAATCCTTTCAGAGAACATGGATAAACCCAAACTTAACAAAGTGTTTCAAAACTTTAAATTCATTCTTCCTTCTCAGAGAACAGCAAAAAAATTATTTCATAACATGACTGGTTTAATATAAAAATAAAAACAAGTTTAAATGATATGAACAAAATATTCTGACATATGCAAATTATTTACTCCTCTTAAAATAATTGAAAACTAGTCATCATACTGAAGCAGTCTCTAAACTTCTTCCTGAACATAATGATTTGATTAAAATCTCAAGTGCAATAGCTTTCAAATTTCCATTACAAAATGAACTTTACAGATCAAGATAACCATGACAGTAAGATTGGACGGGAGGATATCATCTGGCTCAATGTGTGGAACTGATACACCGTAAAAGAGAATTTGTGAAAAGGAAAATCTGAGGCAGTCATAAACAAGTTTACAGAAAGCATTCACAGGTCTGGAGAAAATAGAGCCTTTGATGCCACTGAATTGCATAAAGATTATGTGAGACGGTATTGTGATCAACATAGAAGCTTTCTGAGCTGTCAGTGCCCTGAAAAAATGCTCCCTTGAGTCACTCTCCCTTGAGGACTCTGTTCCCTGCAGACCCTAGAGCCACAGATTTCTCCCTCACATCCTTGGTGCCAGCTAAGATGATACAGCTGACATCTGCTCTCACCATTATCTGGCTAACTTCTTCCTCTGACTAATGATATGCATTCTCAACTTGCAAAACATACCTTCTAGCAGAGCAAAGAAGAAATTAGGTAATTTTAGGGAGTACCTTTACTTAGGGTAAGTACTGTCAATCATGCACCTGACATATTTTAAGAAAAAATATATAGTGCATATTTTTCTATTAGAAGGCACAGTCCATGAAATAGGATACTGAATATACTGCTAAAAAGACCATCTGAGTCGGTCTTTCTCCAGTATAAATTCCACTTAGAAGCTTGAGGTGAAAGTTCAAGATAACCCCCAAAGAAAGTCTGAACTCTTACTTAAAGCTAGTTTCAGTCCTTCAAAGTACAAAGTTTTGCCCAAGTGGATGATGACTTATATCACCATTCTGTGGAGCATAAGTTTGTATGTAGGATTTTGTGTTCCTGTCAGCTTGAACAACTCAGCTAAGTGACTCATGTATCCTCTGTAAATAATGTCTCATGTGAGAGTTTCAAATGCTGCTGAGTAGAACTCTACATACAGTGTTGCTCCTACAGGTATTGGAAAGGAGCAAAAGTGTTCAGCAGCATACTTAGTTTAAAAGGATTCAGCAACTTACTTAGCTTGTTCTAAGCTGACCTATTTACATTATTTTGTGAAAAATGTGTGAACAAGAGTAATACCACCTTCTCTTATGTGGAAATAGACAAAAACATCTAACTCTTTTTTTGATACAGAGCTTTATTGCATGTGTTTTCCCACAAAAAGAATAAAACAGTGAGGCTCAATGACAGCTCTTAATAGAGAATAAGCAGAATGACACACTTGCAAACTGGAGACAGAAGTGCATTTGAATCATAAACATAAGTTCTTGAAACAGGGAAGGATAACCTTCATAAAGATTTAAAAGGACATACAGTATATTTATTCAGTTTGACATCTGAAAGCATGGTTTCAAAAAATGATGACTGGTTCACATCTAAATAAGAACAAAAAACAAAACAAAGCAAAATAAAATCCTCCAAACTATATCAAAATTCAAATTCTGTATAAATTTGGTTTTGAAGCCAATAGAAAATTGCATGTTGATTTTGAAAATTCATGAAAATTCGAAGAAAGGTATCACAGTTGTGAATATATTAAATCAGCCAAGTTTGGGTCATTCCCATGATAGTGACTGAGGAAAATTAATTGCTTCTGAAGGATGGCCTGTGTTCCATGAGGAGTGCTGCACTTGCATCTAATAGATGTGTCCGTCATTAAAGTTTGATTGAGCTGAATGCATGGCTGATTATTCCCTCTAGTCACTTGGGAGTTTCCACTAGACAAATAGTTAAAGGGGAGGGAGATGTGTCACTGGGTAGCTATGGTATTGGATTTATTTACTATTGATTGACCTTGTATTCAGTAATGGGACTTTGCTGAAAGTCAATTAATCCTTATGTTTGAGTTAGGAAAGTTTTATTTATTTATTTGTAAGTGAAAATATGTGTAGAACCTTCAGAGCCCATCCATGAGTGTCTATTTTGGAGTTCCTACTTCAAAGCAAGAAAAAATCAGTAACTATCCTCAAGGGCATAATCAAATTTCCAACATCTGTGGGAGTGTTTCATTATTTGCTTGGTGAATTGATCCTCCCTGTAGCCTGGTTATGCAATTTCTAAGTTTCCCAATATCTGACTTATTTGCATGCCACTTCAAGAATATGAGACATACCACATTTGCTAAACAAACACATGAATGTTATTTCCTTGTTTTGTAGAGATTTATCAACATATATGTTCATACATGTACAATTGTATGCTGATCTGAAAATAAATATCAAATAAAACTTCCATAATTCTGTATTTACTCACTGCATGCTACAGAATTCAGATAATGCTTTATTTCCTTGTTTCCTACAGTGCACATCCTCATTTGTATGTAGATGCTGCTACTTAATTAGTTTACAGATTAGTGATCTGGGTATCTGTGATGTGCAGGTAATATTTATAATTAGAGACTAATTCAAAATGAATATTTATTTTGCTGTCCACATATCACTTGATTAAGTCAGAATCTACTGACCTATTTGTAATTTATTCTAGGGATTTTTATTGTCTTTTTTTGCCTTTTTAAAAGAATTATCTTCGATTTTTTTTGTGGGAATATTCTGTTGTGTTCTCCAATGGTTTAACAGGTACTACAAATACTCTTGTAGAAAGATGGTGTGAAAAGACTGAATACCTTCAATTCAGAACACTGTTCAGGAATTGAATGTTATCTTTTAAGATACTTGCATATAAAAAGAGATATTTATGTGTGGATATTTCTACATTATAAACTTGGGCTAGGGGGAATTAATGAGTAGTATCTATCTATCTGTCTGTCTGTCTATCTATCTATCTATTGCCTGTAATTTTTCTAGATGTTTTTGTTTGGGTGTAAATTATAAACTAAAATAAAAGCATCTTTTTTCACTGTGATTGCTGGAAAACTTGAAGTTCTTTCACAAGTATGGAATTAAAATAAGACATTAAAAAATAAATAGATTAATACTTATAGATAGACTTTTTTAGTTTGGATTGATCTTGATTTATTTTCTAATAAAACATGTTAATTTAATTTATTTCCAAAATCTAAGAATGAATAATATTTATCCTTACCTTTTACAGGAATAGCTGATTGATAACTCTTATTAGATTAATATTGTATGGTTTTATTCCAATCAATTACAACACTATTAAAGAAGAATAACAGTGCTGTGCATGACTTACTTAATTCTGCACCAGAATTCTGGGTGCAGAACAAACACATTTTTGGAATAAATGCATTAACTTTCTGATGGAATTGACAGGGCTAAGCAGTTATGATTTTTTTTCCTTCATTTTTCACGTCTTTCTCTAACACATTTTAGTTTTTACAAAAGGCAGTTATCAAACCCTTAAATTCTCATTTCTTTCTTGAAACTGTAAGCAACTGAAAATGCAGACTTAGTCAACCTACAGCTTGGTAATTTCTAGCAGCAGAAGAATTTCTTCATTTTGGTATGTTGGACCTGAATTGAACTTTGGAAGCATTGCATCATATGAATATTGAAATTTTCTGTAAAATTTAGCATACAACTGAAAAGGAATGACATATGTACAGATGGATCCTTCCCTGTCATCTCGACTGACAATTTAAAAATATGATTTAAAAGAAGGAGTAACAATTACAAATAGCAAATATTCCATGATTTGTCACAACATTAGTGAAATGAAGATATAAACAATTTAAACATTTCCAAACCCACTATGACTGACAACCATTTAAAAATATTCTGAGTGTTTATCTCTTGCTATGCTCAACATGTTTAATTTTATTCCATATATAGTCTTATTAAGGATATCGACTTCAAATTGCTGGAAGTTTCCATTATATTTATCTTCTCAAAACCAACAATCAACTAAAATACACCAATCTGACTGATAAATACTGCAGAACCAAAATGAGACCCTGAATCAAAAAACTTTGGATGTTGTTTATCTTATTGACACCTGGCAGAAAATCAAAAAAATTTAAGAACTCAGCTGATTTCAAAAGATAATCACACATGAAAATAAATTTTTCAGCTAACCAAGTATTTAATAATGTCACGTTTTGGATGCTATGGGTTTGGAGGTTTTTTCCCATGGGTCAGCACACAGCAAATGGAGTTTACACTTCTAAGCAAGCAAATATAAATCTCTTAGACTGATTTTCATGAGTACTCCTGCAAGGTATCTACATAAGATAATCAACAAAATCTATGGATTTTATGAATGTGTATACCAAGATACATCACATATCCCTATGGAAAATGAATGAAAACCCCAAAATATGTTATACACCAGAGTTGTCTCACACAGCTAAACAGTAAAAGATAAAAATGCCTGTTTGTCCACATTTGAGCACAACTTTAATCAAACAACCTTTCATCTCCCCTCCTTCCACTTCTATCCTCTGCAAAAAAACTGCAGATTATGCTCAAAAGAAAAGCTTGAGAGCCAGCATTCAAGCAGTGGGCAATAAAGGTGGATGTAATGAGCCCTTTCTCCTACTCTTAGGTCCCAAGTGATTTTTGGTTAAGAAGTATTGCAGAGTAAGCAAAACATTTAAACAATCTCAGCACACTGCAATGCAGAATATATACCTTAAGGTAAGAAAGTCTTGGGCAGACAACTTGCCATGTGTTTTCATTTAATTTATTTCAAGATGCAAAATACATATTGGAAAAAGCGATTTTGTTAATTTTTATTGAGTCAAACCCTACTGAAAACAGAAAGAAGTGCAATAAATGTTCCTGGCATTTCTATTGGCTGTGGGACGGCCAACACCTTCTCATGGGACTAGAGGCTAGATGCTATCTCTGCTCTAATTACAATTTCCTATATGGAATGTTAAATGTCTAAAAACTAATGAAACAAATCTTACTTAAAAATCTAACATTTTAGTAGTTATATCATCTGTAGGCATCTTTTTTGATAGATGCTGAATTCAGAGAAGTTTTTAAGACAATCTGTCTCTCTGTTCCTTTTCCTCTACAAAGAAGGTTGCAGTAAATAATGGAGGAATATGTAGGACCCTGTATACTCCAGTTTAGCTTTTATTTGAGTGGGGATGCTCACCAAGGGCACATCCCCTGCTCAGGATAGTGTGAAGTTTGCAAACAGGCTGACACAGCATTATTGAAACAGTTTGATCTTTGAGTTCATTCTCAAAGCCATCAATCCTGACACAAATGGACACTGAGATGAGGCATTCAGGCAAGCATGGAAAATGGCACCTTTTCCCTGTCATAGGTGCTGAGAGTGGATGACTTTTGGTAGGTCTGAAGACATATGTCATTCCACTGGGCACAGCCTCACTGCCCTGGAGGTAGGAGTAGAGATGGGTTGGACAAGTTCATCAATCATGGGGGACTCTGCCTCCAAACATTATACTGCTTGGAAGAAATATGCCCACCTGGGTCTCTTCCAACTTTTGAGCTAGAGGCTGCAAACTGCCACTTTATAGACATGATTAGATGAAGCTTACTGCCACAGTCTGACATCGTCTCAAAAAAGTATGAAACTTATCTGAGGAAAGCAGTAGACACTCGTACTCTAGGGAGCATTCCTGCCCTGCCAGGAAATCCAGCAGAGACTCTTATTTCCATGGCTCTGTGAAATCTCTCTGGTAGTGGTTCACCACAGCCATTAAATACGTACATATCTCCATATAATCCTCCACTCCTTCCCCTCTCCATTTGTTCACAAGATATTTTCAGAGTAAGAGATTTCAAAGTAAGCTCTTACCCAAAGTATGATTGGTTTTGGTTCTTATGTCATGATTTTTCTGTTTGTTTTGTTTTTGTTTTCCTTTTTTTTTTTTTTTTTGGTTGGTTGGTTGGTATTTGATTTTTTTTTCCTAATGAGAAACTGTATTTTTCTAAAACTATTTTTCTACTAAAGTGATTTTGGAACTTGATCTATTTGATGTCATACTGAGTACATATTTGGAAGGGGGGGCACATGACTGAGCATGAGAAAAAGAGCTTGCAAACAGTCATGGCTACAAGGAAACCTTCTCTTTACAACTAAGCAAACATGATTTCTGTTAAAGGACCTGCTAAGGATGCAATGTCTGGGAGTTTGTATCAAACTTCAAAGATGGTGCCTTTTGTAGCTATCTGAAACAGAGACAATACAGTGCTCAACATGGCTTGCCAAGTGACCTCAAATATCTGAAATGAGAAGACAATAAACAACAGTGTCATTGTGCTAGAGTGCAAGATAAGCACTGAGAGGTAGAGAAAGGAATGAGTACCTAGAAGATGTCAGGTTGAGAGCCTGCTCTCCTACAATCGATGTGATGATTCTCTGGGACTATAAATCAAAACTTCACCATAATCAAACCACCCAGGGAAAAAAAAAAAAAGGAAAATACTAAAATTAATTCTTTTTTGTGAGGAAAAAAGTAAAACCCAAAGCAAACAAACTCCACACCGAAAAAATCTCTTAGACTAAGGATGTGTAACTTACCAAAATCAGCTCCTTGCATTTATGAATACTAGATCACACATCAAGTAACTCCTGAAAACAGCAAAAGAACAAAAACCAACTGCTATTATACTTTTCTTTTCCTCATTTAGAATATAAATTTGTGTTAACATTTTTAATTTCATTATGTTTTGAAAAGCCCCATCAAATTTGATAAATTTATTATCTTATCTGTTACAGCTTCACTGACTTTCTATCTCAGAAGCACTAGAGAAAGTAGAGAAATAAGGTAGTATATTTGAACAGCTGCTCTACTAGAAACACTTAGATCTTTTCTCTGCCCCCAACTTCAACAACTTGCAAGAAATCTAATTGCTGGGAAACACAGATTGTCTATACTATGAGAGACACTAGGTGCATTTGCAGTAGAAATTTTAACTGAATTGAACTAAAACTAATATTTTTTTCTTTGGTGTAGGTCACTTAATAGGCTGGAGAAGGCTAAAGATCATTGTACCGTTTTCTGCATTATTTTTAGGACTTTATTAAAATGAAGAAGGATGTACAGAAATTCATGGAAGATTTTGGTACTTTACCTAGATCAAAGTTTACCTAGATGAGTTTTACCTCATAATTGTAGTTAAATCAAATGCTTCTCCATGTTTCTATACAATTGCTGATTGTACCACACTGCATTTCTTTAGCATTTCTAGTTTCAATTTTCCTGAGGCTAGTGATGAAATTCCTCCCTCTTTTTGGTATGCATGATTGCAAATGTGGTAAATTAAGAAATCTGTGGAAACAAAAACTAAAAAATTATTCTAAAAACAAAGACAAGAAAAGAGAGAAAGCACATTAATCAGTAGGGGGGGAAATGTGTTAATGCTTCTATTTACTCATTTTCTCTTTATTTCCTATTGAGATTTTGACAGGAAATGGTTAGTTGAAGAAACGTAGAAAAGATTGACAGGAAATATTGCTAGGGGGAAGCTGAGGAGAGAGTACAGCATTGTAGAGAACATCAGGCTACACAGGCAGAAAAAGCTTGTGCAGAGGATTTTCTATCAGACTGGCAGTCAGCAAGTAGGAGGAAATAAATGCTCAAGTGACAGCTCCACTGTCAGGCTGCGTGCCCACCAAAAAAGCCCCTGGCCTCTTTGCCTACCTGCCTTCCCCTGCTGGCCCCAGGAGCCCTTCACCTTGGAAACAGAGCAAGATACCTTCCTGGATTGGATGTCCTGAAAATAGACCAGAGAGCAGTGGATATTCTGTCTGCTGCTTCTTGTGTTCACAGATGTGTCAAGGGAGCTCACTTTTACACACCTTTGCACCAAGGACAAGACAGGAAATAAAGGTGGAAGCCATGTCTTTGCCTCTTCTTCATCTTGCATGCCAGTCTGGATCTCTTCTTTTTAGATTTCTCTTTTCACTGCCAGTCACATTTTCAGGAAATAATTGTCACATTTCTTTAATGCTATTTGACCATATAGATATTTATGTTCATATTTGCATACGAATATGCTATATATGAAAAGATCATAAAGACATTTCCACAAAAAGAATGCCTAAAGTTATCAAAAAAGTAAGGTGAGGGTGATAAAATACTTACATAGTAAGTGGATTAAGAAAGGAAAAAAAAATCATTGATAAAGGATTTTAAAGTAAGGATTGGAATATAACCTTCTCTAACTTCCAAACAGTTTGCTGCTAATCCTTGCTAGAAAAAGCGTGGTAAAGCTTGAATATCATCTGAGTGTTAGATTTTTGATAAAATTATATACAGTTTCTCCTGTGTCCTCTGTCCTAAAATCTATATTTGAGACGATTTTGAGATTTGTTATAATAGAGAAATTTTTAAACTCTTAAGTTTTCTACTGAAGCCAGTTTTTCTGGAGGTATTTCTCATTTGGAAAATATATTCTAAACAGGTGAAAGTTTTCAGTGAACCATCATGTTGTGAACAAAACCATAAAATGTGAAAATTAAAATAGACATTAAGAAAATTCTTTGAAGACCAAGGTCAATTAGAGAGTGACATAAGAAAAATTGTTGATGCAGAGTCACTGAAGATATTTAAGGCTATTCTAATGTTACATAGGACTAATTATATTTTACCAACTGCTTTCAAAATGTTGTGCAGACATGAACCAATTAATCTGCTGTGTGAGAGACAGGAGAGGAAGTCCTGCAAATTATAGTACCACCTGCCACAGCTTCTGGTAAAAGGTAGAAAAAGCCCTTATTTTCAACAATCACTCCATGTTGGGTTTTCTGTCTTTGGTAACTAAATGTACATGCATGTGTATATATGCAAACTGAAATTGAAGACGTGTAAAAGTGGGGAAAAAATTACATATAAAAGTCTGGTTTTGAAGGGCATTAAATATGCATTAAAATTACTGAATGATGCTACTTTTCCAGTTTTTTAGGATCCATTAGAGTCAATAGTGTTCATAATTAAAATATTAAATGATTATTAATAGTATTTCTTTATGCTACATCTCATCATCCAGATCAGTAGAGTTCTAGAAGTTGGGAAGTAATTTTTATCCTGCACTAACTTGGGCATCAATTATATTCTTAGTTTGTCTTACTGCAGTCATTAAGATCCCTCTTAGCTACAGTTGTACAAACAAATCAAGGATGTTTTAGTGAAAAGACAACAATTCAAGAAAAAACAGCAGATGAATATACTCAGAAACAGCATATTGTTCTTATGTTTGGCTGTGACATAAGCATATCTTAAATTTTCAGCATTGAAACAAAATTATTTACATATTGCTTCAGTAACTACTGACATGCAGTAGATAAAGTGTTCTGCAGTAGTGTTTGACTGGCATTTGTCGTCTTTGAAATATCAGAAAGCAGAGAACTCAGAGAATTCAAAAGCAATGCACATGCTGTAGAGTCAAAGACATTGATGATGCTGTCTAGGAAAAATGAGAAGAGAACTTAGCACTGAACATGACTTGGGAAGTTTTTATTATTTTTACACATGGAAGGAGTACATGCTAGTTTTTTCATTAAATCAGTTGCAAAAAGAAATGGTCCCATCTTTCTTTAAAGGAGACTTGTGAACTCTGAAACTTGAACCAGAGTGTGATATAAACACACACATTATTCATGGAAGGGCAACTAGTGGATTTTCCACATAGGATAGTACAAGCAAAAGTACAATCTTCTTCAGTTATTGTTTAAGCTTTTTAGATGTCTTATAGAAAAAGTTAAGAGACCTCTAAAATATTTGGAATTATTAGAAAGAAATTATGTACCTGGACTTGTATATGACAACATTTCAAATTGTCAGTAAATATTAATTTTAAAACAGATTTTCTTAGCTCTTTTAGACAGCATAATGCTTTTAATGTCAGATTTCTGGACTTTAAATTAACCTTAAAGACAGAACTAAGAAGCCTGCATTAGAGCTGGGGCGTGGTCTTAATTATAGAGAGATCCATTTGTCCCTTTGGTCTTTCAAGTATTGAACCAGTTGTAATTCTGAGTTTTGAACCTACAGAGAGAAGATGGTCTTGCATTTCTTTCTGTAGTAATGTCACTTGTTCTTGTCTTCAGCATTGACCTGCCTTAAATATAATGATTATAGCTAAAAAATATTTCATTATTCATTATAGAGATTTGTGAAATTTATAACGTTTATGTTTTTGCAGAAATACTATTACTGTAAAACTAGCTATTGACCAGATTAGTGTAAACCTGGGGAAGCCTCAGAGCAGGAAAAATGAAGATTCATAGGATCACTTTCATTTTCTCTTTTAAAAATATCTAAAACTAATAAAAGGGGAAAAATTTTACCTACTGCAAAATAAACTGATTGCTCTTATTGCTCCAAGGCATAAGCAAGGCCAAGACTTAAGTAGGACTCAAGTTACATTTGTTTGAATTAAAGAATGAGGGCTATAAATCTTCATGCATTCAGATAAAAGATAGGAACTATCTAATAAGAATCCAGAAGAAATTTTCCCTTTAGGCAGATTTTTGAATAGAGATTTTAGTATCTTTTTCTGATGTATTCAATCCTGACTATTGAAGATGAAATAAATAAAGAAAGCCTTGATTCATTATAGCAGTTTCTACATATATACATTTTCTTAAATACCTTTTTGGCCTTAGCAGTTCTGTCAGGCTGGAGGCATTTCAAAATTGGTACTGATGACTACACCTCAGCTTTTCAAACTGTAAAAAAAAATCTTAATACTTACATAAAAATTAGCCTAAAGTTTGAAATATCTGAGCGCACTGACTGCATGCTATCTTTATTTTTTGTATATTCTGGATGTATTGCTGCCTGAGTGCTCTAGACATAGCATAGGCTAGAGGTATATGATGCCCATCATTTGGTCTACTGTAGCTAACTAAACATCTTACCCTAGAAAACCTTAGAATAATGGCAGATCATGGATCTGTTGAAGCAGATCTGCAAGACGTGAAAATCGTGGAAGATTCCTTATTCAAAATATGTTCATTGCCATAGTGCCATAGTTCAAACTTTCCCAGATAAAATCGTATTTTATTTGTTTCATATTTGAAGTTAACAGTTATCTGGAATAATTAGAGGTTCAAATAAATATTATACCAGTTGGTCATTCTGCTCTGCTATGTCACAAGTACCATTTTTGAAGTAAGACAGTCCTAATTCCAAAGGCATGTCAAACTCTTTTCTGCCAGAGTATAGCTTGACAAAAACAAAAAATCCACAGCCAACAACAAAATAGCAACCAAAGAAAACCACATAAAAATCAAGAAAATCACTTTCTTTTGCCTAAATAACTAATATTCATATTCAGTGTTATCTACGGGTAGGGGTTAACTGTTAATACAGGCTTTGAAGTGGCTTGG
Source organism: Luscinia megarhynchos (assembly GCA_034336665.1). NCBI lineage: Eukaryota > Metazoa > Chordata > Aves > Passeriformes > Muscicapidae > Luscinia > Luscinia megarhynchos. The sequence continues at coordinate 47,988,615 of JAPFBE010000002.1, read as the reverse complement.
ATGAAGATGGGTCTATGAAGAATAAAAGGAAAAACTGCAGGTGATATCCAGAATTCTGTGGAGATCAAGAAGGCCTTTCTATTGTGAGAAAAGAATAGGACTATACATCCACTAAAATGAGTAAAATATTCTCTCTTCATAAAGGATACTAAACTTTTGCAGAGGAGCCTAGGCTCAAATGTAAAATCCCTGCAATGCCAGATTTTCAGCAAGATTCAAGGACTTTTTTCCTGTCTTGAAGGCTTATGTTAATCCAATCAGTAAAGCCAGTAATTTATTGAGCACACAAGGATGGCAGTCATTTGGATCATCTGTGTTTACTTTGCTTTTGTAAACTACATTTAATGGAGAGTGATCTCCTGTGACAGGAATTGTATCTCACCATAAGAAGTGTGCCATGAAAATCCTCCAGTATCTTCTGCACAGCACAAGTGTTCCCCTATCTAATTACAGATTTTCTTTTTTTATGTCTATGCTCCAGCAAATGCAGTCAAAGATCGCAATATCTGGATAATGCAAACCTCTGAAAGGAGGATATTGCACTTTGGAAAAAAATGACACAATTCCCCCAATGACTGGAGATAGAGAAGTAGGAGAAGAAAGAGAAGATTAATTTGGAGGATGTTTGAAGCTTGGATTTAATAATCAAAAATTTACCAGGAGTGCTCCGAAAGTCAAAGCTCAGTGTTTATATTTGTTATTTCACTCAGTCTTGGAGAAGAAACCAAGAGAAGGAGTGATATCCTTCTGCAAAGCAAACTCTACTTCAAGGACAAAATTCCCTAGTTTCCCAAATGATAAGTTGAATTTTGTTTTACTAATTAATCTAGATGTGGAAGGTGAACTAACAAACCAACCAGTAGATTTAAGTGTTCAGTGTTTTTGAAAAGTGTCTATTTTCAATACGTGGTAGTAATACTTAAATTTTATACACAAAGGAGGAAACGCAATAATAAGTAAATACCAAATTCAATATTGCCTATATTGAGCTCTTAATGCTAAAAAATGCTCATAAACTCACTGCTTTAAAAAAGCTTGATGTTTAGGATACATGTTTGCATCTTAGCATTAATTAATAATTCCATTGGATTAGACTGTTTGGGAGACTTTCATGTAGCAACAGGAGAGCATAAATGAGAATCCCCCTGCCTTTTGAGAGTTACTTAATTTTATAGCATTTGTGGAACGTTGCCCCTCCCCAAACCACAAAGAATAAAATAAAATAGAAGGAAGAATTTCGAGACCCATAATAAACTTGGGGGTTATTTGTTGTGGGTTTTTTTCAGCTTTTCTTGTCCAAAAAGTCCTATGATACATACATCTACTTAGCTTTCACCACACAGAATACATAGAAGTGATTTGGTGGTGATGGATGAGTCACTTAAGTTCTGCTCTCAGAAATGAATGGTTCCATTCCCCAGCCTAGCAGATGATGGAAGAAGGTATTTTCACCAATATTGTTGGTTTTGAGACTGGGGTGAGAGTGTATCCTGTAAGATCCAAGGGTCGTACGTCAATTTGGTGATAGGCAACAAGGAAAGCTGGCATTCTCTTCAGCTACTTAAGGTATTCCCTTAAGGAAACAAAAGGTCTTGAGGACTGGGCATAAAACGCAGCAAGTACTTTCCTGTGGCATTACTTGTGGCATCACGGAGGAATGATGTGTAAGATGAAGGTGGAAAAGGTGATTAAAAGCATGCTGATAGCACAGCTTCCATTGTCTAACCCCTGGTAAAGCAAAGGGCTTCTCTTCCTGGAAGATATGACACAAACATGTGTCATGCAGTGCATTTACTTGTGTCTAGATCCTAAATAATTCAATACTGAAAAGCTTCTATACTTTATGTTATACATGTTTGCCTCTATGAAACCCAGAGCCATGTGTTGTTACAGAGTGCAAATATAGTCTAACAAAAGTTTGGTATTATATTCAAAGAAAGAGTATTTTTAACTGAAGTAATGAAAAGTGCTACTTGCTTTAAGAGAAGCTTCTAAGACAATAAGATTTACTGAACAAAAAAATAAACCCAAACTCTGCTATGAGAATTTATTTTTGAGCTTTCTGATTTTCATCTATAGCTTTTTTTTTTTTTTTTCCAACAGTCATCATGATATCACTAAGTTCTTTCTACCTTGAGCCTCTAAGAAAGATGGATTTTATCTGCATCCTGAAGAAATAAATGCTCTGGAATATCTTCTATGAGATTTTGTATATCTTGAATAAGGTTGAGAGTGGAAAATGTGTTTCCCTTTCTAAGTTCCCCAGGATAGAATCCAGCCACTTAGGTGACTAAAAATAATGTTTGAAAAACTGTTATAAAAGCTAGAATCAGTTTTAGTTTGCAGTTTTAAATCCAATTCACTCTGTTGATTTAATGAGCAACAACATGAAAGCCATTAAACCTTCAGCTTAAGCTTACTTGAATTGAATGTCACTGCTAGAGATTTCTTTGAAATACATCCAATAAATAGTTTGAAGGTGCCCTCATAAGAAGATCTTAAACTTAAATTTTTCTGTACAATTCTATTTTTTTTCCACTCTGTCCATCACAGATGCAGGCGTTTACAAAGGTAGGACTATTACATGGATTCAATTATTACAGCACTGAAGCAAAAAGCTAGACTCTGTGAGTGGGTACTGTCAAGCTCATACCACAGAATATACATTCTGCTGGAGGGCATAAAATTTTCCAATCTCAAAACAAAGGAAGGAAGAAAATTTGTTCCTCTTTTTAGCAGTGCATTCTTATTCTATATACAGACAAAGTGACTTTAGAAACAAAGAAATACAACTCCATTAATTTTCAGAGATTTAATAAAATTCTATTTAGTAATGAATATAAAAAATATCTTGTGCAGATTACTTTTCTCCTTCTCCTTTCTTAGAGCTTTTCATGACGATGAATCATACTTTTGGCACACTGGTAGGATGCTTGCCTTTATATCTTACTTTTGCAGATCACTGATCTGCTGTTTTGGCAGATTTTAACAAACCATATGAAGTCAGTTTTCCCTGGTGTTTCAGATTATTTAAAGCTCCCCATTACTCTGCCCTCTTTAATGCTTTTTTTTTTTTTTTTTTTTTTTTTAATCTCTTGGAGCTTTTTTAGTTTTTTGGGGTTTTTTTTTATATTTTCTAGTGATTGTGCATGATATTCCATATCCTGCTTCTAGGTAACCTTTGAAGGCAAGCTGACTTACAGTGATATTCTTTCTCCTGCCTCAGAGTTCTCTGTATGTTTGTCCCTGTTGGAGGAAATGCTCAGAATTGCTCTTTTACTGCCATCTAGTGCCAGAATTGGAATGAAAAGATTAAAATTCTCTTGGGGTTTGGAAGAGGGTCAGTATCGGCTCTGAGAGACTAGTTTCTGGGTGAATAAAGTACTGTGGAGAATTATTAATAGATGAAATTCTACAGATATGTGAGATTTTATAAGATGTTAAGAAGGTGGGCCAACAAGTACTAAATGGATGCATCCAAACCTAGCATCATGCACTGTGCTTGCCCACACATGACTATCACTTTTACTTTGATGTGTGCTATTAAACTGACAGCAAAAGAAAAATGTCCTGCATTTTTTTCACGTGGCATTTTAAATATGGCTGCACTTGCCTACTGGTTCTGTCTGGGATAGAATTTATTTTCTCATCATAGCTCTTGAGGTGCTATGCTTTATCTTTGTAATGAGAATAGTGTTGATAAAGTAAGGATGTTTTAGTCACTGCCTGTCACAGTTTGACATAAATCAAGGATTTCTCTGATTTTCAGACTGATCTTCCAGCAAGGAGGCTGGAGGTGCACAAGCAAGGGACACAACCAGGACAGCTGACTGCAACCAGAGGGATATTCCATACCATATGCTAATAAAAGCTGTGGAAAAAAAGGAGAAAGGAGAGCATATGTGAAGTGATGGTGCTTTATTTCCTAGGTCACCATGACGTGATGGAGCCTAGCTTTCCTGGGGATGGCTGAACAGTTGCCTGTCAATGGGAAAAGGTGAATTAATTCCTTGTGTTTGCTTCCACGCACGGGTTTTACTTTATCTATTAAGCTGTCTTTGTCTCAGTCCATTAGTTTTCTTACTTTTACCCTTACAATTCTATTCTCCATCCCATGGATGGAGTGAGCAAGCATCTGTGTGGGGCTGAGTTGTCTATCCCTGTTAAACCACAGTAATTTTGTAAACACAGAACAAAAACCCCATCCAAACTAACAAAAATATTACCTTTATATGAATGAGATGGAGTTGTTGGTTAAGAAATGCCCCAAGACAACCAGGCAATTTCACAGTGTCACACTGCATGCTGTCTCAGAATAGAAAGCAGAAAAGAGTGAGGACAAATGTAAATTCAAAAATTAAAATAGTAAAAGCAGCTGTCTTTACTGTAAATCTGGGCCCTAATGCTGTTAAGCAAAATCTTACGATTGATGAAAACAGCACAAAAATTGAAGTTCTACCTGTTTTTCTCCTTTTGAGCCTGCAATATAAGGAAAATTGAAAGAAATTTGATAAACACATTCAGAAATCTCTTTCTGATGTCTCCAAAATAACACAGAGTAATAAAATCAGCTAGGTTGGAAAATACCTTTGAGTTCATTGAGTCCAACCCATGACCAACACCACCTTGTAAACCAGACCATGTGGCACTGCATGCCACATCCAGCCTTTTCTTAAACACTTCCAGGGACGGTGGCTCCACCACCTCCCTGGGCAGCCCATTCCAATGCCCAATCACCCTTTCTGTGAAAGACTTCTTCCTGGCATCCAAAAGCTCCCCTGACACAGCTTTAGGCTCTGTCCTCTTGTCTTGTTGCTGCTTGCCTGGGAGAAGAGACCAATCCTCACCTGGCTACATCCTCCTTTCAGGGAGTTGTAGAGTGATAAGGTCACCTCTGAGTCTCCTCCAGGCTAAACAATCCCAGCTCCATCAGCTGTTCCTCACAGGGCTTGTGTTCCAGACCTTTCACCAGCCTTGCTGCCTCCTCTGAACATGCTCCAGCATCTCCACACCCTTCCTAACTTGAGGGGCCCAGCACTGGACACAGTACTCAAGGTGCAGGGGAAGAATGACCTCCCTGCTCCTGCTGGTCAAACTATTGCTCATACAGGCCAGGGGCCATTGGCCTTCTTGGCCACCTGGGCACACTGCTGGCTCATGTTCAGCTGGCTGCTGACCAGCACTCCCAGGTCCTTTTCTGCCTGGGCACTGTCCAGCCACACTGTCCCCAGCCTGTGGCACTGCAGGGGTTATTGAGGCCAAAATGCAGGACTTGGCACTTGGTATTGCTAAACCTCACATCATTGGATTCTGCTCATCTATCAGCCTGTCCAGAACCCTCTGCAGAGTCTGCCCACACTCCAGCAGATCAACATTCCCCCAAATTTGGTGTCATATGCATATTTTCAGGTATGTATAGTAGTCTGTTGTATGTGGTTCACTTCAGACATACAGCTTTTTTTTGTGGGTTTTTTTTTTTTTTTTTTTTTTTTGTTTTGTTTTTTTTTTGGCTTCTTAGTTTTTAGCATTAGATAACATGCTGAGAGTAGTTCGAATGTGGCCAGCCAAATCTCTATAGGGGTCATACTAATGTTAAATCATACTGTACGATAAAAATGCAACATTCTGCCAAATTTCTATCAGTACTGTTGATAGAAACATAATTTAATTTCACTGATGTGTCAAGTGTATAATAGTCATAGTACAGGCAATTTTGATGCCAGCAGGTATGGTATTAACAATAGTGGTGTATCAGTTCTACTTTGGCTATAAAATTTGCTTTTAAATTGTAAGCTGACATCTTATTGAAACTGTGAGAGCTGTCCATCTAGCAATCCAAGAAAAGTTTGCAGATGTGCAATGGTTAACTTGGGGAAACATTGCATGAAAAGCTCCTGACTATGCTGAGAATACTACTCCTGGCATGAATAAATAAGATGACAAAATGAAAGAACATAGGCTTATTTTGTATTCCCTAGTCCTACAAAGTATATACTTTATTAAGCATTTTCCAAAGGTAGTTGAGAAATATATTTTAAAAAAAAGTATGGATACTCAAAAGAACTAAGAACAAAATTTTCTGGGTTTAGCTGCACAGTAGTTTTTCTGAAAAGTTATGTCTCTTGCTGTATAATATATTGTCTTTATATTACCTTATATTACTGAAAAGAATTTAAGAATAACTCATGCTTGATGAAGCGCTTCTCAACGGAAATTTGATTTCTTGGTTTATGAAAAGTAGAACCAAATAGAGAAAAAAGGGTGGGGGGGTGGGGAGAAAGTATTGCTAGCCAAAGGCAGACAGATTGACATTTGCATCACTTTTTAAAGTGTTAGTTCAGAACAGCCTGGTCCTGTAGAACATTTTGTTTTCAAGCTTATACTTGTAATAAAACACTCACAAAGTAATTGATTAAATATGTCTATTAACATGTACACATTAACATCATATTTCCCTAGTGATTTGGTTCTGGAATTAGCTCACAGATCAAACTGAAAAGAATTAATTCATATGAATATAAAGCATGCAATAACGGATAATGTTTGCAATTCAGTCTTGGAGGAGTTTTTACTACACTTAAATTTCTTTCAGGGAACAGTAATATTTTTAGTCAAGTTTAACATGTAAAATAAATATACTGCTTTCCCTCATCTCCCCAGGCATCTTTGCATTTTCTTCCAAACTTTCACTAAGAGAAGATGCCCTTTGACACAACAGGAACAGCCAATCCTTTTAGACAAACTATAGTAATCACCTTTGTAGCTGGAACCTTTGCAAATATCTCATGGGATCCAAAGGAAGGAATTATGGGATACAAAAGCATCGAGAATTGCAAAGAGGGAAGTGCAGAATTTTGAGATAGTTTCTTCTTTTGTAGGAAGCTCCATCACAAAATCTTTAGTTCAGGAAAATCTTTAGCTAGGGAAATGGGTATGACTGAGTTAAATGTGTGTCTGTTTTGCAAAACAAGCCTAGCCTGACATCAGAATAGTGGAATCAGAAAATTAAGTGGAAATCTCCATTGCTGTGTTTTCCCTGGATTGTTGTGCATCTCCTATTTTGAGGCAAAAGTAATAGGAAAAGAGAATATTAGGCAGTCAAGGGAGATCATGTACGGAGAAGAATAGACTTTTAGAGGAAAAATTTATTTTTAAATTAGCCTCTTAGTTTAGTTGTGCTTTTCCCCATTTCTGCAGCTGTATTCCCACTCATTTAGTAAAAAAAAATTCTATAGTTGAAAAATTTACTTTTTGGTGTTATTCCTGACTCCTGACTGGCTGCCTTCTTCCTGGGAATGGATGAACATGAGAGCAGGTGGTCCTTCACTGATATACACATATTTTCAATTTTTTTGGAGGGGTGGTGTTGGCAGGGGGTTTGGTTAGGGTTTTATTTTGTTGTGTTTTGTTTTGTTTTGTTTTGTTTTGGTGGAAATTCAAAACACAGCTATTTCATTCCTCACAACACAAGCAATTTAAGTCAAATTGTCAACACGTGCACTAGACTGTCAGCATGAGTAAATATTGATTCTACAATTGCACTGCACAAGTATATGTGCCCATGAAACATTTCACTACAGACTTTAGTGTATTAAAAATCATCCTAATCTCACTGAGAAATGATGTCTGGTGAAAATTGACCAGGTATGTAGTTGCTTCCTGTGAAATAGCATATATTTTAGCTGCTATGAAGAAAGACAAAGGTGACTTAAAACATCCTCTTTTTTTATGTGTTGCAAAAATATATTATGTCTCTTAGGAACAAGTTTCTTTGTAGGTGTATTTTGGTTTTAACCCAAACTTGATCAATAACAATAGTTTAAAAAAGTTCTCAGTCAAATACTTCTTACAGATTGAATACTCCTGAAGCTTGGGAAACAATAACTTTCTATGATGATAGAAGTAAACACTGTTGCTTTCCTCTGATTTAACTCTACATATTGATTTTTAAGAAGTTATTACAACTGTGTCCATTACTATAACTCAAACTCCTGACACACTCTGGGAAAAGTTTTAATGCTGAACAGCTAAGCGTTATTTTGCATGCAAGTTCTTTGGACAAGTTGATATAACCAAAGACTGAAAAAAAGAAGACAGGGTAATTTTCCATCCTAAACTCCTTATTCCTTGTTATAGTATCATTGAAACACTATACATAATGCTTCCATCATTAAATTATATTTACCTCATAATTACTACTAAATAACGAACAGCAAATCATATAATTGTAAATAAAGGTTGCTTGCAGAAATTGATAGAATCACTTTCATTCCAAAGAAAAAGAAAAAAAAGGAAAAAAAAATAAAATTGCAATAACAATAAATAAAAGATATAATATTAACTTTGAAAACCAAGAAAATTCTCCAGGTTGATCGAAAAGAAAAAACTTAAAGAACTTTCTTTGGTTATGTACTTTCTTTGTATGTTGTTGAATATTCCAAGTATGTTTTTGCTTTAATTAAAAGCTTCCTGTACTGAATTATCTAGATACACTGGTGTGTGTCATACGCTGCTATACTATGGTTTTGTTTTCTTTCAGGTCATGTGAAAGCAAATCCATGCTAAGCTGAAATCAATAAACTAAAAATGGACAAATCTGCCTTTAAGCAAATGCCAATATTAATTTCTAGTTAAAGCTAAAATATTAGCAAATATCATCTTCCTACAAGGAAGTAAAATTCCACCTTTCAAAACCCTGTTTAAATTCTAATTAAATTCAATATAGACATTAAAAACCCTAGAAACACCTATTTACATTTTAATTAAGGACTAATTTCAAAATGCTTGAGAAATTGGCAATATCAAAGCAAAATTCATTCTCAGGTGAATTTAAAATATTTGTCTTTCTCACTTTATTTACTTCTTATCCCCCAGATTTAAGGTTTGTCAATTTTCCATTTCTGTGCTGTGTGTTGATTTTGAGGTTGTTACTCTGTCTGTTTCCAGCAGGGAAGATAAGCAAAAAGCCAGAGGGAGGAGAACAGTAAATTATCCTGGTAATATTTTATTATTGGGCTATAATAGCACTCTAAACCTAACTAAGTAGGAAGAGGTTGTGTGAATATTGAAGGACTTTTTAATAATATATTAAGAGAAAGTGTATGTGAATTGTAGTATTTTACTGGTGCTCACCTGTAGATAGTATCTGATTTTTGATATTTTCACCACTGTAATACAATTTTATGGTGTGTGGTTGACATATAGCACAACATGGCTTTCATGGAATACACACCTTAGCAAACAGATTAATTTTCAAGAAATTGAGAGCGCAAAGTTGAGGAATGGACTTGTTTCCAAATGGCTGTATGACAAGGTGTTCAAATCCTCAAGAATATCAGTTAATTTTTCTACAATGTACTTGCATACTAGCTATCATTGCCTATGAATGATATTTTGTTTTCAGGTTCTAACTAGACTTTTTATTCCAGTAATTAATCTTTTTAGCAATTAGAGCATTTTCATTTCCTGTCTGTGACTCCACAGTAGCCTGCAGGACAGGACAGAATCTAAATCCTTAGTGTTTTTTGTGCCAAGCAGCCAACAACAAATTATTGTAAGAGCACTGCCATAACAGCAGGTATCAAAACTGACTCTACTCATAACTGCATTTCTCTCCAATTCAGTACTGTAACTTCACCTTCTGCAGCAGTTTATCTAGTACTGACAGTTATTGGTTTCTACTTTCTCACTTATAAGGGAAGTTCAGATAAGGGCATTTATGCCTCTATTACAGTTTTATACTTACTGTGATATCACTTAAGTCTTTTCTCCATTGAATGGATATAGCTTTTAAAATTTAGGTGCAACTAGTAATACCAAGTGTTTCAATCAATCAGGATTAGAATTCCTCCTACTGGGCTGCCTTATTTACATGTCAAGTCATTGTTAAGTGAATAATTCTACAATCTTGGCTATTCTGTGGGAGTCTTTCCAATTCTTTAGGCTACCAGATACAAATTAATATCAGAGAGATGTTAAAAGCTTTCACATATGATTTTTTAACACTGAACATCTGAAAGAAAAGGGATTTCAAGGAAGCTGTATCCAGTAAAATGGTGAGATGCTTATATCCAAGAAACTTCCTAGTGAATGCACTAAAAGGGCTCTCCTACTATTTAAACTTACCCACACAGTTTTTCACAGCACTGAGACATGAGTGTAAAGTGGACAAGGATCAATTCAAGTTCAGAACAGAAAAATACTGGCCTAGAAACAACAAAAAAAGTGAAATAACAAATTTGTGAGAAGAAATAATTTCTGGTTTTGCACTGAATAAAATGTAATAAAAAGAAGACACTGAATAAAATGTAATAAAAATAAGATAGTTCATGATGAAAAAAAGAAGAGCAAATAAAACTTACTCCCTGGTGCCAAGAATTCTTTTCCCCATTGGTAGGAGTTGAAAAATTGAATACTTCTGACTGTAATTATGGTTAGCTGGATGAATGGTATGCCTGGGCAATGTTAATGTCCACAACAACTTTATGGCATGTTTCCCATGAACAGCAATTCTACAGATTTCCTAAGAAAATATTTGATTTTTTTTTATAAATAATCTTCTTATCATCTTTTTGTAACAGAGAGAGTGGATTTCCTGGTATAGAATATTTTCAGGATCTTCAATAAAACCTACACCAAAACTCCTTGTCCTTGGAACAATTTTAAAACATTAGCTGTAGGGATTTATTGACTCCATTCCTGCTTTATACTGTCAGTCAAACTGATCCACATGGTGACCATACATGAGAACTGAATATTGTATTCCTTCTTATCCAGAGATGATTGACTCTTCTCAAGTACACTGCAGTACACTAAAGCACACTGTAGGTTTAGTCAATGTGAAGGGTGGAGTCTCATCAAAGTCAATGGAGCCATGCCATTTTATATCAGCTGTGGATTTAGCAAACAACTCTCTTGTCGGTTTTTGGCTGGGGTGCCCAGCCTTGCCTGGTGACAGCCTACCTCAGAGATGCTTCACAAGACTCTGCTGAGATCTAAATTATAATAAAATGCCTATACACATACATAATCTAGGGCATATTGCCAATTTTTCTTATTATTTTCAACTGTTCATTAAATACACAAATAATTCCTAAAATCGCTATTGCCTTCAATTTAAAACCCATTTTTGTTCAATTTTATTTTTTTTTCAGAATAATTTTCAAATCATTTTCTTTTTCTGAACCACATACAATGTTGACAAGCCATGAATGATTATTTTGGGTTTAAGTGAGATTTGTAAATAATTTACTTCAAAAGAACTACTCTATTTTGTTGACAACAAACTTAATTGTCAACAAAGATGGAAATGTGCAAACAGGGACAGCATATTGAAAAACAGACTGCAAACACACAGGGAAAGCCAGACTTAGATCACAGGAAACAAAATGTGTTTGCAGAATAATTTGCATGTAAACAAACATGATTTTAAAGAAAAAACAAAATAAACAAAACCCAAAAAACCTTCACAAGTTTGTATACAGTCCTATACTTACAATATGTGACAAAATCTTCAGTATGAAGGTGACCAGAAAATCTTTTGGAGGTTAAGAATTAGTCCAATAAGACTATCTGACTTAAAAATAATAGACTCTGATTGTTAATAAGATGTTGCAGAGAGCTGACTTGACCTAAGGAAATGCGCAACAGAAAGAAATAAATTTGAGTGTAAAGATAAGTTGGAATCTTAATAGGATCCCAGGGCTGTATTTTACTGATGTGCACATTCTCACGGTTCTGCTTTTTTGCCATTAGGTTTCATACTTCTAACACAGTTTGTCAGATAAATATTCCTCCTGTAAGAGCTGCAAACACCAGCCTTTCTGAGTGATGGCAACTATGAAAAGCAGTGGAGATGAAGCGGTCACGTCAGCTGATGCAGTCATTTCATCCACGGTGCAGTGCAGAAGATAATTCATTAGGGTGATTCCCTCTGCTTATTCAGACATGCCCCGTTCTCATCCATCACTTGTGTAGGACTGAATAACAGTATAATAGAAACAAAAGCCCTTGTCAAGGTGGCATGGGATTCTTGTCTAATACCCAGCTAATAAGAATGAACAAGGTCAAAACAGGATCTAATTTGGCATGCCAATTTAAAAAGTGCCAATGTGCTCCTGAGTTGGAAAGTCTTTATGCCTGCATACGGATGTACATGTGAAACCTCTTAAATTGTGCATGTTCTTTATGCTCTTATTAAAAAGGCACGCTGTCGTATCTGCTCTAAGGCTGGGAAACAGCACTCTGTTCCAGTTTGTCAGTCGAAGGATGGGTTGTTCCTGTCAGCATTTCTTGTCAGGAGGAATGAGGTATGTATCTATGCCATATACAGCAACCCTTTCTAAATGAGGCTACCTCACCTGAATACCTGACAATTGCTTTGGCTGTTGTCATCTACTCTCTGTTACATCCAAATCTATCACACTTCGTGCAAAAGTAAAGAGGTCGCCATGGCAACTTTGTATCCCTAAACTTAATAAGAGGGAGCAAAACATAGATCATTTTGCTTTTATAGCATTTTCTTAGATGTTTTCTTTTTCTTGACTTAACAAGAGAAACACTGTTCATTAGACACAATATAAACATCAAATATCTAATACAAAATTTCTTTTTTTTCTTTTGTTTGCCATGAATATGTTTTCATCTTCCCCTTCCTCTAGAATTTAATATTTGTGTATAGTATAAATATACAGATGTGTTATAATACTTTGGAGAAAGATGATGAAGAAAGGAAAATATAAAAAAAATCTTGCTAAAGGATGTCAGTAAGTCAAGGGTTCCATTAAAAAAGAAGATTAGACATTTAAAAATAGGGTTTCCAATAGGATTTAAAAGCTTTAGATACCCATCTCTGATTGAATTCAAACTCCCTTAGGCTCTTGGGAAAATTTCAGTCAAAATGGTTAGTATAAATATAGATGGACAGGTATTTTTTTCCCCCACAAAGGAATTAGGATAATAGGAATAAAACATCAAGCTCTAGGGCGCAAAGCAGCTGGAAACTGATTGGAATAGAACAAGGTTTTCCTTTCCTGAAGATACTATAAGTACTCTCCTGGTTCCCATTACACGTGATACATTCATTAAAGGGATTTCTTTGATTATTAGGCATACCAGTTTCAAGTCTATATAAATAGCTTAATTCTTAGGTGCATTGCACTGATTTTTGGTTAGAAATGGGCAATATTCTCAAAAATTCTCTAAAGCCTTTGGAGATTGTTTCTCTCACTTTTTGACTGCATGTGGCAGTTAGACACAGTACTTATATTTGACTTTTGAAAGCCTCTGTGTCAGTAAGTGAAACTTCAGAGAATAATGAAAAAGCTTTCAACTAAGATCAATACCCATGTTAGTGGTCATTCACCTCCAAGTTATCCTCACCCATGCTAATAATGGCTTGTGTTTTCTGAAAAAATCCATTTGCAGTGGTTTTGGCAAAAGCATTTCTTCAAGAAAGTCCATTTTGTTCAGTTTCTCTCTAATACACTGTTTTAACAAATTGATAACAACTGGCTTCAATTTTCACAATTTATACTGTTATATTTTCATTTTCATGATGTAAGCCACTTGCAGTTAAAAAGGACTGACTTGTATTCTGCTCTCTTTGCTCGTTATAATATTCCATTGCATAATTGTATAGGGTTGTACACTCATGTTTTGACTGTGATGTTTCTTAACTTGATTGTTTTCTGTATATTCCTGCTTAAACCAGTTAAGTGGATCTTCCTGTGTATAAATTTACTTAGTTTAAAACACTTCAGCACTCTACTAATAAAATAATAAATATACCATAATATTCTAACAATAAATATCTCTGTTTTTGAATCTGAAAGCTATGAAATTTAAGAAGGCCCTCAGAAGAGTTTTAGGGTCATCTTTGCAGGTAAGTAATATAGCACACACACTTGTGGCTGTAGAGAAAAATATTACATTTGATGTCACTATGGGTGTTGAGGTGTTAGGATACCAGAGAAATCAGAATTTCTCTGCTTTATCATAAATAAGACTGATCGCTTGGGAAGTTTTCAAAGAAATAATAATTAAGTTTCTAAGACTGCACAGTTATGCATGCTTTCTATTTTAACAGTACAATTTTTTGAGAGTAAAAGAAAAAAGTTAAATAGAAGGATCACAGTCTGTATATTTACTTCAATATGAAAAGCAAGAAAATAAAATGCATATTAGGAAATTATGAGCTATAGAATTCATGCAAGCTATGATTCTATTTCAGAATAAATTTTAGCTGCAACTATTTTCAAAATAAAATAAAAAGAGGGTCAGCCTTTGAAAACCACCAACTTGAATTAGATTGGCAGAATCTGGACCACAGTAAATTAAAGAGGAGTTATATGAAATATTGAATAGATTTTGATCATGGTATGAAATAGATACTATTTTATTTATGACATGTATTAATTAATTCATTAAGAACTCGCTTATGGGCCTGGCTACAAGGCCAGATGAAGCTGAAGGATGAGCTAAAACTTTTTTGCCTGGCTGAGGGTATTTGCAGCACTAGGTTATTCCAGGGTAAAATAAGATAATGATAGGTAGATAGATAGATAGATAGATAGATAGATAGATAGATAGATAGATAGATAGATAGATAGATAGATAGACAGATAGATAGATGATAGGTAGATAGATAGATAGATAGATAGATAGATAGATAGATAGATGATAGATAGATAGATAGATAGACAGATAGATAGATGATAGGTAGATAGATAGATAGATAGATGATAGATAGATAGATAGATAGATAGATAGATAGATAGATAGATAGATAGATAGACAGATAGATAGATAGATGCATACATACATAGACACATACATACATATATAGAAAGAACTTCTGCTGATCTGTAATTTATCTTACTGTTTTAGTGAGAAGTTAACAGATAGATCAAGATGAGGTCTCTGCCCTAATCTAGTGACCAGAATGTAATTTTTGTTGGGTTGAACAGAGCTTATTCCTGCCCAACTCCAGCACTGTAGCATTCCAGTAATGCCACCAGAGAGCACCTCCTTTTCTCCAGACATCAGCTGCTGCTGATGTCATACCCCCAGGCAGAGATAGTATAAGTAGCACTGGAAGATGAAAAGTTCCTTGCCCAGAGGACTCTGTGTGGAAGCCTGTAGGCAAGCCATGGTTGGAATTAGGAGTGACAAAATACGAATGCATAGATATTTTCATTTGCGTATTTTTTTTATCATGACACTGATAAGTAGTCAGCAGCACGGAGGTGGTATTGGAGCAAGATATGGACTAAGGTAAAGGCTGCAACATTCGATTTCCTTCTTGAGCTGTGACTATAGGGCTTTTGTAATCGTAACAGCTGGTATTTGTGTCTGTAATGGCACAGATTACATAGTATCAGGCACAATGATTAGACCCAGTGAGGCAGGGTAATAAGTCAATTTACAGGTGCAATGCAGATAGAAATACCGAAGGTTATGACAGATATATCCAAGAAGATTGCATTACACATTGTTAACTAGTGCAGAGCTCTCAGGGATTGTAAATGTTGTTGAAAAGTTGCTGGTATATTTAGCATATGAAAGTCAGATTCAAATCCTGAAATTTTCCATCTTTGCTGCGAATAGAGAATATTTTGCTATGTCTTCCCAGGTGGTTTTGCACAATTTAAATATATTGCTTGAGGGATTTGCAAGGAACTTGTATTCACCTGAAATGTCTATTTCCTTTTTGCATCAAAAGTATAGTAATTGCACAAAATTGGGCTAATCATAATCAATTATAAAAAATACTATTCAGTCTTGGAAGAAAAGTGGTAGAATTTATAAAAGATAATACTTATTTCTATTTCTAGGTTATACAATATATAGAAATACTAATTTCTGTATAGTGTTACACATTAAGATTCCATAACAAAAGTAGCTGAGTAATGATATATATGACAATGTTCTGAAGACTACCAGGAAATGGCAGCAATTACAAAACTTTTTTCAATGGTCCTTATGTTCGTAGAAACATTGGTGGAATGTTCCTATGGAAAATTTGGCACCTGTCTTTCAAAAATTCGTATTTGAAATCTTCACATGTACATACCAACTCTTTTGTTTAGCAAATACTTATTTAGAAACTTTCCTACTAATAGTGGATAATTTTTTGATATTGACTTTCTTGAAATCAAAGAGTTGCTTCCCTTTTCCTTATATCCTTATATCTGTAAGGTACTGCTTTTCTTAGTGAGGCTAATGTCTGCCCAATTTTTTTCCTTTACTTGTCTAATGTGGATTCTTGCTTGGAAACTTGTAAAAAAAATTCCATCTACTCAATGAATTTAGGAGAAAATCAACCAGAAACACTACTGGAAACCTATTTTCTATATAAATCTGGATGTGGTTTCATAGAAGTTAAGATATGTTTTCAGGTTAGAATAGGCTGACTTCCACAAGAGCATAAAAATATAGACAGAGGTCATAGGTGAGCCTCTAAAGTCAACATTCTGACTGAGAAAGGTGTGAAGATGCATTGTGATGCCACTGACCTTTAAGTGATGGGGAAGTTGTTTCTATCTAAAATTGTCACTTACATATTTTTAGGCAGGTGCAGAGAGGTCAGGAAGGTAAAAAACATGTTTCTTTATCTTTTCTGTCTCTCTTCCCTACAGCATATGAAAACAGCTGCAGTTTATGTTCAGATCTTCAGCTCAGTTCCATCCTTTGCAACAGAATAAAAGTTTATATATCTCATGCACTAGAAAGTAAGGACAACATTAGTCTAGTTTACCGCACTAGTTTTTTGTGAGATAAAGAGCTAGAGGCAGCTGGAAGGAAAAAACCAAAACCCTTAGGATGCTATTGATGTTATATTTCAGAATAACAGAATGAGGAAGTTTTGTTGGATAAAAACATTTGAGAATATTTCATTACTACCACAACCATTAATCTACACTATAAAATTTAAACTCTTAAGTTAAAGAACAAGTTGAGTCACATTAGATTCAGGGTAGTGTAGCAGATTCTGAATTGCATTGGGACATGGACAATAAACTGCTACATCTGTTAAAATAAAGCCTTTATTTATATGCAAGGAATTCAGTGATATTTATCGTATATTTTTTTCAATTTGTAAAGGTCATATATAAGAAACATGCTTATTTCCCAATTTGAATAGCAGCTAAAATGTCAGTGGTTTGGGGTTGTCCCCTCAAAACTTCTAACTTCTCCAAGCAAATTCTTGGTGGAGATGAGAGAGAGGGAGATGGAATGAAATCTCATTGCTTTAACAATGTAGTTTCAAATAATATTTGTTAATTGACCTCCTCCCATTAGAAGTAAAAATATTTATGATTAAAACACAAATTACTTAAAATAAGATATTTGTCATGGTCCAAACCTATGTGGTAAAGTAATTCCTAAGCAGTGTCAGTTTCATATTATCACATTTTTTGCTTCTCACATATATTTTGGAGAATGATGGGATTGTACCAGTATTAAGTGCACCGGTCTACAATAAAAAGACACAGAATCAAGAAGATTTGGAGTGTAAACTTAAAGCTATTGGTCTCACATAAAGTTTTAGAATTGTGCTCTAATCTTTGTGTAATTATTTTTAGTCTTGTTTTCAGTTGCAGGTAAGCTTATAGTAATTCAAGTTGCAGCTGTACTAAAATATAGGTAAATTTCTCAAGTTCACCACCTCCATTTCTATTTCTTTTTCTTCACAAAAGATGGATCTTAACCTCGACAGTTGTGAAGTTCATCATGCCTGCAATATTATATACTAAAAAATAATGTGTTTATATTCCTGATTGTTTTATTTTACATTTGTCTGTATTTTTCACATCATTTAACTGTAAGCTAAATTTTGCCTTCAAATATGGTGCTAAATCTTTGAATTTCCTACTAGCTTGTTTTGCAATTGGCATTGAAAGCCTCCAGCAAAAAAGCTGAAAATTTTCTCACCGAAATACATGAAGACATGAAGACAAGGACAAACACTATTGTATTAGAGAAATCATTGTAAGATATGTAATATTTTATTGTTTAAAGAACAAGGAAAATAAACATTTTATTACTTAGTTATTATTACTTAGTTATAGAAATAATTATAAAAAGTTAACAAGTACCTTGATGGGGTCTGTAATGACTAATACACTATAGTTTGTTCTTAGAAAAGGGTAAAGAACTAAGTGGAATATTTTCCAATGTGGAATTTCAGCTTTCTATCAATTATTATTTAGGCAGTAAATTACTTATACATTATCTTTACACAATATCACTGTTGAATTTCCAGTTAACCAAAATATGACATCAGTATGAAAAAAACCCTGTATTGTTTGGTTGTTTTTAATTTATTTCCCAATTGTAAGTCAATATAAGTGTGGAGATCCTTAGAGACTCATTTGGTCCGTATGGAAATAAAAAGTCAGGTATTGCAATGAAAAATTTAACCTAGATTGATGCCAAATGGGGTCTGAGTGTTCATGGACATTGTTGTGCTCCAGATCATAAAACATGCATATATTAACTAAAAATTTAGCACAATTGGATTTTTAGCTAAAAGGACTGTTGGAATAGTTAGTTGAAATAACTATACACCAGAGATTACTCATCTTTCTCCTCAGAGATGGCAAAAGTGACATGTTACACAGAGAAAATTGAACACTAAACTATCTCATAGATTTCTACAGGCAAGATTTTATTTTTAGGTACTCAAGTCCTGTTGATTTATGGTGAAGTAGATTAAGATAAATTGGCAAAAAAATAACCTATTCATAAAATCGGAAGATGTCTTCCTTTAACTTTCAGAGGGCACCTTAACCATAACAGACTGCTATGTATCTTTTCTCACTGTTTTGAAAATTACAAGAGACAGTATATAATTATCTACATAAAAGAGAGAGAGTGTAATTGAAAGATACATTTACACATGGGAAACTTAACTTTGGGTAGCTTAAATTAATTGAATTTACTAAATAAATTTATTAAATATTACTTATATATTTCACCAAAAGCTTTGTATCGTCCTTTACTTTGCTTTTCATATTTTAAGCACAAATACTATTCTTCTTACACTCACAAAATTTTGTTCACTGTGGAAGGAGAGATATTACCAGGAGAAGTGGTAAGCAGAAGGATTTAGCATTGACAAACAGGAGGAATATCGCAATCAACGAGAAATATCTTCTGTTTGAGTCCCAATTGATTTTTAAGAAGATAAGTCTTCTGCATGGGAGAATCTCAGTGTGAATGGAGCTCTCTTTTGTACTGAAACAAGCCTTGATAAAATCAAGTCCTTTTCTGGTGTTAGTAAATAATGTCTGGAGAACAGGTTCAGACAGAATACCAGAGTACGGATTCTCAGATTATGGTCAAGTAGAAGGATCAGAAACTCTGTTTTGCTCCAAAGAAATAGTTCTGTAGAGGAACTTCAAAGTTATTCTTGCAGTCTGAAAATTTTTATTCAACTTAAAACTCAAGGCACTTTATTTTAGGATGGGGGGATTTAAAATTTTTTAACTTTTTTTTTTCTTTAAATTTGTCTAAATGAGTATATGATAAATGTGACTACAAAAAAAAGAAGGTCAGTCCCATAAAAAACAACTAGATCTACAAACGAGGAAATGCTTTTCTATTATCTCTTTTAATTTTTCTAATGATTCTCCAGGTTTTAAAAATTTTGAAATATTTTCTTGTTTTATTGATACTTGTTTATTTTGAAAATATGTTATTTAACAGAAAAGCTTGTTCTACTCTGTCCAATGTTGGGCTTTTTCCATAGGCCCTGAAGGCAGCCAAACCCCTGGTAGTTCTTCCAAAAGATCTGCCAGGGCTGATCCTCACATCCATGTGGATTCCTCTTTGAAATCAACACTAGGCATAAGGGAAGAATGGATTAAGGTATCCTCATTACCTTTCATGAAAGGAAAAAGAAATATGTAAGGGATTATCTATTGCCCAAATTTCTTTTCAGAACTAAAATAAAACCAAGCACTTTAATTCAAGTAAGTGTGTATTAAAAAAAAACCAAAAAAACCAAACATATATATATATATATTTATATTACCCTTTGCCTAGGATATATCATGTATTATCAATCACTATTATACCTCTGTAAAACAGGTATGTCTCAAAGTTCAGTAACTTGTAGGATGAAGTAGCATTTGACCCAAAACATTCTCAAAACTTAGTATTTCTAAATTCAAAATGCCTCATGTAAACTTTTTTTGCTTTCTTCTTATTTATGAATTTCACAGACTTTAGTTCATGGATGGCATTTTAACTAGGAAATCTTTAAGAAGACATAATTATTTTCTTATTGTTTCTTTGTGGAAGCTGGACTGGCAGGGACTGACAGTGATTTGGCCTTGGCCAGCAGGGAAGAGGCCATCAACCTGAGACCCTGGGAAATGAGAAGAATGGGATTCTGGAAATCATTATACAAATAAGGCACTTACATATAAGGTTATGTTCCTAGTTCTCGTTGATGATTGTTTGGTTTTACATATAAGGTAATGTTCTGAGTTCTTGTTCATTGATTCTCTACCCTGGACCCCAGGTTATAATTGCTGTAATTGCTCCACTTCAGGGTCTTCTGAGATCATCCTATGCAATGCATGGCTTTTTTCCTTTCCTGCTTTATCCTTACTGAAGTTACTTTTTGAACATCTTAGTTGTTCCTGTCCCTGCTTCTTTTGTCACATCCCTGTGCTGGTTCAGTCTTGGAGTCGTGCAAGCCCTGACATGACATTCCTTAATTGGTCTATTCTGTGAAGAAATGGAAAATATCATAAAACACTGTTCTCAATAGAAAACTGGTTCAAATTCAGAAAAAAAAATCTTTTAATATTTAGTAATTTCAGAGGAAATAATAGGTCACTATTATTAAATGCAAATAGATTAAGAACTTAACCTCACATAGGGACTGGAAAGACCCATTAGTTAGTGTGATCTCATCTCAAAATCAGTCTGACATTGTGAGTATAGTCATGTGGGAAGAAAAATTCAAGGTATGTAGACTCTAAAATCAACAAAAATGTATAACAGTGCTACTCAAGGGACAGAAAATATCAAAATTGATTTCATATTGCACACTGTTGGGAAGAGAGGAGTGTGAGACTGAGTGAGTGTGTAAAATAATCAATTTGGGTGAAAACTCTTATCTCGTTAGTTCTCAAAGAAACACCAATATCCATGGGGTTTTCATTTAGTCTGCTTTGCCCATGATATTGACCTGATATGCAAGCCATTCATAATCTTTAAAGGGTTCCAACACACAAAGGTTGTATACCCTAAAAGCCATTCTTCCTTTCATTTTATCCCATGTTCTGGTTTTCTTTGCTTTTTCACAAGGTAAATGTTAATGAGTGTCCAAGCATCTACTTTTATTCTGACATTATTTGTAAGCAAATAATTACAGCTATCAGTTCTACCTTATTGAATCTTATAATTAACTAAATGTTGTAAATATACACGAGGAAGGACTGCAGCAAAATAAAGTAGCAAAACAAAACTTGCTATGTAACAATTAGCCAAGGCTAAACTTGGTCAATTTACCAGCAAGGCACATATAAATTATGGAGTGGTATATGTATGTGATATTTCCAAGCAGGAAAACAAAAAGCATATAATTAAACTTGGGGAAAAAAACCCACCAATATTAAACCCTTTTAGAGTTTGATCGTATTCTAGAAATCCTCAGTAATACAGTAGTCCCTGACCCAGATGGCACTGAATCATAATTCCTAAGTGTCTGCAATTCAAACATTTTAAAAATATGTGTGTACATATATAAAAAGCACAAACAAACACAGAAGCATAATTTTGTGTAGTGGATTCAGCAGCATGGGAAACCTTATCTCTTCCATAAAAATACCCACAATCTAATCTCAAAATGACAATTTTGAAAACAGTCAATGATTCCCACAGGATTGTTATGTTCATACAATAGAGGAAGTCACATTATGATGAATGGTCCTGAAAAGTTTTCCTCCTAACTCATGTCCAGGACAAAAATGGCATGCAATGATTTGTAGCTGAGAAGAGAATAACTCCATTCCATGGCAAATGAAAATCAAGTAATGATGAGATTGTATTGCTACTGCTGTAAGTCTATACTCCTCCTGAATACAGATCAAATTCAGCCAGAATTATACAGGGTAAACTGAATAACTCATCTCCAAAAGTTACCATTGCCTTGAAGTTTCCATGGATTCCAGAAACTATACGTAGAATCAAAGAGAAGAAAGTATACTGGGCACAGGTGATCAAGATGACAGATTCAGATTATCTTCTATGCTGAATACCATGTACCCCAGAGGAAAACACATCTCAGATTTGTAAAATCAAGGTGCTTTCAAGCTTTAAGGTGCTTTCAGAGTTCAATTCTAATTTTTTTAGCAGTCTAATTTTTTATTAGGTCATCTTGAAGTCTTGTGTTGGAGATGCAAAATCCTGAAATGTCAATAAATATAACACAATGACACAATGAAGCAAATTTTTTTTACCTTTAACATTGAATGCTCTTTAATGCTAATTATTTATGCATTTGATTCAGTGAAATTCAGAAGGAATATAAGACTAATCCTTGTTTAAAATCACAGCACATTATCATTCATTAAACCCTGTTGTTTTTTTAAATGTTCAAATAAACAGTTAACAAGAAGGCCAACTGTAGGAATAAATACATCACAGTTAGCTATCATGTTTTTCCATTTATTACCTTTATAAATATGATTAAACCTTACCACCACCATTTTATCTTCCTTTTCATTCTACAGCTTTGTAAATAAACAGAGCTGTTATGGAAGTATATTAGTTCTTAGACCAAAGGATCTGTTTTCATGACCTTATCTTTTTGACAAAATAATTTAGCATATAATTTTTTCTGATCCACAAGTCTAGGATATTCTCACAGAAGACTATAAACAGTCGGGAGGGATGTTCCCATGATGCATTTAAAACAAGCAGACATGACCCACTCTGCAAATTTATGTCTGACTTAGTGTTTCTCTGAATACCTCAGTGACATCATAATGAAACCACAACCAGCAGATGCCATCCCCTCTTTTTTTACAGGTTTATTGGTGTTGTGAAATCATCATCCCTTCTTTCATTCTTGTCACTTCTTAAGTAGTGAATTGACTGTATCGTAGACTTAGTCTTTGATCAAGATTCCCTCAAAAGGCACATTAAAAAATCAAATATTTACTTTAATGTCTATAACTCTTTCTAGATTTACTACATTGATTGTACTTTTCAAAACAGAAGTGCTTTTCATGCTTCTTATGTACTGAAATTTTGTTGAGTTTTGGTTTTTTGGTGGCTTTTTGCCTAATAGGTGTCATTGTAATTTCAAAATAAAAATTCATCACAATTGTACAGAGTACATGCTCTAAGTTTTGAGATTCACTCAAAGGTGATGATTTTGATCTATACCTATGATGTTATTATATACTGGGAAGATTAATTTACAGTGAGTGGAACTGGGAAGTTCAAGTTATTAATCACTAGATATACACAAAGAATAGTTGCTAGCAATCAACTGAAGAACAAATATTTAATATCTGTGGTTTATCTCCTTCATGTACCATAGATTAAATCTGTTGTTTCCCAAAGCTATTTGAAAGGCATGTTTGCCTTTAACTGTCTTATTAGGAATATGAAACACTGTAGCTTGCTGGCAGGTCACAATTTTTCAAGATCAACATTGAACTGCATGTATGTATTTCTTTTAATCATCTACTTCTTTTAATCTTCTTGATCACAGTAATTCTGTGATAGGAAGAAATAATCTCATAATTTTTCAGGAACATCACACAGACTTCTTTAGAAAGACACCATTATGTGTATCTGCTTTTTACTTTAGACAACTTCAAAACAATTATTTAAAGAATGCAAATTATCTCCTTTTTTATATTAAAGAGTGGTCCTTTCTATAATATTTTTTTTGCTTTGTTTGTTTTGACGCTCACTGAAGAATTAAAATTAATGCACAGATCATACTGACTTATTAAATGGGACATCTTCATGGATAATTGTATATATGTAAATTTCCAAAAGATATGGACCTAAAAATAATCTTATAATAATAAACAAGTATGTAGATTTCTTTGTATCTTATTAGGCTTCTTTACATTCTGAGGAGAAAGACAACAACAAAATCTATTTGAAGCTACAGCAACATGACTAATTGCAAAATATTTACTCGGTTCAGTTTATGTTTTATGAATTACCTGCTTTGTGGGAGGTTTTTAGGTCAAGAAAATTTAAAGCTGGTATAAGGTTTGTAGTGATATAGTACAAAAGTTGTGTTCCTCTCCCCTTCTCCTGTGCTCCTCTCACCTTGTCTTGTCTTGCCTTGCCTTGCCTTCTTGCCTTCCTTGCCCTTTCCTTTCCTTTCCCTTCCTTTCCAGAAATAATGATAAATTAAATAAAATGATCAGAAATTTTGGAGACATTTACTACTAACCCTCTGTAGTGTAGGAAATTATGAAGTGTGAAGTAACAATTGAAAATGTTTTTCAAGTGTGTGTTGATCAATGTATTCCAATGCTGTGATGGATATCACACAACACGCTTGGATCAGAGTGGTATCTTTTAATTTTGGTTACTGGTTGTGCATAATGCTGACTGACATAATACCTTAAATAAGGGTTCATAATTTGCAATCTTCAATATTTACAATCCCTTCAAAGAAGAAAGATCTAAAAGGATGATGGCACCATCCACCATTTTTCTAATGACTTGCTTATATGCAGCCAGTCACAGATTTCAGGTTGCTTCATTTCAATCTGATTTTATGAAAATGAACTTGCTTTACCTTTTGTTTTTTTCCAAAAAAAGATCACTGCCATTCTTAACTGGAGTGAATTTTAAATTGTGACTACACATAATTTGTTCATATAAAGCTACTCATGCTCTCAGCATGCATTATCATACAAACAGAATAAATTCACTCAATGGACTTCAGTACGACTAAGAATTAAAGACGTAAAATATAAGACAATATTCTCACTTAGGAAATTAATCCCCCGACTAAGAAAACTGGTCTAAAGCCAGTTCTGCTAAAGGAAAACATTTTATCTTTTTAGTTTTATAAACCAGCTTTTTATTCTTATAAACCAGTTACCTAAAAGTAGCAAGAAGGAAGACCTGAAAATAACATTTTCAGTATCAGTCATCTGAGACTTTTCTTAGAATTTAATAATTTGTGAGAAATAATTAAACATCCTTGCACACTTCACATATTTTTTTTTTTGCTTCTCTACTTTCTGTAAAGAAATGCACTTTCTGTGGATAGTGCATAGTAAAATGTGTTTTTCATTATGTTGATTATCTGATGGCTTTTGTGGTTTTCTTTCCTTTGCATATGTGCATATATGTATTCTTACTAGAATTTCTGATAGTGGGTTATATTTTCCATGGGATTTATTTAAAAGATGACAGGAATAATAGTTTCAAGAATAGTCTAACCCACACTTTCTGAATTTTATATATGTCATTAATTGGATATCATTCTTGGAATGTTTCTGAATTCCAAATATAAAGCAATGTTGAGGTTAGGCATACTAGTAGAAAAAACATTTAATACGTCAGAACGCCAGAATAGCTGAGATGTTGGGACATTTCTGACTGTCATTTATCATACCTTTTTAGTCCATTCCTTTACTTTGCTTACAACATCTTCTAATGGAAATACTTTAAAATGCCATTTGTCTTTCACTATTATTTCTCTGGCCATTCTTTATTCTTCATTTTAGCTATTCTACTTAACATTAAAACAGCTGGTGCCAGGTACATATACACAAATGCAATATAATATATGAGTCATTTTCTTTAACTTTCAGCATGAAGAAAATAAAAAAAAAATTCTTTTTCAAAAAGATTTTTTTCTTCTTAGAAATGTTAATCTCCTCTGCTCAACAATGCATATTTGATTAATTTTGATTCTTAGCTTTGAGGTATGATGGACTACACACATGAGAAATATTCTTTGAATACAACTTTAAAGACTAAATTAACTCTGTGTGTCTCAGGGTAGATGATGCCAAATGCAGGAGTAGATGACAAAGTTTCTATACTTGAATTTTTAATTGAAAAATATTAAACCATTTGTAGAGGAAGAACTGTCTAGGAGGAGACAGGTCTGTGCAATTAACTTCTGTAGGAAATGCAGACCATTTAGAAACACGATATCCTAGGATTTTTGCAAAAGGCATATCTTTGTCTTCTCTCTCATACCTATGTGATAGGTATGTTGTAAACAAAGAGCAAAGATCCCACGTCTGTTATTCATGTTTATAAATGTCTCCCAGCGAGAATATAAGAGAGAAATCACACCTGGCATATACACAATCCAGCTACAATATTTATCACATCCTTTCTCCATTGGTCCTGGCACAGGATTTAGCACCCATCAAACCAGTATAATCTTGGGAAGTCATTAAACCCATCAGGGTGACTATCTTCATCAGTGGAATAGCTCGTAATAGTGCTGGATATTCCCATCTTGCACTGCAAATAGACCATGCTTCTAATTAAAGGCTATATTCCTGAAAGGAATTGAGAAAATTTCTGGGTAAGTAGTGGATCCAAAGGGTAATGTAGCTACATTGTTGGCCTTGAAGGAATTTCAGGATAGTGGATGAGTTGCTTTCCAGTGTGGAAACGGGAAGCAGAGGTTTGAAATTTCATATGACATAATTTACTTGACATCATTGGTCAGCAATGACAAAGGCAGAGAAAGAATAGGTAATTCAATGATTATATCAGTTTTCTAGGATGAAAAAAGAAAAAAAAATCCATAATTACTTTACACAAGTAGGCTCATCCTAAAATAACCAATAGCATGTGGTTAGGAAAGCCATTAACTGGAAAGGACAGATTAAAGTCCATGTTCCCAAGAAGTCAAACTGACACAAAGAGTTGGTTAGAACAGAGTCTTTCTGAATTGTAATTTGACTGCTTCCAAAGGATTTTCCATTTTGGAGAAAAGGCCTTCAGCATCTTGGCAGGCAAAAAGCTGACTGTGAGTCAGCAATATACCCTTAGGCAAATGCAGCCATCAGTAGTTTGTGCTGTTTTGGACAAATGTTACCAGATGTCTGAAGGAAGTTATCCTTCCTGTTGAAGTGAGTCTAGCAAAGAACCACAAAGATGACTGAGTGCTTGAAATATTTGTCATATGAAGAGCTGAAAGAGAATTTTTTATCCTGGGGAATAGAAGGCTAAGGGGGAAATTTATCAACTTTCATAAATATCTGACTAGAGGGAATAAGCAAGACAGACTTTTCTAATGATCAGAGGCAGGACAAGAGGCAAAGACCACAAAAATTATGGCTGTAAATGAGACACAGATATTTGCCATCACACACTGGAATCACTCAGTGCTTAACTGGGAGTTAATCTGGCACTTCACTGGATCCTGGATATATTTTTACCAATATGTTTAAAAAATTGAGGCTTCTCTTTCTCTCTCTCCCCAGAAAAATCAAATAATAATTTTTATAATAAAAATTGTTTTGGAAGATGTACATTTCCAGACTTTTACTGTACAATTGTCGAGAAATATGGTCTCATTTTTCCTTTCATTCAATATCAAGGCTCTTCATAGGCAACAAGCAAAAATAAACTACACAATTTCATACTCCAAGGTATCAAATTCTGACCACCAGCCACAGGATACCCCAACAACTGATAGTGGTTTGAGATCTTTTCTGAGTGGCTACTGCACTCACTGTTTGATGTCCAAGTAACAGGTCAGAAGACCTGTCTGTAAAGCACAAAAGCTGCATTTGACTATGAAATGTCTTTTATTCATTTTAAGGTCACTTAAAGGTCACTGCTGAACAGTGGATTTAGGAGGAAAATGTTAGGAGAAATGGCACAGTAAGGCACATATAAGTGACATCTTCTAAAGGGGGAGGAAAAGTTATAATTAGAATTAAATGTAGAGCTTGCCTTAGAACATTATCATCTCATGGCTTTGAGGAATTTTGTTTTGAAAGAAAAAAACTACTATTAAAGTTACTTTATGTACATAAAATATGCTAAACTGCATTTAATTTTCATTCACTCTTCTGACCTGTGCTAAGAGAAATTGCAGATAAATGATTTAGCTCTCTCTTACATTTTTTTGAGTCATTGACTTTTAACCTGTCCTTCCTATGAGACAACCTCCAGGAGTCAATTTGTACAAAATCTCCTATAGAAAAACATCTAAGCACAATTTGAGGACACTCAAATTGCAGATGAAAACCACAAATTTTTCTATAATCCTACAGTTCAGAGAACAGCTTGAAAAAGTGAATATGGGTGGAACTTCTCACAGTGAAGAATTTTAGCTTAAACAGACCAATACAGATCTGCCATCCACTCAGCACTCTAGCTGTACACAGTTAAAGGAGTAGTAAAGAATTTTGTATGAAGCATACTTCTTTTCGAGTTAAAAATCCAAACTAAAGGGTAATTTTTTCCCTTGAAAACCATGAAGAGAAACACTGAAATATGTATGAAATAAACCATAGCCAATTGCTATCAATTGCAATGTTATGAGATGATGTGTGGAAATTGGCTTAATGGTAAATAAAAGATGCATTATTTGCAAATTAAGGTTTTAAATGTGTATATATATAGAAACTGATTGGAAAAACCAAACCCAACCGCACCATAAAAAAATTATGCAGAAAACAACTCCAGAAGTTTTGCAGAGCTGTGCAGCTCGAGAAGAGTGGTTGAAGCAGGGTACCAATCTACAGCTATGTAAGAAAAATATAACAGTTTGTAACAGTTGCTCAGGTGGCACAGCTATCACTAGATAACAAATAAACTCTGGTGACATAGTTGGGAAGAAAAAGAGTCTTATTATGTGTTTTCAGTATTTCATTCAGACCACCTCGGTACAGTATCAATACCATTTTCCAATTATATTGTTTACCTGAGAACAAATATCAAAATATATTTAAATCATCTTTAATGAACAGGTGGATATTTTTATGGACATACACTGAGCAAATACACACCTGCATCAAATGAAACCTATAGCCATGTCCATTAATGTTGCCTGATTTAAGGGAAAAAAGCCCAAAAAAACCAGGCATATGAGAAATCCCTGAGAAGAATCACAGTTTGCAAATTCCATTCAAAGCTTGTGGATGTGGACTCTTAAACATTTCTTAACATAAAATTACATGCACCTCCTGTATGATTGCTTACATCCTTCAAATTGAGAAAAGGAAGAAAGGGACTTTTTGAAAAATCCTAACATTATTAGTATTACAGTTATGAGTAGGATTAAGTAAATTACTCTGTAACCTAATTAGTGTTTTTTCTCTTGTCCTTCAAAATAATCTTGATTAGAACAGGGTTGCAAAGAAGGACTCAAGGTCTATGTCTTACATCCATAGGAACATTGTCTATGCTAAAACATTGTGTGTTGGTTTTGATTACTAGGATGTTTGTTGTCATTCATGTTCAAAATATTTCTTTTTTCAGTGGTGTTTTCATAAAATCTTGAATACTATTTCAAGTATATTTAGTTTATTAAGTGCTGCCACAGGCTTTTAAAAAGCCAAATATTGTTTTCTTCATAAATCAGTGTGTCTGATTCATGATTTATTTCACACTAGAGAGTAATTCTTTCAACTTTGTACTTTATATTTGTTCACTACAGATGACTGCCACCAATGCTGATAGAACTAGTGCAAGAAAAGATAGGACAGTGATTATGAAGAAGCTAAAATCAATAACAAATCATAGCCTTACATTTATAAAAATCTTAGAAATAAAATAGTATATGTTGGCAAGAAAAAATTGAAATTGTACGAATATAAGGAAGTGGTCTCCATTTCTAAATGCATCCTCTGTATCTTCGAAAATACCAAGAGGATAGTTGATATTGAGTGATAAAGTACAAAAGAAAATTGGCTTTTGCATGCCACAAATGAAAAATAGAACTTAACAGCATCTATTGACTGCTTGAAGTGAGAGTGTCACCTGATGTCTCTATGACATGAAAAAGATTCAATTTTTTATGCAAAATTGAGCTTTTCTCTCTGAGAACTTTTCATATTGACCATACATTTTCTTACATAAAAAGGCTGAACTTCACACAAACGTTCTAAGGGATCATGGACTGTCCCTGGAGGTGCCTGATTGATTCTAGATCAGCATGGATCATGGCTGATTCATTTTATCCTGTCCTCTTTGAGATGGTTGAGCCCCTCTTTGGAATTGGTTTATTCTCTATTTTATTGGATGGATAGGTCCCTTCTGAAATCTGTCTGATATGCTTAATATAGGTATTATATATCCTAATCCATGTCCATAATAAATATATCTACTGCTTCAATTGTTGATAATTTGCTTCACCAAGGTAAGTTCATAGTAATGTCCCATTATGTGATTATATTTGGTTATTAGTGTTATTGGTTGTTGTTCTATGATTTTTCACTGCCATGTTCCTTATTGATAGTATATTATTGGTTGTTAAAAGCAATTCTTAATAGCTTGTATATTATATATATAATTAATCATGGGTATACTTGGTGATCAGAATGATATTTATGGAGATATACTTGTTAGTGGTGATTTTTTTCAGTATTTGTGACAATCTGCAATAAATTAAAGAAATTTAGTGGATAAAAGCCTTCATGTCCTTGAATATTACAAAAATCTGACAATTAAGTTAACACCATAGCTAGAAAAAAATATTTGCAGTGCTTTATTTTTACAGCAATTTGTGTCAGGGAGAACATTAAATTATTGCTTTGTCTTTTTTTTCTCTCAGTAAAAATCTTAGGTTTTCTGCTTCAAAATGATTTAAACATAATAGTGTACAGAATTTCATTTTTAAGAAATAGTTTCATAATTCCCTCAAGGAATTATGGTTTCTGATTTCATTAATGCTAAATCTATTGCTCTAACATTTATTTCTTTTCCCCCTCTAGCTCAGTATGTATGTACAAGAGCAATGAGTGTGGGAGGACTATACTGGGAAAGTTATGATAAGTCAAAAATACTGTGGAAAAATCAACATTTCTCTTTTCTAACAGAGTAGGTGAACGATGGAGGAGAAATATTACAAGATAATCTTTACCTATGGTTACCTCCCTAAAGGTTTATTAGACAACCAGTGATGTTGCTACCACCTTGTTCTGACTGTTCTACAGAGACAAAAAGAAATACATTTTGATTTTCTAAAATTTTTTTGTATTGTGAGTTTAACTTCATAGTTCCAGGCTTTTTATTTTGCTTAAAGAAAATGTGTTTCCTAGTGCATCCAGGATGTTCTTGTGTCTCAGTTTTATTTTATTTTTTTAATTTACTTTTTAAAATCAGAGATATGTGCATTAAGTGTCTCTGTGTTTCCCTGTGTGTTTAAGCTGTTTACAACATCCTCATCTGAAGAAGATTTTATAGTGGAGTTCCAAGCCCTTTAAAATAAGGGCTTATAATGGAAAAGCTGACAGACCTTTAACTAGATCCATGCTACCAGTCACCACTGTAATATTACAATTTTTATAGTAGAAGTAATATCAATCTACAGACTGTGTCTGTATGGTACAATACCATAAAAATTGAAATACCATGAAATGAATTTTTGTTTATTTGTTGTATACTGCTACAGTAATGATTTGTGAACTGAATCTGTTTTCTACAAATTTTAGTAGCTCAAATATTAACTCTGTAGTATAACTTCATTGTTTGTGCATACCAGCAGATGTGGATTTCCTGTATTGATGTATTTATACGTTATGCAGCAGCACATTAAAGCCTACTTTCCAAATTTAGCTCCTAAAACAGTAGACACTATATACAACACAATCAAATTATTCCAATGCTGCTTTAGAGAAGATCCCAGAGGTTTAAAACAGGTGAGACTAAACTATGTAAGTCTCTTAAGTGTTTGTTGGATCAAATATATTTGTAGCTAAATCTAAATTTAGAGCTAGAGGTAAAAACAAAGCACAGTAATGTTTCTATTATCTAAGTTTCTGGCTGACCAGCTATTGCAAAGTGAGGATATGTGAAGTTCCTTTTCTTTGAGGGTCCAACAATTCAGATGCATCTGGACTGAAAATATTACAGTAGCACGAGACTCCTTTTACTACATTCACTCTCAGTGCCTGTCTAATTTGGAGACAGCTTTGGAGGGGAAGCTCTGGGAGATCTCTCAAGTTATCACTTCCCCTAGCTGTGACTACTATATTATATGTGACTACTATAATACTGTCATCAAAATAAGGCATAATGCCTACTAGAGCCATTCTATAGTAGAAATTCAGTGATATTTTATTTACTTATATATAAACTCTTGAGAATAGAAAGCATTTTCAGGTAGGACTCATTCATTGATATTTAACCATCTAAATATCTGGTCTAACATGATGGAAAAGTTGTTGTTTTAAGCATACTTATAGATGTCTGAGGACAAGTGAGAGGAACTCATGATTAAAAGTAGTATTAAGGAGGTCTGATCATGACTGATCTTTATAGATCCTTCACTAATGATTGTATTGGTTAAAATATTTCTTAATTATGAGTCATTACTGAATGATGTGACTAAAGATACAGTTTAGTTATATAATGTATCTACTAATTAACAATTCATAGGTTCAAATCACTGAATACACATATGGGAAAAAATATTTTTGCATATTTGCTAAGTGATACAAAGTAAAATTTCTTTGGGATGTTTCCTTGAAATAAGTTTGATACAACAGCCTTTCCTACCATGTATGTGTCAATATTGTTAATAACACCCATTAGAAATCATGCAAAGTGAATCTGAGTAGCAGGCAACAGAAGCTTTATAAACAGTTCTGAAAATAGGCACAGAAGCCTCACCTCACTGAGGTCACTGGGAGCTTCAGAGGAGGCGAAATTATCTATCTAATAATTAGCAATGAGTTGTGTTTTTAATAAGAAAGATGTTTCCATTCCAATAGTATTGACTGTTTCTCTAGGCTAACTACCCTCTAAATCTGAAAGGTTATTTAATCTGTTTTCATAAACACCACTGACTGTACTCTGTGTCTCAAACAAAAACTGCTTTATTAAATTAAATATAAAATTATTTTGCATTTTGAATTTTTATTATTTCTTGAGAGAAAAATGACAATACTTTTTCTCTCTTGTCTTTTTCTGTGTTGATGTATCAGTGTTACCTACAGTCATCTCAGAAATGGGATAAAGAGTTATCTCAAAAATATGTTTTCCTGGTAATTTGTATAAGGAAACAGTAGAGACTTGACATCTGATGTTTCATTTGTGTGTTAAAGAGGGTCATTTTCGTACCATAAAATTAATATATATCTACCTGAATATTACACTAAAAACACCTAAGATTAGATATATAGGATATAAATGTGCATACGTGTACACATGTATGTATATATATATATTTATGATTTGTCTTCTTTGTGTCACTGTCAAAAAAAATACCAACTGTAAAATCTTCATTGAAGGTATATACTGAAGATACAGAAAACCTCTTTCATTCTGTTTTAGCCACTTTATCTTTTTTTTTTTTTTTTCTACTTCAATGCACTTTTAAAGATTTATGATGGATGGAGTGATGTGTGTTGCATCTTCATGCCTAAAATTCTTCTGCCCCTTTTTTAGTGAAATGATGAAAAACTCAATCCTCAACATTTAAACTTTTATTAATTTTTCCAGATGACCTACTTCCACTTCTTCGACATTCAAGTCAGAAGAAAAATAAGAGGGCAGAAAAGAAACAGAACTGTTTGCTTCATTACCAGTATTGCATTTTTCTGCTGAAATGAGAAATGTTTTATAATAATTGCTATTTCACAGCCAAAGAGCACCTGTTGCATAGTCTAGTTTATATGAGATATAAGTGGCACTTCATAGGATTTCACACAAAGTAAAGCTGCTTCATCTTTTGAAAGATAAGCAAAACAATTAATTCTGTAAAGTATTGCAGAAATTAATTTTAAAACAGATGGGTTTGCACAGATATTGAAATGTCCTATTTTCAGCTCATGATTCCAGAAGACGAAGGAGGAAACTGAATTTGCAAATTGCAACAGGATTTGCGTGATTGCATATATGTAGTTATTTTCATTAACTGAAAGAAGATATCCAGTTTAAACTATTTTTAAATTTTAAAAAATTTAATTTTTTAAAAATCAACTGATTTGCTACTTTTTTCCCTCTAAGCCATTAAGAAATTGTTTCATTTTGAAATATTCTAACATCAGGGTATGAGAAACAATTAAAAATGTTTTATTAATTTTTTCCTTTTTTCTTCTTAAATTCACTTTTTTGGTCTTGTCTTTCTAGCGTCTTCTCTTAATTAGAACTACTGAACTACTAAATACATAATATTTCTCTCTCTTTAATTTTTATCACTAAGAGCTCTGCTGCTTCTTGACTTCTTATCAAACTCTAAATTTCATATTTTGTTCATGAACTGTCTATGGAAATGAAATAATTTAATCTGTTCAAAACAAATAGCAAAATTTAGAAATCAACTGTAAAATTTTGCAAAATCAACCATACATTTATTTTTATGTACACATTTGAATGCTCATATTTTGTTTGACATAGGCAACTAACATTTGTTGGTTTGCATGATTGCTTTTGTTGGTATTTTTTTTAAATTTAGAGAAGGATCAAGCTTGTTTTTCTCTTAAAACTCAGTTTATCTAAAACTTTTAGTACAAAAATATATATATATATATATATATATATATATACACTTTTTATAAATTAAGTTCAGAAACAGAAGTCAAGTAAAAGTAGAAATGCAATTAGGCTAAGAACAACACAGCATGAAATAGAGATGCATATACATATTCATTTCAATTTTAGAAAGCTAGACAATCAAAAATATCCAGGATTTGTATTATGAAACATTCATTACCATCATCAGCAAAAATAACTTCTAAGGTTTTGCACGGGTTCTCTGAGAGTTTTCCTTGACTTCACTATTGAAATTAGGCTAGAAATATGTTTTATGTAAATACATCATTAGGGAGAACTCTGTGATTATACAGAACAGATGAAAGCTTACACTGCACTGTACGACATCAAAGCAATGTTTCTCTGACCACAGAATAAGCATGGTAATAGAGTACATAAATATGAGCTTTGGCTTGGGTGGCAGGAGAGGTCAAAGATTAGGTATGCAGGCCATTAGTGTTTAATTTCCAGTTTCGAGCATCATTATCCTACTGTGAATGCTGTTATTGCCTTTTGATGAAAGAATTTCTGTATTGTAATCCCATCACTGATTCAGTCTATTTGCATTACTTCTTCCTAGTGACTGGTTTCTACTGTTTAGCACCATTTAAAAAATATTTAATATTCTTTCCTGCCTCATTTTGCCTTATTTTAAGCTCTGCCTTATTCTGAATTATTAATTTTTATAATGTATCCTTTGAACTCGTTTTGGTAGGCTTTACCCCATATAACTTAGGCATCTAAAAGTTGGGTAAACAGTTAAACGTGAACAAGATACTTAGTGCTGGCTTTATCCATGCTTGTATTCCCTTCTATTTACTGGGAAGGTATCTTAGATAACTACCTTAGATATTTATTACCTATTCATTAAAGCGTAGATTATATGAATAATGGTCTTAGATTTCATCCTAGACACCTCATGTTAGTCCATATTTGTTTTAACAATCTGTGTAATAACAATAATAAAAAACATAAAATATTTCACCAAGCAAATGATCTGTAAAGCAGTTCTGTGCTTTATACAATTCAGTGCTTTTATTAGAGTTCTGTGAAATCTCTATAGTGCCACTGGCTCAAATATCACCAAAAAATACATCTTAGATTTATACCACATTAATAGAATCAGTTACCTGAAAGACTGTAAAAATCTAGAAAATGTTCTGTATCAACATTTCTAGAAAGTGCATTGACAAAAATTTATTATGATGATTTAGACCGTGGAAGATAAATCCATTGCATAGTTACATACTTATCTGCCCCTCCAGGGCTTCAAACTGTATCCCCCAATATGCAGTTACTCTGTCTCACAGGTTTTCTTCAGTTTCTATATTCTTGTATATCTGGATACGATTTGCTTAGCTTTCATTTCAGATTTTGTAATCCAGTGTGCAGGTGGTCTAACAAACTCTTTTTTAAAAACTATGTTAGAGCCACACTTATCACTGAAATTTTTCTTTTCATTACCCTTATTTTCTTTATTTATTTTACATTTCTAAATTAATTTTTGCTTAGTAGCAACAGTTTAGATTTTAGAGTCAATACACAATGAGGAAATGAATACATTTTACTATTGATTTTTGTTTATTGTTTTAGTTTTAAATTAATCCTTTCCTTTATCCATCTTCAGTTAATGCCCATTTCTGCTGTTACCAGAAATACACCTTCTGCCTCAGCGCCTTGGAAGATGATTCACAATTCAACATTAACTTGAAACTATTATGTTATTCATCACGTATGTTGTCCGAATATTACATTAAATTTCTGAAGTAAATAAAGTCATACAGGCATTTGCTTCATGTTTTCTGTTGAGATGGAAATTTTCTGTTGTTCTGAGATATCCATGGTGCAGTAGAGAGTTTTTAGCTCTTTCTTAGCTTCTGTATGCATTGTTTGTTCAAGGAGGCATAGTTACATTTTTTGTTTTCATCTCTTAAACTAGATTCTCCCTCCTCAATCCTCATAGGTTGCTATTTTCTTTCTTTTGTCTTGTTAAGTTCACATGCAGATAAGATTCATACATCTCATCTCTGCATCCCATGAAATATCCCATCAATATGACCTGTGCACGTTAGACAAAATATATACAGTTTAATAGATTAATTAACAGGGATAAAACCCAATGTTTATCAATTAAAACATTTAAAATGCAAAATATAACAACTGAATGCAAGAGGAAATTTACAGAGATCTCTCCTTTCATTCTTGGAGGATCTGTGTGAAAGGACAGATTCTGCTTCCAAATCTACTCGAAAGACAGGGAGTGTATTTGTTTCCTTATCCAGACAGAAGACATAGGATTATGTGGTTGGTTAAGGATGGCTCACTGCCAAAGTCCCACCCAGATGCTCACTCACTCCTCAGCTGGACAGAGTGGAAGGCATGAGAGAAAACACACACGTGTACATAGAGACAGGGAGACTGGTTACCAAACACCATCACAGAAAAAGCAGACTTGATTTGGAGAAGATTGTTAAGGTAGTTTATTGTAAATTAAAAACAGAGTAGGATTGTGAGAAACAATGTCAGCCCATGAAATGCTTCCCCCCAGTTCCTTCTTCCAAGGCTCAACCTCACTCCTCCATTCGTGACTCCTGTGTCTCTTCCAGTCCCTGAGCAGTGCAGAGGTAAAGGGAATGGAGGTCCTGGTCAGTCCATAGGAGCTTCTCCCTGCAACTTCTACCCCCTCCTCACCTCCTTCCCTGCTTCAGGGAGGTGTCACTGCTGTGGGATATAGACCTGCTGGAATTGAAAATGCATGGAATTCTCAGAACGTTGGGCCTGTAAGCTAAAGCTTAAAATTAAATGCAGATTAACAGAGAAAAGTTTAACTATAGAGATTAAGATACAGAAAGAATAAAAGTAGTTGCAAAGGTGACGAGTCATAGAATAGGTCTGTATGTCAGAACAGGATTGGCTAAGAAAGGTCACACCGTAATTAGGTCAAGTTTCTTAGTATTGGTTTAATAACTTAAATATCTCTGTTGGCAGTGTTTTATTGGTTAACAAATCCTTAAAAGACCTTGTAACCATAAGTCTTGTGACTTCTAGCCATGCTCTCAACACTTGTAACAAGAACTCACGTTTTCTGTAGATTATAAGAAAAATAAACCATACTTTCTAAAGCAACTCAGAAGTCCAGTCTCTCTGCTTCATTCTAAAGAAGAAAAATTCCCTCAGGAAGATGCAATGTGGGAGCAATAAGCCCACACTTAGAGGATGTATTATGGGAGCAATAAACCCACATAGACCTTTCACAAGCTGCTCCAGCGTGGGTCCTGTCCACAGGCTACAGCCTCCATCAGCAGCCTGCTCTGTGTGCACCCTCCACAGGCTACATGTCCACTTGCTGCCAAATGGGATCCTTCACAGGCTGAAGATGGATCTCAGGTCCAGCACATCCTACATGGACTGCTGGTGGACAGGTTGCCTGCACCACGATTTGTGTGGTAATCTCTGCAGAACCCATCCATAAACTACATCCCCCATCTTGTTCTGTTCTGGCCAGGATATCTGCAGGAGTATTTCTCAGAGTAATTTTTCCTCTTAGGCACTCCATGCTGCCCTGTGTGGCATGTTGAGCTTTCTTAAACACCCTTTCCAGGAGGTGTCACACCCCTTAGCTGCATGGCTCAGCTGTGCCCTAGGGTGGGTGGGCTGGAGCATCCTGGAAACAGCTGTGCCAGGGTGGGGCATCCCAAGACCCTCCTCACAGAGGGCACAGCTACTCCCACTGCCTGCAGCTGGGCGCCTGCACTCCCTGCAGAATATTAGGAAGATTTTATAAATATGTGAGTGAATAATTCAACACTTGTGTTCAGCAGAGGCAGGAAGAGTCTTGGCCTTGAAATGCCAAAACTGTGTCACCCACCACGCACCCACATAAAATCTCATTCCCTTTGTATATTAACAAAGTTCTTCCATGTGTCAAAGAGGTACAGTTTATATTAGAGCAACACTGTTGTGGAGATTTATTTCATTTCTTAAAGAATTAGAGTTAGTACACCTGTAGGGTTTTTTTCAGGCAATTTTTAATAGATGTTATCAGAATGACTGTGAGAAACTGAATTCCATGGAATTTAAAAAAAAATTATTATTATGTTTTCTTTTGCGTTTCTGGAGGATTTTTTTTTCCACATGTTTGTTTAATATGACTGTGGTTGATGGGGCTGTGGTTAGTATTGAGAATTTTTGTATTATTTTAAAATTTTTTTGCTTCAACTCTGAAAAAGAGATCATGAAGCATCTGTCTTTCAAGTCGTAGCCTTGATTTCCCAGATAGCATGATTAGAGTACACCAACAAAACTCTACATTCACTGTGGAGAAGATAAAGTACTAATCACCTTTTTCTCCTTCTCCTTAATTTGAAAATTTGGAAAAAACTATGTGGTCAACCCCATCCCAGTAATTTCAGAATGAGTGCTTTAGTGTGAAAATCATTTTAACAGAGCAACTACAAGACAAGAATATTGAATCCATATAGTTTTTATTATGCAACTGTGTATATATTTGAGGGCATAGTGAAGTGGGTGTGAAAATCTGTAGCTGAAACAGTGTGGTGGGATGTAAAGCTGTGGTGTTAGTATGGCAAATACCTGATAAAATTTCCACAAAGATGAAATTCTGGCTTTGCTACCCAAGTATTCTTGCTCTTGTTTAGAGGCAAGTATAACAAATCCTTATGAAATCACATATAAAGAGGAAGCTGATAAAAATATGGGCATTTTTGATTGAAGTTTATGGAAACATATGTGAAAGAAAGGACTAAGAATTAACCAGATGCTAAGAAACTGAGGGTAGAGTTGTTTCTTACATCGTTGCTCATCACTGTTTGTAACCTGGAGGACAGGTGTTATAATTTTCTTGGAACTGCTGAGGCAGTGCCAGTGTTATAATTTCGTAGGCATAAAATCAAGATAGAAAGGTGTAAGATAAGACACATGTATTTAAGACGAACTGTTGCATGATGTGATGCGTAATTTATAGGAAAGATGACCAGATTAGTGGATGAATGCTTATAATTCAAGCCTTTGAAGCAATAATTGAATTATAAATAATATAGTGTTTGACTATTATTGCATGTAATTAAATTTTCTTAGTTTTAGTAGTCTTGATATGAGATGAAAGTTCAAGGCATATCCACTGATAATAATAAAATATGTGTGTAGTAGTATGATATAATTCTGAACTATGATTTAGAATAATAGATTTAAATGATTGTTTCTTAAAGACATTGATTGCTTAGACCTGAGAAATGAAATGACCGAGTTCTGGAGGGAGGCATTATGTTAGCTCTGTGGTTTTAATATGTCAAGTAAAATGGAATGGTCTTGATCAGAGCTTCAGATAAAAACATAGAAGTTAAGAAATAGCATACCTTGATATGACTACATTTTGTTCTCCAAGGAAATGTGAAAAATTATGTTTTCACCCAATATCACTCTGTTACACAAAAATATCTTTTGTAAAATAAACCTGCAGTCATGGTGCTTACTCTTAAAAATGTATGGGCAAGTCTTGGCTAATCTAGTCTCTTGATCAAAATTATTTCCTCAATTAAAAAGTTTAGAATAATCATTGGTAATTTAGACTTAAGAAATGAATGTGAGATAAGTTCTAAATATAACATTAAAGCTAAGCTAAATTTTGAGGTGCTTATTAGGTTTCAATAGAATTAATAAAGAATTTAAAATTTATGTATAAACTATTGTGAAAAATGTTTATGAGATTCTAATATGCTTAAAATATTGATAAATCCAGCTGAAAAATGGAAAACAAGATAATGTATAATGACCTGACTAATATTAAATAAGCATAGAGAATAAAGTTTTCTGCCTTTTACAACTGTTGATCACACTAATAATAAAGCAGCATTTTTGAAATTACAGAGCAAGTTAAGAAACTTATACACTCGAAAAGCGATAATGTTTGTTCTACTACTTTTTTTAAATGTCTAGCTAAATAGTATCTCTAATTGGAATTCCTGGACACAATAGAAAAAACACAAATCAAAATTAAACAAGTAAGTGTTCTGAGAAATAAACTGCTCCACTTAGTTGAAACAAAATCAGATCTGAAGCAGTTTATTGATTTAGTAATGGCACATTA
Organism: Luscinia megarhynchos; assembly: GCA_034336665.1. Lineage (NCBI taxonomy): Eukaryota > Metazoa > Chordata > Aves > Passeriformes > Muscicapidae > Luscinia > Luscinia megarhynchos. Next base: position 47,947,826 of record JAPFBE010000002.1, on the reverse strand, counting down.
TTAATTGGGATTCAGTGAAGTATGTGTGTGGAATCAATACCAGGAGTACAACAGATAAAGCATGAGAGTGGAGATTATTAAGTAACACCTACAGACAGTGGGGCACTGCCTGCCTGCAGCACCCATCCCATGGGAGAGGCTCTGCCTGTTGCAGGGGGAGGTGGGGACGCCACTGGGAGGGTGCAGGCACTGCCCAACCTGGTGTGCTCTATCTCACCCTTCTCTCCCCAAGGTGTGCCCCTACTCCTTGTAAATTACGATGCCTCTTTACATGTCATTTGTAAGGGTTGGTCCAATGGTCACCTTCACACTAATAAAGGTATAAAGATGTTTATATTTGAAATAAAAGTGCTCAGATTTACCCTTTACGGTCATGTCAATATCCTTTTACTGACCACTATGTTAGAAGGAAAGAAAAAGCCAGTGTTTCAAATGGAATCTGAAACAAACCCAAAAATTCGTACCCCCAATTACATTAAAAAATATTGATCCCTTTCTCCAACATCTTTTCTCCTTTCTTTTGTATTTTTGATATAAAAAAATAATGTTACATAATGTTACATGGTGAAAAACAAAAATAACCAAAATTATTTGCTATGTTGGAAAACAATTGTGTTGTATTTGGTTATGACAGTTTTAATTTATCTTCTATTTAAAATATGTATAATTTATGAAATATATTTTTAGAAGATTTAGGATATTTTTAGAATATTTATTTTTATTTTAAAATGCATTTAAAAGCAATCAGCTTTAGCTCAGGTCTTTCAAGGAGCTTAAGTAAACATATGAAAAGGATACAAGGGGAAGATGATTTTCACAGCCATTGATTTTGTTCTGAAAAACAGAAACATTGAAAATTATTTTTGACTGAAACTGTAACAGAGTGACTTCCTTAAAAAAAAAAAACACAGATTGACTAAAGGAGTGAGGAATGCTGCCATAATTCACATCATCCTAAATCAAGAAGAAAGCAACATATTTTCGGTGATACTTGAGTTTGTGAAACATATTTTACTTATGTCTTTCCTGTTAAGATTCCTCTCATTTCTGTCCAGATTTTGCTGTAAAATTGTTCTTTTCTGTGTTGGAGATACTTTGGAATATCTTTTTGTAAAATTCAATGATTATTGTTTTATAAATATTAGGGACATGGACCCAGTCACCTCTAGTGAACAATTTTTGATGGAATGTCTTGATATCTTTGCCTTGTAAAAGAGGTTTGTCTTCTGTGTGACATGCTTTATTCTGGCCAAAGTCTCAGGACAGATCCTGATAATTTTTTTTGTTTGTTTTTCTCTTGTGTTCCAGGACTGGGTGTCACCATGCTTCCTTGGTGGCCATGGAAACTAATTTTCTAGCCACCTGAGTTTGCTACCGCCTGATTTTAGGAACAGTTTCAGTGTAGAGGTTTGAAAGTATGAGGAAACTATTGTCCTTTCCAATTTTTTTTTTTTTTTTCTTTTTTTTTTTTTTGCTTGGGATTCAAGTGCCATAATGAAGTTATTTATTAAGAAGTAATACTGCCATTCTGGCATAATATAAATTTCAGCTTTATTCTAATAATCGATTCCTTCAGTTGGCTAGCATGGGAGATTCTTATTCAAGAAAACACTGCTGAGGAATATATCTGGGGCAGCTAGCCAGGTTTTCAGACTGCAGATGGAGATGCAGATAGAGATGCAGGTTGAGCTCGGGGTGGAAGCCTAGAGACACAAGGGGCTATGAACTGCCAACACTTTTGTTACCAAAGGGGCACGAAGAGGGTGGTGCCAACGAGGTGAATGGACACTGAGGGACACAGCAGGAGTGAAAACTCAGAGGAAGAAGGAGATTTGGGAGTGGTTAGACTGAGGCTGTAAAAACCCAGGGGTTTCTTTGTTGGGGTCCCTCCTCAGAGGCACCAGCTGTGGCTGTTTCTGCTACTGCGTCATTAATAAATTACTTTACTGAGTGAGACATTTGAGACTCTGACCTGGGAAATATTGGGGTCGACCTGGTAAGGACACCTGGCCTGACCATGTGAAAATGGTGTGTGGAGAGTCAAGGGGGGCACTGGACCCATCCTCTGGGAAGAGTCCCAGCAGTGAAATTCTCTGAATGAAACTGGGAAGTTTCCTTAGCTGCTCTGCATCTCTACAGAACTGTGCTTCGGCAACAACAGAAGAGAGGATCAAAGCACATAAAAGGGCAACCTACATAAGATGAGACAGAGATAGACAAGGAGAAGTTTTTTGATAAGCTTTTTAAATAATTGGTCTTCTGTTTGCTTAATGAGGCTTTCTAAGCCCTGCCAATCTGTAGGAAGACCTTTGTGATGGAGGGATAATGCTTTTCTGGATTGGGGTGTGAGATAAGTGCTTTTACTTATTATAAAATTGCACCTAAAAGCAGTTAATTCATTTCTCAAGAGAGGGAAGAGACTGTCAAGTCTGAAACACAAAAAAGGGAAGCACATGGTAATGGGCTGAACTGCTCAGTGTCATAATCCAAGAAGTCATGGAAGCTTGTCAGAATACTAAGAAAAAGACCACAGACACGGTAGTATGGATGTTCAATAAGTGGCTTTCAACTGAATTTCAGATTAACATTTGGAACTTATATTAGAGAATTCTGTCTTAAAGCATGATACCACATTGCAAGCCTTCAGGTTATATCAGAACCCAGAAGTTGCCCATTCATTTATGGTTCCTTTCCTTGTATTAAAGTATGAAGTACTCCTGAACTTTCTCTGATTCACATTAAAAGAAAAAAATAATCTTTTTTTGGCAGGATGAAATTAATATTTTTAATTTTTTTATCAGCATTATGGGGTTTTTTGGGAGTTTTTGGGGGTTTTGATTTTTTTTTGGATTTTGATAGTGGTGGTCGTTTGGATTTTTTTAACTTGCCTTGATTTTAATCTATTAGTTTCTTAGGTTTTAGGTTTTGTCTCTTCCTTCCTTACTGCTCTTTGTATTTCACCACCTTCTTAGACTGACTTCTGGTGTGCTTTGGGCTAATTTAGTGTTAATTGGAAGGAATGTACTCTATGTGTCATCCTTTCTGAGAGGGTTTTAATATTTCCCCAAAGTAAATTTTTTTAAAGCAATTATGTTGTTCCAATGAACAAACAACCCTTCAGTTTTCTGTAAAAAGCAATGACTTTATATCAGGTGAAAATGAGGAACAGGTGACAGAGGCACTGGATTTAAAAGCCTGACGCAGGACATGTTGCAAGTCAGCATGGGGCTTTCTTTTTGCTTTTTGGAAATAAGGAAATAGATCTACCCATATGGTCCTTCTTGGAGTTCTTTAAAGCTTCAGTGAATACTAACCAAAACAAAGATATCTGGAACAAAACATATTTGGCTCAATATTTGAAAGTTTTGATGGAAAAATTATATACTTGAAAGGGGGGTTTGCAGAGTATGTTTCATGCTCTGTTTACAAAGAGCAGGAAATTATCTTGCTTTCTAAATAGCTTTTCTTTAACATTCATTTCTTGAACTTGAGATGGGAAATTTCCTTGATTGCTGCACTTATATGTAAAATATTAGTCAAATCTTCTTTCTACCAAAACTGAAAACCACCCAATTTCACAGTTATGGTAAAAAATAAACAGATAAGAATTCAAATTTCTCTAATTCCAAAAATAAGTAAATACAATATTGTATATTTGGAGACAGTTTTTGCAAATTGCTTCTAATTGATTCCATAATTACACCCTGCTTTTCTCCTGAATGTTAAACAACTTCTGATATTCTCTAAAGAAATATTTTTTCACGGGGTTTTCTTCAAACTTACACCAGCAAAATCTATACCTCTGGACTTAGCATTCAATTTCGTGAGAAATATTCAATGAGAGATGTTAAATAAGAGAAAACTAAATTAAAATATATTGATAAATTAATGTATTTAATTGTCAGAACAAAATACTAGAGATTTTACATGTAAGACATAGATCTAAGCTTTTATAAGAGTTTATTTATTTAGTGCATTATTGTTGATTCATTCCTTCTACCTCATTTATTGAATTACAACACATTATACCTCTTAAATTTAGTCTAGGTGATGAGACAAGTTTAACTGAGAAACTAAAGGAAGAAAGAAACTAATCACACAGGCAGCTAAATTGGGATACTGCATATTTTCCACACGTAAAATCAGAAAATATTGTCCATGAATCATGATACTGTGCTTGCTCTAACAGATTTATAAAGCAAAAAGATCATATATTTCATTTAATGTCTTGTATCATAAAATGTTCCATGATAAAATCTGATTCAGTTTGCCCATAGTGAAGGATAAGATAGAAGATTTCAAGAAAGAGTTAATAACAAATGATGTTTTCTTAACTCCAAGAAACTGAATAAGGACAACTTGGTCTCTTTGGTGACTGATTTAGTAACAGAAGCTGCAATTATCTTTACTGATGAATGTAAAAGAAAATGCAATTGCAACAGGAACTTCATTTCCAAAAAGGAAATCTGGCAGGGGGATATGTATCATCCAAGTCAAAGACAAAAATATCCCAGCCACTTTAATCAGGTCCAGGAGCAGAGGCTAACCCCTATACAAGGAAATTTCAATACAATACATTTGTGACTCTTGTCTTTATACTGGCTAAGTTTATTAGACATACATGAAAGAAAAAGACTCTTAAAAGGAAATAAGGATTGGAAATTTTCTAACTTTCCATTTTTAAAGCAAAACTGACCTCCTGTCCTTTAGAGGAAGAAGAGCCATGGTTCAGTACCTTCTATACTGATACATTGTCTGTTTGCTTGATTTTATAAAGAACACTATCCTCCCTACCAGCTATTCAATATTGTGTCTTTCAAGATTTTTTTTTACAAATCTCTAAGATTATTTAAAAACACTTTTAAAATGTGAGGCTATGGAAAACATACAAAACTAGCCTTCTAGTTCTGTGTCCTGTACTACAGACACTCATTTAAATTTTGGAAATTAATTTCCCAAGGTGGAATATATCTCATGAATTTGGGTGACTGTAAGTGGAACAAATTTCTTTTATTCCCATTTCCTTTCTTATGTGCAGTGCTATTCTAAAAAAAGAGAAATATTTATTAAGAATAAAGTCTATTGAGATCAATATATCAAAACTGAAGAAAGTAAGATTATTTTTTCACTTAAATGCACATCTGACCATGTAGCCATGCCTGAGAGCACCAATGCAATGTTCCCCAGTTAGAATTGTGCTGTGATTTGAGGTTCAGCCCTGGAATTATCCTTCAGGCACTTGCATCCAATGTAGTTGTCCAGCACTTAGCACAAAGAAGAGGAGAGGAAAGGGAAGTGAAACCATCTTTTTCTGACATATAAAAACACTCTTTTTTTTCTTTTTCTTCTGTTTTACTAAATAGCATTTCCTTCTAAGTGGTACTCTAGCTGTAATGAATAAAATCCAGCTCTTTTTAGGTAAGGCTGAAATGCATATTGTTCTGAAGATGTTGCGAGCCCTGCTGTAGTTTGAAACCTAAGAGAAGTATCATTGCAGTTTTTAGACAAAATGCAGGCCTTTCTAAATTGCTTAGATGCTTAGACATTTAGATGTAAAAAACCCCCAAAACTTTGGCCTAATAAGCAGAGTCTGAAAATAGTGTTAGAGTTTCTTTATATTTTGTCTGATGCAAATCTAAACCAACTTTGTTGAACATCCAGTTTTATGTTATGATCTAAAAGTTTTCAGGCTAATCTGACATTTGGAGTAACACAAAGTTATACATCATTTTTATTATTGCCCCATTATTCTGCCTATCTTCTGTTTGTGCATAACAACATGAAGTTGGTGTACTTACATACTTGCATTTCATTTGCCAGTAATTTGTGTGAGCAGTAAATTCAGTACTTTAGTATTGTATCCTCTAAGTTGGTATTTCTATGGCATAATTTGCATGTCAGTGGTACCAGACTCAAGGAGCTGTTAGTAGCAAACACATTACACTGACTCTTTTCCTGGTACCCCTCTAAGCTCTTTGATTGTTGCATACCACTTTCACTAAGACTGTAACTCTTACATTTTCATCCCTTTTTTTCCAGTCATCATCTCATGTGGCAACCTCCCAAATATCTAGACCTGATACGAGAAGTTATGCCTCTCTTCTTTGTTGCTGACACCAGCTTCTCAATAACAAGCTACGTTTCTAGAACTACACTAAAGCTAAATATAATCTGGAAGGGATTCTTAAAAATAAAAAATTAAAAAAAAAAAATCCAGAATAAAAGAAATCAAATTCAACTACAAAAAAACCTTGTTGAATAAGTAATCCAAAAGGGAGGTGGGAAAAGAGTTTCAGGCTCCTTGCCATAAAACTATTTAAAATATAACTAGCATCTACCTTGCAATATAAGCCCATTTATTATCATTTGATTAGAACAGCCATTCTTCAATGAATTGCCAGGTAATTCTAAATTTAAACAAAAAGCAAGCCAGACCTAATAATTTCAACTTTTCTTCTTAGGTCAATCATATTTTTAAACATTATGATTAACATTATGGCTCTCTTCTTGTCTTTCTCATACTGACTTCCACATTTTCTGAAAACTGAACAGAATTATATGAATTGGTATTAATACATCGCAATATGGCATTTGCCTTCTTTAGTAAGTATGTGAATTTATTGTCATTTCTTCAGTCAGTGATCTATTATAAACCATCATTCTTATTTTCCTTTGCTGCCTATTCTTCTCTTATATTTCTCTAGTTAGGTGTTTCCTGCACAGGCACAGCATTTTTCCCCCCCTTACTTATTTTTTTAATCAAATCTTTCACAAATTTGGACTTATTGGAAACTTGGATCCTGTCCTCTAGTGCCCCTGTAGTCCATCCCAGATTTTATTTTTTATTAGTAAATTCAACAATATACATTCTCTTTCATCCTCTATGCCATGTGGAACAGCAATCAATAAATTCATCCATTATAACCACAAGTTATTGATAATTACACTTTGAGATTATATTTTCTAACCAGTTTTCCACCCACACTGTTGTAGCTGTCTCTGTTTCATGTTTATCAGATTGTCATGAATTTCCATTGCAATCTTTAGGAAAGCTAAGAAAATAATTTGTTGGCTCTGCAATTTTATCTAAAAATAAGGTCACAAGGAAGCATTTTTTGTTTCCTCAGCACTTGAAGTTACAAGCTTTCTAGCAGTCATTTAGTCTCAGCTGATCTGTACCTGAAGACTGAAACAGAAAAGGTAGCAAAGACTATACTTCCTGATGCCATTCCTTTGTCATTATTTTCCTGTGTTGTGCAATAGTTATCCTTTCCTCAGTCTCTTGTTAACTGATTTAGCTTGCAGAGCAAATTCTTATTATCTTTCATAATTTGCTAGTCATATCTCAAGATTTGCTTTGCCTTTCCCATCCTCACAAGCATATGCCATACATCTGATTGTGTCTTCTGTAGCAAGACCTGGGGTTCTTTTCAGCCTAAATTACACTCTTATTAAAGTTTGCAATGCCAGCCTTTCAAATTCTAATTTGTTCTTCCTGCCCTCTAAATTAGTATGGCTGACTTTGAATATTCCCTGGATCAATGTCTGAAGAGGTACTTTAGCTCCTCAGGTGGGAGCACTGAGTATTGCTTGTCTGAATAAATTATTGCCTCAAATGAGTAATAGCGATTGGCTGAGTTGTACCAATACTAACATGCAGGTTCTATTAACCTCAAATTACCATTACAGATGAGCACGAATTCAGGAAGTGGGTTGCATAACTTAAGCATGCTACTTTATTAAATCAATAGGAGAATAACAGACCTTACAGTAGGGAAAGTGCTGCCAATTTGCAAAGAAGGCTATGTAAGGTGACTTTTAATTAGATTGCCTCCAACATCTTAATATTGACCTCAAAAGTCTACAGTATGAATAATGACAAATAGCTTTTTTTTTTTGAAAGTAGAAAACCATTATGATAAAATCTACTTTAAAGCTATCAATTTCATTTAGTTATTCTGAAAGTGAATCAAGTTGACTTTGTGCAAATCTCTAGTGATGTATTCATCTTATGAGGAAACCCATGAGTTAACTCTTGTGTCTTCCAAAAACTGTGGGTGAACAACATCTACTCAGTTGTCTGCTCTATCATGTTTTAAAATTAAGGACAGAACAAAACCATCAACCCTTTTCAGAATATGATTGGATGCCAGAAAGTGGAAGGGCAAGAAATTTATCTTTGCAACTGCATCTATTGACACTGACTTTAATCAATGCTGATATTAAGTATATAATCACCTCACATGAATGGTTATGTAATACTCAAATTCAGTAGGCTTAACAGCTTTAGTATTCTCAAGCCTTATCAAAATTTTGACTTTTCTAAAGAGTCTTGAAAACATCTGTGTATCGTACATTAATTAAGAAATTATAATTCCTAGATATACCTGGGTGTATAATTCACTTTGAAAGTCATAGATTCACAAAATATGTTGAATTGGAAGGAAACAAAAGGATCATCAAAATCCAACTCCTTGCTCTGCACAGGACAACCCCAAGAATCACATCCTGTGCCTGAGAGTGTTGTCCAAACCCTTCTTGGGCACTGCCAATTTTGGTGATTTAATCACTTCAACTGAGTTTACCTTTGTGCCCCATAATTTAAAAATTCTTTTGTAAAACAATGTGGTTTTTTTGAAACTCCTTAGAATCAAAACCAGAAAATCTATATTTTTTTAGTTTTTTTATTTTTAGAGATCTTGACATCTTCTTTATCAACAGGAGAAAGCCATACCCTTCTTTTTAAGGTCAGGCATTCAATGTATTCCATGAAACTCTTTTTTTTCCCAGTTACATTACATTCTTTGCGACCACCTCTCATGGTCGTGGCATCCTTCAGAAATATTTTGAGCATCTCTTTCAAAATAGTGCTACAGCTTCTCCCAGGCTGGCAGCTACACCTGGAAGGTGTACCCATGCTGGTAAACTGCAGTGAAGGGTGTGTACTCCAGTGGTTACTAGACCTGTGTCTGCAGTCTGCCATGCCCTGCAGGTCTCTGTGTCAGGTGCAGCTGGACATATGCTGTGTAAAGGAATAGCAGAGTAAGGGAAACCTATATACTGTGCCAGTGGACTCCATTCTTGAGAAATATCTGCTGTAGTGGGGTTCAGACATCAAATCATTCATGCAAGAGATAGAGACCAACTTTTTTGGTAGCTTTTACTTAGCTCTGATATTTACAAATAGAGCTGTGTAAAAGGAAAGGCATAACCACTGAAATCCTAGTTAAGTGATTTCTTATTTAGCTGTGAAATTGTTTCTTGGAGCCTGTTCATTCAAGCAAGTAACTTTTGTTTTTCATACTGCAACCATGGGGGGTTTTTATTTAAAAAAATATTAGTGTCAAAGGAGACAAATGGTTTGTGCTAAGTCTCTCTGCAAGAGGAGAAAGGACATGGACTGGAAAAATATGAAGAAAGATTGTAAGGACTTTGGTGAAAGGTTGAACAAATGCTGTCTTCTTTAGAATGCTTTGGGAAGGCAAAAAATATTAGAAAACAGGAAAAGGGATAAAATGTCTGGGAGAAGATACTTTTATGAAGACAAATTAGGAGGACATGAGCGAATGTATCTCTGCAAACAGAGAGACAATGTTCTGAAGGCATCAACCTGTCCTGATCTCAGCCAGAAAACCTATAAGGACAACAAAAGTCTAATAGTTCTTTTGAGTTGAAGAAAAAATCAAATTTCTTTTACATGATAGTAGGATCCTAAAATAGGCTGAAATAAATAAAAAGCATGGAATTTCTTATTTTCCTTTTTAGAGAAAAAGTATTCCAATAGCAAGAACATTAGATAAGCCCCAGGAAACTCATTATTAATTGTAACCAGAACTTACTATGAGGATTTGGACAAATCACAGTATTTCTTAAATGCTTAAATCACCATTTGCATTTTCCTAATTTGTAGTATTATTCAAGAATGAAATCTGACCATGGAAACACTGTGTAGGGTTATAATAGCAGGAGACCAACTTAGTACAAAGCAAAATCACATAAATGTAGTCACAGGATTGTCCATAACAGCTTACATATCAGTGGGTCTAAGTGAGTGAATTGTCATAGGAATGTTTAGAGGCTGGAATGGATCTTGAAGATCGTTTGGTCCCAATCCACCCTGCTTTGAACAGGGATACCTCCCACTAGATCAGGGTGCTCAAGGCCTCATCCAGCCTGGTTTTGAACACTGGCAGGGATGGGAGATCTACAACCTCCCTGGGAAACCTCTTCTAGCGTCTCGCCACCCCCACAGTAAACAAATTCTTTCTAATATTCAGCCTAAATTTCCCCTCTTCCAATTTGTACCCACAGTCTGAACCCTTTTGGTTTTGAAAAGTCATATTAATCTGGTTTGAATTTAATGCTATTAACTCCATTGTAAGTGTTAGTAACCGCAATCTATCAAAACAAGAAACTGTAGCCACTTTTTAAAATCTTTTGCCCACAGGGAAGCATAGCTGCTAAAAGACCATGTGCTGACAAAAGTAGATGCAATGAATTTATTAAATTGAATCCACTGAAGGTTTCATAAAAATTATGACAAGCTTAAGAATTTTCAGAGCTAAAAATCTTAGAAGATAAGGAAGTTCTCAAGAACAATGTAATCTCCCTCTTCCATTTCTTACATACCTTGAATCTTCTTTCTGTATCTCTTTGTAGTTATTGCTGAAGACAGGGTGCTGGCTTTGGTGAATTTTTAGTTACTTCTTTCTTAGCACTTTGTTTCATCATGAACTTTTGCAACTTTGATAGCTAACAATTGTCCAGCCTTCTGAATTACCTGATTGGTAAAATCTAATTGAAATATTTGAAATCTAATTGCTGGACCGCAGTTTTTTTTTTTTTTTTTTTAAATTTTTTTTTTTTTGGCAGGTGAAAAACAGCTCTGATTTAAAACAGCATTAAATATATTTTTGGCTGTTGAAAAATTGATTATTTTCACTGGTTGGCCAAAGGTACTAGTCATGTCATAATGTGTGATAAAAATGGCTTAGTTTTATTATCTTCGGTCCTAATTCTCTTTATGAGAAAAAAATAAATTAGAAACTAACTTAGCTATTAACTACCATTTTACTTCTCTAATGCTGCTCCGAGATTCTTTTTCCACCTGTAGTGGTTTCCAGATGACATCTTTTCAGTTAAAATTATTAGAAATCATGCTTGTCTTACCAGAAGATTAAAGAAATATCATGCCAAGAGAGACACTGATTATTATAAGGCTAGTAAGTTTTTTTCCTTTCTTTTCTCTCTGGAGTTATTAGAAAAAAATCTTATTTTTAAAATTCTTGCCATGGCACGAAAAAGTACAAAAAGAAGTAAAATACAAGAAATCGTCAACTATGAAGAAAAACAAACCAACAGGTTCAGAGCTAGTTGTAGACTAATCCTTTATTTACAGTTGCTGTGGGTTTTTTTTTTGTGTGGAACGTTTCTACTTACATGGAAGAGTTACTCTGAATATAACCAACTTAACATATCTGTGTCCTACTCTGCCCTCAGCACTCTCAGGAAGTTATCAGGAGGTTTTTTGTGTACAACCAAAAGAAAATGACTCCTGTAAAGCAATTTTAAAGCCTAGTTGGACTTACAAAATATGAAATACAAATCCATATGTAATTCATGCATATTATAGAAGATATCTTTAGCTATTTGTTGTGGTAAAATGCCAACTATCTCCTGGGGAAAAGAATACAGCTCCAGGGTCCTTGTTTGCAAGGAATATAATAAGGTCTCTCTCCCACAACCATTTAAAAAACAAGCAAAACCAAACTAAAACCCAGCCCATAGTGTGAAAACATTTAATGCTAAACCAGATAGGTCATTAGATGGTGCAGTTTGGAGTCCATAACTGCAGAGATCCTACTATAAATAATGGATAATCTTGCAATCAAGAAGGAATCCAGTTAAAGTACTGTCACATATTCATTTGGCACTAATGTAACCTAAGTAGTAGCAGTTCTGTAGAAACAAAATTAAGGATAGCACAGAATATTTGTGGGGATATTTTTTTAACAAAGCATTTAATAAACATTCTCCTCAGGAATAAAGTACTGGTTGATTAAGTTCTGCTAGACAGTGTGAGCACTCTGCTGTTTACTGTGTCTACAGATCTATGCAGATATCCACAGGTCATTTTGCTGCAAACTTAATTTCTCTCTTTTAGCATTTCCTATACTTCAGCAGAAACATTTTAGTATTTTAGAGGGATAATATTTTCTGATATTATCTCAGAATGCCTTATGGTAATGAAGAGAGCTGCTATCACAAAGCAAAACTGCTCAGTTCATACAGTTTTAACCAAATCATATCTGAAATTGTTTATTGGCTTGCTAATGACACACAATTAGCTTGCAAACATTGAATGATTCATCCAGGATCAATATCACTAGCAGAATGGATAAATCACAAGACCAGACATTATGAAATGTTAATAAATGCCTACACATTTCTAAACAGTCTTTTATAACTAATTCCTCAAAGGTATAATGCTGCACAGTTTTGTGCACTCCTCCTACACAGACCCAGGCCTGGGTTACATGTGCACATTCTCACTGGGGCGTGCTTGGACAGCTGTCTGCAGACCCTCCTGTAGGATATGTGGTGCTGTGGCTCTGCCTGGACCCATCCTGCTCCCTGAGACCCTTGTAATATCACATCCAAGCCCCTGGGGCAGGTATTCCCACGCCAGATCCCAGGTGAGATGTGCAGGCTGCCTGCACCATGGGAGAGAGCCCTGTCTGCCCCAGGCAGGCAGAGGGGAGTGATGTGGTGGGGTGGCTGCCAGCAGTGCCCACCCTGGTGTGCTGCAGCTCTTCCTTCCTTCCCCAGGGTCTGTCACTGAAAACCCAGGAAATATACTATCCAAGCAGATGGATAGGATAGGATAGGATAGGATAGGATAGGATAGGATAGGATAGGATAGGATAGGATAGGATAGGATAGGATAGGATAGGATAGGATAGGATAGGATAGGATAGGATAGGATAGGATAGGATAGGATAGGATAGGATAGGATAGGATAGGATAGGATAGGATAGGATAGGATAGGATAGGATAGGAAACCAGCAATACTTTATTCAGCGCTGATGTACATGGCAGAACTCCTCACCTATCCTGTATGCCAATTATAAAGCTTTTAACTACCTATACATTTTAGCAAGCAAAGGGTTTGTTGTTCATTGGCTACAAGTGAGATAGTTCTCTTCTAAATCTGTGTTCTGTCTTCTGGTCATTGATGATTCTCTCACTTCTCATCCTAATTATTCTGCATGCTCAGTTTACTTCTTCCTTTTGGGTCAGTGGGTTTCTTGGTTCAGTGGTCTATGGATCAGTAGTCAGAGATCTCCCTGTCAGAAATACCTTTAACCCAGCTGGAGCTGATTTCAGCACAATTGCTGAGTTGGTTTTGTTAATTTCTTCCTTGTCCTGGGAGTCCTGCCAGATGTCCTTGTGGCCCATAAATTCTGCCTTTACCAGCAGCACATCCTTTTCCCAAGGTATGTTCACTTCCTCCTCCATGTCTGAGGTCACTGAAACACATAAAACCCTAACCTTTAATTTGAGATGGGCATCACTTGCAGCTTGCCTGTTAGCTGCTATCTGTTTCATGGATTAATTTTTTTTTTTTCTTGGATGGTATACTTATAAAATAAAATATTATTTTCTTTGTACATCTTCTATGGGTGAACTTGTAAAAAGAGAATATTTTGAAAACAACTTTAAAAGTTTTTGGTTTTCTGTCAGTGTGTTAGAAATTATATTGCTTTATGCTGATATGACAGCAATCTTTACTGTTATACCTGGGATGTAGGCTTTCATACTTACCTTTCTAGATTAGGACAATTAGAACCTTAATGGTTCTGAAATATGTTAATAATCATGTTATTACCTTAATAAAATGAGAACTGCATATATGATTTATTAGTAGGTCTTGATTACACTAAAGATTATACAAATCCGGAAGCTTTGAATAATTGAAAAACTTTACTATGAGAAATACTGTGATGCAAGCCAATTTTAGGCTCCAAAAGATGATATTTCTCTAACTACAAGTCTGGTGTCAGCACACAAAGTAAGCACATGTTCAGATTTGGTTTAAGCAGCACTTCCTACAAAGGAGCTGATGTTAACACCCTGGTGCTGAGCAGAGACGAGTTGGGATTCAGTACAATGAGAGCTGATGCATGCAGGTAAGGGCTGGAATAAAGAAAAACAGTTTCCAAGCTGTTTGCACCAGCTCATAAGGATCATCTGGCTGTGCTCATATCTTGGATGTGTAGAAGGTCCTAGGTTAGACTAGAGTTGGGCTCAAGTTTGATTCTGATTAGGAGCAGGAGGATATCCTACATAAATTTTCCTTGCCATTGTCACTCCATCCGTTCTAAAGTTTGCTGGTATAGCTGCCTACTCCAGTCACATCTCTTTCTTCTGGTATTTTTTCTGCCTCCTCTTGACATGATATGGGACAGCTGCATTTTGGAGGTGCAGCATCATTATTCTTGATAGGTAAGCTGGTAGCTTGCCTCTGGAATTCCCTTTTATCAGGCTGTGACCTGTAATCTGTCCTTCCTACCACTTTTGCACCCTTATGGAGCAGTCAGTATGCACAATCTCAGCAGACTTTTGCACTGGGAATTGTCATACCATATTGAGACTCAAATCTGGGAAAAATAGTCTATAAACTTACCATAACTAATAGAAGAAAAATTCAGAGATATATAAGCAGTATTGTTATAGCAGTGTACTGACAATTTTAGTTAGACTACTCCCACTGTCTATTGATACAGTTTCAACATAACCAGATAAGCTGTGGAGCAGTAAACAAGGTTCAAAAAAGAGTTGTGTTTCTTCTACTTCGTGTTTCTGCAACACAAGTTCAATTTTTGCCTTAGCAAACGATTTAAAGTAATAGTCAGTCCACTTGGGATAATGCAAATTTGTTCTTTGCTTGCCAGAAAGAAACATAATAGTGAACTCTCCTTTTGCACTCCAGATTTAGTAAGAAAAACAAATAAAACAAAATTGCAATTGCTAAAAATCGTTTACTCAGCAAGAGTTAATGTTAGAGTCCTGAGTGACCAAGGTCTTGTGTATAGTTCATAACAATATTAGCATATCAGAGTAGCTTCTTTTTCCAGAGAAATACCTTGCCAAACATCTTAGGCCTTTGATTTAAATTTGGCTCATGCACAGTGGTACCTTACTCATTTGTTTTGAATTACTAGAGTTAATGAAGAGAAAGGAAGAGCTTCTTTCAAAATTTTAATTCTGTACTATTTTACTGTACAAGCAGAAGGGTAGAAAGAAACCTGGATTTTCAAACACAGCTGTTCTGTCAATCTTCTTTTATTCATCAAATATTGAACTTGTATTATAATGTGTTATGAGATGATGCAAGTTTGTCAGAAGCAATTTCATGGCTTGATATACCTTTTTTTTTGATCATAACTGCATGAAAATCATGTTGATGGAATCATTTTCAAGATGCTCCAAAATGACAATGAATAAATCTATTAAATGTGAGGAAATGCATCCTGAGACTTTAAAATAGGAACCATTCCTTCATGGTGATGCCTGATAATCTCTGTATTTAAAAATCAGTCAAGATTTCTTCTGCGAACGCTCTGAGGTTTTTTTGTATTCATATTAAACATCTCAGCCCATATAAGGTAAATTCCATTGGTTTATGGATGGAATGTAACAATGGCTGTCAGCACAGATAAATACTTGGTTCATCAAATCAAAATGTATTCATGTTTGTTTTTAAATTTAGAAGCAACACGAATGACAAAACTGTAGCTCAAATAGTTGTTGCTTTCTGAATCTCTTACCCACACAAAAATATAATCTAATTATAATTTTAGGAGTATTTCTCTGCCCAAAAAGTTTTAAGTCCTGGCAGTAGATATTTGTTAGAAAAATAATCATTCACATGAGATATGAATTTTCAAAAGTATTTTCTTTGAGATTTCTGTTCCACATAAAATGCTTTTGGCATACAGTTAGAAAGATTAAATAAAAAGAGAATAAATCAGTGCCCCCAGTGACCAGCATATATCAGTATATCAGTAGTGCATTAGCACTGGAAAAAGTAAAAAAAAAAAAAAAAAATCATAAAGATGATAGCCGTGTTGAATAAATAAAGATGGTGAGAACTACTTGTGATTGGGAAAAAGAAATCACCTGCCTGCCATTAATGAAGGTAGGGGCCAGGAAGTAGTAGAAAAGGCAAATACAGAGCCAGAGCTGCTCTTTTGCTTTGTCTTATTTCAGGCTGTCATGAGATAAGTTTTTCTCTTGCGGTTGCAGCTGGAATTCTTTATTTCCATTTTTTTTTGTTTAAAAATATTGAAAAAAATAATTTGGAGTTTGATCTCCCACTGTTCAGGAAAGAAAAATGCCCCTGAGACTATGATTTTCTCTAAGTCTTTGTGGTTTCAAGTTTCAAGATGCCTTTTTTCCTAATAAAGAAAATAATATTTCATGTTTATAATATCTGAAGAGTCAAGCCATTTCCTGATCATTGGAAGTTCAGTGATGTGTGCCAGGTTAAAAAGCTTTAATGAATGGTGAACATGAAAGTATGGGAAAAGGGGGAGGGAATCATCCACAAAAAAATGTTTTCTGTGCACTTCCCTAAATATTTAACTATGAAAATTGGAGAAGGTTGTAATGCTTGCAGCTGAGTTTGCTCAGTGGTGAAAAGGGAAAATGGGAAAGCAAGACCAAATCTTTTTGAAAGGAATAAATATGTCTGTAAAAGCTATTTTTAAAAATTTTATCAAGAAACAACTGACCAATACACAGCTAGAAGTAATTATTGGCCTGTGACATGCTGAACAGATAAATTATTTACTATTGTCTATTTAGAAAAAAATGTATGTGAAACAGGAACAAATCTTTAGTACTCTACAAGACAATTATATTATTTTTGTTGTGGAGAGTTCTGAAAATATTTTTTTTTTTAAAATATGGTTTGTATTAGTAGTATAAAGTATGGGAGAATCAGATATTTGAATTATCTATAAGCATGTATCAAAAACACCTGTAGAAACTTCCCAGGAGGATCCTGAGAAATAGTGGTGA
The DNA here is from genome assembly GCA_034336665.1 of Luscinia megarhynchos. Taxonomy (NCBI): domain Eukaryota; kingdom Metazoa; phylum Chordata; class Aves; order Passeriformes; family Muscicapidae; genus Luscinia; species Luscinia megarhynchos. The sequence continues at coordinate 47,930,741 of JAPFBE010000002.1, read as the reverse complement.
CCAGAAAATTTATTTCAACTTTCTGTGAATACATAATACTGAATTTTTATTCTGAAGAATGAAAAGTAAAAGTAAAAGTCATGTTTGTTTTGTGTAGGGTTTTTAAAATCGAAAATCTATTTCTAATTTAAAAGAAAGAAAAGAAAAAAATACATATGAAAGAAAAAAAGTATGTAAAGAAAAAATATTATGACTATAATGGAAATGTAAATTCACATTCCATTTTTTAGCTAAACTTTCATTTCCTTGTGTGTATTAACATCTCCTTCCTTAACACTATGCATTCTAAATGCTCTCATTGGAAATATATTACTGAACCTGTATGAATCTCTGAAGAGCCAGAGATTAAGTATAAGACAATCAATTGATTTTTATATCTGAAAGAAGGCAAAATGAAAGAAATGTCTGAATAATTTATAATTTTTAAAAAATTATTTAAATTTACTTATGTTCTAAGTGGCAGCTGGAAATTTAAGACATAAATAAGTTCTCATTTTGTATTATGGCTTCAAGCCTTCTTCCTTTCTTCAGACCAAGTATTCCTAGACTGGGCCATTTTATTTGTTCCTTTCCATCAAATCAGAAACATATATAATTTGAGAGCACTTCAGTTGTAAGTAAAGCCTTTAACATTTAAACAATTATGTTGTTATTAATTAACTTTATTTTATAAGGACTATACAATTACCTGATATATCTTTGCATTTTTTCAAAAGTTTTTAATTTTATAGCTTGTGTTTGGATAGTACTAAGAAGTAGTCCGTGGACCATTCCTGATAGTCTGCATTCCTTCACCTGCCTGAAATTGAAACCCAAGACAATTTGCTGGCAGAGGTGTGGGCTATTCTGTGTTCAGTTACCATTAACACTTGGTATTGAGCTTGGATATATTTAATTTATTTTCTATATAGGTGTAAATAATCAAATCAATGCATACCCACATACAAAAAATAACCTAGTATGTGGCCACCTGAAATAGAAGAATTCTGACAGTGATTTACCCTGTATCTGAGCATCATGACATTTTTAAAATATCCTTCCCCAGCATCATACTTTTAGATATGGAGGTGTTATTCTCCCATGTCTACAAATAGGATATAGAGAAATTCTGATTGTGAACAGATGCTTGGTCTATAAACCCAAATACTAATACCTTTTTTTTTCCTGCAGTAGTGTGGATAGAGAAACATCAGTGTCTACCACTGTCAGTTTATCCCAGAATTTAACCACCAAAGAAATATTAAATCTGAGCAAATTATTCCATATACTAAGCACTCTACAGAAAGGAGCACTTGGAAGCATTCACAATGTATACACACAATACATCTGAACATTAAAACTATATTAAACTAAATTTTTAGGTTAAGCAGTTTTAGATTTGATGACATCCTTCACATTATATATATGTATGCACCTAATTATTATATTAATTTAGAAACGGATGGGCAATACGAGAAGTGCTTCTTTTGTTAAACAAAAGAGAATATAGGAGAAAATATTATTTTTCATTTCATCACAAACAAAAAATCTAAAATAAACCAACTGCAAAGTCATCAGCTGTAATTTTCAGCTTTTCAGGATGTTACTATTTGCCAGATTTTTGAAAGACATCACTCGAGTAGCTGTTGTGTTTTTTCCTAAGTTTGGCCATAAGCATTGCAGTGGGAGTGACAATATGCTGAGCTCTATTGAAATGTTGATGCAGAAAAATTGAATGAAAAATTTTGGTCCTGAGCCCTGTAGAATAACAAAATCTACATCACCAATACATGGCTATAGCACCTAGATCTGCTCTCATTCAAAAACTGAATATCATTCTGGATATAAGGAAGCATTATCCATGCAATTCATCTCAGATATAACCTGGACGAAAAAACAAATCCCTGAGATAATTTTTTTTATATTAACTAGATGTTGATATAAAGTATTACAATACTAAGTGCAAATTCTGGGATGTTTCTGATTAAAAGTATAGGATTTTTTGTTATTATATTTTTGTATTTTGGTTTTTTGGGTGTTTCCAGTTTTTGGTATTTTCCAGTCTATAAGAAGAAGAGGAAAGAAAGAAAGAAGAAAAGAGTTAGGATAAACAGTAGGTAAGAAACTAAGCTATCTAAATAAGATAAGGGATGATACCTTAAAACCAGAAAATATTCTTAATTAATTATATTCTCATTTTAGAAATGCTATAAATTTTCCAAATTTTTCTGCATTTGAATTTTCATAGCATTAAAGATAGAGCATTTAATGCTTGGGTTGTCCACAACAGAGGTGCTCCTTAAAGCTTTCCCCATGTAATTTTTTTCTCATACTCGTATGCCTAATCATCAGCCATTGCAATTTATTTATCCTTCAACTGTGTTTAATTCATGTCTTCGCACCTCAAATATGAATGCAGTTCTCAACTCCTTCCTTTTCACATCCTTCCCCTTAATGTCAAAGCACAGACAAAGACAACATAGATGATAAAGACCTAGAATAGTTTCTGTATATGATAGAAATTATATGACTTTAGGAGGGATATGAAAGAGATCCAAAATCTTGACAAGTTAAATGAAAATTATTAAGAAACAACCACTTCACTCTTTTACTCATAATAAACTCAGAGACATCTAGTAAATTTAGATCATGGGTTCAGAGCAAGCAGAAGGGATTTTTGTTTAATTAATTGTGAAACTCTTTGCTACAGGATCCAGTGGTTGACAACTTTGCCTTTTTTTCACATTTTTTGGCAAACGGCTATTGTGTTAGTTTGAAAAGATAGTGAGCAGATCAAGTGGAATTTGTGGAGAAAAGGACAGGTTCCACTGTCTTTCTGATGAGTACAATCAGGATTGGGTGATGGGGGAGGAGAAATATCAGATTCCAGCAGTAAAGTAGAGATAATTACTCTCAAACTACAGAAGGAACTGTCACTTTGTGGGATTAAGACAACCACAGAGAATAGCAAGAATACCAGAAATCTTTGTTAATGAGAGTATATTGTATGTAAGTATGGCAAACCACAACAACCTAGAAGGAGTGTAATACCTCAAATTCATAAGACAAAGGTTGTTGAGTCATTTGAATTGAACAAAGTATTGACCATTTGCTGGTCAGTGAATAATAAAAAGACTGAATAGTTTCTATTCTGACCTTCTAAAGGTAGAAATCTAAAACTGAAAGGAATAAGAAGAAACTCTTCACATAACTTATATGACTTTTTTTTGTTGTTGTTGTTGTTTTATTTGTATGAATAATTATAGCTTTGGTACATGTGTGTTGTCCTTTTTTATACATGCAGCTATGTGTACTCACTGCTAAGACTGGGAAGCCAGCTTCAGGGATTGCAAGTTGTAGTTCCACAAACCTTGCAGGGGAATTAATTTTGAGGTTTACATATCTTTGGAATCAGACAAACCAGGGGATCTGTGTGTCTCTCCCTATACCAGCAGAGCAGGGCCTAAGATTTTTTACAACATCCACAAATCAGTCAATCAATTTATGTGAACCCCAACTTTGGAAGTTACCTTATACCTTTATAATTGTCCCCTGGTTGTTAGAAGGTAAACTGCCTTTGAAATGGAGGGTTCATTGCCTATTAATTGAGGGAAAATGTGAGGTTGTGGAATGCCCCTGGCTCCCACAGCAACTAAGATTTACCTTGTGTATTTTTCAAATTATAATAACATAATAGGATTTCTGAATACACATAAATAGTCAGGATACACATAACACAGCACATCCAGAAATCAATGCCTTGCTAAACTCTGGAGGTGTTGAGGTACCTGGGATCATCAAGGTAGATGTGCTATTACCAGGGATGTATAGAATTCCAAGATTCACATCTAATAGAGCTTCAAGGAGCACCATATGTGCTAAAAGTTAATTTTTCATGGTGCATAGAATTACTCGACTGGGAAGGAATATTACCTACAAATTCTCCCAACTACATGTGGGTTTGGTGCAGAGAGAACTCTATTTTATAGCCTTTGAAATATGTGAACACCCTCTCAACAGACCCAATCACACTTGTCCACACAAGTCCAACAAGTATCAAAAATGGCTTTAAAAATTGTCTGGCATTAGATAAACAACCTACCTATAGGACTGTGAAAAATCTACTGGGCTCCTGGTATCTAGGCTGCTAAAATTTTTCCTGGGCTTCCATCTCTGCTTGTAGTAAATGTGGCTGGTTTAGTTATAGATTATGGTCACTATATTGACATGAACATTCAGCTATCTCCTCAAAAGAAAGAAAGCTGGTGCAATGAAAATATTTTCTACATGCTTACTTATTGATTGCCATACATGCTTTGAAATGTACAGAGCTGACTATTCTTTAAATTCAATCTACCTGAAAATTTACTTTTTAACATGACCACTCAAACATTATATTAGAGGTAAAAAAAAAGATTTGAAATGTACGTCTGCTTTTCTGATCAAGATGCATAGAAAAAAAACCAGCAAAGCATTTTTGCTGTGATTACTTCAGACCTCAGAGCTGCATACTATATTTGCAAGTCCACTGAACATTCTGTTACATTGCCTTAAAAGCATTTCCTTGCAGTCATTCTGAATTTGGAAAAAAATGGGAAATATTGCATTTAATGTTATAAAGCAATTTTCTGGCTTATACTTGAATATCTGTCCCACAGTGATAATCTGAGATGTCTTGATTTTCTCTTCATCCAGAATCAGGTATATAAAAACATGACTACTTTTATCTAATGTTGAAAGAAGCCTAAAATGGGAAAGGTTAAGTGGCACATATTAACTGCACTTTATTAAAAGGGATGTACACTGCTGAAGCATCTCTATGTAGGATGTAAGATATTGTGAAATTACTGCCTTACTGCTTTAGAATGTTGACAAGGAATTTTCTTATTCTATTAATAGATTTATTTCATGCAATTAATAACAAAGTAATGAAAATGATTCTTACATTCTATTAAATTCTTTCAATAATAGCAAATTATAATTACGATAATGAGAGAATGTGTTAAGGTTAAAATATGCTTACAAAAAGAAGCAAAGGAATCGATCAAGGCAAAGGAATATTGTAAGAATATTTAATTGAAATCTGTATGTCTCAGTGTAAGTATTCTTGAATAATACTTCTTGTTTTTTATAATACTCAAGCAAAAAAGTCCAATGCTATGGTTAATGCTTCAAATTTAGGAATTTTAAGTGCAGACTGACAAACTACCTTGTCTGTTTTGCTAATGCATTAAATGGGGCCAGGTTTTCACCATTAAGACTTCCATTGAAAAGATGCCCTTTGGAAACTAGAAGGAGCTACTAACTAAACCATGCAACCAGTTCTGATATGGACCAGTAATAATGGAGTGTACTAATCATCTGGTAGTTATGTCATTTTCATTACTCTGTACACAACACATACATATCTAGATTACCCTTAGAAAAGAATTGTTAGACAAAGACTGTATAATAGTGAACCTCACAATATATCTGAAGAGAGTTGTGTATTCTTAGAATCATATAGACCTGAGCACAGTTGAATGCTGAATGAAAAAGGCACCTGTCTTTGTAAATCCTAAACCAGAAATAACTTTTAAGAATTTGTGGTCTGAAATTGGCTTGAGACATCGGAGAAATCTTTCTTGATACATTTTTAGATCTCTGGATCGGCACATGAATTTATTTGATTTTGAACGTAAATTTTTAAAAGTTATTTAAATGCAGAAGCATAATTAGGAAAAGAATCAGTTCTTCTTTGTTTATTTTAGCGGTTTTTTGTTGCTTTTATTAAAAAAGTTCAAGTAAGTGTTTCTTGAGGACAGTCTAGATAATTAATTAATATCTGTTGAGCATACTTATTTGTTACATAAGATTCCAATATTTAAAATCGGTGCATCCTTTATCTTTTTCCTGGGTCTTTTTTTTGTTTCAAATAATGTATTTCTCTGCTTGTGTGGCTTTCAGAAAGTATATTTTCCACTTTTCCTTCCTAGTAGTTACTTGGCAAGACAACCATTAAAATTACAGTTGAGTGTCGTACTACAGTTTAATTATTGCAAAAAGACCTCATGAGAAGGAATGCCCTCTAGGGGAATATCACATGTACAGCTCAATAATCCTAATCAATCTAATTAAATTTCTGTGAAATAAGCATTTTTAAAAGATTTCCAGAGGTCTTGTAAATTTGTCTTATTGTTTAGTGTTGCAGGCTCCATCTTTAATCAGGGAAGGTTTCTCAAATATTGCAATGAATAATGCATTAAATTTGAATAGAAAATCCTTGCACAGAACCACTGCAATGACATAGCAGAGAATATATTCCTTTTGAGAGCAGACTTGTTGATGTTATTTCTCGATGCCTTGTGATGGGTTGACCCTGCCTGGACACCAGGTGCCATTCTATTCCTTTCCTCCTCATCTGGAAGAGAGAAAATATAAGGACAGTCTCACAGGTTGAGATAAAAGCAGGAAGAGATCACTTATCAGTTACAGTCATGGGCAAAAAGACTCAACTTGTGGAAAAATAATTCAGTATAATAACAGTCAAATCAGAGGTAGGTAATGGAAATAGAATCTTCAATAAACACCTTCCCTCCACCCCTCCCTTCTTCCAGGGCTCAACTTCACTCCCAATTCCTCGATCTACTCCCCCCTCAGTGACACCAATGGACAGAAATGGGGGCTCTGTGTCTCACATTTCTCTGCTGCTGCTTCCATCTTAAGGTCATGTGAGAATGTATCAAAGGCTTCACAGAAATCCATGTAAATTATATCAGTAGTTTTCACTTTTTGACCATTGCAGTCAGTCATAGAAAGCAACCAGTTTAGTCAGGCATAATTTGCCCTTACTGAAGCCATGCTGGCTGCCTCAGATCACCTCCTTGGCTTGTGTGAGGCTGAAAATTTCTTCTATGAGGATCTATCTGCTCCATGAACTTCCCAGGCAAAAAGGTGAGGCTTACTGATCTGTAGTTCCCTGGGTCTTCCTTTATCCTCTTTTTAAAAATCAGATTGATATTTCACTTTTCCAGTCATCAGGTACTCGAGAGACATTGGAAACCTGACTGCCAGAGAAGACTGAGGTGAAGAACTCAATGAGTACCTCAGCCTTCTCCACATCTGTAATTACTGGTTCTCCTTTCTCATCCATCACATAGGTTAACTCTTTCATTCTACCTGGATTTTCCCTGGGCTTTTTGTTTACTGACTTTATGTATTTAGAGAATCTGTTATTATTCTTCATATCCCTTAACAACTCTTTTTCCAATGGTGCTTTAACTTTCCTGATCCCCTACCAACACATTCAAACTGTATTCCTGTTATTTTCGTGGTACCCATATCCTTACTTCCACTGGCTGTGCATTGCCTTCTTACTTCTTCGTGTGAGAAGCAGATCCTTGCTTAGCCATATAGAGCTCTGGCCTGCCTTGTCTTTCTTTCCAAATATGGAGAAAAAGAGCTCCTGTGCTCCAAGAGAAGTGGCCTAAAGTTCTGAGTTCTGACTTTACTATTTGCCAGGTCCCTGCTCCACAAAATCACGAGGAACTCAACCAGGGCATAATTTCTACAGCCCAGGCTGCCACCAATCTAGAACTCTTTAAAGAGCTCAGGTGAATTAATGTGCACCTGGACCAGAAAGTTACCCTTGATGCATTCCAGGAACCCTCTGGGTGTCTTTACAGTCTAAACAGCTGTACTGCTTTGCCAGCAGTTGGCTGAAATACCCTGTTAGGTGGAGCAGCTGGTTCCTGAAGGACCCCAGCCCTTGAAAGGGACCACGCTGAAGAAGCTTGTTAAAAACTGCAGCCCATGGGAAGGACTTGTGCTGGAGAAGTTGCTGAAGGACTGTCTTTCATGGGAGAGACCCCATGCTGGGTCAGGGGAAGAGTGTGACAAGTCCTCCCGCTGAGGAGGAAGGAGCAGAGTCAATGTGACTGCAGCCCCCATTCCCCATCCCCCTGAACTGCTGGAAGGAAGAATGTTAAGAATTAAATCAGGAACGAAGCCAAGCCTGGGAAGAAGGGAAGAATGGGGGAAGGTGTTTATTTAAGATTTCAGTTCTATTTCTCTTCCTACACTTATTTGATTGGTAATATATTAAGTTATTTTTTCCTCAAGTCAAGTCTGTTTTATCTGTGATTGCAGACTGATCTCTTCCTATCCTGATGTTGACCCACGAGCCTTTCATTATATTTTCTCTCCCTGTCCAGCTGGGGAGTGATGAATCAGCTTTGGTGGCAGATGATGTCTAGCCAGCATCAGTGCACCACAGAAACAAAGTTGCATGCAATGTCAAAATTCTGTCAGTGGATTAGTCATTAGTCAATCCAGCTAGAGGAGTGAAGACGAGAAAAACTGACATGCAGACTGATTAAATTATACCAAACAATTAAATATTTTTAAATTTTAATTTTTTTTATTCTAAATGCAAACTTCTTGATACAATCTTATTAAACTACCTTAGTAACGGTGTCAGTCATAAGCAAAATTGAGATCTGCGTAAGCAATCAATAATTAAAAATAGGTGTTTTCTGTGCCTTTGATTAAAAAAAAAAGCTAAAATTAAAATTATAAAATAATAGAAGTTTCATTTTGATAAGTAATGACAAGCATATAAGATTTTTTGGTTTCCGATTTGCTCATGAATATTTTGCTCTATAAGAACTTTGGTGTAAAACACCCCCCCCCCCCTCAGATGACTTACTTTAAATGAAGCTACTTTTGGTCTGATGCTATTACTTACTACGGAAATTGTTAAAATGGGAGGATTTAAAAAAAAAAAAAAAAGAAAAAAAATCCTGGCTTTTATGGCTGAAAAGTATAAAAAGTATAATGTACCAAATACAGCAATGTAAAATTAAGGGAGGTGAAAAAAAATTCACATGTAGAAAACTGAAAGTAAATTCCATATTTCTCACGGCAGCATTATTTGGATCCAGAGGCTACTGACACTAAGTTTGGGAAATTTGAAAAATAAGGATTCTAAACCACATATTTAAGCTCCATCTTTTCTCCTCCGTCTTTTGTCTCATTGCATTCCCATCTATGTGCATATTCTTTAGTGTTTCAAATTAGTGGTAGATGTAAATCAGAATGCAAATTTCCTCAGTTGAACATAGAATTAAAAAGAAAACTTGAATTTTAGAACTTAACTTCCTGTAAGTTTGAATCACATTGCTATTATTCCAATGAGGATTGATTTCTATTAAAATTCCAGCCCATTTTAGTCTTTGTAATGAGCCTAAAATAGCTGCCAGCTTGCAGTGCTGGAATTAATGATAATCGAATGTAACACAAAATGTATTTCCATATTTTGTATTGCTTAAATGATTTCATCTCAGATGTAGTATGATTCTTTTTAGAGATGACTACTTCTATTTAATCTCTTTTCCAATTTTAATTTGAATTTCATATTGTTCCTGACTGTTTAATGAATATTTTGGGACATGGCCATAGTGTTGTTAATTATACTGGAGACTGAGCATAATTAATTCTTTTGGACCCAAAGTCAGCTAGTTAATCGATTTCTGATGAAACTGAAGATTAAACACAGATAGTTCACTTCTTCCTTCATTCATTTTAATTTTTCCCTCTTTGAATTCCATCAGATTACTTTGGGAAGTCAGTGCTGGCAAATCAATTTGTGGACCCATTTGGAGTATTATACAGATGATAATAGATAGATGATCTACTCAGGCCAGTCACCTTCCTATCAATTTTATTTTTTTTAATTTTTACAGAAAACTTTTTGATCCTTTTCAGTAAGTTTACTAGCCTTATTTTAAATTCATTTTTAAATGATCCTTGACTGTGTATTAACAGAATAAAAAGGAATCCTCAGAACAGTTCTATGAAGACCAGAAAATTCACAAAGTGAAAGCACTGGACTTATGTAGAAGATATTCCTCTTATTAGTGAGGTATTAACTCATGTGGCTAAATCTCATTTAATGTAATGGTCTGTAAAGGCTCAAATTAAAAATAAAAAAATATATTAGTATGTCCAGGAATTGTTTTCACATTTTATCCCCCTCTTATGCTATAAATAATGGTATATTTTAATTTTTGATGATGAATAAAGCCCTATGGTCTAAAAAGAAATAATCAAAGAAAGGACAAGTAAAAAATGTAAAAGAGTAGATGATGGACTTTCAATCAATGAGGGAAACGTGCATTTTTAATTTATTACTTCATTATTACAGTAATAGATAGTTCTAGTTTGCTGCTTTCATACTGCAATAGCTCATGATCCATATATACTCTTGTACTGTATTCAATATCCTATTGTGAACAGACTTAAGACAGCCTTCAGACCTGTTTCTTTATAGGCAAGTGAAAAAAACCCACAAGTGTACCAGAAAATTTGTTATCTATAATTTCTGGAAAACCAGGGCCAACAGAAAATTAGTGAAGAATGGCTGCTTACAAAGATTATTCCCTTTTGGACAAGATGTGTAAACTTATATTTCAGACTCCTTAGTGCTTGAGGACTTTATATGTTAAATTTATATTAAATGCATTACTGAATAGGAGCCTTGGTATTAATTTAGAAATATTTTTTGTTTCCCAAATGAAGATCAGATGCGCATGTTCTTTATCAGGAATTGTACTGTTAAACATTCAGACAGCAACTTTTTCAATCTGTAGAAACAAAGACTTCGCCAGATTAAAAGTTACTCAGTTTCTGATCTAATGTTCTTTGGTGTAATTTTGGCAATCTTTCTGCATATCTATAATTGTCAATGTTATCACAAAATTCTGTTCCCAGAGAAATTAATTTTGCATTTTAAATGAAATGAAATGTTAGTAGCATATCTCATACTTTTAAGGGAAATGTGAGTAAGTGTTAAACAGCAATGTAAGAAGGAAAAAACTTTAAAATTTTACGACCAAGTCTCACGTTATAGAACTGCAGAATGCTAGGTAAGGAAAGCATTTGGTCTCAAAATGATGACATGAAGAAAAGCCTAATGAGAATAATGAGGGGCGTTTGGACTCAAGTATACCTCCACTAATCATGGAAAAAAGTTTATCTTAAGTCTTGCTCTAGAGGATCATTAACAAAACTATCAATTGTTCTAGGCTCAAAACAATTTACTCTAAATAGTTGTCTTAACTTTCAGATTAGTGTTAGAATATTGAATGCCTCTTTACAACCTTCTAAAGCCTGAAGTCTAAACAATATGTGTGTGAATAGGTGATTAGGTCTTCAGACTCATGAAAGACTGCACACTAAATCTTGATGTGTCATAAAACATAAATTTAGTCCTGTCTCTAGAAAAACATCTGTACTTCCATAGCGTTTGGATGATTTCCCTGGACACTACTATGGCCACTGTGTTTATTAGATATTAGCGGAATATTAGATTCAATTTTTTAAATTAAATTTAATGTATTTTTTAAATTAATATTATGGCAGGCAGATTTGAAGTAATCAAAGATACTGGATGTTATGCCTTGTGTTCTTTCTTTTTCAGTAGCAAAAACTTGTCATGTTTGAGTTACCTGTGGAGGTAAGAATCAGGGAGTCAGACTTTAAGTACTGTTAAATTCACATTTGTAGCGACATTTAAAGCTAGGAATTCAGAGAAGTGAATTTTAATGATGTTTTTGTTTTGCAGCTATTCTCACATTATATAAAATGCTATAAATGGACAGCTGATTATATGCATAGAGTTATTAAATGTGAGATAAACAGCAGAATATGGTACTAACTACATTTTCGCCTTCCTTTCCCTTTCTATAGTTTCACCCCAAGATAGTGTTATTTGGTCATATTATATTGATACCTGAACTCTAATGGACATCTGACCATATTATTGATTCAGAGATACCTAATTAATATTCAGTGGAATAGAGTGTCTCTTTCTATTTCTATTCTTGACTTTTAATACCTATTTACCTAGATAAATTAGATGGAAATAATAGGAGGATCAGCTGAGTTGAGGGTGTTCCCTTTTTAATGAAAGAAGCAAATTCAATTAGACTACTTATCATATAATTAAAACTATTTTCTACTTTTGTAGAAAATGTCAAGAGATAATATAATTTCTTTTATTTACGTCTTTTGTAAGAGAAATAGAAGAAATTGCCATTAATTCTAACAAATCTAATCAAAAGACAGTAAATAATCTGCTGCAGCAAACTTGCCACAATGCAGACTGCAATAAGGTAATACTGTTAAGACTCACAGACAAAAGAAAACCCTATGTCCTGATACTTTATATGCCCACTGCTGCATCTCATTGATTTATCTTTCTAAAAGTAATTGTTCTTATGCTGCTGCTGCTGCTGCTGCTGATGATGATGATGATGATGCTGATGACAATGGCAGCAGTGATAACAGTAACAGCTGGTGTGGTAGAAGTTACTGCAAGCAAAATTTGTTTCATTCATTTAAAAAATTATATGATATATGGAACTGCTGAATATCGCTAAATGAAGCTATTGGTTACAATATGTGCCAAAAGGCAAAAAACAAAAACGTTGCAAAATTATGTGTTAAAAATGCTGAGAGGGACTCCAGGTTTTCCAGATACTTCTGTTGCCTACAGCCAGATTCAGACTTTGGTAGGTTGAGGGTCACTGCTATGAATCTGCATATGCAGAATGAACCTTAATTTTTCTCTCTGGCTTGTTTTAGTTTTACAGATGGCAAATATAGTAAAAAAAAACAAACAAAAAAAAACAAAAAAAAAAACCAACAAGAACAACAACAAAACAAAAAACTATCTAAAAATCAAACTCTATATATTCTGTCTTTGATTAACACTTTGGTTGTTCACTGCAAAGAAATTATGATTATTTGAAGAGTTTGTTGCACTATTAATAATCATTTCATACCAAAGGGAACTATTTCAAAATTTCTGTCTTAATTTTCATAGAGTGGCCTTAAATATGCCACAAAGATTCTGGACATATTTTCTCATGTAAAATTACACTTCAAGTTATCTACCAAAGTGATCCTGTGCATGAGGAAGGGGAAAATACCAAAGAAACCCAAACAAAAACAGCAGAGTAGGAAAAAAAAAAAACAATCAAGCCAAACCCGAATCTAGACATAAAATTATATTCTCAAAGGAGTAAAAATGAGAAGCTCTGAAGTTTGTTTTCATAGACCACATGATTTGTTTGCAACACACAGCTGTTTCTTGAAATTTGTCAAAAGCAAACTGCCAAAAAAACAGGATTACTACAAGTGATAATAATAATAGTAACAATAATAATAGTAGTAATAATAATAATAATAATAATAATAATAATAATAATAATAATAATAATAATAATTTGGTCAACTCTATCTTTACCAGTCCTTCCCTTTCATCACTGGTCCTTTAACAACAATTCATTTCTCTGCCTAGCTCTTTACCAGCATCAATCTACTTTTCCCCCCCTAAATGCATTCCTCATTCACCTGTTGGAGGCTGGAGTAAAAGATGAAGGTTTTTTGTGAAGAGGCATTTTTAGAAAAAGATTAAGTTGAAGGAGCATCACTAGGTTATATATGTTATTAGGCATAATGTTATAGGAAATGTGCTCTCTTCAGAGAGAAGAAATTGCCTAAATATTTAGTACCTTCTCTCAGAATCACTGAGAGATTGGAACTGTGACTGTGTAGAAACCCAGAAACCCTTCTAAGGACATAACCTAGAACTCCCTTGTCCCGAATTCTCTGAATCAGAGGGTTTCTTGACTGCTCTTATTTTTTGTGTCTCTTTGGGGTAGATTACTTCTGGCATTTATTTCAGCACAAAACTCACCTTCACAGGGATAGAAAATAAGTCCCAATAAAAGATGAAATTATAGCCTGGAGAAGAGAACAATGTCTTGGAAGCAGCTCTTTCTCCAGGCTGGACAATGTGTCAGGTGGCGATTATATAAAACATCACAATGAGTTGCTTAAAATAAAACCATTACAAAATTTCTGAAAGAGAAGCTCTGAGCATTGGGCCACAAGTAGTTTAAAGATACTCATATTCAAAGGAGAGGAAATTTAGGCTTGTCCTTACTTTTTTGTTTCATGTATTCCTTATAAACATGTAATTTTGGGGGACAGCAAACTTTCTGCTCATTTCTTACAAAATCTGGCAGTGCTAGGATGGCCTTACAAATCTGGCAGTGTTAAGTGCTGGATGTATCTCATCCAGCCCTTATCATCCAAGAAAATATTTACAAGAACAAATAGAATCAACTTGTATTTCTCCAAGAAACATGTTTACAAGCTAGTATAGACTCATTGACAAAGATTTTTTACAAAATGTATTCTTTTTCTGAACTAATTTTAAAGCTAGATGTTATTCAAAGCTTAAAATATTGTATTGACCATGGCCATTTCATACAGGAAACTTACTAAAAATCTGTCTCCCATCCTAATCTAAATTTTAAAAAAAATATTTAATGAGAGAAAGCATGACAGTGATTATAAAGAAATCCATTTCCATATGATACGTGAATGTTTGCATTTAATTTTTATGAGGATAAATATTGAACACCTGATGCTTCACAAAATTAATTGTCTGATGCTGGATAGATCAGCTAATATCATTATGGAAATTTCTGAGAGATATACTTGCAATTGTCATGCATATTGCAATAAGAAAGTGCAGTGGGAACTCTTATTTGCCATGGCAACCATTAATTGGATATGCAGGAGGTGGTGTTTTGCTTTAAATAAATCTGACTGGGTCAGCAATTGAAAGTTTCAAATACATGAATTATATTTTACACAATTTTTCACTTTTTTTTTCTCTGGGTTTGAATTAGATTTTTTCTTGATATCTATGTTTCCTCAGAAACAAATAGGATAAAATTGAGTGGAACCCTGGGACATTTTGTTTTATGATTATTTTAGTGAATGCACATTTGCTATTTCTGAGTCTGACAAATAAGAGCTGATTGTAATTACATTTGTGTCCCTGCCATGTATTCTCAGGCCTCTTTTCTCCATTGTTTCTTTCTCATGTGACTATTATTATTGATCAAATAGCTGCTTTGCATAAATCATTTCCATAAAAATATACATTTGGTTTTTGATTTACAGAGAATTTGACATAGGAGACAGTCTTTTTGCATATCACACAGGGATTTTGTGTAAAATATGTTGAGATGTATCTATAAAAAATTAACTTCCAAAGAAATGAATCCTAAGCAAATACACAAAGAGAAATTATTAAAATCTGAGGACTTGGATATTTCAAGGCAAGAAAGTGCAAAGTGCAAGAAGAGGCTCTTCTTTGAGTTGTACATTCCATGGCAAATTCACCAATAATCTGTTTAGAAAGGGCATGACCATTTCTATGTTACACTCTGAAGGTATTTATAAATGTGATTAATTTTATACATGTGTATAGTGGTGCCTAAAACAAGGAAGATGACTACAGTCATCTCCCTAATATTAGTCGATGAAATATTGATGCTTCAGAAATAGTCCACTTAGATTCATCCTGGAGCATAGTCCACAACTTTGTCAAACTCTTAGACAGGCTTGAACCCAGCCCCAGAGCAGAATTCGGAGCAGGATGTATGCAAAATACTGGCTATTCTTTGTGGATCAATACATGAGCTCTCTAGACTGAGGAAGACTTATCTATAACCCTGAACAATTCGTTGAATATGTCCCAACCACCTGAAGTCCTTGTTTTAAAGGTGTGCTGAAAGTGCGTAGTCCGTGGTTTTGATTTTGGATTTTTTTATTTTACTTGTTTTCCTAAGTAAAACTGTTATCATCTAATTTTTTGTATGTACAATTTGATAAGTAGAAAAGTCTCCCAAAAGGGAATTTTATGCCATTGCTTACCCAGGAGAACCCAGGAGAGTGAGGCATAGACCATCCTATTTTCTCTTTTTCTGTAGAAACCACACCATCATTTTTCAATCAACCACTTTAAATATACATTTAGCAATAATGTTCTGCAAATGGTCTTTGGGATTGGGCATCTCAGAAGATACAGGGTGTAAAACCTTTATTTAACATTTGAGTTCTTTATTCCTACAACTGCTCTGAGTGCACGAGAATTTATATTTTCCAGATTCTTTTTGGAGCCACACCATAATATTTTTATGTCTTGAGAAAGATGATCCATTTAAATGTATGATATTTGGTTCAAAATCCTTTTCTATTTTTCCCATAGATACTATTTTTCAAGTCAAGCAAAATTCTTGAGTGAATTTAATCTTGATAAAACAGAAACTGTCTTACGGTTTTGTTCTAAGCATAATGAGGACATATTAATTTTAATTGAAGTCATGACTAAGATGTATTGAGCTGAAATCCTGATACACAACTACAGTGATCAAAAGGACATGATGAGGACACCCAAAATTTCTGTTTTTAAGATAACGTGTCATACAAGCCTTTATAACAGAATCCATCTAAAAATGTAACCTTCTAAATTATTGCATCACATTTCCTGTGAATAATATTGCTTTCTTGTCCATGATAACAAAAACAATATCAGGGAGAGATATGGAAGGAACAGCAAGGTTTGACTAAACAAGGAAATTAGTAGTAAGTTATTTATTAATAAGTTGACAGATATTTAATAGATATTTAATTACCTGGCTTTCAGTCCATAATTTTAATTTGTTTTTGTCTGGAAAAGAAAAAAGGGAAAAACAGGAAATGAGAAAAGGGAAGAAGGGAAGTTTCGGGAAGGGAAGTTTCGGGAAGGGAAGGGAAGGGAAGGGAAGGGAAGTTTCGGGAAGGGAAGGGAAGGGAAGGGAAGGAAGGGAAGGGAAGGGAAGGGAAGGGAAGGGAAGGAAGGGAAGGGAAGGGAAGGGAAGGGAAGGGAAGGGAAGGGAAGGGAAGGGAAGGGAAGGGAAGGGAAGGGAAGGGAAGGGAAGGAAGGGAAGGGAAGGGAAGGGAAGGGAAGGGAAGGGAAGGGAAGGGAAGGGAAGGGAAGGGAAGAGAAGAGAAGAGAAGAGAAGAGAAGAGAAGAGAAGAGAAGAGAAGAGAAGAGAAGAGAAGAGAAGAGAAGAGAAGAGAAGAGAAGAGAAGAGAAGAGAAGAGAAGAGAAGAGAAGAGAAGAGAAGAGAAGAGAAGAGAAGAGAAGAGAAGAGAAGAGAAGAGAAGAGAAGAGAAGAGAAGAGAAGAGAAGAGAAGAGAAGAGAGAGAAAGAAAGAGAGAGAAAGAAAGAAAAGGTTTTGTTAAATTGCTGTTTTGGCTCCTTTTATTGCAATATTTAAACAAAAATATATTTAATTTATTTGCCAACTCTTTCTTCCGTGTGATTTGCAACAACTCTTTGGGGGCTATTCCTGTCATCCGGGCAGCAATCATTTCACAGAACATGACATTAGTTTTTTAGAATTCAATTATGTTTTTGTCTTGTCAAGCAACATCAAATGATCATTTGAATTTTGGTCCTTTCACATCAGTAATTGTTACAATTCATGGCGCATGATGCCTCAAAAGTCAGAAATTTGGGCCAATAGAGAAAAATAATTTTATTTTTCATGTAGATAGCAACTGACAATCAAGATGATTCAGATATGCCTAATGCATGGCAATAGTTTTCGTTTATTTAATTTCTGCATAAAGTGCTAGTCAGAAGTTTGGTTGTGCACTCATTAATTTTAAACGACAGACATTTTCATGACAGGTAGATTGATGGCCGGTTTTCATCACTCAGGAATGTCCTGCATGGCCACCCATAACAATCCTTGTCTTTCTTCCTCTTTCACTGGGCTCTCGGTCACATCTTCATTACACTTCCGAAGAGAAGTTCCTTCACATTGCCCCTCTCTTTCATCAGGTTTATTTGGTGGTGTTGACCCATTGTCTAGTAGGAGATGATAGTAGCTGGTAGTTAGAACTCTTTGAGAGTTGTCTAACATGTGGTAGAAGAGAAAATGTGTTAAGGGAATCAATGCTTTGGCCGCACAGCTTAATCAGGATGTGCAAATCTGCTTAAAAATGAAATGCATATAGCTGGTTACATTTCCATCTACTTTTTGGGAAATTGTATAGAGGTACTGGTTCTTCCCTTTTATTTTCCTTTTCATTTTATTCTTCCCTTCATTTACCTCTCTGAAATGAAAATTACTCTATGATACAGATCTTGCTACAGTCATGTTTGCCTACCTTATTTCTGGATTAATGATCTATGCAGGATGGATTTCAATGGTTTTTTTAGAAAATATAGCCCTTCAAATTCAGAAAGGTTAGTTATTAGCTGTTGTAATTTATTAAGGGGATTATACTTGTGATCTTTCATCCACACTTATTTAACTTAGTTTCTACAGAGTTTTTACAAGTTAATTGGTTTTGACCCAATTCTCCCAGAAGTGTAGATTTCTGAATTCACGAAAATGAGTTAGAGAACCTGTCACCTTTCAACAGAAAATAGGTGTCTGTTCCTTGACCCTTTAGAAATCTCTTCCTCAATAATTGAACATGATTTTTTAAAAAGAAATTACTCTTTCACAAGACACAGCATTAACATTATCACAATTTTTGGTACAATACTTATTTCATATAATTTTCTGTCCAGACATGCTTTTTCTTAGTCATTAACCAATTTCTGCATCTTTAGGACATTTTGCAAAACCCATATTTTTTTGTAAGTATTAAAAAAAAATAAGAAAAAACAAAAAAGGCAGAAAGCTTTTTTTCCCTTTGCATGGAGATTAGTAGTGCATACTACTACTAGCAGTGCAGCCCAGGAAGCTAACTGCAGTGCTGCATCCAGCTCTGGGGGCCCCGCAGCAGGACACAGTAGGACACAGACCTATTGGAGTGAGTCCAGATAAGGACCACAAAGATGATCAGAGGGCTGGAGCACTGGTCCTATAAACACAGTTGATAGAGGTGGGATTGTTCAGTCTGGAGGAGAGAAGGCTTCAGATGACTTTAGAGGAGCTTTCCAGTGTATGTAGCGGATTACAGAGAGCTGGAGAGGGAATTTTTATAAGAGCACGCAGTGGCAGGATAAGAGGGAATGGCTTCAAACTAAAAGAGAGTAGATTTAGATGAGATATTAGGAATTCTCTTCTTTGAGGGTGATGAAGCACTGAAACAGGTTGTCCAGAAAAGTTGTGGCTGCTCCATCCCTGGAAGTGTTCAAGGCCAGAATGAATGGGGCACTGAGCAATGTGGTCTAATGGAAGGTGTCCATGCCCATGGCAAGGGATTAGAATTAAATGATCTTTAGGGTCCTCTCCCATCCAAACTGTTCTACAACTGCATTCTGATTATTGGCTGAAATAATTTTTTTTTGTTATGTCTGTGTGATGTAATTTTATAAGTTACATTTTGCTTTTAAAATGGTTTTCAAAACTTATGGAACTGAGCAAACCATCTCAGCCACACTGTACATGGCAAAGAATATATATCAATTATATTGAGCTATTAAAAACTTGAAATATCTTATTAAAAACAGTTAAAAATAAGGGTTTAACATATCTCTTGGACTTCAAGTTGCGCAGTTATAAACGCAAAAGTGAGCAGTCATCTCTCAACAAAAGCAAAAGTTATTGTAGAATACTAAAAGAGGGCCATAGTTGGCATTCTCAAAGAGTATTCAGAATATCAAAATATTTGAGGATTTTAAGATGCACCTTGAGTGTGTGTTTTCTCTTTTTAGAGATTTCTCCAAGACTCATCATCATATTTGTTTTTGAAGATTTTATTAAAAAAATAGATTGTTTATTTGAATTAAATTATACCATGGTAGAGATAATTTCAAAATTATCTGCACAACAGCCTAAAATAGATTGTGCCAACCCTAGGTCTGTTTAGCCAGGCTGGTCTTCTTCTCCACTGGCTTGTCTTCAGGCATATGGGGTGGCCTGTCCATGTAACTAAGTTTTCCTCCATACGACACATCCAGTCTTCCAGTTTTCCTTTCCCTTTCAGGAAAGGTATGCCCTCTGGAAGTCCAAGATGACAGTTTTGCTGACATCCCTGCTTGCTGCTACAAGAATCAAAAACTATAATTTCATGATTGCTGTGCCCAAGATGGCTTACAACCATTCCTATTACCTATCAGTCCCTCTCTGATCACAAACAGTGGGTCCTGAGGGGAATTTTGCCTAGTGGGCTTCTTCACCAGCTGTGTCTTGAAGTTATTGTCCACACACATCAAGAAACTCCTAGACATTTTCCTCTCTGTTGTAATGTATTGTCAGCAGACATCTGATGAGTTTTGTTACAGAAACTTTTCCTTGCCTCTTATCTTATTTAGGTTAGAGAGCAAGGTGTAGTTATTTGGTCTCATTTCATTTAGAAAGTGAATGTTAAGCCTGGGTGCTAACATTTTTTTGTCAGCCAGTTCAATGGCTTGTTCCTATTAAAAAAACTGTTTATTCTGCTTGCACCTTCAAATCCCAGAAGCTTTGTGCAGATAATTACATTCTGTGTGCAGTCGAGAGCATGACAATAAGCAATCAGTCAATTCCATTATTGTGAAGGTGGTACAATGAGGGCTATATCCAATGTCATTTGCTTCTCTGTAACACATGCACAAAACACTCTGAGTTCCAGTGTTTTCCTGTTATTATATTTTAAATCATACAGCTAACGATGGCTTTATAGCCACTTGGAAGCATGTGTGCTGTGAATACAAATAGCAAGAGGCTAATAATTTTGGTTAAAAAACAAGGGTTTGATTTATAGTGGGATAAGCAGATAGGAAATTACAACCTTTTTCCTCTCATCAATAGCAGTAATAATAATGATTCTAATATAAATGACTGTTATGTGATGATGATGATGATTATTATTATTTTTATTTTATTTAGAATGTTAATTTTAAAAATTTATGCCTATGGTCAGAATTTTATTTTCCTTTTTTAATGTCTGCCAGGAAGATCAAAAGAAAGGAAAATAAAGTAGTAGTTAAAAGTTAGTCTCCTGTTTTTTTACCATAAAAGTAAAAACCCTCATAATTATTAATGGCTTTACACAAAGAAATCCACAAGACTTTGGAATTTCCTTTGACACAATATCAGAACTGCAAATGTAATATAATTTTTAACCATTTAAAAGAGTAACAATAGATGATACAGTGTCCCAGACCTCACATTTATGGAGTGATGTGCTTATCTGTTGAAACAATGTTCGTATAAAAGTTTCCTTGACTGTGAAATTTTTTCCTCAGTCAAAGGAGAATACTGAAATTACAAAAAGCCGTCAGAATATTTCCTGCTATTTTTTTCTCAGAAAAAGAAGGAAGGTGGAGCCATGCCCTATTCTATTGTAAGGGGTGAGTTTGCTGTCCTTGTGTTTAGAAAAAAAACACATTCTAGAGAAAATATCTATGGACCTTATATTTTCATACTGTATTATTCTGACAGACTTTTTTATACTTTCTTAAGGGCAATATCTCAATCATGGACTGGTTTTCTGTACTTATATATATATCTAAAGACAAGTAAAGAGTCAGGAACTCTACTTACTGCAAAATATCTTCCTTAGCATATAGACTCAAGGTGAACTTCTGTGAAAATACTCTGTTCAAATATCCATTAGATTTCCACAATTTCACCCAAAAAGATAAATATATAACCTTAAAAATTGTCTTTGAAACTAAATTTGAAATAGAAATTTAAAATGGAATCTCCCTTATGCTCTGACCATAATGACAACATTTTTCTAGAGTGTCTATGTCTTAATCTTATAGTCTGATAAGCAACTCAACAGTCAGTTTATTTTATTCTCTTGAATATCAGAACTGCAAGACTAAATTATATCCCTTATAATGATTATCTAATCCTATGTGTAGTTTAATCATTTGGTACTAATTGTGAAAATGCAATGCTGTGTGTTCATAATCCATGATTGTTAGTTACTCACTTGGGCTATCATAAATAAAAGTTCAATTTCTATTATTTTAGGGGTTTTTCAAAAGAGCTTTCTGAATTAATAATACAGTAACTTATCAGTCCTGTAGGACTTTGTAGTGGCAGAAATATTTCTTTATCACTTTATTCATTGAATTATTTAAAAAAATTAAAATCCTTAGTTTTTTTTCCTATCAAGCATTAAAAACTTTAAAGTTGTAAGTGTATTGTTATGGCAAAAAGAGTTTGCATTTTCCTCTAAGACTTTTTTTTTTTTTCCCCTCCTGTATACATGCATGCATATTCTGGATTCTAAGCATATGTTTTCCTCAAGACGTTATTTTTCCTTTTTTTCCCTGGAGCAATACATATTTTAGTTCCTTGGTCAAAATTCATACACTGCACTTATGTCGTTTTTTCTTTATATATATATATATATATAATTATGTGCATGTACTTTGGTGTGGTGCTCTTCAATGCATGATACCTCTGCATCTCCCACACCTCATAACCCCTGGCATGAAGGAAAATTCTCTGAAAGTCCCATCTTACAGAAATATTACTGTAGCTGAGTCACTATGGCATCATTATGATTACAGGAGTTTATATGGGAGAAAACACTACCATTCTCTGCAAGAGCAAAAATGTTTTCCATCACTTGAAAATACTACTACTACTATTATGATGTGCTATCTTAAGCATATAATGTCTTTCTAAAAGAAAAATAGAACTGACTTTAGGGATATGAAAAAATCAGTTCCTTATTTTTCATGAAATTATCATAAACTTGCAGGCTGAACATAGAAACCTATATTCTTCTCTATATTGACAATGACACAGAAACACCCATGAAGTGATAAAGTGAAAAAAAAACTGCCACTAGGTTCTCTCTCCTGACTTTTAAGAAGAGAGAGATTATTACTTAGCAGAATACTTATTCTAGTGATATTCAACTTTACTGAATGTCAAAAGGCACAAAAGGGCGTATGGTTAAATGCAGAGTTAGGTACCCCCCTAAAAACATCGGATTCCTAAGTCTTGCTCATCACTCATAGCTGCTGAAGATCATCTTTTACTTTCTATTAGTTTCTGCCTAGCACAATTTGAAGAGTAAATATCTGAAGGAAACCTCTCTTCAGTAGAATCAATGGTCCTACATAGTTCTTTAATGATGTCCCTACTCTTAATTTTGATTGTCTATGAAGTTTCCTGCCTGCTCCCACTGAGCAATTCCAGCAGTTTGAGTTTGGAGATCTGCTAAATCAGGAACTGAGCAATGAACAAAATGCCACTATTTCAGAAGCACAGTTATTCCACTAGAGAATGGTTTACTATGTAGTATGCGGGTTGGTAATGCTGATGAAGAAGCACAAACTCTAAACTGCTTTTTCTTCCCATCAGTAACTATGGGACATCATAGGACAAGCCTTTTTACAGCCACAAATTGCAGGTGGAAAAGCTGTCATGGTAGCAAGTGATAATAGGTTGAGATAATAGGCTAAGTGATGCAAAAAACACTAATAGACTGGAGTATGAATGAGACACTTTAATTTATTGATTGTATGTGATATATGTGATTGGAATTTTTATATATGGAACACATATCTAAGAAATTTTTCATCTTTCATCAGTTACAGCAGAAACCATGGCATATTCCTGATTTTAAAGCAAGACCAAGTTTTCACTCCACTGATTTTGAATAAAAAAGATACAATTTCAAGTAATTATAATTTTCATCTCGATGAATATCCTGATCATGAGAATTTTAATCAGCTCCTCCATTTTTAATTTCAGGGGAAAAAAAGTTCAATATTTTAGTTAATTAGAACTGGGCAGAAAAAATAAATGTATTTGAGAAATATTAAATAAAGTTCTTAACTGTCTCCACCACCACTTTATCCATGTGAAATTAAATATTCAAAAAGACACCAGAGGCATAAAAGATGAAGGAAAGTATATTTCCTGTGAGAAGTAAGAATGTTCCAGATGCTGTATTCAAGTGAATATGGGCAAGCAAAGTTAGAATAATATAAGCTTCAAGGTAAAAAAAAAGATAAAGCATTAGAAATAAACACTTATTGCAATCCTGCTAATAAACTTTTGTCACTCAATAAAAACATGTCAGTAAGAGGTAGCACAGATAGAACACCACAGAGAAGTTACTAATGTTCCCTTTTTATTCACAACCCACCAGATTAGCTCTGCGTGGGCTTTGTTAAACTAGCAATTTGGGCAGCTAGGACATTTTGCCACAGTTATCCCATGAAATATAATAGAGTTTGATCTGAGAAAATAATTGTCATGCTCTTCTGATACAAATTGTGTTTCTCTTAACACACCTATATTTCTTTTCCTTCCTTCCTTCTTTCCTTCTTTCCTTCTTTCCTTCTTTCCTTCCTCCCTCCCTTCCTCCCTCCCTCCTTCCTTCCTTCCTTCCTTCCTTCCTTCCTTCCTTCCTTCCTTCCTTCCTTCCTTCCTTCCTTCCTTCCTTCCTTCCTTCCTTCCTTCCTTCCTTCCTTCCTTCCTTCCTTCCTTCCTTCCTTCCTTCCTTCCTTCCTTCCTTCCTTCCCTTCCTTCCTTCCTGTACCCTTCCTTCCTTCCTTCCTTCCTTCCGCTTCCTTCCTTCCTTCCTTCCTTCCTTTCCTTCCTTCCTCCCTTCCTCCCTTCCTTCCCTTCCTTCCTTTCCTTCCTTCCTTTCCTTCCTTCCTTCCTTTCCTTCCTTCCTTTCCTTCCTTCCCTTCCTTCCCTTCCTTCCCTTCTTTTCTTTCTAGTTTGGATTTCAATTCTACACCAACGAATGTTGGAAAAATAAAAGTAAGTAATGCCAATATGATGATTTATTTAATTTATTTTTCATTACAACTGTAGCTGTATCAAACCTGTTGGGAGATTGAAACCAGGGTTAAGAATCCAATTAAGTAGCTGGATAATTTTCCGGCATCTTTTTCTTTGCTGGGATCATTTTCATCTGGCTAAAGTTTCAGATTAATTGTATGGGTTGCAGCTAAAACATGAACTGCAGTTTAATGTATCCATTTTCAGTGCTTGATTCAGAGGCTCAGAGACGTTGATTTGCAAAGAAATTGAAAAGTTTAATGTAAGAAATGGAAGTTGGAAGGCTAAGTTTGGGAACTCGATACTTCCAAGTTGTAGATAGCTTCTGCTTGATGGAGAGCTGGAAGAAAACTTACGCAGAATATCTGTGTAAAATGTAATGTTTCAAGGAGAAAGGCTAGAACCCTGACAAGAATTATACAGGAAGATGTTAGGGAAAGGACTGTTCCTGATTTAAAAAAAAAAATAAATTATAAAGCACTGGTGTTTGCTTTGGATTATTATTTTACTTCTCACAACAAAAGATTTATTATTTGTTGATGTTAAAAGTTTGCTTAGAGATGTATGGATAGTCCCTGAACCACAGAAATCACTTAAATTTTAAAAAATTGTACTTTTACATAAAATAATGAGCAAGATGCAGGAAAAAATATTAACTGTTTAAAAAACAAATAAACTGACACCAATTATTAACATTACGAAAGTAACATTTTAAGAAACTGAATATTTTATACTCTGACCGACACAACAAAATAATATATGTACATAGTATGTAATTTTCTTTTAAAATAACACCTTTTCATAGTTTCTCTATTTCATTGGTTTTCTATTTTACTACTAGCTTCTATACAATAATTTTAGCACAGTGCTCTTTATGTTAGAAATCATGTTATATAATCTTAAATTTTTCAGCTAGAAAATATTTTTCCCAGTGCCTGGGACTTCAAATATAATTTTTCATTTGGAAATATTTTTAGTTTTCACAATATCAAAGGAATCTATGAGAATATAATTTTACTCCAAGTCTAAAAGCAGGGACTATAAGATAGGAAGAGTCTTTTAAAGTTGTTTTGGTTATTTCAAGACAGATGAAAGCAGTGGGAGACAATTTTTACTTCCTAGTTCTCACAACTAACTTTTGTTTTTGGTTTTGAAGGACTTTTGCAACAGAAAATTTAGTTAATTAAATACTTCTTAGCCAAATAACTTTCCTTGCATGGGCTCATATTGATGCCAATTAACCTCAAAAATGAATGTTTGCATTGAAGGCTTAAGAAATAGTCTATATACTAGCTAACTCCATTAACCACATTTTTATACTCTTAAAAATTATGTTGTTGAAAAGCAAGTGGCCCTAGAACATCATTTTATTATTAAAGTTGGTTTTTTTTAAAATATGTGAATGGGTAAAAATGAACATAGCTCATAAGAATTGTCAAAGACCAAAAAATTGCATTTTTCTATTAAAGAGATAAAATTATTAAATTAGCATAATTTATGACAAATAAATTATGATTTAAGATCTATATGACAAAGATAGAGTGAACACAATGTATTCAACCTGTATTTGAAGAATTAATGGGATCAATAGCATTGCTTGTATAACGTCTTCTTGCTATAGCCTATGAAAAGTTATGCTAAAAGTGACTCTACAATCAATTCATAAAAGTAAATTTGTATATAAATCTTGAAAAGCCTAGCAAAAGCAGGTGAATTACACACCATTAAACCTCCAAGTGTCTTATTTTTTCTTAAATAAAACTGCATAAAGAGCTGAACTCTCTTAAAGCATAATTAATCCAAGAAGAAAAACAAACAACTCCCCCAGAAAATCCCACCCCACAGGGAAAAAAAGCACACAACAAAGAAACAAACTGCAGCAACATAGGCACAGGTAAATCATCAGTGAACTTGGCCAAGTGTGTTTAATAAACACTTCAATGAAAAATTAAAACTGCCTTATATCTTAATGGGAGACTGTGTTTGGATGGATCAAACATGCATTAGAGCAATACAGTCGCCAGTAGCTGTCAGTTCAGCTGCAAATGACTTCGCTGCAGGATGCCTTCTGTGCATCACAAAGCCTCCCCAAACTGACAAACGTCCTGCCACTTGCTGCAGGTGCATGGCTGTTGTGCACAGCAAGGACTGAATATGTCATTACAATATGGCACACTGTGTATGCCTAATTTGTAGTGTCACGTGAGAGCTAAAACCTGGAACGGGGCCCTGAAGGCACAAGAACTAATGAACTCTGCCTGGCTTCAGAAGAGCAATCCATCACTGACACGCAACGACCCATTTCTTTAGACTGTGTTGATTAAAATTTTCTAATCTCTCATGCCAAGTGACGTTTTCTTAACTGAGCGAGACAGAATGTCCTCCTAACATTAACCTTCCCATAGCAAAATACACTACAGTTAGACTCTTTTGAGTTAATTTGGAGTATTCCTCATTAAAATATGGGAGGAGAGGATGAAAAAAAGAAAATAAACAGAAGAAAATTATTAGACAGATCCTCCCTGTTTAACTATGGACTTAAAAATTAAATATAAATTTAAATATAAATAAAAAATTAAATATAAAATGGAGTGAAGAGTACTATAATAATAATATTTATCTCAAACCAAACAGATACATCCACAGATTTCCATAACAGGCCAGGTTCATTAATGTTAATACCAACATCAAATTACTAATATTATGATAATGAATTAAAATTTAACTATTCATTTTTTTCTTCTCAGTCTTACTATATTTGCCACACGATGCTTTAAGAATACAAGTTTTTATGCATAAGAACCTATGTGTAGATATAGCAAAACCTGAAAATCTTTTTTTGTAAGAAAAATTAGTTGCCCGGATTTTTTTTTTCCTAAAGTAAGTAAATATCCTTGTAATTTCAGGAGGAGTTGGATAAGAGGTAGGCTTGATTTTTTTTCTTTGTTTTATGTTTTTTTAAAAAATTATATTAGATAATTCTAAAAAGATCAATTTTATGGATATACTCTGGGGAAGATTCCAGGTTATCTGCTTCCATTACCCATTATCTACTCCATGCTGCCCAATCCTCTTCCATAGAGGAGAGTTAGCAAGTGTCTCCTGCATGTGTGTGTCAGAGAAACTAAGGATGATTTACATCAGACAAAAAGCTCATATGAAAACAAAACAAATTCTTCCCCACTTGCTCATCAGCCTGACTCTGTCCATCCAGGTCAGGAGAAAATAGTAGCCAATAACAGATATTTAGTGAAACAAGACTTTCTCTGTGACATGCAGTTTTCTTCATTCAGCCACTTAGGATTTCCAGAACGTGCATGCAAATCACCATGTTGTTGTAGCCAGCAGTGGGCCTTTCTGCCAAGAATCCACTGAATCTTTTTCTTCCAGATGTGGTTTTTTTCTAACGTATTCAGCCTCCATATTACTGTTAGCATCACCTGCAAATCCTAAACTGGTGGCAGCCATGTGATTTGATCCATATGATGTAATCCTTTCCTTATCTTTTTCCACTTGCTCAGGCACCCATAACCAAACTGAATCAGTAATATCTCAGTGTAACAGGAACTGGAGTGTAATCTTTGCTCCCAGAACTCTAGGTTATTTACATGTACTGATACTCTTTACTTTCTTATAGACAGAGGGAAAAAAGGGTTTCTAAGGTGATAGAATATGTGAATTTATGTCTCATTCCTTTTCTAGACCTTTAGCCATCTCAGAATATCTGTCAGATAAAACCAATCTTTGGATGCAAAAGTTGGTCCATCATTTGCATTTCAAAGTATAAGGGGCTGTTGTTAAATCCTGGAGAAAACAGTTCAACCTGTTAATCTGCACCTCTGTATATTTAATTTCAGTTACATTTCCGATCCCTGCTATGAAAACAGTCCAGCTAGTTTTGAGAAACTCAATTAAGATAGCCAAAAACACAGTAAAGCCAGAAAAATTGTGTTGTATGTATGTAGTGTCCCACTCCTACACAGAAGGGAGCATCCAAGATTTGCAAAAGTCCAGGTTTGAGAAAGAACAGCGAAAGTCAAAAGGGTTTGAAAAAAGAAAAACTCATTAAGTTTATCAGCACACTACACACCTTGGCATGATGATGATGATGATGGTGAAGAAGAAAAAGAAGAAGAAAGAAAGAAGAAGGAGAAGAAGAAGAAGAAGAAGAAGAAGAAGAAGAAGAAGAAGAAGAAGAAGAAGAATTTTTTCTTTTTCCAGAATCAGCATGTGAAAGCCTGAAAAATGAGAATTTCACTTTAATTTGAGTGTATTGGTGAGGACCATTTTAAACACATAATGGACTTTTAGTTGAAAACTTCTGTTATGGTGAAGATTAAAATAATAATTATTTCAGTTGAGGATACCTATTAAATTTAAAGTGTGCTTTGGCCTTAATTCTAGACTAAGGTCAGGTGAGACCATAACTGATCTTTAAATTTGCCTTATGGAGCTATGTCTAAGTGTCACCTGGTACTCATAACAAGATGACATATATATTCTTGACAACATTCTTGATAGGTTAAGACCCAGAAGGCAATACTCATTTCCACTTAGTGTTCAGCAGAAATATTTAGACAGAAAGTCTCATCAAGGATTGAACTCAGTGAGGTAAAGTCCTGGAGCTGTTGAGCTACAGCTGCTGCTGCGTTACAATGTTTGTATGGCCTTTGGCATTGGAGTATTTTTGCTGAGGAGTGGTGGCTCAGTAGCCAAAAACTTACCCCAGCTGCAGTAATAATCCTCCACATGCACATGACTTTCAAATTCCAGCCTGATGCACACTTGCTATGCTATTCCTGACCAGAGGAAGCTCTACTTCACTGTTCATAATATCACCGTTTCACTTTTTTCTAAAATCAATTTATCTTATTTTTAACACTATTTTCTTGACCAAAGAATGATCATCCCTAATAATTCTGGTACCTGCGTGTTCAATCCCACCATTTAAAGGACTGTTAAATCAAACGCTACAATGCCCTTCAAAAAGACTGTTGTGTGGGAGCTGGTAAGTTATGCTCTTATTCTTTTCTTCATTTTGTTAAATGATTAGTCCTCACTGCAAGAAAAAACAAGAAGTATCATCGTGGAAAAATTCTTTTTAGGATACTTGGTAGCAATTTTGTTCAAATAAATTCCATACAGACAGGTACTGCTTTTTTGGAAGACTATTCATCTGATCTTGGTTCTTCTGATTTCAAAAAGGTACATTATTAAAGATAAAACTTAACATGCAGACAATAAATCCCCATTTTACTTCTATTAAGCTATTTTTTACAAAATAATGAGCTTTTATTAATCACTTTAATATCATAATTGTCTTTGCATGGTTATGTTTTATTTTTGTTTACTATGCACATTTCTTTCAAAAGTTCCTTCATTTTTTGTCAATTTAATATAATGGGAAGTAGATGCTCATTTAAAAATTGAAAAGAAATAGAAAATATTCCACTTGGAAAAAAAAATTCAAAATAGCTCTTTTAAAATTTCCAATTGAAGAGCAAATTCAAAGTTTTTCACAGAAAATTATAACGTTATAAATTATAAAATGTCGAGGGAATATAATTTCGAATCCTGATGGAATAAATGTCACAGGAATTTTAATGGAAGGAAAATTAAAAATAAATTAATATTGGAAGTTTTGCAAAAAAAAAAGAGAAGAAATCTACTTTGTACAATGTATAGATTTTCAAGAAATTTCATTCTGCTCAGCTGAAAAAAGGCAATTATTTTGAAGCTATTACGGCTTATGGGTGAAGGTTTTATTTTTTAATAATCACTGTTTCTTTTCTCTTCTCTGACTATTTTGATTCTCTAACATTCTTACCTGTTAGAAGCACTTCAGCACTACTTCTCTTGAGTGCACTTTTTTATGAGTTTAGTAGAAGCTGACATACATTTAGAGTGCTATAATTTCCTCCATTTATTTGTATATTTACAGACCAGCTTTCCATTGTTATCTATATTCATCTCAATCCTTTTTAAGCAGTATAAACCTGTCAGGCTGTGTTTTGAGTTCTGCAGCTGGAGATACAATCAAGTGACTCTGTGAATCCATGGTTTAATCATCTTGCTTTTAAGTACCTTCAGAAAAAAATATAAAGTAAAAAGTTGGTATTGATAGAGAGCTTATGCCTGTTTCTATGAATTTTATGATTATTCCTGTGATTATTCCTTTAATAAATACTAAGACAGGTCTGATATAAAAATGGTTGAAGATCATATGTCTGGGTATTCAAGGAAAAAATGCCAGCTGAATGTATGTGCCACTCAAGCCTTGTACTACAAGCATTCTCCTAAGCATGTCACAAGGAGTCCTCTGCCTCCTAAATCTTCCCAAGAAAACTCCTCTAGCTCAATAATTGTTTTAATTACTTGCATTGAATGTTTATCCCAATGGGGATGCTTCTTAAAAATAAAATAGAAGTCTGAATTAATACAGGAATTAAAAAGGAGTATTTAGTTGTCTTTTATCATTCTTAAGTGTTCATCTCAAACATTTCTTTGTTGTCTGAGTTTGTTTTTTTAATCCTTACAGCTGCTTTATCAGAAATGATTCAAACAAAACAGAGCAATACAAAACAATACTGTCCTGATTGACAATATTTTTATCGCTTATTAGTAAGTGACTGTTATCACAACTTACCTAGTCTCTGTCCTCTTTTATCAATTAGATACTTAGATACCACAGTCCCTTCAAATTTCATAAATTCATATCTGAGTTTTCTAAACACTTCCTAAAGTTTTTGGTCATATACACAGTTTTAAAAGATTTCTTTCCCTTGGAGAGTATTGTAATATCAAACATACTAAATGCAAATTTTAAATAACTCATTAAACAGAATGAAGTTAAGAGACCTGTCAAAAGTGTGCAGCTCAGGTGACAACTCTAAGTGCTAAGAATAAGAATCTGTTAACAATGAACTATGAAGCATTGATGGTATTGAAAGAAAACGATATATGGTAAACAATAATGTCTTCTCATTTGCCTCTGACTTTCAGACATGTACAAACTACAAATTCAACTAATTAAACCTGGCTTAATAGACTTGACATTTATTAAGTGAAAAATACAACAATATAAACTTATTTGTTTAAATCAAAGGCTAAGTAGTACCAAATAAATTAGATTAGATGCACTAATTACCTTTATGCTATTAGAAATCTACACATTCAAGTATTATTTTTGCTTTTCTATATCAATGTGAAAATACCATCCATTGGTGCTCTGTCCCAAACTTCCAGATTTCAGAGAATTGCAATTATAAACTCCAATTTTTTCTAGAGTTGTAAAGTCTAAGCAGATCCAAGAACATCTCTTTGGTGACCTGACCCAAGGGAATTGTATGAAGTTGTGCCAAGGGGAGGTTTGGGTTACACTTGGACAGGTGAGCCGAGTCCAAAGGGATGAAGTTTAATAAGTCCAAGTGCCAAGTTCTGCATTTTGGCCACAATAACCCCCTGCAGTGCCACAGGCTGGGGACAGTGTGGCTGGACAGTGCCCAGGCAGGGAAGGGACCTGGGGGCACTGGTTGACAGCTGACTGAACATGAGCCAGCAGTGTGCCCAGGTGGCCAAGAAGGCCAATGGCCCCTGGCCTGTATGAGCAATAGTGTGGCCAGCAGGAGCAGGGAGGTCATTCTTCCCCTGTACTCAGCACGGGTGAGGTCACACCTTGAGTGCTGTGTCCAGTTCTGGTCCCTCAGTTTAGGAAGGACCTCGAGACACTTGAGCACATCCAGAGGAGGCAACAAGGCTGGTGAGGGGCTTGGAACACAAACCCTGTTGGGAATGGCTGAGGGAGCTGGGGTTTGTTTAGCCCAGAAAAAAGGAAACTCAGGGGTGACCTCATCACTCTCTACAGCTCCCTGAAAGGTGGCTGTAGTCAGGTGGGGGTTGCACTCTTTCTCCAGGCACCAACTGACAGCACCAGAGGACAGAGTCTTAAACTGTGCCAAGGGAAATACAGGTTGAATATTAGGAAAAAGTTTTTAATGGGGAGAGTGATAAAGTACTGGAAATTGTCTTCCTGGGCAGGAGATGGAGTCAGCATCCCTGGATGGGTTTAAAAAAAGACTGGATGTGGCACTTGGTGCCATGGTTTAGTTGAGGTATTAGGGCATGGGTTGGACTCAGTTGGTCTTGAAGGGTTCTTCCAACCTAGTGATTCTGTGATTCTGTGATATTAGGTATTATGAAGAGGTTTTTCATCCAGAGGGTTGCTGGGGACTGGAACAGGGCACACAACACTTGGTGATGTGCACCAAGCCTGACACAGTTCAAGAAGAATTTGGAAAATGCTCTCAGGCACATTGTATGACACTTGGGGGTGTCCTATGCAGGGAGCTGGACTTTGATGAACCTTGTGAGTCCTTTCCAACTCAAGATATTCTATGATCTTTCAGTGAAAAACTGCACATAAATCAAAACAGAATAAATGCAAACTGTCTTCACAGAAATTTCCAGCAATTTTTTTTTTTCTACAGAAGACCATTCATAAATAAATTCCAGATTCTGGAATGAATTTTTTGAGCTTCATATCAAAAGAAATTTAAGTTAATGCTTTGAGGAGAGGTGAAATCAGGTGAATAATAATGATAATAATAATAATAATAAAACACAGCAGAAATTAATTAGGAAACTTATAGAATGGCTTGGATGAAAGGGAACCTAAAATTCAGCTAGTTCCTACTCCACCCTGCCATGGACACCCCACTAGACCAGGTTGCTCAGAGCTCCATCCAGCATGGCCTTGGACCTTTCCAGGGATGGGGCATCCACAACTTCTCCGGGCAACCTGTTCTGGTGCCTCATAATCCTCAGAATAAAGATTTATTTTCTTATAATATCTAATCTAAATCTACTCTCAGGGTGAAGGCATTCCCTCTTGTCCTGTCACTGCATGCTCTTGTCAATAGTCTCCATCTTTCTTGAAGGCTCCCTTGAGGTGCTGGAAGGCCATGATGAGTTCAACCTATTGGTTCACCTTCTCCTTCCAGGCTGCAAAAATCCACTTCTCTTTGCCTTTCCTCTTGGAAGACATGCTATGTGCCTCTAATCATCTTGGTGGCCCTCCTCTGGACTCATTCCAAGAAGTCTATGTCCTTCCTGTGCTGGGACTCCAGAGCTGGATGCAGCATTTCAGGTGAGGTCTCACCAGAGCAGAGCAGAGCAGAGCAGAGCAGAGGGGCAGAATCCCCTCCCTTGCTATGTTGGTCATGGTCCTTTGGATGCAGCCCAGGACACTTTTGGCTTTCTGGGCTGGCAGAGCACATTTCTGGCTCATGTCCGACCTCTCACCCACCAGCAGCACCCCCAAGCCCTTCTCACAGGGCTGCTCTCAATCTGTTCATCCCACAGCCTGTGCTGATACCAGGGGTTGTCCTGACCCAGGTGCAGCACTTCACACCTGGCCTCGTTAGGTATCATGAGATTTCCATAGGCCCACCCTCAAGCTTGTCCAGGTCCCTCTGCATAGGATACCATCCTTCAGGTGTATAAACCAAACCACTCAGTTGGTGTCATCTGCAAATTTGATGATGGTGCAGTCAATCCATTAATACGGGTATTTTAGGGGAAATGGCTTTGGACTTATTTCTTTCAGATACTCACTCAAGAATCAAAGTGATTCAGAAATACAACTAGGTGTATGTGTGCATTTTTCAGATTTTGACACTTGGTAATGTACCCTGCCAAACTAATATTTTCTATGTCCCATGACGCATCATTGAACTGAATTTTTAAAAGACTGAAGATTTTGGGTATGCTTTCTGGGTAGTTCTAATAATCACCCTATATGTGGTTATTAATACAATTATCCTGTTTTACTCTCTTACTTGCTTCTTATGTTGGCTGCTATCTCTCATATTAAACTGAAATCATTGAGTGTTTTAAACAGAAGCTGTCATGCCTTCATCATACCTTCACAGATTCCATAGTGTACCATATGGCCAAGTCCTGACTTACAAAAAATAATAAATAATACAATAATGCAAAGCACTTCATGGAGCACGTTTTTTCAATGCTGTTGCTAAGTATGGGTTATAAATATGATTATTTATTTATATCCACATAGATACACATTTGATCTTTTGTTTACTTTTCTATTAATAGAGGTTTTTACACTCTTCTTTTTCTAATAGGCATTTAATAATAACGTGAGGGAATAAGTGCAATAAATCTAGAAGCTGTATTAAACACATACCTGTTTAATTGAATTGTTTTCCCTTTGCGTGTTTCATGTCTCATAATAGATCCTGAAATTTAATTCTGAGTGATGAATTCAAGCTGTTACAACAAGAAACAGAATAAGCACACAGGGCTGATTTGAACCTCTGGGTCTTTCAGGCCCTCTATGAGCAATTGTCTTCAGTGAGCCATTTAATGTATATCATAAGCATAAAATATTTTTTGGGGTTTTTTTACCTCATAGTTTCGTAACAACAACACAATGAAGATACCCCACATGCATTTTCATACTAGCAATTTTGACCTGTAAATACCCCATTTCTTCCTCTGCTCACTTTGAGAACTAATTAGGAAGACATTTTCAAAGTTTCTACAGTGACATTATCTGCTGATATCGGGTTAATGCAGCCAGAGCAGTAATATCAGGTTCTTTCAAATGTGTAACACAAGGCTCAGCAGTGGTACACTGCATGTCTTGACCAAAGTTAGAAACTCTGACTGCAATTGGGATTATCTGTATTTCACTATCAGCCAGACAGCAAGTCTTCCCACACAGATATTGTTCAATAGGTAAAAAGTCAGGCTTATGTGATCCTGCATACTCAGTTTATAACTATGAGCTGAGCTAATTTTTTGCCAAACAGTTAAAGAATCAATATACAGGTCTAGACTTGACAATTAGATGTCAATTTAAATAATCTGTATGTAGAGCATAGATCTAACCTTGGTGACTGCTTCTTTTTGGACAGAAAAAAATGGGGCTCATATCACCACATTTTAGCCATTTGTGGTTTAGGTGTCTCATCAACGCAAAAAATCAGGGGTCTCTTATGCACCAGAGAGAGAAAGACATAATTTATACTTTTTTTTTTTTTCTCTGACTGGTTTCTCCCTTGAACTGTTTTTCTGTGCTGACTACAAAGGTATTTTTGAATAATATCCACTAAATGCTTAGATTATAAACATAAAATGAAAGTATGTTAATGCCAACACAAGTAAGGAATGGCAAAATATTTTCTGTGAAAATGTTGGTATTTGTTACTAATGTGTTATTTAATTTGTTATTAATTTGAAAAATTGTCAAGCTTGTCTGTACATGATTTGTGTGTATTGTCTGATTGTCCTTGAAATGTGTGAAAAAGCGCCTTCATTCTCATCTGTTTTATTACTAAGAAACATTTCCACACAGCAGGTATTTAAATTCAGAGAACTTCAAAACATACTCAAAATTAGTGCATGATTAAGCATTCCTTTGAAATGAGAGCCAACATTTTTCTCTCATCAGATTGCAAAAGGTTTAAACTCTGGCTGTCTTAATGAAACAAAAGCTGTGGGCATGGCAATACAGCAAATCCATTACTGAGCACAGCCCTCAATTAGTGCTGAGGATTGAATGCAATCTCTGTCATTACCACCGTAGCCACTTTCCTTGCCCTCCAAGCTGGGGCAGCTATTCTCATACTGTAGTCATGTATGCAAAGCTGGTAGCAGCATTGCAGAGGAGAGAGTTACTGACTGCTTTGTGTTTTTAATTGACAGAACTGTGTTTTCTACATCTGTAATTATTCTCTCTTCTTTTACCTGTAGTATTTTGTATTATTCTTTATAGTACTAACTTTAATGCTTTAAATGTACAGTGTACATGCCATAAAACTGAGGTCAGAGTTGCTTTCATTTTTTTATATCTTCAAAGCTTGCTTTGAAAGCACAACAGCCTGAGCTGTCACTGTGGTTAATTGGAAACCATACTCCCAAAAAGGTGGAAGGGAGGTCAAGTCATATGAAGCATAGGAAACTCTTGTTCAGACATTTTCTAACTTTCAAGTGCCTAAAGATGCAAAAATAAAAATGTTTTTATTTACAAATATTGTGAACAAAAATTAAAATACAGTTGTACATGCTGCTGTGGCTCCCCGGACAAGGAAATGTTTTTAAAAACAAAAAAAAAGAAATTCCATTATTGAAGTTCTTAAACTATCACCAGGATCTCTAGATCTTCTAGACTGAGGAATTAATGGATTAAATAATATCACACAACTCCACACCACCTACAATGAATGATCTGAGAAGGATTAATAACATACAACACATTCCCGAGGCACATATGTTACTTGAGTTTCCTACTGAAAAAGATCAGAATCAGGATTTTAAAATATGAAATTTACTTAAAAATTTTAGAAACCAACTTTCCTTTATTCACATTTTTTCTTCCTGTCAATCTTTTCCAGGCTGATGCTGCCTGACTGCATTTCTTTTTAATTTCTCTCACCATCTCTATTCTTTACACCTCAACAGTTCCAGACACCACAGAACCACAGAATGGTTTCATGTTGAAAGGATTTTTAAAGGTCATCTACTCCAATCCCCTGCTTCCATGGGCATGGATGTTGTCCACCAGATCAGGCTTCTCAAGGCCCCATTCAGCCTGAATTTGAGCACTTGCAACTTCAAATTGCTCATCCCAGGATTGCTTGAAAACACCATTTCACAATGCTGAAATGGCATTCACATTCCCAGCCTGTGCTCTCTGCCAAGCAGGATTTTCTCATATCTTTCAAGTCCCTGTTTCTATTCCCAAAGTTTATACTCTACTTATTTGTCCCTCTTACTCCTTTTGCCCAGTAAAGCTTTTCAATATCACCTTGTGGTTCCTACACTCGTTAGAGGCTCCTTATTCTATTTGTCTTCTATATACTGCCTGATATCCTTATCCAAAGACAATGAAACAGATTCATTCCTTCAGTAGCTCTCTCCCTCCACAGCCTCAGGTCCTTGTTTAAAATCCCTGTTTCAAATAGCCCCAGAAGCCCTCAACTGAATAGATCCCATTCTCTGGAATCATGAGTGAAATACATAACTCTTAAGAGGTTGCAATTGCTGAAGCATAAAATGTCCATTCATAACATTTGCAGCACCTTCTGAAGGGCAGGAATTTTTCAAAGGCATTTAAATTAGCTAAATTTTGGCAGAATTACTCAGTACATATAAAAAAACCCCAAACAAACAAAAAAAAAGACAAAATGCTCTGTTGTCACAAGGGCATTCTTTCTTTATTTTAAATTTCCAGTCTAAGTTTTAATACTTGTTATATATTTACATATTGTGGAAAAGGCCATCATGTCCTTAATAGAAGACATTTAGAGAAATATGACCTCTCTTTCAAGAAAGATTAATGTCATGGTCCGGAAAAAAAATGGGGGTCTTTACAACTCAAACTAGGGAAAATTTCTTTTTCATCCCATTTTTGGCTCAAGTTTTTGATCTTATATATGCAAATGAGATGCAATTACCAGAAAAGCAATACATTTTTTTTCCATGACTTGTCACACCAATACTCCCTCCTCATCAGTTTACTTCTAATCCTGATCAAAGTGCTGAAATTCAGAGACTGGAAACATTTTGCAAAATTATGTGTCAAATGTTTTCATGATGGAAGAAGAAATTATGTGTATATATATTTAAAAAAAAACACTTTAGCACATTAGATTAGAACATTTTTGCATGATTCAACAAAAGTGATCAAGATTTATTTGTCATGCTTCTTAGTTTAGCAAAATGAGTTTTCGTATTTAATTGGATTGTAACGATTTGCACTGAATGTTTTTATTAAGTATTTTTAAAATTTCTCTAAAACTGCTTTTTCTTTTCTCTCTTATGACCATGATTTTTAGTATTTACTTATCTTTTTCATTTAACTGCAACCTTATGTGTATACCCTGTCTTTTAGACACTAAACAAAAAAACCTTCTACTCAACCTTGCTAATTTTTGGTTAAAAAAAAAAATCTCAAATTGTATGACAAAGATGTTTCATAAGTTTCATGTCAACACAAACCAAATCACAGTAAAACTGCTGTGATGCAGCCAGGTTTGGTCCACAGCTGTTAATACCCAATTTTCAGGAGAGAATTTGTAAGGATTTGTTATTTTTTAATATGTTGTAATTGTATTTAAATACAATTTTGGTGGACACAAACTGCACTGGATGCTAAAATATTTGAACATTTCAACACTTTTAGAGAGGCCATAGACTTTCTCTATTTTAAATTATAGCCTCTAAATTTAAAAATGATTGATCTTTTTATCAATTATTATGTCTCCCTTGGTTTACCTATACCTAAATTAAAAATACATGAA
The DNA here is from genome assembly GCA_034336665.1 of Luscinia megarhynchos. NCBI lineage: Eukaryota > Metazoa > Chordata > Aves > Passeriformes > Muscicapidae > Luscinia > Luscinia megarhynchos. Next base: position 47,891,842 of record JAPFBE010000002.1, on the reverse strand, counting down.
AATATATATATTTAACTAATGCTTAATACTTTTAAAATATCTGTACATGTGAATTTAATTTATTTTTATATTAATTAAAATCCATATATTTATACATATACATACAATTGGTCATATGTACAAACAAGTATATAAACACACACAGTGAACTACTTACTATGAAGTATTTACTATGAAGTCAAATGCTTACCAGGCTGGAAAAGTTCTTCACAGAATTATGTGAATTTTCTTGTCTGACATAATGATGACCTTCACATTTTTGTACATAAGCTGCACCTAATGTGGGCACAACAATCTGACCCTCCAAACCATAATAGCTGATTGTTCTGTCCCTGAATGCATCACAAGGGCACAAATATTTCCAACCAATGTCCAGCAATATTAAAAAAATATCTTCATTATGATTCAGCTCAACTATAAGCCAAGGTTTCTGGAAACGTGCTACCCAGCCAATTTAGTGCAGCATGGCCATAGTGTTCTTTACTTAAGACAAATAAAACTAAAGCTTCCCAATTAATTACGAGTTTTCATGATTTCACTGTCAGACAAATTGATTCAGTTGTACACTCAATTTGATTTTGTGCTGAACAGCAAATGACTTGCTTAGAAAATAAAGAAATGTGGTTGGAACAGGGCTTTAATTAATTCTATTGAAAAATACCTCAAATGTAATATACCCTGAAGAAATACTCTCCAACTATATTCAATAAAGGCTGTTTATCAAAGTAATTATTTCCTTTAGGGAATTTCTTAGAATTTTCTCTTTAAATAGATGAAGGTTCAAAAAAAGCAAGCTTTTACTTCTGTGACCTTGAGGAAACACCTTAGTACAAATAAATTTGCTCCAGCAAGAAAGAGTGTTTTACTTTTAAAAATATTTCATTGCCTCTGTAACTAAACCCTACAATAAATTAACTTTTGGATCTCTATTAAAATGTTTCCTTTTTTTATTGACAGTACACTTTTCCAGTTATGGGAATGCATTGCAAAGGATATAGAATGTAATATGTAATATAGAGGGTATAATGCCTTGTATGATATTTATATGTAATAAAAATATGATATTTATATTTAATAATAAATATATGTATATTTATATGTTCTTTTAATATAATGCTTGTTTACATAAAACCTGCTGTACCAACACTTGCATGTTATTTTAAAAAATCATGAAATATTATTTTAACACAAATATTTTGATTTGTGACATTGATAATTGCAATGATGTTGACTAACTTGTGTTTAATGGTTTGCTAGACTCAAAAGTAATAAACAGAAATCCACTGGAGTTTTCAAGTAGGACTGCATTGGTGTTTTCAGACAAATTAATTGTATTATCTAATTGGGTGCACTGCAACAATGTAAAGGGTTTGAGTTTATGGTTCCCTTTAATAACTACTTAAGTAATTCTAAATCAGAGAGGAAAGATTTTCTAAGAGCAAAATTCCAAGAAAGAAAAAAAATCACTGTAAAATTTATATTTTTTATATATTATATCCAGAAAAAAAAAGTTGAATATGACTGAAAACTTCACGGAGATGGTTTTATATAAATACATATAAGCATTAAGACCCTTGGTGTGTATACATACATGCTCCATTTTGTGAATTAAGGTGACACAGATGAGAAATCACAATCCTTTTATCCACTTGTAATACCTCCATTTCATGGTGAAAATTTCCTTCTATATTATTGAGAAAACTTCTGAGCAAACTGCTTTCCATGTTATTTCATGCAAATTACTGTACTGAGAAAGCCAGACTAAATTTCAGCATGTATATTTACATATTGTCATAATTGAAACAGAGAAAGTTTCAGGCTTCCTCTAACTCCTAAGTACTTTAAATGCAAACATTTGATTAAGGTTGACAGACTCCTTTTTTTAACCTTTCCTTCTCTTAGTAATTTTCAGCAGAGACTGTAAAGGCATAAAGAAAAAATCAGTTATACTTAATAACTCTGCATTCTTTGACAAGACAGTTTTTCCTCTTTCGATTTTCCACTAAGATTTTTTCTTCAGTCTCAACTTCACATATATTTCTGGGGAAATGAAATTCCTTGTATGTCCTAGCACATAATTCTCAGGCTTTCAATCTGCTTTTCCCTGGTGCACTTAAACAGAATGAGACAAGATATTCCCTCAACAAGAACCACACCTTCTCCAGCTTGCAGTGATATTTTCAGTACTGTCTTGTGATTGGTGAGATGACATTTAACATGTTGGGTTGTTCAGTTGTTTGTTTTTTTTTCTTTAACCTCAGGCAATCAGTAATCCCTGCTTGTTACCCTCAGGTTATATATTTATCTTAAAATGAAGAAGAATTACTATATTACTTTTGCCCCAGGGGTTTTCCAGCAGCATAAAATGTTAGCTTCTGGCTTCCATGTTAATTTGCAAACACTGAATTTCATGGGCTTTTCATCAGAAATGTCTCACCTTTTTTGCAAGTGATTTTCATTTTGCTGTAGAAATTAGTAAGTATCATTGTCTCTAGTGCTTTTTAAAATGTAGAGGAAAATATGCTGATTGTGAATATTTTTTGGGGAAACCCAAACTAATTACTTTAATGTTGATATATTTTATTTTCATGACTTCATTTTGAGGAAATAGCTCATTGAGACAGCCTAGAGGTTTCAGGCAAGGTTCAGCAATAACTAGTTATTCTGGTTCTCAGGGTCTGGGATGTGAGAAATAAGTCTTAAGGAAAAACACAGTGTGTTTTTTTTCAAATTTATAATGTAGTTAGGTTATCCAAGTAACCCACTTACACTGCAAAATTGATTAACACAGCTAAAAACTGACAGATTTTTCCAAGTTTTAGTTTATTGTTTTATTTAATCTTTAGCCTTGGGAACGCACAGATATGTAAACCTAAAAGGTAAATAATTGGCTAATTACAACATAACCTCTATGCCTACACATTTTGACTCTCCCCAATTAATATTTCATTTTTTTTAAATGGTCCTATGTGGGGGTAGATTGTTGGTTGGATGGTTACTGGACAGACTTAGGAGCTTACTATTTTTTATTTTTTAGATTTATATTTTATTGTAAGGGCGTGGGTGTAAGAGAGAGTGTAGAGCAGGGAGAGTAAGAAGTAAGAGATAAAAGCAAGGGGGTAAGAGAGAGCTTAGAGAGAGAGAGGTAAGAGAGGGATCTTTTGTTTACAATACAATAGGTATTTTTAATGATGAATATTTTAATTTTTAATAACTAATTTAATACAATATACTAATTCTTTAATATTTGTGTGCATCTTATAGGAACTACTAAATTACCATGTTTTATGGCTTTTTTATTTGTAACTTATTTTTAGACTTTTTTTGCTAGGCTTGGGACAAGATGTCTGTTGGTTTTTTGGTATTTGTGACATTTGGTATCATTTAAACAAAGGAAGAGGCTTCAAACCTTAACATAACTATTTTTAGCGTCTATGTCAAAGTATGCCAACATTTCTATTTTATTTATTGTTTTAGAACTACTTGCTAGGCACTCATAAGATTTTTCTATTCTGTCCCCAACAGTCCTAGCTTTTTCCTTTTTCTTTTGCTCCAGGCTTAATTTCTTAAAATCAATCTTGGAATGAGTGATTCTTTACTGACTTATTCCTGCTTTACACAATAGCTTCTTAGATGACTGAGAAACCTCTCATTAAATCTTCTGAGCCATATTTTTATTCTTACATTATTTTACTCCCTCTTTTTATAACTCAAAACAATTACAGCGTCTCAGACTTTAATAACAACTATTTGCTTATTCACTGCAATCAAGACTTGTTTGTTATGTATCTCCAATTTTACTTTTGGAGAAATTAACGGGAAATCAGTATCTGATATTTGTGGCTTCAAGATGTGCCTTTAATTATATCCAAACTTGCATGCTTGAACTATGCTTATCTATTATAACATATGTATTTCCAATATAATTGAAAAATTAAATAAACACAATTATATTTAATAAGAATGAGCTGTGCCTCTAAATGTTTAACATGTAAGATTTGCTTCCTTTCACATATTTTTTTCACACCCAGTGAACTGAAGAAGGAAGGAAAGGAAGGAAAGGAAGGAAAGGAAGGAAAGGAAGGAAGGGAAGGAAGGGAAGGAAGGGAAGGAAAGGAAGGAAAGGAAGGAAAGGAAGGAAAGGCAGGAAGGGAGGGAGGGAGAAGGGAGGGAGGGAGGGAAGGAAGGAAGGAAGGAAGGAAGGAAGGAAGGAAGGAAGGAAGGAAGGAAGGAAGGAAGGAAGGAAGGAAGGAAGGAAGGAAGGAAGGAAAGGAAGGAAGGAAGGAAGGAAGGAAGGAAGGAAGGAAGGAAGAGGAAGGAAGGAAGGAAGGAAGGAAGGAAGGAAGGAAGGAAGGAAGGAAGGAAGGAAGGAAGGAAGGAAGGAAGGAAGGAAGGAAGGAAGGAAGGAAGGAAGGAAGGAAGGAAGGAAGGAAGGAAGGAAGGAAGGAAGGAAGGAAGGAAGGGAAGGAAGGAAGGGAGGAGGGAGGGAAGGAGGGAAGGAGGGAAGGAGGGAAGGAGGGAAGGAGGGAAGGAGGATCTGAGCTGTTCTTCAATGAGTGGAGGTTGGTGGTTGCTATAATGAGAGGCATTTTCTCACAGAATAACACTTCCCACCCATGATGGAAATGTAACTAAACCCACGTAACAGGGTGTTGTGCATGCTTCAGCTGTCTAGGAGGTTGACTACTAGGTGACACTGATACAGTTCTGATAAAAACACTGAAAAAGCAAACAAATCCTAACCCAAAGGAAGGTTCTTCCATGCTAACCTTGGTTCTGCTAAATAAAGCATATCAAGAAGGTGACTTTCAATTGTTTCTAAATTTAGAGAACTGCTACACTGCTTAACCTGAGAAAATTCAGTTATTTAAGGGATAATTAATTCATTAGTTTGCTTGTCTTGTTCTTTGCTAAGAAAACAGATATTTGAGCATGCTCTGAATTGTTCTTAGCTTTTCATTGTTACATTTTTTTCCTACAAGCATATAATAAAATAAATATTTATGTTTAATTGGAATTTAAATTATAATCAATTTAATTTTCATGTCTAGGATGGTGTTCATAATGGAAAATATTCTGAAAGACTATTTGAGTTATTTGAATAAAGCTATTAACTGGAGTTATTTTAAATCCATTACGTTACTCAGATTTTGGATGAGCACAATACTTCATTCTACTTAACTGATATCATTCAACATTAGTTTGAGCAAATAACAGGTGACTTTCTCAGCTTTACCTGTTACAAGAAAATTGATTCCTAAAATTTGCATTAATAAGACCATTGGGAAAATTCATTCATGGTCAGTAAACCCAGTAATGCTGCTAAAGTTCTATGAGGGATGAATTCTGCCTTGAGAATATGTCTAGTCTGAGTGATGAGTTACATTTTAGGTTTAACATAAGTACTATAATCCTAGAACTTGCCCTAGCACTGACAAATTGGATATGTGCTCAAGACTGGTTTATGAGTGATGGAATACATTCTAGCCTAATATAAATACTCTAAACCAGGAACTCACCCCAGCAATGACAAATTAGATATATTTTCAAGACCTGATTTGTCCCTGATGTGACCTCATTGACTCCAGTGTGGTAAGTAGATATTACAAAAAACTTGACACCAAGTAAGGAATAGCATTAATCCTTACAATTACTTGATTCTCAGTCATCTCTGGGGATTCTTATTAGCACTTAGAAATGTACATTATTTGAAACATTCTACAGCTCAGTAGACTTCAACCTTATTCTGGTTACCTCTGTAGAGATGTTAACTTGAAAAATTAATGTACATTCTTTTGGGATTTTAGTCTTTGCCAATCTCTTTATGTTTGTTTCAACTAAACAGGTACTCTCTCAAAGAAAGAGGAACCATTCATTTACATACATACATTTACATACATTTATAGTCATATACTAGGATATAAGTAAATAATATCTTCTAATTTTTGCATGTTCACTAGGAAAAAATTATTTACATGTGTTTTCAAAGAAAGGAATTTGCATGGATAGAGCAAAACTCCCAGACTCTATATTGAATGTCTCCAGTCAAGATCTGTTAAATAATGTCGCATGTCTCCCTCTACATCAGTTTTCATGCAGTAACACTTCTTTAAAAATATGATGGGGACATTCTTTCCCCTGCTGTGTTAAAGCATTGCATCTTCTTCTACATATGTACCTCTGAGTTGAAAGAAACTAGTCTGACTCTGATAAATCTGGAATTAACCTCCCCTTGGTTCAAGACCATACTGGCACTGACAGATTGAATGTCAAGAGCTATTTGCTGTAATCTGCAGGAATTGAGGACTTTCTTTACCTCTGGAAAAAGATATTGATGAAGAAGAAGGCTTTGGAGTGATGGTTTCCCAGGTAGCTTGCTCATTACCATGATTTAAAATAGATTTTCTTTGGGAAAGCATTCTTGTCCTCTTTCTGTGTGAGGGATAAGGTGCTGAAATGCACATCTCACCAGTGTTCCTATCTGTTGAATGAATGCAGACTGCAGCACCTTTGAGGTCCTCAAAGCACACCCTTCAAAGCAGCTCTGAAAACTGATACACTTCCTCAGTGTTCAGATGTAAGGTCTGTGTTATCAGAAGAACAGCTTTTTGTTAAAGTAAAACATGAGATCATTCGAACATAAGGAATCAGAACAACAAGGTCAGCATCACTGTCACTCGTTAAGGGCTGTCTTCCAGAATACCACCTTTTCTTCCTACTACAGTTTCAACACTAGGCAATGAGGTTAAAAAATAAAGTAAAAATTGTTCTAACATTCTTTTTGCTATTACACCTTTTCACTAAATGTCTGTGTCATATTTTTTACTAAGTGAGGCTGAGAGTTTGCAAGTCCCAGACATTGTGCTGTTGTAAAAGTAGCTGTATAAAATTACACCACATTGTATAAAACCCACAGTGTAGTGAAGTTTTACCTGCATTTTACTTTTATACTAAAGAAAAATGTTTTAGTGTTTAAATACACATAGATTTTACAATGGCAAGTTGTTTTTTCAGTATAACTCATTTAACAAGATTGCACTGTGGCTCATGCCAGTCTCTGGAAAATATCTCAAATATTTGCTTTAAAAATAATAGCTTTCCTTGTGTGTGATTTCTTATATTTTAGTATAACATTGAAATGATTTAGTCTTTTAAAATTTTCAGAGTTTTTAAAAGATTTGTTCAATGAAAATTCATGCATCTGTATCTAAACTTTTCTTTGGCACATGGTATAACTGAACTACAGATTTTTCTGAAACATGCTAACCACCTTCCAACATTATATCCAAAACACACATGCCTGTGAGAACATGATAATTGAAATTAAAAATTTCTTCTAATCAAAAAACACCAACAGATTTTAAAAATGTCATGTTTATATTTACTTGAATGAAAGATTAAGTGTGCAAATGTTGAGATTCAGCATCTATTAAATTTAATGCTCCATTACTGCCATGTTTTTTAATATAACTTTTTAAATTGAAAATTCTGGGGGGTTTTTTTTCCCATTTTCACTTTTCCCTAGAGTACTTCTTTTCTGAATTAGCTCTCATTTTCTTAATTTTAATTTTTCATAGATTTTTACTTACTTGTTTGGTGGGTTTTTTCATATTTTAAACTATTTTACCTATAGTTTCTTCATTTTGTCATAAATTTTTGATCACTGATCTTTCTGTCATCCTGTATCAATAGTCCTCTATTCTATTTTTATTTTAAAAGATTCACTATAAAAAATGTTGCATCATATCCCTTGCATGCCATTGGAGATTTTTCCCCTGTATATATTATGTGTATATCCATGGTTTTACATAAATACTTTTAAGAAAAAAAGTTCAGCCAAAAATGCAATGAAGCTGTTGTGAGCAGCTATAACAAAGTTGGTGCACTTTGGAGGAAATATTTTTTGTCATTACAATATTGACTTAATTTAATATTGGCTCCGAGACTTTATATTTTCATGTGAAATTGAATAGAATTTAATAGGTCCAATCATGTTACTATAGAAAAATATCGTTCTATGAAATTTTTCCTACTGATTAGTTGCAGTTATTTTTTTAAAGTAGGTAACTGTATCATGGATTCATCTTCAAAATAATTCTAATTTTGTTCGCAATTAAAAAAAAAAACTAACAAACTCATAAGCAAAGTTTTTTCTCACTAGGAATTACAGGCAAGTATGCAAAATCCTGTCAAGTTGACATACTAATAACTTTTAAAGATAAGCAGGAATACAATTTTCTTTTTCCCCCTCTTTAGATTGAAAAAGGATAGCTATTAGCTTTTGCTTCCCACCAGTGCAACTCTGGTAGGACAAGTCAAGTTTCATGCAGCAGTTACAAAGCTCAAGACCAAAATATCAAATGGGCAGGACAATATTGTAGTAAACCAGAATGGTGCATTCTGTGTTAAGTGGAACCAACTTAGTGGAAACATAACTTATTCTGTGATGAGATGAAAAGCAATTTAATATACATAAAGAATGAGAAACAGCGTAACACAGAAAGCCCAGTGAACACTTTATGATGTTGAACTGTCTAAAATCACAGTTTAATGAAGAGGAGAAGTTTGACCTCTTTTTAAATTGAACATTCACATTTCAATTTTTGTCTGTGACCTTTTAGAATTAGCTGTATCATTAGTATTTTGAATATTTTGTAATAACAGGCTGTAAAAACTCTTACTTATGTTTGCAATCTCTGCATGCTTCCTTGTCAAATATAATGTAAAAGCTATTTTCCACAAAAAAGTATTAATAATTAAAAAAACATTAACAACCTAAAGCATCAAGAATTAATTTGTTGTTGCAGTTATATTTAACTTTTCAAGTCCCATTATAGTCAGGGACTAATGCACATTTTTGCCAATTATCAAATTATTGCTAATATGAGATAAATTTTTAACCCTGGTTCTAATTCTATTGCTTTGTTGGACAATTCTGTCATATGTTGAGGATTATTCTCTGCAAATTTGCTATATTTCCTTTCATCAATGAAGAAATTTGGAAGTACACTGAATAAATGTGTCAAAAAATCTAAACTTTTTTTTTTTGATAGCTGTCACCCCAGGACACCAACGGATATGAAAAATAAAAGTTTGGGGTTTTTTTTAAATTGTAAAGGATGACTGTTGTACCTAACTTTTTAAAATTTGGTTTGCATTTTTGAGTATAAGTTGCACAACTTTCCCAAGAGATTTTAATTAATATTACTTAAAACCATGGTTCAGAGACAGATCTGTTCTAAATTAGTATTCTCTAATATGAGCAATGGATATATCAGTTTTAATACTTTTAGAAATATTTCGGCAAGATGAACTTCTTGTCATGCCTGATATGGAATATTCATCATTAAATGTCTCCTTGTCATCTATATTGATGCTCTCACTATTAGTCTTTGTCTGAAAATTCAAGCTAGGTAACATGACAGGAGCTCATGTTAAGAAGAATCACATTTAACAAATGATGTGGCAAGGACAGTTTAAGGCGTAATAGGGTTCAAATCATTGATTTTATCTCAACATGTTCTACAACTTTACTTATAACAGGCAACCTCTGGCTTCTGCTGTTTTGATGGGTGTTTGATATTCCTAAGCCAGAGTGAGGTTAATGTGAAATTTGACTCTACTGATTCCTCAGCTGAGCTATTGTATGAATTAACAGGGTGATCCATCACATATGCATTATCACTCAGAGGTGTACAGTGTGTCCTACTTTAAAGAGCACATCAATTTATGAGTCCTGAAAAAATGTCCAATGCCACGAGTCACTGGCAGGAAAGAAGTACTAACACTGACTTGTTCCCATTTGTGATAGTGATAAATGTCCTTTGAAAGCAAACAGATAGCCATCAGGGCAGAATCCTTCTCAGTAGCTCCTCAACTGCTTGAAGGGCTTTTCCATTCCCCTAGGAAAAGTTAGGTTTGTGCTTTCTGTATCCAGTGGTATGGCCAAAACATATCCAAAACTTTTAAGCCCTACGTAAGTGCCCAGCTGCCTGCTCAGCAGGAATTCTGTCGGTGCTGTCTTTATTAATGGCTTCAAGTGCTGTGTGGAGATAAATACAGAGCAAGGGCATGACCTAGCTTTTTTCAAGCTGTGCTGCACACTTTTTTATGTATGTCATTGTCAAATAAAACGAAAATCTCTCCATCTCTCCAAAAAGTTCAGCAGACAGCACCTGTAGTTTCTCAATACCTTTGCTCTGTATTCCATGGAGCTGCTCTGCCGGTTTGGGATACTAAAATACCATACTGTCTTCTGGGGTGCTGCCAGCACTGCTGCTGAAAGATAAACATAGATTGCACTTTCTAGACTCTAAACTTGCCTATGTTAGGAGTTGCATGATGAGAGAATGAGCAATTATAAGGACAATAACACAAACATGAAGTTCTTCTTTATGGACATATCCCTTTCTTCAGGGTTTGTTTTACTTCTAAAAATATACATCCAAAGAAACCACTTCAGGAAACAAATAGCATTGTCATACCAAAAGAAATCAGCAAGGCTTTTGATGGAAATATCACTGACTTCTGCAACACAGCCCTAATGAAAATGGATCAATGGGCTGCACCTTGAGGACTATTAAGAACAGAGAAAAACTGTTTGGTCCAATACTTTGTCCATAATAATATTATAAAAAGTAAAGAAGAATCTCCATCATTTATAATTAGCATTTCTTTCTGAAGCAATAATGAAGCCTTCCAACAAGGTAAAGATGCATGGAATGTAATTATGATGAACAATCTTTCCTCCTCACCTTATTTTGGACAGTACACAAATAAGCAATGAAAATCAATTAAAGCTTCAAATGATTTATAGAAGAGAAAAACTGGTGACCAAAAAGAATAAAAAAAAATAAAAAAAAAGGAAGAAAAAGCTTTTTATTCAAATCATGCAAGTGGTTGAAATGCATCAAATGCATCTAGGGAAAATAACCAGTGCATAAAAAATCACATGAATAGTGTATACAAAATCAGTTGTCAAAATCTCTTTACTTAAATATGCCAATGAAAAGCTGTTTTAAGAAAAAGGAGGAATATTTGAAAACCTTTAATTAAAAGATATTTAGAAATTATTCTGAGAATTATTATGTGGAAGAAAGTAATAAATTGCAAATATAAATTATGTATAATAAGAACTAACTTATTTAATGGAGTCATAATTTTGATATTAAAATATGTTAGAAAATGAGTTATTTATATTTATACTTATCAGGAAAACTTGGAAATACGTGAGGACTGTGGACAATTTCTTTGTCAATGTTCAGCACCATATTCTTTCCTGTGATTCAATTTTCTTAGCCATTTCCTTATCCAGAATTCTTCCATAATAACAGTGATTTCTCTTCATGAAGCATTACCTGATTTCTTGCCAAGGACACTGCTTCTCTTTCCTTAAAGAGTTCTTTATCATCCCGACCTGCCTATTTTATACTTTACCATCTGCATTTAATTCCCTATTTTCTACTTTGTTTCTCTGAAAAATGTTTAAATATCTATGTATGCTATAGTTACATGATGATTTGCTTTTATATACATATCAGCAACTGTAGCCTTTCATCTCTCCCACCTCTCTTCATTTTTGCAAAGCATCTTTCCTTCCTTTCCCTACAATAACAAAGATTTTGTAGTTACTTTTCAGCCAAGATCAACTGTTGACACAAGAAAGATAAGTAGGTACCTGGATAGATTTGCTGCCAAGGGTAATGAAATGTATAAAGTGGTGCTCAGTTTACTCCAGAGCATAGAAATGTTCATTTTTTCCCCTAAAATAGATCCTGAGGAAAGGATTAGAGACTGTGAATAATGGTCTCTGCTGTTGGAGGAGAGTTCTTACTTTTATCAACAGCCTCAGTAAAAATTACAAGCCTAGAAATTCCCCCTTGTTTGGCTTTGTATCTCCAATGTGCATTTTGCATCCCAAGGTGAATGCAGAGGGTCTGGGAACAAACATATCTTGAAAATAAGCTCTTCACTTTGTCCAGACTTCACCAAAAGATATGAGATATTGGCATTTGAATAACCTGTTTTCATTCACATTGGTGGGGAAAAAAAAAGACCATTCCCATAATTTAGGCAGCTTTGAACTTCTCACAGTAGGATTGCTGCTTTCACCTTTGGCACTCAAAGAAAGCTGGAAAATGTCAGTCATTTGTAAGGCACCTACATGCGTAATAGTGAAAAGTAAGACAAAGTCCATGTTCTACTTGATTGATCCCTTTGACCTGTCGTTCCCCATAGTAAACACGTCCATATAATATTTTCATATTTTTCAAACATTCCTCCAAAATTTTAATTCAGACAGTAGTTTCAATTTTTTTATCCTATTATATGTGGCATCGTGAGGTTTCAGAGGGTGTTTCTTCAAGCAAACTCAAGGTTCTGCAGAATGACATCTTTAGTTACTGGGAGTTTATGACAACACATCTTTTCATTTTTAGTAATATTTCTTAAACCAAAATTACCTAAATCAAGGATTTTTATGAAGACAATGTGTGTTAGCATTATTAAAAGATATTAAAGAAATGTCAAAATACAGCTGGTTTTGATTTGCAAAGTACAAGTTCCTGAATTAAGGGGAATATTGCTATTGATATGACTCATCACTCAATCAAATTTTATAGTTAATTCATTTTTCGAGTTTTGATAGCACAAAACTCCAAAACCATGTCAAACAAACCTGCATAGATGTTTAATTAGGTTTATTTTGACTGCTAGAAGTGAACAAGAACCTTCCAACTGTTTCTAAAGTGTCTTCCAAATTTTTCAAGAATAAAATGCTGAAAATTCAAAAAACAATCTAAACCAAATTAATCTTTCAAAGATTACAAGGTAGTTTAACATTTAGTGAAGTCTGATGCAGAAATAATTTATTTCAGTTACAATACTTGATTCCAGATCATTGCATGGTCACAGAATTTTATACCTGCAAGTCTGAGTGCCCAAGAATATAAATGATACTCGCACAAATTATGCAGTGATCAATCTTCAAAATAATTGCACTATTTTGTTTTTACAATTACCAAAGGTTATTTAAACATGAAACATTTTATTCCCAGACACACGCATTAATGCACCTCATAATTCCTCTCTTGAAGGTGTGGTTCACAGATTTGTTACTGAGATAATAAACAAGTTCATCTAGGATCTCAGGACTAATCACATAGTATTAATCAAGATGGTTAAATTATTGTGAGTTTTTTGAGGATGAAAATAAATCTGATTAGCTAAGAGATAAAACAAGGTGAAGGGTGATTCATCTGACCTATCCTAAACATTGTTTTTCTTGACATGAGATGAGTTATCTCCTGGAAATGCTTTTTACTCATCTGAGTAACCGACTAGCAGAGCAATAAAGATGTCATGTCCTGACTTTTGGACATCGGATATTGAAACTCTTGAATCTAAGCAGGTAAAATCTGTATTGTGTTTCAGATACAAGCTCCAAAGCTTCTTCCAAGCAACACTTCCCATGATGCAATTATCCCATTCATGAGGAAGCCCGGCAGCAGTGATCCCATGTTTACAACCTTTACTTTTCCTCAGGGAATTTCTTGTTTTGGCAGTCGCTGGGAAAGGCTTTAAAATAAGACCCTATTGCATCCAAAGACTTGCAACAGGGAATTGAAAATTAAAATTATGGGGTTTTTTATTAAACATTCTAGATTTTTTAAGTAATCTCTGATACTGGGGAGTCCACTAATCATCCATTTAATGCAAAGAAAACTCTTCAGACTTGTTTATAAGCCATGAAGGAACATAAACCAAGACAAATTCCTTTTTCCCTGGAAATAATCCCTAAAATGTAGCTATGAGAAGCTTTTCTGTCTGAAGTATTTCAGAACTGAAACAATTTATCTCCACGGCTATCAGGCCTCATGGCTTCATGACTTTAAAGAAGAAAAAGCAGTAAAATGCTGTGCTTTTACCTTAGGTGATACGATACATCACCTGGCGTAGTACTTGAAGTTATCCTCAAAGCAAAACTATCTTACTTTATCCTCACTGTATTTTTACCTTTGGAAGACTAATATATTTAGCTGGGCTAAGATAAAACAGATTAAAAAAATAAACAGCTTTTAGAGCACTAAAATCCCATTGTCACAGAGGAGCCTGATCTGGTTTAACTTCATGGCAGAAGGACGGTGGTGACCATGTCAGAAGCATCCACCCTGTGGATATGAATCAAACCTACTTCTCCAGGAAGTCACACAGTGAAACTAGGCCATTTTCCTCTGTAATGTGTTGGGCTGTATGAAAACTTCATTTTCCAAAATTCTAATAGTTTAAATGTCTGAAGTGGGGCTGCTAATAGTAATTTTTTTATTTTTACTATCCTTCTTAATTTAATCTTCCATCCATTAATGCATCCAGAAGGAAAATTTAAAAGACAGTTGCTGAAATTGTTATATTTTCCTTCTTGAAGGACGGAGTTGCAATATTTCAACTCAATCAGTTCAAGGATCAACAAACCCAAAGATCTAAAGCATAGTCTTACATAATGGATCCAAGTTTGTTACGAGGGCACTGAAACCTATAAAGTGATTTCTAACCAGGGAATAGGTTGTAATATGAGAAACATGGCCTTTCTAGTCACACATACTATTTCCATAAAATTATATTTACTCATGCACGCACAGGTAAATTAGCAAAATGTATTATGGGGGACTTGGTGAATTCTGTAGCCTAATACTGTGCAAAATTATAGTACATCAGCTTTTAAGAAGTTATTGACAAACAAAATTTTCTGCAAACATCACCCATGAAATCACACTGTTACAGTTAGTTATAAATGAATAATATTGCAAGAAACACCAAATACACAGAGGCAATAGTATAGATTCAGCCAACATAGTCATTGAATAATGTGCATGACTAAACCCCCACTAAATAAGGCAAGTCACATCCCCCCGAAACAGAAACTCTAACCTCATTAAGCAAGTATAAAACTGTCTGAAGTGATGGAAAACCACTTTGTACTTCACCTAATAACACAACTGGAATCCACTTTGAAGGAAAAGTGAGGCAAAAGCTCCTGTACAAATCAGGGAGACTGCAAACAAACAAAGCATTAAAGTAAAATTGCCCAAAAGAAGACAACAATAAGAATCTGTAATACCCTGAACAGAACACAAGAAGGCACTTAAAGAGGCATTCAGAACTAATGGTGACATTAACTCAATAAAGGCATATGCATCCAAAGAGTCCCTGAAGCAATCTATACCCCCTGACTATGGCATCAGAGTAGCTGCATTTGAAAAATTAACACCCCATTACCATGGAATAACAGCAACATTCAAAGGCTTTATAAAAGCAAGACACAAAACTTGGCAGTTGAACTGCAATGAGAGCCCAAAATAGAAGTTGAGAGGGAGAATGAGAAGTAAGAACACACTGAAATAGCTTTTCCTTCGCATTGCCTGTTGTAAGAATAGCTAGAGAAGAAAGTATCTACTCAAATTCATTCTGGGAAGGTTTGTTGATGCAATTTGTTCTCAAAATGTGAACATCTAGACAGATAGAACTCTTTAAGCACTCATTTCTATCATTGTTTGCAAGTGATTCAGGAACCTTCATGTGTTTGCAGCACTAAGAGTGCTGAAGATAGGAAATGTTTATCTTGGTGAAAAGGAGGCTCAGGGGTGACCATAGGATAGGACTCTCTGCAACTATCTGAAATGAGGTGGCAGCCAGGTGGGGGTTGGTCTCTTCTCCCAGGTAACAAGGGATAGGAAAAGACATAGGCTTAAGACATGCCAGAGAAGGTTGAGGCTGGATATCAGAAATTATTTCTTCACAGAAAAGGTGATTGTATATTGGAATGGACTACCTAAGGAAGTGGTGGAGTTCTGTCCCTGGAGGTGTTTAAGGAAAGACTGGACATAGAACATGAATTTAATTGATTGTAAGATTCTGTATTTTAATGAAATGCAGTGGATGCTGTCTTTTTTGACACCTAAAATACATAGAAATAATTAATATCAGCTTTATATTTGAGATAATTTCTTCCTTCTTGAGAATATATCTCATCTTCTCTGAATACAGATCACTCTTTACTACTTCCAGATCAGTAACTGAGGATAAGAGGAGACTGACTAGCAGATTACTAATTATGTGTTGTTAAAGGTCTGTTTTCCAAACCTTTTGTCTAGACTGAGAAATGTGTCATGCATTTCAGTAATTATTATTTAGATTTCCTGTCTGTTCCAACAGGTGTCACTAGTGGTTCTTCTCTAAATGTCAGCAAGTCCTATCCTTCTTTGAAGAGCATTGATGAATGTGTAACCACATGCCACGTGTTAGTGTTATGGTCTTGGTATGTAGCTCAAGTTAGAAATAAATAACCTTAAGAAGAAAATGTAAAACGGTAAGGTTCTGATTTTAGTTTCTCATAAAGGTCAAGAATGAAGCTATTTGATTAGAACTTTAGTTAGTTTTGTTTTATTAATTGCCTTCTTCCCTTTACAATGAAATAGCATTCTTTAAGCACCAGCATCATAAGATAGGCATCCACATAAAAAATCTTTTGGGAAAGACTCTCACTAGATCAAAATCACATTTTAAAAGAGGAGTTGCCTGTTTTCTTCTTTCTTAGTTCATTAACTTTCATAAAGATTCTAACAGTTTTAGGGCTTGATGGGATGTAAATGTTTTCCATACAGGTCTGTTATTTTAAAAACATCTTTGTTGGAGCATTTGTTGCTGTTGCCAAATGCACATGGTCAGGAGTACACTTCAGCTTTTGAACAAAAGTCCACTGAGTTAGAGAAATGCCACCTATTCCTAGATGAATATCAAATTTTAGTATTGATTCTTTGGCAGAATCTTTCCTTGTAGTTCTCATTTTTTTTAATGCCAGGATTCATCTTGTAAATTTTCCAACATCTCCAGCAAGAAACACCAATTTTCTTTCAAATCACCAGAGGGCTGAAAGGCAAGGTAGTCATGAAATGCTCCATCAGTTTTTGATACATCACAACAGAGAAGATGTTATCAGATAAATCCTTGGCAGTGTCATGCCTTTAGATTTCACCTGATAAGGAAACCTAAGGACAAACAAAATTTATAAATATGGCAGTATAAGATTCAATTTCTTTACAATTTTTCCTTTCTTTAGTAAATAATAAAATAATTTACCATACCTGTTCTGGCACAGGTCATCCAGATGATGTAGTTTCTTGAAGGCAACACACCATAAGGGGATTTTGTGTCCCCTGGGAAAAAGCATTCCCTCAGGAGTGAATATTCACAAAAAGTGGTGCTGATGTCACAGGAGAGAAATTAAAGGCGATGAATGAAAAATAAACCAAAACTGAATCTAAAGTAGAAACAGAATGGTTTGAAGGTTATTAAACTGTGCTACTGAAGGTGCTTGCACTGGTTAGAGTCAAGCAAATACTGACTGGGGTCTCCAGAAGCATCACATGCAGACAGCAGTCTTGGAGAAGCATTATTGCTGTAGCTATACAGGCGGGGTACTGAGGGCTTGATATTTTAATAGATATGCTGGAATAGGATTTGAAAACATTTTGTCACATTTAACTAGGGATATGTGATATTTCTGTAATGTCTTTCCAACTAGTATAGACTGTGGTTTGATTGGGATTTCGCCAGGCTAGCTGAGAATATCTTCTACCCACATGTCTAATGTTCTTTGGGAATATATTTATCTATTTTTCTCAGGTCTTAGATTTATCTTTTCCAAGTACCCATGGGTTTCTAGTGCTACAAAGATATTTTGTTAAAAGATATCTGGCCCTATGTGTTAAAATGCAAGGCTTATTTTACTCATTTTAAGTCTGGAAGACGATTTTTTAATGTATTCAGTGTTGTTTCACCTTGAAGTACAGCATGCTTTTTAAATTATGTGCCTACCTCAGTCTTAATAAGATTCTCCAAGTGAGCGAAAGCATTATAAAAAAAATCTAAAAACAAACAAACAATGAAAACAAAAGTTCTGGTTACTTACATTTATCTTTCTTGTTTTCTGTTTGTTTTTCATTGTGAAACACATTATTTGGAACTGATATAAGAATGACCCAGAACTCTTGTTTTGTGCAACAGGATATAGTAAAGATTTAAGTAAAGAGCTGGGAGTAGTTTTCTTTGTGCCCCTTCAGAATAACTACATTTAGAGTTGGAAGCTTTTGTACTTATTTCTCTAGATGCTGATTTAACTTCCAGAAAAAGGCCTTAGCTAGTTTCCCACTTTAATTTGTATTCCTAAAGATGGGGCTGGGACATTTTAAGAGATCAAGTGACAAGGCAAGGGAACACAATATGGAAAGTAAGTTAAAATTTTATTGTATATGGGCCCTTGTCTGATTCAACAGAAATGCTAGTGATGAAGTCTCTTTTATGGAAGGGAATGGTTTAAAGAAAATTTCTTATTACGAAAAGGAATGCAGTGTGGGGAATAATGTGAAACCAAATTCATGGAGTGAAAGTCCTGGCCTCATTCTGATTCAGTTGTTGGGGAAAAAAAGAAAGCTTAAGAATCTAAAAATAAAATAATCAAGAATTCTGCAAATACTTTCAAAGAATCAATCTTTATATTAATAGTGTGGGAAAGCAAGAATATCAAACAGTAATACTGCTGAGGACATTGTGAGAATTTTCCCTCTTTAGGCCAAAAATAGTCAGTTAGTGGCTAGCAAAAAATAGTGATCTTGCAGTTTGTTTTTATTAGAAGCTAGAATTCATGACAGTAACCTCAGGTGACATCGATGAGTATGGCTTCTAAAGGAGGAATAAAACAAGAAAGAGGAACTTTCTTGCTTTACCTTGCTTGGGAAACATTCTCCCCACAGGTCCCATACCTTGGCTTTTCTCTTGATGGTTTTGTGCTGTGGTGGAGCCTACTCCTATTTTTTTTTTTTACCAGATTTATCTCTCTTTTTCCTTCTCCTGTCTCCCCTTTTCACACTCTCCTAAAACTATTCTCAGCACAATCTCCAGAACCCATAATATAATTTTTCAAGCATTTTTGTAGATCATTTGTGAATTAAGTCTAGTAAGGTGTATAGGAGCATGTATATTGCATATATAACAGTACAACCTGATATGATCTTGGCTGGTTTCCAGATGCACACCCAGTCACTCTCTAATTCCTTTTTCTCAATAGGACAGAGGTAAAAAAATAAGATGAGAAAGCTTCTGACTTGATATAAAGACAAAGAGATCATTTGTCAATTAGTGTCACAGGCACACATCCCCCCATACTGTGCTGTGCAGTTTAAGGGGATGGGAAATGGGGGATTACATAACAGAGTCCATAACAGCTTCTCTCAGTCAGTGAAGACAGCAAAGAAAGGTGTGTGAGGGCAGAGGGGTTGTGTTTTGTTTGTTTATTTACTTTAACCAGGAGTCACAGATTTCTCTTAGCTAATTACGGTGCAGGAGTACCAGTGTTTACTCACCCAGGATTATGGATTTTCAGCAAGGTGACAGATGAAGCTGATTTTGTTGTAGAAAAGACAGAATATAAGCTGCCAACAATGAATTCAGCCTGTTCCATTTCAATAATGTAAACACTAATTATCAGGCTCTCAGAAGAGCTAAATTGTGTTTTACTGATGACCTTGTTCCTGTTTATAGACTCAGTGGCCTGGAGGCAGAAACTGTGAGAGGAGGAAACCTGCAAAAAGGTGGACAGAATGATAAAACAAACAAGAAGCACAACTTCCCCTGAGCTAGATGAATCTATTAACATTTGTTTCATTTCCATATGTCTTCTTAAAAAGTTTATTACAATTTCCCATAACAGCACTGTCTGCAATACTTGACATTTCAGTTGTGAGGCTCAGATCTTGGCAGTGAATTATTGTAACCTACATCTACCCTGGTCAAGCTCTCTTCCTCTCTCTGTGACTATCCATATTTTTCAGCAGTTGGCTTATTTTGGATGCTGTCCAATCTTTTCTACCAGAAGACTTTTCACCATAGGGACACTTCCAAGGGTCTACATCTGGTGGATTTCTGATATCTGTCTTTTTTTGAGAAGCAATTCTTCAGAATACTTCAAACTTTCTAAAAAATAGAGTGCTGTCTTGAGGCAGGCAGAGAAAGAAATAATAGGATTATTTTCATTTGCTTGGTCTGCTAGAGATGGGATTCCAGGAAAAGGAAAAGGTCAACTACTTACTGTAAGGTCCACTAATTCTTCATTCTTGTGTAATGGAGCTGAGTATGAGGAAAATAAAGTTTGGCAATTTAACACTACAGAGGTAAGTAAACTTCAAAGTGAAAGAGGCAACTTGGTCTGTCTTCTTTGTGCAATAAACTCTTAACTTACTTTTCAATTCAACCCAGCAGCAGGACAACTTTGAACTGTATCTTACAAATTCATGGCTGTAATTGCAGATAATTTGTTGAGCACTTCCTTTCCTTAATTTATTTAAATAATTCTGATGTATGAAGATGTCCAGTTTTGGCCCCCTCACTTCAAGAAAGACATTGAGATGTTAGGATGGATCTCGAGATGGACAATGAAGCTGGTGAAGGGTCTAGAGAAAGTCTTATGAGGAAGCAGCCAGGGAGCTGAGAGTGTTTAGCCTGGTGAAGAGGTGCCTCAGGGGTGACCTTTTAACTCTTCAAGTGCCTGAAAGGAGGTTGTAGCAAGATGGGGTCAGCCTTTTCTCCCACGCAGTTAGTGATAAGACATAAGAGGAAATGGCCTCACGCTGCGCCAGGGGAGGTTCAGGCTGGACATCAGGAGAACTTTTTCATAGAAAGGGTTGTTTAGCATTGCAATAGAATGCCCAGGGATGTGGTAAATTCACCGTTCTTGAAGATGTTTATGAAATGACTGGATGTAGCACTTAGTGCTACGGTCTGGTTGACAACGTGGTGGTCAGTTAAAGGCTGGACTCAATGATCTCAGAAATCTCCCACCTAAATGGTTCTGAGATTCTGCAAAATAATGCAACACCTAATCTGGATACACTTTTCAGCTCTTAACTGAGGTAAACTTCCCTGGAAAACACTTCCAGCCTCTATCTTTTTATAACATTATAGAACGCAGCTGCAATTTTTAATCACCTATCTTTCATTGCTTGTTACAAAATAATAACAAGGAATCTATTATATTCACAGGAATTATTCAATTATACTTTTCTCTAGGCTGGTTACCAGAAGAATAGACCACAAGGTAGATATTCTCTCCTTATTTGTGTTAATAGCCAATTTTTTTATTTTTTTTTTAAGATTTATTGAAATGAGAACAGGGTCAGGGAGCAGGAAGATGGGGGGAAATAACTAAAACACCACAAAAAATAACCTGTTATTGGAAACTAGATTTTATAAAATGTAGAATGCCAGAAAAGTGACGCACAGATGATTTTTTAAATATATTCGTAGACTTAATTCATCTACCCCTTTTAGCTGCTGTTTTGCTGTTCCATCTCAGCTAACAAGCAAAACCTCCTGTGGTTAAATAGCATTTGTCTGCCCCTGCTATCAGTCTAATACAATGAGCTGCAGACAGCTCTCTATCTGCAGCAAAACTCCCACTGATACTAATAGCCCAGAGTCAGTAAATACAGCATCAAAGATAAATTCTGCATGTACATTCAGTTTCATCACACATTTTGTTATAGATATTAAAGTGCTGTATTTCTACTTTATGTTTTTGCTGTCTTTTTCTAGTTCAGACCAGTAAAAAATAAAGTACTAACACAGAAAGAGATTTGACGCAGAGAAATAATTCTGGGACTTCCTGACACAAATTTGTTAGTGCTCTAATTCTGTATTTGGATAATTTCTTTGTTCATTGTTGCTCCCTATATTTGTTTGACAGAAATATTAAGGATATCACTCTACTTCTATTTGTGCTTTTTAAGAACTATTGCGGGGAATATGTAGACATATAGGTAAATTACAGTATTTACAGGGTGCTAGGATTTCATCTGCCATCCATTTACCTGATCTAAGCAGCCATCTCTGTTTTATTGATTCATTTATGAAAAGTAAATACAAACCTGCAATCTTCACTCTCTAGCACAACACTTTCCAGGAATTTATCCAGTATTACCATTGCCAGAATATCTAGAATAGGGAACATATATAGTTCATAAAATAATAAAGACAAATTTTATTCTTATGGACATATGTTAGAATTGTCTTCCAAAGCACTTCTAAGAAAAGATGAACAAGCCTCATTGATAGGAAAGCCTATATTAAAAGTGTTCAGCGTTCCCTGCTCTTAGTAAGAAGTGAAATGAAATCTGATAATTGCTGAATTTGCCACACTGCTTCATTTTAGTAATGCTTGCATTAAGGTATTTTAACTCCTAAGTAAAACAGAAGTTTGACTATTTATTTCTTTCAGACATGTATTATTTCTGATTGCTACCTTGGATGCAGTAGCAAAATTCCAAGGACAAAATGGAGATGTTTTGATTTGCAGAGGTTATGTATCTGATCTTTTCTTTGCTTTTCAGACATTGTACAAAGGACTAGTTCAGCAAACTACTTCAATTTCTACATTTCTGAGTAGCATATCTCACTGATCTATCTATATCTGTATCTACTAAAAGTAAATTTTAAGAACACTGATTTTAATTTATATTAAAAGCATCTAGGGTTTTTTTTCCCCAAAATGCAGGGTTTTGGTTTTGGTTTTGTTTGTTGGTTTCTTTGTTTGTTGTTTTTTTCTTTTTGGTTGTGCTTTTTAAAATCTAGATTAAATTTATTATTTCCTATGTTAAATTAGTCATTATTGGTTCAGCTTAACATTTCTTCTTTTAAGTGTTATGATCTCATGTGAAAGTTGTTCCCCATTTTTTTAAATACTTTGTCTTTTGGAGGATTTTTTTGAGTAGGAGAAAAAAAAGTGGATTTTTTTTACTCTGAAAATTTCAAATAGTAGAACATTTAAAATATATTAAAAATATAAATATTAGATTTCTTTCTGATGGTATGCCCTTCTCTGAAGCTTGTTTTGACATACGATTAATTCAATGATAATGTGTTACAGAAGGTGGACAAGAGAAAGAGATTGGTTGGAGGCTGAAGAGGGGTGAGAGAGAGAAAGAGTGAAAGGATCCTCTTGTCCACACTCAAGATATGAATCAATTTCATTTCTTTGGATAAGTACAGGAATTAGTGAAAATCAAGAACTATGTAAGGATGGTCAAGAGTACGAATGGAAGCAACTATGGACCATGTTAAAGCTTCACCCACAATCAGATATAGATAGGATTAAAGCTTTGCCCAGAAATTTTAGTATTGAACTGGAAAATAATTGCCCTTTGGCTGAAGCTGTATCAGAAATGTTCTGATCCAATGTAAGAAACAATAGGTGTATAATAAAATAGTGGCAAAGAATATTTTTCCCGGTTGATACAGCTTTACTGGACAAGATTGCAATATGGTGCCTTCAACAATAGTTAAGTCCCTACTGGAAGAATCAAAAGTTATTCCCCTCACTGAACAGATGCAGCATATGCCTGAGGATAAAAAAGTCCTCATGCTGCTTCCAACCTACTTCCCAGACCTGAGGGGCTTGATTCAAGGCAGGACAAGAGAATAATTCTTCCTCTGAGTTCTTTCATTTCCTAGTATCTCTGCAGGGACTTCCAATAAAAGAGTTAAATTATTGTAGTGTTTTCTGTGAAGTGGAAACTTGTCTTATGCCTACCTACTAGAAGACAGAGCAATCAATTCAGCTCACCAAGAGGAGAGAGCTGCAGAGCAGCTGTCCAACAGCAGCCAATTAACTCAGGAGAACAAAGACGCAGCTCCCACAGCTCAATACTAATGCTTACATGTTTTGTCTCCTCAGAAATATAGAGGAAGGAAACAAATTTAAGTAAAACAAAAGAAAAAAACTCTGAAAGCTGAAAAGTCTGAATTCTAAATAATGAGCTGTGACTCCTGACCTCCTATTCTCTTTACAAAAATGTTGATACAATTGCAAACAGTGCATACCTATATCTATACATAGCAATAATATTTTTGAGTAATCATTTGGCCCCAAATGTAGGCAGTGGCTGCCAGCTGTTGGTGAGTAGCATCTGCAGGAGATGGAAACACCACTAATTTGTTGTCTTGGCATATTTGTTGCTTGCTAGTGGCTGTAATGTTGCAGAGAAACTGCTGAGGCTCATTCAGTCTGCAAGCTATTATCCCTTGTTGCTCATCCACACAGAGACAAATGATGCTATTGGGGAGACCTTTAGTGTATCATGAATGATATCAGAGCCCTTGGGGTGAAAATGAAGGGCATGAGAATGTAGGCAGTGTTCTTGGTCTTGCTGCTGAAGGGGAAGTGCACTGCAGGAAAACCCTGGTTGCATGGCTGATGCTGAAACAGGATTTTGTATTTTAGGAGTGTGGAATGATTTTTGAAAAGTAAGGACTTCTAGCGAAAAAAAGGCATGAGGAAGATGCAAAGTGGGTAGAAACTTTTTGTTTTTTAACAGACCTGCTAACCTAGTGACAAGGACTTTAAATTAGATTCATTTGAGTATGGTAATGGCAAACCAAGAGACATGGAGACAAAAGAAGGTACTCCCAGGGCTCAGCATAGCACAGAAAGTTCTCCTGCTCCTGCTGTTAAAGCTTCATGCCTAAGGGTCTATCGCATATGACTGTATGCTAAGTCATGAATCTTGAGAAACAAGAACTTATAAGTGTGTGCTTTGTTGCAGAGTTAATATCTTACTGAGATCAGAAAGAGATGATGGAACAGCATCATCCCCTGGACTCAAGTTGCACAATGAGAGGCTTAGATTGGATTTTGGGAAAAATATCTTCACAGAAAGGGTAATCAAGAATTAAAACTGTTCGCCCAGGGAAGCAATTGAGTCATCATCCTTAGAGTTATATAACAGAAATGCAAATATGGCATTTTGGGACATGGTTTAGTGGTGGATGTGAGAGTGCTGGGTTAGCAATTGGATATGATCATCTTAAAGGTCATTCCCAAAATAAATAATTGCATGATTCTATGAATGGAGATTTCTGTAGTTTGATTCTGGCTCTTTAGGCAAGATAGAGAATATAGGATAGAAAGGTTACAACCTAGGCAAAGGATGGGTTTGAATGTGTGCAAACAAGTGAAGAGTCAGCTGAGATCTTGTTGCTGAGGTCAAAAAGCAGATGAAAACAGCAAACATCATGACAGGTGTTCTGGATTGAGAAGGAAGAACACAAATCTCATTATAACTGGAGGAAGCCTTATGATTACAAGGACTGGAATGTGTGGGGGGGGACTAACTACACGGCTAATGTTTGAAAGGGCAACATGGCAATGTGATTCAGATTTCTGGAGTATGCTGGTGAAACAGGAGATCAACAAGCCAACTGCTCCCTGCTGGTTAGTATGAATTAGAAAGATCAGTCAGACCTGTGAAGCATTGGCAGAAAATACTTCAAGACTGTAAAGTTTTAAACCCAGAGAGAAGTGATCAAGACTAATAGTAGAATTAAAGCCCTGGAATTGAGGAGAACAGATATCAGCTTGTTAAGAATCTGCTTGGCAGAATCCTGTAGAAGACTGCCCTGAAGGGCAAAGAGGCCCAGGAGAATTCTTGATAGTCAAACTGACCTCCTGACGCATGAGAACAGCCTGTTTCCACTTGCAGAGAGTTATAGTCATGGCAGAAGGCCAGCACTCATTAACAAAGAGCTCCTGACTGAGCTCAAATACAAAAAGAAAGTATGCAGGAGGAAGAAGGAGGGATGAGCTACCAAGGAGAAACCCAGAAACAGTTCCTGAGGATATAGAACTGGAGCAAAGAAAGATGACTCTCAGAGTTTTAACTCACATAGGATGTGAAGGACAGTGAGGGTTTCTATAATACACTGTAAGCGAGTGGAAAGATAATGAAAATGTAATCCCAGTGCTCATTGGAGTCACTCAGTGACAAAATACAAGAAAAGCCTGGTGCTTTCAATATGGAGTTTTTCTCTCATTTTTACCTGTAAGTTTGGGCCTCCCAAAGGCCTAGGCCCTTAGAACTAGAGATAGAATCTGCAAGAGCAAAGCATTGAATCACAGAGGAGAAAGTGAAAGATAGAAATAATTTGAAGAAATGTCACCTAAAGAAGTGCATGGGATCAATGGGTTATACCCGAGGGTATAAATGAAGCTGATGAATGTCAATTGCAAGACCATTCTCAATTAACTTTGAAAGGTCATCACAATTAGAGGAGGTTCCTGATGACTGCTTGCAGATCTCATGTCTATCTCCAACAAAGTCAAAAAAGAGGCTACAGGGAACTTCAGACTGGACAGCTTCAGCCCCACTCCTGGAAAGACTATGAACTAAATCCTCTATGAAGTCAGAGGTATTCAGAAATGACAAGGTATATGAGAAGTCACAGTCCAGTACATGAACAATTATGGAAAATGAGCATGAATTAACAAGGAAAACTTGTGTTGGAACAACCTAATAGTTTTGATAGAGTTAGTTGGTGAAACCAACAGCTAGAGGGAAAACAGCATGTGTGGATAACTGAAGCCAGTTGTTAGCAGCAATGTTCCTTGGTTGGTACCACAGTCAACACTGCCAGGGTTTATTCAATTTAAATTAAAAAAAATAAATATTTTATAAATTTGAATGAAGACACAAAACAAATAAATAAATATGTATACATTAAATATACATAGCAGCTGGCAAACACATAAATATTACTAGAATACTCTGCTGCTCATACAATGCCACTTTTACTTGCAACTCCATAATCTGTGGCAACTGAATGGGCTTTACCAGCAAAAAAAAAAATCTTTCCTCTTATGTTAGCTCTGTTAGTTAAATTTTACTTAGCCATTACAGTATCAGTTAGAGGCATTCCTTATTCCAGTTCCTAAAAATGTAAACTGAATTAACCTAAATGTAGTGCAAACCTTCTTATAATTTGATATTTTAAACCACTCCCATTTACAAAGTAGTCCCTAAACGAGAAATTTAATAACAACAGTAAAACCAAGATTTTTCCACCATCTGAAGAGACTGAGGAGTCAGGATTCCATCTCTCCTCTCACCTTTGTTAAGACTGTTGTTAATGTTGCCAGTACTCTCTAATTAGATCTGTTTTCACCCTTGGATGGAGTCCTCAGCAAACACGACCTAGTAAAATGCAAATGGCAAAGGGGTTGTAATTAGATGACCTTTAAGACCCCTTCCAACTCAAGCCATTTCATGATTCCATGATTTTATTATTTCTATTGGCTATTGATAATAACAGTTATACTTAATTATCCTGAAATGTTGCTTTTCTATATAAATATTTATATACACCTATTATTTATTAAGAATATATTGTAGGCTTGACAGAATACTGTAGAAGAAACATATGAATAATGTTTCTGAAAGAACAGTCTATAAAAGTATGGTATTCAAGTACAGAAGAAATGTCTAATGAAGAAAAAATCAGGAATATTAACTTAAATTCTGATCATCTTTGAATGCCCTGAGTCATTAATACCTACCCATGTGAAATAGTCCTGAAGTTTATAGGAGAGGAGAAACTCACCAGTCAGTTTTATGAGCCTCACTTGTAGCTCTATTTGGAAGTTACTAATTTCTTCTCATTTTAAAATGTCATGCCTTTTGAAATCAAGGCTGCACAATCTTTTATCCAATCTTTTATTTCATAATGGAAAATCAGGGATAACTTAAACTACTTTTAGAGTAACTAAAATGGTAGTGATCTTTATGCCTGTTTATCTATCTGCAGGTGATTAATTACTTTTCTGAACTTTTAAATCTTTCTATATCTCATTAACAGGCTCTCAGATACTACACCTAGGAGAGAATATCAAGTAATTTATTATGCCTCTTGCATAGCATAAACCATATTAGGTGACCAACTTATTTTGCCATTGAATCCTCTAATATGTGCTTGGATAAAACACTTCCTTCTGAAAGGAGCCAAACTGACTTGAAAGCACCAAAAATCCTCTACTTTCTCTCATAATTTGCTGTAATGACCAGTCCCTCACCCTGCTAAAAAAAGTGCTTTCTACCTCACAATGAGATTGAGCATCACAAGAATGTTATCTATTCCTCTTTGTGCATTTGATCTTCTCTTACTCTCCCTGGGAATAACTTAATTAATATTGAAAAAATGTGAAGGTCAAACCTTCATTTATAAATTATATTTAAGAGTCAATGTAATTGGCAGCATCTTGCAGAGTGCCAGGTGGACCTCCTTTTGTGTTATTTAGAGAAGAAAATTTCATCCCACATACTTCTATCACTGATATATGGGTTTTTCTGTATTAGTTTTTGCTCTGTAACCTACTTTACATCTTCCAGGCTGTAAAATATCATGCAAAGAGTAGATTTTTTTTAGTTTACTTGCTAAACTTTCAATACACTGCATGTCATTATCGGTAAGAGAAAAAATCCGATTGGAAGATGAAAACTCACTTAGATTGCAATGACGATATTAAAATAATTATAGATTGAGAGTTTTGTCACTAGGTAATGCAGTTTCACCATGAAAGGAAGCTTCCACTTCTTTTTAATGGACATGTCCCCTTTGGTAAAACTGTATCACTTCAGATCTCTTAAGCAGCCAGGGACAGAATCCTAACATGCATTTTCTTCTGCACCTGCAGAGAAGTCAGCCAGCTGAACGGCCAGGGTAAGATTAATTACTTTTCATTAGCTGCGTTTTACATTCCTTTATAGGCAATTCTCTTCCCACTCAACGATATGTGTTTACTTTTAAATTTTCTTTGAAAGGCAAAGACCCACAGGTTTTTGTTGAGTTAATCCATTTGGAAATATCATTTTAGGGCTTAACGTTGAACCTGTAACCTTGTGGATAATGTAGAAAAACAAGTGCAAATTGGCACCGATACGCTTTTATTGTCTTTGTCTGCAATATTAATAACCTCACAGTTTCCAAAAGGTAATTTTTGTGTATTGTTCCTAACGTCATCATTCTCTTGATTCATGGTCTCCCAAGTAAATGTCACCTCTTCTAGAAACACCTGCTACTGAGAACATGTCCAAGATGTTATGCTACTGCTAGCCTACAAAAGATGTTTATTGTAACTGACCCTGGTTTTTCTTCCTCTTTAGGAACACAATTTTTCTCCTTCACAGAACTTTTCAGTGATATTCTTAAGAAAAAAAAATCACATTTGTTTTGGATTCCTGCAATTAGCTGTAGATCAATAGATTTTTCCATGAATTTAATTGATCAATTTAAATGCCAAAACACATACAGAAAAACAACTTTCTCCTTTTTGCCAGAGGTAAGATGATAATATACTGGTGACTGTGAGAAGGTATTTTTTGGGGGGAGAAAGAAATTAGACTCTAAGCAAAATACTGTGATGTTTCACACAAATTTAATCTTTAAAAAAAAATTAATTACTACAGTATAAACTCTCTGGACTACCTTGGCTCAAATATGTTTGGCTTCTGAGACAGATAACATTAACAAAAATTTTCTTGTCTTGTTTACCTTGAAAAGAAAATCACTGTAAAAAGAACCATAACAAAATAAAGCTTGATCAAAGACACAGATGAAAAGTGAAAATGCACACATAGGGAGTTCTATACCTACTTTCTCCATCATGAGAAAGACTGGACCTTCACAAGTGTGTTAACATCTGAAAATTCTTCACACAACCTCAGGAAAAAATGCATCGTTAGAAAAGTTTGTTAAGCTCTCTCCTTTAACAGTAAATGGTACCAATAAAACAGCAAGCAAATTCCAACTAGCTGACAGCTCATTACAAATCAGTGATATGCATGTGAGGTTACAAAACCATAAACATGACTCTGCATATGATCTATTTCCTTCTCCCCTCCTTCATTCCCTCTGTTCCTTCTTCCTGCTTCCTTCATACTTTCTGCTCCATTTCAATGAGAGATTTCTGAGTTTTAAGGAATAATAATAGACTTAATGGCTTCAGTAAATGAGAATTTTTGCAAACTCATAAATTCTATCACAAATGCTAACATGCCTAATACCAGCCTTTTGATCGATGTTGACAAAAGAGTGCAGGATTGTAGGTGTGCCCTTGAAAGGGGTTGAGATAGCAGAATCAGTAATAAACATGTTCTTAAGTTACAGAGATTTTGAATGGTTGCTGTCATACCCCCTTTCCAAAAATCCTGACAAAAAACTGCTCACAATTCTGTATGTGGACAGAGTGCCCAAAGGACAGAAACCTAGACAAAACATCTGATTTATTATTAGTAAAGTTTCAGGCTGTTTGTTTGGGTTTCTTCTGTATCCACTTTGCATCTCGATTGCATGAGAAAATTACGAAAATACAGAGAATTTTACTAAAGTCCACAAATTAATGAGATTTTGGAAGAGGATTTTACTTTGTCTTTTATCTAGTTAGACTTAGCACCTGATAATTGTTTTTAAGATTCTGGGCACACTCATGTTCTCCTGAAAATAGCTCATATATTAGCTCACTGACTTCAGTTTCAGATGCTAAAGCTAGATGGATTTAAAGTATCTACTCAGTTTTGTTCCATGATCGATCTTTTCATCATTACAGTAGTTGGAAATGAGGTTTGGGAGGTGAATAAGTATTTTGCTTGCATGACTAATTTGCATACAGTATTGCCTAATATATAACATAGTTAATTTATATAAATCTTCCCCTTTAAAACAGTACATTTGTATATTTTTAGGCAAAATGCATAAGTATTAAGCTATGCCTGTGAGACTTCTGCACTTTTAATAACTTACTTCCACAAGCTGTTACAGTGACCACAAAAAGCCTATGCTCTCGTTTGAGAAAATTTAACAATAGTATTTTGTACATCTTATGTGTAACATATGCAGTTGTGTATGTGTGCATATGGATACACAGCAAATCACAAGAATAATATTTTGGAGGGAATGAGTTACTGAAATTTGCTGATGTATTGTGCATTCTGTACACTGTCTAATTTAGGTTTATGAGAAAATTGAAGAAGTCAGAATGCACTGAATTCCAATGAAATACTTTGCTTTGCCCCAGACCTGGCATGATTCAGCTTCATGCAATTATACATGGGGTTCTATTGAAAATCTTTCTGTCTTTGGACTTTGGTGATTAATGCCCATTGTACTTCAATACATAAAAAATTTCAAACTAACTGAGTAGCTAGATGCTTGTCCTAATTATGCAGAGTGAGGGTTCAAGTGACTTATTTGAAAAGTATATCAGAGAAGACACTCTGAAAAGAATCCATCCTTTCTCTGGCTACTTGTTCACAACCAAATTTGTCCTGAATTTTCTTTCTTTCAAATATTTTCTTTTTAAAGCACAAATTAGCTAGCATGTTCAAAAAAACCTTTATGGCATTAAATCCTATGAAAAGCAGGTAACTTTCCTGAAAAGATCAAAAGGCTCTAAACAGAGTTATATCAATTAGCCAAAGTCACCTCAAAATACTTCTCTATTTTTGTTTTGAAAATATTCTCTGAGTTTTCTTTTTCGTCCAGGTATTGTGCAGTGATGCTCCAGAATAGAACAGTACGTGCAAATGGCAAGAGTTTGTGCTAAGTGCTACCTTTCTCAGTATTTTTAGCAGCCTTAAACAAGATTCTGGAAGTAGTGTCTCTGTAACCACAATCAAAAAGTACACTTGATAAATTTAAAGGTATTAAATCAGGCAAATACATTTACTAAGAACTGGAGCCAGTGGGTTGGCTTGTTCTATATGAGATGTCTGAATTATGTTGACAATCTAATAATGTGCCTGAGTAGCTAAAGGCTGATACAGGCCTGCAGGAGCTGGTAATGTGGCTGTAACATCTTATAACATTAAGGACATCATGGAGATAAATGAGACTAATGTAGTCTGAAAATGAACACCTCCCTTGGTTTAAAAATAAGTTAACTATAAAAATAAATATTGTGCATTTACCATTTATATCTAGAATCTTGCATGCAATTTATACATATTGCTGTATATAAGTTATTGATACAAATATTGCAGTAAAATATTCATGGTATCTTTACAAAGCAAAAAATATAATTAGCAGAGGTGGAAAACACCATTTTCTCTTGCTATTCAGCCATAGCTATTACTTTAAGCAAAATCATAAAAGTGACATTATATGGCAGAAGTAATGAAGTGTGGGTGGAAAATCAGCTGAGTTGACATGCAAAATGAGACACTTCAGGACTGTCTGTGCTTGTAAATGAAATGCAGTCAAAATATTGCTCTATGTGGAATCTCATAAAGAAACTGAAAAACTTATTTTATCCAATTTAGGGCTGTAACATTTATTAAACCAGAACAATTATTATTAAATATTGTCAATTTTTCTCTGTTTTTTTTTTTCCCGTCTGTATAGGAGTTTAATTCCCGCAAAATATTTGCTACAAATAACTCACAGACCTATTTATGATATAACAATATTTTATTATGATTTCTGGCAACAAAGCATATAACTTACATTTTGTCAGAATTTTGGATGAATGCTAGAAACTAGCTAATAAGTTAAAGATTATTTACATTGTGTCATTTATCCTTTCAAACATATTGCCACATGTCATAGGAGAAATATTTGTTTTCAGAACAATTTGTTTCAGAACCTAATGCCAGCTACTGTTCTACTATGCCTCGTTGGCAAAAATAAAAGGAAGGAGACATTAATTAAAGATTAATAAAATTCAGGAGTAGAGCTTGACAATAATCACCTTTTCAGGAAAAACAATCCTGAACTACACACTGTCCCAGAACCATAGAAGTGCTGAGCCTAGGAAGCACCTCCAGAGATCATCAGGTCCAAACTCCCTGCTCAGAGTAAGGTCAGTCATCTACAGGAGGCTGCTCAGGGTTCATGTCTAGTGGGCTGTGAATATCTCTTAGGATAGAGACTCCACAACCTCTCTAGTTGCTCCAGTGTTTGACCACCATCACAGCAAAAAAGGTTGGTTTGGTGTTTTTTTCTTCTTTTGTTTAAACAAAATTTCTTGTATTAAAGTTCCTGTCTGTTGTCTCTCATCCTGTAATTGAATAACACCAAAAAGAGTCTGGTGCCATTTTCTTTATTCTCTGTAAGCTCCATACCTATATTCTTTGTATATCACCAGCAACCAGGTTGAGCCACAAAGACAGATCAGGAAAACAGGGGAGAAATAGTAGCTTAATTATTCAGGTTAAAAATAAAGACCAGTGAGAGTCAAATACTGCCTGAAATTAAACAGCCACTCCTTTTCTTATTAGCATTTTTGCCTTGCAACATCTTTGAAAATGTGACATGCTAAAAAAGAAAAAGCTCTTATGGTTCCCTTTGCATTAGTTACTCTTGCATATTGTTTTGTTTTAATAGCTGTCCCAAGGAAGGCAGAAAGTATCAGGCAAGTCAACCCATGTGGCAAGTCAGCTTCCTTCTGCCCAACATTGCACTCTGCATGATTCCATTGGATACACTAATACACAAATTACATCTTAAATGCTTGCATGTGTGAGTGTGTGTGATTACTAACATGTGCAGGAGTGGAGTCAGTATGGTACTCAAGAGATGCCTATATTTGCTGTTCTTGTAAAAAAATATAAGATGATTGAGCTGAAATGAATGTTAAGAAAAGAAATAATGAGATAGGTAACATTGGGAAGACTGCTGTTTCTGTTGAAGCTTGTCTTACATATCATGTTTTATTGTTATAGAAAAACATAAGGAAAAAAGAATAAAAAAGGCAAAACAAACATAGAAAGATCCATCAGCAAAGATCAGAACTGGCAGAACTCTGTGAAACTTATCACTATGATGGGGAAATATGAGCAGGAAATAGTCTTGACTTTCAGCTAGGGAAAAGGGAATTACATACTGCTATACCAACATATTCATTTTCCAGCAGCCTGAAGAAAAGCGATAAATGAAGGAAATTTTATTGCATTTAAAAGAAAGTAGTGGAATTTCTAGTAAAAGAAATTAAGTTTTCTTGCCTGAATAGAAGATTTAAAAAAAAGTTATCATATCCTTCTTCTACACTTGAGTCAGATTGTATTTCTTGTTCAAGTACTGAACTGTACCAAGTAAACTGTGATGAAGCAATCTACTCAAATTTAGGCTGTTCTAGGGTATAAACTCCAGGTAGGGTTTTATATTACTGTTGTAAAATACATGACCTTGAATTCTGTATTACTGAAGTTTCACTCCATCTTTTTAAAATTTTAAATATTTTCTACTTTATCAATTATCACAAAATACATATCTCCAATTATATTGTTAGCACACATATATTTTAGGAATTTATCTCACTGGTATTTAAAATATTGGAAGTGTTCTTGTTAAACAAAGATTGCTTTAAAACTACATGAAATCTTTATGCCTCTTGGTTATTTCCTTTTCCAGCACATCCCAGAAACACTGGAGTTTTTTTCTATAATCACTTCTCCATCCTTTTCCTAATGCTTCCACTAAATCAGAGCTTCTCCAGCTTCACTTCCCTTGTGACACCCTCTTATTTGAATCTATGTAAATTTAGAGAGAAAATTTTCCTCCTCTTACATTCAGAACTTTTTTTACTAGTAACATTTCTTCTGGAATATGCATCTTTAGAAGCTAAAGTCCACCATAATAGGAGGGCTCTCAGAGCTAATAGTATTTCTCATAATATTTCAGTTTTCTGTCGCAAATATGAGTTTATAGAATATTTTTTCAACTACACTTCTTTATTATTCTTCCCTAAAGAGATTTAAAACTGCCTTTTGTTTTATTCATGCTACATGTTTGGGTTTTATTAATACCTAAATATCATAGAATCCTAGTGCTTTTACCTTCACTTCTGTCTTCTCTGAAAGGATAATATATATTGCTACTCTATTTCATCCCTTGTTTTGTTGGGTTTTGCTTTGGTTTATGGGTGTGGGTTTTTTGGTTTTTGTTTTATTTTTTATTTCTATTCATATGTTACTCCCTTAAATGTCTTATGTGACATTTACAGCCTGTAATTCAGATTTCAATATTTTGTAGTCTTGGGACACAGATGGAAGAAATAATTTAGACGCTGTTCCCTTTTCCCAAGTGACTAAGATCTTAAGCCACTAAAATCTTAAATTCCCTGTCCACACCACCCTCTTTTGCTATGCTTTGGTTGAAATCTGGTAAGTTGATAGCTTTGACTGGATCTTGCAAGTTTGCAAGGCACAGTGTTTTGGTGAATATATCAGGGCAATTGTTTTACAGTATTAAAGGTCAGCTTCCTGAAAGGGATGCAAAATAACATTAAAGTAGCTTTGATAGAGGGTTATAGGGAATACATATTTAAATTATTACATGACTAAAATAAATTTTGATATCATTAGTAGTGACATGGTGTTCCAGAAGAAAGCACACCATAGTATACTTCTAAAAATAATCAAGGACTACTTTTTTCATGATTATTTAGTGGGTTTATTTCCCATACTTTTGTACATTGATAAAGCTTACTATAGATATCTTAACTGTAAATTACAGTACAGTTAGATACAGGTATAGAGATCTTAAAATCTTGCTATTTTAAAGTGAGTTTCCCATACCACATCTCATGCTGGAATTATGCCATCAGAAGAATCCAGTCTTGAGACAGAGGGATTCACTTGGACTTCAGGACCTTGAAAACAAAAACATTATAGACTTTCAGTTGTTTCCCTGTAAAGTAAATAAAACTGGCTGCAAACAATAAAATGCTTTGATAAAGCAACAGCTCAGATAAGTAAATTTTATTCTATTGCTGGTCTGCATGCTAAAGCCTAATTATGGGGTGTAAAACTGTCTCAGAAACAATGAATACTGAAGTTCAGGGATTTCTGCCAATTTCTACCAGCTTAAAATCTGGCCTGAATGAAGTTATACCTTCTTGTCCATATAGCATCATATTTGGATTGTAGTTTGCTTCAAATAAAGGGCTGCTTAATTTTTTCAATCTGCAAGCATTTTTTTTTCCCCACAAATTATAGGATAAACAAAATTAAGGTAAAATTTCCGAAGCCAAAGGGACTGAATATATTTTCCCTTATCAAAATTTTCTTGTTGTTGATGTATATCCCCAAAATATACCTACTTGTTAATGCTAGAAAACTGTAGGTGGAAGGCACTGTTTTTCCCTTTTTTAAAGCCTAAATGATGCAGACATGTTTGATTGGGCAGCATGTGGGCTGGTGTTGAAATTGGGCTGTATTGGCCTTTCTCTGACTCTGCCTGGTTACAGTTGTTTAAGCTGTCACTCTAAGGATGAAGAGGATGTTGCAGACTCCCTATATTCTCCAATTTCCATAGCAGTAGCACTGTGAAATCCCCTTCAAGCAACAACAGCTGTGCTGCTAGAAGCTGCATAAACAAACTTCTGAATAAGACTGCTTTGTCTTCCATACAAGCTGAAGGGAAGCTGAATGGCAGAACAACATGGCAATGCTCATCTCTAAGTGGCAAAAGAAAGGTGAAGCATGATCAAATAAAACATGCTTAATAACAGAGTGGTTCAGCCACGTTTCCACCTCCTCAAGAATTTTGCAGGCACTGTGGCAGAGATAATGAACTGGTTAATCCATATTGTTTGCATCTGGTATCACAGGAGAGAGGATTTCCTTGGGAACAGTTTTTCAGTTTCTTCACTGATACTTAGCTGTAATCTAGTCTGAACTCACAGCTCTCTTGCAGGCAGAATTATCTCTGGAGGTATGAGCAAGATTCTCTCTTCTGGTGATGTCCTTCTGGTTAGAGGTAATGGAAAATATTCAGACTAGGGCTTATATGGCACAGTTAGGACCTCCTTGTAGAGCAGAGGCCATCTGAGTGCCAGCATATCCATTTCTGAGTATTTTAATTATATTTAAGATTTTTGTGGAGCAAAACAATCAATTTACGATCTGTAACATTCTCTTATTCACTGTTCTGGCATTGAGGGTGAGGGAACCCTTCTGGACCAGAGAGGGAGATAGTTAATAACTGATGGCTTATAAGGAAAAATGTAAGTTATCTTAGCAGGGAGGGAGGCACAGGGGAAGGAGGTGAAAAAGGCAAGGCAGAGGGACAAACATGCAAGACTTTGTATCAGAGCTCCTCTGTACTGTTCCTATAATTTGCTATTCCTGCTGTGGTGCAACTGCAGGTAAAAGTTGCTTTTTGATGAGGTAATTGGGCTCAAAGAACACAAAGTCATGAACACACAATTATTTCTCGTGTCTCTTTTATCCTTCTACACCCCCTAGATAAAAAGGCATCTTTCTTAAATGTGCCATTATACATTAACTGTGCATTTTGAATGTCCCCATGGTGCTGCTGCTGCAGACACTGAATCTTCCTGACCACAGGCAAACAAGAAGCATTTCCTCTGGGAGGATGTGGAGCACCAGTGGGAGGTCTTAGCAGCGATGTAGATTAAAAGAAGTTGTAGATTAAACACAGTGAGGGCTCAAACTGAGCAGAAGTGACTGGCTCCTCTCACCCTGTACTGAAGTAGCAAAGATTGCTCCTGGGCCCACACTGACTTCTCTCTGGCTTTCAGACCCTGGGAGATGCAGCTTTTATGAGGACTCGCAATTAACTTTTGGGTACTGGAGTGAGCATCCAAATATAGGCATCTCAAAGAGCTGAATTCATAGGTGGTCCTTCCATTATCAAGTGTGGCTTTGTCATTAAGGTTCTCCTTGAAAAAGTGCTTAATAGCTTTGCTTTCCTAGCCACACTCTATTAAGCCTTAAAAACCTGTAATGCATTTGCTCATTTCACCTGTTTTTAAACCAAAACAGAACATTTCTACATTGTCAATAATATGAATGGTCAAAGTTCATCAGCCCAAAACCAGTTTTGATTTCTTTGCCCTCTAATAAATGATATGGTTTTATGAGGATTTTAGTGCCATGATTTAAAAACTTTTCTAAAATATATCTTTACTTTTCATGTAAGATAGTTTTTAAAAAGAATCTTTGTAGCTTTGTGACCAAGTCAAAACCTGGTGTACAAGCATGGGAGATTACCTATAGACTAGTATTATCTGCAGAAAATATCTGTCTTTGTCATCAAATAATACTTCTGAGTTATATCTTTTCATCATGCTGTGAAAGTCTATTGCAGGAAGAAATAAATGCAAAAGCAAGTAGGAAGACAATAACTCTGTATATGCTGAATAGTTTTTCCACCATTATTCTGATGAGCATGGAGTCCATCCATAGGGATTTTTGAAGATTCTGCTGCTAAAGAGCTGTACGATGCAATTTAACAAGGTGAACTACTTCCATCCCTCAGCCTATATAAAATAAAAGGTTATGAGATTAATGATGCCTCTCATATCCCTCCCCATGGAAGAATGGCTGTCTCCAAATTGGAGTTGCTTCACCTTGCAAAGGAAAATAGGAAGGGATGTATCTGCTTCCTTTTTTTTTTCCCCTAGGAAGAAACAAGATTACTATTGCAAATTCAGGAACACAAAATCTGAACTTATTTAGAAATGGCAAATTTCTTACTTTTCAATGTGCTATGAAAGTATTTTCTCTGAAAACTCTCCATGACAGGCAATATCATTGGTAATGATGGACTACCTCACTCAAAGGGTGTTAAAGCACTGGCACAGGCTGCCCAGAGATGCTGTGGATGCCCCATCCCTGGAAGTGTTCAAGGGAATATAGAGTGGAGCCCTGGCAACCTGATCCAGTGGGTGACACCCTACCCGTGGCAGAAGGATGACTGGATGATCTTTAAGGTGCTTTCTAACCGAAATAATTCTGTGATTTTATTAAATCAAAAGAGTATGGGGCAGAAAAAAAGTCACTTGCACTCCACACACTTCTAGGCTGATATCTCCTAATTTATGTTGTCTTTCAGCCTTATGGCAGTTACTTATTTAATCTTTATTTATTCTTCCTATTGTGTGTCAAGAAAGTTCTAATTTTGTTTTGTAATTAATCACTTCATATGGACATAGAGGTTAATAATTCTTAAGAAATTAAGACTATGGAAATATGAGCAAAAGCAATGCAAAGCAGCATTTTTATCACGTTTTTTAAGGGATCTCAGGGTTAAGTTAAAAAATAAAAAACCAATAAAATATATGATGATAGCTGAATGTGAGTTTTGCAGACCAATGAAATTATTAATGCAACATGTTGGTGCATGAAATAAACAAAAGTTATGACAGATAATTCAGTAACAAAATATGTGTTAATATATACCACTGTATTCATAAATTTTAATAGAACTATTTATCACAGCAAGAATTGTTAAGGAATTTTGTAGGCTTTCTGCCACTGTGGTAAGATGAATGATGAATCTGATGCAGTGCAGGGTTTTTTAATAATTTATTGGGTCATGAGTTATGGTTTTATTCAATTGAATATTATTAGATGGGTTTGCCCCAGGCAGTGAGCATGGTATATGAAAAAGAAAAATAGATTAAGCAAACACTTGGTGAGTTTAATCATTTCAAACAGGGCAGAGGATAAAGGCATTGACAGATTTGTCATTAATTCAGCAGATGTTTTTACCTCCACGCAACATAATCACAAGATGAGAGTTGTCAGTGAAGCCCTGAAAGTATAATAATAATTAATAGTCTGCATAATCTATTATTTTCACACAATTGATTTATTTTCTCCATGAAAAACAACAAGGGATAGAACAGAGGGTAGAAGGTCTTTTCAAGAATGGTAGCATAAGTATATTTTTCTTCATCTCAAATCCTTATATCTATTTTTGATAAAATAGTGCCATTCAGCACAATGATAGCTGGTGGTGATTTTTCCTGACGGAGAATGGAATGAATCATCATTGCTGCACTTTGTCCACATTCTAATGAAGTCGCACCACAGAGACTATCCATCAATTTTTTATCAAGAACCATTATCACTGGCTTCCCACTCAAAGCCTTACCTGTAAGATGCAGCCAAGTCCATTTTTCTATAAAAAATATTAAACTTCTTTGAGAAGGAGAGAAGGGACCTGAATTGTAGAATGAGATGTATGCTTTCTATGCTTTTCAAATAAATATAGGCAGAGGTCAAAGTGGTAAAAGACTGATCCTGACACATGCAAACATTAGATTGATTAATCACTTTATTATTATGTGTTTGACTTGAATTATCATAGAACTGCTTTTTCAATGTCGAGTGAAAGAGCATAAGTGTCTCCATTACATAATTTTCTGTTTTTCTTGATCATTTCCCCACTCATATAAATGTCAAGCATTTTTATCAATTTCATTTGTAGCTATAATTAGTCAACACTTAATAATAATTTTTAAAACATGTATCTCAAACTGCTTTACTAGAAAGAAACAAACAGGAAACAACATTTTGCTTTTCACAATTACTCTGGGCCTACATAGGAAGTGTTTGATGGAGACCAAGCAAATATTAAACTCTCCTAGTGAATGCCTAGCTACCAAAACTGCAAATTACCTGGTTTTTTTTTCTCGGTTTCTTTTGGGAAGTTCCAACAGCAGTGATAATGCATCACTTTGTGCACACCCGACGACACCTGAATAGTGATTCATTCCATGGCTTTCAACAGAGCATCTAGACCCCCTGAGTAGACCACAGAAATAGAAATTGTGTGGACCAGTATATAGAAACTGAATCACATTTATAGAAATGGGAAAAATGTCAGTTCATTTCCTTGGCCAGAAAAATATGCTTATTTTCCTATTAAAGAGTTTCATTGATTAAACTTTAATCCTGATCAAGTACTTCGTTCTTAAGCAAAGAGAAACAGGAGGTTGTTATTAGGTCACCCAGAGTTAACCTTTCTGTACGTTTGATCTTCTGCAGATAAGCAGCAGATATAATAGTTTCAAAAGCTACTTTTTCCTATGAGTAATACTCATAGCCAATGAGGTAGTAATATTTTTGCTTTCAAATTTTGTTTTATTGAATGTTTTAATGAGTTTTTTCTTTTCAGAATGATCAAAGAATTATAAAAAAATACTAACTAATTTCATCTCCCTCTCTCATCAGAGTAGGTGATAGCTTAGATAGATCTGTGATGCAGTGTTAAGTCTTTGAGTCTGCCTTTCTTTCTCAAGTGCTGTAATAAAAAATGGCAAGGAATTTTGCAGACCGAAGACATGTGAGTTACAAGAAAGACAACTTCACTGTGTTATCCAGTCAGAATGGATGTAAGGTTTCCATACCCCGAACCTCAGAATTGTTAATGAACATTTCAAGAGCAGGTTAGCTACTTAATGGCCCTATAGATCACATCTGCCATTCCACATCAATGGCAGCTGCTGCAAGACTCTCTGACTATTAAGAAAGGAGTCATACCTGCCATAATGAGAAAAAAAATGTCAGCGTTTGCCTGGATTAAAGTATTTCTGGGGATAGATGTATACTTTTAACCTGTTGGAGAATAAATATTAATAAAAATGAAGATATTAACAACAACAATGGTATTACTAGTCATGATTATATATAATTTTTTATTATGAACTTAAAACTTTTCTTACTTTCTCTCCTTGTGTTTCCTTTGCTGCTTTTATTTTCCTTTAAAAGCTGGTTTCCAGAATAACTCTTTTTTATCAGCATATATACCTGCTGAATTTTAAAAATATTTGATGATATTTTAATTTCATAAGGAACCATGTAAACATCTGACTTCAATCTGTTAGCTTTTTGTGTGAATATGTTATTGTAATTATTTTTTTGGCTAAAGGAGAAGGAAGGGGAAAAGTACAAGAATGCCCGCAGCTAGTAAATGGGGGTTAGGATAGAATGCAATGTGGCAGCCTAAGTTTGCTGCTGCTGTGCATACAATGTAAAATGGACATTAATGTTATTCAGTAAGGAAACTTGCATAAAATAATTAAATGAACCCTAAGGATATCTGTCAAACTGTCATATACTCACTAGCAAGGAAGTCACCAAGTAAAGTTGTCAGTCAGAGTCTGACATTCTGAAATCCTTCAAGAAGTGTTAAGCATTCAAAACTCTGCTAGTAATAAACCTGGCAACAGTAAGATAAGCTGGCCTGCCACAGCCTCGGGGTTCTCTTGCAAATGACACTGCGATATGACTCAGTACCCTTACGTTTGAAAGAATGTAGTTCATTTTTTCATTTGTTCAAGGAAGAATCAAAGACATGCTTTACTCTTCCCTGCAGCAAACATGCATATTTTCCAATTTGTAAATAAAGTGAATATTGGCTTTTGGTGAACTGCAGCGCGTATTGACCGGTCTGTGTAAATCAGCTTAGGGGACAGGCAAGCTGTGGTTATTTACATCAGATAAAGATTTATCTGACACTTTTCTTTTTTTCTCTTTTCTGAACAAATAAATGTATAAACATTAACAGCTATATGAGACAGTTTAGCCATTGATGCTGGAAGCTTAATTTCAGTAAACCAAGTCCTCACTGGAATTAAGGTCACTTGTAGTAATTACTTTAAACAGAGAGCTAGTAATGATCAGAAAATGGTCATTGCCTAATCTAGCGTATTATCACTGTCATTTCCAAAGTGCCTATTAACAATTGTGTCTTTGTGCCAACTGTGCAATTTGGAATCATTAAATGCACACAAAATACTTCTTGCTCATTATTGTTCCACTAAGTAGAGTTCAGATTTTTGTTTTCTATTTCCACCTTTGCTTTCTTATCTTTCATCTTTCTTATTTCCTCCTTTTTTCTCTTCCTTTCTTTCTTTTTTCCATATCTTCTTTTTTCTTTTTTTTCTTTCTCCTTTATTGTTTCCTTTTCTCCTTTTTTAATTCTTCCTCTCTTTGATTGTCTTCCTCTCTATCATTTTGTTTCTTTGCTTGTTATTTATTCTTCTCCATTTGTCTCTTCTTTATTTTTTCCCTTACACTTCCTTTTCTTGTCCCAGCTCTTCTTTTGTAATTTATTAGATTTGTTAATTTTGAAATACTATTAAAAGAAATGTGTTGCAAACCATGCCCAGATGGAGGATGCTGTAGGCGACAAAAGTCCCAGGTTTAACCATGTCAAGATACATGGCCTCATATGACTTCATAAATGCGAAAGATAAAAGGTGAATGTCTAAGTCAGGACCAGTCACCTGACCTAGTTTTGTAGTCACTGAGGGAAAGTAAAATCTATAGTGTTTCAGTCAACTCATCCTAATCAGGTTGCCTGATCTGGGTCAAAAATATTACTCGGGAAGATGCCTCTTTCTTTCTGCTGTGTATGAAAAAGGCTTGGATAAATAGTATAGATTCAACTATCTATGTATGATGTAGACATCTGAAGTTGGGTAACTTTAAACACACCTTTTGTAACTCCTTTGTGTTCTTTTGGGAAAAGAATTAAATTGTTTCTCTCTCTCATCATTGGGCTGATATTTTTCACTCCATTTACGTCTAAAACTGCTGAAGTGAGTTCCCTTTGTCTTAGATTCTCATAATTTGGGATGCATTTAACTTTAGGGTATCCTTTATTAAAGAAGATGTTTAATTTAACCAATCATTGGCATTTGTTGAATAAAGATGTATAGATCTTTACAGTGTCTGATTAGTGGATTTGTTGTTTCCTGCAGATAAGTATGGATATAGTAATTCAAGCATAAGGAACAGTTGGAAAAATACTGTTTGTCACAATTTTAATAAATATTTTGAGTCAATAGTCATAGTCCAAACTTTCTTGTGCCCTTCTTCAGAAATTTTGTGATGAGGGACCCAACTATTAAAGGCTGATTTGGAAAATTCTGACACTAATTATTACCCAGGATGATAACAAAACTCTGTCAAAACAAAAGTTAGAATCCAGATTTCTCAGCTACCAGGAAACAGGAATATTGATATTCAGATAGCATGATGTAAAGTGTGTTTGCTTTTGCATTTTGTAAGTGAACATCCTTTGAGTTGAATGAGTTTTCAATGATTCTTGCATAAGCATTTCATCCATATCCACACATATCAGAGTGAAGGGTGGAGACCACTGTAAATAATTTCTAATTAAATATCAGTGCAGTATCAGGTAAATAGATTGGTGATTAGTGCATTTAATTCTTGTCTATTGCTGTGTAATTCAACATTTTGAGTCATGAAGGGATAAAAGTCATGAAGGGATGAAAGTTAATTAGCACTAGTAATCAGTGTTTCTGTCCATGATGTAGGGCTTATTACTGAATAAGAAAAATTGATCAAAATTGATCCTCTCATCTTGCTTTTTAAAAATGTATTGACCCGCTATCATCAATATTTTGCATGTCATCACTTGAAAATAGTAATAAATTATTTTCTGTAATGCTACATCTCATCTCCAATGAAATTTGACTAGTTTTATATCAGCAATTTTTCAAGGTAAGCTGTTTGCATTTCTTTGCAATTAAAATGTGCAGTTTACTTCATAGCGATCTCCCTAAGGGATTTTAATGTCTATCATCACTATAAATTCATGTTTCCTAAACAGTAAACAAGAATTGCATTGTTTTCTGCTAAAATAATCACTTTTGGAGAATGAGATTTCAGTTTGTTTTAATCCTTTTTAGCCTGTGGCTGTTCTCCCTCAGTCATTATAACTCTAACTTAAGTTTATTTTGAGTAGCCCATGTATCTTTCTAGTCCAATCCATTTCCACACCATTTTTCACTGGCAGTCAAGCTTAGCTAGTAGAAAACAGTGAAAAAGATGTTGCTTTAAGCACTGATGAGTTTTCTATTACATCCCTCATTAAAATAGAATTTAAATAGATAGCATTATAGGTGTGTGTGCTGGTATGCACAAAGCCCTACAAATATAATTTCCAAACATTTAAACCAGCAATTCTTGATTTTCTTAGCTGCCATTGGTTGTCTCTTTCCAGGATATGATAGTCCTTGATCTCTGCAGTAATATGATGAGCTTGATCTCTCTCTTTTTTATTTTTTTTTTAATTGGAAAAACTTGGTAATTTCAAAGTATAAACTAGCTTTACAGAATGGCCATGAGTACACAAAATTCTGTCTGAAGAGTAGCT
Organism: Luscinia megarhynchos; assembly: GCA_034336665.1. NCBI lineage: Eukaryota > Metazoa > Chordata > Aves > Passeriformes > Muscicapidae > Luscinia > Luscinia megarhynchos. The sequence continues at coordinate 47,847,034 of JAPFBE010000002.1, read as the reverse complement.
GTATTCTTCTGTAACCTGATTATCTGCTTTATGAGTTGCCTTCATGCTTATAACCTGCCTTCTGGCCAAGTGCCAAAAACGTTGCAACACTGAAATAAAAGTCCAATTCTTTTTAAGCTTGGATAATGAATTGCCACTTAGCTCCAAAATATGTTCATTTTCCATGTTTAGTATATATGTGATTGTGGCACTAAACAATAGTCCAAAATCTATCTCTGCATCATACTCTTAGAAGGAGGAAATGTACCTGGAAGGGAATGGTATGTTGTTCCACAGACAACAAAGGGAGCAATACCAGCAGCTACAAGTCTGGGCTTTAAAATTAAGCTCTAAAGCTGGAGCAGGATTATAAACCCCGGAAAACGTGTATGAAACAATAAGGTTTTTGAAACCAGAGTAATGGGCAAAGGCACTCCAGAGCAGTGCTGCCATAGCACTGAATTCAGAGTCTCCTTCTGGTATTTCCTTAAATACTAAAGTTAATGCAATTTCTCAGGCTTTATGAGCAATTACTTTTTTCTTTTTTCTTTTTTTTTTTTTTTCTGCCAATGGCAATTCAATATTTTTGCAAGCATGTTTATTTTTCACAGGTAAAGACAGCACATTAAGTATTTAGATCACAATAATTGCTTAGTCTCAACTCATTCAGACTAAAGCCAACAGTAATAAAAGACATTAAAAGAGAATATGCTTTGGGTTTCTTTCATTAAAACTTCCATTAAAATCTGCTTCTTTCTTCTTTTTCCCTTTTATCATAATTCCTTGTCTAGGTATTTATCTTTGCTTCACTTTACATCTTTTGTATGTTTCTTTCAGCAGACTCAGTCCACATACTCTCACCCCTCTCTACCTCCTCTTTCTTTCTTTCTCACTGTCTCCATCTTTTTTGGAACTTTTTCTGCATATAGCAAATGAGTTCATTTTCTCCTAGTCTGAGCCCAGCTAAAATCTTTTCATGTCACAGAGTAGAATGCAGCCTATTGCACTGAGAAAATTATGAAATAAATCTTTGAACATAAGAGACCAAAAAGAGGCTTTTATATCATTATTTAGGAAGTATGTAAGGCACTTCATTTCAGAAGATTCTGCAAGACCACAACATGCTTTCAGCTCTGTTACTATATGTTCAGTTTGCTCAAAAATTAAGCCACTCTTTTTAAAGGCATTTATTTGTCTATCTATTTATTTTTTTTAATTTTTATCACAGATTTAGTTATGGCATCTAAAGTATTATAATATTTTTTAATTTTCTCTCTTTTCCGGAAATCTAATTGCTGCTTTGAAAAAAAAAAATTAAAAAGTGCTTTGAACTTATATTTTACTTTCAACTTCTAAACTCAAAGTTGTTTCAGACTGATTAAATATTTTAGCAATGCTCATTCTTGAAGGATTCAAAGCATTGTGCTAAGATATATGTTTCATTATACTTTCAAGTAAAAAACTTGGAGTTCAATAAGATGTGGAATTAAAGTGATGATACTTTCAACCCTCTCTTATAATTGTTACTCCTTTGAAATTTATACTGTTGTATACCCTTAGGATTTTTGAGAACTTTTCCTTGGAGGTCATACAAGAAGCAGGACTGCTATTTAGATAAGATAATTCTATAGGAGATCTGTGGGAAGACAGAGAGAGATGAATAACCTCAATCCCTGTGTACATATTAGCCAGCAGAAGTGATGTTTATAGCAAGAAGATAGAACTGTACCCTTTCAAAAAATAGATGTTCTCTGAGAGAACTAGAGAAACGTGGTTTTTCTCATTGATGACAAACTGAGAGGGACCTGTGACAGAAATGTAAAAAATACCGAGTCGAACTTTTGAACTAGCAGAGCAAACTCTTCATAACACACTGGGTCTGTCTTAAAAACCTAGTATTACCTATAGCAACACGATTCCTGTATTTTTGTGCTCCTATATTTGCATCTGTGTTTTACTGCCTCAAAACACTTTTTGCTAAGAAAACAGGTCACAGTCAGTACATCGCCGAAAAAGAGAGATCAAATGCAAGATTTTGATATCTCCTGAACCATCCCGTGAAGTCAGTCTATCCACCATTCCATACACAAATACTCATTATTTTTATGTGCATGATAAAAGTCCCCTCTGCCAAGGTGTATCTGGTTTAAACCTAGAATAGCAAAGAAAATTATGTCTATGTCTTTCCTCTTTCCATATAGAATGCATAACAAATAAAATCAATCACTTTAACAAGCAAAAAATAATGATTTTAAATAACTTGGTCTTAAGAATTAATTAATTCGTTTAAGTAATAAAAAGAGCGAAAAAGGAAGACTAAAATAAAACAAACTGTGATGAAAAGCATGGGAAATTCACCTCTAGCTTTTTAGTAGCCCACAGTTTTATAGCATTCAAAGTGCAAACAATCTTTCTGCAGAAAAAATAAACAGGGAGGGCAACAGAAGTCTGTGTTTAGTTTTTTGGTTTTGTTCTTTTTGGTTGTTGTTTGGGTTTTGTCATGTTGCGGTTTTGTTTATTTGTTTATTTTGATTTGTTTGTTTGTTTCTTTTCACATTACTCTGGGATCTCTTACGGTCTGTAAAATCTTCCAAATACCATTTAATTTCCTAGTGAAGAGAATAATTTTCCTCTCCTTTTGCTATGAAAATATATTTACAGAGGGGACATATCTTTAATGAATGGTTAAGATGGAAGGAGAAAATACAGTTCTCAAGATATTTAGTCTGAAACTAATTAAATTGGTCTTTCATTTGGACCAAGCTGAACAGATATTAGCAATTTTAACAGAGTTTTACAGGAGCAAAATTAAGGAGAAAAAAGCCCTAAACCCATACAAAAACAACTAAAAATCCCAAATTATAATTTTCCCTGCCAGAAATGTCCCTAGACAGTTGGAGCTACAATTTTTGCAAACTTTAAAAAAGACTTATGTTTACTGTGAAACTTTCATTGCAGATAGTAACCTTTATGTCTTTGAGGATGTCTGTCTTGAGACACCTTAAATTTATAGATAGTCTAATAACTATTTGAAGACATTTGGACAAGAAATAATGACTTTTACCACTTTGCAAAAGTGAAAATAGTTTGAAAAGTCAAATTTACACAGTGGGCTTAAATAGTCCTGATTGTGAAATCTATTGCTACTGAACTGCAACAAAGCATGTCCTAAAAAAAGATAATTCTTTGTACAAATGATTTTCTGAAGACAGAAAAAGAACAGAAAATCTAATTTTAACTCAGATAGTGTCTACTCAATGAAAAACAATTTTGGAATGACATTACTGATGGTTTGTACTGGGAAATAAACATGGAAATTGATAATTATTTTAATTCATATGAGAAGAGTTAAATAGAAATTCTAACATAGCTCTTTTTTTTTTTACCACTTTTTATATATGTCACTAAGGCAAATAATTGGCCAATATATTCCTTTGATGAATTGAAGAGGAGAAATAAACAATATTATCAGAAAGAGCTTTTTATTCAAGGCAATCAATGGATACAAACTAGAGAAATCAAGAATATTAGGAGGACATTTCTCTTACATAACTGCAATTTGGAAATAAACACAAGTTTTTACCACAAAAGATTTTCTCATCTAAATTATCCAAATAGACAAAATTCTTCAAAAGGCAAAAGGTCCCTTTGATGAAAAGATATCACACCTAAAAGTACTCAAGAAAGATTTTTTTTAAAAAATAAACCTATTACCTAAACAATAAAGTCTTAGTTTTGTTTACATAAATTTAAAGTTCCAGTGGACTTAAACAGAGTTTATATGACACTCAAAAAATAGGATGAGAGCTAAAAAGTCAGAAATAATCAGTTACCATTTCACTGTCATCTCCCTTTATACAATGTATGGGAGAATTAGGCACCAAAAAATCAAATCCTAAACCCAGTGAATTCAACAAAGCCAGTGCTTGTATGATCTCTAAGATTGGCCTTTAAAGTTACCTGTCCCTCCAAAGACTTGTTGCTTTCCTCCTACCAAGATTGCAAGTCTTTCAATTATTTACCTATGATTGGGTGTCTGCTCTAAAATTTCAGACCAGACCTATCCTGTCTTTTCCAATGGATAGTCTGCACAGCTGCTGCTGAGGTTGCTCAAGCTTAGGAGGCAGGTTTTAGCATTACTCCACAAAATACTTCATGTCCAAAGTATGAAAGAACATGCTTTGTTCTTTTTCTGCCCAAGAGTAAGTCTGAACTGAACAAGGGTTTCAGTTCATCCTGAAATAGAATGAACTCTGAAGACGTAGGAGTATGGTATTTTTTCTGGGATGGTTGACATTCCAACTGATATCGTAAATTTTTTTTGTACACTACTTGATGCATTTCTTTTAAAGTAGGTGTGAGAGTTAAATTATGTATTCTTAGTTCTTCAGCTTGAAGTAAAAGCAGAGCTGAAAAACTGCTCCAGTTTCATCAGGTAAGCATTGACAGGTCTTTACCAGAGCTATGTAAAGCTTTTAGGTCCCTGTATACAATCCAACTTATTATTTCAAAAGTAGAGTGGTTTTTGTCCATTCATTAGCCCTGCAGTGAGGAAAAATATATTAATAGAATATTTTGCATAAGCTACTGCAGCATTATGTTATTTTGTATTCCAGGGTGGTTTCTACAAAATTCATAAGAAAGTGATAAAGCATTTGATCACAAAACTTACACTTTTGACAGTTCTAGAGAAAACAGAATGTCAACCAAACAATGTGACAAAAAACCATAGCATGATACAGCACGATAAAAGTGTTGTATTTTTAAAACCAGCTTTTGTTGAATATTTGCTTATTTCATTAACGTACTGGTGCATAGGCTTACATTCTCCAGAAGCTGAATCTACGTATTTAAGAAACTGACTGTTGCTACCTGCCATCTCTTCTATAAAAACAATTGAACATATGTGCACTATTCTAAAATATCTGCTAGCAGAATGCTAAAGATATTTGGCTCAACTTGAAACTTCCAGCAGAAAAAAACCCCAAAAACCTTCTATTTAAACAATAAACACATTTGCAAGAATAACAGGAACATTTCACACGTTTCTAGTTACAGATTGGTTAGATCACAAATACCTTCTGCTTTTTTATATCCGTAGGGAATAAAAGGTTATGTACTTTCTCTGATCCTATTTATTTATTGCAAACTAAGTTAGTCAGAGAGACAAAAGTGTCAGCCACTTAGAGACAAAGAAGCTGGGGAAGGAGCAAGTAGCTCCATGAACCATGAACTATAATAAATACATTAGCATTAAGGATTTCTACTACGTTCTGGAATCTGGATAAAATTCTGCTTTGAGGACCAATTCTTTGCCAAAAAGGATCAGAGAAACACCAACTCATAGAATGGTTTGGATTGGAAGAGGCTTTGAAGATCATGTATTTCCAACCCCTATGCTGTGGGCAGGGACACCTTCAACTAGACCAGGTGCTATCAGGGTGGTTGAAGTTCCCCAAGAGGACCAGGGTTTTTGAATGTGGCTGCTCCTATCTGTCTGTAGAAGGTATCATGAGTTTGGTCTTCCTGGTCTGGTTGGGTACAGCAAACCTTCATTCTAGTGCCACCTGTATTTACCCTCCCTTTAATCCTGACACAAAAGCCCTTGATACATCTCCAGGCTGAAGTTCCACGCAGTCCAGCTGGTCATTGGCACAGAAGGCAACACTGCCTCCTCATTTTCCCTGTCCTTTCTAAAGAGCCTGTACTCTTCCATACCAGCACTGCAATCATAGGAGCCATCCCACCGGGTCTTCATGATACCAATAAGATTGTAGCCTTGCAGGTGTGCCTACATCTCTAATTCCTCATGAAGGGTGCATGTGCATTGAGATATTTAATTTGGGCCCCTAAATTATTGAATTGAATGGATGCAATTCCTTTGCACTGCTCTTCAGGTGCTCTCCTGCAGTCCTGGGATCCATCTCCAGGCTATGAACATCTCTCAGTGGCATTGGCACCCAACTGGTAAGAATAGGATTGTCTTCTAGGAGTAGGTAGAACTGAGGGTTCCCCTCCCCCAACAACTTTCATTTAAAGTTCTCTTCGCCAGCGCAGCAAGCCCATGACTAGAGATGCCTTTTATTTTTTGGACAGACAGACCCTGTCTTCTCCCATCAGAGGTTTCTCAAAGTGAGTCCCATTGTCTAAGTAGCTGAAACTTTGGCTGTGGCACCAGTCCTGTAACCGCTTCTTGATCCACCACGTCCAAGTGGCCCTTTGAAACCCCTTCCCTGTGACCAGGAGCATTGATGAAGATCTTCCTGCACTCCAGAGTCCCTTACGCTCACGTGCATTCCGGGTTTTTACCTTTGACTTTCAAACCAGCCATACTGACATTAATTCCATCTGATTTCTAGTAGGAATAGCACTGGGATTCCTCCCGTGTGAGGAAGGAATGGAATGTCAATCAGAGAAACTGTTCTATGAAATACTCCCATCCTGGCCTGGCTAGCCTGTCAATGGTATGACAATCAAAATGCACTACACTTTAATTGGCAGAGCTATGAAGAGGCATATTATCTGATTGAATATGGCCTTATCAAGCAATGAATCAAATGTAATGTCTGTTAAATCTGTGTCTCTGTAGGCTTTAAACTTCATTCAGCGATACAGTAATGAGCAAAACACAAACACTCTTATGGAATTAAGAGCTTGCAAATTGAGAAGAAACCTCAGTATTTAATCTCCTGTGTACTAACTCTGGTTTATAGAGTCTCTCTCAAGCATTTAATGAAAGATACATATTAAGCTTAAATTAAGTAACCATTGTAACTGACAGAAGTTGGTATTTATACCACATATAAAGCAAATAGCTTTCTTCTCTCTGAATACATTCACTGTCTTTAAAATGCTTTCATAAATCATAATTTAAAATTTCTAATAAAGAAAAATATGCAATAGAAGCCAGACATCTGGGAATCCAGTATTTCTGAAGAGAAACAAAATGAAATTCAGACAAAAAGGAACAAGAGAAAGATGATTTTAATACTTTATAAGTTTTTAGATTTCTTTTCCTTAACTCTTAAATCGGAGATAAATCTTATAGAAAAGAACTGCTTATATAACAACAGTATCTGTGTATGGAAGCAATGTTTGTAGAAGCCAAGTCATCTATATTTTCAATTTGAATGTCTAAAGTATATGCTGAAGATATACAATTAGTGCTTTTTATAAGAACTATAATTTTAGAAAGGAAGTAGGATAAGTGCATTCAGCCTACTTAGATGCTTGAATGTGCCAGACAGACACAGTTGTCAATTTATTTCAATACTTTTTTTTTACCAAGAGCTTTTAAGTAAATACAGGAGAAATGTTCTCTTTTTCTTACAGTTCAGAGACAGAGGCTTTGGTGCTGTCTTTTGTTGGGTTTGTTGGAATGGGATTGACTTTCTGCAGTGATTGCATATCTTTGTAGGTAAGATCAGTTACAAAATAATATAGATTTTCTCTATTTTTTTTTAAATACCAAAGGAGAAGAATAAAAAAGGAGAACTGGATGGTGGAACAAGCACTTGTGTGTTTTACTGTCATAAAAACTTATATGGCTCAGGTCCATAAACTCAGTCTTTCAAAACAAACATAAATAAACATTGATATGCTCATGATTTTCAAATAGACAAGGTTATGTTATTGGTTCATTAATTTTTGTTTTTGCTGCTGTAATGCCTGTCGTTTGCCATTTGTTATTATGGGAGTATTAAAAACTCTATAGCTCTGACAGAATCATTCAATTATAACTTCCATTAAGAGATACATGAAACTGTTATTTTTATATTCTGCAGGGTATATTAAGATAAGTGTTAGAGGGACTTTTCATGAACATATAGAATTAATGGAGGTGTCACTTTGAATCTTTTAAATACTCAACAACTGTAACTTCTGTTTTAGATGTGTTTTGGTTTTTGTTTTAATAAAAATCTGATCAATTTAGAGGTTGATAGGTAGGATTTTCTGCTTCCACAAACCTCACTTCTTAACTTGAACTAGGAATTTAGAGAGTGTTCTCACAGTCTACACTAACAAAACTTGTATTTCAGTGCAAAAAACACTGAAAAAAACCCCAGTGCAAAACAGTGAAAAAGAGAAAAGGTAGGTTAACGGGCTCCTAACTTTTCTTTCTTCTTAACTATCCAATGTATAAAGATGCTAATGAGAGAAAAAGGCTTGGAGTTTTAAAAGACAAAAGTATAAATACATTGGAATTATTCAAATTCTCAACATTTACTTCCTAGATCTTGCCTAAGGGGTCAAGAAAAATTCCTTCCCAGAATATTCTGACATCGCCTTACTGAAGGCCCAATGACATCAATAGACTTAATTAGAAAATACAGATATTGATTGCATTTTAACAAAAAAGACCAGATTGCATTAAAATAATAACCTTCAAAAAGTAAAAGTCAATGTTTTTATTTTTTATAAAATCGCTGTTTCTTTTCAAATTAAGCTTTTTTTTTTTTTTTACCAGTGTTTCAGTAGTAAAAAAGACACAATAAAAATGCAATTTCAACCAAAATCACACTTCATGTAGATTTTATATTTTAAAATTATAAACAGAACACATAAGGTAGCTGCAAACTCCATAATTTTTAACTTTCTTTTTTCACAGTTCTTTTCATTTAAAAAAACTCAGCTAGTCTGCAAGAACATTTGTCTTTAAGTTGTGAAGTTAAGAAGTCCAATCAAAGTCCAAAGCAGACCAAAAATTTTATTAACAAAAATTATTGAACATAAAATTCATTGCATGTATCTTTATTTTGCCTTTTAAATCCTCCTGATGAAAGTAAATGGATGAGAGGCTGCATAGAGCACTAGAAATCCCAGGATAAAGAACTTACAAGAAATGTCCATTGAATGTCCTGCAGTGAAACAGGGAGAAGTGAAATTTCCCCAAAAATGCAATGCTTGAAACCACAAGCTGATTAGCTCTTCTAAACTTTTAGTTGTCATGAAGAAGCAGTGGAGTTTGAAGTTGAGGAGAGATTTCTCTGAAGAGAAATTATATGCTGTGGGGCAGGAAGAGGATTTAAGAGAAAGTATTTAACAATAGCAGACTGGCTAACACATTGGGTAGGCAGCCTGTTGTGCCATAGACAGTAAAAATCACATAAAAAACTAATTTATTTAGATCTTGATTCAATTTCTAGTGAATTATAACAACAAATTCTCCTAAAATTAAATTAAATTTTTTCTACAATTTTTGTGGTTTTGTTTGTGATCATCACATGGAGTGATAGATTACCTTCCACGGCTTGTATTCTATCATGGTATGTCCAGAAATTCTCAGTCAGGACTGCTCCAAGTAGGGTAGCAAAGGTACACAGTACCACAGTACACACTCAGGACCTCTGAGACAGAAGTGATAACTGTTAAACCTTGGTAATCATATAGCTGTAACAATCCAGATTTCTTTTATGAGTGAGCAATGGAACAGAAGCTGTTCCAAGGAGATGTACATATCCCAGCACAAGTAAGAGAGCAAAATAGATAATATCCCTCCTGTGCATCTTGTATTAAAGAAACGAAGGGACCACTGTTCTGATGACAATGTCTACGAATATCCAGGAGGATTACATCTGTCTTCTGGCTAGAACACAAACCAATCATGGATTTTACAAAGATCAATTGGGATCAACAGCCAGCTCAGAATTTACTATGTAAAGTCCAGGAATCCACTGTGATTTTTTGCCCTGGCTGATTGAAGTAATTTCAGTTTATCTAGTTCTTATGAAATACTGCTTTGTGTCTAGTGCTCCTTTGAAAGCTAAAATCTGAAAGTGATATAATGGCAGAGGGAGATAAAAAGTGGGAGATGTACTAAAGGAACATATTTTCAGGAAGTAAATGGTTTCAAAAGGGACTCATGTTATATTCAGATGCCAAAGAAAGGTGCCAAAATGCTGAGCATTTCACATAGCCCCTGGAGAGAAAAAGAGTAGATAGGAGCCCACGCTAGAAACACTTCTCTAATTAAGAAGTACTATTATACAACATGAATACAAAAGCACTCCTCTGAATCACTGGAACAAAGTCATGAGAATAGCTTGTTGTTTCTTACTGCTCTGATATGAGGAGTGGGGTTGTTTTGTGTTGATTTATTGTTTGTTTGCTTGTTTGGGGTTTTTTGTTTTGTTTTGTTTTTTTGGTTTTTTATGTGCAATTATGGAAAAAGCAGGTGTAATTCATTGTGGAGACGTAGAAAACCAAAGTTCTTGCTTCACAGAGTAGGGCAGTCAAACTGCACTTTAATAGGTATACTTGCCTCTTATGTGTTGATTTATTCTCTTTCCAGTCTTCACTAGGTTAACTAAAATTTCTAGTACAGATTTGTAAAAGCACATTTTTGTATGAGTTAGTCAAATACTAGCTGACTAGTTTTTCAGTTAGGGAAGAATGCTTTCAGTCCTTGGGGGAAATATAACAAGCAAAAAAAAATTTCTATATAAAGCTCAAGAATTTATGGTACGCATGTCAATAAATATATTTTTTATGGAAACTGACATAACAGTAATGGGACACAAGCAGATGGAGAAAATTTTTCTTGGGCTGTGATACCCACTGTAGTATCTAAATAAAACATCATATTATGTTTAAAGTAAAGTAATTAAGTCTGTTTAAAATTAGTATAGAGGACTACTTTTTTCTGTGCCTACATCAATTATATTCAAGAACACTGCCAGTACAAATCACTTCATCCATTATTAACAAGTCAAAGGCTTTACCTGCAAATTTCTCATAAAGCTTGTTTTGTAGGAAACAGCATTACCAGAAGTAAAAGGAACCTTTAAAAACTTCAGCTGATCTGCTGACAGTGCTTGCTCTGTTGTTTCTGTAGTGTAGTGTGTTGTCAATAGTGTGAATCAATACCTGAAAATGGCTGAACCTCTCAGTGTGTTCTATGCAGCAGCCGTCTGAATGCTTACAGCAGAGATTTTGTAGTGGTGCAGTATTAGAAGTTCTTTTCATTACTTGAAATTGGAAAGAAAAAAACCCCAATTAATTAAAGTTTTATTGAGTATCTTCTGCAAAAGAATTTTAAAAAAAAATTAAAAATGAAAATAAAATAAGTCCTCACATGTGGGCTGATGGTAACTAAGCCTAACCAGCTGCTGGGTCATTCCCTCTTCAGGGGAATGAGAGAGAGAGAGTCAGAAGAGCAAAACCAAAAATTCGTGGGTTGATATCCAGGCATTTTAGCAGGTAAAACAAAAACTTCACACACAAGAAAAGTGAAGCAAGGAATCAATTATTATTGGCAGACAGATACCAGCACTTCCAGGAAAGCAAGGCTGCATCATGCTTAATGATTACTTGAGGAGACCAACACCACGGCCATGAACATTCCTCCTTTTCTCCTCCTTTTGTCAGCTTTTAATGTTGTGCACATTATAGAGTAAAGCTTTTCCCACTGGTCATCTCATATCAGCTGTCTTGGTCAGGTGTCCTCACAGATTCTTGTGTGCCTCAAACCTCCTCACTGAGGTGATTGAGTCAGATATTGGGACACTCATAGACTCTTACACTGGTTTGGGTTGGAAGGAACCTTGAACGTTATCTAGTTTCAACACCCCTATTCTGGGCAGGGACACCTTCAATAAGACCAGGTCACTCAAAACTCCACCCAGTCCAGTCTTAAAAACTTCCAGGGATGGGTATCCATAGTTTCCTTGGGCAAACCATTCCAGTTCCTCACCACCCTCAAAAAAAAGAATTTTTTCCTAATATCTAATCTAAATCTAATTTCTTTCAATTTGAGCCCATTCCCTCTTCTCTCCCCCAGCCCTGTCACTACATTCCATTGTAAATAATCTTGCCCCATCTTTTCTGTAAGTTCCCTTCAGGTACTGGAAGAATAATCTAGTGGGAGAGAGAAACAAAAGCAGGGAACCTCAAACTTGAGCTCAGCAGGGGTGGTAAAATAACTTCCACATTCCCTTTGTGATTTTCATCACAACAGATATAACTGTGGGCTGCCAACAGTAACTACAATACCACCAGTACCACTTGATATTGACATCCCCCGGCAGACTCTTCCACAGAAAGAATCCCAAAGAGCATCTTCGAGTCATCTCTCTTTGATGTATGCTGAAATAATAAATTTCTTCCTTTTGGAAGTTGTTTGAAGGTTGTCTATCCCCTAAGTGCAAATAAAATGAAAAACACCGCTAAGAAAATCTATGTGGAACTGGGTAACAGACCTAAACCAGAAGAAATTTGGGGGTTTTTTTAAGATTAATAATGTATTATAAAATTAAAACTATGTTTCCACCTATAATGAAGTGGGAAGTGGGGAGGGGTGTGATTTGCTGCATACTTCAAAAATTGCCTCTGTGAAAGTCCTTGCTTACAGTACAGCACAAACTTGTGTTGTTATGAATTATTTCTCTAAATACCTACAACAGTTAGAGAGAACAATATATTAATGAGCAATAGCTCAATTTCTAGAGGCAGATCTTTGGCTATGCGTTTGGTGATGTCCCAAACAGCAGCAGTTATATTTGGTTTTCTACATCTAAGTCCATGATCAGTTCCAAGGTTTGTTGCAAGTCCTGTCTACTGTGAACAGCATTACAGAAGAGAGACATAAATTATGATACTCTGTTGTCTTAAAGCCATAAGTTTTGCATATATAAACAAAATATAAATTTCATTAGGTGCACTTCCTAAATCCATTTCTGAAGAAGGAAATTCCTTCATGGATCAGACCTGAAGTACTACACCAGAACCTTTATTAAAGGCTTGGTTCATTAGAGTTCATAAATCATCAGTGGCTTCAATGTGTCTGACTAGTGCAATAATGTAATGGAGCTTTGTTAATTTAACTGAAGTATCTGACCTATATCTATTCCAGAGCTCACTGCTCAAGAGACTACCCAATCAAATAAAACTACTTTACGATGTGCTGTGTGTTTTAGTCCAAAGAAATTAATGGGATCACTTGGAGCTGAAGTATTGGAAAGGCAATGGAACTATATTTCTCAAGTCCTCATCTCAAATGATAGGTTTATGATTTCACTATCTTATAGAAGCATCAGAGGCAGCAAAGACAGGCCTATCTGACTGAACACATGAACTGAACCAACTTTCCAGTGACTGACTGTGCACACAGACAAAGAAGTGATGACACAAAGTCAATCTCCTAACAATCCTGTTGTAGCTGTAGAGCACTGTGCAAATATTTAGGGAAAAAATGACAAAATCATATTAAGGAAAATAAATATGCTTTCATTCCACTTCACAGTTGATAAATTATTAACAGCTTAACTGTTCCAGATGATGTGCCTATGTAAGGGAAGCTTCACTAATTTTCAAGACTCTGTAGACTCACTTCCTGGCAGCAGCCTCCACTTGCTTCCCCTGGTACTTGAGAACCATAACTCAACAGGATAACTGTCATGGCAGAGGACTAAAGGAGACTTTAAAATATGTCATTAATTAATGAGTCCATGTATGGCACAGTAAAAGCCCTCTGTACAGTGACTGGAAGAAGAATTTATCTTTTTCTTGATGGAGCTTTTGCTCAATGAAGCTACAAGGGAATTAAATATTCAGGCCAACCATACTCCTGCATAGACCCTAAAGAGCATTATCATTATTGGATGAGAACAAATGGTTTACTCATGTGACTGGAATATTCTGCTAATCTCTTCAAGGGTGATTTCCTATTTGAAACAGATAACATTTTTATTAACCAACAAAATGTTAATCATAGTAGAAGATGTTCACAAAGCAATAAATATGCTGGAGGTTAGGTATAAAATATCTTCACTTTTATTTGGGTATAAAATTCTTCATTTAGATTTTCAAATTACACTGCTCTTGGTAAATGTAATTATATTATTTTATGTGCAATATTTCAAATTCTATTTGGCCTTTGGAAGAAATTGATTTCACATTCAAATTCAAGCTGTTAGGTCAGATTATGTGAAAAAAGACAGCTGGGTGCCTACAAGGTGCTAAATACTCTACAGTCAAGTCTTCTAACTGATCTTCTTCAGCAGCCTGCCTTTTAAATAAAGCAATAGACTAGATAGAGGCATAAAAAATATTGATAGATAGCAGCTTTGGAGAAAAAGGCTAACTGCTTGCAATTTATTCTTTGCCACCACTTGAGAATATAGCTACCCAGAGTCAAGTTTAGTAGCACCCTAAGTGTGAAGAAAATAATACACCTCATGATAGATAAACGAGATAAGCATGATTTCTACTCAACAAGGGGGACACCATTCAAGAAAATGGATATTTGTCAATGAGACCAGTTCAGGCAGCATGTTTGTCTATGCTTAGGGAACTAATGTTACAGAAATGTGAAATTAAGATGCAAAATTTTGAGAGATGGACAGGACACTGCTGTCAGTGCAGCCTTAATCAAAAAGGATTATAATAATCACAGAGAAAGACATTCTTTTAGATGTGTTAGTTCCGTGTTCCACCACTTCTTTCTGTCCTATCACTTCTGCCTGTAAAGAGAAGACAATCTCACATTCTAAAGGTGCATTTATTGATGCATTTTATTGTTTCATGGAAATTTGAATATGCAGATGTTCAAAAGAAAAATATGGCACGTAAGAAAGGTTGTTGCTTTAAATTGCATGGAAATCATTAAACCCTAAGTATTTCTCACAAATATCATTAATAAAATATGATTTTTCTTCACATTTTTCATAATCTATACTTGCAAAACATTATTGGTTAATTATACGAAAAGAGTGGCAGAAAGCTAAAAATCATTAATCAAGGAAAAAAAGGAAAAATTAAAACGATTGACAAAGTTTGTGCTTTGACCAGCATCAGATGTTAAAAATTATTTTTTCTTTTGAGATGAAAAAGAAAAAAAAAAAGTGTGAACTTTACCAATCTTTGGTATAGATTTTTTTACCAAATTTTGGGATAGGCAGCTCCTATTTGGAAAAAGAATGCATTAAAACCCAAATATGTTTATTTTATTTTTCATTTCTTTTCTGAAATTGCTTCGCTTGCTCTTGTAATATTATGTCTACCTCTTCAGAAAACCAATTAATGTGTGCTGAAGAAGTTATTTCTCTAGTTAATCAAAACCAATGGCTTCATTTAAACCATACTACTGGATGAAAGGATATATTTTTGTTAAATTGCTGTTACCAAAAACAACAAAAACCAGTTGTCTTCAACCTTGATTTTTGACAATTGTATAACTCATTATAAAAACATCAAAACAGTAGAAAGACAGATATTCCCTTCCACTCAGACTTCTCCTCATTAAAATAATGATAATTTATTTTTTACTAAAATACATTTACAAAAGTGAAAAGAAATAATCAATTTTCAATGAATAGCTAAATGTAGAATTAAATTACTAGTGAACATAAAATATCAAAAATATACAAAACCATTCAGAATAGTAAATTTTTTTTTCTAATACAAACACATACTGACAAAATGGATATGAATAAGATGATGAACATGATTATAATTACCTTCTATGACTATGATTAGAACACAAATAAAATATAAAATTTTAAGCAGATTCTGAAACACTTCTCGTCTAAAAGATAAGAATTGAAACTGTAAACACAGATGTATTGCTGATTTGTATTTCTGTGCATCTGTCTAGGATACAGAGCGGAATAGTACTTCTTAAAAAAGAGACACTACTTGAAAATAGTCCTTCTTATCCATCCATGTTGGAACTTACATCATTTCAGCATAGAAAACATTTGAAAGAGGTTTTGATAGACTACCAATCAAAATAGTTGGAGAAAAGAACTTGGACATATTTTAATCATTAAAGAAATGTCTTGTAACACTAGAATGCAGAATGTGGCTGATTATCCTCTCCTTTTCTCTTCCTATGACACATTGTAATTGAAGCTTTGGGGGTTTATTAAATATTTAATGTTCATTGTGGGTTACCAAGAAACATTTTGCAATCTGCATTATATAATATAGATGTTTTGTAGACTTTATGAAAGTACATGTAAACAGCAAAAGTTCTGGCCATTGAAAGGAGCTAAGCTATTCCTTTTCCCTTCTACATTTCTGAATAGACAAGCTTGTATGCAAGAGTCAGATTGCAGTCAGGGGATGGTAGGTCTGGGGGTAAGTTTGCATTATGTGTAGTTATCTGTTTTCTTCAGCTGCTTTAATTCTGGTGGTAAAATAAACATTACTTGTATCTGCTCTGTCAGTTGTAGCTATAACTGTTCACCAGCTTTGTGAGGGAAGTAATGTTGGTATTTTATCTAGCCAATATCTACTAAAGAGCTGTGATTACTGAATGAGTTGAATCAAAAATCAGAGAACTGGAAAACACAAATTCTATTTGATAAGCAAATGATGAGTGACCTGAAAGAGAGCAGTAATAACCCAAAAAGACCAGTGTCTCCTCTCTGGTCATTCATGAATCCACTTCTGTGGTACTGGGCCTAAGGGAGTTGAAAATAATCCAAAGTTTTCTATATTTTAGAGGAATTCTCTGATTAAATTACAGAGTAATTACACATATTCTGAGATATATCTCAGGTATTGGAATAGCTTTTGATCAATAATTAGTTGGATCAGAATTTTGTTGACTAACTAGCTCTTCACTTTCTGCTATCAGGAGCAGATATAAGAGGGTCAGTAACTGTAGGCTCCAGACTACAGGGAATATCAATGGACTTCCAGTAGTTAGAGTGGTGGATGATAAGAGTTAAAATACCTATCCAGATAAAATCCACTATCCCATCACAAACAAAGGAAGTAAAATAGGAAACAGGACTCCCATGCCTCATATAGCTCCATAATTGACCTATTGAAATTTTACTGTTCATTTGTCTGATGCCATCAGATGTAGAACATGAGTAAAGTTTGGCAGAAGTTTCAAGGGGCTGGACTTTAAATTTGTAAAGGGTCTGTAAATTTCTTCGAATACATTACAAAGAATGATTACACATAACTCAAATTCATAATTGAAGGGATAATATAATCTTCTCACCTCTAGGATGTTCTTCACCTGTGCACAGGCTGCATGCATTTTCAAGTGCAGTGAATTATTTTAATTGCTTTTGACAAATTACGATGCACTCTATTATTGACTCAGTTTGCTACAGCAGGCTGGCTGAAAATGACAGATGACACAATAATGATAGCTAAAAACTTAGGCATATGAGAAAGGTTCTTTAAAACATACCCTGTAACTACTTTGTGCCACAGCAGCCTTTCTAGTCAATTTGAGCTTTTTTAATCAACACAGACACAGGGAAACATCCTTAATAAATGAAAAGTGTGGATGATGCCTGTTCCTGCAGAGCTCTCTAGGGCTGTTTCTATTTGAAATGAGAGCAGATTTACTGTTTTCAACAGTTGAGTATAGTTAGGAGTCACCTTAACTAATATCTCTACAGTCTGCTTTCTGCTTCTTCCTTGTTCTACCTAAAATGTATCTGGAAGTGCTAAGTGAAATCTAGGGGCATTCTCAAATTCTTGCGGGTCAGAGCATTCTCTGTCCTTGTTATGAGCTGACAAGAGGAGTTTCAGATGCAATGATGTTCTTTCCGACAAGATGGGGTAAAGTCATAAAAGGAGAGGAAGGGACACAGATCCTGTGTGAGCTGCTTAACATTATAAGGCAGAACAGAGAGAATAGGATTATCTATTTGACCTTCCACTGCTCTTTGTCTCCTCATCTCTGGTAATATGCATATAAATATTTTTATATATGTAATGTGTTGGGGTAGTTTAACCCCAGTAAGGGTCAAACCCCAGACAGCCACTTGATTACTCCTCCTCCAGTGGGATCA
The DNA here is from genome assembly GCA_034336665.1 of Luscinia megarhynchos. Classification (NCBI taxonomy): domain Eukaryota; kingdom Metazoa; phylum Chordata; class Aves; order Passeriformes; family Muscicapidae; genus Luscinia; species Luscinia megarhynchos. Next base: position 47,829,296 of record JAPFBE010000002.1, on the reverse strand, counting down.
GAGGGCAAAAGGAAGATTAAAATCTGGGAAACTCATAGATTGGCATAATGGCAGTTTTATAGGGGAAAAATGTCCATGTATGCTAGTGAGGTAAAACACTGCTTCCCATAGTCAGGCAGATGTCCAGCCACCTCCAGGGGAGCAGGGCCCCATCATGTTCAGTAGCTATTTGAGAAGACAGATGTCATCACTCCAAACATCCCCCCTTCCTCCTTCTTCCCTCACTTTATATGCCATGTGGGATGCAATAACCCCATGGTCAGTTTGGGTGACCTGTCCCAGCTCTGTTCCTTCCAAACTGCCATGCACCCTCAGTCCCTCCAGCCTGGCCATACAAAAAGAGAGAAGGTTTTGACTCTGTTTATGTTCTGCTCAGCAATAGCAGAAACATCTCTATCTTATCAACCCTGTTTTCAGCACAAACCTCAACACTGGACACCATGAAGAAAACCAGCTCCACCCCAACCAAAACCACCGCCTATACACACACATATATTTTCTCTCTAGCATGAGGAAGCTATTAGAGGAAGAATATTTATTGAAGTTAGAATTTCAAGAAGCTCAAGTGAATTAGATTTTTGAACAGGATGTAAATGAATCAAACATTCTCTAATTGCATATGTAGGAAAATGTGAGTTCAATGTAACAGGCAAAAATAATTTCTAGGGTAAATATGGGAAAGCTCATGTTGGAACAGTTATCTCACTTTCTGTTAATAAGAAATGCAGAAAGAGCATGCCAACAGCAGTGAATTTCCCTTCAGAGAGAAGGAGAGAAGACTGTGAGAAAGATGTAAAATGGTAAACCCTGCAGCTTGCTCGACTAAAACTATTCCAGAATGCAGAGCATAATCATTAAGCAGGTCAAATTACAAGCAGACCTGATTGGTTATGGACCAGACAGGGGAGTCTTGTTAAATTTTTCCAGGGTAGTGAGATAGGTGACACAGCACTCACAGACTGCTTAAACACAACAAAACCTCTTAGTATTAAAACATTAAATCACTTGTGGTGTTTCATGAGATGGCTGAGAATTGTCTTGCTTCTCAGTGACTTGGGAATGTTAATGGATTCCTAGGAACTGATTTCCAGTGCAGGCCCACAACCAGCCTGATGAAAAGCTGCTCTGAAATTTAGTTGCTGAGTAGATCTGGAAGGGGGAATATACTGGGCTGTATGTGCAATACTTATCACAAAACAAACTGATATACTGAGTCACAGAAACCTGTTATAAATCACATATATCAGGCACTTCTGCCCTCACTGCCTTTACCCTGTAATTCCTTTTCCACAATCTGTTCAATTATGGAATACCAGGTGGGAAGGGAAATTCAGGATCATCTGGTCTAACTTTCCTTGGCAAAAAATGTAGTGTAGACAAACTGGCCCAGCACCTTTTGCAGTCTAAGTTGCTTAAGCTCTCTCATAAATTTTAGTGAGTAAATCTTGTACATAAATGGTTTACAAAGAAACAAATTTTCTGCAATTATAGTGGGATGTGGTGAACTGTGGTGAAAACAATCCGAATGTTTTAATGCAGGTTTGAATGACTTGAAAAAAATTATCTATGCCCTGGAAATAGTCCAGCCATCCTTATCATATTCTAAAAAAAATAAGGGATAGTTTTTATTAGTAGCTTTACTCAAACTCACCATATTTTCACTTTGTATTTCTGTCTTACATTTCAAGCAAAGTAGCAGTATCAGAGCCCAATTGGTATTATACACCAAATGGGAGAAAAGGACATGGACCATGGTTTTCCCAGTACAGGGAGGAGAGCAAAGATCCAGCGACAATGTATCCAAGCTAGGAATAAATTCAGAATATTTCTGCCTGGCCATGTGCCCCATCTTTCATCCCACAACAGTGAAGAGATGAATTGGGTCATTTTTCAGGAATCCAGTTGTGGGAGAAATAGAAACTTTTGCTGCTCTGGCTGTTAAAAAAATCTGGTGTCAATACCTTTCTTTGATCCTGCTATTGATTAATAATAATTTTCTTCTGTAGACAAAAACAACAACAACAACAACAACAACAAAAACAACAACAACAACAACAACAAAACAAAAACAAAAAAACAAAAAAAAACCAAACAAACAAAAAAAAAAACCAACCCAAAACTGTGGAAACTAGATTTCTTTTTTCATATTCTAGATAATTTTATTAAATCTTTAATAAAGATTAATCAAAGACTATTTAGAATGCTTTATTAACCATATTGCCATTCTAGTGTGCTACACATTTTATTAATACTAGTGATAAACAATTAATAACACCAGTGTTTTAATGAACAAAAAGAAAACAGGTTCTTCCGGAAAGATAGACTTCTCAGTGAGAAGTGATTTGCACAAAATCACTGTCAGTTTGCTGTTGCATCCAGGCATAAATAGGAATCATACAGGTAAACACCAGGAGCTGAAGGCACCTGCCTGAATTTCCAGTCTATGTATTATGCTAGTCTTTCTCTCAGCATCAAAGTTCCTTATAATTAGCAGTACAGTGCTTCTCATCTAAAATATTATCTTGTTTCTAGCCAGCAGCAAAACTTTTATTCACTTAAGCAGTGAAAATAGTAGGCTTGATTGTACTAATTAAATTAGTTATAAGCACCAGAGTAGCACAATCTGACCTTCACAGGTAAAGTGAATATATATGGACTTTCCACAGATAAATTAATTGGAAAAATGATTAAGAGGAAAAATGGACTTAGCATACTTACATCACCCCTGCATTATGCTAATACTTAATATTACAGCAGCAGTGGAGAGCTTACCTATCGTACTTACATCACCCCTGCATTATGCTAATGCTTTTTGCTTCAGCAACATCAATCTGACAAGGCATTAACATGCTCTATCTCTGAAGTGATGTACAGTAGCACTGATGATCTGTTAGTTTAAATCATTGTCAAAATGATACTGCTGTAATACTGCTATGTTCATGATTTGATCTAATGTATTGCTGGAGAAACACCATGCTGATTACATGCCAGTGTAATAGATCATTATTTTCCTGTCACTGTGAGGATACAGTAGAATAATCCACGGAAAAAGAAGGAAGATAATCTGACTGGAAAAATCTCTCAGAAAAAAAACTGTAAGTATTCATTAAAATGCTTCTTATTTAGCCACAGAGCATTTAAGGAAAATAATTTTACCATAATCAATGATAGAGACATAGAAGTTTCCTAAATTCTTTTTTGCAAATAAAACACTAATAAATTAGACGAATAGTGTTAATTCACATTTTTATTGGTCTACAAAGCAGACTGAAAGGAGAATTGAAAGCACATGAGCTAGATTAGTAGAAACTGAGGTAGTTAAAATTGACCCCCAAAGGCCTAATACATTGGCACATGTGCTTGGTGTGCAAGTGGATAGCTGACAGTCAAGAGACATTTCTCCTTGCCCTTTAACCCAGTAGAGCTCAAACAACTTCTCCCTGAGCTCTCAATGATGCAAAACAGCAATATGTTGTGATTCTTCAGATGCATACGTAAGCATGTGGGAGGAGGATTAACAAAGGTCTCTGACTGTATTTGAAGCAAGTGGTTTGGAGACACTTTGAATTCCTCCAGGGAATGCTGACCCCGGAAAACCCTAAAGCTTTGGTATTTCCCTTTGCTGCCAGGAGTCCAAGAGCTTCATATTCTTTGACAAGGAAAGTCTAGAGACATAAGTGGCCTTTCTTGAGATGATATTCACACAGGTTTCCAATTCAGGAACGTAAAACTCTCTGGAGCTCCAAAATTTGGGTGTTCTGAAATTCTTGGCTTCCCATGTCTGTATTTTTATAAGTAGTTATCTGTCATGAACCACTTTTGTAATACCTCTTTGGGATACTTTTGCCATCACTTCCTGTCAAATAAAGGTTAGAGAAAAAAAATCCTCTTTTTAGATGTCCTTTCCTCAGATGAGCTCCCTGTGAATGTTCAATGTGCAAAAATCATTAAAAAGTCTATGACTTACTGCTGACACAGTCATCTGTAGTGCAGTCTGCCTTAAAATTCAGTGTGCTTGCTTCTATCCTGCTGTAAGAGTCAATACCAAAATAATAATAAGAAAATGAAAAGTATGTACGATTGCATTTGCTGGTACAACTCATCAAGAACTAGTCACAACCTCAAAAGCTGCTAAACTCTGAGAGGCCACAAGGTCAGACCATGTCAAGCTGAACTATTCAAAGTTAGTAACTTAAATTGCCCATTTTTATGCTTCTTTTAAAAAAAAATCCAAATATTAGTCACTCTGTACAACAAAGTGTTTGGTAGAGAAAAGAAGCTTTTTTTTTTTCAGGCTTATTCCTGCTTGAGTATGTTTGGGTTTCTGCTCTCTGCAACAGTTTTCAATAGTCTTATGCCTTTACTGAAGCCTTTCTTTTATAGCAATATGTCACTGTAGAGAATTTCATTTTAAAGTATCATGAGAGTCTAAAGATTCCATTCCTACTGTTACGGTCACTGCTGTGGTGACCCATAACCCCAGATAAAGCTATTTTTATACTTTCTTGTTCCCTTGTATCCAGAATGGATAGTAAGAGATAAGACCATTGTTTGTGATACCTTTTAACTTCTGAATTAAACAATTATTCTTAAATCAGACCAAGAAGTATCTTTCTCTTCTGTGGGGAAGTTGAGGTGGTTGTGTCCTAGAGTAATTGTAAAACTCATAGGAAGAGACTCTAAAGATTCAGGATGTGGGAATATTTCTTTTTAGCAAGTAATCATCTATCACCTTCTGCTGTGCTGCTAGAAGTGGCATTTTCTGTATGAGATGGGAAATTTATGTCTTCATCATTTTGATATTGTACATTTTCAGGAATTTCCACAAATTTAGCAATGATAGTGCCAAGTTACTAGACAGATTTGGGGTAGATAATTATGCCTTTCTAATACAAAATTAATTCTTAAGTTTCTCCTATGTACTTTTGCTTGCTGGTGTGCTTAGTTCTCCTGTAATTGGCTGGGTGGTTATCATGTTCCCTGCAAAAATGACTATCTGGCAGCAGCAAAAAATTGATACTTAATGTAATTCCATGAAGGTTTTACTTAAATTTTTTCTACTTCCGAGGCTTGGCTTAGATTATCTCAAACATAGAGGTCAGCCTAAAGACCATTTTAATGCCGAGAATATTTTGCTTCCAACCTTCTTGGTTTATATTTCTACACTACACCTCCAATATATTTCCCTCTTTATCTAATAGAACATTAAAACCAATCAAAAATACCCCTTAGGAAAAAAAATGTACATAATTGACACAAGTAATAGTAACATTTGCCATCTACTACATTTGGGAATGTCTTTGAAAAATTGTCTGACAAATATAGTATTGTATAAATCTGTACTTATTCCTGAGATATGACTTCTGCTGTTTGAGAAAATAGATAAGGAAGAAGCAGTGAGTTTACACTCTTAGTATCTCCTGCCTCATATGCTGTCACATATTTGATTGCTTGAGTTAGTGGTACACACATCAGTGGGGATCCCAACCCAGAGTCACAGGCTCATTTGATCTCTGCAATTCCTGCTGCTCACACAGGATGCAGTGACTAGAATAAAGCCTCACAAAAAACAGTGTGCTGTGGATTAGCTATAAATATACCACTGTTGTTACTTGTGTATAACTTTCCTTATAACAAAACTGAGCAGACAGCTTGGCAGTCTAGCAACAGTGCAGTAGGTTGTTACACAGAAATCCGTGTGTCATGTGTTCCTCCCTAAAACAAAACTATTAATTCCTTCTATAGCCAAACAGGGAATTTAATCTGGAATTTATATACTGGAAAATAATTACTTTAAAACTTCTCTCCTGTGGCCAACCTCTGTCTCTCACACATTCACTGTGGAGTTTTTCTCCAGAGCAATCAATATCTTGGTCTACTTTCTCACTGCAAAATAGTAGATGTATCTTCATACTTTGAAACTAAGTGTAACACTAAACTTCTGTGTGCACAGTCTGTAGATGTTCCGCCTACAACAAGAAGACAAACAAGAAAATCATGACAGTTGTGTCCAACCACAAATCTTTTAGATAGATGAGGTCTGTGCAAAAAGAATGCACTGAACAAAAAACCAAAAAGCAAACAAACAAACAAGTGGGATGTCTTGCATTATATAGCAAGAACAAGACCTCTTCAAGGTTTCTTTAACCTTATATTCACTCTTTACTAATTTCTGATGAATACTTATCAGAAAAAATGAAATTAAATGAAGAAAAAAAAATACCCCCCAAAAAACCCCAGCCAACCAAACCAATCAACAATCAACAACCAAACACCCAAGATTATATAACAGAAAGAAAAGATTTCACGGACAGGGTAAGCCTAAATATTGTCACTTTTTAAGTAAAATAGGGAAGGAATGAGGGGAAGGATAGTCTTCATCCAGATGTTCTGAAGCCTCTACAGATTACATTTTTAGGGAAGAGTTCTTGCTACATACAATATCATTTCCCACAGTAGGGGAAAAAAGCATTATAATTTCCTGCTTCCCTAATCCAACGAGCACAAATAAAGAGTTGCAATAACTGAATGAACTGAAAAAGCACACCATAAGAAAACCAAGACAGAGTACTGATACAGTGCTGTAAAAAAAAAAGAAACTTCCTTCCGTTGTTATGAACCTAATGATGGTTATTTTACTCTTCAGCTATCTTCTCCATGCATGAAATATATTTCAAACTTTGAAGTCTTGGTGAAAACAGCAGTATTTTTAAATTGCTAGTGGATGTGACTCACCTTTTTTTCCTGAAGCTGGGTTTCTGAAGCAGGAATCTACAGGAAACACATTATTCAAAGCAATATTCTACTGTTATGAAAGGAATGAGCAAAACCTAAATGCTTTCTCCAAGAAAACGAACAAAATTATACCCACAACAAGCAGGCATCTAATATGACTGGTTATATGTAAAGATTTTCTTGCCAAGTTTAATTCCTCCAGGAGACAGCAAAATAATTGCTGCACATCAGCTTTCTAGTGCTGCTCAAACTCAAATATCCCTGCAGCATGCTACTGTACAAATGATTTTGCAAACATTTCATGTATTTCTAACCATTAAAAATCCTAATTAATCAAGGAGAAATTTTTGGATCAAAATGAGTGTAATTTAGAAAAATATATTTTTTTGATATATAAGTCGTGTTCTAGTTCTTTAAAAATACTTAATTTGTTGTATTCAAATCATTATATGCAAATGTTTGCTTTAATTAAACTATCCTTATATCTGTTTTCTGAAATTTTTGCAATGGTTGCTGCTTCAAATCTGCCCTTCCAGAGCACCAAGGGCATTTCAAGTTCATTGAGTGATCAGGCATTACAGGCTGATTTCAATACATCGTTTTTAACCCTTGTGAGGGAAGACATTACTTAAATCAAATGTTGCTCACTGTCAATACCATGCCACAGAGCTTACATTTGTGTCAATGAATAATAATGTTTGGTGCAGGGTGGATAATCTTCAGAGTTTTTTCTAGTTGCTGCAAAAACAATAATGGTCGAGTTCTGCTCAATGAAATTTTATGGCTATCCTCGCTTGCCCTGTGGCTGCTACCCTGCCTCTGAAGGTGCCGGGGTGCTCAGGCAGACCTTCCCAAAGTTTGGTGTGCAGGGACATCTAGCGGCGCAAGGATTGCAGACCTGACGACAGGCTGGGTATCCCTGTGACCCCTCCTGCAGCCCAGAGGGGCGGCCAAGCAAGGGGGTGTGAGCCCTTCCCGCTTCCAGGGATGAAAGGGAGAGCAGGAGCTCTAATGTAACCTTGCTAGCATTTGAACCTGTCCTGTTGCTCTACTTTCTTGTATCAGTGAGCAAGTCAGCACATGGCACTGCTGAGACTGCAATCCAGGAGTGGTGCTATTTATCCTAGCGACAAGTGTCTGCTGTTCACTATTTTATGTCCTTTTCTACACAAGTTCATATCATCAAAATAACTGAACAACTTCTCTGAATTAATTTTAAAATAGGACTAACATTTGTCATGCTTTATTTTTCCTTTTTTTCTTTTGGAGAGAAACATTGACTGTGAAATTACTTCCAAGGAGGCAAAGTTTGTTTATGACTGAATATATGTGTTACTAAACAATTGCACTATATGAAGCATAAAGGGGTGATTCATTTATCCTTGGTTTGTCAAGGTAGAAACAGATGAGAATTTGCTCCTTTGAACGAGACTTTTCAGATAGTTCTGACTCCTCAAATGCTCTACTTGATTGCATTGTAGATAGTTCTTTTATGCTGAAAGAACAGAACTGTCATTTGTGGTCATCAGTGGTTGCACACGTTTTACATTTGATTGCAGCTTACTGCAAACAAACCTCACTGACAGAAGGTGTCTTTCTGACTTTAGTGATAACCTGGTTTAAAATGAATATGGAACATATCCTGGGGCATCAAATTATGCTAAGCCTTTTCACTGTAGGAAACAGTAGCAACAAAAAAGGAAAAAAAATAGACATAATATATATTCATGTGAGCATATCAAATATTTGGACTGATTTGGAAAAAAAAATGTTCAGCAATGAAATATTCATTATAAGCACACAGAGAGAGTGCAAAAGAGAGAGAACACATAGTTGTGTTATGACCAGCTTCTTCATGTGTGCCAAATAATTTAGGCTACATCAAAAGATACTACTAAAGATATGATTTTGAAAGTCTATTTATATTATTAACACACTTTCCTTCTGCCATGCAAAATTTTCAGTAATCATAAAAGTTTCAGAATATTAGAATGTAAAATTATAGGATAAAAAGAGGAATGAAATAGGGATAAGAGCCTGAACAACTTCTACTAATTTCAAAAATTAGGGGTTTTTTAAATTTTATTTTCCAATTGCAAAAAATATAATCACCATTGTCCCATAAAGATTAATTCTCATATTACATAGTAAAAGAATTCCAATCAAATTATTTCTATCACCTCTGATTGTCACATTTTCAAAATGCTGATATTATTTGGGAAGATACATCAGAAATTATCTTCGAAACGTTAATCATGAAAACCAGCTGCTGATAAATCTACAATTCATAAAATTCCATAGCATCTTCAACTTCCACTATTTCACTTTTTCTGTAACATTCCTGTGTTGGTTTTGCACAGCCTGGTTTTCGGAAGCAGGGGGCCCACAGAGATGGCTTCTGTGAGAAGCTGCTGGAAGCTTCCACCACGTCCAGCAGAGCCGGATTCCTGATGGCTCTGAGCATGGACACGCTGCTGGCCAGAGCTGGGCCAGTGAGAGATGATGTTAACACCCCCAGAATAACATATTTAAGGAGAAAGCAAAACTAAAGTAGTGGAGCAGTTTTAATTCAAGCCAGATAAGAGGAGGAGATGAGAATATGTGAGGGAAACAACATGGAGACACCAAGGTCAGTGCAGAAGGAGGGGCTGGAGGTGCCTCAGGAGCTGGAACCAAGATTCCTCTGCAAACCATGGTGAGACCATGGTGAGGCAGCTGTGCCCTGAAAATATGGGAATCCATGGGGATGAGAGATCCACCCACAGCCCATGGAGATCCATGGGGGATGAGAGATCCACCCACAGCCCATGGGGATCCACCCACAGCCCATGGGGATCCATGGGGGATGCAGATATCCACCCACAGCCCATGGGGATCCATGGGGGATGCAGAGATCCACCCACAGCCCATGGGGATCCATGGGGGATGAGAGAGACACCCACAGCCCATGGGGATCCATGGGGGATGCAGAGATCCACCCACAGCCCATGGGGATCCATGGGGGATGAGAGAGACACCCACAGCCCTTGGGGATCCATGGGGGATGAGAGAGACACCCACAGCCCATGGGGATCCATGGGGGATGAGAGATCCACCCACAGCCCATGGGGATCCATGGGGATGCAGAGATCCACCCACAGCCCGTGGGGATCCATGGGGACGAGAGATCCACCCACAGCCCATGGGATCCATGAGGATGCAGAGATCCACCCACAGCCCATGGGATCCATGGGGGATGAGAGAGACACCCACAGCCCATGGGATCCATGGGGGATGAGAGAGACACCCACAGCCCATGGGGATCCACCCACAGCCCATGGGGATCCAGGGCGGATGAGAGATCCACCCACAGCCCATGGAAGGTGCCCATGCTGGAGCAGGTGGGTGCCTGCAGGAGGCTGTGATCCAGTGGGAGACCTGGGGCAGAGAGGGGGCCCTGCTTGCAGGTTGGAGCAGCCTGTCCTTGGAGGACTGAACCCCATGGGCAGAGAGACCCACATCACAGCAGTTTTGGGAGGACTGTGTGCCCGTGGGAGGGACTCACGCTGCAGCAGGTGTGGTTTGACTGCTGCTTGTGAGAGTGGAACCCAGGCCAGAGAAGTTCATGGAGAGCTGTGTCCCATGAGAGGGACCTCATGGTGTCACAGGGGAAGGGTTCCTCTACCAGACCAGGGAAGAAAATCTCAGTGATGAACTGATCAAACCCCCATGTCCAGTCTCCTGCACTGTCAGTGGAAAGGAAAGAGGGGCTGGGGGAAAAAAAGAGTTCTTTAAAGGGCTTATTTTTACTTCTCATTGTCCATCTCTGATTTTGTTACTAATAAACTCACTTTATGTCTCTAAGATGAGCCTGTTTTGCCCTTGGAGTGTTTTCTCAGAGTCCTTATCTCAGTTCATGAACCCTTTTTTCTCCTCTGCCCAGGTATGGCAGGGGAGGGTGAGTAAGCAGCTTTCGTAGGTGCCTGGCATTTGGCCAGTGTCAAATCATGACAATTCCTAATATTTCTTTGTTGGCTTTGGTTGTGAAAAAAATTCATCCTCTAATTTTAATACAATAATGAATATTCCACAGCTCCATCTTTCATATTAAACAGCCATCTTTCTCCTTGACAATTCATGATATACCTGACATCAACAGACAAATGTTTTATTCACATGCAGAAGAAATCTCTGACAGCTGATTATGCTGTCATATTTTCCCCTGTAACTCAACTTATCAAAACATTAGCCAGCATTCTTGTTAATCACCAAGGAAATATTCACCAGATGTAGTATCTGCATTGAACTAATTTTGGATAATAAACTAGAAAATACTTCAGAGGAATTAGGATTGTGACTACTGTTTCCACTCATAGGAGTGATATTCATATCTATATGAATATCTATATATCCAAGTCTAGTTTTTAGAACTATAGGGAAAAAGTGGATAATGGCCAAAAAATCCAAATGAATGTGATATGGATGTGAATGGTATGATGCATGATATATGAATACGAAGTTCAAATGAATATGATCAAGATCTGTACCTCATGTAGTCTATCAAATTATTTAACTACATTCATTAAGTCTTCTACACATATGCAATTGAGAAGAGAGCTCCAATCAGTAATCTATAAAACAGATTCTCTTCTGATGCTTGGAGCTGATAATCAATCACCACTGTTGTCCACATTACTGGGAAGAGAGGATAATACAAAACACTTAAAAATTGATTTTTGCTTGTACAGCAATGCAAAGATTTAACAGTCATCTGTACTACCACATGATTGAGTAACTGAGATCATATGTAATATTCAGATAAAGGTGTTGGGTGGAATTCAGCACTGTTGCAGGAAAATGAACAAGGTGTAACTAAGACTTCCCCCATATTATAGGGAGAAAAAGCAGTGATTTATGCTATCATGTACAAATATTAATATGATCACTAGGGCTCTAATGTGGACACTGCAGTGTCCATCCTACCCCATTCCTCTTTCTTCCCCTTCTGGGCCTGGGGAGGGAGGTCAGGGCCACTTCTGCTGCCACGTGGCAGTGACTTTAGAGAAGGGTCTGGAATCAGCCTCCACGGGTCTCCTCCTCCCATGGGGGCTGTGCTGGAGCTCAGCCCCTTAGCCCTGGCCCTTGCCTGGGCTGTGCTGTGGGCATGCATGAGACACCACCAACCTTTTGTTATCCTCACCTTCCTGACTTGTCCTCAGACATCCCTTGGACAGACATCCTGGGGCAACTCTCTCTGGATCTGCTCTGCTACCCTTGAAAAGGGCTGCAGGACTATATTCCATGTCAGGACTTTGCAGCACCCTCTGCAAGGAGCATAACTGTCTGTGTGCCTGTGAGAGGGTGTAAGAAGGCGACACAGAAACACTGCTGATAGCACTACTCTTTACCCGTGCTGAACAAATCTGAGCTACTGGGGAACTGTGGTAATTTCTGTCAGCAGCTGCTGGGGAAAGTGAAATATTACTTATTTCTTCCGTCTCTGCAGAAGCCCGTGGGCAAATGGCTAAAGAGTCATAAAAGGAGAAACCAGGAATGGAACTCTTCAAAACTTCCAAAATTTCTGCATTGAATTTTGTAATTAGCTTTTTTCTGTATTAAGGAACAATAATTTAAAATTATTTCCTTCCCATGCAGCAAATTTCTTCACAGCTTTACTCTTTACCAAATCTTTATTAAATAAAACAAAAAAACAAAAAAAAAACCAAACCAAGCCACATATTCTGAAATTCTGAAAAAGCCCAGACCTCTGAATAGGGTCACCATAGCTCTTTGCTGTTTGATTAAATGAATCATGGCTCTTGCTTCAATGTGAAGTATAAATAATAAGTATTTATTTCCTAACATCACCAGCTATGTAAAATAACTTAAGGGTGTGGATGGTGTGGGGGCCTGGTTTTAGTCTGACTGAAGTTTGTGAGAATTTTCTAGAGTTTAACAAGAGCATCAGTAAGTTAATATAATTTCCTTTTTAAAATGTTGTCCTTAGTACTTTTCAGGTGCTTTGAATGCCTGAAATGAAAAAGCCCTTTAGAAGTGCAAAATTTATATATTATCCTTATATTGAGACTAGTTTGCTTTTTAAAAAAAACTGTTTAAAAGAAACCCCTGTTTCAATGCATTATAAAGAATTAGGGCTTCCTGAGAAGAATGGCATAAGTAAAGTTTAATTTAAAAGTCACAGGTTAATATTTCTGCTTTTTAGAGAAAATCAGGTTATGCTCATTATTCTTTATTTTGCATACAGAAAAAAACTTGCAATCTGATATAAACTTCTGAACATTACTGCTCTTTTTTTCTAAACCAAGTAATTAATTTACCTCAGCAATAGCAATATTTTTTCTATGAGAATTAGAATAAATGTCATTCAGAGATGGCCAAAAAGATAATGTTAATACATAATGTCAAAAACACCATTTGGATTCCTGAATAATGTCTGAAGAAAGCACAAGGAAATATTTCTTTCATCTGTAATGAGCCTCAGAGAAAGTCTTTTAAAAAATTTGGAAAGATGGTTGAAGTTCAAAAGAAATACTTTGAGATACTGCAGGTTAATATGATTGGATAATAAAACTCTCTTAAATATAAGAAAAATATTAATCTGAAGAAAGCACTTCCTTTGGGCCTTTTCTCAAGTTATAACTTTTGTCCATTACACTATTTCCAAGCTAAATTAAAATCTTCTGTTAAATTTGTGTTTGCTAATATAAGAGCTAGTGACCTTAGGTTTGGATGGGAAGGAGAAAATTTCAGAATTCCAGGACTGCTCTCTTTTATGTGAAAAGGGAACTATTTTAGAGGGTTGCTGGGTGTAATCCTCTCATGAAACACTTTCATTTGGGCATCCTTAATACTCAGTTTTTGTGAACATGTAGTTTAATCATGAGCTAACAGCCATAATAGATAGCTTAGACTGGCATGTTAACAAAGACTAGCATGTTGACATGACTAGTCAACTAACATGATTAGCAAAGTTAAACATGAGTAAGCTCACTGCTTTTAGTGTAGACACCTAATGAGAGTCACTGCAGGCCAAAGAGGTCAAGATGTGGTTGTCTGTAGTTCCACAGTATACACAGATCACCATTTATTGCTGAGTTGCTGTCTTCCAACTCTGACTTTTACTCAGGATTGAGTAATAAGATGGATATACCAAAAATGGCATTTTTTGTCTGAAATCCTGGTGTTATTAATACCAGTTTAGTAATTTCACTTGTGTCATTAGGTTGGTTTACTTTTTTTTTCCTCTTATCTTGAATTTCAATAATTTATGAACAGTCAATATCATAACATTATTTATTCTAGAATTCTGATCATTCACAATTAAGGCAACTACATCTGTACAGATTAAGAGGGGAGGATTTCATAAGAGGGACAAAAGTTTTGAAAACCAAAGTCACTTATTTACTAGGATAACTTAAATGAGAATCCCAAAAAACTGCACATAACACGTGAAATAAGCTCTTGCCATACTTCCTCAGGATATCCGAGTTCCTTCTCAAGCTTCAATGACCATCACTCTGCAGAGCATGGAAAGATGCTAAAGCAGATAATGGGAGAGGATTACATCTTTTTTAATATAACCCTTGCATTTTTAATTAGTAGCAGCAGAAACCTCTCTAAAGTTTTCTCTCATCCCTTACCCCTCCTTTTCTTCCTCAGTAGCAGGAATGAGAGTTGTCTTCTTGCCTCCACAAAAATTTTAGAAGACAGTAAAGGTTATTTAAAATATTCCTGTCTCCTCACAGCCCTCTTCTGCCGCCCACAGCTGTTTCAACTTGTACCCTTTACTTTCCATTTTTCCCCATTAATTACTCTTACCACAATGGAAATCAGCTAATCTTCCGCCCACCCATAGATATTTCCTGTGAATTGCATTTTTCCTCTGTAACTGATTAGCTGTTGTAAGGACCAGAGTTCATAAAAAAGGAGCAATAAGGACTGTGAATATATTTCCAAGTTATAATAACTGATCAGAAGTAAAAGAGATTTCATTTTGCTCACAGGACTTTGTAATCAACCAGAGGGAAAGTTAAGTATGATGGAACCCAGTAATATGAAATCTAGGATTTATTTACTAAGTTGGATGAGTACAAGAGTTAGATAAAAGTTCCTATTCTTTCTCACATATGCACACACATAGGTCTGCATAGGCTGCACACATCAGCCAGGGTGTCTAATCCAGCTGTGATCAGCACACGGTCTCAAAGGCACAGGACAAAATGTTCCACCTGCCTGAGATGTTCAGCCCCTGGATGGCAAAGTGAGTTCAGTCTTTGGCAATGATGAACATATTCATGGGTGTTCTTTCCCCAAGAGGAGCTACTGTCTTCAGTCTTTATTGTTGTCTATGCTAAAAATTCTGTGTAAGCCACCAGAGGCATAACCCAAGGCCAATCTCTGACTTTCTCATGTCTTAAGTGCCACAACCCGTTGGTAGGAAGTGTGATGTTTGTTACAAATTCTCATCAGGCTGAACAAAGACACCAGACGTGCCATGGAGAGCTCTTACATTTTATTGTACTGTCAACTTAAGTATTAGCTAACAATCCTTCAAATTCTTACAATATACTTTCACAAGAATGATGGCTGAAAAGCCCTCCATTTTTTATAGTACACTTCTATAAGTTCTTAACTCTCACAACAAACTCCCCAACAGGTGTTGGCTAAAAAGCCACAACGTACATCTACATTTCCCCCTTTCCCTCAACAGACTTCAGTACAGAACAGGGGGTGGAATATGATGGTTGTGCTTTGCCCAGGCAAAGGAAGTGGGGAGAGAAATACAGACAGAAGAGAGAGTGAGAGAGAGAGAACAAAAAATATCACCAGTCTCCTTAAGGTGCCATATTGGTCCTGCCACATGGATGGTCTGGAGTTGGGGCATTGGGACAAAGAAAGTGAAAGAGTAAAAAGAGATAGGGAGTCTCAATGCACTTCCCTTTGTAGTTAACCTGTGCACGCCTCTTACATAAACTAGATTTTTTTTTTTGTGCTTTTTTTTCATGCATATGCAGCCAACTCTTTGTGCTCTCCTCCAGGAGGTGGGTCCAGGCAGAGGACTGAGTCTCAAGATGCAGCAGGAAGTCGACTCAGAAGAGTGTTGCCCCAGTTTAACAGGACCCTCTCTTCCAATCCCATCTGTCCAGGAGAATGACAGAAAATACAAAGTTCTCTGTGCCAAGTCAATTGTCTGTTGATAACTAAATATCTGCCATCTTCTGGAGACCTACCTGAGATGTACCTGCCATGGATTAAAAGCTGTTAGCACTTCATCTATGCATCTGTCTTTCCTAAATTATTAAAGAAAGGTGGATACAGTCCACCTCTTTAGAGTAAGCCTTATCCATAATAATCATCTGTGCTTTGTTAGTGATCCCAGGCCAATAATTTAATGTGATAGAGCTGGGTTAATACAGCCAAGGTCTTATTTAAATGATGCTTTTTTATAGGCTTCACTCTGTGACATTCCCTGTCTAATTAATGTCATCTCCATTTAACATATCTGTAATTTACTGTCTTCCTCTTCACACAATGAACTACATCTGGAAGCATAATAAGTGTCATAGGTGGTAGTTTGTTTCTTTTTTTTAAGAATAAATTCAAACAATATAGAGAGAGCCTTAACTTTAGTTCGGATTTTAGAGTGTAATGGATACACATGACTGAGAATAGATGTCAGTTCTTAAATAAGTAGTAGCAGTGACATTTATCCCAGGTTGAAGGCTACCACCTGCAAAAAGAGGAGCTGAAATATCTGTCCTCAGTTTTTCATAGAAGGTGGAATTATTTGTCGTCCTTTAAGTTCAGAGGAATAAGGAAAGTGTCAGAAAATTATGAATGTCCAGTTATCCCAGTCTATTCAGTATATAAAATGATAACCTTCAGCAAATACAGAAAAACAAGAGTCAAATATCAACACTATTAAAGGAGATGAAAAGCCATATCCTTGTAACTGATGTCTTGTTGCAGTCATACCCCCTGTAAAAATGAAGGAAAGGGTTAGGCATCTATAATCTAATGGGTAGGAGAATGTTAGAAGGATAGAACAAACAACAGTAAATCCTTATATCAATGAATTTAGAAATATTCTTGTCTGTGACTAGCAGTCTTCTTACTATTTTTACCACCATTTTATCTTAATCCTTGCTCTTATTCACATTATCAGAATTATCTGCCTAATCTTTAACACTTCTTGTCTATCTTGCACTCATATTTTTCAACTAATTGTTTTTGTTTTTCTTCTTTTTTCACATTCCTCATCTTTAATCAGTTGAACAGCACAAAGAACAGAAGGCAGAGAAAAGTGATTTTGTTGGATTTAAGAAAGAGCACACCACATCAAGGTCAAATTCATTGTTCTGTTCCTGAAACTGTATACAGATGTTGAGTAAAGAATATGAAAGGATAATAACACTATTTCCCTAACATTCTGTCATTATTCAAATACTTCCAGTTCAAAGAGATTACATTATCTCAATGTATTTTCCTTTTAGAATTGTAGAAGTTAGAACCCTGTATTCCTTAAGCAGTATTAACTTTTACTATCTACGGCAGGTTCTAAGGCTGTGTGAAAAACAATTTGTTTTGTTTTATTTTTTGTTTTGGTTTGTTTTGGTTTGTTTTGGTTTTGTTGTTTTTGTTTGGTTTTATTTGAACCTGGCATTGTATATTACTGGTGTACAAAAATAATAATTCACGTGCTACATGGAAGCTAGAAAAAATAATGAGGAGACAGGGTTTCAGCAGCTAAGATTTAGGATTTAGGAAAGAATTTAGCAAAATCTATGTGACTGTGTCCTGTAGTCTGCTGATAGCTTCTTTCCTTGATGCTGACAGATTTTTTTTCTTTTTCCACATTGTGAAAACAATCTGGTGTTGGGCTAGAAAAATAGTTGAAGAAGTTTGTTCTTGCTATTTATGCCCATACAAAATCTATTTCTGTCTATCTTAACATTCCTTCTCATTTCAGAAGGCAGTAACTGTTAATAGACATGCATGATACATGGGTAATCTCTTCTGAAATTAACTCTTTACATTCACTGCAACGTGAAATTACCATTTCTTGATAAAATTTTCATAAGCTTCAGAAATTTTAATCTAGCATTGATAAAATGAGAAAAAACATAGTGGTTTTTTTTATGGCAACAGGAAGTTTGTTTTGGTTCATCTACACTACAACTACTCTACTCCTGCTCATACAGGAGAAAAGAGATTTTCTATTTCAGCACTCATTGTAGTTTAAATGTTCCAAATTTGCAAACATATAAATTTAAGTGGAAATGACTGTTCTAGTTTTCAGAACTTTACTTCAAAAAAAGAAAATTAGGAAAAAACACAAAGAAGAAGCATCAGATACCAACGATGATGAAACAAAACCAGATGAATATATTTTTTCTCTTCAGTATTATTTACCTTCTTTTATGTAGAAATTTTTTATCCTTTTTTAAGCATCAGGCACCTTTACATATATTCTTAATTTTGAAATCTCTTCTAACGGAAAGCATCCCACGACCCAAAGGAATGATGCCACATTAATTTTCCAATTTTGAGATTTAAGAAACCTAAATATTGCATTGAACCTAACTGCTGATTTGAGGAAGCCCATAGTGACAAATGGAAACTGGTACTTCAATTAGAAAATTCCAGAGAAAGCAAACTGAATTTCAAGGTTATGACTGAAGTTTTGTTACAATCCAAATTAATCTCATAGAAACTCCCAAGTACTACTTTCCAATAGGTATAAAAAATATATAATTCACTGATATTTAATATTTTTTTAAGCCCAAAAGCTTGCAAGTATTAAAATTTATTTGAGACATGCTGCATTCATACTCCCAGAGAGACTTGACTGTATTTATTTAATTATTCCACTTCCATTCACTTAAGATCACCTGAGAACTCTCACTCAATGTTTTGCAGAGGATATAGTGATAATATATTTTAAAATCTCAGTAGTGACTACAGATAGCTTATAGAACTTTGAAATTAATGATCTGAAGCTGAAATTCTTAGATCCAACCATGTTAATATTTATTCATACCTTTCACACCATCATTAATGCAATGGAGCAATTCAAACAGATACCAAGCTTCTAAGATTCAACTCATGAAAACTAACAAGAAAGTCAGGCTTATTCTCATTGGAGATGAAGAAACCTTGTGATGTCCTAATTAAAGTACTGCTGTTTCAAAGATGGTAAATAACACTGATCCAAGTAAGAATTAACACTTGCAAGGAACACCATGATCTCAAAATGTCGTAAAAATCCATAAATAATTTATAGTGAAACATTTTCTTCCGGCATAGGACAATGTTGTACTTAGGAAACACATGAAAGATATATTTTTACATCTATATTCAGAATATGTTCAAGAATTAAAATGATCAAAAATGTAGGTAGGGTTTAATTTGGTTTTTCTTTTCACATAATCAATAGTAAAAGGAAAGTTGTTAAGTTTAGTTATGTACTGAAAGCAGATTCTGATGCTCCTTTAAGGCTTTGCTGAAGAGAGCATTCCAGGTGCATACCAACCAGACTGACCAGATGACTGAGAAAGGACCCCACTGTCCAGAAAATCATCGAAGTATTTTTTGATTTACCAAAGATCTTTTCATAATAATGGATTTCAGGTCCCTAAAATATGATAAAATGTTCCTTTCACGTTTTTCTCCCCATAAGTCTGAGAAGCAAGTCTTGGGAGGTTTCTGTGAAAGCCTTGGGATAGGAGAGAGGGATTGTTTCATGACACATCTTGATATCGTTATGAAATTTTTAGATTAAGAAGATAACTCGGTGTTCTATGAAGAGCTTAACAGGATTGCAAATTCTTCCAGATAGTGCTCTTAGCATGCTAATGAACGTATTTAAACAAATTCAGTAATTAATTATCAATATAAATGCCCCTAAATTGTGGGTAGGTGACTAGTCCCAGTCATTTCAAAGACCTGAAAGAAAAAAATATGAGCTGGGATGTACAAGTTCAAACTGTTCTTAAACCAGGAAATTATTTCAGTACCACACAAACCAGCTTAATCCCCCATTATTTTATAGGTGAGAAAGTTCAACATTAATTTTTTGACAGCAGTAGCTTTTTCAGCAATAAGACTACTGCAGATTACTTCACCTGGGCAATTTTGGCAAGGACTTCAGTAGCATGCCTGGTGGGTCAATTAAAAGTAAGTGCTACAATGGACCTGTCCTTTGAGGGAGGAAATCTTATTGAAGAGAAATTTCTCCAATACAATGAAAATGGAAAATTGATTTACAGTCTAAATGTGCCAGTTCCTATAAATAGAGTTATAATGAGGGTCTATAGAATGTCAGATAAAGAAACAGAGGCCTGAATGGGGGAACAGATAACAGTTCAATATAAATGAAGTATAATTGTTCAATCAATAGTTTGCTTTAAAGGTTTAGGTAAGATTTCATTAGACATAGATCCAACAGGTGTCTCTTTGAACAGAGAGCCATGAACTGCAGGTTTATGGTGGGAAAACACTCACTCAGAAAAGAGTTAAAACCATTAAAAGCTATGAAAATGCACTCAAGTGGATCATCATAATGAATAGTTTTTAACACCAGCTAAATAGTACCCTTTATCTTTCTTTCCCTCTTCCTCCCTGCCCTACTTCTGAGCCAGCAAAGGTAGCCACTGAAGTAGGTTGGTTGCTGCAAAAAGCTTTCCATTTCAGGTATCGTTGCAACATGGCAGGTGTCATTCTTTAGGTATGAAGCAGCTGCTGCTAACATTAAAATTCATAAAATGAGTAGGATCACATTCAGGCTCAATGCACTGCATACAAATAGATATTTCCCTACTGGATCATTCCCCAACTATTGATGCAAATATTTTTAACTGGTTTAAACAGCCCTCCTCCTGCTTTTAAGAGGTTCGGCAATCTAATCAGGGAGCAGCAGCAATACTGTGATTTACAGCACACTTAAAAAAGCAAATACTCAAACAAATAACGGGAACAGACATGATTGCCCTCATAAATCCTCCAGGAATGAGCAGAGTAGTAAAATGCCCAGGAGGAGAAAACTTTTTAAACTAAAGGACAAGGTTGGCAATTGTCAATAAATAAATTTAGACTGGAAATTAGGAGATTGCTAACTATTAGGAGAGTAAGACTATGGAACAAACTCCCAGAGCGAGTAGTGAAGGAAAAATGTCTACTATATTTAAACATGCACACAAAATAAATTTGTGAAACTATTAGAGAATAATAGAGAAATATAATAGGGAAAACTGGAAATTAGGTCACTTTGCCCAGATTCTTTGCAGCCTTATGTCATACTTTAACAAGCACGATGAAGAGATGAACAGCAATTCATAGGGTGATACCAATTTCCAACTCTTTCAATACAATATTTTAACTAAGAAAAATTGCCATATTCATTGAATGTGCTGCACATAATTTGAAAATCTGAAGTGAAGAATAATTTGATGTCAGAGGCCTATTTCCCATGCACACCCATCATATATTTCAGAACAGGATATGTAAATTAACTGAAGCTTGTGCCTACTCTGGCTAGATGGTATGATTAACTGAGGGCATAAACCCACATAGTCCCTCAAGAGCATCCCATAAGCCCCCTAAGTACAGAATTGCTAAACCTCCTTACCATTCTCTAAAAGAAATCAGCTGCAAGACGTGTTAGAAATCCTGACACCAACTTAAGTCACTGCTGGAATATCCACAAACTTGAATGGAGTTTCCATTCCATTTGGAGCTTCCCAGGCCAGTAGTTTAATGGCCTATCAAGATTTTCAATGCATTGAAGCAAGGTTTTGCCAATTGGATTCAACAACTGCACAGTACTCTATTAAATTTACTTGTGTAAAAGTCAAACCTTCTTTTTTAATTATGTTTCAGCACAAAATCCAAAAAATCAAAAAGAAAATCATGAGTGCCTACAAATTAAAATGTTTAATAGGAATATAGAAGTTTGAAAGATAGTGGTAGTCCATCAACAGATGATGCTACTCCAAAAACAACTTCAATAGAGAAGGTACATCCAACGTGATAGCTTAAAATCCAACACTAATGAAATTATTATAATGTGCTTTGGAGAAAAATGACAACAAGTCATCTCCAAGCAATTTTGCTGACAGTGCAATGAAGAGCTTTGATATTTTAAATGCTCCTTGGCATTTCATTTAGAAAGTTTTAAGACATAACAATGAGCCTTATTAGAAGGACAAGCAGCTAATCATTATCTGATGGAACAAGACTGCTTCTCTCCATCTATATCCTTGCAATCTTTCATGTACTTCACCTTCTTTCTTGAAGTTTGTCTTAAACCCACAAATACTTATCCTGGGAAGAAAGGAAAGGGAGATTGTTCTTGAATTACTGCTACTAAAAGCCACGTTCCTTTGGTACAGCAGTCTAATGGTCTCTTATACCCTTGAAAACTCTTGAATGGATTTCATATCTAACAAAAACACTATGATGAGTGCACAGAGTATTTGTGGGGGAAAAAAAAAAGCTGAACAAGTAACCAAGGAAGAGGATAGAAATCATCATTCCAGTGGGAAGAGAAGTAGTCTGTTCAGTCACTCAAAGGGAACTATTAGGCTGAGATTTTCAAGGCTGAGAACTTCCTGTTATAAAGGAAAAGCTGGTGATGAGGAAAATTACCATTTCCTTTGTTCTGTAAAAAAGGGTATACATGATGACCACTCACAGAGTGTTGATCACAGAAACATTTCTCAGAACTCAAGTATTTCCTTTAGTTGGTGAATAAGCTAAGAAGTAAGCTATGAAGCTGTTCTCTTTTTTCTTTCTTCCATCTGTTCTGGTTCTTATATTTTGCTACATCACAATTATGTATCAGAATCAAAGGAGAACAATATTACCTGGAGCAGCCCAGATGGTATTGCCAAATATTTCATTCAGGGCAGTAAAAAACTGAATTTTGGGACCATTAGAACTGAGTTTTTCTACTTGGTAAATATCTAACCATCAGAGGACTCAAAAAAGAGATCTATGTAAAACATAGATTATCATGATAATTTAAACCTTTAAATCCATGCATAGAGTTTTGCATTAATTTTTTGAATGGTTTCTGTCAGTTTTAAGATAAGAAGTCTATTTTTGAGAGTTCTGTCCTGTGCCTTATTAGATACAATCTCTTGTAATGTTTAGTTAGAACACGAAGGTTCTCTGTCACCACAGCTCTTACCAGAAGATAATTGTTTCTAAGATTCTGAGAATGTGAAATTTGAGGTTTATTTTGAAACTCAGACTAGTATTCAAAGTCAAATATAAAAAGGCTTAACATAGTTTAAGTAGTGACAAGACAATGAGAGAGTATGGAAAACTAGGATTTAGAAAAATTATTTTATTTTATCAGCCATAGCTTTAAGCTTATCATATGGAAACATTTTTCGATTTGAATTTAGATTTCTTAAATCCTTTCTAGATATTTTCACTTAGCCTACTCTCTTGTCATGTAGTTGCTCAGTGCTTAACCAAATAACCTGGGTAGAAAACATGGTCAACCTGAATGTAATTGAAATATTTTCTTAACTAGAAAAGGATACTAGTTTAAACTATGGGAAAATACTGAACCTTTATCTCCCACCAACCTTGGTGACTGCGTAATTTCCAAATTGTTGGGTTCTGTTAGATGTTGTCTGTTCGATCACTAACATTTTGTGGTGTCTTGACTATTAGATGTCCTTGGAGTTGGTCAGACAAAATACTCAAGTATTGTTCTTTAGAGGATTAGGAATGTCCCTTTAAAAGTCTCAGCATTTTCCAGGGCTAGGTGGGCTCTGAGACGTAGTTATGGGAAAATTTCTTTTTCTTAACAGTGGCAACTTCAAAATTACTTGTACTAAAGGATGCGTTAGAGTTATTTAAATGGTATCATTGGAAAAATCATACAAGACATTTATTAGTCAGTCTGCCAGGTGCTTGTTCCAAACACATGAATGCAATCCCCACCTGTGTAGAATTTCTGAGAACTTGTTAACAAAAATAAAGACGAGCTGTTTCTCTAATTAGGCTATATTGTGGATAAGTAAAAACAAACTACAACAATTTAGCAATTAGAGAATAGAATTTTTTTTTTTGACACTGCACATTACTAAGAAGAACATCTGTGTATCCAATTTTCTGCAATGAGCAGTTAATGGCTAAAACATAAATCATCTAGTTAAAAAAAAAGTGATAATGATGGTAGTATTTGGCTTCCAACTTATTTTACTCATTCTTTAGAGTTTTTCTCCTTCAATACTGATTGCAAAGGTGCACTATATTACTGCTGAGTTATAACCAGTTTAGCATTTTTAGTATTTAATAACAGTTTTTGTATTCATTTCAGTTTGTGATGATGATCCCAGCATGTTGTAATAATTTGCATCACTGTTCTAAATGAGAATTGATTTTGTTTGCATGGGTAATTTCTCAGCAATTCCCCTTAATTTCAAGATGAATGTGTTTTTCAATTTTTCCAATTATGTGAAAAACAAACAAACAGCCCCCCCCCTTCCCCACTGTGGAATCTCTCAGAGTTTCTAAGACCTCTCTTCCGTCAGTGATTTTAAAAACTTGGTTAGACAAAGCCCTGGTCAACCTGCTCCTGCTTTAAACCAGATCTACAACAGGACGGCCTCAAGACCTCCCACCAAAATAAAATCTTTCCATGACTTTATTAAAACAGTCATTAATCAGATTATATATAGACACCATTTTACATTGAAATTTACAGGGAAGCAGTTTGCACAATTCAGTCAAATAGGCATGAAACAATAGACATTTTAAAATATCCACATTTTTACAAGTCTATGTCACATTTGTGCATGTGTGGTTTTGCATATATACATACATGTATGTACATTTCTTTCTATAGATACATGTATTTGTAAAGTTCTGTTATGTTAAAACACCTCTTTTTATACTCCAGATTTTGGTGCTTAATACAGTGATATTTTTGAAAAATTATTGATATTTGTATTTTATTTCCAGTTCATTTTAATTGTATTTCAGTGTGGTTTAATTAACGTAGTCATCATCATCATCAAAAGTAAAGTCTGACACAATGAGGATTGAAACTAGAGGTTGTCCACAAATGAATAGCCTATTAAAAAAATAATATTTTATTTCCTTTAGAAAAACAGTTGGTTGAGTTTCTTTTTTTTATGCTTTTGACTTCTTAGTTTTTTCTAAATAAAATTATCAAGAAATTTCTGGTTCAAATAATGCCTGCATAAATGGAATATAAAACTATGATATATACAGTTACAGCTGCTGGTGTATTTATTGAAAACCAAATATGACTCATTTGCACAACTAATTATAGAGAAAATAATGTTTTTGTGGCAAATTTCATCCTATCACCATCTGCTACATATTGAAAAACAGGTTTTTAATCCAGAAGGTGCTTTTACTTGGAATGATGACAAATGAATCTGTATCTTTATTAGACAACATATAAATTACGTTACAGCCTTAATATATTTGAATATGATTTTTTCTCTCTTGCTAGCCTAGAATCCCTGCTGACTTTAAGTACATTACAACCAAAATACCTCTGGAAATCACACTCAGCACATATCATACAATATACAGTATTGCAAAACACAGTCTGTTCCTAGAGATTCTCATATGAAATACTTCCTAAAATTTGGTTTTGAACTACAGGAATTGACGTTTTCACATGAAGTGAGGCACTTAATGAGTGTCTCAGTTCTGAGCAGTTTTAATGCCTCAAAAGATTTTTATCTTTAAAAAAATGTTTTCCATCCTTCCCTGAAGTCTGTGTTTCCATCTTCCCTGGAGATGATTGTTATGTTTAGGGATGAAATGACACTTGTACCTGTCCAACTTTCTGATTCAACAAGTAATATTCAATGTAATCCATCTACTGTCTGTAGGATAGTGCTCCCACTCTTTTCTTTCTTCTTTCTTTTATTAACAACTAAACAATAATACAAATCAATTTTTAAAGAATTGGCTACTTGGGATACATTTTGCATAGTTTTTCCAGATGATGCTGGGATTTCAGGCTGGAACTTCCCCAGCTTCAAGCTGATGAAGAACTGTGCTCCTCAGAATGTGAACCTGCACTGTCCTGTTTCATTCTGGAGGTAATTTCCAGCTCAAGATCTTTGGGGGGAGGCCAAGGAGGAAAACTCTAAGAAAGAAGACTATTTTAAATGCTAGAGATAATAATATTCTGCTCAACTTGTGAAACCACGTGCTTAAAAATGTGTTAAGACATGCTTAATTTAAAAGTGGAAGAGAGAATCCTACTTGAGCCTGATAAGGCCTGAAGTCTTTATCAGCAACATTGCTGGTAAAGAGCTCTGGGATGGAAAGGATTAACTCACTTGCTTCATTTCAAGCCAACTAAGCTTGCAAAAGAGCCCTCAAGAGAATCCAATCACATAACTGTGTACTGGACTTGTGTCAGCTGTGCCACATGTCAGGCACCTGCAGCATTCGCCCGGGCAGCACAGCTAGAATCAAAGGGATGCTGCAGAGATTATATTTTGTCATGATCTGCTCGAAACATTGGCTTAGCATTTCAAGTGCATTGATCCTACATTCTAGAGTGGCTGCTTTCCTTCTTATTCAAGACAAATTTAAGGAAAAAAAATCTAGGTATGCATTTTAATGTAAGATGAATTAACCACCTGAAACATTAACCTTTGATAAAGCATCCAAAAGAATTTAAACTATGTGGTCCAAGGATTTCAGGATAATAATTAAAAAATGCCACAAACCTAAGGTCTGGTCCATCCACTTTCTTATTCCAATCTCAAAAGAAGATATAGGTCTTCTCATCCAGCTGTTGTATCCATATATTTTTAATTTTTTGACATGTCCCTTACCCCTGCCCTTCATGGAATAGAATAAACTCTTAGACATGCTCATGTCCGTGCTACCTCAGCTACTGTTAAAAATTAACTCTGTAACAGGTTCTCAAGGTCACTTTCTGTATCCCTGCTAGAATGTACAATATCAGAAAAGCAAGAATGATGCTAGGGATTTAAACTTATAGAATATGAAGTAGGAAAAAACAGTTCAATGCTCTTAATAAACAGAACAGATTCTGTGATAAGATGAAGGCAGAAGTTCACAGAAATTTCTTTTTGACTAGAGAAAAATGTTTTTTCTACCTGTAATTTTGGAGCTTCCTGAGTCACAAACATGAGAGAAACATATCAGGCACCTCAGAGATTCTCCAGATTATTAGAGGGACTGCATTAGTTCCATTGACCATAACCTCTTCTGATTATGGGGTTTGGGAGAAAGGCTTTCCACTAATTTCCTCTAATTTCCACTATTAATCCTTTATTAATGATTGCACTGACCTTCTGTCATGACAGCTAGATAAATAAAAAATTAATTTAGATATTGATCAGCTGAATAAGATCTAAAGTATTGTATTGGCACTGCACCAAAGAGCATCAGCTGAGAAATTGCATAACATAATAAAATTGTCAGAAATAAAAACATTCCATCACAATTCATCTAGAATTACTCTGGGTTTTTAAAGGACAATTATGTCTAAGAAAAAGAAAGAAAGAAAAAAAATCTCAGACATATTAATCCCATTATCTGGGAAAAAGATTAAAGAATGTGGAAAGCAATCATAAAACGTTGCAAAAATTTTGGTAAAAATTGCCTAATAGAGGTAATATAGAGAAATTAAAATCAGTCTACACTTGATTTAGCATATATACTTATTGTTAAATCTCTTGCATTTAGAAAAACCTGTTCTTTGTAAATTCCAGTCCCCTCCAGCTCCATAAAAGATTTTCTACTTACTTAGGGGGGCAAGTACAGTTTTCTTATAAGTTTCATCTACCCCTTAGGTTTCAATCTCTTTCAGAAGCTTTACAATTTTAAGATCACAGACGGAATATCATGAGGCAATTTGGCAAAAATAAAAAAAGACATCAGCTGTAATACTTGCATAAGGAAGTGTTATAAAAGTAAATTGTTCCAAAGACGTTGTGAAGAGTTTGCATTTATGCAGCAAGAATGAAATAGGGAAACTTTTTTGTGGTACAAATTTTCATTGTTTATTTTAATGATAATCATTGCTGTTGTTACTATCATTATTATCTTGTTAGTCTTTATTCACTTAAGGAGTATATGCAAAGCAAAGTGGACAAAAATAATTTCCCCAGGCTTTAACCATGTCTTCAGTAAAGTTAGCAATCCTTTTGAAATTGACCTCACTGCTATCAAAAATTACGAAACTGTGGGCAGTCTTCACTTATGTCACATAGATAAGAAAGAAAAGAGAGAGGAGCAGAAAAGGAGTTACAAGTTTCTGGCTTATGATTCTATTCTATTCTATTCTATTCTATTCTATTCTATTCTATTCTATTCTATTCTATTCTATTCTATTCTATTCTATTCTATTCTATTCTATTCTATTTTCACACACTCTGGGAAGCTATATCTATGTTCTTTGGAGCAAAATCACACAGTTGCAGAGAAAAACAACAAGGCTGGAGAAGGTTCTGGGATGTAATGCCTATGAGGAGTGGCTGAGGAAGAGGGGGTTGTTCAGACTAGAGACTTTTTTTTCAAAAGTTCAATTGGCAAATAATTTTTAAAGCCAGGTTTGGAAAGGTATTTATCTGGAAAGAGACAGAAATTTTGTGAGTCACTAGGACTCATACAAGAGTTGTATGCTTCACATTTTATAAACAACCCCTAAATGCATTTTGTGCAGTTTTAATGAGAAGATATTACTGGGACTAATTCTAAAAAGCACACCACCCCCCCCCCCGCCCTTTTATCTCAGATTAGCCCAATTGAGAAAACCCAATGTCAGATGATCTCATCTTTACAACTGCAGAAAATATACAGTCCAGATTTTCCTGTCCTATATGTGCATGCATGAGGGATTATATATGAAAAAAATTCTGTACGCTTATAATATAATATTGAATGCCTTTCAGTGATATATTTCTTTTAAAGTCAAAGAGGATCTTCTTCAATCTCAAAAACACTTTTTATGTTCAACAGTGTGTGCCATAAACACATAATGACTTTATTTTTCTCCCTCAGCTTTCTCTTGTAGGAGTGTCTGTATGCTCATCTGAGGATGCAATAATTTATGTCATAAATATTGTGCAATGCATCTACAGGATAACTGGAAGGTTACATTTTCCTTTTTTTTTCAGCAAATGGATAACTTGAATTATTAAAGGACCTAAAAGCCTGAGTTCTGAAATAAAATATTTATGTGTATATTTAAAAATATCACTAGTCCAAATGACAATAATTCTGACATCTCCTGTATTTAAAAAACGTTCACCAAAACATTATGTCCTATGGCTCTATCTCCCAACAATTTTAACTCTAATATTTCTTATTAAAGTGATGTATATCATAATGAATTTTTCCCTACCTGTTCAAAACTTCAACAAGGAAATCTTTAAAGAGGAAATTTATTAAACTATGCCTTTCACAATCGTTTCTCTGAAGGGGAAAAAGGAATGTGCTGTAGGCTTCTCTTTATTCCACAAGATGGAGCTCAATGCCTGTACTACAGCTCTGCAACACCTGGAGATGTGGCTTTTGTTCTTTTGTCATTCTCTGATGGGAATAAGCGACAACCAGAATAAATAGTGTGATGAAAATAGTCGTCTATTTATAGATGACAGAAATGTCTGCAGAAAACAGTGTTGTGATCCTACTGCGATGCATCCAAGTACACACTTTTTAAAATTAAGATTTCAAGATAAAATGCTACTTTATTGGAGTAGCAATATATTATTAAAGAGATGACATTTAGATCCAGAGTTCAGCACTTATATAATAGAACAACACAGTGATTTGCCATACAGGGAGTTTTATGCTTGGTAAATATAATCATGGCATCTTTGATACAAAAAAAAGGAACTTGACTCTTCACAGAAAACTGAAGTCCAGAATATGCATCACATCCTCTAACATATATCAACTAGATTTTTTCTCTGAATATCATGTTTCATTAAGATATACTGAAGGGTTACCAGATTATTCTGCACACACAAATCAAAGTGTTCTTTCACAGCAACATCTGAGAACCACAGAAAGCACATTTGGCTGGCAAGGACCTCTAGAGTTTATCTAGTCCACATGCTACAGCAAATCAGATCAGGGACAGTTTCATATAGCTCTGGTTATTTTTAATAATGTGTCTAGCTTTCTGAAAAGTGATGACAATCTGTAATCCTTGGCTGTTCAATTTAAAATATGAGGCTTTGTATTCCCAGTATTTGAATGTAACATTTTAGTGGAAACAACCATCTTTCTGTTACAGGGTGAAGTGTTGGCACACTGTGAATTACTGAGCACATGTGAAATGTGTGAAGCAGATCAAACTGAGATGGAAAGCTTTTAGATTTCATTAAAGGACACATCTGAAAGCCTCTCCAATGATGTATGCTGCTCCGGTATCTCTTCAGTGCAAAGAATCACATAGACAAGAAGGTTTTTTAGTCTTGACAATTGTGCCAGAACATCAGAACAGCTTTAGAATCCAGAAACCTCATTCAACTGTCATACGACTAAGGCAACCTCATTCCACATTTTGACTAATTTTGCAAGTTTTATGTGCCTTTAGAAAATTTTAATGCATTCCCAATTGTTGGATTACCAATTACTTTTTGCTTCTGTGAGCACAGTGGGTGAGATCCAGAAAAATTCAGATTCCAGAAGCACAGAAAAAAAATAAACTGTCAATGTTTTGTTTTCCATGAAAGCTTTGATGGCTCACAGATGCAGCAGCAATGTCTACCTATTCCACACTATTTTTGTACATCTCTCACGTTATTCACATCCATGTTCAGAATAAATATACCATGTAAACTTCTCACACTGCAGTACTATACCCACAGCCTTTGTATTTATACAGACTCAAGAACTTAAGGTTTTTTTCTGTTTTTCTTTGTTGTTCTCCTTTTCAAACTAGTACCAAATCCAGACTCCCACAGCCATATTTTTTCAACCAGCTCTCTGATATACTCCTTAACAAGTACCAACCTGCATGCCTATTATTCCCATCATACTTATCTATCCTCCTCAAAACCTTCACAACTCGTGGCTGTTTTGTCATTTCTATGGCCATTTCTATTGTTATCCTTTTTCATTCTCTGGGACACTTCCTCCATTCTTAGAATAAAATATAATAAAATAAAATGGAACAAAAAATACAGACACTCACGACACTTTTGCTCACATACAATCTTCTGATTTATGGAAACCTGAAATACTTTATCTTTCCATTTCACCTACTCACTGTAGACCAGACCAGGTTGTTGGTACTGTGACACTCCCCTCATCATTCCCTGCAAACCCTCTCAATTCTCCTTTCATTTTCAGAAGGAAAAAGAGGAAGTCTCTTCTTTTCTTTACAGCTGCTACCATGTCCTATCACTGCCAATCATCTCACTACATTTCAGCTTTCCTCTCTAATTTCAGCCTCAATCTCCCTGCTTCCCTCAGCATCCTGCACTTTTCCTTGGCTTCTTTGTTAAATGATCCATTTGATCACTTTCACTTCCTTTTCCCTGATGCTTTACTTCAGCTCTCTGACTTGCCAAAATGTTCGTCCTTTACATTTCATACTTTCATTAAGCATCTCTCTTTTTCTGCCTGACTTTTCTCTTGCTGTGTTTTTCTCATTTTAGCTACGAGCTTTTCTGTCTCATCACTGATCATCAGGCTTCACCATCTTCCCTTGTGACATTGTGACAATTCCTTTTGACAGCACTGATATGTGCCTTATGATTACATCCTGCTGGATTTTTCTTTTTCATTTGCTGGGATGGCACTGATGGGCATTTTTTGAATATGCCTATTCATTTAGGTTCTTCAAAATAGGCCCCCTCTTTCAACTCCAGAGTTCAGAAAAGAGTGTGCTCACTTGGAATACATGAAACTTTTTTTCAATTGTTTCTTTTCATGTTTATATAGGTAATTCTCTTCCCTTTTCCTTAGAAGTCAGATTCTGGAAAGAATGATATTTTCAATTCAAATGAAAAATATTGTGCAGACAATTGTTTACAGCTTCTGGCCTTGATGTATGCACTATTCAATGGTGAAAAGGTTATTAGATCAAAGAAATAAATTTTCCTTAATACTCAGGTGAGTATCCCACTTTGGGGATTACACAGCATTTTTTTTCCTGGCTTTCTCACATCTGCAGTGGTTTATTTAATTTCCCAATGCTAAGTTGAATAACCCTGAAATGTACATGGTGATATAGTCTATAAATTAAACCAGCACACCACCAAACACTTTGTTCTGTTTTGCTTTGTGAAATGCTTAATGAGATAATTAGAAATTTTCCAGAGAAAGTGAGAAATCTGGGTACATAATAACTCAAGAGAGAAAGGAAATAAATGAAGGACTCATTCGTGCATAATGGGATAAAAGGGAGTCCTGAACTGAGTAATACTGTCCTTAGATTCCTAATTCTCAGGCAATGTTATAGTGAGCTAGACTCTGTTCAACTTATTGCACTAAGTGGGTGCCATAAAGTGAAGAAGTCAAATGTTTTTTGTCAATCTGAAATTTCACTTTTGAGACTGCAAACTTCTTCCAAAGAGAGAAATTCCTCAAAAGACATAGCTGAAGGTGGTATCTGATTGCTTTCATGTGTGGTTAATAAAAGAAAAAATTATATTATGAACATTGAAAAATAAGAATAGGGATCCATTATCTTATAGTGAGGACTGGAATAGACTCTGAGCCATCTAGTCAGCAAGGGTTCATAGTGCTGCTGCTGCTTCTTCACTACACCTGCCTAAGTTGCATTTGATACTGTTCATACTGTCACATAACTGGCATATTTGCTTGATATGGGAAGCCATGACTAAAAGAAAAGGAAAATCGATATTAGATATTATATCAAGATAGTCTAAGTATCCTTTTAATACATTATATCCATGCTTTTAAAGTGAAAGGAAAATAGACTTACCCAATGGAACAAGTGAGAAGAAAATTATTGAAGCAAGCAGTAAATTAAGCCCATATTTGCCTATATAGTATTGGTTACCTTAACACCTGCAAAACTCTTATGATGTGTGTGGTTTGACTGTACACTCTTGTCTGGATTAGTCACTTTTCTTGTAGTCATAATAAACCTAGGATTCCAAATAGTGGCAGAATGAAAAATAATTTGATTTTTTCACTTTTTCTCTCTCTTGAGTTGTCTTTTTGTGATTTTTTTTTCTCAAAGCCCAGAAGCATCAGAGATGGAATAAAAGGGTTTGAAATGGCTTGTTTGTGATTCTTGGTATTTCTTTCATTACTAAATACAAATTGAATTTTGACATGTCTTGATACAAACAGAAAGATTCTCAACTCTATGGCAAAGATTTTAGTCATGAGTGGAATTAGACATCTCTTAAATGGAAGAAGGATTGTTTGGAGGCAACTCAGTAGCAGATATGTTTGCATCTCACATTCCTGCATCAAACTCTAACTTGTCTTAATTCCATTTCATATTCACCAAAGCAAAACAAACAAGCAAAAGATGTCTTTGGCAGCACGTCTTAGCTTTAGTTGATACCTAGGCAGTGCAGTGAAAAACTGTATTAGGCACAGGACTGAACAGAGACCACCTTCAGTCCTTTGGTATTCTGTCTCATGAGCACACTCAGATTTTGTTTTGCCTGAAGTATTGATCACATCTGTTCCTGCACTCATGCAAAGCACTGACTTGGTGGAAAGAGTGGAGGAAGGCACAGGAGAGGAAGAGGCAGAGGGTGCAGTCCTTACTGCAGGTGCCTCAGCTTTATAGAGATACCCCACTATTATGGTGTTTTAACAGCATGACAGCTCCCCACCATTTTTCACCCAGTAAGATGTTGTCTCAGAATTAATTTGATTAACAAGCACATACTAAGATCCTCCTACAGCTGAAACACTCCAAAATGGTGGTGACTGCTTGCTTTACTCATTAGATTCATAATGCCTCAAGGTGTGCCCTTTGATACAGTTTTATAGTTCTCAGCAGGTCTCCAACTGCTTTTGTTACAACTGTATGAATAAAAATGAGCAGAAACCACAATGAATGACCTTGCTCTTGGTCACTGTTTATAATGACTTTATATGCTTGAAAAAATTCAGAATCATTCACTGTTGAACTTAAACCACACGACAGAAAAAGGCAGAGGGTGGAAAAAAGGGGAAAAAAACTGGCATTTCATTCCTTTTGATGTGAAAGGGACTCTCTGTTCCAAAGTTACCAAAGTCACAACAGTCAAGATGATAATTACAAATTTTAAATGAGTATTCTGAAATTAAAACGAAATTAAAAACCCCTAATAAATTGTGCCACTGCTTTCAGAAACACTGTAGGGAATTCAAAAGGTGTAGAAACTTTTTGAAGATTGATATATTTATATTCTAATATGGTAATAACCCTTCCCTTCCCTTCCCTTCCCTTCCCTTCCCTTCCCTTCCCTTCCCTTCCCTTCCCCTTCCCTTCCCTTCCCTTCCCTTCCCTTCCCTTCCCTTCCCTTCCCTTCCCTGAAACTTCCCCTGAAACTTCCCTTCCCTTCCCTTCCCTTCCCTTCCCTTCCCTTCCCTTCCCTTCCCTTCCCTTCCCTTCCCTTCCCTTCCCTTCCCTTCCCTTCCCTTCCCCTTCCCTTCCCTTCCCTTCCCTTCCCTTCCCTTCCCTTCCCTTCCCTTCCCTTCCCCTTCCCTCTTCCCTTCCCTTCCCTTCCCTTCCCTTCCCTTCCTTCCCTTCCCTTCCCTGAAACTTCCCTGAAACTTCCCCTGAAACTTCCCTGAAACTTCCCCTTCCCTGAAACTTCCCTGAAACTTCCCCGAAACTTCCCTTCCCTGAAACTTCCCTTCCCTTCCCTTCCCTGAAACTTCCCTTCCCTGAAACTTCCCTTCCCTGAAACTTCCCTGAAACTTCCCCTGAAACTTCCCCTGAAACTTCCCCTTCCCTGAAACTTCCCTTCCCTGAAACTTCCCTTCCCTTCCCTGAAACTTCCTTTCCCTGAAACTTCCCTGAAACTTCCCTGAAACTTCCCTGAAACTTCCCTGAAACTTCCCTTTCCCTGAAACTTCCCTGAAACTTCCCTGAAACTTCCCTGAAACTTCCCTCCACCCTTCTTGTCAAAGCTGGGCTGTTCAGAAATTCTGGCACCAAACTGTCTCATGGCTGGAGTTATGCCACAGAACCCAGAAAAAATTCTAGTCACCGCAAGGAAATATTAAGATGTTTTTCACCCTAGCTCATCTTTTAGCCCTCAGACAGCCAAACAGCTGAAAACACAAGGCTTCCTCTACTGTGTGTGCAACACCAAGGTCACCTTTTTTCCTACTGTGAATCCTATGAGTGAGATGAAGAAAGATAAATAGAAACATACACGAATGAGTAAAGAAAAAATTATTAAGGAATTTTACAGTTTATGCAAACATATAATGAATATTGATATTTCTGTGTGAAGGAAACAGAAAATTCCTTCTTGGTTTTATTGGACGTAGGTTTCTTGCTTCTCAGGAACTCAACATATGTGAATCAGGGCTTTTTTTGTTTGTGCTTCTAATTTACTTTTAAATGTAGATTTTCTATGGGGCAGGGACAGGCAGTTGTATGGAGGATGTGAGGTAAATTGAAGTCTTATATATAATGAACGAAGAACAGATTTTAAAAAATATTTTGATGTTTAAATGTTATAGATTTACCTATTTGAATGGAAATCAAATGCACAAACACCTTTGGAAATCTGTCCCAAAAATATAGTGTATAATCAGGCATAGCTAAGAGGAATGAATTAAGAGATTTGCATGATTAAATTCTCAGTTGTTGTTAAACTGAGCATTATGGCAGCCAAGTTCATTCTTAATGAACCTGGGATTTAAAATACAAAGGGGAAACATAGAGAAAAAGAAAATAATATGTTAAAGGAAAAATAATTACTGACACACAAACTCAGTACTCAGTTTGATTTGAGGCATGACCTGCCTAACCTCCTAAACTTCCTTTCTGCCCATTGGTTCCTTAGGCAGCACAGGCATCAGGCAGCCAGGCTGGATAACTCTGGCACAGCAGCCAGCCTGTAAGCCAGCATGGCAAAAGGTGGGATGTGCTCCAGCCAGTGCTAGTCCCAGGTTTCATAATTGTTTAGAAAGAAATGCAGAGCTTCCTCATACTTTGTTCTTAGTAAATGCTAATGTATCTTCAGATCTCATTTGAAAATAATGCATCTCCTCCATAACCATATCCAATTAACTACTCCATTTTTCAGTGTCACTGAGTTTTTTTATTGGTTTATTGTTATGCTTCCTATAGGATATATATTTCATTCTTTATAAAACTTCCTTATGTTAACTTTTATTTTTCTTATATAATTTCCTTCACAGTTTTTCCTCCTTTCTCTCATGCAAAGATCTTTCCCTCACCCTTTTATTTCTCTACCTCTCAAACTCTTGTCCTTTATTCTGCTATTGCATTTTCATACTCTTTTCCTTTCTTTTTCCCCCCAGTTCATTGATAGTTTCTGTTCCTCAGAAGCTGTCTAGAACCAAGGACCTGCCAAATACCTGTTTTCATAACTTCCATGCATATATATATATGTATGAATATATCTATATATCTATATATATGTCCTATACACCCTGCCTCAAGATAATTTGATTTCTCTATTCTCCATCTCCTTTTTCTGATGCTAATTAGAAATTGTACATTGTTTGATTAATTCTGTGATTAACTGATGTTTTAGAAACACAGTTACTTCTGAGATCCCTTGCCAGCAATTTAGGGAAAAGGTGTGACTGGGAAACTACTATTCAAGGGCACTTATATAGCTCATGTTAGTATTACCCTAAGTTTTCCTGTAAGACAGAGGACACAGATAATTCATGAGGCAAAATATGGAAATCAGATGGAATTCTGAAAATACTGGAATCTGAATAAAATTGTAAGAACATGTAGAATTTGTCCTCTTTTACAGTCAGAGAGACAACATTTGATCTGACAGCTATGTTAGTTCATGCACAAATTCTTATTTTCTTGTTATAGGAACTTATTAACAGATTAGTTTCTTACCATAGAGTTTCTTATTCATTGAAGGAATATCTACAGAGGGTTTAAATTTTTCATGATTTTAAAATAAGAAGACATGAAGCTCCATGTCTTTCCTCCTCAGAGTTATTTATGTCTATGTATACATCTGTTCTTTTTTCTGTAATGTAAATTGTTTGCTACAGTACAAATGCAGACATTTAACTCCCCATCACTTAATTAGGAATTCATGGTATTGGTAATTAATGCATTAATCGACTTTTTTGTCAATTTATCTCATGCAATTCAACATTTATGATCCAAGACATTAGTAATATCACCTCACCCCTAGGAATATGCCAATTTAACCCCTGCCAGCATGGGTTGGTTTCAAAAACTATTAAAAAGAAAAGCATTAAGAAGAATTTCTCATGCACTTGGTTTATAATAGGATTTGGTGCCATTTAAGAAAAGCTCAAATATGTAATTATTCAATTACAGTAATATATTTAATTATATTCCTAAAACCTAACTCTTTTAGGTTAGACAAGAGAGTCCATAAAGGTAACAGCATTATTGTCAGGGAACAAAAGATCCTAATACTCTTCACAATTATTGCCATTTCAGAATGGTTCAAATTAGATTCCAGACTGATGAAAATCACTATTTCAAAAAAATAGATCTATACAGGGGAGGTAAGAGTAGAGTAGCCATCTGACAGAAATTACTTTCCTGCATTCCATTATTTGTCACAAAAGAGTATATTCTTGGAAGCTACTTGGAAGAAATTTAAGGCCAAAAGGGTACTAAAAAAAAAATCTCTTCTACTTCATAATTAGATGAAAAGCTACAAATCAAAGTATTCAATATGCTAATACTTAACTGGCATTTTTAGTTCACAACAGCAAAATGTTGCAAAGCAAATATGGAATAATCACATTTTATACCACTGTAGTTCCAATACTTTAATATTTTATTATTTTATAAGCCCACTGAGCCCTCACTCTTTCACCTGTTAAATCTCTTTGAACATATGTGCTTTGAGACAAGAAGAAAACAGGCATATGAGAACACTTCAAGCAGAAAAGCTCATTTGGAGCCACAATTAGATGCATACACTTTTAATTGGGATGATGATGATTAGAAATGTTTGCATTGAAAAAAGCATTTATGAAAAATGTATTGAATCTTTGACTTAGACCTTATCTGCTGGCATAGCTGTGACCTTTAGATGGTTTTTAGAGCCTGTGCATATATTATCAGTACAGTCTTTGATCATGTTACCAGAAAGGCTTTTAAGGAAGATCAAAGAGATGGCACCATAAGTGGTGACCAAGGATGCACGTATGCCTCAAACACACACTGAAGGCATCTAAACTATCTCTGATGTGCTTATCTGGATGGATACAGGGGATTCAAAACTGGAGCAGTATCACTGGTTTGATTTCCAGACTTCTGTGACTTAATTGAGTAATGCAGGAGGCTCTCTGAAGGCTGAACACAGATATTAGCTCAGTGACCTACACAAACTTCACAACAAAACTCGAGGTAAACCAGCACACAAGTTCAGAAGTAAGCCATTATTTATTGATTATTTCTATAGTTGCATTTTATCCAGCTAGGCACCTTTGAACTAGATACTCATTAACAAATCACCAAAACATTGGTAGTGGAAATACTGGAATATCTTACTCACTGGTGTAAGCAAGTACTTGAAATTACACAGTATTTACAGGATGCCAAAATCAGGACAGTTGCTCATCTCAGAAAGGTAGGAAATATTTGATTTTGGTCTCTCAATGCCTTTTTGAGATTCCTGTAAGACTGCCTATTTAACTTCAGTTTTCTGTGTGCTTGTTTCATCCTATTTCACTTAGTATCTACTTTCCTTCTTACAATTATAACAGAATCTTTCATTCTTCTGAAGAGTACTCGACATTCAGAATGAAAATTCATTTTTTCCCCTCAAGATTAGTCAAGAATTGGATAAACATGTTGACATAAAACAGGGAACACTATGTACTTACATTTTATTTTCAGCCTTCTATTTTCCAGTAATTATTTGCCAACGAATTGGCATTTTATGCAACAACATAGCATAAGTTTTTAACCTTAGAGTAATACTGATACAAATATTTATATATTAAGCATCAAGCTTATCTTGCAACATAGAGATGTTTCAATGTAAACCATTGAAATGTCTTTTTCTGGGAGGATAGGATAGGAGGTGGCACGTAAACTAAAGAAAAGTAAACAGTAACAGAAAAATGAAACCTTTTTAATACCCAAGAAACAAATAGCTTTTCCCTAGTTCTGAAATGTATCTCACAATTATCTGCTCCCCTGTGTAAATGGCTCAGTATTTTAAATAAAATTAACAATTTCCTCCTTTGACAACATTTCTCTCCTTTGATCAGTGATTTATATGAAATTGAACTTTTTCATTTCCAGTGTACCATGCTGTCATTAATGCTTCTCGGGAAAACGTTTGATCTTCATGAGAACATCCTGTGGTTTGAAAATAATGGCCTTGAATTAAATAACGAAAGCAGAGCCATATCCAAAAGTGTGCACAACAATGTGCTTTTACCTCCAGGCAATGTCACATTAGTTGCTCTGTGCTCAGCAGGAACTGAAGGCTTATACAACATATTTGCTTTGAAAATTTCACAGATAACATTAATTTGGAAAACTGCTAGTAACCGTGCAGGAGGGCAATAACAGAACTAGAGCAAATGGCATACTTAAGTAAGCAAACAAACATATTTTAAAAAATAAATAGCCCTATTTTTCTGTTCCCACTAGATTATATGTTTGGATCTGCATCTGCTTTGGCCAATAATTTATACTGACTTCTAACTCCGACATTTTTGTTATTCCATGGAGGAAAATCTTCCAAAATATATTCTTCTGAGAAACCCTTGCTGCATATCTTCTTCATTAGAACCATTGCTAAATCATTGTTCCTTCCTTCAAAAATCATCTTTCCACTGATTCCAATACACATCATGATTTTCAGGATTCATTTTCTGTAAGTATCATGGATGTTTATCATACTGGCAAAATGCAATGGAAGTTAAATGTGAATACTACCTAGGCATGCATATGGAAAGTACTGCCTATTTTAATGTAGCAATCACAGCTCAGAAGGAAAGATGCCACATCAGTAATTCATGAACAAATCACAAACAGAAAAAAATATATCTGAGAAAACTGTGATCTGCTAATGTGTGTTGCAGGATCAGTCTGAGAGTCTGAACTTGAATGAGTGAATGATGGACTGGGAATGTTTATTTCAATTTCTGTCCAGTTCCTTTTCAGCTGCCTGACAATCTTACTGTGCCACACATTTTATCACGGTTATTTAGCTGGCTTTTGACAAGATACATGCTACGAAAGGAAGAGTCTTGTTCCACTTTGTTAAAAGCAGTTTCTGAACCTAGAGATAAAAAATTTTTAAATAATGTTTTTAAAAAATAATTTCTTTAGAGTTTTCAATAAGCCACATAATTGTAATAATTTATGATTTTTCATTTTCTCAGGATGTCTCCTTTAATATTTCTGTAACATTTGTTGATAATAGTATGATGGGAATGAGCCAGAGAAGGGGCCTGGCACAAAGCATCTTCCAGCTTTGTATTTCCAATTGCAAAGATTGAAGATCAACAAATTAATGACGTGACACAGTATGACAAGTCCTTTCTTCAGACGTATTCTTGCAGAGTTGCTGCTTACATTTCCTTGTTTTTACCACTCTGTCCATCATGTCCAAGACTGCTACATCAGATTACAGTAGATATTTCAGAGAGTCTTTTATTCCTTCCATCATATTGTCTCATAAATGTATTTTTCTATAATTGACAAATATGGGATGACACTATATTTGAGAAGCACAGTAATTCTTTTTAGATTTGTAGGAATACATGAAGAGTCATTCAAGAAATACTTAAAAATACAGAAAGTTATTTGCAACAATTGTTACAAGAAAACTTAGGAGAAAACACATTATTGTAATTTTAAAAATTGTGGATTTAACAAGTATTTTTTGGGTGAGGTGTTTATATGTTGTTGTAGTTTTTAAGGTGACTGTAATGCCCTGTAAGTAAATATTCAGGGTATGAATCATCTTTTCCACATAATTTTGACTATACTCTTCAACAATTCTCTTTGTTATGTGGAAATCAGCTTAATGACTGTGCTGTCACAGATATCAGATAACATTAAATCCTAGCATTGTCTTAGTATTGAACACTGCCTGCACAACTTTTGAAAGAAACAATCAGATTAAGAAAAAACAAAAAGGTTCAGATCAGTCATGGAACTGAATAAAATTTATCCGCAGACCTAAAACATATACATGAGGCCACAAAGTTTTTAAAGGATTCTTTCCAATATCATAAAAACATTTAATTCTTAAATTCTACTGATTCTTTTTGTGAAATAAATACTATCAGGAACACTCAGTTCCAGTTTTGTACATTAATGACCACCTTGAAAAGCAGTCTTCATCTAAATTTAGATACCTAGCTTAGATACTGTAGGAGAACAAAGTTCTTAAATAATACTTTTTCTATTTCTCTGTGCCAGAAAGCTAAGAAAATTCCCAATATTTTATATTTTTATTTATTTTCTTACAATGAAAATTCAATTAAGTGGTTTCTCCTAGAAGGGTTTTCACCTGGCAATTTGAGGGAAAGAGAGAGAGATTGAGAGTTCCTTTAAATTTCCTAAGGGTTCTTAAAGTTGGAGGCATTGCTCATATCTATTTTCACATATAGGCTGGATTGACCTTGGCTGGATGCCAGGTGCCCAGATGGTAAAATACAGGTGTTTTACCAATCACCCTCCATCAAAAAGGACAAGAGGAAAAAAGTGTCATTAAAAGTTTGTGAGAGAAGATAAGGACAGGGAGACAACTTACCAATTGCCATCAAGGACAGACTTGAATTAGGGAGAGAAACGTATTTTATTTCAAGTAATTGCAACAAAATAGGGTGGTGAGAATTAAAACTAAATTAAAAGCACCTTTTCCCCACCCCTCCCTTCCTTCCAAGCTCAGCTCCATTCTGACTCTTCTACCTCCTGAGCAGTGCTGGGGCATGGGGTTGCAGACAGTTCCTACCACTGTGTCTATGACTCTTCCTCATCACACTCAGGCTGCATTCTTCAAGAAGTGCACCAGAATGGGTCCTTTCCATGGGGTGCAATCCTACAGGAACAGGCTGATCCAGTGTAGGATCCTGCAGGTACTGCAGGTGGGTATCTGCTTCACCTTGGGCCTCCTTGGGCTGCAGGGGGGCAGCCTTACCACAGCCTGCACCCACTCTGCAAGGGAATCTCTGCACCTCCTCCCCCTCCTTCTTCATGGCTCCCAGTGTCTCCAAGGCAGTCTCTCTCACATAGTCTCACTCCTCTCTCCCAGATGTTTTGGCACAATCTTTTTACCCTATCTTAAATGCATTATCACAGAGATGCTACCCATGCTGCTGAGACTCAGCTTCAGCCAGCAGGGCATCTTTCTAGGAGCCAGCTGGAATTCACTCTGTCCAACTTGGGGGCATCTTCTGGTGTCATTTCAAAGAAGCCACATCTGCCATCCCCAGTGTTACCACAATCCAGCCACATAAACCCAATACAATACTTAAATCCAAGAGTACGTTTTTTTTTGCATTTTATTTTTTCTAGTGAATTTTTTTTAAAAGTAATCATATTTGCTATTTTCACTTTATATTAACTCTTGATTGGTCAGAAAATGTTGAAAATATCTTTTGCATTATAATATTTGTCACTTGAATCTGAATGATAAAAATACAATAATTTGGGGGCAAGATAAGTTTTAGGTTTAATTTTGGAAAAAAAGACTGCAAATAATATTGGAATGGAATGCATGGGAAGTAAATGTTGAATGTCAAATCAAATTAATGACATACTCAGGAAAACTAAAAAGAGATACACTGTAAATTTGCTAATTCCTAATTTTTACAACAAATTATTAGTGCTCAGAGGAAAGGAAAAAGTGAGTGACAGCAACAGAAAATTGAGTCTGCAGGCTAGAAGTCAAATAATGAAGGAATAGTGGAGCAAGAATGGTAAACTGAACCGATGGTAAATACAAAGGGAATAGCAAAATTCAAGCTTTGCTTTTACAATAAAGGTTTTCCTTCTGCGCATTTTTTGTAGAGCTTTTAATTTTGTATACTAAGGAGATGGAAGACTCTAGAAATAGGAAAAAGGACAATATACTTCTGTGCAAAATATTGGACATTCCTGCAATCATGAATAATTGAAGTATAATGTACAACAGTATGGAGATGGCTATAGAATACTTTGAGAAACAAGAAAAACAAATTTTAGAATAGTGTATTGTCTCTCATCTGTTGTTGCTTTTCAATTACCTGCATCTGAATTCCAGCTGGAAATTCTTTATTACTCCTTTTTAACAAAATGTGCTTCTGTAGCAAAGCTTTGCACTAACCACCATTAATGCAGCAATATTTAATGTCATGAAAGGATTACAACTGGAGGACCAGAATTAAGGGATGATTTCTCTTTTATTTAGTTGTTTGGAAAGGGCAAAACTCCTATGTTTAGATTCTGATTTAGTGATTTCTTTAAAATTCAGGCAATACTTACTTACACATGGCTCGCAATACAAACTAGATAAGGTCCAGCTTTTTTCTCCTCATTTCCCATCTCTTTTTCACATTCCAATAAAAAACTTTGGTTTAGGCTAGTCCCTTTCTTGCTGATATAAAGAAAGACATGTAAAATTATTTTTGGTCTGATATGTGGCAAATAACCACAAGGAATATAAAATCAGTGCCTCTTACTTGCAAAAAGCCTAATAAATAAAACAACAGCTAAATACTATATCTACTATTAAAAATATTATACCAATAGGCAGATTTAATCTATTATGTATTTAGTATCAAAAGACCTATGAAAAATTACCCAATTTCATGATAGCTGGAAGTTATTAGTTATGTTACTAATTATATCAGATCACCATAAGCAGGCATTATGGCACACAGAACTAATGCAAACACCTTATTTTAAATCAAGTGCTTCTATGCCAATTTTCTAGATTTTAGCTTTATTTATTTCTTATTTGTGGCTTTTGCAAAAGTGGTTCAAGAGCTGAATTTATGCTCTATAACATCTGAAGTTCCACACAAGAAATGGCAAAATCAGTACACAACAGTAAAAAAGGTGACTTTAGCCCTCTTGCACAAAAGTGAATAGCATCTGCATCTGAAAAAGAAACTGATGGGAAGACAGATGGAAGAGTACCTCTCAGACTGGCTTTCCATCAGAGGGCAGTGGTGAAATTCACAGTCACAGAAGGCAGACAACCCTTTCATGGATCTACGAGTCAGGCAGACTAGATTCCCATTCATGTCAGCACATTTTCTCTTCCATAAAACATGAAGAAACAGTTAGATTCGGCTCTGATGCAAATTACAGGGAAAAAATGTCCAACCTGGGATTTATGTTCATTAGTATCTGTTTTTATTGCATCCTTGTATCTGTCTCCCAGAATGTTCAATACTTTCAGATATTCCTAGAAAAAAAAATAATTTTGATGTAAAGAACCTGCTGTTAATATGATAGTGCCTATTATATGATCTATGAAGATTTTAATTTTCACAGAAATACACTGTACTATAAATATTGCTGTAGATTGCAGATATCAATGGGTAACACAAAGAGTAATTTATTATGTTTAAAACCATTTTGGTAATTTCACCCAGGAAATAAGCTTGGAAATGTTAAGAGCTTCTTTAGGCAGATGATTTTTATAGCACAGTACACACTACATGCCAAAATGACCAGCATGAGCAATAGTACTCTTCTCTTGGACTGAGAGAACACTTCCAAAGCCATATAAATTAAAC
The DNA here is from genome assembly GCA_034336665.1 of Luscinia megarhynchos. Lineage (NCBI taxonomy): Eukaryota > Metazoa > Chordata > Aves > Passeriformes > Muscicapidae > Luscinia > Luscinia megarhynchos. Next base: position 47,784,677 of record JAPFBE010000002.1, on the reverse strand, counting down.
CAGACTATACTTGGAAGGGTTTAGCTTTAAATCACTCTCTGATTTACAGAGAAACGACTCTTTCCAGCATGAAAACTTACAGTTCTTTAACCACAGCTTTGAGAGACACTGTGAGACCATGCCACAGGCTAAATGGTCCAGAAGTTTTGTACCTCAGAAGCACAGGAACCACTTTGAGCAGTTTAAGGGATTTTTTTATAGTAGTTCTAGAAAAGTTATTTTTTAACCTCTGAATTACTCAGAACACCAAATTAAAAAAAAAAAAAAAAACATGTTTCCATTGTACCTTTATGTAATTTGAAGAATTTAATTTTGTTCCTTTATTTTGAGTTGACCTTGCCTGGTGTATCACACAATAAAATTGAAACACTTCATCTTCATTCCGCATGTAAGCATCACCCTCTGTTCAGAAAGGAAAAAAGATCAAGAGCCCTAATATTAGCTATGTTAGCTATATGAGAAGCAAAAATCAAATTTAGCTACAAAGAAATAATAGCTGCTGTCTCAAAGAAATGGCCGTTTCATTCTCTCATTCACTTGTTTGTCTCTCTGTGTCTTTCATACTTACAATTTAAAGGAAAATGTTAGATTCACCTGAAGATTAAGGGTCTTCATTTGTCTTCCAACTTCCAAACTAAGATCTCCCCCCTTTTTTGGATTTAGAGACAAAATCACCGAAAGGTTAAGAGAGGACCCTAAACCCAGTTTGAGTAACAGCCTAATAAATGTTTGGATCACACAATCTTATCAGGTTCTTAGCAATAAGATTCTAGTTTAATGAAGTTGAGGTCCGGAAATTGACCTTGTAAAATGGAGCACTCATGCAGAATAGAGAGATGGTGCAAATATTGACACAATCCATTTTCTCTTTTCTTTCTTTATTTTTTCTTTATTTTTTCTTTTTTGCTTTTTTTTTTTCTTTTTTACTTAAGTCTCTTTGCTTTAATGTGTACATTAATTAGCTCAGATCGAGTTTTCAGGTCAAGAAATCAAGATTTTTTTTAAAATCTAAAGATGAATGAGAAGAGCCAGAAGACTTTATAATTTTGTACAAAAATGCAAAGCAGTATCTGTAGTAAACTCCTACTAAACATATAGTATCTAAATTTCTAAAGGAAAACATACAAATATTTTAAACAAATTGATGTAATTGGCTGTTAATAAAGATGCAGTAGGAGCTAAAACTCTAAAAGGTTCTTTTCTTCTGGTGTTACAAAGTAGTAAATTTTATTCTTAGGCTTTATTTAAGTGTTTGTTTCTCATATACTGTCCAACATTATGTAGGGCTAGTGCTAGAGTTATTTTTAGTCTGGCTCAGCACAGCCATGAATATACTTTTATACTTACTCATAGTCCCTATCATATCCCATATAACTAAACCATGAAAGCAAAGAGCAACAAAATCTATAATGACTCCACCAAGAAGTCTGTATTGTAAAAGAATTATGTATGTCTAAAGAAAAAGCTGCCTCAGGAAAAGTGTGTAGGACTGGTAAAAGGCTTGTTTGTCTAAGTAGGAATAGAGACATTTGAATGAAGATTAATGTCTAGAACCAGAAACCAGACCTGGGTAATTCACAGCATCACTGTCAGTGATGATCCACAATGATCTCATAGGTTAAGAACACTGTTATGAAGATTTATAAACCAGCACTCCCTAAGGAGATTTAGTATTTTCACAGACAGAAGATGTTCATGCTTTGGGGATGCTGTAAGCAACATGGTTTGGTGCAATTCACCCATAACATATAGAGCATGTAACTTGGGACCAGGAGCTGCCCTCTGTGCTGGAGAGAGCTCCACTGGATCTACAAGAACTGTGAGCCCCTCAGCCAAGATGGTGATGCCCCTGGGAAATCATATTTAAGAAATGCCAAAATGCCTCTGCATCTTCCCCTGCAGCTGGTGCAGACACTAGAAAGGAGCAGACACCTACATTTGAGCTTGTAGAGAAATCCATGCTGGAGTGGGTTTACCCTGAAGGACTGCAGTCCATGAACAGGATCCACTATGGAGTAGAGGAGATGTGAGAAGAGGAAGAGTATAGAGTGACCACAACCCACTTCTCTATCTTACCACACCAGTCAAAGTATGACAGGTAGAGAAGCTAGGAATAGATATGTTAAGTTGAGCCTGGAAAGGAAATGGAACAGGGACGAGTGATGTTTTGATTTTTGTAATTTTTTTTCCCCCAAGTTGAGTCTGTTTTGCATGTGAAGGTAATTAACTAGTGATTTCCCTGTTTTTATCCTCAGCCATCTCCTTTTTCATCTCATTTTCTCCCCCTGACCTGTTGAGAAGAGGGAGTGAGAGAGTGTCTGGAGGGGGGTTTGACCTTCAGTCCACCCAGTGCAGGTAGGAAGTCACAGCTTTCAAGTCAATACCAGAGCAGAGGAGGGCACATAGTGCTAGGCTGGTGCCTACTCAGGGAGCTGCCCACCTCTAAATGAGACTGGTGCAAATATAAAACCTTTCATACATGAATAAACTGCTTGGCCATGTGATTTCTGTCGAAGATTTTCCAAATAATCTCACCCATGTTCTTGGACTCTTAACTGCAGAGTGACAGGGAGAGTTTTTCAGTGCAGCTGAATTCAGCAGCTGAAAGGTCCTGTTTACCATGTACACGCTTCTATCTTTTCCCTTGCAATCTTGAGCCCACAGGATGAGTTGGCTGACACATTCACTTGATAGAAAATTAATCCTCTCTTCCCTCCCACATGCTGAGAAGTGTACTTTCTGTCATCAGTGAGCTGAACCAACTCATCCTTCTGGGAAGCTGCATAAAGATAGATGATACAGAGGAAGAGGAGGAAAAAAGACTGGGCAACGTGTCAAAGTTACATCAGATTAGGTATGAAAGGAAAATGTACCTTGGTAAATGTCCCCAGAAATGTCTGGTGAACTTGCAGTTTAATATTTTGTGATTTTTTTTTTTCTTTCCTTCAAAATTAGTGTCTACGTGATATTTCTGTCTTTTTTCATATGTATTTGGAATGCAAATCTATCTGTAGATGAGATAAAAAGCCCATATCATTTGCTGCCTAAGGGTAGTAGTGAAACCACATTTGTCTATTCCTGCATTTACACTTGGAAATATTTGTCTTATTTATACGTCTTTCAGACCTAGTATTGCAGTAAGTACACAGGCAGACTTTTACATCTCCAAGTGGAGAGAAGAGTTACATCTGTCTGTAGCAGGTAGTAACTGGAATAAAACACCCTCTGGGATCCACTTTCATTGTTAAAAATGATGGATGGCCTCAGTGGATCCAGATTCCTTAGTAGATTACAAACTCTGTATGATGCTATCAGTGACTGTTCTAACTTGAAATGGGGTTAACTCTGGGAAAAATTTCATCCAAAGCAGTATATTAATAGTGAATTTTATAATTTAAGAAAATTAACCATTTATCTAGTTTATTTATGACTAGATTTTCTTCAAAAGAACTTTTCTGAATCAAATATAATTTGTTCTTATATCAATGATTGATACATCAAAGTATATTGAATCTTATTAAAATTTAATTCATTCTTTCCAGCAATAAAAGCACTAAGAGGTAATAAAAAAAATTGTCATTCCAAAAGCTGCTGATGTAGTTAGTCTGTTAGACATACATATGAACATTTATTTAAAGTAAAACTTAAAATTGAAAAAGAAGGATGGTGATATAGCACCTTTTTATTTTCCAACATTTTCTGGAAGAACTACTATCCTGAAATTTAAAATTAGGGGCCCTGGTTTGTTAGCTGGAGTTTCATTTACGCCTCTGGAAGGGCATTGCCTGTGAGAATACCAAAGCTTCTTGGATGAATAAAGGATCTGGCTGGAATGGCCATGGATACTAAGTCTTTTAAAGTGGTGGGATTTTCTAAGGATCAGGAAATTATTGCTTTTCTCAAATGAATAAAGAATTCATAAATCAGGGAGGGTAGAGAAACAGGTTAAGTTTCCTGATGTCATGTTGTCATCTAATACCATTATGCACCTTTTCTTATTTTGTAGGACACACCTGAGAACAGACTAGGAGGTAGGAAATGTAGCCTTAGAGATTCTGTAAAGGAGAAGGAGGTAGAACTCACACATCATGCACATATGTTGCACCACCTGCTCTTTGTGCAAAAAAGAAGTTGCACGAGAACTGACATTTCTGGGAAATTATCCTTTTTGATTTCTTTATACATAATCAGCATAAGTGGGATATGCTGTGCCAAATCAAATATTTTCACTTCTCCTCTTCATATCTCTCATTTTTGCATGTATCATTAGAAAACCTGAATATTGCTTTGGTTCTCTATATATGATATATATATATGATATATATATATATATATATATCTGACAAAAGTCAAGTTTGTCTTTAGTTGAGGTCTTTAATACACCAAGAGACTCTGCAGCCATCAGCCTTGTCCCTTCTCCGTGCTGTTCCATGGGTATTACTGTGTCATTTGTTCACTTATCTTGCTGATTCTGACCTTGCTGATATGATTTGCAGGCTTTGACTTGGACCTCTTTTGTCACTGTGGATTCACAAGGGTAGCACAGGGCTGTTACCCAAGCTTGTCTCCTCTCCTGAGTCCTGCCAGACTGCACCCTTGATGGTGAGGACACCAGGTCCCCCTGCAATGCTCTCACCATTGGCTTCAGCTTACATTTTGCTTCATGAAACTGCCCAGCCTTCCTGTACTCTGGCTTATGCCTTTTTTCATTTTGTTGAGGTTTATTTATTTACCATTATTATTCAGTAGAGAGCCTCTCAGCTGAAGCTAAAAGGTCAATTTATGGAGATTGAGTTCTTGCTATTCCCAATTCAGCAACTTAGCAAAAAAATTACTAGATGCTTAGTGAATAAAGTATTGCTCAGTGGGGTGTTGATCTGCATTAATTCTCTTACTAAAATCAGCTTTAGGAAAGATTGGAAAAACTTGCTATTTTTCCACAGAAACATCTGCATCGTTTTCTAACAAAATCTCCATAGTCTGGTAGAGATGTAAAAATATACAAAGTGAGTGAAAAAAAACCCAACTCAGGATAATTTTGGAATGAATATAAATGCTTTTTTACTTTCAAAGTGCAAGTGGTCCATTGAAGATAAGATAGTAGAAGTTTACTGTACAATAGGCATGAGCTGCACCTAGTCTAATATTTTACCCTAAGTATTTTTAAAGAAGGAGTAATCGTGATGAATCAAAACATTGGCTACTGAAAAGCACTTGCCCTCCTGTCACTGGTGATAATGATGTGCAGGGGCTTCTCCAAGCATCGGTGCAGAACACCACAATGACAAACTTCACCTTTTTTTTTTTTCCCCAGAGTTTCTTATAAATAAATACGTTTACAAGGAATATGATTTTAGGACTGAGCTTCTGGATAAAGCAGAGGATTTTCAGCTCTTTCTTTGTTTTGTGTCAGCAGTTTGAATAAGCAACTCAAAACCATTCTGACATACTGCCACTGATCACTGAATGAGTACCACCTCTGCTGAAAAGCTATCTAAAATATATTTAAAAAAAAAAAAACCCTTTCCATTTAAAAAGCAAGGAATTCTTTAAGGGTTAGATGTTTGTGTATTGAACAGGTCTTAAACACTTTTGGAGCAACAGGATGTCCACATGACCTGTTTTCATGAGGATGCACAAGACAAGCTAAATAAATGAGGCTTGTGGGGCATTGACAACATGATGCTACTGCTCAGGGAATTCAGGCTAGCTAACATATGTTTCAAATCCAACTTATATTCCATGCAGCCACTACAAGACTTAAATTACAGCAGTATTCCTGACCACAAGTAATTTGCTCAGCTCCTTGGCTAATGTGCCATTATGGCTCTGGCTGACGTTTCACTCTTTGCGATGTGCATCACGAAGAAATGCATATTCAGGGTTAGGCACTGGGTGGTGCCAAAGAGCTAGTTAGGAGGAAAATATATTTGTGCAGACCTTAAACTGAGTAATATTCCCCTTTTCTTGCAGCGGATGGAGCAGGATTCGTTCTGCAAAATAATTAATCTGGTTCCCTAGACCTTATCAGGTACCTTGATTTAATTTTCCTATTTCTAAAAGCATACTGAGATGAAGTTTTATTTCTTTCTCTTATGTTTGAAGTTACAGATACATTCCTGTAAGTAAAACATCTGTTTCATATTACTTTATCACTGAAGAGTTTCTACAACCTGACTTTGTCAAATTGGAAAAAAATGTTTTTCCAAAGTATTGTATTTAATCTTAATGTGTGTTTGAGACAGACTATAGAAGGATTATGTTATTTCTTTTTTCCTCAATTGATTTTACATAACACAAGTGCAAGTAAACATTAGAGGGAAAGAAATATATGCTAGTTCACCATCACATCAAAGTATTTTAACCACAGTTAATTTATAGGTCTCAAATATAGAGACCAAGTAACAATGAAAAAATATAGATAATCTATTCAACATGTTTCATTTAAAATTACTCTGCTTAGAGTGATTTCACTAAATGAATGGCAATATTTTGCTTTAAAAGAAGACAGCATTCAATAACAACATTTTTAGATATTTACTCACCGTCTTCAGTTTTAAGTAGTCTGAAAAGTTTTAGATTTGTCTGTAAACTGTATGCAGCTGCACTTAAAGTAACAGCTATTTATTTGTACATAACAGAAATAAAATCATACCTATCTATCTCTATTTGGGTTTCCAGGCCAATAGCATTTTCTGTGTTTGTCTGAGGGTTAAATTATCTTCAGGATCTCCTCTTAATTTTAATTTTATTTCTAAGGATAGGTGGTCTTCAGTGTATTGATATCAAAAGTTTTAGAATTTGATTTCCAGTAGCTGTTCAGAGCAAGGTTTGTCATATTATATTAATATATTTACGACTTAGAAATCCAAAACAAAAAAATATTACTACAAAATTGGCCTCTCCATAGATATCAAGGAGCCAAATCTTCAGCTGCAACAAGATTCTTTATCAGTCATCTATTTCCTGGTATATCAAGTGCCTGCTAGTCCCCAAATTCATAGAATATATTGAAAGGATTAAAAAGCTATTTGATACTTTAAAATACCTCACAATTTTAAGAAGCTTTTGTTTGTCAAAAGGAGAACTGGAGTGAATATATCTGATCTAGTCACTTATCCCCAATTTAGATCTACACCATAATGAAGACAAAAAATAAAGTTAGTGACTCCCACACTTGCTTTGCATTGCAGATGCTGTTGCTGAAATAGTCACCTTCACCAGGAGAGCTGAGACTTGGCCCAAGGGAAGGACTTAACACAAAGCTGCCATGGAGCTGGGGGAGGCTGCAGCAGTAGCTCTCTATCCATGCATTCATAGTAAGTGAAGCACCAGTTATCAGGGCACTGCCTTGCCACTGACGCTAATTATAAAAAGAGGCAAGTCAAGTAGAAAAATATCCAGAAGAGTCAGAAGGAATACAACAAAAGCAAAAGTGGTAAACACTGTAATAAGTAAATAAAGAAATAAACATCCTTGTCTTTCCAAACCACAAAACATATGTGGCAAACTAAAAAAATAAGACTTGAAAAAATATTTTTATCTAACAGTGCACACTTCTTCTTTTTGATATATTTAAAGTTCTTTAATTCTCTCCATCACCTGAAAACATGCCTCTTAATATGCTAACTATAAACTACAGTACTTTATGGTAATTGGTTAATCAATCAAAATAATTCTCATTTATACCCATACTCCTGTGGTCTAGGGAGGTCATTTTAATATTCTGCAAATACCTTTAAGCAAACCCCAGGGACAAATCAGGTAAAAAGCACTGTAAGCAGCTATTTTTCAGTAGCCATGTGTACTGTTTATACTCTGCTGGTAAATACTGTAGATATTTTATTGAGCCTTTTGAGGATAATGAGCATAAATGTGACATATATCACCATATGGTTTCTACACATGGACAGGCTTCAATTAATGCTGCAACCTATAATTTGTCCCTTACTTGTGTGTTTATCTATGTCAAAGCTAGCTCATTTGCAAAGAGTATCTGTGTATATACACTTGTATGTGACTATAAACACAACCACTGCTGAATTTAACTACTGATCATGCAGAATAAAGCCTGTATTTAATATATGATGAAATGCACACATCAAGAAAGCTGTAAAAATGCTGTGCTATAGCACTGTTATTTTTTTCCTAGGCCTTTAATTTTGACAACTACCAGAAAACCTAATACTGTTCTAATTTAACAATTATGATTAAATTGCACTCTACTGCCATATATATGTAGTGTGTATATATATATATATATATATATATTTCCCTATCATATCTATTGAACTCTAGTCTGATATAATAGCATGTTTAAGACAGAGGCCTAAATTCCTAGATTAAATCTTATGCTCTGATTCAAGTAATTTCATCTGCTGAAAACTTCTGAAGTTACAAGTAAATTTTTTTTACAAGAAAAAATCACATGGAACTTTCAACTGGAAAAATAAGAAACCTGTAGTATTTGCGATCTAGGAGTAGATAACTCACAAAATAATTCTGCAGCATCGGGACTGATTGTTTTGTCAAGTCATACTGAGAAAAATATGCATGCCCACCAAAGAGGTTTCTCTGTCTCTTTCACCCTATTTAGAGCATGATTAGATGGCTACTGTAAACAAGGAAGCACTTCTCTCTCATTTCCCCAGTAAAGGACACCCTGATATTCACTACAACAAAAATCAAGATAATTTCATTACAAATTTCTCCTTCATTACACTCTAAGTACACAATCTTATTTTTTATCTCCTTGGGTAACACTGTTGCATAAATTCCTTATACAAAAATACTAGTTGCTATTAGCTAAAAAAAAATAATAATAGAGTCTGTACTAGAATCCACCTTCAGCATAACTCTATTGGAACTACTGAAGTTGTGCTGCATGGACTATGTTGTGTTTCTATAAGGCTGTTCTAAAATTAAACACCTACTTCAAATATGAAAACAGGGTCAATAGGGAAAGAAATGGAGACATATTCACCACTGTCACATCTTCCCTGCCATCTGTGGGGAATTATGCTCATTTTTTGCAAGATTACTTTAAAAAAATATAAAAAGTAGATTTCTGAATGGTAGATTGTGGATTAACTGAGTGGCAGCCAGGACAAATCTAAGGGCAAGAATAATTGGGTATTCTCATTTATCAGGCATCATTTCTCCCACCATTTGATTTTGCCTAATTTAAAGACAAAGATTTCATTGGCAGTATTGTGCATTTGGACAGTTTTTTCAAAGACTCCATATGGCAAAGATTTAAACTCAATTAAAACACCTGCACATCCCATTCAGTTGCAATGTTTCATTTATCCACTGAGTAAACATGCATAGATTGGTGATTATTTTTTTCCAAAACACCTAAAATTAATAGCATGGGACAGTTTTAAAGGTAATTTAAGGGTATAGTATTTGCATCATGCAAGACAGGTACATACTGTCTGTTTAATTGTCACTACTAAATTTAACCAAATCTACTTTTGGTCAATCAATTGCAATTGGTTTTGATTCTTATTGGTTTGTTTCTTATGTATTGGATTACTTAATTTCGCAACCTAGGTATCACTGATTGGATAAAGTAATAAAATCATACATCCATAACCAGCTAGGTCTCTATCAGTGTCTTAGATAACAAAAATATAATTCTAATAGCTCACTTGCAGCAACAACTTGGTTTGATAGCTAAGTAAATAATGTTTAAATTTCAGGGTTGATAGATTCTAACAATTGTTTGGGCAGAGAGAAATGCAAATTATTAACATTGGCAATAATTTTGAGAGCACTGTATTATAATTTCCCTAGCAAAGTTGAACTAATATGTAAACAGAGAAGAATATAGATCTAGGCTGCCAACCTTCCATATCAACTAAAATTATCAGGGCTTTCTTTATCAAAAAGCTGATGAAACTGGATGCAATAACCAAAGCATGAGCAGTGGGTCTGCGTGGCCTCCAGGGGACATGTGCCAGCAACTCTCATAGCAGCAAAACACTTACACCAAGCCTTCAGCTCTGGGCATGGTCAAAACACACCTCAGGATCACACACTTTCCTTCCCAAATATATCCCTTCACTGAAGAGTTAGTCTGTTGGGGAAATTCCACCTACACCTCTTCTGCAAGAGAAAAAAACAAAAGCAAGAACAAAGCAATCTTCATTTGCCATTCACGGGAGCCAAGGCTTCACGGCAGTCCAGGCTCAGAGATTGTTGTTTCCTATGACAGTAGAAAACTACCAGGAAAAAGAAAACTCCTGTACAAATTATCAAGTTGATTTACTAGAAATCAACAGAGCAAATAGGAAAGAACTCATTTTCAAATTTTCAGGGAATCAATTTGCCTGCATCTAATAATTAAAGATCACATATTATTATTTAATTCACTGATGTGTACAAATAAATGTGGATGATTATTAAAATATTCAGAGGGTGAATAGAGTATCAGTCCAAGATAACACTCCCTGCAGCTTTTAGATACAGAAAAACACCTCTGCATGGTAACAATGTTGGCTCCCAGGAGTCTCCAGGGAAGCAAGGAATGTATGACTATACACAAGGTGCAGTCCCTCATTTACCTATGTCTTGATTAGTCATGGTCCAGAAAAGATATTAAACAAGCAGTCTGTTATTTATCATTTTGTTCATTGAAATTCTAAAGAAAAAAAAAATTTAAAAAATAAAATGAGAAATTTTAGAAGAATATTCCCTTGTATGTTATAACAGTCTTCTCAGGGATTGAAGATACTTGGAGTATTGGAAACTCTGTGAGTCTTCAGATATAAACTTCACCAGAATACTAATCAGCCAATTGAAAACTTGCTAAATAATCCACTTGGATAAATAACCATAAATCTAAGTTTCCCTTTGCAAGAACCATATTTTTGTTTTATTCAGGAGCAGGTGTTGAGATCCTCCCACTCTCCGACCTTTCTTCTGGCTAGCCCTAGGTCAGAGATAGAGGGGATTTGGCATGGACAAAGCAAAAGTTCAAAGCAGGCTCAATTTCCTGGATAATCCAAACATTTATCCCTGAATGGGGTCCAGGGCAAAGAGAGAGAACAGGAATGGCAGGGAATTTCAAACCTCGGGTGAGGGGAGGGAAACCGAGCTGCAGCCAGTGGGGCTGCACTGGTGGGGAGGGGCTAAGGGAGGGCTGAAACAACTTCACAGAGCTTCAGCAGAGTACAGAACAAACCATTTTTCTCAGTGCAATTTAAACCAAATTAGTGAAATACAACAAGCAGGTATCATTTAAATGTATGTGTACAAGAGCAGGGAATACATAACAAGTATTGCCATATCCTTTTAATGTATCAGCTCCTGGGAACAGCTCATTTTAGTCTGTGATTATTTCTTTTTGCCAAGAGACAAAGTGCTTATCTAACAAACCCCTTGCACTTGCTGATTTTATTTTGGATAACTGTAATAGTGCCACAAGTTTCAGAGATGTCTGACATCTACTGCCACCTTTGTATTATATATCTCTCTTAAACAGTTTCAGGCATTGTTACACCCCAAAGCTGCATGTGGCTGTGGTGTGACTTTTTACTTCTGCTACCAATTTATCTGCCATCTCTTTTTTTTTCCCCTTGTCTGCACATCCTTTGGTTCCCTAGGAACATGTAGCATCTATCTTTTTCAGACAGGATTGTTTATAAATGGGTCACTGCCCATCAGAACACAGCACTTTTTCTCTTTTCAGGTCTTTTTCAAAATGAACTAATTTCTCTTGAAGTTATTATAAATACCAGAATTGTAGAGCTTTGGACTTTTTTATTCAGTTTCTCTTTTATAAATTTCCTTTTTTTTTTTTTTTTTTTTTTTTTGGTGAAGTTTTGTTTTGGGGGCACTTTGGAGGACTTTTTCCACTTGGAAAGGAAAAAAATAGCCTAACTAAAATCCATGCAGAAATCTTGCTCACTGAAACTCTTCACCATCTTTTAAATACGTATTTTGAGACATCTACACTAAGCAGGGATAACTTCATTATTCTTCTAAAGGGAGACACAGAACTGCAATGGCACACCAACTCTGTATAAGGGGTCAATATTCACACACCTTGCACGGCATGTGGCACAGTAGGGAAGGACACAGTGTACCAATTAAGGAACAGAAAGAGAAAATGAAAGGAATCTTTTTTTTTTCTTTATAATTGCCAGCATCGGGCTATGCTGTGAGAGATGTCCTACTGCTCAAGAAGAATATATTTCACCCAAAGGACTATCAAAAATAGTTCATCTAATTTTGCAAGTCACTGAGGAAAAAACAAAAATGAAAAATAAGAACATTAGATGTGATGATTATGCATACAAAAGAAGAAAAAAATGACCAAGTTGTTAAATCATTAATTTTTTCCTACACTGAGGAACACATTAAGTCCAGAAATGTTGGCACATATTCCACTTCTCTGCATTTCACAACACAAAACCCAAGGTCATTAACAAATGATCAGGCTCAATAATCTAAGATAATACAATAGTTTATGTGAGAAGACTTGAGAGACTGCAAAGCTGCATATGATCTTCTGTTTTAACACTTTAGGCTTTTCATATTTAAAAGAAATAAAATACATATATTTGCATATTGAAAATGTACAAGGAAGAAGGTACAGGAATAATCCTTGCTCTTTCATTTAAAATACTCTATTTAATGCAAGCTTCAAGTATACTGACAGAGGGAGCCCATGCTTTAAACACAGAATCCTTTCAAAATATCAATTTGTAGATTTTATACTATATAACAAAAAGAAAACTCATACAGACAAAATATATGGCTTTTCTAATCAGTCTACAGCTACAAAGAATGTAGTTCATGTAAGAAACATGATTCCTGAATCTCACACTATTCTAAATCTCATGCCCACTCAAAATTGTTCTAATGGTTTTATGTCTGCCTGGATAGTAATAGACATGACATATCCTGTTTATATCCTGACCTCCAAATGACCGATTTCTTACCCTGACTTCTTTGGTCTCATCCTGGCTATCTGGTAGCATTTCAAACATTTTTTTAAAAAATGCTTTTAACCATTAAGAAAGAGTTTATTATGTAGCACTTTATCTGCTTCTACTTCGAATAACCATTCTGAACTAATTCTTTTATGTCTATTTTTTTTTCTGGTGTCCTGTGCACTAATTCAGTCTTTTTTTGAGCTTTTATTTAAATCACAGGCTAAAAAGAGACAGTCTTTGGATGCTTAGCTTTTACTCCCTAATCTCTAGTATTTTCTCTCTAATCTACATATAGAAAACATCTTTATTACTTATTCATTTGTCTATTTTTGCGCATAAAGCATTACAAGAAGTGTATAGGTAGAGTCCTATTCCTCCAGTGCACATATCCTCTCCCACTACAGAGGATCCTGTGACTTTCTGCTTGTCAAGAGGCACATTTGCTTTTTTTTTTTTTTTTTTTTTTTTCTGATGTAGAACCATTCAAGTTTCAGCCACAATAAACAATCATCTCTTTGCTCTCATTCTTGAGAATCCCGATGTGATTACATTACCACTGCACAGAATTACCAGTTATCTGGAACAGGAAAATTGATACCAGACTGTAAGAAAGACAATATTTCAGCTTCATTTTTAATATGAAAAAATGAAAATTTAAAAAATATTATTGTTTAATTTGCATCACATTCAAACAGAGATGTTTGTCTTGCTTCTATATGGGTATTCAGGGACCATTTTGAAGTGTCTTGACAAAATTAATTGTGAACTTAATTGATTAGCTGGCTGAATAAACATCAGTTTTAACATTATTTATGCTGCATATTGTTTGTTTGAATGCATTTGTATAAAGAATGTTGATTTTTTTTCTGACCTTATGAATGAACCATTTGTTTAGCAAAAATTACCAATGACCATTATGAAATTATTTGTACCCATAAGCAATTATATTCTCAAACTCTGAAGGTTATATTATATAGATTATTTGGTGATGCTAAACTTTAGCTTCTAGTGTGTGAGTAAAAGACAAAGACATTTTTGAGAGGAAACCATGAATCCATACAATATTTGACATTTTGTTTTTTATTTCATTCTAAAAGAGATAACATAGCAGATATCACAATGCAAATATTTTTAATAAAGTCAAAATATTTGTGCATCAATGCAATATTGAAATAAGATATGAAATTATATGAAATCAATATAAATAATTTTAATAAAGTGAAATTATTTTTCTTTTTAAAATCCATTTTTTAATAAAAAATAGTGACCACTTTTCTTTAAAAACTGTTAAATCATTGAATGCTTCTTTTACTATCAAAACATATTCATAAAAACTCAGCCACATTGTTGTTCACCTAAACCAAAATCACACTGCTTTTATAGAGTCATTTCAACATGATACTCTCTCATTTAAGAAACAAAATCTTTCCAAGTGATGGTGAGTGAATTTCATTCCAATATGTAATGATCTTTTTGTCCTGGGCAAGACTCAGCATAGCAGTTTTATTGGTGCAATATTTCTGGGACAGGAATTCAATAACAGGGGAACTAAGTTATTCAGCTATGAAAGCTGTCTGTCTGGAGACATGCTATTAAACAACACTTGAGCTTTCTGTTTACTTTGGTGGTATTTATAGTTAGGGCTAAGCACTTGCAGCTTGCACTTGCTAAATATTTCTGAAATTCAGTTGCTGTTATAGACAGCACAAATCATCATAGCTTCAGTGGTATTGTTTTTCCAAGAAATAAAAAGCAGAGGCAACAGAAGACTTTTGTTGCTGTTCTCTTTGCTTATACATCTGATTCTTCAGTGCCCTGTTGCTTTATAAATAATGCATTGAGATTACTTTTTATAAAGGTGCATGTATTCCCCATTATATAGTACCTGAACATCTCATACATGGAGGCTTTTATGCTCATAGATCCCCTTGACATGGAAAGCAAACACAATGCTGGTATAGAGCTGAGGCCATCTATTTTGCAATCGGGGAATCTACTCAGGGGTTTTTTTCTAAAAGCAGTGCTACAGCTAATCTTAAAACCATCCTGTTCAAGTTCCTGTATTGCAAGTGCACAAATTAATTCAAGGGCTGGTCAAAATGTCCTTCAGGCAGTGCAAGAATCTCTATATTCATGTAGGCAACAGGGCAGGGCAGAGAAGGCAGGTGACAAAAGTCTTGAAGAAGAGGATTTTACCATTCTGGTCATTCACAGAGACAAGGGTATAACCCAGGAGACCTGTTGATAATCAAGGAGCAGCAGGAAGAGATCAGTGGAAGACCAGGGAAATAATTTCAGACTTCCCTAATGCAGGCTGTCAGGTTTACTTAAGCAACTGGACACTACTGTATTTTTATCAAGATAATTAAATAATAGAAATATTTGCACACAAACAAACAAAGAACCAAAATGCAAAGCTTGAAGCAGTATTGCTATGCATAAAAACCAGTCCGAATCAATGTATCAGGCACTTTCCTCCTCTAAAATTACAAAGTTAAAACCGTAGGCTACAAAATAACTGATGTGGTTTAACCCCAGTTGGCAACTAAGTACCATGCAGCCACTTGCTCACTGTCTTCCGCCTCTCTTCCCTTCATGGGGAAGAAAATCAGAAAGAAAAGGCAAACCTTGTGGGTTGAGATAAGAGAAATTTAATAATGGAAGCACAATATCATAATATAATTATTGTTTATATTAATAAAATATTATAATAGTGTTAATAATAATAATTTTAATGATAAAGAGAGGGATAGAATGTGAAAGAACACAAGATGGTTCAGAGAAGCACAACAGAATTGCTCACAGTCCATTGACAAGCAGGAACTGGCCCCATCTGAATATCTCTCCCAGTCTGCACACTGGGCATTCTGTCGTTTGGGAAGGAATATCCCTTTGGCCAGTTCAGTTCATCTGTCCCAGCTGTGCTTCCTCCCAATTTCTTGTGGACCTGTCACTGACAGAGAGAGCATGAGACCCTAAAAAGTCCTGGATTTAGAGCAAGCACTACTTAGCAACAACCAAAGCAATATTCTGATACTGAATCCAAAACACAGCACTATACCAGCTACAAATAACTCTGCTCCAGCTGAAACCAGGACATTAACTTAATCAAATCACAGATAGTCTCTTAAGTGACCCTGATCTTTAAGCTACTACTGCCTGAAATGCAACTTACTCTTTGCAAGAAAAATCCTAAAGAAGAATTTCCTGGTTGAAAAGCTCTTTTAAAAGATGAGTGGATCAAAGTAAGATAAAAACAGGTGTACCTCTGAAATGATTAGATGCCACTGCAAGAAGATGTGTTGTATGATGTTTCACTGCTGCTTACTATTGAAATTAAAGATTCTGCCTATTTTGTTCCGTGGTAGAGAGGACCATATTTTACAGCTTTGGGGCTGCTCCCAAGTAAAATTTATCTGAGATGGCCATCTCCAAGGGCTGCTCAGATCCCTGAAGGGATGGATCCATACAAAATGAAAATCAAAAACCTTATCAAGTCTGCTGGACCAAGAAGCTAGATGCCGTACCCTAAACATAGATCGTTCATTTGATGCACTATATGCAAATAATAGAAAATAATTACTGTATTCTTATTCAATTAATAATCAATAGCATATTAATATAAAATATGCAAAAATATATAAATTGAAGTATATAAATTAAAAAATATCATTAATATTCTCCAGGTATGTTTTCTGGATTACATCATCATTCTTTTCTTCAAGAATTACATCTAGATTGGACTATTACCATTTCAGTCTTTTTTGCATTTTATGAGATGAGCACAAGTGTACAAATGTAATGTTAGCCTCCCAAATCCTATCTTTCCACACAATTCCCGCTGAAGATATGAGGATTTTTTTTAGGGTAACGACATGTAAAAGACAAAATGTAGTCTCTGCCTCATCCACATGTGAAATCTGACTTCAAACAACATTTTCTTTACCTAGCAATCCCTGCTTTTTACTCCAAATGCTAGAGCCAATATCACTTTCTTCCTCTCATCATCAATAACAAAGTACTAAGGTCATACCCCCATCTCTCAAACAAATAGAGGATTTTAGCTAGCTTAAAAGAAACCAAGCAGGCACAGTTCTGAAAACACTGCCTTGTTTTGCATTCTAATCCAACAAGGTAAAGATTTCTTGCACGCTTCAATGGCTTGGCTAAAAAAGTGGATCTGCAAATTGAAAACCTTAGGTAATAGGCAATTTAGAAGCCTCAATCTCCAATATCTCCTGGTACCTAATTTTATACATGTGTCTACCAAATATTCATGTATGCAGACACAAACATAATTTGGAGGTGCAGTTAGAAACCAAATGTGTGTGGGTTTCATTTTTTTTCATATTATTTGCCTTCAAATTCTTCTTGGGTTTTGCTTTTTTTTCAGGTATTTCAATGTGTGCCACTCAGTTTGCTGCTTCCACTGAAATATCTTAGTGGAAGCTTGCTCACCACCCTTCCTTCACGTTAAACAAAAGGAGGAAATAAATCTCTCTTAAGTTGTAATTAAATGCTCAAACAATGGGTGCCACCATGCACAGCAGCCTGCTGTTTGGAAAGGCTAGTGAAAAGCTAAGCCATCAGAGCAAAACTGTGAGCTGGAAAAGCAAAGGCAACTGTGGATCCCCGTGGTTTCAGCAGCTGCAGCTGTGTGAGTGAAGCAGCAGTCCAACATGGTGTGTCCTGTGTGGACCTGGGGGAAAGCCAAACAGCATATTTTCCACTGGCCAAGATAGTTACAGAAAAGGCACATTTGGGAATTTTAAGATGCCCTCCCTGCTTGTTCCCAACATGGAAGAAAGGCAAGATTATTTAACAAACTTATGCTTCTGATACATTGGAATCATAGAGTAAATGATTTATATTCTGGCAATTAATTAAAGGCTCCATGTACTGGCTGATTGCTCAGGCTGGAAGGGCTAGTGGTGTACATTGTTTAGTATTACTAGCTGTGTTCAGTATTTCTAGTACTGAAGTGACCAGAGTAACAACTTTTGTGCAATCATGTGTGCATTCAGTAAGATCTCAAAAAGCTTAGTAGGAATGAAGCTCTCATTAACCTAAGAAATAATTACATATAATGAGAAAAGAAGAAACACAAAGCGTGACAAACTACTAATAAAATGTAGATTCTTATACTGACACAAGGCTTTAATTTTTGCCCATTTTATTTTGATGTAGAGAATTGGGATAATTCTTTGGATTAGCATCCAAATTATTCAGGTTTTTGGTCAATAACAACCATGAAAAATGACCAATTTTGTCTTGCAATAAAATATTAGCATATGTTACTGAAGTCTAATTCCACCAGAATTTTCCTATCACCACTTTGGCAAGCATGATGGTGACTGGTTTACTTTTATGCCTTTACTGCTGGACCAAAGCTGTTTGGTGAATCATTCCACAAATTATTTATGTTATGACAGGCTATTTCCATAGGAACAAAGCTGTGTTGTTATGTTTCAGAGTCTTATATATGGGCAGCTCTTTCTACATATCATCATATCGATCTTGAGAATTAAATTAAGCTGCCATAGTAATTCATAAAGAAATTATACATACCAACTTTTTTCTTAGTTCTTAGTTTATCCCTTCAAGACCTAGTACTTCCAAGCAGTAGATCAGTGATAAATGCCAAGTGAGTTTCTAGAAAGCAGTTTGGCAAGCACAGTGTAAGCCCATCTGAGGTGATGCACTGGTACCATTCACTGTAAACTCTCTGACTCCCAGTCCCCACACTTTTCCTGTTATTCTGATTGAAAGCCTAAATACATCTCCTTTCAAAAGTTGACTGTAATCCCATTCCATCTGCCTTTTTGAAAGGCATTGAGCCCAGGCCGTTAAAAGGCAAGTAAAGAGACATAATCATACTACAGAGCATATCTGGCTCTTGTTTCTAGAGTATGGTACAGGAGCAGGTCAGCACCTCTGCTCAGCTCAGGCACAGTGAGACACAGACAAAGATGTGCACACTAAGAAAGGAGGCCCTGAAACAATGTGGTAGTCCCACGGTGAAAGGATAATTTTTGCTGGCTTAGCCAGAAGGTATCTGGACTTAACATTTACTTTATAGGTGTTGCCAAAATATTAAAGAACAGCCCTACTTAACCTTTTTCAGTGAGACCTGGGTTTATGCCATCTGTCATTAAGCTGCTTCAGTGCAAGCCAACTCTGAGAAGAAAATCACGTGAGGCAAAGTGGAAGGGTTCAGGAGAAAAAAGCTCATTTAGGAGGACTTATCTTGTACATAGCAATGTACAAATGCAACCTTCCTAGCACAAACCAGACTTGACTTCAAGTGTGTTACAAAACCTTTTGCCTTTTCTTTCAATATTGTGAAAATTTAAACGTGTACATCATGCCAGATAGTCGCTTTCTAAGCAAGTACTTTCAGATTTCCTATTTTGTTGTTTAATGGAAAGAAAATTAGAGATATAAGAAATAATGTGAAAAACCAAAAAGAGTTTGAGGTTTCAAGATGGGTTCAAATTCTTTAGTGTGTTCATCTAAGTTGTGTATTCTATCCTACTTTATGATTTGAGTAGCCATACAGTGGCAGAAATATTTAAAAAATATATGATTAACAGTTCAAAATCTTGATAAATTTTCATTAAATTGCTCTTACTCTTAAACATTATTTCTGAAATAAAAAGGATATGTTTTTACCATATAGCCTTACTTATTGCTTGTATCTCAAAATAGGGATTTAAGATAGGTTAAAATATTAACAGTTTTGATACACTTCAAATGAAAAAGATCAGAATTAATTTCTCAAAATTTACAGATTGGGAACCAAATAAGACACAGAAATTTATAGAATTTTTAATGTATATTGTGCAAGAATAAATAACCATAATTCATATTTTGAGCTTTCAAAGCACAACACTTTAATTTCAAGGAAATGAATATGCATAAGGTGCTTTGGGGCTATTTATTTATTTACTTATTTGTATATTTATTTATTTATTTTGCAGATCAAAGGTAACATTAAAAAATTCAAATAGCTGGACATTGTGTGTTAGATTTACTCCAGCTGAGGCCATGCAGTGAATGGGTTTATATAATTGCATGCTCACAGCACTGTAACCAGCAGGCTACCTTAGACTGTGACCTCTGAGCAGTGATAGTCCCTCTGTGTGCTCCACACATCCCAGGAAAGTGATGAGTTGTCCTGTTCTTGCACATTCATTCATTGTTACCTTGGCAACCACTTGATAAGATGGTTCCATAATGTCTGTCCATGTTTCTGCTATAGCATGAGTTTATAGACTAGACAATTTCAAAAGATGGCTTTTCCCCCTAGGGCCTGCAGACTCAATATAAATTTCCTCCTGTCTCGATAAACTTGCTAGTCTACTTGCTAACAAACCTCTGTGTTTATGGTGTTACTTCCCATATATGTAAGCAGACATTGATTCAACTGCTCTGTATTCTGCTGAATGCATTTACAAAATGCTTACTTTTAATGTAGGTTTCTCAAAATTTGCGTGGCTATAACTTTCTTTGGACATGGTTGTGTCTGTCAACTCTAAATTCTGCTTGCCCCTAACATTCAATCATTTAAAAATATTAAATAAATTTTATGGAAGATAGGGATGGTAAAGGCATAGATTTATCTTGTTTTAAATTGATTTAGAAATATTATTAAAGCATATAATTTAATATTAATTTGATTTACTGACATACAGAAGACAGATTTCAAAGACACTGTTTTCTGATGCAATGTCTGAAACTAGGCAGCTGAAGAGAGGAGGAAAATAGAAACTGTATTAGTGTCATCAGTGAGGGGAAGAATACTCTGTGAGTTCAAACAATAGTATAGATAGGACACAGGTCATGGAACCTGGAACACTGAGAAATGTAATTGGAGATTGTACCTTCCAGGACTCCAGATAGTCCATTTTGAGGTTTTCTTCTTTGAGGTTTTTGTGGTTGCTGATGACATTGCAGGTTTAGTAGAACAGGAGTCTATCATCAGACAAGAGAAATTCACTGAAAAGCCTCCCAACTGTGCTGCTTCTATTTTTACATCATGTTTATGCTTTCAAATACTTCTACATTCATTGAGGTTAAAACCATGCAAACAAAATTATTCTAGCCTGTCACAGACCTGCCTGATCAGTCAGGCGGATCCAACAGTGCCTGCAGACTGACCCAGAGTAAACTTCAGAGTTGACATCCAGCAGCTGTTTCCATGAGATCTGGCATAAGCGCTTCATTTCTCAGAGAAAATGGGATTATTTGGGGTGAGGATGAGGGGATCCTTAGAAAAGTAAGTCTATATGGGGAAAACTAAAATTTTGTGTGCTTCCTACTGAGAGTAAGAGAAGCATTTTCAGTCGCTGTTTTTGTGAACTGTTTCTTTCAGTAGCGAATCAGCCATAAAATTTCTAAGGCAAATTATTTTGATCACATTATTTTAACGTACTTTCATTTTCACTTTTAGTGACCTACGTGAATCATTCTTGTTATTATGTTCGCTCATCTTTAAGTACCACTTACACCATTTTTTTGTCCTACCAGATAAAAAGGGGAAAAAAAAGGACATTTGAGAAACATGAATTCTGGACATAAAAGCAGGAATCAAGATAAAAGATGTTAATGGTTTTTATGACTCAGGACCTTGGACACTCTCTTAAGCATGAAATTGTCAACTCTAAGCTCAATCAATGTAAGCTGAGGTCAGTTTGTCAGCACTTAAAATATTGGTTCATGGGCCTGTGAGGGTTCAACTGGAATATTTAAAAAGAGGAGAAAAGAGAAATAGTATTTTTCTCCTCATTCATTTGTTGCTTAAAGGAGACGCCTCTATGAAAAGACAATTTTATGTTGCAGTGAAACTTAAAGGAGAAAATTAGTATTAAAAGCCTGGATTCCAGTCTTCTGAGTTTTGAGCTTGTTTACTTCATATGGATGGAGGGTATATTTTGTTTTTCATATATCTTGATTATTAATATTTCTTCCTGCTCTAAAGACAGAAAGGCTCCCCAGAAGTAATGATTTTACTCTCACGATTCTCAAAAAAACCAAAAAAACAACAGTTACCATTTTTGGTTTTAACAGAAAGGGAGCAAGGTCTTACTATTTTGCATTACAGAGAAAAAAAGTATCAAGCAAGCTCTTTCACAGTAATTTAACTTTGCATTCCTAAAGTTATAATTCGCTTAAGTCCCAGAGCAGCTTGAATGACCATTGTCACAACAACTATAGTTCTGCCTTCTAAAAATTACAACTCTATATGTGGTACTCAGTTGCTTTAGCAAATTAGTAAAGTGTTCAGTGCTCTGATTTTTCTCCTTTTTCCTTTTGGCATGTTAATTTATAAGCATTTTATTTTCTTTTTATTAACATGAATAAGGTAATTTTCAACGTCCTTTTAATAAACAAAAATAAAGCTTGAGGGTTGTATTTTTTTTTTTTAATTTTTATTCCTCAGTAATCATTTGACAAGTTGTAAAGTGGGAGTTGAGAAGTGCTGAGGCTGACAAATCCTGCAGTAAAATTAAACGTGTAAGAAATTTCAGTGTCTGGTTTGTAAAGAGAGAAGGATGCAGGGTACTTGAAATAGACTAGGTTAAGCTACACCCACACAAGTGCACTAATATGGTGCAGCACCCTGAGGAGACACTCATTTGTCTGTGCTGAAACAGGAGAAAAGCTAATTTAAGGACAAGGACTAGAGGAACTAAAGCCTACATTAAAGGTTTCAGTAACCTGAGCAAAAGATAGAGCTTGAATTTCAATGTTTTGACCTGAGGAGATACTAGATAAGTTCAAAACTTTATGCATCTTGCTGCTTATCACAACCTGAATTTCTGCAGCTGCTGCAAAACCAACACAGCTTTTTGATTTTAGAGCTGGCTCAACGTGCAGCATGCTCTGTTGTTGTTCTACCTTCACTTTCTGAGATCCCCTAAAAAACCTAAAGTTAAAAGAAAAAGAGACTTTCAAAGACAAAATTTAAAAAAAAAAAAAAAGGTTCGTAGATTCTAGCTTCCACAGGTAGCATTAGCATTTTTAAGTTTTGGCTTTTTTTAACATGTATAGAAAATGTTTCAGGCTCAGATTTTTTAACATTGTACATGCAAATAGGCATTATTGACATTACCAGTTTTAATAAAAATTAATTTTATTCAAACTAGAAGATGGACTATTAACTTTTAGGTTTCTTTCCAACAGTGCACTTTTATGATTACCTGAATTTGAAAAAAACCTGAAAAATTCAGAAGCCTTTGGCTTTGAAAAGATCAAGATAAAAATGATATATGCAATATTTTCACATCTGAATACATAAGATACCTAATTTAGAAAATAAAAGGTAATTATTATCTACTGTCTATAGTAAGAAAAACATTTTTTTGTGTCTGTGCACCAATCTTTGAATGTATGCATACTACACAGATTTTTCTTTTTAACAAGAAAAACATCTGGTTCTGTTAATTTCATCCTGAAATATTTCACAGCAGTCTTTGTTATGATAACCAAAGGAAATCCCGGGTCAACAATTTCTGAGCTGCTTCTTGTGGGCTTGAAATTTTATCTAAAAAGGCCCATAAAAACTATTCTGTTTTAATTTTTTCCAGTTTACTTCTAGCACACTGGAAATGTACCAAGGCCTTTTAACTTGGTACATTTTAGCTTTATATTTAAGCAGTTATTTACCAGATGGAGTTGCAAAAGGAAATTTTACTTTAGTTAAAAAAATTAGATGCTTTATTAAGAGATGAAAATTAATTTTAAATTAATTTCTTAATTAAAAAAAATAAAAGGACACTTTGCTTTTGTTAAAGTAAGAACTATGTTCTAATTAAGTTACTTTATAATGGAGGCAGGAATGTGTTTTTGGGATAAGCATGAAGATTCCTGTCAGCAAATCTAACAACGTGCTATCTTATAGGGGACCACCATCTTGTCATCTTCTTTTCTATTTTTTTTCTCCTGAGATATCTTCAGCTTGCTTTCTGCTCAGAATCCTAAACTTCTTCCTTAATGGAGTCTGATGGAGCAAACCTGTATGCTATTCCACACAAAGCAAGATCTTATAATTACCAGAGTAATAACATGGAAAAGATAATTACTTCTTCACCAAAATTACAGTGATGAATTATCAAAGGAATAACAAGTTCCTGCAATTTGTTTGATTTACCCCAGGTTTCCCATGTGTTCAAAATTACTCTTCACATTTCTTGTAAACACATATATTTGTTTTATATGATTTCAACAACGGGTCTTTTCTTTCCTAAGTAGAGCCACGGTCAGAGGAGCTGTTCTTACCCAAAAAATGTTCGCATTTTTCCATTTCCAAGCTATCTTCAGCCCAATTTTTTATTTTATTTTGTGCTCACACGTTATTTTCAGCTGTAATCCTGAATCCAACTGAGAACATTCTGCATAAAGCTCTTGGTCACAGAGCAGCCAGCCTGGCCAACTCTCTAGCTCAGTAGATGGAACCTGAGATACCTCATCACCCCCTCTGTGCCACTTAGCTAGTCGAAATTCAAGGACTTTAAAAACTGAACTCTTCAGATTTCTCTGAAATAGAACTGGCAAAACCCACTGCCATAGCAGAATGATCACAGTTTGCCAGACTGGCAATTCTAAAATTACCTTCTCAATCATTTATTATTTTTTAATTTTCTTCCTTCCCTGTCAAAGTGAATCTGGTTAAACTAAGTCCTAGCCATGTGTTAGTACTTTAGCTAAAGTGGCTATTCAGAAAGGAAGATTTAGCTTTTTGACAAAAAGCCCTCCTGACACAGGTAGTGAATGATGGGCAATTCATAAGATCTAAGAGTAAATGCACTGTTCTTCCACTAAAGCTATCAGTAAAAGAGATTGCCCCTGGAATATAATTTTGAATAAATTATTGCAAATAAAGGCTAAGATTCTGATGGGTCTACTCACTTTAAAACTTGGGAAAATAGATGCAATTAGAGATATTATCACAAGATCAGAGGAAAAGATATTTTTTCTCTGCCTTTCTAATAAAATTAGACACAAGAGAAGAAGAAAACAAAACCTCAAAGACATGAGGTTTTTTATTGTAAACTCTTTTCAAAGTCCAGCATTTCTAATGACCTCTATAAAAATAGCAAACTACATGTGTCTGATGGCTGGTCTGCTTGTGGCTATCATCACATAGAATCAAGTACATGCTCTTCTGTTCTCCCTTTGACATTTTACTCCAGATAGCTTCTTTATTTACCTCTGAGGCTTTCATCTTTTTTAAGCTCTGGCAAAAAAACTGTGGAGTATATTCTATTGTCCTTTTGTCAACATTATGTGGTTTTTTGGCCTTTGAGAGGCAGTTTTCTGATGGAAGTTAAAGTGGTGGCATGGAGACACTTAGCTTGTTTATTTATAGAGTCTATGTCCTTGATTTGCTCCACGGTAGGTCAATGACACAGGAAACCCCCTTTTTAAGGAGTCTCAGCTCAAACATCAACAACTGAGCTCTGAAATGTATCTCTAATTGAAATTTCATGGAAAAGAGCAACTTCCTCCTCATTTTGCAAAAATGTACACTAGGAAACTGTGTCAAGGAAGCGATAACTAAATGGCATTTCTTCAGCTGATGTACAGAGCTTACATAAATTTTAAAAACATAAATTCATGTATAACATTTCCACCTGACTATTCTCACATGAAAATTATTTTCTCACTACACAGCCTTACTTTTTATGCCAAGAGATCTCAACCAAATAAGCTTGCTGGAAGGATCAAAATGAGAACTCTGGAGGAAAGAGCCATGACCAGAATCTAATCATTCAGTCACACCACTTATGTGGAAAGAGATACTCAGAGGCTTGACTGCATGAAAAACTGAAACCTTGTTTCACAAAAGGTGTAAAAAGAGTTTTCTTATTGCCTACAGATATCCTTAGTCTTCTAAGGATGTGTTCTTCTAAGGATGTGATTATTTTTAATTAATGGTCACTTAGACATCTTTCAGACTTCTATGTAAGATTGGATTTACTCTTATATTATAATATAATACATATATTATAAATTTTCATTTTCACATAAAAACATACACAAAATATTTTCCTTTTCCTGATTCCTGGTTTCTTTTGTCTCTTAATATTTCACCATCTAAATACTTTTGTCAATGTGTCAATCCACATCCATAACAGAAATAGTCAAAGTAATTTTTCAGCTTATTTTAAACTCTGAATCTCACATGTCCTCTTTTCTCACTCCTTTTCCAGTACTATATGGGGAAGTTAAAGCAACACCAGACAAGCTCACATCTGAAGGAGCTCCACAGGTGCTGCTATAAAAGGTGTTTATCAAGTTGCCTGCCACCCATGAAGTTTAACTTACATTCACTTTGACATTTCCATGCTCGACTGCAGTAACTTAATGACAAGAAGAAAGATAAGGAAGAAAAGGGTTATTTTTATCTCTGCTTTTCCATCACATATATCGTTTATTTTCTGCCACCTTTAGTACAGACCTAATCTAATTCATGGGAAGGAAAAAAAAACAACAACAAACCTATCTTTTATTTTTCTCTAAGTTGAAAATATGACCTAAATGGTCTAGAAAGTTTAGATATCTGAAGAACGGCTCTTTGATCTATCTCCCCCTAAAAGATAGCCCTCCTCTTGAGCCCACTGGAGTCAGTATAAAGATTTAGACTGAATCCAATAAGATCCAGATGAATTTTTCTGAGAGCATACAGTGCATCTCAGTTCTCTTGTTAGTACTCTAGTTTGCTGCAGGATTACTGAAAATTCTCACCTACAAATAAAGATCAAGTCTACACAGCAAACCAATCTATTTCAAAATTGCTTAGGGTTTTTTAAATTTAGTGTTACGTATATGAGATTGTTTATACTGGAGCATATTTTCTTTCTCACAATCTCTGAACAAGCAAAATTGCTGAATTCAAACTCAGTTTCTGTGAGCATCACTACATGTGAGAAAATGCTAAATGAAGATGTTGGGCCATGTGCATGAGAGCCCTTCCTGGAGGTAGTTGACTTTGCCGTACAAAGTATTTTGAAGTGATAGTCAACAGCTTAAAGTGATTTGTTAATGCATTATTTTTTAAGTCAAGCATTTAGAATATTTTGTTTATTCCCAGCTACAATAACCTCTTTTCACTTATTTATGAGGCTATTTAATGGCATAATAGAACCATAGCCATTATCTGCCTTCTATTTCCATGCAGTGGTAACAGGCTACCTCTCTCTCCTCAAAGTGAAATGCCCAAGGTGCACTTCACCAGCTCTCTATTTGCCATCCCTCTTATGATCTCATTACCATCCTGACCAGCACCTGAGAATATGTGGGTTGTTTGTCCACAGAGCACTCATGTGGGGCAGGGCCACGACACTCGAGAGACACTGAGAACCATCCCTGAATCTCACAGCCCAACTTGCTTCCATTCAGAAGTCCCACTCCAGAACCTGCAGGGCCTCCCACACCCTAAACTGATGTCTGCATTCCTCTTCTTTGAATTAGATGTTGCCTAGTCCAAGATGTTGTCTTCCAAGGAGGAAGGATTGGCAAGGCAGGAAACAGCAATTAAGATGCTTCAGGAGGCACCATAAACAACAGAGAAGCTAAGACAATAACACTTGCCAGAATTGTCAGGAAACAGCAAGATCCAATCTAAGGGTGTTGACTACAGGGATAAAGGGAATGTAGATGATAAAAGCAAATAAGAATCTAGATCCTCAGTATTTAGTCGAAATCTGGAAACTGTATGTTAAAGAGTTAAATATAAGCCTGGAACTCATGTAAGAATGTTACAGCACAGAATTCATAAAGTACTATGCTCAGATATAGAGAGACTGATCCTACTTTTTTATGATGAATGGTATAGTAGAAAATTGTATTATAACGGATCAATTTTTATGCCATTTACATGCAGGACTTTGCAAATGAGCATTAAAACAACCATCCTGCATTTTTTTTCCGGTTTACTTGGGGTCCACTTGGACTTCAGTCACATCTTCCAATGAGTTAAACAACCACTATACTAAGAAGACCTTACAACACATTTCTATCTGGAAATTAATGTAATTTCCAGACTGATTTCACAGAACTAGTTCCACAAATCTTTTCTCAAACTTTGCATTGTTGAAACATCACTTACTGTTCTTACCCTTGCAGTATATCTCTCCATTATCCTAATAAGAAGAAAAATATAATGTGGTTTTGTTGGGTTTTTTTAGCAAGAGATTGCTGTTGATTAAAATTTTATCTTTCCTCTATTTTTTACAGAAAAATATGTACTCAGAAGATTCTAAACTCATACTTCAAGATTAAACTTTGTAGGTCATCTTTTCTAAGCCTAACTTTTGAAAAAAGAAAGATTTATCCCATAACATTATGTATAACCTAATAAACTGCAACAGTAGGAAAAAACCCACCTGATTTCTCCTAGCTGATCTCCATTTGTCCATAGTATAAAACATGCAATTCAAATAATTGGATGATACTGTCTGAACCAGCTTCATGGCAGATTTTCAAAGGTAATAAAAATAAAACTGTTAGAAGATATAACACTCTTCCACAGGGAGTCTGACTGAGAATTTTCTTAAGATGATGCAACATTTAATAAATCATGTATGTAGACACATTAAAAGGCAAAATCTCCTCCATTTAGAGGAGAAAGCGATTTTATCTCTCTCCTTTGGAGGTCTGAATTATGTATATCCTAAGAAATATACATATTTAGTTCCAGTGGAAGGCATTTGCTTTTACCTCCTTTTAGAGCATTAAGTGTTTGATTGCCATCTATACCAGAAGCACAGTAGTAATCTGTGAAAAAAAATGTGCTCTTTGAAAATTCAAAGGATCTTAAAAATTCTTCTTACAGAAATGTTGGCAATTCTTGACATAGATGTGGAGGAGGAAATTTCCTACATAAAAAGGTTCCTCAAAATAACATCTTGATCTTTTCCACTGTATGTTTGAACTACAGTAAAAGGTTAAGATTTGCATTGAGAGACAGTAACTTTTAAGCAAAAGGGAAAAGCACAGGTTTTCCTTCTTTCAAGACTAAATACCAAAAAAGAGGAACGCTCAACAAAACTCAAACCAGTCCAGATTTCCTTCTTTAAGAAAATACAGAAAGAAACAAGAAATTTTCAGTACTATTGCAAAGCATGCCTCTGGAATCACACTAAACTGGTATACAATCTTTAATTTTCCTTTACCTAATAAGTAGACTTAAAAATAAATGTAATCTTCATTTGATACAATAGTGTCTGTTACTACTACTTGTATATTCATCCTCTGATAGAAATTTAAACCTTTCCATCACCTTGTTAACATCACCACAATCTTACTGCATTCACCTCTCCCAGAACAGCTAGACTGAGATGACTGTGGACCTCAGTCACATCCTCATTCACAGCACTAAGTGAAAAACCTCTAAAAAACCCCCTAACACATGTCTTCACCCTGAGTAAAAACGGGAGTCTATCACGTGCTCCTTTCTTACTCAGATCATGTTAGCATTTCCACCTTACTCTTCAGAAAAAAACAATAATTTACTCAGAAATCCCTGTGGCTTGTAGCTGGGTGCAGGACCACAATATTTACCCCAGTCTAAAGGATATTGCTTCCATTTATTCAGTCATTAAAAGCAAAGTTCTAAACTCTTGAAAGAGCTATCAAACCTTTCCACAAACTATTAGGATTTAAAAATATATATTCTAAATACTATTAACAAGAATTCTGTTCACAATGTCCAAAGCAGTTTCCAAAATGTCTTTCTGTCCTGTATGTTTTGTACTGACATAATATCACTAAATCAAGGAGGTTTGATTCTACTTAACAAAAGTTATTTTTCTCTTCACAGCCCCTACGAATGTGTCATCTATTCTCACAGAAAGAGTCAGACATGGTTAATTCTCCAGTATTCATAATTTGCCAATTTCCTTCCTCCCTATCTTGTTTCAGTAAGAAACAAATTTTCACTGTTTCTTATCTTCCTCAGCTGGAGCAAAAAAAGGCACATCTCCAATTTCCATTGGTTTTCCCAACTAATCTCTTCTTTCAGAGACCCTGCTGGGTTTCTATGGATGGTTAATTTCTCACAGAATTTGCTAGGCCTACAGTAAAAGACAATTAGATATGACTTTTATAATTTTTAATAGCCTAGAGAAACATTCATAACCAAATATTTCACACATTTTGTAGCTTAAAAATCATTACATGTGCTTCAAGTCTTCCTAGTATATACATGTACAAATGTAAAGTATTTTAGTTAAGGAATGCATCCTAATATCTCTCTCTTGTCTAAATACTTCATAGAAGGAACTAATAAAAAAAAAGCTCTTGTTTTGTATCTATTCTTTAAGTTCAACTGACGTATATTTTATTTTTAAATTACAATCTAATTTGCAATTAAGATCTGAAAAGAACGGAAAGAGCATTTGCAAAAAGATAATAAGTTGTATTCTAAAAATTTAATTTTCAAACATTAATCATTCACAAATGAACATATAAGACAATCTTTTTCACAATATACTAGAACAGTTCTGTATTGCCATAAGCCATGTAGAAATTGAAGGAGATAAGCAAAAGACTCTGACAGACAGCTGTAACAGGAAGATTAGCAATGTTCATCATATATAAAGTTCAAGTGGAATACAGAGTTTGCTGCAGCAAATCTGAACTTGTAGACCTTTGCATTTTTCTTCTATCTAGAGTTAGGGAGTCTTACTGTTTACTTCTTTGGAATGTTTCTCATTTTATTAAGAATGTTTTTCAGAGTCTGAGGTGCTTTGCGATTAATTTTGAGGGGTAACTCAAAATGTCATTTTTTCATCTATAAGAATTCTAATAATTGGTTCCTGCCTATTTTAAAGGTTACTTCTCACATAGTGTTTTTGATGGTAAATAAAGATGAATTCTGAATGTTCAAAAGATTTCTCTCCTGTTTCATGCTATGAGGGAAGAGCTTGGAAAAAAAAAAAACATTTTGTTCATTATGAAAGAAAGTTTTATTCCAACATATATGTCATAGAAATTCCTCAGGACCACTCCAGGTATAAAAGTTTGAAGGAATTTGAAATTTTCTGGTTATTTATGCTCAACCATCCTCAGCATGGTATGGTTTTATTTAAATCCAGAAATACTACTTTTTAGGAGAAATTCTATAATAGGCAAATGGAAATTTATTGTCTCGTATATTTTACAATATTTTTATATTGTATTTTGTTACAATATTTATAATATATTATGTAAATTTATAATATGTTATGTAATATTTATAATATGTTATATTAAATATTCGGAGTTCTGAAAAATCTTCCCAGTTACTTCCCATTCTTACAGTACACATAGATGAGTGTGAAAGGTGAAGAAAAGACCCTACAGCTTACAGAGTTTTTCAGCTTTTCAGAAATTCAGAAGCTCAGCACATCATGCAGTGACATTTAGATGATTAAAAGAAAGATCACAACAGGAAGTGATGGTTTCTTCCTTATCATGGCAAAATAAGTCACACAAGCAGAAGTAATCACATTTTGGGCATTTTAGGTGCTTTGATTTTTCTGTACTCCTCTACATATGCATTGTATCTATACAAAGGGGTCATGCAGGTGTGTATCTCCTGTGCACTATATCATATGCCTTTATGATATTCTTAACTAAGATATTTTATGATACTTTAACTATATATACATACTGAAATATAATTTTAATAAAACCAGTTGTTTTTTCCTTTCACTAAGACTATATACTGTCCTTTTCTAAAGACAGAAGAGCCTGTTCTCATTTTGTTCATTTTTTCTTTGCCTATTCCTGCCTTTGAATTCTAGGTGGTGTCCTTAGTAGCCTTTTCATGCTACACTAATTTGAAGTCTGAGCTCCAAGCACGTTTCATTTTTTCATCTACCATTTGCAGTCATCTGTCCACTGGGCCAGCCTCTCAGTTTTACCATGTCTCTGAAAGTGATGTGCAATCATCACCTAGGATGAGATCCAGCAACAGATTGACATATATGTTGAGATGAATGTGCAAGAT
This sequence comes from Luscinia megarhynchos, assembly GCA_034336665.1. Lineage (NCBI taxonomy): Eukaryota > Metazoa > Chordata > Aves > Passeriformes > Muscicapidae > Luscinia > Luscinia megarhynchos. Next base: position 47,752,736 of record JAPFBE010000002.1, on the reverse strand, counting down.
ATACCTATCTTGGAATTCTAGTCCATTAAAATAGAGTCAACACTGGACATGATACCTAGAGAGCTACTCTGTTAATCAACCACTAATTTAGGGTAATCTGAAAAACTGCCTGGGCTCAGCTGTATGTATTCCTCATGACCTTTCGCTGGTTGTCTTACTGATGATCTATGAATCTATCCTGGGTGACTCTTCTTCAGGAAGAGGTCACATAGTTTTATGACTTCTCTTCTATTTCTGTGTATTTATCCTGGGTAACCACAAATTGCCTCAAATGGTACCAGATGGCTGAGTTTAGACAACTGAACCAAGACAGATCTTAAGGATGTTAAAGGGAGTTTAGAAATCTTTTAAACTTGAAGACATGACAAGTAAACAATAGATGTTTTAATTTGGAGTTGTCTTGTTCTTTCATCTACACTTCCTTTTTACTTGGGGGTCCAAATTATTCTTCCACTTTCATATTTTACTAACAAATGCCTTGGTTCCTAATGTGTTAAAAATATTCATTGGAAAAGAGAATCGTAAAAAAGGTGGGAAAAAAGGAGGAGGACCTGGGGTCAAGGGACAGGAAAATGGATAAAACTTTGTGAGGGTTCATGTTGCGTTGCTAGAAAAAACACATCCTAAACTTAACATGGAGAAAAGTCTGCTGCTGGCAAGCCCAGAACAAATAGAGATTTGGGAGGATTGTTCACAAGGAAAGGAATAAATTGAGAAGTTAAGATTTAAGCTAATTTTGGTTCCCAAAACAACAAAAACTAAATGTATTTCTGAAAACTGTTGCTTAATTATAGATGGATTTTTTTTTATTCTGGATTTGCTTTCTGTTATTTTCTTGCTTTCATATTGGAAAGCATATTGACATAATTTTGAAATAAGGTCAAGATAGTTTTAAATAGATGTCTTACAAGAGGTTAAAATTATTTGAAGAAATTAAAATTCAGTTATTATTTGCAATATGATTTATGTTATCATATAAAGCTCTTTTTGTGAACACTTGCCCTACAGAAAAGTAGGATGGACTTCCACAAACATTCTTACAGTAAGGTTGACTTTATATTCTGTATTTGTGGAGAAAAAAAACACAGCAGATGGATCTCCATCTTTTAAGCATTTTCTCTAACTCTTCCTTTTCTTCTTGCATTTTTCATCCATTTTATCTCTGGTCGAACCAAGCAACTCTAAAAACAACCTAATTCATCAAAATTCTAGATCTCTATACATAGTAAATTCATAAACTGAATCATTCTTGAAACAGCTGAACACTGCCTGAATCTCTGTACTAACTCATCAGTGGGCTCAGTACTGAGAAGCTTCATTTTTATTATAATACAGGTGAGGATAGCATGCTGTTTAGGGAAAAGCAGCCCAGGGCTCCCAAACTGCTGTACTGCAGGCTGGGCCACCAAAAGAGATGTTCCTTCCAAGAAAGCACAAGCCTTAAAGCCATGTCAATCCCAGGGTCTACCTTCTGCTTGTTTTCACTTCCAACAGAACAAACTCAAATTTTAAAGTTGTTGAAATTAAATTCCTTTTCTTTAGTAATGCATGTTGATGGACCTTTGTCTTTTCCTCTTGGAAAACACTAAAATGATTGCTGGTATGCCAGCTACAATTGTCAAATCTTAATTTTTCCTCTCTTCAAGTGTAATTTTGCTTTTCTAACTGTGTATTCTTTTGGTCAGGCTTACTAATATTTTGACAATCTTTATGCTACTAACTATCATAAAAAACACATAGATAAATACTATTGAATATCTTCCTACTGCTCCTGCCTTGAGACGCTTTCTTTCTTTCAGAGATTGCCTCTTACACAAAGAAAGCAAAAGGAAATTGTTTTAATGTATAATAAAAGTATTCAAAAAGCTTGTGCTAAGGGATTGAGGAAATTTTTATAGACACATTGGAAGTGCAGCTGGTTATAAAAAAATTCAATCCCTTTAATTTGCACTACAGATATGCTAACAAGTATTAGTTAAATGTCTTGTAATCTTACTGTTGAATTACATAGAAATGTTTGCTAGTATGCACTGCAATTTCAAACATTTCATTCATAATAACAGCCAAATGGGATTAAAAAGAAACACTTCAGCAGTAAAACAGCAATGATCAGTAGCCTATTGTTGTATACCTAAAACTTCTGCAAAAAGAAAAAGCAAGAAGAATAGTGTTCACTTTTCTGCATCACAGGCTCAAAGTTACCAAATATTCCCCTGGGCAAGTTGATAATTCTTCTCATAACCTTAATCTTATATAATTTTAAGGACTGGGGGTGGAAGAGAAGCTGTAAAAATAATGTCCAACTTAACTAAGGTACAATTTAAGAAAGTTGACAACATTCCAATGTAAAATGTATAATCGTTAAAGCAAAAACTGATTCAATCTCTGGCTCTGGAACTGACTTAGAGTGTAATCATGAATAAATATTTTGCTAGTTCTTCAACTTGATTGTAACATTTTTTTAAAAGAAAATGCAACTTTTCTTTCACAACACTGAGATCTTAGAGCAATGTTGTAAAAAGATTCAGAATGAGAAAATTGTGGACAAAATGAATTAATACATTACTTTAGCATCATTAATAGTAATTAATAGTATGTGTATATATATACACACACATCCTCGAACATGAAAATTATGAGCACAAATATTTAGTGTTCAGCTCTTGAACTGTTAGAAATACCCCTAAGGTGTATGATGCTAGAGTAATACTCTGATTTGCCCATATGATTAAAGACATTACCATCCCAGGTGGTGTACCACAAAGTTGATTAATCTCTCTCCAGACCCTCTTTCTTTTACCCCTCTTGTAGCTGGACTAGAGGCTTATATTTTCTCTACTTGCTTACATGTACAAACATTTTAAAAATGCATAAGCTTGTCTTCATAATTTTAAGATCAAATGAGTTCAGCTGTACAGGCCAAACACAAGATTAGGAAGCCAATTATTGCATGTCTTTTGGCATAGCAAGGCAGGTGTAGATAGGGGATATTCAAGAGCCTTCTGGACATGATCCTTTGTCATGTGCTCTAGGATGACCCTGCTTGAGCAGGGAGGTTGGAGTGGATCACCCAGAGGGGTTCTTTCCAATCTGACCCATTCTGTGATACCCAAGAGCTACATTTCACCAACGAATTCTTTCACAAACTAGTGATGTTGTTTGTTGTTTAAAGAGTATCAATATACTCTTTAAGGAAAGTAGTCAAGTTTGGTGATTACCTAGACTCTAACAGTTGTAGGTGGACTCCTTTGGTCAAAGTTAGATGAAGGCGAGAAAAAGGGAATCATATAAAATAAAATAAAAAAAAAAGAGGACAACCCAACGTAGATGATACATCTGCAAAATAACCTAGAATCTAGAAACCTTTGAAAATATTAACTATGGCATTTCTGTGTGTACAAGTTTGTTGAAAACTCGCCTACACTTTCATTCACTGTAGTACATTGGCTATTTAGTCATAAATTTTCAAAAGAAAAAGAACATAGGAGAGGGGGATGCATATCTCATAAATGTTATTCAAGGTTTATAAAAACATGAAAGCAAGACTTGAAAGTTCAAGAACAAACTATTCCACCAAGTACAAAGTGCAATACAAAAAGCAGCCAATTCTGCACTGAAGTATTTATGTATACAGCTGTACTGAAGAGCAAAGAGCAGAAAAAGTGACAGTATACAAGGGTCACAATAACAGAACTACATTAGTTTAGAAATATGACGATGACCTAACATAGGATATTTTCCTGTGATATTTTCTTTCTTATCAGTATGTGGCCATGGCAAGGTGTATTTCTTTATGTTGGTACAATCATAGAATACGCTGAGTTAGAAGTCACCTTTTGGGATCATTGAGTCCAACTCCTGGCCCTACACAAAACACCTCAAGAATCACACCATATGCCCAAGAGATTACTAGAATATACTTTCCCAACTTAAAAAATTTTGAATGATAAAAGCGTAGGTAGAATTAAATGGGTTTTTGGGACATAGTTTTCATGCTGATCTTGTATGCTTGACAGAAGCATACATTGACTTTCAAAGACAAGAAGAACAAAACAAAGATTACTGTGGCCCAAATTCACCAAGGACTTGCAGAAAAGTCGTATGCTTGCATTGCAAAATGTAATCTTCAAAATCCTCTCCTAACTTCTTAGTTGCTAAAGGATAAAGGGCTTTTTTTAAACACCAAATTGCCAAATACTTAGAGGGAGCTGAAATGCTTTGAGTAGCCCCACACTGCCAGTGCTGCTGCTCTTACCTGCTGCCATCATGAGCATTGTCTGAGCCCTCAGGGAAGTCACAATCCATATTGCAGCCTGGAAAATATGCTGAACACACCCATGCACCAGCAAACATGGGACAACTGCTACCAGTGGGAGGACATTTTCTACAGAAATATCCCTCCCAGTTTTACTGTCAATCCCGGTGTTCAGAAATCTCCACAAGATATCTTTACTACTTTACAATATTTCTATCTTCTGACCCTTCATTCTTCCATCCTTATCTAATCCTAGTGTGTTTCACAGGCAATAAATAAAACTTTAGTGTTTGTTTAGAAGGAATACACCATATAAGCTATTTTCCCCTTCATAATACTTCTACTAGTCTCCAAGTGTCCAAAGTCTCCTTTTCTCTTTCAATGACCGTACTGATGAATTTCTAGTTAAACAAAAAGATCAATTGTTCTCATCTTAGGCTTAGCTATTGTTGTTTCCATTTGAGATCTTTATCTTTACAAAGGGCTTTTATGCCTGAAATCTCACTTAGTAGTTGTTATTTATCATGTGTCAGTTACACCAGCTCATCTAACCTTCTCCTCTACATATCTAACTCGGCTTATTTTCAAGCCTGAGACAACACTCATTCAAAAATACAGTTGTGTTCTGTGGGATACCAGCACTGCACATGGAGTTCCAGTTGGTGGACCGAGTTTTCAGGGAAGCCATGTAAAACTACTAGACCAATATCCAACAGGGAAGTTTAAACAAAAAAGGAAAACTGAAGGAAGGAAGGAAGAAAGGAGGAGAGAAAGGAAGAGAGAAAAGAGATGATGGAGATTATGATAGATAGATAGATAGAGAGAGAGAGAGAGAGAGAGAGAGAGAGAAACAGAAAGAGAGGGAAAGAGAGAAAGAGAGAAAGAGAGAAAGAGAGAAAGAGAGAAAGAGAGAAAGAGAGAAAGAGAGAAAGCGAAAGAGAGAAAGAGAGAAAGAGAGAAAGAGAGAGAGAAAGAGAGAACGAGAGAAAGAGAAAAGAGAAAAGAGAGAAAGAGAAAGAGAAAAGAAAAGAAAAGAAAAGAGAAAAGAAAGAAAAGAAAGAAAGAAAGAAAGAAAGAAAGAAAGAAAAGAAAGAAAGAAAGAAAGAAAGAAAGAAAGAAAGAAAGAAAGAAAGAAAGAAAGAAAAGAAAAGAAAGAAAGAAAGAAAGAAAGAAAGAAAAAGAAAAGAAAAGAAAAGAAAAGGAAGAAAAGAAAGAAAAGAAAGAAAGAAAGAAAGAAAGAAAGAAAGAAAGAAAGAAAGAAAGAAAGAAAGAAAGAAAGAAAGAAAGAAAGAAAGAAAGAAAGAAAGAAAGAAAGAAAAAGAAAGAAAGAAAGAAAGAAAGAAAGAAAAAGAAAGAAGCCAAATTTTAAAGCAATATGTGGCTTCAGTTCTGAGATAAGGCTGCTTAAACACAAATTTGCCTGTGTTTAGCAAAGATATGCATTAAAAGACATTTCATTATGTTTATTCTATTTAATATGCAAGCTAGAGTTGTATTTTTCCTGCATACAGTAATAAGGCAAATCATTATTTCTGTATTTCAAATAGTCTTGTTACAGTTACTGCTTTCAAGTAGCAAGTTTTACTGGTTTGGAACATAAAATTCTGCTTTAAATTACAAAAATTTTTGATGATTTTTAAAGTGTCATTATTTTCAAATAGAATATCAAACCACATCTGCAATAGAAAATTGTTTAGAAATATTGTTATTTGCTCTGTAGTTTAAAAAACCTGTAAGTATTTCCAGAATTTTAAATATGTGAAAATGATTCTGTATTGAACAACACAGATAAAACTACTTTCAGGATCTGGCAATTTCACTCTTTCCAAAGAAAACTATTATTTAAGATAGTCTGGATAGAAATCTGCTGAGTTATAATTGTGTTATATTTGTTTGTCTTGCTGTTTCATCCAGCTGTATATTTGGGAAATTAATTTCAGCAGCATTACAAAGAGATCTCTTGAAAGAAAAAAATACCTCAAGATGAGTTTAGAAAATAAAACTAGAAACATTTCAAGAGTAGCCTTACCATTACACAGTCATGATACACCTGTGACAAAAGCCCTGTCCCAATTATTTTCCTTATTTGACTTTACATAAAAGGACATAGGATGTCAGGAGAAAATCTAGTAGTTTCTAAATGGAATACAAGGGCTCAACAATAAAAGCAATTTTAATCAATCTGAGTTCTATTTAATGTTTTAATATCACAATCCTTTTCAGTCCATTCACACCACAGAGTTTAGCATACTCCTCTAATCAAAATAAACACACAATCAGTTAAGAAGCATGGTGGCTGGCTACCATGACAGGAAAGGAGATATATGTGATGGGGAAGCAGAACCAGAACAGGCTGTACACAAAGTCTGCTGAAATCAGAATATTGACTTCCACTCCCATCGGCACAGCAGGGAGAGCATCATTGCTGAACAGACTTGCTATTAATTCTGTTGCCTACATAGGTCATGACTGTTAAATTAACTGTCTTTAGTGATATATTAAGTTCTCTAAGTTCGTGACAGATTTCGTTCCTCATCCTTTCTGGAGCTGACAGCAGCCATTTCCACTTCTGCAAATTGCTCTGGAGCTATAGACTCTGTGCGTATGACAGTGACTTTAAGTAGTGCTCTGGATGACGTACAGAATTCTCAGTTATTAAAAAAAGGGAAAAAAAACCCCAGCATCCATATGTGACTTATCACACCTCATGAGAGTGCTGATCGTGTCAATTTAAAGTCCTCTCACTGCATCTTAATGGACCAATTCAAGGTATCCTCATATTGTAATAATATTTCACAGAACCAAAGAATCACACAATGGGTTAGGGTTGGAAGGCACCACAATGTGTTGTCTGGTCCAACCTCCCTGCTCAGGCAGGGTCATCCCAGACCATGTGGCACAGATTGCATTCAGATGGTTCTTGAATATCTCCAGTGAGGGAGACTTCACAGCCTCTCTTGGCAGCCTGTTCCAGGGCACAGTCACCACACAATAAAGAAGATTTCCACGATACTTAGGTGTAACTTCCTTTTCAGCAGTTTCTGTCCATTCTCTCTTGTTCACCTAGAAGAGCCTGGATCCATCCTTTTGGCACCCTCCCTTCAGACACTTATAGACACTTATAAGGTCCCCTCTCAGTCATCTCTTCTCAAAGCTGAACAGGCCCAACTCTCTCAGCTTTTCCCATAAGAGAAGTGCTCCAGGGCCTTAATCATTTTTGTCATCCTCTAGTGGATCCACTTCAGGGGCTCCATGTCTCTCTTGTTGTGAGGAACCCAGAATTGGATACAGCACTCCAATATGTCTACTTGATGGCCTTGTGTAGATAAAAAAAGGGAAGCACTTCTTCGTTCTTTACATAATAAACCTACTCCCCAGAGAATGCACACACATGCACACACACACACACACACACAGAGAGAACACACATATTGTCCTTCAGCTGGTTTACCTCAACTCCTTTCCTGTCTATTTACATAAAAAATCCAGTTAGTCTTTTCAGTGCCAGCTCAGTAAAAATATCCCGACCTCAAGCAACAATCATATTTCCACATGCTATGTATTTTTACATACCCAGTTTTTTGCTTCAATGTTTGCATGACCTAAGTAGCAAACTTTTAGTTGAGAGTGTGGTTTTACCTATTTGTTTGGGATTAAATGCCAATATTCTTAATATAGGAAGTTGCCACTTTATTAAAGGCAACCAAGTGGAGATGATAACAATCTTCACAAGGAACAATGGACATAAGTATTTTTCCCCACATTCTCTTGTACAGTGTTTGAGTTTGCACAGGAAAAAGGGCTAGGTAGACAGTGGGCTAAGAAACAATATGTTCAAGGGATTTTTTTCTTTCTAGCTCAATTCCCAGCTCTTCCATAGGCTCCAGTAAAATTCCTGAGGAACCTACAACTTGCCAGGATTTAGTGATGTTTTCCTTAAGCAGAGTGGGAAATATTTACTTTGTCATAATATAAGGGACTTGCTGAGAATTCAACGTTAGTTGTTTAGTTAAGAAAGTTAGTTAAGAAAACAGAGGGAAAAAGAGTGAGTGTTTCTTACCACAGACATTACAAACACATGAGATAATTTAATTATGACTAATAACATCTGTTGAAATACTGATGTCACATGAATTGTATTCTGGCACTGTAGACAAGATATATACATTGTAAATCTACAAGCTAACATGATTATGGAACCTACCATGTTTTAATGATGCTACATAGAAATAGATTGCTCTCTAATAGCATAAAACTTATCTTCATGAACATAAAATAATTCTTCTTTAATCCTAGAAACTCAGAAAGTACCAAAATCTCATTTTAATACAATAGCTTGAAATTAAAACAAAATAAAAATTATTAAATATTCTTAATCTTCTTCAGCTTCAGAGTTAAAGTGAAAAAGTAGTGCTGGACATTTTTCTTCCTAATGTTATTAGGCATCAGCAATTTTTAAATGTCAGGAAACTGACGAAATTCTATCTTCCATCCCTAAATTTTGATGAATAAACATGGATATAATAGATGTCAAAGGTCAACATCTTTCCTTTAGGACGGAATCTTCTTAAATAGATGTTTAAAATGATACCTTGACACAAGTTACATTGCCCTGATTATAAATACAGATTTTTACTCAGCTTAATGCAATGTTTAGAAGACCTGGGAAAAAACATAGAAAGGAAAAATATTATTATAGTTCTGAGGTTTTAATGAATAAATGAAATACAATTAATACATTTTACTACGCATTGTAAGCACACAATGCCAGACTATTACATTGAAAGGAATCCTATTTATGTAATTATATTGATGTAAAAAATGCTAGAAAAAGGTTTAGTAGAATAACAGAAGAGGATGAGAGATCTCAGTACAAAATTCAAACTTATAGTCCCTTTATGCTCTACAGTATTAAAAGAGCAGTGTAGAGATTGTAGAGTGTATTTAAATTACATCTCAACATCCCTGGAAATTTGATAAAAGCAGGGGTTTTTATTCTCTGTTTCACTCTACAGAGTGAAAGCCTCCTACAAAAACGTACTTTCTATGCTATACTCTCTGATGGAATATATGCTTCTTTTGTGCCAGAGAATTCCCTCCAACTGGCTTCAAAGCTGGCCCATTCTAAATGTAACAAGGATGCCAATAGATTTACAATTGGTTCATGAATGAAAATCAAAGCCATACCTCAGGCACTACAAAATTGGTGTTTAAATAACACAATATCTACACTAGAACTTCTTCATAAAATGAAAATGAAGGAAAATTTAAAATGTCCCCCATTGCAATAAAGCACCTTCTTTACAGTGCAGCTCTAAGAATCCTATTCTTATCTGAATAATCAAAATAAGTTCTGTTTTCTGCATACTAATTACAGAGTGATGCATCTCACACAAAGAAAACAAATTAGAATGAGATAATTCTAAGATAGTTTAAATGCTAATAATGTAAATTGAACTCAAAATCCTTGTACAGAGGATTATTGTCAGGTTAACAAAGTATCATTTAATCCAGTTTTTAATTTCTCACATCTTCAGAAAAGGTTGGAGGGTTTTGTGTACATGAATAAAGTATAAAGAAAGATCATCATGAAAATACTGATCCAGAATACGATGTATCCACATACATTTGTTTGGAAAGGTAAATATGTACATATTTACCTTTACCTTTGGAAAACATATGAATATATAACATACATAATTTAAAAAAAATTGCCTGTGAATAGTTTTGAGACTACATGGATTGTCTTTGTAACTGAATTGTATATAGTACATGAACACCTTATGAAGAGGAAAAAAAGTGTGTACTGTTTCAAAAAATACTGTCATCACAGAAGATGGGACACAGAAGAACAGCAAATTATTAGTCTCTATCTGCAAGTAGAATTAATTATTTCTGCCATTTAACTCTGATCAGAGATTTGGCATCCATTATGCAAAGTATTGTAAAAAGTAACAAGGGGAGAGAAGACCAGTGGAACAGTTGTTTAGTGTTAGAACCTTATCTCTGAGATCAGGTGGTCAATGAGCAAAGTGATTTATAGCTCCTGAGATGAGCTGTGGTAACCTTAATGTATTTGATAGAGTGGATTAGTTAAAGCCAACTATCAATGTGCATTTAAATGTGTGTAATCTGGTTGATTTTGAGAAAAAGGAAAAAATATTTTGTGTTTGGATTGAAATGCAGATCTCTCAGGATTATGTAAATGTGTAATCATTTAGGTTGAGAAAAAGCTCTAAGATTCTTGAAGAAAACCATTAACCCAAGACCGTCAAGTCCACTATTAAACCATGTCCCAAAGTTCCACATCTACATGTCCTTTTACTACCTCCAGAGATGGTGACTCCACCACTCCTCAGGGCAGCCTGTTCTAATACTTGACAGCCTTTCCATGGAGAATTTTTTCCTAATATCAAATCTAAATCTTCCCTGGTATAAGTTGAGGGCATTTCCTATTGATATGTCACTAGTTATTGGGGGGAAGAAACTATCCCTCCCACCTCACTACAACTCCTTTCAGGTAATTGTAGAGAGCTCTCTCCTGAGCCTCCTTTTCTCCAGCTAAACAACTCTTCTGCTGCTTCTCATAAGGATGAAATATCCTGGCCTGCTAAATCTGACATTTCTGTGTTATCTTGAAATAGTGGAGAAAATTCTGCTGTCATTTAAATTGTTTGTCAACTTGAACACATCCTTAATAATGTTTATTAATAAAGTAGTTTATTCAGAAATGTCACCCTGAGGACAATAACTGTACCTAGAATTTATAACATACTCACTTACTGTAGGTTATTAATTCCTAAGACTTGGTGCTTGGATATATTTACAGTCCCAATAGCAGAGCCACTGAAGAACTTCAGAAAAACAGTTTTCTTCTAGAAGAAAATTGGCAATGAAATTCATCAGATCTTCATCAGACCTAGGGTGAAATTCACAGTAAAACCAAAAAGATGAGAACCAGAACAACAACACTAAGAAATCATCAGTTAGAGCACTGAAATAGAGAGTGGGACGTACATGGGCTAGTTTGAAAATTCCTTGGTTTATGTAAAATATGTATCAGTGTCTTGAAGCTCTGCCTTCCACTATCCAGCTGGAGTTCCCCAGGCAGTGGGTCTCACATCTTCCTGATTAGATGCTGTTATTTTCATTATTAATGTCAAGTGCAAATAAATTATGAAATATCAAAAATTTTAATTAAATCAATTTCTGGTTTGTTTTTTTTGTTTATTTTTTTTCAGTTACTGCAGCTGACCATGCAGTATCTATCTCTTACAGTGGAGTATGAACTGATTTGATTTTTTTTGGATGCCTGTTTCCCACATGAGTATATTGGTCAAGAAGAAAAGATAAGAAGCCACCTTTTATTGCAACACTGACATTTCAATGAAACAGGTCTAAAAATTGTCTCTGGGAAGTTTGAATTCAAAATAAAATAAAAGAGTGTCAATATCCTTGTTATCCAGTTACTGTGCAATATCAATCATTACTAACGATTGAAATAACTTAAAACAATTTGATGTTTTTCTTGACCTGAAAATAGTCAGAGTTTATTTTGTTCACTTTATTCTGCCAGTTCAGTGATAACAACAGGTTCTACAGACATCAAATGAATTCACAGGAAAGTAGAATAAGGACAAAATGCAGCGGCTTTCAAGCAATTTCAGCTAAACATGAAAGAAAATGAATGACACATCAAAGCATCAGCTTCAAAGACACTCCCAGGTGGTTCATTTCAGAATACGTGTTACAGAAATCGTACAATAACGTGTTTGAACTTTTCTATTCAAGAAATTTTTTTAAGAAGCTTTATCAGGGAAAAAAAAAAGACTGCTCTGAAGGACAGCTAAAAATCCAAAGTCAATGTATTCCAAATATGTTTGATAAAAGGATGAATAATAGAAGAAATTTTTTCTCTCTGGCTTTTTCAAGGAAAGGTGTTCTGAAAGGGAAATAACTGTGCTACTGAAATTGCATACCAACATTTTAGAGACATGCTGTCTTCACTTCAAAAAAATCATTTTAGATCACATAGTACAGTTTTTCTAGGTTTAATTCTTGAAGCCGTGAGAGTGTCACATTGATAAAATTCACAGTTGCAGTACAGTATTTGGTGGGAGATAAAATTCCAGAGGCAAAATTTACAAGATAAATTAGCATGACACAAATCACAGTGGAGTCCAATGGATGATCAGATGATTTTTTTGTGATGTCTGGAATAATCTATGTAGAAATAACCTTAGCAAGTAACTGTATTGACAGACAAGAGGCCTGCAGTGTGACTACAATGGACAACTTTGGGCTGAACTTGAGCTAAATTTATAATTTTCCACTAAACTTAGTTAAGTCAAAGAAGATTAAATGTTTAAATGAAACTTAGATATATGACACTTTTTTAAAAAACTGATTTTATAACTCTTAGATACCTAAAATGAAAATAGCCATCTAGTTTATGGTGTTTGCCTCCACTTCTGAAATCCTTGTCCTGATAGAAAAGAATAGGAATTAATTGTGGTAGACAGAACCACCATCTCCACCTTCCCTGTTTTTACATATCATCTCCAGCTCCTGTAAATTTAAATCTCACTGACTTTCAAAACAACCTACAGACAAACAAGTTGCTTGGAAATTTGGGACTACAACTTTGCAGCATTGAGATACTTCTCAAGCTTTTTTATTCATATATTTCTTGTATGGTGAGAGTACAGATTTCTGTTGCAGTAGTTTAAAGAGAAATAGAGGAGTTAGGAGGTTACATAACTTCAGAAGTGGCTTTTGGTTTTCAGCTTGAAACAGATTTTCCATCAAAACTTACCTTTATTTTTATCACAAAGTGTTCAAAATATAAATTATATACTGAAATGAAATTGAATAGATTTGAATATTTAATTTTGCTAATCCATATAATATTGCAATTTTGCTCCTCATCACAACCAAAATAAAGACACATGAAAAAAGAGTATGCTCAGCTTACAAAATTGGAAACTCTTCTATATAGCAACTACTTTACTTTAAACATTTTTTTAAATTATTTATGTTGTTATATTTTTTTAAATGGAATTTGCAATTAATCCTTATAAAACAATCAGAAAAGCTAAAGTGCAATATCTTTTAACATCCCAGGGGAGTTTACATTATTTATTAAGTAATTACAATTGTTCTTGTGGGAAAACTAAAATCATACTCTAAAAATGTACTTTTAAAAAATCTTTTCAGTTAAATTTTGTACAAGAGTAATTGCTATTCTAAGCATTTAAGGGTTCTTTCCAGGGGACCCCTTTTTCCTAAACTTAATTACATGTGCGGTTTCTAATGTTTTCTTCAGCATAAATGTTTCTCTAACAGCTTTATTACATTCATGGAACTTGGTAAACTCAATTTAGTTGCTGAAATTAACTTAAACATTTGCCATTATTTGTGTACATTTCATGAACATCTTAATAACGGAGCTCATATACAGCAACATGAAAAAAGGTACATTTGTTTTAAGGTTACAGGCAAAAAATAAAGTATTAGGTCTGTGGTATACAGATGCAGGCCATGCTTTTCTTAGCATGACTGTGTAAATCAGGATTAAATTTATTTAATACTGGAAAACACATTTCAAAAGAACTACTGAGAAAAATAGTAAGGAAATATTAATGATGGTGTAATGTGTTTTGTCCTGGTTTGAGACAGGATAGACAGTTCTCCAGGCACATGTACAAGTCAACATACAGCTATAAACCTTAGTATTGTCAAAGCAATTCAGGATATATTAATATGAGTCACTGAGCTAAAGTGTGAAGCAAATTAAAAAAAGGAAATAATTTTTTTGCTGAAAAATCTTGAGACAGAAAATGATTCAAAGAACCCTTGTACTAAATAAGCAATTTTTTTTATTCATTTAAAGTCAATAATTTTGAAGTCAAAAGGGAGGTCTTCATATTGCAAGTCAAACATAGCAAATCCAATACTTTTCTGAAGGAGAACATAGGGACAAAATTTTGGGAAGGGATTCTCATTCCTTAAAAACAGATATAATTCAATCTCTCCTGAAATAAACACTGCTTTTTCAGCCTGCTCTTTCCATGCTAAATTATCACGAAAAGATGAATGTCCCCTTCGTGTTTCTTATGGGAACTTTTACAAAATTCCAGCTGTACATTCAAGTTTAGCAAAAGGTAATTTACATCTCTCTCTGCCAGCATGTGCAGGCCTGTTTGTCCATTTCAATGAGATTCTTTCTCCTAAAATTTCTTATCAGGACTTTTAGTATATCTGAAGTCAAGTTCAACTCAAACCAATTCACTGTTAAATTATCCATGACACCCTAGATTCATTGCTCAGGTTCATTGATTTGTCATCTGGACTTAGCACACAGCATCTCTGGGGAGAGGACTCCCAGAACAGAAGAAGTTCCAAATAATTTCAAATTTTTCTTTTTTTTAAATTCTGATCTCTAATTTTTCAAACATTTTAAACTTGTAATGTATGGCGCAATATGTGATTGATTTCAGCAAGAGGAAAAGATCATAAAAAATGTGATTTTTCAGATTAAACATGCCAAAGACATTCTCTTCAAGGGGAACTCAAGAGACCACTGTCATATTCTGCTTATTTTTTGGTTTATGCATGATATCCATGACAGTTCATTAGTTATTTATTGTTTATAACCTCTCATAATGATATGATACATTTTTTCTGCATAAAATCATGGGTTTTAATCTGTATGAAAATTCTTAATATCAAACAAAATTATACATACATATCTTTTATGCTCAAAGCCCTAACATTATAACATCCTTTGTTTGAATGAATACTTACATTGCAATAAAGTGTATTAAATTGTACAAAAGTGTATTAAATAATTGAGTTCTCCTAGATTGTGCCTGTAGTTTTTAAAATATTTCAAATAGAGTTAAAAACTTATCAGAAAGTCTCAGAACAATGATTTCCCAGGATGCTTATGTGTCTTGAAGGGTCTATTTTTCCAGATGAAGTCACTCTTATCTAAGTGCTAAGAGGGAATATTCCAGCATTCAAGTGCATGAATGTAAAACAGTAGATGAGTCTTTCTCCACAGTCTGCTAAAATGAAATGTGATAAATGTAGCATTATAGATAGGAAATCATAATGTGTGACACTCAGGAAAAGGAATCCACTTGAAAAAATACAAGATAATTCTTTTTCTTTGCTATCTAGCCATGCTTTATTCATTCTTGGGCTGGATGAGATTACCCTGCTGGATCACATGTGCAGTTTAAAAAAAGTAACAGTATTGACAACCTGCACCACTACATTAGGAAAAGGTTCAGAAATACTTTTCTGAAGTCTATGGAGCTTTATGGTTTTATGGAAAGAGATGCCTTCAAACTGTTAAGGCTGCAGAAAATGATGAGGTCACTGCCCTGTTGCTACAGTAATGGAGTTTGACACAAAAACCTCTGGACTTGGCAGGACATGGCAGCCAGCAGTGTGAGCACTGCACAAGAGATAGGGATAGTGCCAAGCAGATGGTGGCATCCTCATGGGTGGGTACAGGAGCCAAGCCTCACATGTAACTGGAGGGGATCATTGACAACTAATTCTATATAGGCAATATAAAAGGCCATTCACCTAGGTAATGGTATCAAAACCATGAAAACTGGGTAGAGGTGTGGCAAAATGGAGCTGACAGGGAAAAAGTAATTACAGAGAAATTATTTACCTAGGAGAATGTTGGAGCAGAGAAGGTAAGGTATGTGGGGGGTAAAAAGGGAGTGAAGCATCAAGGAGAGTGGTAGTAAAATGTGGAAATCCTGTGAGTGAGACAAGACAGGTCCCTATCAAACAGCTTTGCTGCTTGCTCCATGCTGCTGGAGCAGGGCAATTATTCAGACCTGTATCTCTTGGTGTAAAATAAAAGTTGGTGTGCTTCTAGTTAGGAGGGTTGGGGTGGAAGCAGGGTGGAAGGGATGCTGCCCCTTTGTTAGGGAACACTGGATGGAAACATCAAGTATCCCAGTGCCACTACACTGGTGCTCATTCCAGGTTGATGGCACTCATACATGCAATGTTTTATCTGGGTATCATAACAAAACACTGCTACACTCTGAAAAATTATGTTGGATCCATCATTCATTGAAAACAGAAAATATCAAACATAATGGGGTTTAATTATAATAGTTCTTATGTTCTTGATAAGTAATGTTCTAAACCTTTTTTTTAATTTTAGTTTCATTATGGTGAGGCTTAGATAACTTTGGAATATGGCATCCATCAGATTTCTTCACAGAATATCAATGAACTAAGAAGACTGGAAGCTGTTTTTCCTTTGCTTAGAAAAATATCACCACTACAAAAATTCATTACCAAGAAAATAATCTTCCTTCAGGTGAAAAGGAAATAATGTGACATACATAAATATTGTCAGGGATTTTTTTTTCTTTAATTCAAAGCCGACAATTTTTAGAAGTCAAAGGAATTGATCAAGGGAGGTGTACTGTAATGCTGGGATTTGTTTTGGGTTTTTTTTCAAGATGTAAAACTTATCTAGAATAAGTATTTCTTACAGTAAAATGCTTCAAACCTGAATGGTCAATAAGTGTCTCAGGAGATGTATTAAACCGTAAAATAATATGAAGAAGAAAAAGAAGACTAACAAAAGAAAGCTTGTCTTAGTGGTCAATAACAGTTCCCAAAAGACAATCTATATTCAGTATTGTAAAGGATTTAAAAACAAATAGGATCAGTTTACTCAACCATATAAATTAAGCAAAAATGAATTAATACATGAGGTGAAAAAGGCAAAATTTTGATAACGAAAACATTAAAGGCAATCTAGGCATTACTCAAAACAGCTGCATTTACAGCTTTTTCTCATTCTTTTCTAATAACAGTGATGCTTCCATAGGTCCTATAGAAAAATTAAAAGCTAACACACACAAGTAAAGGCTCATACTTGGAAAAGAAGTTGTGAAAGTGGGTAAGTGTTTATATTGAAAGAACTAGGCAATTAAAATCACAAAGTTGTCAAAGAATATTTATAAACATGAGCCATGGCAGTTTCTAAAAGTACAACATTCGAGGAAAGGAAATGCAACATTCTGTGAAGACAGGAAAGAATGGATCTCAACAGTGTCAAAACTCAAGAACTTATGCTGAAGAAATATGAAAATAATGAGGGAAAAGAAATATAAGAATCTATAGAAAATGACAGGATCCAAAAATACTTGGGATTTTTTCAGATCTACCATGGATAACATAGCCAATAAAGCACTGATGTAAATTTAATAAATCTTTACATGTTGGGCCACTTGATGGAATATTATATGGAAAAATCTTTATTTGACATACAGATGGGACTTACCACAACCTTTTTTTTTTAATTTTTCAATTGCCTAAAGTTGAAATGGTAATAGTCTTATTGCAAGAAAAAATAATGAACTGTGATCAGAGCAACTGTGAAAGTCATAATGAATATCTTGAGACTGATTGCATTTAATATTTCCTTAATGACCTTGGTAAAACAAGCTGGAATGTGTTTAAGAAATCAGATAAAAATTTGTAAGATAAAATCAATGAAGTGTGTGAGCAGTATTTAATATTGAACATTTGGCTAACCTTGAAGACAGAGCAATGGAAATTAAGTTAAACTTGTCAGTGTAATATATAAAAGTTAGACAGTAATGAGACTTAGTAGTAGTTTTCCCCAGCACATTACACTGATGATCCAAAAGCTTGCCTAATTTCTGAGCAGTGCAAGTTTATTTTTAGGCTTTACTTACAGATTGTAGGTAAAGCCTAAGCTTTACTGAAGTGACTGGGCTAGGTGACCTAGGAAATCAGGCTATTGTCTGGTTAATCTGTAAGACTCAAGAATTTTTCACTGCAGTGAATACTGTAATTAATTTAATTACAAACTATAATTTAATTTGGTTTAAATTTCATACATGTAATTAAATTATGTACTGCCCTGTTCCTGACAAAGAATTTTTTCTATATCCTGTCTTGTTTACCTAACTTCTAAAGAAAATTATCCCAATATTTCTATATCAAAGTTTTACAGCATTTACAACTTTTTCATAATCTTTCTTAATTCCTTGATATCTGGATTATCCTCTAATCCTCCAACTTTGACATTACTGTCAAACAAATTATAAAATGTGAATCAGCTATCTTTACCTCATATTTACATTAATTTTCATAATCTTATGACAAACTTTGATTTCACTACAAGATGGAAAGTTTAGGTATTGCAAGTGTGGGGAAAAAACCCCAAAAGTCCCAACCCAAAACTACTTTTTTTTTTTTTTTTTTTTTTTTTTTTTATCTATAAAGTTGCTAAAGTTGCAATGTAGCATCAGGATTTATCTGAAAAAAAAAAAAAAGATAAATTGAAAAATAATTTTATTGTGTTTTTTTTTTTTTTCTTGTCAGTTGAATGCTATTGTATTGACTAATGTATCAGGTAATTTTATACCTAATCATAAGGTAAGGCAATCATAATGTAAAACAGATCAATCTGCAAGTAATGAACTAAATAAATTAATTCGCCAATTGAGTCCGATTTTTTGTCACCAAAAGAAGCAACGATGTATGCACTTTTTTGAGATTCGTTTGCAACCTAGACATCTGCTAGAAGAAACTTTTGTAACCATTTGTGGTTTGTTTTTTTTTCAGAACCTAATTGTCTCTTTTCCTTAATGATATTTTCTTACAATTACTGTTGCAAACAACAGTGACAGCATGGGATCAGCACTTTACACTCCAATCATCACAGATTGTCAACCATTTTATATAAGTTAAAAGCATGTTCTTCCTTTTTCTGACTGAATTGATAGGTATGAAGACCAGTCACTTTATCTTTCCTATTTTGACAACCCTTATAAATCAAACCAAAACAAACATGTTAGAGTACTCTTGTTGTCTTCATAACCACTGTGAAATTCTAGAATTTATATTGAAAATGTTACCAGAGTTCTGTCCTTCTAGGACAGGCACATTCCTTGTTACTATAATTCGCCCTGATGTGTTGGGCAAACTTGCCAGGCTGATGCCAGTCCAGCTGCTCTCTCACTCATCCACCTCAATAGGACGGTGGGATAAAATGGAGCAAAGATAAAAACAGGGAGATCATTCAGCATTTACTGTCAAAAAAGACTCAGCTTGGTGAAAATCAATGTAATTTATTGCTGATTAAAACATGTTTATACAGTGAGAAACAAGAACAAACCCTAGAACTGGTTCTCTCCACTTCTCATACTCAGCTTCACTGCTGCATGCCTGACTCGTCTCTGATTCTCTGTCTGAGAGGCTCATGAGGAGCTGCGGAGTTGTGATTGTTCCATAACAGCTTCTCTCTGCTGCAATTCCTCCTCTCACTTCTCCAGCATGGATTCTGTCCACAAACTGCAGTCTTTCAGGATAAACCTGTTCCAGTGTGGTCTCTCCAAGGGCTGCAGGGCAACCTCTTCTCCAGCATCCGGAGCAGTCCTCTTTCTTCTTCCCTGCCCTCTTTCTTCCCTGCCCTCCTTCTTCTCTCACCTTGGTTTTTGTGAGGCTGTTTCTCACATTTTTTCCTCACACCTCTCATTGTTTCATGGTTTTCTTAAATATCTTTCCCCAGATAAATCACCACTCTGGCTGAGGGGCTCAGCTGTCCTCTGAGGTGTGTCCATTTTGGAGCCAGCTGAAACCAGTGGCTCATAGGGGTGACCCTGCAGCACCTGGGCACCTGCATCCTATACACTTGAAATGGCACTTTTAAAAATGGAAGTTTAATTGATAAAATAGTTAATTGTGTTTAGACCTTTAAGGAAACTGTGGCTCCCTTAATCTTATTAAGAATAGATTGCATTCCAGTTCGTTTCTATGACTGTTGGATTATAGTTAAGGATTTCTAAGGAGTTAAGGGCTTCTAGGGAGTTCTTTAATATTCTGTTACAAGTTTTTATATTTCAGACATCCATCTTCACTTTCATGACAGCTTTTGAAATATTCAGGTCTTAATTTTTCACGGTTCCTTAAATACAACTCAATGTTGAAAATGAATGTGAAAACATAAGGACAATAATGAAAGATTATTTTGCACAGTGACAGTTTCACAACAGTTCTGTTAAAGAGGAAGAAACAAAAAACTTAATCAAATTGTGGGGTCTGGTAAGTAATGAGGTATATTGTATAGAGGCACATATATATGAACACATGGAAATGGGTGTTTCAGTTTTCCGTGGCTTTCCATGACTTTCAGGCATGCACCAACAGGGACTGACATCAGTCAATCCATCCTTACAATATCTGGTTGAACTGAAACAGAAATATCAGTTCAGATCTCATCCATAATGACAGAATACTCATTTGCAATTTGGTGTTACTAAAGGAAGGAGCACTTAGCTCCAAGGGAATAGCTGTCTACAGGCTGAGTAGACATTGTCAAAAGTGTCATTATTAGACATTCTGCCTAGTATTCCTAGCAGAAATACAAGGACTAAACAGCTGCTGATCAGATACTGAATTATTTTGGTTATTAACAGAGGTTTGAGCTGCACTGTTAACACACCTGTGAAAATCTACATTTTGGAAAGTCAAAGATAAAAAATCTAAAACTTAATTTGTATGATAGCTTTTTACTGTAAAGACCTTTCCTATTCAACATCAATTGCATTATAACAACTTCATAATCCTTTCTTGAATCTCCCAGCTTTCCCAGACCCTGTAATTTCAAATCTGTGTGTCTTACCTTTATTCTAGATATACATAGATAGAAATATATAATTATTACATATAATTATCAAGTTCCCCTCTATCTGTCACTCATGCCCACCAGCCAGATAGTACACATTAGCCTTATTATTTATAATGGAAGGCACCTACATGCTTTCTTTCAATAATATTTGAAATCCATGGTATTGTAGGTGAGTGATTAACTCTTCCCAAAATAAAAGTCACGTAAATTTTCCCCTGTGTACAAAAAGAAATTGTAACAATTTAGCTAAATCAATTCTTAAATTGATTTAAACCCATGAAATCCCTTGTGTAGATGCTCTTAAATTGGCTTAATATTGGTGTATCTTATTCATTTTGATCTAAAATTTAATCCTATTAAATTGGCTAAAAGTTTTTTGTATACACTGGAGCCTCAAGACTAGCAGTCTGAATTGAATTTCATGCTGCAGGGCCATGGGTCCTCAATGAAGTTAGAACTATAATGACACAACAATTTTAGAAATTACTTCTGAGGGCTCACTAATCATCTGCAAAAACTAAACAGATTCTTGCAATAAATACTAATAACTAGACAGTGTTCTGAATATTTTGTATAAGGGATAAAGTTTTTTTAAAACTTCTAAGCAATCAAGGATAGTGATAATACACAGCAAATTTTGAGAAAATGATGGAAAAATTAATTATGTGTCATACATTTTTGCTTTCTTTATTCTGTTTCCAGCTTAAATTTGCCTGCTGATTATTGCTGGACTCCATGAATTTTGGCACAATATTGAAAATGAAAATATGCATGGCCATCTGTCAGTAATGGTTCCCAGTTCATCAAAATTTCTAGTCTTCATTATGTGCAAGACAAAAGTACCTTTGCCTGTCTCGGGTGCAGAACCCAAGAAATTACATATGAGAGAGAAAAATAATAATAAGAAGAAAACCTCCCTTAAACTTTTCAAATTCTCTTGTCAAAGAGAAAAGGAAATTATTTTTTATCAATACATAATATTTTTTCTACCCTTTTGTGGTTCATCCCCATTTCCAGCTGCTTCAAACTGTGACTGCATTCAGTCAACTGCATGACTATATACAGAATATTTTTGAGACCTAAGTAATGCAGGTTGGTACCAAGATGGAAAGAAGTACTTCAAGATAGATGATGAGAAAATATGGGCAAATAATAAACATATCTATTATTTCCAACATTGATGTTCCTTCTCATTATCAATTTCAGTTTGACAAAAATTGCAGTTACTCCTCAGTTAGCACTGACACATTTACAGCTGCAAAAATGCCTCTTCTTTCTCTGATTTTGGTCTCAGTGTGTTCCTGCTAGATTTGGATAGAGATGGAAAACACAAACCCTGTCTGCCTGGCACAGAATCCTTTGCTTACAGTCCCAGCAGCTCTGTTTCATTCTTCTGTGCCAATAGAATTTAGACTATTTAAAAAAATACATTTTCCTACTGGTTTCTCTGAAAGGCCTGTGCAAAACAAGGTGCCTTTTGGATACACAGAGATATGGTCCCAAACAATAGCAGTTGCTATGGGAGCAGATCATAGTGTTTTATGCAGACATGAAGGAAGAGGAATGGAGAAGCACAAATCTGGTACAGATTGGCCCAGGCACTCACTGGCTCTAAGCACAATGTTAGTTCCCCTAAATGTGCTCTGGTAAATCACTTTTATACATCAAGGTATTCATAAGTATATATTTAACTGATTTCTGTTTACTTACATAAGAGAAGATTTATGATCGCTGGGATGTTCATTAGCATTGATTTTAATAGTCCCCACTTAGAATTAACATGCCCTTGGTATAGGAAATTATCTAGCACTTATATAAAAAACTAGCTGGAATGATTCCATGTATACTTAGCAGGTCTGTATTATCTTGTGGCAGAGTCAGACAAAAATCCAGTTTCCTGAACAATTGCACTAACATTATTAAAAAATACTGCAAACATATACTAATGCAGTAAAAAGAGTCTTAACTCTGTTCAAAATTCTAAGGTCAAAAAGGGACATTTTCAAACCAAGGAAACAATCAGCTCAAGAAGGATCAAATAGCATTCTATTTCCTTCAGTAAAACATAAAAGGTTTACAGTTACTTTCATGACTAACAAGGACGCCTGTAATGTGTGTGCAACTTTCCAATGTGGCTGAAGGAAAAAAGAGGGTTTTTGTCTAGGAAAACAGGTTTTTAAGAGATTCAGAAAGGATTTTGGGATTTACTTGCAGGTTGTCCAAACAATTGCTTCAAACTGTATTATCTTGGTGGGGAAAAAGGCCTTAAAAAAGACCGCTTGCTTAATATGTGTTCTCTTCTTTTAATAATATTATCTCCGTGAAGGGAGTTTTTTAAAATGGTCATTTTATTCACACAAATTGATCAGGTAGGGGAACCTGTCAGAACAGTTAATTGGCTTAATTATACATATTTCCTTTTAATATTCCTGTATATTTCTTCTGGTGAAATTATTCCAGTTAGCTCCAATTCAGTTGCCCTTAGACTTGCCAGTCCATGGAAAATTCAACTGCTCCCTCTTCAGTTATGCCACTTTCACACTAATACCTGCTTGCAAGTTGGATTTTTTTCTCTTTTCTCCACAACATGAAGAGAGCTGTCTCTTTCTCTGGACTTTTAAAATTTGTGCTAATTTACCTTAAATGCAAAGTTACTTCAACAAGTGCACCCTGAGCGTTTCCTTCCTGCCCTGGAGTAAGAACATGTGCTGGCATTGTCTGGGCTGGAATCCTTCCCTAGGGACACATGCAGGCAATTGTCATAAAATACTGTGACTTAGCATTTGTGAGCTTTACCTGGGGCTACTTAGTGAGTGTCAGGAAAGCCCAACACAACCAGCTGTGTGTGCACAACCAGCTGACAGGGATGGTGGAACTCATTAGAACACAGGCAGCTCCACTGGATGCAATAACCAACTCCTCAGCCTTAGAGTGCCTTAGGTATTTATACACATCGCAGTTGAGTGCCAAATATGTTGGTATAAAGTTGTTAATTAATGTACAAGCTATTAGCCTTCTACAATCCGGAGTGCTTAACTGGAATGGAGCCAAAACAATCCTTTCTGCTAATTCTAAAGTCATTCACATGACTCAGAAATATTTAATTCTATTGTTTATTTGTAATAAATACCAGTTTTAAATCCTGTATTTTTTGAAAATGACTGGATCTTGGAATAAGTCTTCCAGAATATAAGTAGGAAATTTGAAAATATAGTAGTCAACTTTCAACTTCTATTAATATTCCTGAAAAGTGACAAAAAAATAGTATTCATTCTTAAGATTTCTTCTAGCTCCCCTCTGGTTCAGTGACTGACTGAAGTGACGATTTTAAGGAAAGCAGATCACTTTGGGCCTGACTGAATTTGCTGGTTTAGTAAGTAGTGATTTAGTATTGATAAAGACTGGGGAAATCACAGTGATGCTAGCTCGCTAAAATTTGAGATAATGATAGATCTAGAAAAAACCAAATGATAAACCAGCAAAATGATTAAGTTATTTCCATCTACAGAAACTTTTGGTCTTTTACTGGAAAAGACTGAGGTAATTGATGCAGTCAGACCTTGCTAACACCTATGCAAAAGGCAGCGTGGCTTTTTTGGGTTTTGTTTACAAAAAAGTCTGAACACTGCAAGTCAGGCTGGTGATTAGGGAAAAAAGTATTTCTCTTCTCCCTCAGCAGATCTCTAGTAGATAGTGACAGAAATTTCTGGACAGAAATTTTTTTAGCTCATGCCATAGCTTCATACCCAAATTAATTTGAAACATGCTAACTCAAAAGAAGCAATTCTTTCCTTCTTATGCCCTCAGCCATTTTTCCCCAATGTTTGTTGCCCCCACCTTCATCTTAGCACCATAAGCTCCCGTAGTCACACTGTGAACTAGAGCAAAGAAATTATTTAACCTAAAAATACTCTCTTTTTCTTTCCCTGGAGTTGAGAGAAAGATGCATGAATATCTAGCTATATGCATGCTAATTTGTATCAAATCTACAAATCAAGTCTAACAGTCTTGGCAGAAATAGTAATCTATTACATTTTTAATGTGTGAAGGTTATATTCAATACAAGCCAAAACAAGGTAAGAAAATAGAGAAAAAAATCAATGGTTTCATAGCTGGAGAATATATTTTAAAATGAAGATTTAAAACAATATACATTAGAATTATGCTTCATACCACTTGCCTTTATTAGTTTTATTATACAATTTGACTGTAAATTGTATTTATATTTTGTATTTTATTAAATTATGTATTGGTTTGTGCATTTTTAAAATGCTCTTGTAAAAATAATTTTTAAAATGGATGTCTAGGATAAGATATTAATTTTGTATTCTAAGGAACCATTTTTAAATTCCTTTTTTCGGTCTTCTGGGTTTTCAGAGAGACCAATCTTTTAACTCCAATTACTATGATGCAGGACAAAAATCATTACTTTTGGAGCAAGAAAAAGCCCCAAGGTGTTCAAACTTAGCTGTCATAGTTTTCCCAAACATGATGTTCAAATTCTTGGGGGCAATAGGAATAGGCTACCCCATTGGACTAGAGAAAAAAGTAGATTGGCTATGGCATCTAGCATCTCCAGCCAAAGGATGCTGTGTAAAGAAATTTTGAAAATATGTGTTGTATAATGAAAATGTAAAGAAATATCAAAATTTATTGCATAAAGGAAAGCAGGAAAAGTAAATTTTGATGAATCTGTTTATTACAGGTAGTTTACTATGAAGGTATGCTCTCTTTTGAAATTTTAGTTTTAAAATGCAAAGAGATAGATCCTATCAGTAGCTGAAGCAGTCGTATGTAGGCTAGTCTCTCATCTGAACACATCTATCAGTAAGATCCAATTATTATTCAGACTCTGAATAAGGTGACTATAAATTGAAATGAGGATATCTGCCACACAGTATTTTGCACACATGCAAAAACTCTTGAGACAATTTCTTGCAGGCCTCAAATTAAATTGAATACAAGCTTAGAGATGCAAAAAATGTAAAATTAGATTAAATAATTTTAGTATTTTAGCAAGCGTTTTAAATGTTCTTACTATTTCACTAAGTGTAACAATGTACATTATGCATAGAGAAAATTATTCTGATAAACAAATGAGACTTTAGATTAAAATACTGGTCATAGCAAAGGTTCTATTTTTGTAGATGAAGTCTAAGTACATTTAAATTAGAAAGACATTTACTGGTTATGGGAATGCTGAATCGAGTAAATGACTGACCCTTGGATAAGATTGTCCAGGCCATTTAAGAGCTTTTATAAAATAATTGCCTTGGTGTGCTTAATTTCAAAATTGTCCTAATATAATTTCCATTGAGAATAAGGCAAAGCTGACTTTTTTTTTTTAAATTAAAAATCCAACATTCTCCTTTCTGTAATAATGATGCCATCATAAAATCAGTCTGATTAATGCTGTTACCCAGTTTGTAATGTCTGCAGAGATTAATCACCAGCAAGATGAAGGAGAGAATCAGGAGGGTAAAAGTGAAAAAACTCATGGATTTAGCTAAAGACAATTAATTAAGGAAAGTAAAAGTCACCTGCACAAGCAAAGCAAATCAAGGAATTCAGCACTTCCCGTGGCAGGTGTTTAGCCATCCCCAGAAAAGCAGGGCTCCCTCATGTACAACAGGGAGTTGGGAAGGCAAAACCCACACTCCAAACACCCCTTAGCAGAGTTCATTGGTGAATCTTCTTTTATTGGGCTATCTTTATACAACTACCTTCAATGTCAAAGCAGATTGTAAAAATGTGAGACTGTGGATGTTCCTAGTTCACAGTTGCAGAAGAATGGATTATCTTCCTTTGCCTCTCCATTTACTATTTGTTTGGTTTTTTCTGTAGTTTATAAGTAAAGATTTATAGATTTGAACATTTTCAAACAGCATATAATTGTTTCATGTCACCATTTAACTTGTTTCAACCTTTCTTTATGTCAGGGAATATCTTAGTGAACTCAAATTTCATAAGCAATATATATATATTGTTTAAACTAGACCAATGTTAATTTAAGTCCACCCGATACAAATTTTGTCACATAATAATCATTCCTTAGTAGTCATAATCATTAGCAGCAGAACAAATGACCAGTTTATGATTGTTTTCTACCACTGGTATTTACAAGACAGGATTCAAATTTCTAATTCCAGTCCTTAAAAGCTTGGAACATATTGGACACTCTCCACCTATAACTAGATGAACAGGATTGTAACTTTTAAAGAAAGAAAATGGCTGAAGAAAAGCAAAGGAGGCTGGTAGCCTTTTAAATCTGAATCAGCCACTGGAAGACATAGCATATGTTGTACCATACAAACAAATGCCCAGTGACATGATCAAAAATTAAAGTTTTCTGCAGAAATTTTTATTTCCTTTGGTATGCTTCTTTGTTATTGTGGATGCATTAAAAGTAAAGGTGAAACCTCACAGGAAAAGCACCTCTGTCAAGACTTGAGAAAAACCTGCTCGTAATGGGTCTCTAGGGTTAGACATCATAGTAAAAGAGATCAGGGTTAAGTGACCTTACAAACCACCCACCTGTCTATCCTATTACATATTGGCTTCTTCTAAACAACAACAGCACAAAATAATCCTGAAAGGTTTCCACTTCTTCCCTTTCTCTTCACTTGAAAGAAAAGACAAAAGGATTATTTGCTGCCATTTAGATAAAGGTGACACAGCATGTACTTAACTGTTGTTTTTCAGAAAAAGGATGACAGAGTGCTAAGAAATCCTTTTGCTAAAGGGATGAAAAAATACTAATACTGCAGATGAGAAATCAGTGCCTTGAAGTGTATTAAAATTTGTTCTAAAAGAATGGGCATAAAAGATTGCTTTTGTTTTTGACATTTCTGGGTACAACAATATCTTAGTTATTTTTAAATAGCTGATGATACTGAGAGAAAAAGATTAAGTGAGAGTGTAGTTCCTTCTACTTGAAATCCTTCCTTATGCAAGATGACAATGTACTAGCACTTATATATCTAGGCATGTAATAAAAAATCCCTCTTCAGAAATTCTAAAATTATTTTAGGTACTTGGTCCTCAATACCACAAAGAGTGCCATATTTTGATTAAGTGTAATTCAAACCATTTATTCTATTCAAAACATCACCCCTGTTATGAGTTCTGCTCAATAAAGCAAAGAATATCAATAACGAGCAGCACATCATCAATATTTCGTTAAATATGTGTGTTGGAACATTAGGAACACTGTGAAAGAGACTGTCCAATCTCATTAGCCTTTCACCTTAAATGCTACATGCTAGTTATTCTTCTTTTATTGTGCTATTTTTATAATACAATCTCAAAAACATAAATGTCCTACCCAGAGCACTAGCAAACCTCAAAAGAAAATTTGTGAGAAGAGTAGTGGGGAGAGTGCTTTATCTGGAACTATTTCCTCAGTCTCAGAGATTTTACATAGGGAGCTTTTATGTTTGTTTGTAATGAACATCAAAAGATGTGATCTAAACAGGTCTATGCTGAAGGTTTTTCACACAGAAGCTGTTTTCAGATCTTTTTTGTTTGTTGTTCCAAGGAAAGGATAATGTCTAGACAATTTTAAAATACTGAAAGAGGGTCAAGACTTGCTGAACAACTGTAAACCCTGTTTTTTCTAAACAGAGAAAGGTCCGACATGTTTTGAGAAAAATAAGAATTAGGATGTATCTAAATCAGAAAGGAATGAAAAAAATTCCAAAAAGAAATTATAAAGAAAATCTTAGAAGAGATAACCTCAGTGAAACCAAATAAAATGGAATTAATCTACTTTTTCAGGATGTTAATATTCAAAATCTAAACCTTAATACTCTAACGTTTTGTTTTCTCTTTTTTCCCACTATACCTAGTTGAAGTATATACGTATGGAAAAAAGAAAGGAAATGTGTGCTTCCAGTTTGGGGAAGTTTTCATTCTGAGTCGAAGTTTTTATTTGCTTTAGGATTGCTTGGAGAAAACTGGAAACTAAAAATTTCTGGAAAAAAAAAATTGGAAAAATATCTTTTTATGAAGGACCTGTACCAACCCCAGAAGCTTGTATTCAAATATGTGTAATAAAATTTGTAAAAATATATGAATAAATATAAAAACATCGGACAAAACTTACTGCAAATTTATATGAATTTTCTTTAAACTAGACATTAAAGTGTTTCTTTAGAGGCCAGATCCATAGAATCATAGAATCATGCATCATAGAATGGTTTGGGTTGAAAGTGACCTTAAAAATCATCTAATTACATGTAAATGAAAAGGCAAAACAAAAGAGTTGTTTTGCCAAAACACAGATTAGATATGACTGAATCATGTTTTATTTGAACCATTGCACCACCCAGCTATGATGTGGGAAATCTATCAAAGAATTATTTAAGTAGGGAATTTTGGATTCTCACTAGCAAGATGTTGGTGTGTTCTTCACCTGTTACAGTGTTTACCTAGAGGTAACAATATGAAAGGAAAAGTTAATTTTAGCCTCTCTGCTTCTTCCAGAATACTCTGTCCCTGTAGTGGAAACCCTTACAGAGCTAGATCACTAAAATCCTGGAGAGGATCAAGACTTACTATATTTTGGGGAGATATTTAATTGCTGCCCTGAGGTCTTATTTATGCAGCTGTCCTGTCACTGAGCAGAACTCACAAGCTTCCAGTTGCATATCAAATTTTTGGTTTCTTTAAGGCAGAGATATCCTTAAGTTTCTGTTAATTTTGTTTATATTTTGAGAATACTTCTCCAGTTGCATTCTAAGGTCAGGTAGTTGGTTTTTCCGGATGTCTTTTTATATTTCATCACAAAAATGATGGATGCAGCTTGTCTCTGACACACCTTGAATCATCTAGTTTGCTTTCGACATGAAGCTAAATCTAGGTTCAAATAAAAAATATACTTTGTGTACAGGTGACAGTTTTCAATGAATGCTGCATGTTGAAAGCACCATAAAATTAGTTCTCAACATTCTGAATGTAAGAGTCTAAGGAAAGTATTCTCTTTCCAAATTCACGATTAAAGTTCATGACCTTAGAGTGACTGCCAGCTAGAAATGAGTTGCTTTGCATTGCAGTTGACTCTAGGTGAAAAATGTTTTCTGACATTAGTGACTCAGTTATGTAAATGGACCTTTCCAGAGAAATAAATCAAACTACATTAAGGTAGTCTCATGTTTACACAGGACCAGGCTGCTATAGATAACCAGGTCTAAAACATGGTCTTTCCATCATGGCTATAATACTGATACTCATACCACAGCTAAATCAAATCACTGTGATCATGAGGGAACTTCTAATTTATTTATGAACATTTTGTGTGTTCATACACATTCTGTATGCCAGAAACATGTTCCTTATATATGTGATTCGATGTTTTTAAGGCACTGAACTTCAGTCACAGTAAATATATTTTCCTGGTAATTTATTTCTGAAGAATTCTCCAGCCCTTGCTTTTGTCAAGATCATAATCCTAAGCATAAAAAAATATAAAGTGCTGTCAGCTAGTTTTGAAAAATAAAAAGAAAGGTTTGATTATGCTGCTGCTTACTGTCAGAATTCTGTGTTTATTATTAACTACACTTGAGGATGCATTGAAAATTTATTTAACAGATTTTGTCCAAAATAGCTGTGCTAGCTGAATAGTGTGAAAGAGTAGATCTGACTTGAGATATTGCTTTTCTCCTTAGACTGAAGATTAATGCCTCCAAAAAGATGAAAGCAGGAGGATAAAAGTGCGATGTTTTCAAAGATAATTCTACTAGTGGCAATCATGATCACTGGATGAAAACAAATAAGTCATTTTCATTATCATGTGTCCTGAAAGGAAGCAGTATTCACTGTGAAAGAAAATAATGAAAGAGGGGAAATTAAAGGCTTTGAAAAATTAACATTGATTTCAGAGTGCACCTGGACTTCTATTTCCACTGTTTTGTCTTCAAAGATCAGCTCATATTCGGAGACATTTTGATAGCAGACAATACAGAATTTAATGCAAAATAGACCAGACATAAACCAATCAAGGGCTTTTCTTATGAGAACAAAAGCTTTTTATAACTAATTGTCCTTTTCACTTCTAGTTTTACTGTCTTGTAGTATATAAATTCACATGATGGGTGTCATTTGGGCTTTGGGAACAACTCATTTTCCCAGGCAGTAGGAAAAAAAGCCAAAATTAAAAGCTGAATTGAAAACCCTCCTTCCTCCCATTGTCGGTGTTCAAAACTACAGTAAGACATATCAGTTTCTTAGCCTCACATAGCAATTGAAAATAATGTGTATAAGAAAATAAAATAATCAAATGGCAAAAGAGGTAACATTACATTGTGTGATCTATTGTGTTCTGCTGTGTAGTGCTAAAAACAGGGATTTGCTGTAGTGTTGGTACCTACAGTGCATTAAACCAGCCATTGCAAAATTCATTAGATCCTCTTTCATCTCATGCCTACCTCTTGCATAACTGGTCATGTCTTTCTGCTCTATTTACCATTCATTTATAAACTCATATATTGTCTCTCAGACAATTCGTTTTTATTGATCTGATTGTCCTATTAAAATTGTTGTCTGACTCAGTGTCTAACATCTTTATGCCAAATTTTAACTTCCACTTCATGCTCGCCCTGCATATATTTCCCCAATGCTTCTCAAATTCTGCCTAGCCTAACCTGACTTAAATGACCAATCTCCCCCCGACAGCTTCATTCTGCCAGATAACTCAGGTTTATTCTTCTCTTTCAGTTCTAGCCTAAGATTTTTATACATCTGTCAGCTACTAGAAATCCCTTCCTAACTGAGTATTTCTTCAGCATCTCTTTCTTCTGCTATTCACATTATCTATATTTTTTAAAATTAAAAAAAAAGTTTATTCCTGTTTTTTCCAACAGAAGTCGTGTAGTCAGAGTGAGACAAAGAAAATCAATGAAAATCTGAAACTCTGTAACCATGTGGTTAATTCTTTGACTGGCTAGTATGAATATCAAGTTATGGATGATTATTTGAACTCTTACCCTTCATTAACTACAGCAGTCTGGTATAATTTGTCTTTGATCAAAAAAGGTTCATGTTCCTCAATCAAGAGACATCAAGACTTTTGTAGTCAAATGGGCAGAAATCTAATATTTTAAAGCATAAAATTACTTTTAATGCGTTCTTGAAAAAATTCTGGAAAATGGGGAAAAATAGGTGTGATTTTGAGAGCCCTGAAACTAACATTAAACATAACTTTAGAGTCAATTACAAAAGTTTGAAAACTGCAACAAGTGTTTGGAGTATCAGCAGATGAGCTATTGTTTTCTTGCTGTAACTCCAAATTCTCTTTGTTTGTAAAAGAGTTCTCTTACACAGTCATGATCTTTCCACTTGCAAAAGAAACTGAAATTTGTTCCTCTGAGGCTTTTTGCCATATCGTGTTCACCATTATAGATATTTTCCTTCTCTATGTCTTTTTTTATTCTCTTTAAAATAATATTACTCAGCAATAGATATGCAGAATCACAGACCGCCTACTCAATATTCTCCCAGTAAAACAATATGGTAGAGCAGGCTGAAGAAGATAATCTCATAGGCTACCATGAGTTATATGAACTTCCAAGGCAATTTTCACCGTGGAAAACAAGAAAAAATGGCCTACCCAGAGCTATGACCTGCAATAAAGAAATTGTTTCTAAGACCAAAATTTATTTAAGCTCTCAGAAAATTGAACAGTGCAAATTTCAAGTATTTTTAATCTCATTTTTGTGTACAAACTGCTTTCTGTTGGGAAAAAAAACAGACTTGGTGAAGACAGAGTTACATTGATTTATATTTTTGCCATTAACAATATAAAATGAGTTCTGCTAAAAAAAAATAAATCTTTTTGAAACTAAAATGCTTAGGCCATTTTGTTTGTTTGTTTTTTTGTTGTTTTTGATGGTGGTGGTGGAGGATTTTTTTGTCTCCACAGAAAATTTTTGTTTCAGTTGAACTTAGGCACAATTATTTTATTTTATTTTGAAATTTTATTCTGAAATTTGGAATAGACCAGTTTGCAAACTTCGCAAAAGTTGAGTTATAAACACGAACATCAGTTTGAATTGCAATACTTTCATTCTTTTCCTTTGTGTTCAGAGTAGTTTGTGGTAAGTCGCCTCATATAACAGAAAAACTTTGCAAGTCCCCAGTTAATTCCAAAGACCATTCTGACCATGCAAAAATTGGACACCTTTTTCCTCTTGTATATGGAGACCTAGGGAATGAAGTCTTCGTTGCCCTAAGGACAGACAAGAACTCCACTGGAAAGTTGCATCACCTAAAGATAAGATGATATTTTATTTATCCAGGTGTTATGAAATTCCCTGTTTGAAAGATAACAGCGTTGTACTAATGACAGCTTATTAACACCCATCATATAGCACAAGCCTTGGATGAAAGGTTTTGAAGAGAACTAATATGGAATATGCCATAACAGATCAGATCATCCACTCATTAGAATTCCTCTGACACAGTTAATACTTGTTCTGATATATGCTACACAATAAAATTTGAAACTAAGCTGAGTAGTCTGCAGCCAATTGTCTAAACAACAACATGACCAAACC
The DNA here is from genome assembly GCA_034336665.1 of Luscinia megarhynchos. NCBI lineage: Eukaryota > Metazoa > Chordata > Aves > Passeriformes > Muscicapidae > Luscinia > Luscinia megarhynchos. The sequence continues at coordinate 47,719,222 of JAPFBE010000002.1, read as the reverse complement.
GATGTTTCTAAACACAGACGTTATCTTTCAGCAAATACTTTTTCTTCCTCTTGCTTGACATCCCAAACAAAACTCGATTTACAACATCTTAAGGAAACCCAAAACATGTTGTGGGGCTTGATGCAATAGTCAGGATTTTCAGGAAGAAAAACTTTGAAGGGGCTTGAGATGACTTGAGAGGTCTGGTTTTTGAAAAATGTGATATTTCAACAATTAAGAGGGGTTTTTAATTCACACATTCATCCTTTATATATTATTAACATGTTTTTTGTGCATGAGACAGGTACACAGCCTCAAAATAGTACAAGTCCTTTTCCCATTGCAGAGCAGTACTTTTAAATAAAAAATAAAACAAAATAAGATTTTATGAGTTTTAAGATAATTAATCACATTACAGATATTTTCAATTTCCTTAAAAAGTCAGGTAAGCAATTTAGGCTATAGCTTCTGGAGTATAAAAATTCTTTATTTTACAAGTGACATTTATAGGACATATGGTGTAGCTGACATTTCTTTTTCTAAAATTACTTGCTAATATTTTCAGAGGGATGAATTACTTTTCCACATCTCAACCATTACAACTGCACAGAGAGATAGATATGTTTGTTTCTGTTGTGCTTTTCAAGGAATATGAGTACCATGAATTTTTTATGTACAATACTATGCTGTCTGCAAAAAAGCTAAAATTACTGGAGCCTTTGGACTGATAAAGTGTTATGACACCCCAAGAAGAAGCTATTTTTTATATTTAAAGTATACTCTGAGGTAAATACCATCATTAATTTGTTGTAGGTTAAATTACTGTGCAATGTTTCCACACAAAACTAAAAAAAAATCCCATTTTACTATTTATTGTTGCAATTTCACTATATAACTCTGCTATAATGCACGCTATGGAGTCTTCAGATTTTTTAAAAAACTCTATCAAAACTACAAATCAAATTAAGGGTTTATTCTCAAGAGTACAGTTTAAGCATATAAAATCTCAAATGTTTTAACACTTACTTCCAGTATCTACAGAATTTCTGAGAAACATTGTCACTGAATTGCTGTCTCTTACTACTTCTAAGCATTTCTTCATATTCATATGAGTGGATGTGATAAAGGTGAAAATTCTGCTTCATCTTCTAAAAATGTAATACTTCAACACTTGTGGGGTTTTTTTCTTTATGGAAGCATTTGGGTTTATGAACAGAGTCCTTTTTATGAAGAAAATGCGTAAAGATATCTTAACACTGGTAGGTCTAATACAAAAGTATACTGAATTAAAAAAAAAGAACTACAGAAACTTGGAACTTTCTGCCTCTTTGTTATTACTGTGCAGAGACTCTAGGTATCTGACTATGTCACCTTCTCTGACATAAATTCCACTTACGTAGAGTGAAGGTAGATCTGCAAATGCATCTCAGTTCAAAGCTCCAAGTATACTTAGGCATAACTAGATATATGACTCAGTAACAGTCTTCCAATTTGTAGTGTTTTTTATAATGTTAGTTTTGAAACTGCAACTCTTAAACTGAGGAATTAAAAACTGAAGTTACACACCGACAGTTAATTGACAAGCCAGCCATAACCAGGAGATGTTTATCTAATAATTAAATTCAGTTTCTTAATACCACTCCAACATTTTAAGTTATTTATGTGTCTGAGACTTCAAACTTTATACTTTAGGATTACAACACCTGTAACCTTCAGAGCTGCTTGACCTTCAAAGCTACTTTACCTCCAGACTGAAGAGATCAGTAAGAAAGCCATCGCCTCAGTGCTTGAGATTAAACTCTCATTTCTGGCATCATGACTGATGACAATGCAGGAGTAACATCTATATATTTGGATGTGATAATACTTGGAATGCAACTATTATAATATACGTATATATTTCACATTTTCTATTTGGCACTTCTCTTTTCATCCAGATTTGTTCTTCTTCAGCTTGGTCAGGAATCTGAAAAAAATCCAGCAAATGAGCTCCTCAAATCATTCCTCGGGATTTATTTTAACATAACAAAATGGAGTTTATAATTTTAGAACATGCATGAAAGCAGAGAGTAATATGACGTTCTAGAGGATTAAACTAAGCACTGCCTGTGTTCCTTGCCCTGGGAGCATTTTCTTTATTTCCCACACCATTCTATTAAAGGAATAATAGAAGAACCACATATAAATGGAAGTGTATGACACACAAGACATGACACGATTAATTCCATTGCCATTGTCAAAAGTGCATAGAAAGTAACTTCTGTCTATCTGATAATGTGTATTTTCTTGCTTGTATGCTGAACAAATGATCAACCAGGGATTACAGTAACTGAGGGAGAGCAAAGAACCTGTACCTTGGGTTTTTCAGTAAGAGAAGAAAAGAAACAGAATGGAGGAATTTGTAACAGCGTGGTAAAACACAATAATTTATTCACTATTGCCACCCCAATGCTGTCAAACAAAAGTTCAAGTTTAATTTCCACAATTCAGTGTAGTATTTGGTGCTCCTTTTTCATGGTGTTCAGTTCTGCATTGTTTTCAATTAGAAACCCTACTGCTTTATAATGGATAGATTTGTATCTTATTAATCTATATATTATTATTTTTATTGTCAATATTATTTTTATTTATCTATAATCCCAGTCTCCTTTTAAATTATTTTGTTGAATGGCATTTTTTATTAAGTTTAGAAGGAGCAAACCTTTGGATCTTACAGTCTTGTACTTTGTTTTGCTGACTAGATTGTGAGAAAAGCTGATCTTTGAAAGACAACACAAAGAAAACAGACAAAAGATGCAATGGGTGCTGTTCTTTTTAGTTTTTTTATATTAAAGGGACACTTTTCCAGATAACAAGTAATTGCTGCAAACTAAATACAACCAATTGGTGTTTCCAGTAATTTCTTTTAGTCTAGATGATGAAGTTCTGCTTGATGTCTACATTTCCTTAGTGCCTGAAGAAAGTTACAATGGAGGTTTCAGTGTAAAGAATATACTATAAAATTGTGCAATTTTTTCCTCTGTTTTTCATAAAAACAAGTGAAAACTTGTCTAAAACTTTTCCACGTTGAACTCCAACCAATTTTCATCCATTTAGGAATACATGAAACATTGCTAATATTAACTTTTCCATCTAAAGAAGTTTTAACAAACATGACCTTTCTCCATGCTCTGGTGTGCTCTCCCTCTTCCTTCTCAATGTGGACTCTCCTTGATTAACACACTAAAATAGATCATATTCTTCCACCATCCTTCACTCTCCTTATCGTTGATCTAAAATTATGATATGTCATGTTGAGCAGGTCAAAATTTCATTAACAACGGGAATAAGTGAAGTTTTATGAGACTTTTCTCACATATTACTGAAAGTATTGGCTTAAGTGCATACTCTCAGTTTGTTAATGTCTGTTTATTGTCTTTGAATATCAGGAGAATCCTGGCTGTTTCACAAATAGATATGTGTTTACACATCATGTTTGGAAAAAACACCAAATGCAAAAGCCTTATGTTTCAGTTCTTCAGAACTGAATCAAAATTTATTCTTCCTTGATTTTAAATAAAACCTTAAAAAATTGTGGTTTTGCTGTCATTAACATTCATTATCAAAAGTGGTATGTAAGTACTAGTGAGATGATTCATGGCAAACATAATTCTGATTATATCAGTGGCCCCATAATTGATGTAGTTAATGGTACCATCTGCTCAATTCCAGCGTTTTTCTTCCAATTAGAATGACACATCATACATTTGATTTTTTTTAAACTATGTTTTCTGTCTTTTGCCCCACCATTGAATTACCTTTTTCTCTTCACATCCAATATTGTAATAATACCCTTTTGTTTTTGAGGAAATTAAGTTTTGAAAGAGTTGTTCTGGCTCTCAGTGCTTTGTCTTTCCAGCTGATAAGTGATTCTCCTGTGGTGACGAAATGCTGTTACTTAATGAAGAAATCATCTAGTATTCTCTTCAGTTATAAATCTATAATGTTCCAGGCTTCAGGAAAAAATAAGTCAATAGTATTAATTTTCCATATCCTGCCAAAAAAAAAAAAATAGAAATTGAAGGTGGGTAAAAAAAAAAAGTAATAGAAAATTGCAGCTGTCCTGGGGTGACTATGTATAAAAGACATCTACTTCCTGTCTTCATAACAGCATTGTTGGAATATCAACATGCAACCACAGTGTTAAAATTTTTGCAAGACAAAAAACCACACAAGATTTTGCAGGGAGAATTTCTAGGGCCTAGTCTTTGAATAATGGTAGACATAGTAATGTAATTCATGGACTATGCCAATTATGAAGACTGAGCAAAAAACATTTTTGCTTATATTGGAATATTATACTTGAATAGAGTTGATTAATTACAATGTGTAAAGTTATAAAAGCAATTTATCATGGTATAATGACTATTCAGGTACATATGGCTTATTTAAATGAATAAAATAGAACAAGAGCCATTAGAGCATTGTTGTACATTTTAGGATACATAACCAAGCACATTTAATGAAAGGCTTAGGAAAATAAATACTTAAAGTCGTGAAAGTAAATGTAAAATGAAAAGATGGTACTCTACATTAAATTTTTATTAAGATTTATTCTTTGAAAGAAGAAAATAAAGAACCATCTAATACAGGAAGAGCACTAGATTTCACTGGTAAACTTTAAGACAACCCTGAATCTAGGAGACATACTGGAGGAATATAATTCAGATGGGTAAAGTTGGTGCTTTGGGGTCATCTGTCCCTCCTGTGTTGCCTCCCAACTTTTCATGCACCCCCAGCACACTCGCTGGGCTGTGTGAGGGCCAGAAAAGCTTTAACTTTGAGCGAGCACTATTCACAGTAGCAAAAATATCCTTGTGTTATAAACACTGTTTCCAGCAAAAATCAAAAGCATAGCCCAATACTGGCCATTATGGAGATAATAACTCCATCACAGCCAAAATCAGCACACAAATGCAATCACTCACTGCTTCCCAAGGACAGACTGATGCCCAGCCACTACCTGAGCAGAACCATCCTTTTATCACTTTTATTGTTGAACATGACGTTACAGGGTACAGAATGCCTTTGCAGTTGTTTCAGGTCATTTACTGCTTTGTCCTCTCCCAGCCTATTTACTGTGACAGGGAGAGGTTGAGAAAGAGAATCATAGTATTATAAAATCATTAAAATTGGAAAAGATCTCCAAGATCATCGAGTCCAACCTTTGACTGAACACCACAGCACTAAGAGACATGACGAGTCATTTCTGGAACATTTCCATGAGCAGTGACTCCAAAACTCCCTCAGGTAGCCCATTCCAATGCTTGACAGCCCTTTCAGTGAAGAAATTCTTCTTGATGTCCAAATGGAATCTTCCCTGTCTTGAGGCCATTTCTTCTTGCCCTGGTTGTTTGGAAGAAGTGGCTGAACAACACTCACCTGGCCACAACCTCCTTTCGGGTAGCTGGAGAAAGCAACAAGGTCTCCCCTGAGACTCCCTCAACTATTTCTCATGTGTCTCACTCTCCAGACCCTTCACCAGCTCCACTGCCCTTCTTTGGACATCACACCTCAATGTCCTTCCCCAGTCCAGCTGCCCCACTATTTCTGATACAAGCCAGGATGACTTTGGCCTTCTTGGTCACCTTTTTAATGCTGCTGGCTCCTGTTTAGCCAGCTGTCAGCCATCATCTCCAGGTTCTTTTCCTCTGGGCCTCTTCCCATCCTCTCTGCTCTGGCCTGTGGCACTGCTTGTGATCCTTGGGCAGGACCTAGCACTTGGCCTTGTTGAACTGACCTCATCCCTGACCTAGCCCATCCATCCAGCCTGTCCAGATCCCTCTGCAGAGCATTCCTAACATTCCTACACTCCAGAAAAACAGCACTCCCACACAATTTAGTGTCATCTGAAAATTTACTGAACAGGCATAGGGTATTCATGTTTTTCAAGCACTGTTCACAGTGCTATCAGCACTGTTTTGGTCAAAAATCTGTAACACAGTACCTTAGGAGTTGCCACGAAGAAAATTAACTCTATCCTAGGGAGACGAAGTACACCAGGCTAGCAATTAGCTCTTAGTATATCAATTTCATCTAATTCCCATGCACTCACCAGTAAGGCTTGCTACTTTACAATATGCTGGAAGTGTCTGTCTGTATATTTGTTCCCTTCTGTATTTAATTTTGTTAGAAAACACTGACCACATTTTAACATGAACATTAATATTAGGATGTCACCTCTTGTCTACATTGAACTGATGAAAGGACACAGGTTTTGGCCACAAATTTATGATATTTGGTCCCAGATCTTGAGTTTTTAATATAGACTATGTGCATCTTACTGCAGATGATTAGTCAGAATATCTGACACAATCTAATAAACCAGATGGTAAGAGGAAACCTGAAGACAGGGAACAATTGAGAATAGTAACATGGGGCAAGAGAGCTTTGAAAGGAGATTAAATAAGGTGTATATTAATTAGGGTAGAAGTGATTAGCAGAGCACAGTGATTAAGAGACACAATTTTGAAGGGCATATAGAAGGCAGATGCCCTGAAAATACTTGACAGAATAATGGGCTGAAAAACAAGGGGCATGAACCAAAGCTAAGGAAAGATTGGTCAGCAAGGGACTTCAGGATAAATTGTTTCGCAAAAAAGGTAATTAATATGTAGCACCACAAGTTATTAGATGGGGAAAAACTAGTTCTCAAATGCTATTATATTTGAGAAGAGAAGAAGATAGGTGGATGAGCTGGATGGACGAATTCTGTATATTACCTCTGCCACTGGAATGGCGAAGGTAAAGCACCACTTAAACTAACATGATAATAAATTAAGTTGCTTCAATAAGACTTAAAGTGTTGAACACCAAAGGGGAAAAAGGTTTAGTAGTATGGTTTTCAAAAAAATAAACAAAAGAAACCAAATCAAAACAAAAATCCCAAACAAAAAACCCAACCAAAAAGAAAACCCACCCCAACAACAACAGACTACAAAATCACACACATACACAAAACCCCAAAAAATCAAAAAAAATCAAAAACAAACAAAAAAAAAAGACAAAACCCCACAAATAACAGAACTTGTGTTACTCCAAAATATTTTTAGCTAATTAAGATTCCTATTATTAAGAAATAATAATTGTGGAAACACTTCACATGGAAATTTTGTTTTCATAAAGAGGCAACAGAGAATGCTTTTCTTAAAGCAGGCTAGGCATGTGCTCAAGAGATCTATGATATATTTCACCAACCTAGCAGCAGCAGCTGAGTGCTCAGTCAGAAAATCAGGTTATGTTCTAGCCCACATGGCTGTTCAGCACTGAGCATAATGGTGTTCCTTTATTCGACAAAAAAGCCCCAAATAAGTTCTTCCACTTTTCCCAACTACTCCTTATACTTGCACTGAACAATCAAACCAAAACTATCTTCTACCACACTGCATACAACTCTATCTTTAAAGTTCAGCAACCTTAAACTCTGCCTGCAGTGACACAGACCATGACAGACTGTGAATTCTTAGTGCTCCCCTCTCTTTCCTGCCATTCCTGAGAAAAGACAGGACAAGTAAGGTGCATCCAACGGAGCTTATTCCTTTCTAAGCATTGATGCAAAAACATTGAATATAGCACTCTTGAAGCTTAGTTCAGAGGTGGATCAGAAGATCAGCTAAGACATTTAACAATTTCAACCTTTTCCTGGTGGTAACTGAAGTAACTTCAAGTAAAAGAGTCAAGTTATATATGCAGATTTTTCTGTAGACTGAGCAATATATTGACTGAGATGAAAAACATCAGTCTTCACTCTCCTGCAGAAGAATTTATGTGCTGAAAAAAGGTAATTATTATGCCAGGTGTTTTATGAATAATGTCTAAATAGCATAATATCCTGCAAATTTAAATTTAATGTTATTCCAGTTTTCTTTAGCTTCCCTTCCCACTCAAAAGAAAGCAAACCCAAACAAACTCCGAGCATTGGATTTTGCATATTTAAAATTTCAAAATGCTTCTACAAAATAAAAAGTTGAATTTTTACAATAAAATTAATACAATTTATAAAACTGGGTCCTAAAGTCCAATTTTAAAAAATTATTCGGGGTTTGTATTTCTATAGAATGTATTTAACCAGCATTCAAGTGATTTAAAATTAACTGTAATAATTTTTCAAGTGAAATGGATATGTAAATATTTAAAAATTAACATTTTTAATAACATTAATGGAACTTCAGCTATTTCCACATTGCATATCTCTTAGTTATCTTTACATTAGAAGAGGTTGTAAATCATTCTATAAAAAGCTTTTTAGGAGATTTATCTACTAAGAAACCAAAATGAGCCATTATCTTACTCAAATGATTGGCCTTTATTAAATTTATGATCATCATTCAGGATGATCTATGATTTTGAAACCTGGATCCTCTCCAGGATGATGCGGAGTTTGAGCCAAGAGTAACAGAACTTAAGTTGCTGTATAAATGCAGAAGAAAGTAAGTATGGATATTCAATTTACAAGGGTAATTTCTGCTATAAACTTCCTAGTTATACTGTTCCCAAATAGCATGACTCAAGCAACAGAGCAACTGTCCTCAAGAGAGATCAGAGGATGTCAAGCTTATGGCTAAAAATCTCATTTAAAGACAAGAATAGTCCTTGTACAGACATCTCATACTAGCAGTACATAGTTTAGATAGATTCCCATATGCAAAAGAGCAGATTAGTGATACTGACCTTCCTTGTATAGCTCTACAAAGGAAAAGTGATATCAGGAAGGTAGCAGTGAATTGGGAAATTACTAACTTGGCAAACGCTTTGTCCAGACTTAAAGATGTAAAATAATTTTTAATCCCAAAGCCTAAAGCAGACAGGACATATGTTCATATGTTCTTCGTTCCTTTACACAAAGTTCTTAAAAAGTCACATTTCTGCATTTTGCTGTTTTGGCAACAAACTCTAAATATGATAGAAGTTTATCACCAGAAAGTGATTATTACAAGTATAAACATCCTTTTTCATTCCTATGAACCAGTTCATGGACCACTTATATAACAAAAGAGATTGTAGGTCAGTCAGGAAAGAGTTTGACCACCTGTTTTAGACTAGGAAGCACACAGAAGTCTGAATTCTTCTTGTACCACAAATTGAGGGGGATGGCAGGAGAAAAGGGTAGGCGGGGGGAGGAAGAAAGAAAATAACGAATTAACATATTTATTTCAATGTGATTGCAGCAATTCTAAGATAAAATAAATAATTCCTGTAAAGTCTGACCATGGGTCCTTCTTTGATTAATTCTGTGACATATCTAGCAGATAGCATGGATATCAGGAAAGATTTACAGTCCATTACTTTCCCCATAGGACATTGTCGGGAGATGTGTTGTCCCCTACCAGCACAGCAAAAAATTTCCCAGTCACTAATATGGAACTCTGGCTGGTAGAGACTGAACAGAACAAAACTTTGTTCTGGTTCCAGCTGACTGGAATTTCCCTACTAATAGGATCAAAATAAGACAGACACCAAGCACATCCTTGAATTAATCTGTTTCTTATAACACTAACTTGGGCATAGCAACAGCCTCAGGCTCCACAGCCGGGAGAACAAAGGAGATATTTGTCCCTGCCCCACAGTAATATAATAATATATCAATATATCATGGTTTTCTTTCTCCAAAGGTGCTTTACTCATCTAAGAGTAGAGGACAGATGTGTAAAGGCATCTTGTTTTCTTTTCTCTACTAGTCATACAGACTGTATCTCTCCCAACATCCTCTGCATTTAAGGCTTTTGCATTTGTGTCCGGAAAAGCCTAAGGTAACTTTCAGTTTCCTAAAACAGACTGTCCTGTCACGCCTTAAAATTGTTTTTCTTTTAGTATTTGTGATAATTTCACTCTGCAAATATTGCTCAGAAAGCATAAATGTTTTCTATAATTGAGAGTCCACATACTGGAAAAATATTAAAAAAAAACCAAACACACCTTTGCTTATTTACAGATGGGAAACTACAGTATAAAGAAGGTGTCACATCATTTATTCACATAAATAGTTTATCTCCTTGTTTCCAGTTACATTACTGCTAATAATAATATTTTTAAACACCTTTAATTTCTTTATTCTTAAGCAATCATGTTCAAATACTTCAATTGTTTTTTCACATCAAATGAGGTGACTGCAGGAGTATGGATGATTTTGTATCTACACTATGTGGACTTAGACTCTGACATTCATACTTGGATTGCAACAAGATTTGCTCATTCTAATACAAATAGAACTCCTGGTTAAGCATATTTCAACAAAAAGATAAATTTCACATTAATTAAAAAATGGATGTAAGCATCTAAAGGTATATGCACATGAGCTTTGGTATGATATGAACAAAAGAGAGGAGATTAGACCACCAAGTAGAGACTGAGTCATCTTATAGAATATGAAACAAGAGATGAGGTTTTGCATTACTCCTTTTCTCCAACTCACCAGCAAAATGGAAAACCCTAGAGGAAAATAATCTCTAACTTGACTCCTTCAAGTACTGAGCCCAGAGGTGGTTTAAGGTTGCTAATCACAGAACTTCTTCCTAGATTCACTCAAGTTTCTTGGATACATTCACCTTTCCTTGAGTTTCCTATGCCAAGAATTGTTTAGGGTTAACAATTTGCTGCATAACTGAGCTAATATAGTTTTCTTAGTTATCAGTAGCCAAGCAAACACAAATATTTACATACATATATATGCAAAAAATACAAATACATACACATATAGGTTCTATGGAAAAAATATTAATCAGTGAAAATAAATATATTGCAGATTCAGGAAGCAAAGAAAAAAACTACTCCTAGATTCCTCTGTGAATGTACATGTAATAATTAAACAAATACAATGGCCTTTAGCTTGGTTTCTTAATGAAAACCAAGTATTAGCAATTTGACTTTTAATACATTGATCTCCCATACCCTAAATAATTTTTAAACTTACAGACAATATCAGAATTTGTCAAAAGAGTGGAGATCACAGACCTTAAAAGGTCATTTGCAATTGGCAGACAAGTATTAAGTAAAGCCAGCAAAAGAAGCCAATAAGCCAGGCTGCTTGAATTGCCTCACAACCTGCAAATCTAATCATCTGTATCCAATTCTGACCAGCAGTTGCAGCAGTAGAAAGCAGCCAACAGGCCAGCCAAAGGCACAGGATATAGCAGTGGCTTTGTCAAGCTACATGGAGAATAGTGGATAGAAATATGGGATGAGGATCTGTCCTGTTAGTAGTGCAGTGTTGGAAGGGATGAAGAAAAGATTTTTTTATGAATACAGAACTGCAGAAAACAGAGATTTTGAGAAGAAGATACACACTTGTGGTCTAGGGGATGCAAGAAGAATTTACGATATTTTGGCAGAGAAAAAAAGACCCAGATAACTTACTGAATTCTCTTCCTATCTGACATATTCTATAATCTAGAGGCAGAAGAATTTAGTGTACAACACTGTTGCATCATGAATGTGACTTCAGTAATTCTAGTGCTCCCAAAACATATTTTTTTCCTTAAATAATTTTTTTTTTAGTTCACATCAGAAAATGCAAGCTTTGTATCATGTCCATGCAGTAAAAAGATGCTTAGTACTCAGCTTTTTAAGGTTTTCTAACTCTGTAAAGAAAAAAAAAGTGTTTATTAAAAAGAAATTGTTGAAGGTATACTGTCATTGGTGTTTCTGTAGCAGTATGTTCTGGTGTTAATTTTGGTACTTTTGCTATATGGTAATTGGAGGACTTATTTCTCTAGGTGGTGCTGAGATTGGCCTTTATTAGATGCAGAGTTATTGTACCTAACAACTCTGTATTGTCTTTTTAGTCCCTGACTGCTGGAGTATTTGACTTCCCCGTTTTGAATAGCAATACACCTTCATGATTCCTATTAAAAGGTGCTCTGCCTGAGAGAGTCTGCTTAGTGCTTTATTGCAAATTATAAGTATCTTTAAAACATCTTTCAGGTATTCTTCTTTTAATTTAGCTTATACTAGCAAGAAAAAGCTTTTAAGTAAAAAGCAGTCTGTTCTGATGGCTGAATAGAAAGGCTTTCATGTTCCTTAAGGGTGAAAAGTGGCAATTTATAATTTCTTCTCTAAAGATCTTGTAGATGATTGATGTAGTCTCCATTTTGAAATCCTGTCTTAGATAAACACAACACTACCCAAGACTGACTCCTGCTCTGACAGCTCCAATGTGGCTTTGCAATTGGGATTTGACATTGTTGGTCTGTGCCCCCTCTGGCTATGCCTCTCTTTGTCTGTGAAGAAATTTCTCTGTCTGGCCCATCTGATCGGTACATGTCCCACAGGGCACAGTACTGCAGAAGTCTTTGTATACTGGCTACGATATTTCCAAAGTTAACATAAATACAGAGCATACAAGGACTGCACATGGACGAGTCTATGCAGGATGAGGACCAGGCTCACATGAAGACTAAGGAAAATAAATATTCCAAGGAGAAAATGAAACCAATGAAACACAACTCCACATCAAGATTACATTACAGCTATTTATTACAAACAATTTGAAGTTCATGACAGAAAACTGAAATATTTATCATTATAAAAGCTCTATAACAGCAGAACAATCATTTCTGTCATGAGTAGACTATCTTGAGGTACTCAATAATGTTCAGCCTTAATTTAGGCATCAATAGCAGGTGAAGATGTTGTGCTCTTTGAGAAATGCATCATTGAACAGTATACACAACTCTGTACCTTTCAATTAATCCTCCAAATAGAGAAATTAGGAATATAATTTTTTATTCAGCAAGGTTCATATTGATTTCTGCTTTCAAGAACAAAAATAAACAAACCCAGTTCAACGTATTCCTGAGAACTTAGGTGAATTTTTTTTGCCCTCAAGTAACTGAAGGTTTAGGTTATTTTGAGATTTCATAAGCTTTAGATAAAGGCCTCCTGGAAATGTCATTTTTTCAGCGGGAAGCATAAACAAGTGTCTGAGATAAACAGAATTGTTGGGGTTTTTGTTTGGTGGGGTTTTGCATGTTTTTAAAGTTTGTATCTTCCTTCAGTGGAAAGTTAAATATTGAAATTATCCACTGAGGTGGATAATTTCCTCCAACATTAGATTTGCTTAATATTTTGTAGCTATGCAACACAGAAAGTTTTAATAATTATTTTTGTAAGCAGCAAGCACAGTGCTCTTAAGGAGAGTGACCATTAATCCATTTTAGAGATGTGCAAACTTAGGTGCACTACAATTAACGACAAAGTGTTTAAAAATAATTTTTAAAATTAAAATCCACCATGAGTAAGTCTCTAACATAATGTATCTTTAATTTTGAATGTTACTTTGGCTTTAGTTTAAATAAACTGTTTTACTCCCTCCCAAGGTGCTTGACACAGTCCTTCACCGGGGTCTTTGATAAAATCACTGACATTTCCTGAGTGGATAGATGGCTAAGGTTAAAAAGAATTTGAGATATACAGAATTATGTGAGTTAGTGTTTGATCTGAGTAGGAAAGCTGGAGTGGAAACAGATTTCTGATATGCACATTTCCTGCATTTTACATCATGCTGAAAAACAAATACTTGGAAATAAAATTCTTACTTTTCCCAAAAATAAGTAGCTGACCTAAAGCTACCTATACTCTTAAGGTTCAGCAAAGAAAAAGATACATGGATTCAGTTAGAGCTAAATGCTGTAGGAGTCATCCCATTTTCTGTCATATCTAAACAGGAATTAATGAATTAGTTGTTTGTTATTATTGTTTCTTACCCTGAAGAGTGTCTAATTGGACTAAAAGCTGGTTTACTTTTTTTATTTTTTTAAAAACTCTTTTAGATATTGTTATAATTTCTGCTCATTGAATTATCTTTTTTCTTTGGAACAATTCCACTTTGTCCAATTGAAGTATTTGTTACCACAAAGAAAGGCTTCAAATTTTACATCCTGCCAAAATTTTCAATGTTTCGTTACTCTTTATTTTAACATTGAAGCTTTCTATTTCTACAGGATGTTAGTACTCCTTATAATTTTAAGATATTAAAATACATGTAATCAAGACAAAAATGAACACTCCTCAATGCCCAGGTTTGTTCTACGGATAATTCCAAGTCTATGAGAAACAGAAAAGCTTTATTCTAAACACCAACATGCTGCAGAAGTGCTTCTTTGACAATTAGGAAAACTGGACTTTTTATTTAGTCTTTTTGGGCTTAGCTACTTATGTGATATGATTTCCTCAAACTCTTTAGCTTTTTAGTGATTGCAGATTTTAACACTGTCCATTTTTTAAAACTCTGATTGCCTTATTGGTAAGGTAGTTTTCCTGTTTGTCACAGATCACATACATTGAAATTTCAGTTTTAAAGTCTTTCTAGGATACTGGAGATTCCAACAATAATAACAAAAACCTCATTTCCATCAAAAGTCTGGATCTGACATTAAACATGGAAACCAGAGCCCTGATTTAGACCCAAGAGTTCACCACCAAATCTCTTAAGCTTCTCAAGATAACAAGGCCAAGAAAAAATCATCAGAAGAAAGGAGAGTTCAGTCTAAAGTCAGACATGTTCTACCTGAATCTGCCTGCAGCAGGCCAGGAGGAAAAACTGGCTTTGAATCCTTCCTGAGGCTGATGAAGTGGCTGATGTCCTCTTCTACTTGGGATATGCAGCTCTTAACCTTCTGTCTATATTAAACATATTTTCCTTAAGAGAAAAAAAAATAAATCTGTGTATAGAAACATAGGTGGTGCCTATCACCTATAAAATAACAAATAAAAACAGTTCAACCACTAAAAGTCTTTTCCCAGACCAAAAGAAATTTGAAGATGGTCTTTAAAGCAGGTGCCTTAAGCAGGAAACTACAGCTCCTTTACTCAGAAGTATTTTCAGTCAAATCTTTGAAATATGTAAATAGAATTAAGTCATTGGGAAGAAAAGAAATCAAGAAATAAGAGGACAAGTGGAAGGTATGTTGCAAACCCTGGAGTTAGAGCTGTCAATTGGAATGAACTATTGCTGAGTCCCTGCTCTCAGCATTGCACTTAAATTTTATTCAAGGATTTTTTCCTGTACAAATAGATCTGAAGAAGGAATCCAAATCCATGGTTCTGAGAGTGGTGCACATTTAAGGTGTTAGCAGCAAGAATGGGGTTACTCCATGAGGGAGGACAATCCAGGTGTGACACCAGAGCAGACCTGCAGAAGCCAAGCAGGGCATTGATGACAGTGACCATCAACAACCCCAGACATATGCAGGGGAAGATCCAGAATCCCTTCAGGGAGTCAAGGCCCAAGGAACACACTTGGGAGATGGGCCAGGAAGAAGGCATACCTAGAGCCTAGCTCAGGAAGGGATTAAGACCCCCGAATAAGTTGAAATTAAGTTCCTGGATGCATGAAGAGCTGTAGGGAAAGGTGCCAGGGGCAAATGGGTCAGGGTCAGAATAGCCTGGTAATAACCTCAGCACTCTGTCCCAAAGCATCCCCTGAGCCTCGATCACCAAACCAGGTTTAGGCTGCATAGTGACACAGGACAGCACTGGCCTTGAGTGTTGAAATTTTCTGATCCAGCTACCACAAGTCTGGGACTCAGATGCCATATCAGCGTGCAGCCAGGTGAGATCAGATTAGGCACAGAGTTCAGAATCTTGAATTGAGTTTGCTGTTGAGGTGCTGCACATGTTGGTAACATTCTGATCTCAGATAAAATAAAAAAAAAACAAACAAAACAAAACCAAAACAAACAACCAAAAAATCCCAAACTAGAACAGTGGGATTCAAGGGCAACATTTCACCTTCAATTTTATTCAGTTACCCAAACAACAGAGAACAATGATGATGCTAATTCTCAGTGATAGGGATTTTGCGGCAATTATGTCATTGCTGCAATTAATTTCACAGTGAACATTGTATTCATCCCATGCAATCCTCCCACTGAGTAGCTTGATCTTGCAGCTTGATCTAATTAGACAAAAGTTTCAGGATTATATCAGGGTCAGACAGAAGAGGTTTGCAGAGAATGAGGTAAAAAAATTACACATAGTGGTTAGCAGTGGAAATTAATGAATGGTTGAGCCCTGAGCCAGGAAAGAACATGGTCTTTTGGGATGCTAAAGCAAAAACTAAATAAAACCTTGAGCTCTTGCCAAGTCTACGAAAACTGAGCGAGAAAGAAAATCAGACAAGGTAAAAATTATAAACAGCCTGCTCGACTTTAGGAAAGTGTAATCCTGCTTCTTTTTATAGATGAAATGAAATGTTTCTGGCAAAAGCCACAGTTTTAATAATGTAATCCATTCCAAAGCAGAGTTCATTCTGCTGGGGATATACGAAGCTATTTTTCCTAACTACTCAAGCCACTTCACCTACCACAAGCCTACTCCTACTCCCTTGAAGTCAATAAAAAGGTTCTTATTGATTTCTACAAGCATGGGATCAGATGTAATGCCAAGATCATCCAGGAGGCAGAAAAAGTTGAATATTGAAATAGCATGATGAATACCTTCCATTATTAGCTCTGCCTTCCTACATAACCTGCTGCTAAATTTGACCAGAGTCAGGAACACTCCTGTCAGGTTTTCTTCCAATCAAGCCTTGTTTGGGTGGAAATATCTCGCCTCCTGCTCTATTGCAGTGAAATATTACACCAGGAGCTGAAGAAAAGTGCTCAGGCATCAACCTTCAGCACAGTTTCCTATTGAGACACTGCTTAAGAGACCTTCCTTGTTTGAGTAAGTCTCATGACTTGAACAGATTTTGTGATAAGTGCCTTTGCTTCATGCTAGTTTCTAACAGATCTCATACAGCTGCATTGCAAGGCAATGATTAACATCTGTCCACTGCCAGAATTTCCCAGATACTTCTTGTGTTTTGAAATAAATCAGTAACTAAAACAATGAGAACATAGCCTTTTTTAAACCAAGACAAGGTGAAAAACAGTGTGGGATAGGCACCTCCATGACAGCAGAACATTCTCCCTTATAGAGCAACTTATCTCTGAAATATCTCCCTTAAGGAATACCAATTTAGAGCTACAGGTGATGGAGAAAACTGATGTGAAGCTAAAAGAGAACAAAGAATAACAAGGAGAAGGGAGCAAAGGTTGCAAAGCAGTGCCACTATAAAAAAGCAACGGAGACCACCGTACAAAATTCGTCAATATAGTGGCATACCTCATTTTTTATATTATGTTCATAATTCTTTTTTATCATATAAATGTTTAGATCAAATGGTAGTCAGGCCTTACTGCACTACGGGCTTCACAAAGATACTTTAAGAAGTAAAAGTCCCCTGGGAGTTCACAGTTAAAATTGGAATTTTCACTGATATTTGTGTAATCTTGGTTTGTATCTGCATGTCCGGCTGATGTGCAATAGCAGCAAAAAAGTGGTGTAAGTAAACTATTATTTGACATGCCTGAAAAAAAAAAAAATCACTGATTGTGCCAAGAGTTAATTGAAATGTCAATAGGACCAAATTCATGCTGAATTAAGCTTGTGGTATAGATGCACTAGTGTTTTTCAGGTGCAGTAAGGTTTCTTCAAAGAAAAAATAATCATCTAAGACAGTTTTGCTACTCGAACCTACTATCTTGTTTGTCACTTAGGCACAAAATGTTCTCATATTCATTCTACCTCAATTCCACAGATATCTTCAAACAGTTTGCAACTGCATATTGTTCTATGTAGGTTCTTCTTTTGCTTTTGTTCTTCATAATAATGTCACATATTTTGACAAGAAAAGATAGAAGTGGGAAGTAATTTTTTTTAAAAACCCTGATTGGAATACACTGTAGGCATGAGTAATAATTGCAATACACATCCAACACATGTGCAATTACTGCTATTGGTTTTTAAGATGTCAGGAAATCTGCATGAACAAATCTCATTAAATAGTCTGAGGGGGAAGGAGCCTACAAGGGATTATCAAATCCAAGTCTTAAATGAATGGCTCATACAGGAATCAAACCCACAGTCTTGGCATGATTAGCACTATGCTCCAACCAACTGAGCTAATCTCAAATATTTGCTAATGAAATAGGGGATCTATAAAGAACCTTCCCTTTTCTATTGTACTATTGTTGTGCTATTCTTACATCATGGATTTGACTGATCCCGAATAGCTGCATGGTGAAAGTGCTGGGCATGTACATCTACACTGCTGATTTTGAAGCATGATCTCTTTCTAATGACAGTATGAAAGGCTGTAGAAGAACCTCATAGAGAACATCTTCCTGACATTTAAATGCCACTTGACAGATGCAATATTAATGAAAAGCTCTTTCATACTGTCTTCCAGGTTTTTTGCTGAAAGACATTCCCAGAAATCTTATGTGCTTATCTCTTTTCACCTCAGTTTTGGAGAGAGATATCTATCAACATTGTCTCTCTAGTTTATACCCTTCTATGGAATGAAATAAAATTAAGAATATTTTTTTTAAAATATCAGTACAATGTTTGTCATATAAAACAATTGTCCACAGTTAGCAAACAGGATAAATTCTCCTGGAAAACAGTGATAAATATTAACTGTTCAAACAGCAGTGTGTGTCCATGATGTTTTATCTTTTTTCTTGTTTGGTTAATGCTTATAAATTGAGCCCTTAATTTATTTTCAGTTGAGCTTGAAAAAGCAGATTTAAAGTTCAAATTTGATTGCTTACTGTTGGTGTTATAAGCTTTAAAGCAAACTTCCTTTCCAAGATATTATCTCTTATCATTAGCTACCAGGACATTCCTTATCCTACTTTTTTCTGGATCAAAAAGAGAGATAAGATGGTAGTGCATCTTTGCAGAAACTAACTGGATCTTCTTTTAAGCAAAATTTATCAATATTCAACTTAGTATGTACAGCTAATATGTTTGTGTTTCAGGTAAAGGTGACTTAGAAAAATATCTAAATGTAGGAACCCTAAAGTTTTTAATCCTGTAGAACTGCAGACTGTATCTATATATCCTGCAGTATGCTGACTCTCCAGATATATATATATATAGTAATTTCTAATATCACAAATTAAACCTGTGGAGTCAATAATTCTTTCAAAATGTTTCTAACACATCAATTATTAATTTCACTTTTACATTCAGAGGCTTTCTACTGATGGCTTTATAGCTGTATGTTGTTGTGGTGGAGAGGATAGGAGGAAGTGAAGAGGTATATACAGCAAAGAAAAATCATTAGAAGTATTTAAGATGGAAATCCTTGTCTTTCTTATAAATTTAATTTCAAATATTTACATCTCATCTCCAGAGGTAAATCTTTAATAATACACTGAATGCAGGTTATCATGTAAAATATTTTAATAAATAGTGAGAAAGTTAAAGTTTTGACTGCTAGTTTGCAATAAGGGAAATATACTTCTACCATCAGATGGGTGTGTCACCACACCAAACCTCTGGGCACTGAGGAGTGACTCAAGCTGTGACTAGGACATTGCACTTTGTAGTGCATTTCTGAGTAGCACTTTTGGTATTAAAATCTTTACCCACAAACTCCATGTATTTATTATCATCATTTTCCTTTCTTATCCAGAAATACTGGTCCTTCACCATTTTGTCCTAACCCACAGGATAGCTGTGTTTCAGCAAAAACCATATCATTCTCAACCATATCCAATATTTTTATTTTCCTTCAATGAAAAAAGATATAGAACTAGTATGAAGCAACGGGTTGTCATTTGGGTTTGCCCTTTTTTTTCTTTCCTGAGAGAAGGCCTTCATAAAAATTAAGGGCTAAATAAAATGCATTTGTATTCTCTAATACTGAGGAGAACATAACATGACCGTTCATCTAACCCTTTGTTCTTATTTTTAATGCGACATTTAATTTTCTTACTGGAAGAATAATTTTAAAATAAAACTTTCAGTTCAAAAATAAAAATATATTTATATACATTCAAATTTGGAAAAGGTTTGCAGGGTTTTTTTTTTTTCCTAACGATAAAAACATGCTAAAATTGTTTCCTTTTCAAGAAAATATGTGGGTTTTCACTGCTGGTATTCAAAATATAGTAATATCTGATTTTATTTGCCTGTAAAAGAAACAAACCATGAGAAAAGAGATTGAAAATGGAAGAAAAAGCACTTTACTTAAAGTCTCTTCAGCGAAGCAAATATAATTCATAACCAGATATATGCAGGGAAAGTAGACACAGGTCAAGTTTAAAGAAGACATAATCATAAAACAGAATGAAAGACACTTGTCTAATTTATGTCAAAGGCCCAACACAACAACTTTGAATCCATGTGGGAGAGCAAAAATGATACATACAGAGGGCTTAAGATTCCTTATGATGTTTCTTAAAATAGATTGTGGAGGAGTAGAAAGATGTGTAGTGTATTGAAACTCCAAGGACCTGTAAGTATCACTTCTCCTAGAAGACCTTTAATTAGAAATGTTCTAAACCATCTCTTTACATGATTGTCCTAAAAAACAATACACATAAAATATTAAGGGATAAGCTGATAATGATGATCAAGTTTGTCTCCTCTGGCAGCTGTTAATTGAAGAATACTTTTTATATTATTTTCTATTTTCTACAGACATATTTTCCTGGCAGGGTGGATGCTCTGGTAATCATTTGTACTGGTTCCAATTCAGCTGACAGAAAGGCAATGCTCTGATCAGTTTGCACATTATAAATGCTTGTCAAACCTATGAAAAACATCAAGAGCACTAACACGGTTTGACAAACCCACAAAAATACATCTGTCTTCACCTGAGCAATTTTGCACACCTTCCAAATAGGAGACTAAACTTAATACACCTGCCGTGCTGGTCAAATCCTGAACAACTGAATTTCCTCCCTCATTGCTTCTATCTAAACACTTTTGACTTGAAGAAATGATGGTTTAGACTTTTCTACTCTAAATAAGAATGATTTAGTTTTATTGAGCTCTTAAATAAGTACAATAGATTACTAATAGCTGACCAAATATATTTAGTCTGCTTTAATGTACAAAAAAGATACATTGTATGCTATATTTGATAATATTTACAGATATGAAAAATTAATTAATTTTTATTTTTCTATTCCAAACATTCATCTGAAAAAAAGCAAATAATTTGTTTCCATACAGCAAATTGCAACATTCTTAATTTCAAAGTATACTTATTGTGTGGATTAGACAAATCTTTTCAAAGAATAACATTTCAGTGTGTATAGCCAAGCAGCTTTGAACCCTATTCTGACAATTCCCAATATGGAATTGAGAAGTTGGTGATATCCTATATGTAGGCAAGAGACTACAGAAAATTTAACCTTCTCTTAAAAAGATTTTGCTCATCAGTAATGATTTGAGTCCTGTAGTACTATAGGCAATGACAATTTATAATCCTAATTCTATGAAGATCCATCCTAAGAGCAAAAAGGTGTTGATTATATCCTTTTCTTTTCCAAGTGTTGATTATATTCTTTTGAAGGTATTAGGCTGCAGTTTTTCTCAACACCTACAGCACAGCACAGTTCAAGTACAAAGTAATGCTCACCTCTACCATAGCTCAAGTACAAAATAATGCCAGGGAGCCAAAACATAAGATGCTAAAGGATTTTACCTTTCAAGAGGACAAAGAATGAACAAGTCTGAACACTTTTCTTGTACAGAGTCAGATTTGTTCTCGTGAAGAGGCAAAGTTATTTCCCTAAAACTATTATTTTTATTTCCTTCCATATTAGCTTCACATGAGTGTTCCTTCTTTGTCTCACACTCTTTAAGATCTCTACTTGCCTACCACTTCCCCACCTAATCTGACTGCACATTCATTGACAGGCTATTCAACATCATCTGCGAGAGCAGAAGATATAGGGCAATTTTTTTTCCCAATAAAATAATTAACAATATAATGGTTTTATCTTTACAACCCCCAATTTCCAGACTATTAGAAAGAGTTAGGTAAGATTAAATATCGGTTTTAATTAATGTTCATTTTATGAAAGTGCTCAGACTTAAACATATGCAGAACTCCACTGGCCTCTGTGAGGGAATACATGAAGGCTTGGTTCATGTCCTGAAGATCTTAATCGCAAAGAAAACTTAATATTTAAAGACAATTAATGTGAGAGAGCATGATTAAATTGTCTGCCAAAAGACTCCCGAAGAATCACTTAATATTTAAATCCACCTAAATACCCAGAACAGAAGGACTGATTGTAGGCTGACACATTCAGCCACTCCATTGCTGTCTCTTTAGCTTCAACCAAGCTAATTTATACATGCCAGCCCACCTATTCCCACACCACCCCCCTCAGCAGCTTGCTAGTTTTCAGGAATTAATATTTCATTAAAATAAAGGTTAGCACCATAGGGTGTTAATGGCATTGTATTTCTATTCAAAACACTAAGTGTAATTTGAATCATCAATAGAAGAAACAGAAGGAACAGAAGGAATGACCTTTCTTGAAATGTGCTGCAGGAGGAGAAATGTCAATAAAAAGCAAACAGTGTTTTGCATATCCCCTTACAAACAGCCAATTCCTGTTTGTGCAGCTAAGAAAGTAGGCTTTTTCTGAGCCATCAGCTTGGCACAAGGGATCACTTGACAACGTGGGAGTGAAATGCAAGCTCCCACATCCCATGCAGCGTCCTGCTGCTCAGCTTCAGCAATCAAATATACATGAAGCTCTTTGCTTCAAAATGGCAACAAGTTTAGGACCAGCAGATTAGAGAAATCAATGGCTTTATCTTGTGTTATCCTGTTCTCTTTGAAATTCCAGGAATGTCAAGCAAATAAATACCTGACCATAATACAAATGCTATAAAAGGACCATAATACCAAAATCATTCAAGACTTGAAGAAACAAACACCATTAAATATGAGTATTTTTATACAGCTATAGTGCTTCTGAATACGGCATCAAAGCTTTTGATTCTCCTAAAACTGCCATAAAGCTTGGGGAAGGTCCTTTTGAATTATTCTCAAACTCCCTAATATTTCTGTGGTTTTCTGTAGTTAACTTCCCAATCTCTTCATGTGAGAGAGATAAAAAACAACAAAACAACCAAGAAAAAAACACCAAACAAACTCAACTCTTTAGAAAGCCAAAAAAGACACCAGCAAATAAATGTAAATCTTCAAGCATAAATGTGGTAGGAAGGGTTTTCTAAGTCAATAATTTAATAACATACCTATTCTGCAACAGAGAATGCTTTTTGGAAGTAGTTGCTTTTGAAAGCAGTTTACAAAGTTGCCCTACAGAACAATGTCTCTCCCATGCAGTTCATACCTCTGCAGGAAAGAACCCCCAACTAGATCTGCTTTGTGCATTTTAAATTTGTGTTCTTTATTCTCTCAATTTTCCCTTTATCCTGTACAAAATAATATCATTATCTGAAAAGACGAAGTGCAGTAAACGAAGTAACTAAATATGTTGGAGAGATAAAAACCTCATGAGAGAGTTATTTGACAAAATGTGAGCTAAATATTGTCCTGTTTCCAGTTTTCTTAACTAGCCTGTCAATTAGCCTCAGGATTTACCTCTGCACTTTGCCTCAGCCATGTTAATCCATGACATATTCAATATGAACTGGTCTCACCTTCTGAATTTTTACCTGAACTAGAGATGATGAGTCATCAGTCTAAGCATTGAACATAGCATGAGTTTACATAGCAGGGCAATGAAAGTCTGTGTAACATCTGTGGGACAGCAACTACAGAACTTGGATAAGCACTTTAACCCTCATTCTGGAAGTTTTGGCTCCCTTCCACTCTTGCTGTGCTCAGGGAGCACATTTCACATGAGCCAAACCACGTAAAAAAATCCCATTGTTTGTATAGCTGTATACTAAACAGATTTCTGGAGGAACTGAGGATAAACATGCATTGTAATTTTTATTTCCCCTACAGTGAAGTGATTAACAGTAATGCTTACAGGAGAAAAGAACTACCTGCCTGGAATCCATTTTAAAAGAGAAATTCTGAATTACCCTCTGGAGAATAACTTGATCAATTTTATTCATACTTTCAGGATACTTTTAATTAACTTTAAAAGTTCATCTGGAAAAAAGAAAAAAAAAGATAAGAATAATACCCAGAGGTAAAAAGAAAAAGGGGGGAGGCAGGAGAGGAAGAAAGAAGACATAAGAGCAAGCAACTAATGGAACTCTTATTGAAGCCTTAATTAAAAGGAGGCACTTGATCACTCTGTAATCACTGCCTTGAATTAAATGTCTCAAGTGCAATAGCTAAAATATAATGGGATTATTGAAAGCTATAGAATGGAACAACCTACCTTTTTTTGGCTTATTCTTGGTTCCTCCTGATCTCTTTTTATAAGTATTATTAAAAATGCATATTTATGTTGCTTGGAGGTAATCTCTTCCCAAGAGTTCAATCACAAGAACAACAGAAGTGGCAATTGCTAAGGTACTTCTTGGATTAAGAATCTCCTATGGGTTCAACACTTGTATAGGCAGAGTAACAAGATCTCTGAAGCTTTGAATAATTAGCCTTTCTGCAAGGAAAATGAGAACATTTTCATTCACATCAGGGTAACCTTGAAGAAAGTTTGTTGAAGTTAAGTTTTCACTAATTAAAAAAGAGAAATAAGGGAGAAGAAAAGGGGAAAAAATGGATGTTTTATAGGGCAACATTATAAAGGCACAATAGGGGAAAAAAGTTGTGAAGAGGTATACAGATGAAATGAAACAGTGAAATAATATATAAAGATAAAAACAAACAAAGAATAAATTCCCTTAATTTAAGTTTTATTGCAAATCAACTTAAGATTTAGGGGCTTTTTTTTTTTTGTTTTTGACAAGCACTGTAGCAATACCTGGGTGGATTATTAAGGAAAGAGAAACAATGTAAAAAAATTTCATTAGCAGGATGCATTACTGTAAATTAAAAGCCGATAGGCAAGCACATCAGGTATGGGACACAGAGACTTCTTAGATGCTCAAAGCATGTTTTTGACCAGAACTGAGGAAAAATCCAGAAAACTAAATGCAGGAAGTTTCGATATATTCAAAGTACCATTCAATTTCTAAAGACCTCATTATACATATAGCATGAAAAATAAATAATAAGGAATAGATTTATGTACTAGGGGAAAAAAAACCGCAAAAGAAAGAACAGTAGGAGGGAAAAAAAGAGAAAACTATGAGGAAAACCAGATCTTGCTTCCAGTGTAATCGTGGGACTCTAGTTTTGCTGTACTGTAGGTTTTATTTAAATCAAATTTGCTAAATCCTGCTGGTTTCAGAAAAGGAAAACTATTT
Organism: Luscinia megarhynchos; assembly: GCA_034336665.1. Taxonomy (NCBI): domain Eukaryota; kingdom Metazoa; phylum Chordata; class Aves; order Passeriformes; family Muscicapidae; genus Luscinia; species Luscinia megarhynchos. The sequence goes on along the minus strand of JAPFBE010000002.1, from coordinate 47,694,058 downwards.
ATTTCCAAATGGATATCTTTCATCAATCTGATTATTTACTTTTTAAAGCATAAAAAACCAAACAAAAAGAAAGTGCTAATTTTATAGTCATAAATGTCAGCATGAATAACAAAACACGATAAACTTAAAAAAAAAATAAAAGCAAGAAATGCAAGTTCTTTAGGCTCTTATGAGCTTTCTTCTAACCAAGGTGATGGATTATATTCCCTAAGTATTTAAGGAACATTAAAAGACTTAATGAATATTTAGGCCTTTCAGGGCACTCTGAAACTTTAGTCTCTGTTTTGTGACCTCATCATAGATTCCTGGGATTATAGTGCCCAAGAAAAAGCTGCCTGTAATAGATGAAACATGGAAGAAAGCTGCAGCTGTCTCTGAGTGCCTGTGCAGTTAATTTCCCAGGTGAGATGGTCATCTGTTTTTTTCTGGAAAGATTTTTCCCCAGTGTCAGCAAGGTTACCCACTAAATCATCTCCTAGAGCCCACAACAGAGCTGAAAATCCTGCAGAAGCTGGAGTCTGCTCTGCACCTCCTGGGTTAATATCTTAAGGGCCTTTCACTGAACTTTTGCCACACTGAATTCAAACACAATGTGACAAACAGGCAAAGAAATTCATGCTGTAATTACATCACTTAAGCAATTTTTATAATTGCTTAGAGCTGTATGATTGTTTATTTACTCCTCTGCCAGCTTAGAAATGTTAACAGTTTAAATGAAGAGAAGTGTGAGTAAAAGTTGAATCAATTACAGACAAAACTTGCTACAAATGACACAGAAGTATGTCTAGTCAGACATGTTAACAACTATACATTAATTATCTTTATAGGTATGGATAGTAGTTAATATATTTCACGTTATTTATATTAGAAAGACATATGTGGCCTCACTGGAGCTGAGGAGTAACTCTAAACAAGAGGGAGCCCATGGGCCTGAATATAGTAAGTTATTCCTTAATAGTAAGCTATTCCTTATTTAGCACATTTTTAATGCCAGATGTTGTTTACACTGAACTAAAAAAATTGCAATTAGAAAACATGAAAAATTTGAATTTCGTGGGCTGAATTCTTTGCTGATGTCTTCACCTGAGCTTGAAAAAAATAAGGGTCCTAAGTGGGATATAGGCAGTAATATAATGGATGCTCAATTCATTAGCCTGGATTTAATATTAGGGTAGAAATCCACCAACTGAACTGTGAGGGCAAAGTATTTCATATCTCTAAGGTATATGAGTCAAGTGCAACCCATGGCAATGATACTGCAATATAAAGTGTTTCAGGGGTTATTCAGGATAACAACACGGAAATATGTCACCTTTTCTCACCCACCCTCTAATACACACGGAGACAAGATTTCAGCTTGGATTTTTATTTCTTTTTATTTTCATAAAAATAAGTATGTATGAAAATAAGAAATCTCTTTGCATTCTGCCATTGGAGGAAAAACTGTCATTTTCTTTCATAAATGCTTAACATTGTCAAGGTTTTGCTGACATCCCAAAAGAATTATATGCACTTTCATTTGCTTTCAGCTGGCTCTCAGCACCCTAAAGAACTGTGTCCTCTACTGAAACAAGTGGAAGATTTAATTTTTTACTTTACATCTCATACATGGAAGAGGTAAAGGCACAATATGATATGTGGGTTTCACTTTGGAAAAAGTTTTCTTTGTGGAATTCTTAAAAGAAAATGCTCTAGCTCCTTCTAATACTTCATTATTCTTTTAGGATAGTGGCACAGGCTGTTTTTGGAAAATACATTTTCTCACAGGCAAGAAATCAGTAGATTGGCAGGGTTGATTGGTTTTTTGTATTGGTTGGGTTCAAGAAGTAAGGCATTTAATGTGGATTCTAGTTATGTTTTTTTGGAAGACCTGCTTCTAAAAAATAACACAAAGATTGATTAAAGTATTTCAGCTTACTTGTGAGTGCCATAAAATTTTATTTTATATCAACATATCAGTTCTCAGAGGGCTTTTTGCACTAGCAGAACACAAAATCTCAGCTTCATAAAATTATTTTCTAAGACAAAAAAATAAAATATTACACACACTCTTCAAATTTCAATAACATAGTAAAGTTGAGAAGCCTCATTATACAACATTTTTAATACAGATTATTTTTTCCCCTTAGATATGAAGTGATATGTATCAATAGCATGGTTGTTTCTTTCAAGACAAGTGTTGTGACTCAAAACAGTGTGCCAAATTTCTTAGCATTAACCAGAAACTAAATGAATAAAAGCAATGCTAATTTCACCTAAATTCGAGTGTTAACTATTTCAGCAAGTAGAGCAATGCAATGGAAATTTATAGAAATATTTTTGGGAGAAGATTATTTGAAATGATCTCAAACAAACTGTTCCCTCACATTTCCTTTCCTTTTTGTGGGCTCAGATGGATGTGTAAAGAAAAGGAAATGTGATGCAATCTGACTCCTGAATGAGATTTGGAGGGCACTGAATGTGCATAGGTATGAGTCGAGCTTTTCTTCTTTTTGCAGAATGTAATGCCAAAGAAAATTATGAGACCAACTACATAGCTGGGAAATTCTACCATCCTTACTGGTAGGTAACAAAGCTGGATATCCAAAAAGGAAATATGGAGATGCTCCTGCACTATATACTACAAAGTGATAGAGGAGATTCAAAGTATTAAATTGTGATGGAATGAAGAGCATTTGTCCATAACCAAATGTAACTATACCAAACACCTAGTGTTTTATTCCATAATCAAACACCAAAAAATTATGTTTTCACTGCTTTTCTCCTATCATGGAAGAAATTAATATTTTTAACTTTCAAATAATCCTTATAATGACCAAATTAGTATCTTATTAAACTTTATGGGTTATCTCTCTGAGAAACTATACAGCAAGTGAAAAATTTTGCATCCCAAAATACTACCTTTTTGATAAAAAGTGACAAAGAAAAATGTTATATTCCAATTCAACCTTAGAATCATTCCAGGTTGCTATTGGACTTTAAAGGCTCTTTGTTCCTCTCCTCTTAGAGAGACTTTTTGCAAATCTTGTAGAAAACGAAACATAAACTCACTAGCAAAACACAAATGCTGTTTCATGTATTAGAGATGACTGAAACTGACTGATTTTTTTTTTTAATTTCTTGACTTAAAGTTCTAAAGTAAACTTTAAAAGAATGCTGTATCCCTCCAGCTCAGTGCAGTTTGAATCTCAGTCACCATTTTCCTTTGATAGTCTTTGTAAGTTGCAGGCACAGCCTCAAGCAAAGACAACTAAAAAAAGGGAGGCAAGGATGTACTTTCATGCCAATAAGCAAGGGAGAAATTTTAACTCACATGCTTGCCATACAGGAAATAAAGTAATAATTACAAATACAAATATTAAAATACAAATTATTCTATTAAAATATATATTACTCTAGTTTCATAAGTTAATTAATATAATTTTATATTCTGTAGTGCATTGTGAAATAAATTATATTTAATTTTCTTACAAGTATAATGCAAATTTTTATCAATGAGTTATAATGATCCCTCTTTGTAAAGCTCTTCAAGGATTTTTTTCCTCTCAGGGAAAATTGCAGAGATTTTCTATTCAAAATATGACCTAGTCCAGCCTTGTTTAACTCATAAGTGAGACTTAGCTGTCTATCTCAAAGAACGATGAGCAAATAATTTAAAACAAACAAGAAGTCTATATTAAGATATTGTTATGGTTGAACCCCTTGAAGTGATAATAATATGGAAATTATAAAGATTTGAAGTCCCAAAGGGTAACTTTTCTTCAAATGTGTTACATGTACAAAGCAATATATTTTCTACTAAAAACCGTAATAGGAAGGAAAAGCTTTATGGCAGTTTCTTCTCTTGTGGGCAAGAGCACCTCTCAAAATGATAAAGACTGATATTTCAGACAGTGCACACAAATCACAGCATATAACATTTTAAAAGCCTGATTCACTGATGCTTTGTAAGACTTATCCAGCCAACTAAAAGAAATACTGATGGTACTGATGGCTCTTCCGAGATTCTCAGACATCTGCTCACCGATGGGGTCTGTAGTCTTACAAAAGAGAAATCTGAAGGGATGCAAACTGGAAAATATTCCTTCAAGCCTTAAAAATGCTTAGGGTTTGGCTTGATCTTCGAGTCCTTCCTTCCTTCCTTCCTTCCTTCCTTCCTTCCTTCCTTCCTTCCTTCCTTCCTTCCTTCCTTCCTTCCTTCCTTCCTTCCTTCCTTCCTTCCCTTCCTTCCTTCCTTCCTTCCTTCCTTCCTTCCTTCCTTCCTTCCTTCCTTCCTTCCTTCCTTCCTTCCTTCCTTCCTTCCTTCCTTCCTTCCTTCCTTCCATTTTTTTTTTTTTAGATTTTCTCTTACATACCTCAATTTTCAATACCAATTTCATTGTGCTCCAACTTGTGTTCCATTATAAATTATAATAACCACTCAGCTTTGAATTTCTGGCACAGGAGAACTCACAGCTGCAAACCTCTGCAAAATACTCAAAGATGTGGAAAACTGGATCTTGATAAAGCTGATTTTAGGTTTAACAAACAGTTCAAGGAAATGGTCTCTAATATGCAATGGGTACTCTACATAGTAAATTTGGATGTAATGAGAAGCTGCGTACCAAAGAAGGAAGCACAAAATGTATAAATGTATGTTAATAAACATATAAATTATATAAAGCAGATTTCAGAGTGAGGAATAAGAAACCATCAACATAAATATCGTATTCCCCTGGCAAAGGACGACTTGCATGCTGGCAATTAGCTGCTGACATTGGCCTTCATCACCAGCACCAGAGTGAAGCCACCCAGAGCAAGGAGGGGCAAACATAACTGCAAAAAATAGGGTAGGTTCATATAACTTAATTATGTAATATATAACTGCAATTTTTAAACCACATGATCATTCTTTCTTTTCCTACAAGAAACAGATTTGGACTAACAATATTGAGACTCTTAAGATATCATTTGTATTAACAATATTTTCTTGTGATTATTTATACATAAAGTGTTCTTTCTCTGACTAGAAACAAGATTTGAATGCTACATGCAAAATTTGTTATATAAAATTTAGGGTTAACTATCTGGAACATTTTTTAATGTCAGCTTGACAGAAAGCATAAGAAGGAAGAAAAAAGCACTGAAGAATATAATTTAAAGGATTAATTCCTGCTTCTGAATAAGTGAAATTATGTTAGGCATCTGAAGTAAAATGAGGAAATAGTGAGTAGACTGAATTCGAATTACCAGTCTATGATATCTCCCGTTTTATTTTGTGGATTTTGCATGATGTTTGGATAATACGGACCTGAACAACAGAAATATTAAGGAATGGATGTATTGTCAGTAATTAACATGATAGCATTTAGCCAGCAAGAGAAATATATTCCTCTGTCCTCTCTGTGTAGAGACAAGGTTACCTCATCCCCACACTTTGTCTGACGTATCTGTCAGCTGCAGCATTCATCCATCTCTGAGAATGCAGGTCTGTGAACAGGGATCCCCTTCCTTGTGCAGACTTGTACAGAAGCCATAGGAGGACTCAACCTTGCAATACTTTTAAAGGATCAAATCTGCCCTTGAGGCAATCCTGAGGTATTCTGGGAAGGTATGTGTCCTGATTTTACCTGAGATTAAGTTAATTTTCTTCCCAGTAGCTGCTAAAGTGCTGTGTTATTTATTTAGTATATACAGAGAGAATCATGATGATGACACATTTTGTGGTTGCTCAGTGATGCTTTCTCTAAATAAAGCTTTTTTCTCTGTCTCATGCTTTGACAGTGAGCACGGCCTAAGGACCTGAAGGAAAGCACAGCAGCCTGAACTGGCCAAAGGAATATTCCACACCACAGAATGTCATATTCCATCAATAAACTGGAAGGAGTTGGCTGGGAGCTGCTATTGCTGTTCAGGGGTGGACTGGGTGTTGGTCAGTGGGTGGTGAGCAATTGTGTTGTGTATCACTCATTTTTCTAGGGTTTTACCCCTCTCTCCTCTCCTTTTTCATTACAGCTATTATTAGCATGGTAATGTATTTTATTTTGTTTTCATTATTAAACTGGGTTTTTTTCAACCTATGATGTTTTACATTTTCTTTAGGTTTACATTTACATCCTCTACTCGGGGGACGAGAGATCTGGTAATGGGCAGCTTAGAGTTCCTTATTTGCCAGCTGGAGTTAAACCACGATGGCATGCAATAGCAGATTTTCATTGCTGGTTTTGGTTTTGGTTTCTTTCAAGAGCAAACACATTAAATGGTTTGCTGTCCTTTCCTCAACTCCAAAATAACTGCACTTCACAAATGTATTTGGGATCCTGAGTGCAGCCTTTTTCACTCAGCAAAATCATCTTTAAAGCCAAACCAGTGGGTAAGTAAGGACATAAATGTCCTTGTAGAGATTGGACAGATCAAAGACTTGCATAGAAGAAGTCCCCAGGTTTTATTTTCCAGTTTTGTGTTTCTAAGTAAACATTATGTGTGCTGAGGACTTTCATTCCACAAAGAACACCTGCCTGACACTGCATAAAAACTAGCAAATTAATTTCTGGTTTTGTTTTTTTTTTGCTTGTTCAGAACTGCTTGACTTTTTCTTTTTTTTTGCTTGACCAGTCAAAAGGTGTGACTATCCTCCTGTATTCAGGATTTTTACAGCCTCTCCTTTAGCACTGTGTGCAGTTCTGAGGTACACAATATAAGAAGGATGTGAAGGTCCTTGAATGCATCCAGTGGAAAGAAAAAAGCAGACGAAAGGGCTGGAAGTCAGGAACTGTGAGGAGTGGCTAGGGACTTTAGGCTTGTCTATTTTGGAGAAAAGGAGGCTCAGGGGAGATCTCATTGCCCTCTGCAGCTTCTTGAGGAGAGGAAATGGGAAGGGAGGTGCTGAGATCTCCCTGGGATCCAGTGGTAGAATGCATGGGATTAGTTCTTTACTGCTTTTTGGAAGGGTGGTCAAACACTGAAACAGGCTTCCTGGAGTGGTGATTGATGCCCCAAGCCACAAAATTTAGTTTCCATCCCAATGATTTTATTGCTGTTCTCAGCCTCTGGTAGCCTCTGATCATAAAGTTAATATTTTATAACTAGCTGATTTTTCATTTTTTTACTGACTTCTGAAACAGAACATGCAAGGATCAATAGAAAGTTAAGCCTTATAGTTGCCTCCTGATAGGTTAGCATAGTGGGGCTAAGAAGATGGCATATATCATTAGTGACAGCTTCAGTTACAGATTTTTATCACTGGCAGAATGATGTAACCCTCATTACAAAAGAACATTGTTTAATTGATCCATTTGCTCCCAGCAGTCCTGTGGCTTTTCTTCCCTTACAACATAAAGGCCAAATTGCAGTTCAGCTTCAATCAAGTGAAAAAATTTTATTGCAGCAGGAATAAGAAATACTCTCTGCACAATTTAATTACCACGGTTTAAATATGAGAAAATCATTAGACAATTAATGTTACAAATGCTGCCAGAGGACATTTTAAATAATAGTTAAATTAGTACAGAGAAACCATGAAAAGATTTTTTTTTTTAAAATGTACTGGCCCCCAACCTTTTCCTAGTTCTCAAATACTTCTTTAACTTTGCCAAAGTTAATATGAATACACAGCATACAATTTTAAAAAAATTGCCTGTAGCTTCTAAATGGCTTTAAATAGGCAATCATTTTAGAAAGGGGAGCTAATAACTTCTTTCCTCACCACATGGAATCCACTGGGAGAAAAACAAAACAAAACATTTTATTTACAAAAGGCAATTGTAAAGAAACAAAAAGTACTCAAAGTGCATCCCCTGTAACTGACCAGAAGCCAAACTGAGAACAAGTTATTCCAAAGGTCTAAATGGATATTGGCAAGAATAAAGTGGCTTCTGCTGTGGCTTGTTTCTCGCCATTTACGTTTCAAATAACAGAATCTTTTGGCTTAAAGACTGAATCTCTTTAAGCACTTATTTTTTTTTGCACCGAGCTCTACACTACTACTTCTCCCCAGAACAACAAAAACCCTGGAGGCCTTCCCTTGCTGGAAAGTGATTAATTTCTTCCCTCTGCAAATTGTGCCAAACCTAGTACTGTATGGGATATATAATAATTTATTGAAGAGCTTGATTACAGCTCTGTATCTTCCTATCCATTTTTAAGACACCAAACTTCTTGAGGTCTGCCATGTCTGTATCTCAATAACTGCTCTTAATCTTATGTAGTATAGCAGGAAACCATTGCCATATAGACACAGTATTTTTTTTTCCCTTTCCCTTTCCCTCTCCCTCTCCCTTTCCCTTTCCCTTTCCCTTTCCCTTTCCCTTTCCCTTTCCCTTTCCCTTTCCCTTTCCCTTTCCCTTTCCCTTTCCCTTTCCCTTTCCCTTTCCCTTTCCCTTTCCCTTTCCCCTTTCCCTTTCCCTTTCCCTTTCCCTTTCCCTTTCCCTTTCCCTTTCCCTTTCCCTTTCCCTTTCCCTTTCCCTTTCCCTTTCCTTCTCTCTATTTTATTTTTAGACACCTGACTGAGTTGAGACACAAAAGTACAGAATTGTGTGTGGTATTGAATGGCACTAACTGCAAATTACAGAGATGACATTTCCCTGTTCCAGCAACCTGCCAAGTACACATACTCATGTTTTCAAAGTGCATCCTATTCTTAGTGTTCAATTAGGACGACTGCTTGTCTGCCTTTGCAAATGCCTGCATAAGTGTGCACTTAAACCAAAACATGTCAGATAAGTATGGCAATGTTTTCCCTGCTTAAGTAAAATAAAATAATGGCAATGAAATCTGCATAAAATGTAATATTCATAGACATTTAAATACATGTCTAAAAAAGCCAGCTTCATGTAAAAGAAGCTCTGGCAACTTTAAAAAGCTATACATCCTCTGATGCTGAAGATACAGCTTTTCTGAAGGTCCTTAAGGATTTTAAAACAGCATGCTTAAAAAAAAAAACTCTCAAAATACCGCATTTTTATTTGTTTATACAATTTTGATCGATTTATATAAAACCTGATGAAAAGCATCCAACAGTTTAGAATCAAGACTGCAAATTCATGAAAAAAGGCTCAATAACAATTAAGCAATTTGAAGTATACTATGAATTCAGTATCATCTAGAAACTTGTCAGACTTAATTCAATTAATAAGTAATAATAATTTAAAAAACTAGTCATGAACTATGAAGACTATTACCTCTTAGTTTTTTCCTGCTGACTGCATATTAAAGATCAAGAAATAAACATGAAATTATAATTCTGTGTTTTTAGCTTGCCTTCACTGAGACTGACTTTTCAGAAGTGAATCCATCCAGATTCAACAATATCAATTTTTAAAAGGGTACATCCATAGACAAACAAAATGTTTAACTCTTATTTATGAGAAAAGAACCTCCATGGTCCCTGCATAATGCTTGCACAGGTTTCAATTTCTGTCCAAATCTTTAGGAAAGGGTGTGCATATGTACACTTCAAAGTCTGATGTAAATGAAATTTCAAAATATTGACTGATGCCATTTTAATAACAGTTAATATAAAAGTCTAATTATTTTTTCTAGTAATTTTCATTGTGTGTGTCACAGTAAGATATCAGAAGTCATAGGGATATTTAGTATTAGAGAGGTATGTAACTCACAAAAAAAGCTAACCCTGCAAGCAAGGTTTTTCTGATTCTAAACATTGTAGCAGAAATTAATCCAGAAATGAAACTTTGCCTTGCATAGGAGGCACAGAGATTGGCGAATATTTGCAGACAAAAAATCTATTTGTACTTAATCATACACTTTTTTTTTTAAATTTATTTTTAGTTAGTTCAAAATATGTTGATGCCATTTATTGCCTGCTCTACTTAGAGTTTTAGGATGGTGGGGGATAGATCTTCTTTTCCCTTGTTCTGTAAAGGCTTTGCTAAGGAAAAGCTATCTAGGACTTACACAGAAAACTAATTAATATTTCAACATTAGATTCTTCAAAGGAAAGAACTGCATAAAAAGTACATTATTCATTGCTGATTTTGCCTGCATGATGTCACTCGAGGTTCCCTAAGTAGGAAACACAGAGAGATAAAGAGAATACAGTTAAAGACAAAATAGTACCTCACCTATAACTATGTTTTCATATTTTGTCCCTTTAAATAATGCTGATATATTTTTGTTTTTTCATATTTTATAGAAAATCTGGTACAACTCAACACATTGGTTTCAAAACCCCTTTCTATATATGTGCTTTCTTGTGTGTGTGATTAATATGCTTTCCTGCCAATGATGGGTTGTTTTTTTTCTTTGCATGTGTGATTAATATACTTTCCTGCCAATGATGGGGGGTTTTTTTGCATGTGTGATTTTTTTCCTTATATATTGTTGGTTTCAGTACTTTCTATTCTATAAACCACATCTTTCACATTTATGATAGAGCAGGCAATACCAAAAAAATCACAATTTTTCCAAAGTACATGCATCTTGATTCCTTCTTTATATAGAGATTATGTTTGCTTTGTGTTTTCAATGCCAAGCAGAATATAGCTTGTGTCAAATGATGTTTAGCTTTAAACAAGTATGAAAAGAGGTATCAGACTGATATAACAGTAGCTAATTGTCCATATTATATTTAAATAGATCTGTTTTATTAGGTTATCTGGCCTTCTATGAAGTAGAACAAACATAACTTTATTCACTAACTGTCTAGTTTTACAAATGTGATAGTTTGATTACTCAATATCTCTTTAAAATGTTCTTAGACATAGCTACTACATGTGCTTAATTAACCCTCACACCCACCAAAGTGATTGAGAATATTTTCAATTCCTTACTTTTTTATTTTGATTTTTTTTTCCCAGACATCATAAACTAGTCCAAGTTAAACAAAAAGGGAAGATAAATTCTGGTATCACTGAAGAACAGTGCATAAAAAACCTTATTCTACAGGCAACAGTTAACAAGTTTTAGTGCTATTTTCCACTTTCAAAAAGTAGTACTTGTGGTTTGTTTATGTTTTAACTGCTTCTCCCCATCCTTAGAACATTACCTTTTAGTAAGCACGGTATTTTTTCTGATGGAAGTTAGTATTTTCTGTAAAGAAATGCCATCCTCTCAGGAGTTCCACGCTTGCTTCTTTACACTGCAACTTAAGGAAGTCTCTGTGATAAAATTTAGCATGAAAGGTGGAATTCCAATGAGTGAAGATAGGTTACATATTCTTATATACAGAATAGGTCGTATATCATTACATATAGAAAATCTTTGGGGGAAAAAACATCTTATTTTTCATATTGCAATAGGCTTAGGTAGTATTCAAGTAAGTAAATCAATAAATAAATATATACACACATATCTAAAATTAAATTATTCTTCCCCATTCACTAAGCATTCAAAACTGCATGCTGGAAACATTTATATGTATAGTCCTTTAAACTGTGCAGGATAAAATATAAGGTTGTCATTATACATAAGCAGAAAAGACCTTCAGGACCTCCCTGTTCTCAAAATCACAAAATGTGTTGAACATTTTCCTAGTGCATTTTTGAGACCATACAAAAGCCCTAGTTGTAAATTGTCATTGCTTTAATATTTGACAATTTAGCATTTTGCAGTAGTATTTGTCAGCCTTGTTAGGTAGGAGACCTATATAATCCTCCATATTACCAGAAGAGTACTGAAAAGAGAGGACCTTTCTCAACATATGACTAAGAGTTCATTCCAGACCAAGTAATTCCTTCACAGATGCCAAGATAATTCCCTGTTTTAAACATTCATCTATTTTGGGTGAGTATTTAGCGAGCCTGATCACTATTTTATCCAAATTAAATTTTAGTTGTGCTTTAGATGTACTCCTTTAGAGAGTGGGGAAATCACTTCTCATTATATTCTCAGACACAGTGAAGACATAAGTCCTTTTTATGGACTTTTTGTTTCAGAACCTGCCCTAGTTTATACAGATTTAGTTTTATATCGTTTTAGTCAGGGCATTTGGGATTCAACTGTTTTTTGTTTCGTATAGACATAGTAATAATTATGCAGAGAGTTACAGAAAAAAATCAGTACTACAACTATAAAACAGTGAAAAACTAACACTGGCCTTGGACAAAGAGATACAACTGGGGTTTAAGTCAATACAATTTTGCTCAAACACAGCCTTCAGATCTTTATTCAGTAGTGCTTGGGAGGGCTTAACGCTAATGTAATTATGGATAAATACTCTCTAAATCACTATTAATTATATGAATAATATTCCTTGTACTTGTCATTCTCAGGTTATTAACCATAAAAAGCTTTGAGTGAATCAATATAAAAATCACAGTCAGCTTGCAATACTGCCCATTGCAAGCAATTTGTTTATTTCAGGCCATAAACCTGATTTCCACTTCGAGCTTCTTTTTGTTTCCTGATAATCAGAGGCGGTTCTAAAAAATCATCTCCACACCATAGGCAGAAAAAGGAAAATATATTTGTTCATTGCCCCTGGAGTCTTGTTATCTACCCATAGCCTCCACCTGCAAGAAGAGTGCTGCATCTTCAGCTAGAGGTTGCAGAAGTCCCTAGGAAAAAGTCAAACTCTAGTTTTGGGATGATGCTGTTGATTTCTGTTGTGTACGAGGCATGTGTCTGGCAATGGGCTTCCACAAAAATGGAAGTTTTGGTAAACTTCTACAACAGACTATACACATAGAGGTGCCTCAGTGCAGCTGTGACCTTGCTAGACGTGTGATGCTTTACTTTCCAAGGCTGCACACTCTGAATATCTCAGCTGAAGTGCACAATCCCTCCACTATCTCATTCCTTCTCATAGAAAATATTTCAGTTCTCAAAAAACAAAAATGAAAACAACCACCCGTTTAATCTGGGCCAAAACCAATGGTATACAAACTTACTCACAGAAATGTTAGGAATTTGAAGGGAGTCACTTGTCAGTGCAGAGCTATAACCACAAATCTTGCTGATAGCAGATGCTCATTCTCCTCAGAGCACACCCTTATGATTCAAGGTGGACCTTGTCCTACCAGTAAAGATTCAAAGAAGCAGTGAGCAGCTTCTCTAATCTCTGGAGTGTGCTCAGGGAGCAATTAAACCCTGCATCATGAGAAATGGGACAGCTTCCAGGCTTTCTAGCACTGATTTGAGCTTTCATAGGTAGTAATATCAGTAGCTTAGCATCTGTCAGTTTATCAATGCCAGGCGGTTTTGTGTGCATCAGATAACTGGTGCACAGTGTTTAGAGCTATGTCCAGGAATTCTTCAATCCCTGTCTGTCTTTGGAGCCACTTGTGAAGTGCCACCCATGTCTCCAAATAAGTATATCTGAATATGACCATCCATTTGACCTAGAAAAACTCCTGACTAAGATGTGCAGGACCAGTTTATGACTTGATACTTGGCAATTAATTATTTTTTAGGAAGTCTCTGTGTTAGGCATTTAGGTTGTTCCTGGCATAATAATCTACCCAGTGAAATTAATATAAACCTTTAGTTCATTTTTTCTTAAAATATGAAATAAATAATTCTACCAATATTGTTTGTGTATGTAAATTAAATTATCTACAAAGGTAGAAAGAAATGACAGTTGAGAGAATTTCAGCTTATTCTTGGAAACATAAACTGTGAATAATAGGGAAAAGACAGTACTTTACACAGCTCAGATTATGGTGCCCTACAGACCTTAACTGCCTGCTCCAAATCTTCCCACATCTTTTATTAAGGAACAGTGGGATGATAAATACCCTGCTAGGTTGTCTTGTTTTCCTAAATAATCTATGCAAATAGTTCAGTTTATGGAAAGATAAAGCTGCAATAATTTAAGCCCTTTTTAACTATCTTACAAAAAGTGTCTTTGAAATGGCTAATTCCTTTTTTTATCTTCTAAATATACAGTAAGATATCAAACAGTATTAATTTGGGGCAGGCATCATTTGGATATTTGGCATCATATATCTGAATTTTTCTAAAGTCTTATTTTTAATATATTTTATAAAAAAATTCTGAAAAAAAAGTCCTACTTTAAAGCAGAAAGGTCACCAAATATTTGGACAAAATCTTAAAAAATGAAGTCCTGTTCCACTAAGAGTTCTGAATTACAAGAATATTTCAATACACTTGTGGACTTTAACAAACCCCATTGCAACAGCAGACTAACAGTAGATTCCTTCTCATATTTGAATCTGCTGCCATTCACCAAAAAATGGTGTAATTTACCCAGATGATGAAGCACCCTACAGTGCCACAGTGTGACATAAAACTCAGCAATAAATAAATCGATTTATTTATCAATACAGAAGACCTTCTCATACTATCATTATGAATACTCCTGAGAAATACAATTTCCAGAAAAAAAAAACAAACAGAAAACAATTATTTTTTTAAATACTTTGTTAAGACTTTCTAGAATAAACTGCAGTAGTGTTAAAGGAATTCTTGTCTGTAAAAGCTAACCAATATAAAGGTAATTTATTAATATCTATCAAGAGTATTCAAAGGAAGGCATGCACTGATAGAAAAAGTATACGAGATACCAATGATTCTTTATATTACCTCTGAAGGTAAATTGTTCCTCATAAAATAATGTTTTCAAATGAGGGCTGTTTAAGGGATCCCCATGATAACAGCTCTTATCATTTTCCTTTGCTGGTTACATGAACTTTAAATCCCTACTTCAGATGACTGACTTCTCTATTTAGTTTTTCAGCTTGCTGCTTGAAATTCTTTACATGGTTTCCAGCCTTCTCTTCATAAATAATAAAAATTAAAATAGGTGGCATTCATTAACAAAAACCATAAACAATTCCATTTTTAAACACTGCCCTTCAGAGCTGTGGGTATTTTCCTTATTATTTCTGGGGAGGAAGCATTGCTACATAAAGGACACATCACTGGTCTGACTATGAAAGGGAACACTAATCCATCACAAATTTACTGCCTGACTCTGAGCAAGGTAATTTGCTGCAATGTCGTTTTCCTTTCTTTGACTAAACATCTAACAATTTCATATAGGAAATAAATTGATGGCAGCAATTGTCTGTTACTGGAAATGTGTTTAGTATTGAGAACAAGACCCAAGCTTTACTTACATGGTTGCATACTATAAATAAATGTGTGTATATATGTGTATGTATGCATTCATATGCGTTTTCTTTATTCACCATCCTAATACTCTACAATGTCTCTCTCTGTTTATTTAACATATCTTAGATGATATATATATAAAAATATATTTTTATAATGAGTTAATTTAGCACAAGTAACTATGTATTAAGCCTTGCCCCCAGCTGATCACAGTACAGGAAAGACCATATCTGTGCTTTCAGTTTTTATATTTCACTGCCTTGGTATGGAAAATATAATAGAAAACAAAACATAATCGACAATATGCAGAATATAATTAATTCTGCAAAGGCTTCTGAAAGATGTTTTTGAGAATTATACATAGAATCATGGAATGGCTTGGAAGGGACCTTTAAAGATCATTTAGTTTCAATGCTTGCTATTGGAAGAGACATCTTTCACTAGATTAGGTTGCTCAGAGCCCTATCCAGCCTGGAACAGTTCCAGGAATGGGGCATCCACAACTTCTCTGGGCAACATCTTCCATTCCCGTGCCTTGTCACCCTCATAGCAAATAATTTCTTCCTACTATCTAATCTAAACCTGCTCTCTTTCATTATGAATCTGTTCCCCCTTGTCCTGCCACTACCTGGCCTTGTAAACAGTCATTGTCCATCTTTCTTGCAGGATCCATCTGTCCTATATCTTCTCTGCAGACATACAAGAAGTGTGGAGGTGTCTTCAACAGTCATGGTCAAACCAAAATCAATGTTCAGACTCCAAATGTCAAGACAAAATTTGCTCTTTGTGCTGGTAGATAATTACTTAGAATGATTTTCTTCTGTCAAACAAGTTCTAATATTTGTTCAAAGGATTAGAGAATGCTGCTAAGGGATCACCATGTTTATCCACATGATCACCAGCATCATCATAATTAACTGTCAAATCTTTAATATAAAATATAGGCAGTAAATTATTTGGGTTTTGGTTTCAACTCTTCTTTTTCCCCCATGAATTTTTCATTGTCACCTGTATTTTCTATCTCCCAAATAGAAAAATTAATATCATTTATTGTTACAGTTCACTGGAAAAAGTGACTAAATCATCCAGAACTGATATTCTTTAAAATAAACTTCAGTATTTATTGCAGAATTCCTATTCTCTTAGATTTTAATTTTGCAAATGCTCTCTAAACATATTTCCTAAAAGCTGAATTCCAATATAAGCAATTTGTGCAATTTTTTTCTCTAAATATCTGTATATCTAAGCAATACAATCTAAGGACACCGGTGCAGAATAAAATTAACAAAATGCTTTTTGAAATCTAATACTGTCCAAATAAATCTGTTAGAAAGAGATTTTTTTTTCTTTCAATGTGATATTATTTTCTACTGAGATACAAGTCACTGAAAGAAAATATGGTTTTCAAATTATGGATTTTTCAAAGAAGCGATAACTTAGCTTTCCATATTTATGTCCTCTTAGTGAATGCCATATAAATTATGATTCATTTTCTAGTGAAAAGAAAGCTTTTTTTGACTAGCTGTACTTTTGGGACCTGAAAGGCAGAATACTTTCTCTTTCAAGAAAAACACCGAGTACAGTCAGAAATTTCCTGGCAATTTGTGAATGAATAGTTGTAAATTTGCCAGATTCTCCTAGAAAATTTTACAGCTTTTTTCCCATATATATATATATATTTATTTATATATATATATATTGCATATAATAGACGTATGATAATATATATGCATGTACATACATTTTTAAAAATTCAAAAACTCTTACATTTTGAGGATTGTTTGCTTGATTGGGTTTTTTTTGGGCAGTTATTGTATTAATTCACTTTTTGTCCCCTTAGGAATGGGACCAGGAGTTTCTTTCCTATTCATATGTCAAAATACCTCTAAGATGTTATGCATTATTGTTCTAAGATCAATAAAGAAATCTACATTTATGTGCAAATGGTATTTTTTCCTTGAATTGGCTTATATAAATCTATGTCAAAATTCAGTGTGGTTTACTGTAGAAACTGCTTTTAAAGAAGTAGCAGACAGAATCAGAATTGTACAGGGCAATATATATGGATTTGCAACAAAACCAAATATTTAAAAGGGCAAAGGCAGGGTCAAGAGAAAGGCAATCAAATCTCTTACCTTATTTCAAATCACATGTTACCCACTGCTCAGTGAGTCAAATGATTGTGGGTCTGTTGTTGATTTACATTAACGAAAAATGGACTGCAGTGTTTCTGAGCTCAGATACATGACATCAATGCAAATGGCAATGCAGAGTCAGGGTCTGATCAGCAGTGCTCTTACCATGGGTTCACATGGAACTAAACCTCTAAAAACTATAGATGTTCTGTAAATACCATCAGGAATTAGTATTTCTCTGGAAAATAATCTCTGGTTTGAATATGTTATGCTTGTGAAAGAAGATAAAATGAAAATGTTCAACAAGAAAAAAGCAGTTAAAGGTTTGTCCTTTTTTTCTTTTACATTCACAAACTTGTGAAGATTACAATATGAACCAGCATCTCTGCCACAATTAAATATGAGGACAATATCATTCCTTTGACGTCTCCTGAATCATTATCATTCACTAGGAACTGATGGGAGAAGAGAAGCCACATTCTTACAAGTGATCAGTAAAATGATATTTCTGGAAACTCAAAAATTTAATCATACAGTTGCTTATAAAGATATCTACACAGTAGGAGGCTGGAAAACAAGATGACAAGATATGCACAAAACATCCTACATAAGTACTCCAAATTGCATCCCTCAAAGGATGCAAACTAAACTGCAGTAGGAAACCAGATTGATATTGTTATTATTATCTCCACTTTCAATTTTCCAGTATTAACAGTCCAGCACCACTGATCCAGGCCTTACTGATGAAGAATAAAATAGATAACCCTTTTCTAGGTCACTAAGGTCACTAAGAGGACTCAACATGCACCTTTGTACTGAGCACCCTAGACCCTTTAATTTGCCTTGTTCTCTGCATGTGCAGCTGTTGGTCATTGGAAGATCTGTCCTTGTGTTCTTTGACCTTGGCCAGACTCTCTTTGGTGAAAATGCTACCAACAACCCTGCTGCTGTGCTGAATCCATTTCTCTTGTGAACCTGAATGTCATGGATCGTGTCATGTCATGTCATGCCATGTCATGTCATGCATCTGCCTCTGTGAGTAGATGCAGAATTAATAACTTTTTCAACATTTGTATAACTTTTACGTTAAGGAGCTTTCAAACTCTTGACACAAAGCCAGTAGTTTAGAAATAGGATGGATATGACATTACATGGAAAAATAAATCCTTAGAGTAGACATTTTTTATGTTTTATCTATTGACAAAGATAAATATTAGATCTCCCTTGCCTTTCTCTGCATGCTTCCTCCTCCATCAGGATGGAGACTGTCCCTGGAATCTAGAGCTTGAACATTCAGGAGTGCTAAGAGTCACAAAACCACCAGCAGCAGCTTCTCTGTTCTATATCAGGCATTTTTTTCTTCCCTGAAAGTACTACCTGTGATAACAGATGCCGTGACATGCCGCATTTTCTCTGCTTTTCTCATCCATGGCATGACTGACGTATTTTATAATCCTACTCCACAGAGTAGCAGATGGTGCCTACCCCTTCTCATCCTGTACAAGACTTCATATTTCTTCTCTGTCAGTCATTAAGATAGGATTCTAATTTTTTTTTTCTTGCTGGCTGAACAAGCCATGGTATTTCATATGGCAATAGTCACTTCTCCTGCCATTCTCATGTCTCTTGAGGTCCAAACTTAGCTAAAGTCCTGAACTCTTGATTAAACTTTTGTGCCAAATGAAGCAAGCCCTGAATGATCACTGAGTAACACTTTTTTTTAGGAGTGATTCTCAAAGTCTGTGAAATTTAAAGGTGGAGATGTGCCATAGCAACTCAGTGCAAAGATTAATCACTGTCCTTGCCACTAAGAGCAAAGGTATCAATTAGTAGAAGGACTGCTAACACTGAAGAGAAACCTCAGAAAATGTGTGCATGGTCACACACCTTTTCTGCTCCACCTCTACATGGGATGACAGTCACGAAAGCTCTAAAATCCTCAAACTAGTACATTATACCACCCAATAGAACAAGTTCATTTAGGGTTCAAAATGGTGTTCAGTTCTGCTCAGTGTAATGTTTTTTCCTCGCTCTGTGCACAAAAAAAATATGTGATTAAACATCTATATCTTCCTGCATGATTCTGTCCTCTCTTTTTCAGGGTTATAGAGTCTCACTGACTCATTCACTCATGATGAATGTAATGAAGTTTGCCAGGGATCTTCATCAGGAAACTAAACTTACATGAGAACTGAGGCAGAAATGGATATCTCAAAGTAAAAGTAGCCAAGAATAGAAAAGCCTAATAATTCGTGTTTTAACATGCCCATCCAGTTTGAATGAGACAAAGCTATGCAGAATTTGTAATTTTCTGCATGTTGCTGAAAGATTTCAGTGCTGATTACTGAGCCACAGATCTAACTAACTGAATTTGGTTTTAGCAACAGTAGTTTCTACTCTTCCTTTTTGCTGTATTTCTTAGAGTTGTTTTTAGAAAACAGGTGCTTTAAAATCTCTAAATTTAGAAATAAAAACATTTTCCTCAAACACACATCAATTTCTTGATGAAGTCCTGCTTGTCATTTTGATCTCTATTATTCTTACATTCTTAGATTTCAGTAACCACATTACACCATGAACACAGTATTTAAAAATAGTATTTCATTACAACTAATACCACAGTAGTCACTAGTAAAAACATTATCCAAAGTCATGCATATCTTATAATTTTGTACTATCTCCCTATTGAAGAATGCATAATGAAGAGTGTGCATATAATTGCATGATAGATGGCTGCAACAAAGAATTAAAGCTATGTAGATTCTGTTAGCTGTATTTTAAAAAAATATGTAAATATTAAATTTGCATTAAATAAAATTAATGCATTAAAATCTTAAAAATAGAACCTTAAAAAGAAGTTTTGTAAGGAAGAGAAAAAAACCAAGCACCATTAAATATGTTCCCTTCATGTCTGGTTTGTTGTTGTTTTTTTTTTTATAAACTAATAGGATAATGAAGAACATAAAAAATATACAAGTAATGGTTGCTACATAATTTCTGCTGCAACAGAATGTCTTCAGTTTCCCCAGATTTTAAGTTGGGTATTAGAAATTAATGTTATGAAACACTGAACTTGTGCTTGAGGGCTGAGGGCTGATCAGGCAATTGCAAATGAGGCAACTGTTAGGGAGAGGTACATCTCTAATCTTTGAGGGATATAACTGGAAGGCATTCAAAGATCTGTGCATTGAAGATAGCTGTTAAAGAAGAAGGAAACGAGACTGGATGAAGTGTTTCTATCCAAACATTTTCTGATTAATAACTGTGGTTTTGGTAAGGTGATTTTCTGTGGAAAGAGTTTGCCTTTCTTGGAATAGATTTCCTAGCAGAAACTCAGGATCTAATTTGAAGAAAATCTGGGTTTGTAAAGTTCTCCCTTCTCTTCTGGCAAAAAATTAAGAGTTCTCACAACAGAAAGGAGAAAAGACATTTAGAAGAGCATTAAACAAATCAGCCTTTTCACAAACACCCACTAACATGTAAACACATAATGCTGCTGAAAATATGTTGTCTATCCAAATTCCACTAAGAGCAAAAACGAAGAAGTAAACAACCAAAAGAAATTCAAAAGTACAATGTTTTTGCAGGTGGTTTTGAAAGAAAAAATGCAGTAAAGGATTTTTTTTCACATTGAGCAAACAGAAAGGTAGGACTAAGTAAAGAAGATACTTGCTGAGTGAAGTGCTCTATCCTGCCTTCAAAAGACATTAATATCCAGCAGATTATAAGAACTGTATAACCCGCATCAATTTTGTGACAGCACTTAGCTGATGTCAATGCAGCTTCATATTTCCAAGGCAGTTCAATTCTCATTAGGCTGTTTGCCTTAAGCAAAAAAATTGATGTGGAGAGGGGTGCAAAGGGTTATAAGACATGTTTTTTTTATTTAGCTAATTTTGTTTTTGTTTCTTCTGGCCATGTACAGTGTGTGCTGTATTTTACAACAAAGGAATGAAGCACAAGCTGTATGGCAGCAATTCTTGAGGGAGTCAGTCTGAAAGAAGTTGCCCAAATAGCACACTTCAGTGCATCCGCACTGTATGTTGCCTCACAATCAGGGAATCAGGGAGAGCACTACACATGAGACTTGAAAAAGAAAACCAGAGACCTGAGCAGTAAATGTCACCAGAATACATTTGGTGTGTTCGGATTTACCAGCATGAAAACAACACCACTGCTCCACAGCCAGCAAAAATGATGTTCTGCAAGTATTGGTGGCAAGAGTTGGTCACATGGCAAGAGCTTGTTTTGTTACGTTCTTGCACAGGAGATTTGCCCTTTCTCACCTTCTATTTGACATTTTACAGGGATTAGGAACATAAGTCAGAAAGAAAATTGTATAATGTATTGTTTTCTCCCTGTTCCTGACTGCTGTTAATCTTAAGTCAACAAATGTCAGATTTCAATTTTAGTGAATTACTGCATCACGACAGCAAAAATCAATCTTCCTAGATTTTATTTTTCTAATTCTTTCCTATGCAAGGAATGGAGGAAAAAATCATTTTGCTACACCTACCAGACACCTGCTTGGAATCATAATTTTGAACATCTGAAACAATCAGAATTGCCAAAATATCCTGGATACACAAAGGTTTGGTTTTCATAGCAATTTTATTATTTTTTATGAAGGAAGATTACCCATTGTGACTTCAGGCATTTTCTCTCTGTAGAAAAGAAAAGATTTTTCTGGAAATTGATCATATATCACTGAAAGAAGTTAAAGTCCTAGAAAATATTTTATTATGCTGGAACTTTTTCATGGACACTAATGTGAACATAAATAAAAACAATTATTTCAAAGATATATGAATTATTTCAAAATTGTTCTAAGAAGAAAAGTATAAGAAAACAATATCTTGCAAATTTTGTGTTAGTTCAACGTTAAGTACTTACCTTCCATGCTTCGTAGATGGAATCCTGTATAATGAAGAAACGTTTACCGAGTCAAAATAAACATTATTTAAGTGCATCATTATTCGACACAACCTGAACAAAATGTTAAGAAGTTTTCACCCCTTAGCACCACTACTTAATTGCACTTATAATGTTGCTTTTCTAATTAATGTGTATTAAGTTGCTACTGAATCTTTGCAAAATGTTTGTTTTGTTAATTTTTCCTGCAAACCTTCCCAGATCTTCTGGAGCTAAAGCTCTCTGAAATCTCTGATGGACTTCAAGACCTCTGAACCACACTGATATTTTTTTTTAATATTTTTCCTACACCCAGCAGTGTAATTACAATGTTAGTACAGGAGGAACACTTGAAATGTCACAATCAATCCCCAGAAAGTATTTTTAAAGTCTTTAAAAACCATGTGTCTTTTCAACTGAGCTTGCAAGGAGATAAATGAATGTTGAATATCTCTCAAAGCAAAACAAAACAAGAAAGAATTAGTGTTGGAAGAACAGAGTAAAGTTTAGACACAGACAAAGTGGGTGGCTGCTTCAGAAAACAGATGAGAAAACAACCATGGTACAAACATCATCTGTATTGGCAGCAAACCTTAGACCTTAGAGGTCTGCTGCTGCCACTGCTGAGGCTGAGGTAGGGGTTAGACTGTGATTGAGGGCACCTACTTCCATCCCCCCTCAAGCCAGCAGACTCAACTGAGACACCATCCTTATCCTCTTCTCTCTTTTGCAGGGCAGCAGAAGCACCAAAACCATCATTCTTCAATTTTGTCCTTGTTTTCTAGGCAGCTCTGCCATTTCTCTCCACTTCCTGTATCAAGAAAAACCCAGGTCCATCCAGACTAGCTTCCACTTCTTACTTTAGGGCTTGAAAAATAGCATTCTCACAGTGTGGAGAAGCCTTAAATCAGGGAGTCAAGGTGTTTACACCAGGAGCCGCTTCAGACTGATTCTGAAACTGTGCTTGTTCTGGGTAAGCACACACAACTTTTCACATTAACACCTAGTAGAACCTATCACAAAAAACAAACAAAACAAAACAAAACAAAACAAAACAAAAAAAAACCAAAAAAAACCACCAAAAAAACAAAAAAACAAAAAAAACAAAAAAAAAAAAAAAACAAAACAACCCAGCACAATATTTATTGATTAGCTAGGCATGAAATAAGGTCAAGAAGGTTAGCCAGAATTTATAGGCTATAAAATTTCAGTGAATTTTTGGGTTCATACTTGGTTAGCCAACGTGACTTGCATATTAAACTAGAATATGTACAACAATTCCAGGGCTTAGTCCAAATGTTTAGAAGACCATGTAATAGTTTCACACAGCAGATCGATATCTGCTTCACTTTTGAAACAAACTCCACTAGTTCTCACTGAATAATGAGACTTGGAACTCCTTTTCACCTCCTGATCCAAAACTGATGGAAGCCTGAATAAATACTCCTGTTGAATGCTAGGACCTCTGGATTGGATCTTACATGATGAAGATGATGACATTGATCTATAGAGCAATAATCAGAGGTTCTCTGAAGAAGAATTCACATTCACATTCAAATACTTTTCCCAGGTCAGGATGATGGACTACACAGAAACAACACATCTCGTTTTGACTGAAAGCATTTGCCTGCAGCTGCTGTGTTTGTTACTTAATTGTAAAAAATGGTTTTCCATTATAAAAAAATATGGAGGGAAAACTCAAAATCTGACATAAGCCTGAGGCTATGAAACAATTTTATCTTATATTGCATAATATTAAAATAATTCTAAGAAATTTTCTACCAAAGAATAAAACATTTCGCTCCAAAATGTTCTGATAATTTCCTTTTGACTTTTTCAGAATATTCTTTCCTAGTATCTTGAAAATTAGGAAACTGACATGTTTCTAAAAGTATTTGCCTTTCTAAACAGACAAAGAATAGTGAGCTTTTTCACCTTATAGTAGTTTTGCTAACAGTCCTATTTTTTATTACTTTTACTCTTTTACCTAAATCATTACTGTGAATATGAAAGAATTACCAGTTTAAGTGATACACCTTATGCCATCATAAACTTCTTTACTGCTTAATAATGTATTTATCTCTAAGTTCTTTCTTACGCTAGATGTGAACCAGCTTTCAATGGCAAACATTCTGAAGTAATCGACAGAGGACATAATCTCTTCTTTTCTCTTGTTTGCAGCATTTGCTCATACAGAATCAGAGCACCACTTACATTGGAAAAGACCTCCAAGTTCACCAAAATGAAAACTCTGAGACTGTTAATCTCCTTGATGAACAAAAACTGCATTACTGCTAAAGCAGTAAACTGTATCAAATGATAAAGCATTATTAGCACTGTTTGTCTAAATAGTAACTTGCTGATGCTGAAATAAAACTAACCCTTTTTTTTACAGCTACTCCCTCATTAATGAATGCAAGCACATCAAACACCAGAGCAACAATGTAAAAATGCTGAACTTGAATCCACAGGTGTTTATCACTGGTCTTTTGAGCTGCATATATTTTTTCTTATAAAGTAATGATAATATTTTGTTGTTTTGATTTTTCCTGCAAGGGTAGATGGGTGTGTATGAAGGGATTCATAGAGTTGCTTTGTTTTGTTTTTAAATTAGTGAGGAAAGAATACTGAAATTCTGTTGGATGAGGGAGGGAAAATTTGTAGAGGCTAATATTGAAGTGATAAAAATATATCTCGTTCAACTATCAAAGCAAGTTTATTGTAGCAATATAGCTGTTTCCATGCTATTTCACACAATTAGACAGCAAAATGCATTTACCTGTCATAATGATTTAGTCTTCTGTATGAGATGCTGGCCTAGAAAGCAGAGAAAAACTAATAAAAATATTCAATTTACCCTTATTTTTTTCTCCAGTAAGTGTTTTGCTTTCAATCTCCATTTGCTCAATAGTATTAAAAGCTAAACTGTTGTAAGAACCCTTTTTTTTTAAGTTTCTATGTCTGCCTGCATATATGTGCCATCCCAGTCTTGCATTATTTAATGAACATGTGAAACCTCAGTAGCCATGAACACGAAATGGAGCAATAGAGGATCTCAGGAAGGGAAGAGGCTGGGATCACTGCCAGACATCCATCTAAAGTGCAGCACACAGAACACATTGAGAGCAAAGGCAGTCAAGTGCCCATCTGCTTGCTTCAGAAGCATTTTTCTTGCAGAGTGGAAGAGAACACTTTAGTTAAGCTCAATAATGAACTGATTAGGCTGGTTGTGAAGCCAATAGAAATGAACAGCCTGTTGATTAACAGCACACTCACACACAAGAGCAAACCCACATTGCCACAACAAAGATAACTTCTGTGTTAGAGTGACTTGAAGTGAAGAATAGTATTGTTTCTTGAGGGTTCCTGAACTAATGTAGCAAATGCACAGCAAAATAAAACCATCAAAGACAAAATAAGGCAAGACAAAAAGAAACACATCTCCTCTCATCCCTTAAATAATAGACTACCTCCTCCACTGCAGCTCTGTGGGAGGGTTGGAGACAGCATTAGTACAAGGCCAGCATAACTTCCACTGAAGTAAATAATTAGTAGATTTTGCCTCATGTTTTAACACAACAAAAGAACAAAAATATCTGCTCTTACACTTTCCTCTTAAAGTCACAGGAGATAATCAGAGCGACTATGATAACATCGGGCACTCTTCAGAACGAGAGATGGTGTTGGATCTGGCCCCATGAAATATAATGGATTTTGATCACTTAGCCTTTAGGTAGGAGACAAAAGCCTTAAATGACCACAATCTCAAAATCAGATATTTTCATTCCACCTCAGTGGCCTGGTGTACATGTGGCTGTGTGAGCCAGCCCTTCCCATTCCACATGAGGGAGGGTGGCCCCAGTCCTCCTTTCAAAGATCTCATTCAGATGTACTCGGTGTTCCACCTGAATATCTGACACAAGCACCCCTGGATGACACTTTGATGGAAGCTTAAATTGCTAAAAATTAAGTAAGCCACATTTCATTAAACTGTGCACTGTGAAACATCTGATATACTTTGATCTGTGTTAGCACCAACTATTGCACAGATCAGATAAAAAGAGCTTGCTGAAACATATTGACAAAATGAAAAAAAAAGCATTATACAAAGGCAAAACATTTTAATGGATAGTGATTTAAAAAATAAATCAATAGTAATAGCTTCCTATTAAACACATAATGCTGAATATATTGATGTTTGGGAGATTACTATTTTCCAACTATTGATCAGGTATTCTACTGTATTTTTTATAGCTCTCTTTTTTTCTTTTTTTTTTTTTTTTTCTCTGAACTACATGCAAAATGAGAAACTATATAAACGAAAAATTTCCCACAAAACTAACATTAATCTGGCTGTTGAAAAATCAAGAGCTGCCTTCTGGCATACTGGATTGACCACTGCTCAGCTGGCAATTTTCAGCAGCAGTTCCTGTTCTACTGCAAAATTAACACCATGTTTCTTTACTCTCTCAAACTGAGTTGTCAACTTACAATATTAAAGACAAATCTCTTACACCACCTCCCTAAACTACCCACAGCCTTCCTACTAGTAAAAAAAACTCTCTAGCAACCAGTGTTTAGGACTGCATAAGAGAAAGAAAAATTACTAAAGACAGAGATATGTGACTTTAACTTACTCTTACATCTTTCCTTTAAGAAGAGAAAGGGAACACTTTAAGCATTAAAAGCAAACTCTAAATTTCCCTGACCCCCATGTGTCTGAAGGGATTTGAGCAGAATTTAGTCGCTTTATGTTGTGAACAGAATCACCCCTAGCCTGAAAGTGTGAATTAGACACTGCAGCTGCAAACTAAATAGAAACCAGAGAAACGATCTCAAAATTTTTGAAAACTGCCTGATTTTCAGATAGTCTACGTAGATATCTATTAATGAAGAAATATCTCAAGCTGGGGATTTCAAGAGAGTCCCTGTGAAGTTCTAAGATGTGAGTTTTGAAATGAGTTCCCCATCTCAACACTTTCCATCACCTATTACATGTCTAAATGGACAATAAGCTGGAATTGGCTTCTGGCAGTTCTTTACTCATTTTGCTGACTCAAGTAGGTCTTGTTTAAAAGTTCTAATCTTTCCTCAGGCACTGTCCAGAAAGCCTAAAATCTCTGTGCCTTTTTTATTAACCTTAAAAATTTGTAGGAACTTGCTTTCCTGAAAAATGTTTCTTTAATTTTCATATGCTGCTGCAATGCTGAAGTGTAAGGAGCTATTGTTATGCCTGTCTTCAGCTTCTCACTTTGACACAAACATTCTGCCAGACCTTGGGAAGACACATCTTTTAATCCTATCATTCACACTTCTAAATATTTTAAGTAGGATGAGACATTGTTCGTGTTTATTTGGTTTAATATGCTCATACAAAACAGAGTACAGTAGTGTCACCCTGAGTTGAGATGGGAGCTTTCTGACACAAAAATTAATATTTTTCCATCCATTCTAATACACATGAGAGTCTTTCCAGCACATCTACAAAGTCAGATATACACAAGTGAATGGCACCTGCTATGCATTTCTGGAAATCAAAGGTTTGCCTCTCAGTACCTGGAAGCTTAAAATTGCTTAAAATGGGTTTTCTATCCTGCACATGGCATATGCATACACTGCACATGGAAATATGCATGCAGGTACTAGAGCATGAAAAGTTTATCCAGATTAAATAAACCAAGAAAGGATTAATTTAATTCCTATGGGCACTCAGTTAACTGGGAATTTTTAATGTAATTTTGGATTTTATGGAAGTCTTTCTTAATAAAGGTTATGAAGCATATTGCATCCCTGTATACACAACTGTTGGCTGCTGCCAGCCATCACAGACTCATTTGTAATTCAAATGAACAACAGAATAACAAATGGAGGGGGGAAAAAAAAGTGACACAAGCCAGCACTGATCAGAAGAGAGTAATTTAAATTTTTGAGCATTACCACAGTACAGATTTGCAGATGTTCTTTAAGGATTTTTTAGGAGCCCACTCTTATCTTATGCTGATTTTTGTTTTTTGCTTAGACAACTTCTGCAGACTAAAAACAGATATAGCATAAATTTTTCTGAAGCTTACAGTGTCCAAATAATATGTCTTCATTATTGTCTATCCATCATTAAACTAGAAACCGAAGTGTCTTTGACTCATGAATTGTTCTTTGTTCAATTATTACCTTAAGCAACAAAGGAAATTTGAACCTGAGAAAAAAGGAAGTAAAACCCACATAATGCACATTTTTATTAAAAAAATTTTTAGTCAGTATTTGATGTTAGGAGAATGAGAAAGTATAACCTTATTTATAACTCTCAGCTTCTCTATAACTGATCTTTCATAAACAGATTCTTTGATATATTACAATGATTTTTACATGCTCTGATTCTAAGCTTTTGATAATTTTCCTACTAAGCTTTTGCATTAATTTCCCATTTCAACAGTTTATTTCTGTCTTGGGCCATAAAAATATAATTGTTATCACTGAAGTTGTAGCTCTTCTACTCCCAAGAGGCCAATTCATTTCACAAAGCACGTTCCCTGTACAGCTTATTGGCCTTCATTTTCCATCATCAAATGTTAACACTACTTGAAGGAAACTTTAAGTTAGGAAAATATCAATGAATAATGGTGATAGCTTCTATAATATGGATTTGCTGCCCAGCATAACAAAATGGAGCTTTTATTGGAACCCATTTCCCAGAGTTGAGCTATTTGATCTACAAGCTATTAAAAAAGTAGATTACATTTTCCATGGCACTATAGCTATTGGAGACTTAATTTCCACTCCAAACAATAAGAGGAGATGAAGTAGACAGTAGCTAATATGAATTTCTCCCCAGCCAGCAAGTAGCCCAATTTCCTATATATCCTCAATATTTCTACACCCTGATCCATTACAAAAAGTAGCAAAGTAAGAAAGTAGTTTATAAATAATAGTCCTTTGAAAGTGTACATAGGTTCAAAATAAGTTGCTGGAAACATACAATGTTAGATATGCTCAGTTTCACTTAGGGGGCAAAAATAGCTAAGATCCATTCTTTGGATCTCCTTATCAATAGATTAATATATTTTACATTAAAAAGAATATATTTTACTTTTACAGTTGGTGTAAATCTGCTCAGCACTTTGGCTCCAAAGGTCCTAGAAGCATTGAGATCTGAGGAGATGTATGTGTTTGTGGAAGTATATGTGAGATTTATTGATGCAGAGGAAGAATAGGACCTTTTCTCAAAACGTTTCATAATCTCAGATTTGGGTAAAGCATCTCATCTTCATGACGCACAACGATCACCATATGTTTTAAAAATAGTCATCATGAATCATATCAAGAAGAAGGAAGCATGTGTGGAAACAGGAGAGAATGACTGTAGAGGGAAAAGAAGGCATAGAAAAGGAAAAAATGGAAATTGATAACTAAGGCTTACCATGGTGTACAAATTTTCAAGTGACTTTAAAACTTCTGACAAATAGCACCAAGAAAAACCTGCAAAATAGACGCTCTGAATTTTAAGGTGGACTTGATTAACTAATACAGGGTTTAAAAATCACCTGGACCTCAGATAAATTTGGATAAACTAAGACTTAGTTAATGTTCTCTGAATATCAGTGACAGATGATTTATTTTTCTATTTGTTAGAAAGGAAATATTCGATTCCTTAGCAAATGCAATATTCAAAGTTCATGCTTTGGTTAGATAGAAATTAAATGTGGGAAATATCAAAAATGTAAAATAAAAATTTAAAAAAACCCCCAAAACACTGCAGCAAAGATGAAACCCGTAAGTGTTCTGCTCATCTAGTGCAGTTTCTGCACCAGTTACAGGCAGTAACAGTTTCAGCAAAAGATGCAGCACTATGTCTTAGTTATTTACAGAATAGCTTTTTCTCAAGTAATAGTTTTTCCTATTTTTCCAATGCTAGAGGTTAGTTTATGACCATGGGGAATTTTCTTTAAACTTTGGATTCTCCATCTTTCTTTAATACTTATGTTCTTATGTTTGTATAGATAGATAGGAAAGGAGATAGAGGAATCCAGCTAAATAATTTAAAAAGTCAGATTTCAGCTTGTTACACATGTAGATTCATTCCACAACCAGTTCATGATTTCCCAGTATATTCCTATAACAGCATTCACCATAATTTTCAGAACTAATCCATTTATTTTTAAACATTGTTATCAGCAACCACTGCTGTACATAACCCACTAAATTTTCCACCATAAAATTGGCATTTGTATCTAGATACAAGAGACATTTACTTGTCCCACATATGTTTCTTATCCAAAAGAGAAAGCCTCTACAAAAATCTTGGCTTGTGTCAAAAGGTCACAAGTCAAGTGAAATCCTCTATGTCTCTTAAAACAGTGGCATAAATTGAACCTCTTTTCCCTGATGCACATTTTTCTATCTTTAAAGCTCTTTTCATACTTTTGGCCTCCTTCTTTTTTTTTTTTTTTTTTTTTTCCCTTCTTCTATTTTTTTCACTGTGGAATAAAAGCATCCTGTAAACTTTTATATCAGTTATTTTCCACATGCCATCTACTATTAAAACATTAGTTACTCTTTAAGAGCATAAGTAGTTTTCTGAATTTTCTTGCCAACCTTCTTACACTCAATTTACAAATCCTTATAACAGCTATCCTTTCCTTTTAAAAGTTCATAGCCTTACCTGATGGGCTTATTTGGGGAGCTTTTTGTTTCTTATTAAAAAAAATATGATGAAAAAATACAAAATGTAAATCCTTCATAAAGCTATACTAATGCACACAGTTAAGCCCAGGAAGACTAAACACACTGCAAACATTGTTCCCATTATAAAAGTAGTTGGGAATGAAAACTTGAACAATTATAATCCCAACTGAACTACACACAGCAGATAAGCATTTATTTTCTCTCTTAGGAACATATGCAAAAGCTCTCCCAGCAGTGTTTCTGCCTACTACCCAAGTCATCCTGATGTTGCACATAGAGCCAGACAGATCCAAACTCCACTAGCTGAATTCATGTTCCTAGGAAGAAAGAAGATAAAAATCATTTAACACTTGGTCTTTGGATCAAGTCAAGAGGCATGACCCCCCAACACTGAAAATTGATGCCTTTCACACAAATATATCACAGGCCAGTGGTAACCATTTAGTCGCTTTTGTCCTTGTAAACGCGAGAAGAGTTATATTTAAAGAAAAATACATTGCCAGGTGAGAAACACTGATTTAGTGATTCAGTTATTCAAATCACACTGCTGGGGTTGGTTCTCTGTACATAATGTGTGCTGTTTACACAGACTTTGCTTAAAAAACTTCAGTTCAGAAATTAAGAATGCTACCTTAATAATCTTTGTTTTCTTTAATTACTTAGTATCATATTTTCCAAAAGGGCTTTTAACAGCAACTCCAAAATTTAACTCTATCTTTCCAATATTAGTAAGTTAGAAAGTGATGCACTTGCATATTCAAGTATAGTTAAATACATTTTGCAAGAAAATTATTTCTGCAGCTAATTTTTGTTAAATCTTGTTTCAACCACCAATCAATCCATGAAGGAGTGATGCACTAGTTGTTGTTCTGATCATGACTCTGAAATCACCAGATAAAGGGGGCATGCTTGAGTACTTATTTTAAGCAAGAGAATGTTAACTTCTAGGCTACTTTGACACTAGATAAGCTAAAAAATATAGCAATTTTGCCCTGAGTAAGATATTACATTTTTAATTTTTTTTTTTTTTTTTTTTTACCCTATCTACAATGGCAACTAAGTTTAGTTTCTTAGAACAAAAATAATGTATGGAACTTCTTAAGAATTTTAATTTTCTGAAATTAATACAATAGGGACAGTCACAAAATGAAGCATAAGAAATACAGAAGACTGAAGAAAGTAGTTCTCAACTGTAAGATTGTTATTCACGTTTCACAAACATTTGCATAAAGGAAAAAAACAATAATAGACTTTTTTTCCTAATGTTGCATTTCACCTTACTAAACAAATTACTGTAATTGAACATTAGTAGGGCACCTCAAAATCTTATTTTGCCATCTAGCATTGTCAACAAAAATTAGCTAGTGACCTTAGCCTACATTTTTAAAGAGCTTATAATTAAAGTATAACAAGAATAATCTGGGGAAAACAAAAACCAATGCTTTTATAAACAAGATGCTGAGAATTACAGAGATCAAAGTATGTAAGACACATCCAGAAGAGCCCATGACACTCTACACTTACTTCAGTGTGGATGATACTGGATTCCACAATGCACCAAATAGTGTCTCCCTGCTGTTCTTTCGTTCTCTCCTTGGGACAATAAACTGCTGCAGAGAACAGCAGGGGAGGTAAGAGGGCACTGGATGGTGGAGGGAGATCTAAAAAAATAAAAAGGAGAATACAGCACTCTGAGAAGATGTCCCACTGATCATGAAGGAAAGGTCAGACAGGATGCTGCCCTTCCCTTTTCCAGCAGTCTCACTTTTTCTTCTACTCTCAGCATCCTCCCCTCCTTCCACAAGACCTTCACCTATGACAGAACTTTCTCCATCCTTTTCTTCCAAGCTCATTACTTCAAAATAAATTCCCATGCTTCAATCACCTCTGGAGACATGAGCTGTTCCTTCAATATCCCGAACAGACAAAATCATACATTCTCACTCTCAATAAAACACAGGGGAAATTGCTTGGGAAATGGCTTTTTATTGCTGTTTTGCACTCTGAAAATAGATTTTGTAATATATTTTGAAAGATACTTAGGGTAATGAATTTTATCCTGAGCTTTCATGCTGCAAGGTCCATACTAATACATATATGCTACTTTCTGATATATGCATACATCCTCTAGTAATTGAAATTTCACAGTAGAAATCTGGCATCTTTAACTCCCAACTTGAGTGGGGAACAAGAGACACATTTTTGGAGTTTTCCAAGAGACTGCTACTCCAAGTAATACCCTTCCTC
Source organism: Luscinia megarhynchos (assembly GCA_034336665.1). Classification (NCBI taxonomy): domain Eukaryota; kingdom Metazoa; phylum Chordata; class Aves; order Passeriformes; family Muscicapidae; genus Luscinia; species Luscinia megarhynchos. The sequence continues at coordinate 47,661,074 of JAPFBE010000002.1, read as the reverse complement.
TGTCTTCTAATCCCATATTTGCTGCTGCATTTTTCAGTATTTTTCCCTCTGCCCTGACTGAAGACTTCTCCCAATAGTGCTAGCAGCAGCTAAGAAGTTTTGTCTTCTATAATTAACAACTTCTTTGCTGCTTCATCCCTTACATTGAAGAGGTTAGGGTCCTCTTTATCTCTGTGTGCAATCTGAAAAATGATGTGTAGAGACTTGAAACAGTCTATCATTCCCTGTTGAGCTGGAACTCTGCTCTATCTTCACACGTGCAGTTAAGCAGCAGATGTGATTTGTCACTGTGGTCAGAACCATTGGTACAGCAACAGTAAATGCAATGTGTTTGCTATGTTAACAACTCAGATGGGGTGAGAATGCTTATGTGATGATCAGTCAGACCATGATTCCTAGCCACTACACCCCATTTTGACAGCCATGTCATAGACAGATTCTTCAGCTTTTTTGAATCCAGTAGGCTCTTTTAAGGCTGAAGGTTGCCAAATGCATATAGACTGCTGTAATCACATGGATGATTTGTAAATTTGGCAACTGTGCATCCTTCTTGTGATCTAAATAGTTTAGACAGTTTGCTATACAGGGGTTTGATGTGATTAGCAAACAGAGGATCTCATTTTTTTATATCTTGTCAGCTGTATATCAGAGAGCCAAGAACTTCAAGCCAATGTGAATAACTCAGATTACTTAAGGACCTGTCTTTAATGGCATTATACGGGTCAGAGATTTCTGCATCCCCTTCCTTCCTGTAATTCTCATGACACACTAAGACTACATGTGACTTATCTGTATGGGGAAAGGTGGACTAGATGTCTAATCTAACAGAATTTAACAGAATCAAGTGTATCCATTGAATTACTTTATTTGGAAATGGGAGTTAAACATCTAAGCCAAACAACTGAGGAAAAGCTGTACAAAGTGAATCTTTTCAGGTGTCCACCAAAGTCTACCGAGTGATAAAGCAATTTTTAGGGAGCATATCCTCTCCTTTGTATAATCTCCTCCTTTCTACTGTCAGCCATACAGTTATGTGTTCAGAAACTAGACTGATTTATTTTCTTCTTGTTACAGGATGATTACACCAGATGATTACAAAGGAAACAATATCACGAGCTCCCAAAGAGCATTCTAAACTGAAAATGATCCTTTTCAAAGCATATTCATGTTTTCATAGACAAGGAAACTTAAGATCAAGTATATTTTACCTACATACATGTGAGAAAGCTTTCTATAAAGAGAGAAGCTGAGACAGGGAGTGCAAACTTCAGCAGTTCACAGCATTTCATATATTCCTGAAGCTAGATAAGAGCTCTTGAATATTTAAAGTGTTAATTAGATCTTCTTGTGCCCTTTTTTTCATGTTTGCTTTGTGCAATGTCATACAAAATTCAGAGGTGATTCTACTTTCAGATTTAGGAAGCAACATCTTGCACAGATTAAAAAGCAGTGCAAAAATTTCAGAAGTACACAGCTGACTTTGAAGCCAAGTTGCCTTAATGGTCAGAACAGAGAAGCTGCTGCTGCTTTACTAGTATTTGTATCAGTTTACAAGCTACTCATTCTCCATTTTGTCTTGAAAATTCACTTATTCCTCTTTGTGAAAAAGTTGAAAACTAGTAGCAAGTTTTGATTCTAAGAAAAAATAAACTTGATGTTGACAAAATTTTATCGGAGTGTTTATTTGGACTCTCTTCTTTGTAAACAGAAGCTTTGCTTTGTAGAGCAGTGTCTGAAGATTTTTGCTATGACTTGTAAAGCACTCAGTTAATATGATCGTAATTTATTTATAACATTTCTGTGCTTCAAATGCAAACTTCAAAATCTCTCTCTCTGAGAATCAGAGAACAAAAGAGAATCAGAGTACAAAATAGAACTGGTTACAGCTGCAGAAAAAGGTAAGCATCTTTAAAATATGTTTACACCAACTTGGAGTCATAAAAGTTAGTATCTAAATTTGTGTCTTTCCCTATCTTCAACACTATGGGCAGCTCTTGGCCCCCTAACAAATAAAAAAAAAATCAGATAAAGGAAGTGAAGATGATTACAGGAGTGGAATGCTTTCAAGCATAGAATACCTAAGTAAACAAGGACTTTTTGGATTAGAAAAGAAGTTACAGGAACCAGGGTGAAAAAAATGCTAAAAGATGGCACCTAAAATAAGGAATAACAGCCTTGTTGAACTCCTTGCCAGAGGACATAATAGATTCTAAATTTTACATGGACTCTGGGGAAGACTGAAAAACCTAATGGAAAAGAAATCTATTTAAATTTGCTAAATGCATCTAGCTCAGTCCTGAGGCATGGAAAGCGATCAGAAGAAGAAGCCTATTTTTACACTGTTTGTACTCTTACCTAAGTGTTCATATACAGTAACTACTAGAAACCCTGAGCTGAATGGTCCTTTGCTCCAGCCAAGTGTAGCCGTTTTTACTTTCTTTTAATCTTTAAACTCACTCTTCCTTCCTTTGTAATCTGTGGGAAATTTATTTTGTCTGCACCAAGTCACATTAAGTGCTTAAACAAACTCATATCTCTACGATACCTGAAATCTTATTTCTTCCTTACTCATGTCCTGATGAGATAATTTCATTCTTGAAGGACAAGTCACAAATAGAAAATCAGGCATTTCTTCTTGCCTTCTCTGTTTTCTTTCCATTTTATTTTTTCTCTCTTCTCCAAACTATTAATTTGGAGGAGGATTTCCAGTGGAAATGTGGTAGCTGTGGGGCTCCAAAATGTCATGTCCTAATTCATCTATGTTAAGGTATATGCCTGGGGAAAAACAGGCTAAGATACATGTCCCTCGGACCTGTAATCTTGGCTCTGTTTATCAAATGGGATAGAATTTATAACTGTAGGGATCTCAAAAGTAATTTTCTCATGCTCACCCCTCTTGCTGATGACCTAATGTGAGCTACAGAAGTCTGGAGGCAAGAGAGCTATAAGCTAGCTCATGCACATTAAAACAGACATACATTAGCTTTAAGAGCCAGAGAGAAACTCTACTGACTTCAAAAACCACCCATTCATTGAGTCTCTGGAGACTGAGTTATAAAAAGTCAATATCAAATTCAGACAGAACAGAAGAACACCTGTAATTTTGTTGCATTGTAATTTCTCAAACATCTGCTACAGAAAAATTGCCAAGAGTAAGGAAATCTTACTTTGTAGTATGTAATTCAGAATCCTATTTTTTAGGTGCCACTATCATAAAGTGAGCCTGTGATAGGAAATCAGCAAAGCATTATAGCTGATGTGTCTACAGATTCCAGAAAATATACGAAGGATGCCTCCTTCAGAACATCTCAGCCCTCACTAAGGAGTCAATTTTTTCCACATAGGCAAGAGCCATGCAGTTTTATGCAGGTAAATGTTTGCAATTCCACCCAAAGGTTAAGCTAATTAATTCATTCTCTTATCTTGCTTGAAAGATCACTGAGAGTTCAGGTCAGGATTTTTTGTTCACGTAATTTTTGTGTATTTGGCTTACTTGGCTGGTTTATATGATGTTTTCTAAATAAGACCTAATCTCATTGTTGATCTTAACTAGCTGTTCTGTTCAGCTGGCTTGTACTGAAACACAAGCAGCACCGTGTGTTCATGCAGCAGAAACACCAGCCATGGGCTGTAGTGCACTTTTAAAGAAAAAAGGAAATGAACCAATTAGTAAAAACAGCAAATTTCAACTACTTGTCAAACTACCTAACCTTTACTTTCTAACACACAAAATGAGAATCAACTTTGATATTGTCTGATTTAAACATTTATTTCAATTTCACTTGGGTTTCAAATTCAAGATTATTATTTTTAAATAAACTGAGTTGAAACTGCTGGTGTTTCCTGATTTCAACATTTAGAAAAAGAACAGGTATCATCCTTTCTTATACTGCTCTGTAAAACAAAATACCTCCTCTGTTAGCAAGTGGATTGAAAACCAGGACAGGAGAATATGCTGCCAGGAGCTCAGCACACAGGTATGGACACAGCCTGAGATACCTGATCTCCCACAAAACCATAGCAGGCATGCTAAGCAAAAATCCTTCATCATTATGATTTCAGTCAGGTCTTCAAGGACAGCTGTAAATCTAAAGCTTACCAACCTCTTGGTTTATCTTTCAATCTTTTAAACCTCTGCGATCTATTTTGCTATCAATAGGTTTTTCACCATTCAGGAACCCAGAGCACGGAAATAGGTACACAGCTAGTTCTTGCACAGTTCTTAGATAAAGATTCAATACCCTTCTTTATTTATTAACAGAGCAGGGACTTCCATATGGCCTTGTAAGAGAACAAAGTAACATGTAGTTCAAGTGCCAGTCAGTATTTTCCTTTTGTGTTTCTGATTGCAGGCTGATTACACAACACTAATGGGAGCTTTTATTTATTTATCTAAATGAACAGAGGCCAACATGCAGAAAAACAAGAGGTTAAACCTTTAAAGAGATCTATTTTCCCAGCTGTAATGGGGCTGTGGACAGCGCTCCCTTTTCAGCTACAGAGGGAAAAGAGCAGAGGGGATATGGAGGGAATATAATGCATTACACAGGCTGAGTTTTACACTGCAGTCTTCTGGCTCACGTCCCAAAACGTTATGCCACTCTCTCATCAAGATGAACTTCCTGTCCCACATGACATTTCTTTTGCACAAAGAAGGATATCTAACCTCAGCTGTTACAGCCCTGCTCAGCTTCATTACCTTCAGTGGTACTATGCTAATTTACATTTTTTGAGGATACATAAATATAACTATTTAGTGTTTATTCATAGAAAATAAATAAAACCAATGAATGTAAGATAAATAACAAAACTGAAAACAAAGAATACACATGATTAGACATAGTAGGATTTTGTTACCCAAAATTATTTTGCTACAGTCTAATTTCATAATACTGAGGCAGGAGACCTAGAGATTTTGCCAATGGCATCCCAGTTTTAAAGTATTGCATTTGAAATGCTTGGAAATAGCAAAGCTCTCATATCCCTCATTGTTGCATATTATTTTTAGTAGTTCATGGAGGTACATTTTTTATTCTTCTATTCCTAATGGAAATCTGTGATTAAAAAAAATAAATTAAAACCAAAACTAACCCTCAAGATATTAAATTCTGAGATTTAATCTGTCATTTAAAAAACCCATATGACACTTGTAATTGTCACTTTTGTAAAATGTGCTTAATTATAAAATTAAATGAGGCTTCTTTACAGAACCAATTGTGCTATTCTCCTTTGCAGAAATCTGAAATGATAGCACATTGCACAGCAGCTAACTTAGAGAAGTAGCATCATTACAAGAATTACAATAAGCACTTCTTAACATGCCAAACTTTTTGTCTCTTTGCAGATGCCTGGAATTTTCAGACCTCTACAAATTATTCATATCTCACTCTTTCTCTGTCCTGTTGTTCATCTCAAGCTGCCACTACCTTTTCATCTGCACTACATGCTTCCCTCCTCTCATCCCCACTGTCAGCCTGGCTCCTGAATGTGGCTTGTGCATGCCATGCCTTGCACATGCCTTGGCAGATTTCACTCACAACAAACGCATTAAGGACCTACAACAGCATCTTTGACCGACACGGTCAATTAAGGGAGTGAAGCCTCTACCTTCTTAAGGCACCTGAATGAGGCCACATAACAGCATTTGTTTTGATCAGTGTCTTAATCAGTGTCCAGCCTTTGTGCTGACTCCAGCCACAGCGATCGATCTGAACCAGCACTAGAAGCTGTCCAGAAATCTGCGCTGTCAATTTACTTGTCTAATCCTGAGTTGTGCTGTGTCATACACTTAGTGCCTAATAATCTAAAATATTGTGTTTCTTATATTCCAGGAAATTACTTTTCCTTTTACATGACTATATAACCCAATTGGGCATTTTCAATCTCTTAAGAGCATCAGCCAAGGTCATGGAAGTTCTGTGATTATCTCATGACATTAAAAGTACTTTCAAGGGTTATTTTTTAAATGCCTTATTTTTTCTGTGTCTGTAGGTTGCTCAGGAGTAAGAGACTTCCAAGATTTTATCCATGAGTTAGGAAGAAGCAATAGGCTTTTAGTTTTTATTTGTGGCTGCACAGACAAGGTCACACTTCTGAGGGGCATCACGTTGCAGGGACCTACTGGCGTATATCTTCTCCTCCAGCTACATCCTTTAGCTCTGCTGCTCTGGCAGCAGTGAAAGACATAGCACAAAAAAAAAAAAAAAATCTGCTAAGCCTTCCAATGAAGAAAAAGATCATTCTTTCCACAGCTTGCAGTATTCCCTGTGAGCACAATAAAAATATTCTATTTACAGTACATTTTTGGCAATATTAAAATGCAACAAATTAAGAACTCTAGGCTACAGGCTATCCTGTATTGACTACTTCTTCTGTATGAGTTAGCATACCATCATGTTTTCCTAGTGCCAGAAGATACTGACCTCAGTTAGAAATATAGACCCCAGCAAAATATGATTGTATATACATTCAGGCAAGACATATTACTACATATTGATTAAAACTACTGTTTTTCATTCTTAACACTGCTTTTGTGTTGGTATCAGGGCATCAAAGAACATCATATCACTTCATCCTGGAAAGACTATCACATAACAGCAGGATGAGAAGCCATGTTATGCGTTGATATTCGTGGTACAAGAAGAACTCTCAGTTTGATGTGAAAAGTAACTATTTTTTATTTATTAATCTCCTGGGTAAAGATCTTAGGCCACTTTTACAACCATTTTACAATAAGAACTGAATGGTCAATGAGACAGATTGGAGGTACCACTTTTGAGAATTTGTTTTTGGAGAGGTCCACTTGTAAATTAAAGTCAAAAGAGATATAATCAGATGTAATTAGGCCACATGAAAAAAACATTTAAAATAGTTCAAAACTTTTTAATTTAAATTCCACATTCACTAACCAATTAATCAAAATTGCACTTTACTGAAAGGACAAAAGAAGAGCCATATTAGAAATCTGCTTCTGCAAATTCTGGAGGGGAACAGATACACAAATTTACAGAAGAGCTTACTTAGATGAGTGTATTTTATATCAAAATAAAAGCAGAATATTCAATCTTCACTTGTAAATAAGATCTACAAGACTATAATATGATAAAAAATGTTTAAATTGTTTTTTCTTCATGTGTTTGCCAGTGTTTTAAGTGCTATGAACAGATTTTGCCTTGGAGCAAGAGACCTGTTAAGTAACATTTGTGGCAGTTGACTTCACAAAGGGAATAAGATATAGTGCAGATTTGGTCTACCACAGAATTCCCGCTACGAGCTATTTATAACACAAAAATTAAAACTGTGAACTGTGTGTATTTGTTTTGATTAAGTCAGTATTTTTTAATTTTAAATAAAAAGACCATACTTTCCATATAGATGATACAATTGTATCCCTAACGTTGCAGTAAAGAACATAAAGTTAATTCTTATGCTTCTTTTTGTTGGTATGACATTACACTTTGAAATGTTTGTGGAGTTTGCAGCCACAGTCACATTCTGACTACGTTCTCTAATCTCTGACTTTCAGAAATTCTGATGGATTCCTTCACAAAATGCCTGAAAGTATGATTTCTATTTTTAAAGCAACAGAAGGAAAAACTAATGAAACAGTTCATCAAATTCACTCTTGGTAAACAAATATATCTTTCTAAAATAGATAAATAGAAGTCTTATAGGGAAACTACAAAGCAGCAAAAAAGAGGATGAACATATGATGGTCAATCTTAGAATACTTCGAGCTAAAATGCCCCACTAAGAAAAAATAAGTGCTTGATTTGCAAGGAAAGCAAGCCACAAGCTAAACATCTTCCAGTAAGCTTCAAATATCAGAGCTTGTTTTAAGTTCTGAATTCAGAACAAATTATGTGCATTTGCAGAGAGCCTGCAAATTTCTCTGCACTTCACTGCATACATTTTCTGTGAAGACCTACTTCAACACCATACAGACATTGCTTGCTTCACAGCATTTTGCCCCTTGCCCAAAATTAGCAGGGTTTTAGGAACCTGATTATATGCATGCACAAATATACATACTACACTAGACAATACTTGATTTTAGACAAAAGCCTGAGAAGCCCCCGACTACAAGAAAGAGACTGAGGTGCTGAAGTGCATCCAAAGAAGGGCAATGAAGCTGGTGAAAAGTCTGGAATGTAAATCTGATGAAGAGTGGCTGAGGGAGTTGGGGGTGTTTAGGCTAGAGAAGAGAAGGCTGAGGGGGAGAACTTATTCTTTACACCTCTCTCAAAGGAAGTAGTGAGTTGGGATTCAGTTGCTTCTCCCAAAAAGCAAGTGATAGAACAGGAGTAGATGGCCACAAGTTTTGTCAAATAAGGTTATGGAGAAAAATTTTCTTTACCAAAGGGATTGTTAAGCATTGGAGCAGCTTGCCCAGGGAACTAGTTAAGTCACCATTGAAAACATGAAGCAAAAGCCACTAAGTACAAGAGAAACTACAAGGTATCTAAATATCTAAGACCACTTTTTCATGATCTTCATCACTTCATGATTTTCATCACTTTTATTGCAGCTGCTTTCAGTTAAAAGTCGTTTGTGTATCTATCTGATCCTGTTTCAGAAATGCAATAAATGCAAATTGGTCATATGTGTATCTGTCTGGCAGGACACATTATAGACCATAAAGAGGAATAATTTAACAACACAATAAAAAGTATTTTGCCAAACTGACCCTGCAGATTATTTTTTCTAAACTTTAATAACATCTGAATACTTTTTTAAAAAAATTTCTTTATTAACCTGTTAAGAAATTTTTTTTCCTTTCATTTTCCTTGCACCTTTAAATCAGAAAGAAAATTTCATCTATGTTAACTTAAGAGGCCCTAAAAGAATGACAAACACATTTAGCTGTTTAAAACTATACCTTTAACTTATAAATTTCTCAAGGGAAATTCTTCAAAGGATGCTATGAGTCTGTTGCTATGCAGAGCCAGCTGAGCTAAATGCAGATGAAGAAGATTGCTGGCAAATACTCCCAACAAGATGTGAACCATGAAACCCAGCAATCTTAGTTTAGGGTCTAGACTGGCTCTTTACTAATCATTTTATTCACTTCAGGTGTTAAGGGATACTAAGACATGGCTATTGTCAGAAAATAATAGAATACAAATAGGTAAATTCCTGCATGTTGAAATCAACAGGATCATTCACTACACAAGATTTGCAAATGTACCCTAGAGTGATTGAGAAATACAGACACACATTCAAGTGACAGCAACTTCAAAAAACCTTAGCATAATAACAAAGCCAGGGCATCTTCATGTAGGCTCACTCTTTTATTTCAGCAACTAGAAGGAAACACATCTTAGCCAGGCCTGAAAATAAGAGGATAATGAAGGTTAGTAATTAGGCTGAGGAATAGATGAGAGCTACATTCATATTTTCAAAGATTTGATTATGTGACAGGTTTAATCATGACTAACTGATAGTACTCTGTCTGTAATATGCAGCTTCTCATGTCACCTCATTTTAATCAGCAACAATGTGGTCCATTTTTTTTAGCATGAAACAACTCATTTTTACAGAAGTAAACTTTTCTTTCAAATGTTTCACCAAAGGATGCTTGCAGTTGAGAAAGCATCAATATTGAATCTATGCCCAGCAGGTAAAGCTATTATTGAAAAGCATCCTTTGGTATCAACAATTTTGTTATAGAGCTGCATTGGTTAACAGCTATTTTATTGCAAATGAACACATCTTGGGAATACAAAAGAATAGCGGTGTTTTGAAGCAAAAAAAATCAATATATATACACAAACAAAACTTCCAACTTCACTTCCTATCAGTACTCATATGGTAATTTGAAACAGACTGATCAGTTAAAATGAATAATAAAATCTATTGTTCTGACATGATTTGTTAGCTCATTAAGATCTTAATACTCCAACACACATTTTAAAAGTCTGTTTTCTTCAGCAACATTTTATTTCTCCTGCTTCTCAGTTCATTTCTGTGTACCTATATCCCTCACTACCTCTGAGATTATGTTTCTTAAAATCAAGTGGCAGCTGTAGGATGCAATTTATAAAGAGAACAGACCGCAAGGTCCTGAAACATAACAAAAGGTTCAAAAAATGCAACAAAATCAACATTTCAAACTAAAATCCAGAAAATATAGGAAAAAGGTCTATTTTTCGGCAAGCTATAGGGTGGAAACAGAAAAGGGTTAAAAAAAATCCAAAGAAAATATAAGCAACTAGTCTCTTAGAAAATCAATTAAGAGTGAAAATATTAATGGCTTTCACAGATACAAGTGTGCATTTATTATCTCTGGCAGCCTGCTTTTTATCATGCTCCTGGTATTAGTTTTCTCTCAGCTTTGTACATAGCATATTCACTTTGAATAACCTTTCAGAAAATAGCTGGAGACAAATATTGTTTAAGAACTTGCAATAAACGGTCACCTATTTTTTAGAAAACACATTTTTATTCCCATTGTAACAGGCAGTTTCCACGTAACTTTCTCAAAACCAAAGTTGGGTTCAAGATTCAGAAGGTTAAAATAAAAATTACTTGTATGAGTAGTGACATGACCTAGGATGAGCTACAAAGCATAAGCACACAATGCCCACTGCAAAATCATTCAGAGAAGGCATTGGGCCAGCAACTTCCAAGAAAAAAAAACCAAAACAACAACAATAACGACAACAACAAAACAAACAACAAAAAAACCCCAACCCAAAAAAAAAAAAACCACCTTTATCTGCTTCACAGTTAAATATAATGAGAAAAAGACTTAAAAACATGTAAACCTTTTCTTCATAACTGAAAGCTGAATTTCACAGGAAAGACAGAACCAGTTTCTTGCTCCTGTAAATTATATCCCAAACATAATCTGCAAGATTAAAATGAACAAAAAAATCCAGTTAAACCTGCAAAACTCAGCTGCAGAAGACTAGATGCAGCTCAGCTGCACCTCCTGTGGGTCACCTTTGCAGCAATAATGAGGCTGAACTATCTCTTGATCTGGTAGAGACTGCCTGTGCCTGTCCACATTCAGCAAAAGATATTCAGAGGGCTTCATTTATTCTATATGATTATGAGTCTTTAAAAAGAAAAATAAGCACATGGCAACATTCACAGCTGCTGCAACTTGCTTACATACTTACATTTAAGAATGGTTTCTGTGCCAAATGTCTGTCTCTGAAGAAACTCCTATGGATAGTTCAGGAAGTAGAAGAGGACTATTCCAAATACACAGTTTGCAAATTGTGTTTATAGACCAAGAGACTTTTATGGATTGCACCAGCTGTCCAGTTGCCAAAAAACTGGGTTAAAAATAACTTTTTCTGTTCTAGGAATATAGCTATTTTGTGGTCTTTCACTTAATACCAAATGTACCTACTGTGCTCTCAAGGGCAGTCTGAATCGGGTCTTGCTACCAATACTTTCTGAAAGACAACAATGGTTTCCATATTCAAAACAAACAAGAATAGCAGGGTTTTTAAAATTTTACTTACATACACTTGACCGCATCACAAAGTTTTGTGATATCTTGAAGTGGTGAAATAATACAGAAGAAAAAAAGAGGATAACACAAGTGTATTGTTTTACTAACAACAGTTTTATTTTATGCAGGATGTTTCAGAAAATTTTGTTTGGACAGTGGATACACTGGAATTGCTCAAACATAGATATCTACTTAAATGTAAGACCATACACATTTAAATCCAAATTCATCCTCCTTCATCTGGGCCTGTCAGTGGGCATCTAAATTAAGGGTTTCACCACTCCTGGATTTTAAGTATTTAAAAAGATAGCAGCAACGTCTGATTTATCGCTTTGAGGGTTACACTCATTTTCCATAATTCTAGAGTGAGAAGACTTCTCATTTAGGTGTGACAGTTAAATTACCTAATTTGACATAGATTAATTCAGGTCATGTTCTTAAAACTCCACAATACCTTTCTCAGTAAAGGCAATAAACAAAGTGTTGAATTTATACCACCATAAATGAAGAAGCTTTCAGAAATTATTCAGTGTGAATGAGATCAGACTGTCTTTGTTCTTCTCCATCACATATAACTCTCAGCCTGCTCAAAAAGATGTAGTTTAATTTAAAACAGCATCATTTCAGCAACCTGAAACAGCACTTCCTCATTATGAAGTGTTTTCAGGAGACAGCATGAGATTATCCATTGACATCCTTACGAGAATAGTGTTGATCACATACCAGCAAATGTCTCCTCACTAAAGAAAATCAAACGCCTGAAATTTGAAAATTGTGGTCTGTAGATTATTTTTAATATCTCTTTGTTTCTATACCTCCTTTTAGGGGCTTATAAAGTTTTCAGGCAACCTACAGGTAGTTTTGATCAGAGTTACAGAGCAATTTATATTTTTAAAATTGTTAAAATACAATTCTTTTTGGCACCAAATATCAAGAAGAATAATCTTTAATGATCATTTAAGGTATTTACTTTCTGTCATTTCTTCTGTTTTGGAATATTCAGGCTAACTAGTTGATAATAATTTTATGATAGTAGACTATTGTATTTTGTTCCTTTGAAATCAATGGCACAACATTCCCTGAGGTCCCCAAGACATCGTTCCACTTATGGTTCAATTCTGAACAGCTCACAATTTACAGGTTTGATCCATAATTCATAGTCTGTATTTCACACTGAGATATGGTATTTGAGACTGTAAGTCTCCAGACAGGCTCTTCACTTGGAAAACAGCCCATTTATCCTGAGATTTAAGCAAATCAAGTTTTAGTCTGAACCAAAAATAAAAAGGAGTACAGAAGGAATGAAAGCTTATGTTGCCCTGACCATAGAACTGTTAAGATCCAGTACTTATCCTCTTGAAGAAAATTTATATGCAAATAAAAAGAAATAATTTTGATAAATTACTAAGTCCCCTAAACAAGTATCACAGCTTCTAATTACAAAATATTCTAACATACAGAACCTGACATATGGGCCCCTTGCAAAAGGGGTAATTTTTGTAACTTACAGAAATATTGATAACATGTTTACATCCTTTATCTTGAACTGCGCACTTCAAATATTTTCAGGAAATGCAGTATTAATATTCCAGTTAATGTAGGTTTATGTTTAACAAATAAATAGTGTCTCTAATACTAGCAATTGACTGTAGGATGGACAAGAGTTTGCTACCAGTCATACCATTATGTTTCAACAGCAAAGGAAACCATTTTTACAGCTTAAAAAAAATTCTGATCCAGACTGAGGCTTTACAAATCAGTTCACGATAACTTTATAAAATCTGAAAAGCAATTTTTGATTGAATTACATTCTAGCACTAACAGAATAGTATCACACTGTCAAATGAGTCGTGCCATATATTTTACATAATTGAGGATCTTGTACAGAAATTAAACTCTAGATCTGACAAATTAACTGTTCAAACACAAATCAGATGAGGACTGAATGCCAGCTCTGTGCAAAAAGGGTGAAGGAATTAATCTGACCAGGATACTGAGGATCATCTCCACAGGTGCTGCTCTTTGAAAAAGCCTACTGGGAGCAATAGAGGCATTTAGATGCACTCAGAGACTGTAGATTTATCCTATTTGATAGAACTCTGAACGCCAAGACCTATGTGCATCTCCCTAAGGTCAATGTCACTTACTCACAAAAACAAATAACTGGTATTTATTTTTCTTATGCTTCCAAATATGATTTAGAAATAAGCATTGAAATAAAGCCTGCCTTTTTAAAAAAGACATCAGAATCTTAGCTGTGTCGTAACTGATATCTCAAATGAAAATATAGTACAAATAATTATCAACATTTAACAGAGGGAGAAAAAGAAAGAAAAGCTAAGCAGATAAAGAACTGAGACTAGCTTTCATGAGCATGTTTATGAAAGTGCAAATGAAAGTGTGAAACACTTTTCAATACAATGTACCTAAACAGACATGCTTTTGAAAAAATTTGAACAATTCTCAAAGTTTATTGACAGTCTTAAACATTACTATATGGAAAAAGGGGAGGTTAATATCTATGTCTGTGTAGTGACCATTCTTCTGAATTCTAGTAATAGAAGAGAATTTTAAGAATAACTCTGTATATCCACAAAATCTTACCTTCAGCTGCCCTAAAACATCTGACTGAGAAAACCCTTTTTATTTGTTCTGATTCTAGACTGTAAATCCTGGAAATAGAAAGTAAATGCTGAAATTTATTCTGTCAAGCACAAACTGCACAGACATCAATACTTTCTTTTAACATACAATCAAAAATGGCTCCAGGGAGAAGTCAATTTGAGAGAATGATACTTGGAAACAAAGTTTCACTAAAATGTCAATGTATATTAACTTGTTTAATATTTCCTATAACATGGCACTCCACCTAATGAAGGCTGAAATAGAGGTTTAATGGGGAAAATACAGCTACTGCTAGTAAACGACAGGTAATTTACTGTGAGTGAGACCACAAATTATCTATACCTTTATCGTGGTAGAGGCTTTTGTTGCCACACTAATGACTGTCTGAGAGAGAGGTACTTTTATCTAGGTTGTAATGAGATATCTCAAGGATATGAAGTGTACATATGGGAGGGACAAAACAGCTGGGTAAGACAAGGGACATAATGGTAAGATTGGAAGAAAAAAATAACAACTCCTTTATATTAAAATTCGGCAAGAATATCTGTAATCTCTATGAAAAAACTCACTGCACTTTTGACATTGCCCAACACTTACCACCCAAATAAATAACAATTACACGCATATTTCAATATAATAAGCTCTGATTCCAGCTCCCACAAACCAATTGAAGCATATTTCAACACATTTCCACTTGTAATAAAAAACAGATGGTAAAGGAAATAGATGTCTCTTTGTGATCTGATCTACACATCTGCAGACATTTACAGTATGCATGCATTTCCAGAGAATGCTGAGCAAGTTAAATTGGGAAACGGGAATTTTTTTTCTTAATGGGCATGCGCAGACAAAGAGTGTGACTCGAGAAGAAATAAGCTGTGACAAAGATGCAACTATCCTAACAGGCCTATCTGTTTTCAAATAAAAATCGTATCACAGCATCATGTTAAAGAAACACCAATTACGATAAAAATCAGACAACTTTAGAAACTGTTTGCTGCAGAGAAGCATCACTGAAATGTGAGGTGGCTGACGATCAGGTGATTTTCAGATCTCTCCCCTCTCTGACAGAAGACCTGAGGTTAGCAGTGGCTGTCCTTCAGAAATTCATTATACAGACAAGCAAAACATCCCACAGCAACACAGGGCTAGAGATTTATTTGAGGTCTTCTAAATCTCAGATTGCATTTTATGCAGACATCACCAATAAGTCATTGCCAATGGCATCACATAGCTGCACTGGTCCCAAGGAAATTATGCACAAAAATCAGCAGAGAAATGAGTAACAACAAAGAAGATGAAAGTCTCACTCAAAAAGAGAAAAATCCTTGCACGACCTCTAAGACAAGAGGTATAGAATAAAACAGTTCAAGAAGTCAATATGTTAACAACCTTCAAAATTAGGTTATGTTGAGACAGGTCAAAGCTACACAAATTTAACTGCTCATTTGCAAATTTCTTAGATTCCATCCCATTTCTTTTTCTCCAGGTAATTTACTTCAGGCTCACAAAGGGTACCACATTGTCAGGGATGGAGAATTAGGACTCCTTTTTTGTCAAACATCAAACCCCAATTTGAGTACCGCATTTCTGACATGCAGGAATCATATCCTAGAATGAGATTTAATACCCAAGTCCATTCCAATCCTGGACCTGTCTGCTCAAATTGTAAATAAGAAACTAGATTTCCTCCCACTAAGGGGATGCTGAACCGTACTAAATCTCAGGTTATATTTCTTTTGTACCACTATAGTGACCAGTGATACAATGACAGAATGCATCAGTAAACCTGTCCAAGGGGGCCAATAATCACCATTGGGAACAAGACCAGTTTGACTAGTACAAATTTCATATAAACCATCATACAATCCTCAAATGGTAAATACTTTCTGGAATTAACCATTTGAGGCTGGAGTCAAACTGGTGAGCTGGAGGTGAAAAGCTCGCTGTTCTATTACTAATCCCCTGAGCTATAGAGGCCCCAGCTGGTGCTTCTGCAAAGGTTCACACAGATTTTCTTGAAAGGCCGCAAAAGTAGTTACAATATCTTTTTAAAGCAAAACAAATCAAAACAAACAAAAAAACCCTTCCACAGTTTCAAGAACAGTTACATTTTACTTAAAATAATCTCTCTGAAAGTAGCAGACTGTACACATTTTACAAGAATAAACAAACTTATCTAATATTTATCCACAAATTGGGAGTCAGAGACCATTAGTGCAAATTTCTGCTGACCGGCAGCATTTATTTTATAAACTTTGGGTATCCTAAGTGGTCCATCAGTGAACAACAGATATCTTCAACCTGTCTAATCTCTTCATGGGGCATATTTTGTTTCCAGGCATGAATGCTACTTGGTGAAATTTCCCCTTCATAAGGAAGATAGAAAAGACTGGTGGAGGTGGCAAATAATATTTGGTTTAAGCTAGCAGGAGGAAGAGGAATACCAAGAAAGGCAAAAATTGTTTCAGCCGTCTTCTGAGGAAAGCTCACAATATCTTCAAACTTGACCAGCTGATAATTTGTTGGCAGCAAGTCCCTGTTTATTCTCATTGCTGCTGCTGTGTTTGCTAGCCATAAATAAGACAACACAGAAACAGGATTTGAATTAGAATTTGAAATTTCTTTCCTTAGTGATTCAAACTCAGAGGCATAGCCTTCATTTAAACGACATTTTTCTTTACCATTCTCCCCTTTAAACACTGCAGCCAAGCGTTGTGGAATATTTTTCAAAATGAGTAAAGGCTTGGCTTATTTTTGTACAGCACTGAATAGACCCATGCCCGTGGGTCCCTCACTACATATAATGCTCTCATAGATGGTCCTAAGATTTCCTGAAAGAAGGGAAGCTTTAATGTCCAGCTCCCACTGCTTAAACTAAGCACAGGTCGTGCATTAGGATAATAGATGAGATGTCTTCTCAGTTCCCTAATATATTCAGCATCTTTTTCTTGACTCCCTCTTGCCCTGCTTCTTTGTTCTGACAGGGATTCTCTCTTTTTGGACCTTTTCTTTTTTTCTTTGCTTAGTGCAGCATGCTGAGCAATTTTACTTCTGCTAGCTTCATATAAATGAATGTTTTGTAAATGCAACTTCGTGTCTCGAACTAGAGATTGGAGCCACCCTTGGATGAGACGAAAATTACCATTCTGGACATCAGAAACCTTCCACTCGCATGGATCTACAAAGGAGTCAATTTCAAATTCAGTCTCAGGAATTTCAAGATAGGGTGTAGGTATCCTGATGTATAAAAAGTCACTGGTATTGTAAAACAGCTGTTTTAAAATTTCTGCACCAGAAGTGGGAAGCGAAGTAATGATAACATCTGGCAAAACAACGGGGTTTCCTTCTAATTGTTTGGCTTTATTGCCTTTATCATGTTCTGGCCTTGTCATGTCACTGCTCCACTTTGCACAGATGGGCTGAGTACACATGCTCCACACATCCACCAGTTCAATTAACCACAGTGTGACAACCAGTATCAGGATCCAACGCAACATTTTACCGAAGGATATGTAAAACCGCCACTGAAAAGCCAGTATGACCAAACTGACTCCCAAAATTAGCCCTGCAATTATGTTTACTTTGAATCCAAATGGGAAAACTACCCTACTATTTTTCATATCTTTTTTCACAGATTCAGTACCGAGGCCAAACTTGGTCACTTTATTTTCATGAACTACTTTAGCAAAACCACCAAATCCCAAGTAATCAAACCTTGCTTTTAAATTCTGATACTCAGTCACAACAGAGATGGTATTTTCAGTGTTGTTGACACTGAGAGAAATCTGAAATCCAGATTTTGCATTATCCATGAGTCTACAGTTAGAAACATTGACATACGGCCCATAGAAAAGGTAAACAATCCTTGTAAGCGTGTTTTTCATTGGAAAGGTAACATTTACAAACTGAGTCCATCGCTTTTTGAATTCAGCAGCTTGTTCAGCCTCCTGTATCCTAGCAACAGGACTACTCCCACGATGATCAAACCAAAACATCTTGTAGTGGGCATCCCACACATCCATCATAGCTCCATTGTACTTGTTCTTAAACTTATAGGGTATGTATTTAAAATCAATGTCAAGATTATGAAAAAAGGCACTGACTGAATTAACAGGAGAATCTTCCTCCTTCTCGATATGGTCAACTACTAACAATGTCTGAGAATTTAAGAGCAGCAGAACGCGATACACACTTTTCAGTTTCATTGCTGATGTGTAAGCCGATACTGCCTCACCACTCACAAACATCATGTCACCAGCCTGAGAGGCTGTTATAACTTCTCCAGTTGAGTCTCCAACCTCGTCACCAATCCACTTCAGCCACTGGGCACATTCACCAAGCTGTCCTTCCCAAGGCTGGTTGCACTGGCTTGTAGGAGAGGGAGCAAACACCAAGACATTGTTCAGGTGGCTGAGTTTAGGTCCATAAAGAGCCTCAGATACAAACACCTGTCCATTGGGAGCAAAAGTAAAGGAGTTCTGATCGGGATGTTCATGCCCCGGGTTGAAACTTCTCCACCCATCAATCCATCTATAGGGTTGAAAGTGAACAATATCATAGACAGCACGTCCACCCAGTTTCCCTGACTTGAAGGACACAAAAGTGTTTGTCTGACTGTTTGGTAATCCAGCCCCGTAAGTAACAACTCCCCAGTTAGGAAACACATGCATTTTAGCAGTACCATAGTCAGGAGGTGGCTGAGGAGTGATTTCAGCAGCATACCATATAAATTCAGTATGCAATGTGCTCCACCTCTGTGCAGTGGATGGCACCATTGGCCCATCCTTGGGTCTGTGTTTTCTGATTTGCTGTGCCAGCCAGTTACCAGCTCCATTCTTCATTATGAACTTATCCAAGAAAACCAGTTGGCTCTCAGGACCATAAAACCAGTTGTAATTAGAATCTGCAACACCCACAGTCCTCTGGAAGCCTGGCAATAGGGTGGCATAGTAAAACCAAAAGTGCATTTTCAACCAGTTATTCTCCAAGTTGTTAATACCAAAGTGGCGCTGAGCCAGGAAAACATACTGGGTGACTGACTTGGCGGTGTAACTCCCATAAGCTACTCCCTCATCCAGAGACCCATCTACAATATGATTGAGGAGAAACATTGTTTTCTCCATCACATCAACAACAGTGTGTTTCCAAATATTTGCCTGAGATCCTTTGTCCACTCCGGCAACTAAAGCCCCAATAAGCAAAGCAAGCATATTGGTTGCTTGGTGATTATGGAGAAGCTGCTTTCCCCAGGAACGAACCTTGGAGTACTCATACATTTCCTCGCTTACAGACCGTATCTTCTCCAGGTATTTCTGCCTTCTCTCATTTTCCAGTGAATTATACAAGAAGTCAAAAGCAGTGGCAAATCCTGTTAGGGAGTGACCAAGTGGTACTTCATCTCCAGGTGCATTCTCAACCAACCAGTTTTTGTAACCAGCCATTCTATCCATATATTCCAGGGCAAAATCAAATGCAGCTTTATCCTCGGGGCACAGCAAACAGTAGAATGCTAGAGGTGGCAGGTTGTTACCATAAATCTCATTCCACTTGGCTGCAAAATCAATGTGCTTGGGAGGAGGTAGGTAGTATAAAGGGTTGGACAGCATAACCATCACGGCACTTCTGATGGCTCTGAAGAGATGCAAATGGCTTGTACGAGCCTTCTGCCTCAGTGCCTGAACATCATGAGCGTCGAAATACAAGCTTGGATGAAGAACTGTTCTTTTCAGCTGCTGCTCAGCACTAAGACCTTCAAGTTGCTGTTTTTCATATTGATCTACATTTTCTATAAAAGTCACCCAATCAGAGTAATTGCTTACAGATTCTTCAAAAGTGAAGACATCAAACACCATTAATGCTAGAAATAGAGTATGCCCCATGAACATCAGAGCCATGATCCATTAGGCAGCTCTTCTTCCCCAGACATACATTTCTTCACAAAACAGTGTTCAAATATCAACTTTCATTCAGTTTGTTAAAAACATATCTTAAGGCATATTTTTATGAGAAAAAATGTATTGTATACTGTGCACTACAACAAAGGTTCAGGCTACTTGTAATCTGAGATACAACATTAAAATGACAAGGCTCTTGAAAAGTTAAATCTCAGGTGCCTTGTCTGTTCACACTTTTCTCAAATACAACACTACAAGCATAAACACTAAAATCAGGGAAAAAAGTAAAATCTCTAAGATATGCACATAAAGCACAGGTCGACTGCACAGAAACAGACTAAAACACTATCTCTAGATAACCTGAAAAGCATGATCTGAAAAGGGAATTGGAGTCATAAGTTTGCTTTTTCAGAAAGCTTAAAGCTTTCAATCAGCTCAAATTCCACTTTTAGAGCTGACGAAAACTCCACTGATCACAAAATGATATAATTTATTCAAAACAATGTGTTAGATTTGATAAAATAGGGAATATACAGCACTTGGAAAATAGACTCCAAAACTGAAGTTGATGTCTTTAATCTTCGCCTTTTCTCAATCTCCTTACACACTCTTTCCATCTTTCTCTTTTGGGATTCATGGAGGGATGGGAAGGAAAACAATAATCAAAAATAAAAAATCAACCTAGATCCTCCATTAGATCCTCTTGATGAAACTGCAGTGCTTTTAACCACTATTCCTCTCTGTGAAAGATGCATCTGAATTAAGAGTCATGTTGACATATTTTCAAGTCTTTTTTAATCTTTTCTTCAGCAAGAGATACCCAAATTTGGCCTCGATGATTCAAAAAATCCTGCTCCTTCCATTATGATGCAAAAGGAAAACATGTGAAAGAGGCAGAAAGCCAACACTTTCTTGTAAGAAGAGAAGTTTCAGGTTTCCTTTCACTTCGCATGTAGGCTCTTTCTGTGGACACAGAAAAAAAAGTTCTCTGAGGCTATGTAGATGACAGAACATACTTAAAGTACTTTGGTTAAGAAAGTGCTGCTAAGTTTACAGGAAAGATGACTTAATTTACCCTTTCTTTTAAGGAAATCACAAAATAAAAGAAGGAGCATTTTCAAAGTTACACAAAATTTACCCTTGGCAAAAGAGCAATTCAGACTGGCTACTCAAGCTCTCATTTCCAGCGTGAACGTGAAGTCCCTGGGAATATTTTCCAGTTACGCTACCAGGAGCTACTCATGGAAATAAATCCGACACAGGCCACCGAAATTCAATTCAGCTCGAATTAAGATAAAACCATGCTCGTATTTATACCCGGCGAGCGGCTTTGCGCGCAAAAAGGGCGGCGGGAAGCACGAAACCCGGCAGCCGGGACCGGGCCCGCAGATGGGACCGAGCCGGCAGATGGGACCGGACCCGCAGATGGGACTGAGCCGGCAGATGGGACCGGACCCGCAGACGGGACCGGGCCGGCAGACGGGACCGAGCCGGCAGACGGGACCGGACCGGCGGATGGGACCGGACCGGCAGCCGGAACAGGGGGGCAGATGGGACCGAGCCGGCAGACGGGACTGAGCCGGCAGCCGGAACAGGGGGGCAGATGGGACCGAGCCGGCAGATGGGACCGAGCCGGCAGACGGGACCGAGCCGGCAGATGGGACCGAGCCGGCAGACGGGACCGGGCCGGCAGACGGGACCGGGCCGGCAGACGGGACCGAGCCGGCAGACGGGACCGAGCCGGCAGACGGGACTGAGCCGGCAGACGGGACCGGAGCCGGCAGACGGGACCGAGCCGGCAGACGGGACCGAGGCGCGGGCCCCGCCGCGCCGGCCGCACCGAGCCCGCCAGAGGGCGCCCGCCGCCGCCGCGCCCCTGCCCGCGCCGGGGCCGCACAACTTGGACAAGTTTCGGCGAGCACGGCGGGGCCGCCGCCCCCGAGCCCAGCCCCGTCTTACCGCGGCGGGTCCGCCGGGATCCCGCGGGGCTGCGTCGCTCTGCCCCGGCCGCCGCGGCCCGGGGCGCGGGGCCAGCCCCGGCAGGGGGCTGCGGGTGGCGGCTGCCGCGCCGGCCCCGCTCGGCTGGGCCGGGCTGCGCTCGGATCCGGCCTCTTCCACTCTGCCGCTACTTTTCCGTCCGGGCTGGCCGCAACTTCTGCTTCCCTGCCCTCCGCCGGCGGCTCCCAGGAGTTGATGGAGAGGGAGATGCGGCGGCGAGCGCCTAGCGACGGGCGCGGGCAGCCAGGCAAACTCGCAGGGATGTCGCTCCGGAGGGGCGGGGAGGGAAGGAAGGAGGGAGGGAAGGAGGGAGGGAGAGAGGCGGGGAGGCGGCGGGGGGGTTGGCAGAGCCGCCCCCGGCGGAACGGGGATGTGCCGGTGCTCGGCGGCGGGCGGGCTGCCGGTCCCGCCGAGGCTCCCGCGGCTCTTCCCCTGCGGCGGCGGGCGCTGCCCCGCGGCTCCTGGCGCCTAGCCCAGCCCGGCCCCGCTCCGGGCCGCGGTGCCGCCGCCCCCGCGCCTGGGCTGCCGGCGGAGCGGAGCGGAGCGGAGCGGGGCTCGGCTCGGCGGGAGAGCCCGGGGGCAGGGCCGGGCCCGGCAGCGGCGCAGGCGGCGGGGGGAGGCCGGAGACCGCGGGGAGCCGTGCAGCGGGTCCCGGTGCGGGGAGCGGGGAGCTGAGGAGGTACGAGGCGGCTCGTGGGAGAAAAGCTGCCGCGGTGGGTCACCCCCGGCCGGCCGACAGCCACCGCCCCGCCGCGGACCGGCCCTCAGCTCCCGTCGGGGATGGTGGCGGCGAGGCCGGCGCGCCCCTCAGGGCCGGGCAGGGCGCCGGGGCCGCCGCTGCTGCGGGTGACAACTTTGTGAGAGCCGCGTCAGTGCCAGGGACCGCGGGGATGCGCACCAGCCGCTTTTGTTTGCGGCCGTCACACTTCTGTACAACTGCGCTCCTGCGCTGGCACTTCGTTTATGCGATGCCTTAAAATGGCTCTCAATCAGCTTTAGTGGAAGGCTTCTGAAATAAAATACAAAGGCGTCACGAGGAGTAAAATCATCTGCCGTTCATCTCGGTCTCGGTCAGTGGTGCTCTGAAGGGCTAGCAGAAAATACTGCCGTACCCCCGGTGCTGTGGTCTGCCCACAAAATCCGAGAGGGAAAGCATTCTCGGGTTTGAATCAGTTTGGGTTGGCGGTGATGACTTTCAGAGCCTGATTTTGTGACCTGGTGTTTGTGACCGAGCGGTTCTTCGGTAGTCGACTGCAGGAAACAAAAGGGTGTGAGATTTTGGGTGTTACCACTTACTGTGTTTATAATCCGTACTTCAGAGGATGTGGGTTTTAATCATCTCAATAAGCATAACTTTTTCCAAAGCATAGCCTATATTCTTCTATTTTTTATTTGTCCCTACACCTAGAAAATACAGTGGCATATTTGCTTGAGCTACTTAATGTGTAACTATCTTGAAATGAATATATGAATATATAAAGGCCATACATTATGGATACTGATTCTATTTCATTGTGCTACAGAGTGCACCTTAGAAGGATTAAATTATTAAATTATGCACATTTACATTAGTGATGAAGTGTGCCTGGAACCATCTTAATCTCTCAGATGTACCCTATAAACTTGGCTTAAAAGGGAAAAACACTGATTATTGTCTGATCAGATCTTCCCATCAGAAGTAATTTGCATAATGAACAAAGATCAACGCATCTTGAATCTGACCTTGAATCTTTTGCAGTTTTGCCTTTTTATGCTACCAGGGAAGTTATTCCAGGAGGAGAGCAAAAGGAAATGTAAAGCAACAATAAAGGCCCCATTCCCCTTTAAGGCTGTAGAAACTGAGTGGAATACACTACAAATGAAAATCTCCCAAGTCTTTCCTCCTATTCTCATTGTACTCATTACATTTTTTCCCAAGGCTGGCCCATTCTGGAACATATTGAAGTCTCAGAGAATGACTTTTCCCATAAATTGCCAGGCAATTCAGAATGAGCAGAGTATATGTAGGACTTAGGTTAAAAGCAAGAGTAAAGCTCTCCCAAGAGCTTTCCTCACTCCCTGGGACCTGTGCTGAGATTATTACATATACAGTGTTCAATTGCAGTGTGATATTTGTGGAGAAACATGAACGTGATTTACTGACTGGCCCCATATATTCACAAATGGTACCATTTGGAAAAAGTCTTATTTGTCAAGGCATTTGTATGATGCTTCACTTTTTCTGTGGCAGCTTTTTTCACATTAACAAAGGTTGCTACTGGCAAAATAGTTCAGGCTCATTTTTTTTGCTAAGCAAATTGTAAAGCAGGAGTGTCTTTAACCATGTATGATTTCAAACAGTTTAGACTACTTAGTTTCTTTCATTTTCAAGTTACTTTGCTTCCAATACAACCCATCAAAAACAAACAAGCACAAAAACAACAACACCAACAACAACAAAATAATACAAAAAACCTAACTGAAAAACCCAACAAAAACCAAGTTCAGACCAGAACAGAAAGCCAATAGTGGTAAAACTAGTGTTCTTTTTTTTTTTTTTTCTTCCTTAATGGTAGATTTCTATAGTCAACAGAGACACATAGTAACTGTACTACAACTCAAGAACAAAAACAAAAATTTGGACACAACTGATATAAAAGGTAAAAAATTAAGTGAAGTAAACTTCAAAGGAGCTGGTTTAAGATAATTAGAAATAGTGAGTCTGGTTTGTAACCAGCTCTTTTGCTGAGAATGAATCTGAATTATATTTGCACTCTGCCTTACCTTTTTGCATAATGCTGTTTAAAGGGTGGTCACTAAAATCAAGGTCACTTTCAAAACAACTATTAATTGTGAAGTAACTATTAAAAGTTACCATTTACATTTTTATCCAGCAACAAATTGTGTTATATTATTGCATTCTCAAATATGCTTTGTAACTAGGACTAGCTGAAAAGCAAGGCTTACGGGCTATCAGCAAGAAAAAGGTACTGTAACAGAGAAATAAGTTTTGAGCCATGGGAAAGTGACCTCACTGTCACATCAATTTCTTAGTGCAAGAAATCATGGGTTATTGTTGGTGATATGCTGTGGTGTACTGCTTCGGGGATAGCATTCTGCACTGGTACCAAGACCAGCCATCTGAATGATCTTGAAAATGCTAGTAGTGCTATTTTCCTTGAGTGCAGGCCAAGTGCTAACAGATGGAAACAAAGAGCAGAACAGTCAGCTGGTCTGCAACAAAGTATTTGCCAGTGTCAAATAGAATAATAAGTCAGAAGTTCATGAATGAGGTGCTACTGTCAAATATGAGACATTAATCAACATTCACAAAAAGAGCCAGGTATTTAGGAAGTATCTGAGTGGAGATAACTAGGTTCCAGTGGTGGTGAACTCTTGAAACTTCTAACTCCTCAAGTAGGACAAGTACATAAATTCCTAAGCTTAAAGTAGAGGTTTTATTTCAGAGGCATCACAAGTTTGAGTGAGAGTTCTTGACCACTCAGAAGTCTTTCCATATTGGCAGGGCTTGATGTTTATTTCATTACTCAACCTTACTATAAATGGAATGATAGACTGTTCTGAATCTAAATCTACTCGAAGACCTAATTCACTGTGAATTTTTGAAACACTCATGCACAGTTCCTTCTTTTACAAGAGACAAATGAAAAAATATTGTAAAATAGTGCATTGGTGATGAGGATCCACTTTAAAGGATGAGTCAGAAAAACCCACCTTTCACAAAGAAAACATGGGTGAATATTTTTTCCCCTTTAAGAATGATAACCACAATCTCTCAACTCTCAAATGACCTAATCTCTTATCTGTGTCAGCAAACAGGATGTTTTTCTTTAAACTAGGGGCATCCTGTGAAATCATGTTACCTTTCAATAATGTAATCACGCATAGAAACTTGCACACATAAATTAATTGTATTAGAGGGAAGAAGTTAGACACTCTGCCACCCAGGAATAGCTCACATGTTTTACAATAAACAGGTAATGGAACAAAGTGCATACCACATTCTCAGAGAAAGGAACATTTCTCCAAATTGTTTCTCTTGGTTGACTATGACACTTCTTTTTGAAATATCCGGGTCCATTTCCTCTTTGTACAACCCCACCTGACAGGAACAAATACAAACCCACATTGCGAGACTGTTAGTTCTAGAGGGAGAAATCTCATGCTACTGATGAACATGTGACAAATAAAGGGGGTGAAAGATAAAGTGTATAAAAATTGATATAAAAGTTCATGGCTTTTGATCAAGTTTTGACTTCAGGGGAACTGGAGAGTAGAGCACACAGAAAAGAACATGCTGTGATACTATTTGTGTAATATATTGCTATTTTATTTAAGGGGTTTTTTTGCATTTATGTATGGTAACTAGCTAAAAGCAACAGCAACAAAACACACAAAAAAAGCAGGCAAGAATATTCTGGTTTTATTAAAACTGAAAATTAACTTGTTTATCACACTGTGCAAACAAAGTATAGAGGGCAGTGACATGTTTTTCATATTGCAAAGACCCTCGTTAGTGCAGTTCTCCATCACTGTATGGCTGAAGTGTCTGAAAAGTGCCCGGTGTCACTGTCAGAAGGAGGATAGAGCAGCTGCCAAAAGCTGTGGTGCTGCTCTCCTCCTCTGTCCCAGCTGTGTGCTCCTGCCAGCCCCTTTGTGCCCAAGCAGTAGGCAGTCTCTTTGCTACAGAATTGGTCCTGCGGACTCAGCAGGGCAGCACAGTTTTAGACCAGCTTAAGTAGACGTTAAACTGCCCCTTAAAAATGTCAGCTGCATACAGGGGTAATTTTAAATCCATTTGTGAGTACCTCAGGTGCCACATATGAAGCAAATGGGACTATTTGTACTTTATTAGCATTTTAATCAAACAATCTTCAGTGGAAGTGGTTTAAAACCATCAGGGATGATGCTGTGTACAGTGGTGGGGTCTCAAGAAGGTTCTCAGCAGTTGGTCAGAACAGCACAAAGCCAAATTCTTAGGGTATCAAATTCATTGGAATAACATCCGTGTACATCTACATCGAAGCAAATGTTTCACTATGAAAACTCATCAGCAGGCAGAAAAACAAGATTAATGTTGCAAATGTTGTATTTGTAGAAGCATTTAAATATTCAAGGCTTGTTGATTGTGTTTTTCAACCTACTAGAGATTGACATATTAAGCACAGTATGTAGGTAAATTAATCATAACACAAAAGCCAAAAGAGTGCAAGAGGAAAAAAGTCTCCATTTTGTTGACCCAGTGTCTTGACAATCTATGAAATTCTTGACATTTAACTCTCCACTGCCAAAGAAAACCCAGAAAAACAAACCAACATAAAAACTCAACACTTAAGTTTACGAAGCATTAAGTTTTGAACCTCAGTGAGGTACATTCACCAGACATATGCATGATCAAATATATGCTACAGTTTGGACCAGAGAAAAACTTAACATTATAATCTTCTGAGGTAGATGAGGTTTATGATATAATATTGCTGTAAGTAGGGTTCTACCCTTGGACTGCAGATAGAGGTCACATGTGAAGAATCAATGCATGGAAGCATACCTCTCCATTGATTTTGGTGTCAAAGTAACAAATATTGGTAACAAATCCCTTTCTTTTTCATTCATTTCAGCTGTAGTTTTGCAGTCCTAATATAAGCCCCATCAATGATGTGTATGCCTTTCTCCTGACTTCATAAACTCTGTATTTGGGCCTAAATCCCAGTATCCCCATCACTGGGGTCCTTTCACCAGCAGTTATTAATATAGTATTCTTACTCTCTAGCAACCATAAATTAGAATTAGCCCAAAGATATTAAAATATATTGTCCAGCCCATGAGGAATATATATGAAAAATGTTCTTACTGGACAAGCAGAACCTACAGAGGCAGCAATTAAATCATAAGACTGAAAACAAAACCTGTTATGATCTACACCATTGTCTCCAAATTATATGAATAAGGAGATACTAAATTATGCATTATAGTGAAAAAGTACAACTACAAATCTTAACTAAGCATATTTTTTTCAGTTCTATTCAATAATCTACTGTAGAGGCTTATATTTAGCATCTTTAGAAGCATTACAAAACAGGAAAGCTACAGATTAAAGCCCATATGGGTATGCTCAGGTTGGCAGCAGTGATTAATAGTTTCTCCTGGGTTTGCTTTTTATAACTTAAACAATATTTAAGACAGATATTAAGATGATTTACCTCATAAAGAATTCCAACACTGTATTTACTTGAACAAAGAGTAGTATGTTATAAGGAATGTCAGACAAAGCAGCATGTATTAGTTCAGTCATTATCACAGGGAAACAGGAAAGGTCTCAGGTTAAAATGGGGTATCTCAGTTTGCAGCACAGCACCCTGAATTCAAATTATACTTAACCCATTCTGCCTACACATTCTAAGTGATTTTATGTCAATAAAGCCACATTCATCCACCTCAGTGGGATATCTTACTTTGCACAGTCCTATGAGATTTAATTAAATGACTTTGAAGTTCTACTTAATGGAATAGTGTGTTTCTACAAGATTTTTAACATTGATGAGGCAATCTGCAACTCTTGTCATACCTGGTTGACTATTCCCATCTTCCCCTTTTCCAAGGATTAGATAGCTGTGATGAACCAGGTTAAGGGAACTGGTTTTGCAAAGATCTTACCTGACTAAAATAATTATTAGTTTTCAGCTAGAAAATCTCCCTTAGTTTAGACCACCTGGCATAGCCAATGATGTATCTGAAGATAGGAAGAAGTAAGGAATACATCTTTGGAGATTACTTTAAGGTAAACAATTTTGTAACTTGGTTGAATCCTTCCACTCTTAATTCTGATGTTTTGCTCTGTAGGAGAAGAGGTCTAGAATGCAAAATATTTTTAATTACATCCAAAGGAGCTTGGGAATTTTGAGTGCCAGGCAGTAAAAATGTTGAAAATATAGACCATGAAACCTTTGAAATAAGAGAGCTCATTGTTGCAAACACTTTTCTGTGTTATTGTAAAAATTACATTATCAAGTTCTTAGAGTTGCCAGTCAATTTTAACATTTGTTTTGCTGAATGTTAAGTTGATTGTCTCTGGGCTTCTTTGAGTCATGCCAGAAAAATGGTGCAGAAATATTAACATCATAAAAATATACCATTATATATACCAGTGACTTAGGCTGGATTATAGACAGCACAGTGACTCTCACAACCTAGAGCACAGGGTTTGCATTAAATTCCATTGGATTTCACCCAGATCATTCAAAGCTTAAATTTTGGGAAGTTTCCACTTTTATTGCCATTTCCCCCGCTAATGTATTTTGGCCTGTAGGTTTCTTTCAATGTATCGTTTCCATCTGTTATTCTGAATACCTTTGTTAGCTTTTTTTTTTCTCCTTTAACTTGTAAATGCTGCCAAAGAGACTGATTATGTCTATATAACACTGTGCACCTCTGCACACAGGTACCCAAGCCAGCTGTAACAAGCTTAGCTAACTGGAATAGATAGCATGCTCTATTAATGAAACTGTTCCTCCAGGGATCTAAGATGATACATCAAAAATTAGCCTGAATATTGCTTCAGGGAAGTGGATGGTTCTTAGCTGACCCATGTTAAAGAGAAGACTCTTATTTAAATTTTGGAGGATAAAGTTAGAATGGATGCAAGTTAATCAGTCTATAGATCCCTACACAGAGAGGTCACACTGGAGGGTTTATATATTAATAGCAAGAGGAATGAAATTATCAGATAGCTGAAAGCTGAAGCTTGAACTTTAATGATATATGAGTTTTAAATTATTAACAGTGTTTGTAATTAAGAATGGAAGAGTTTTTCAGAGTATATGATGGATTAGCTGTAATTGAAGTCTTTAATTAAGACCAGACGTACTTCTCAAAAGATATTGTCAAATTTGATGCTAAAAAAACTATCAAGGAGAAATTCAAAGGTCTTAAAATATGAATTTTTCATCGCATCAAACTTTCTTTTACAACATTCATCTAGAAAAGTGGAAAAATGCAGTGGACATTTGTAAAGGTCATATAAATAGGTTTTTTATAATGGCAATTGAATTGCTTTCTGTTCTGCAAACATAACTGGTTTGAGAAGCAGCTCGAGACCTCTCAGGAGCATAAGACAAAAATTAATTTTACCACTTCTAAGTGTGGGGTGTCAAGTCTGGCAGTAAAAAAAGACACAGGGAGAAGAAGTAGGGCTGAAATGTGACAACAGAATTTCATGTCTCTCTTACTGCCTCTGTTATCCTTCCCTGCTTCTGCACAGCATTAAGTCCTATCCCATACACCCTGATCTTATATTAGCCAACCAATGTGTCTTTCCAGACATGTAGCATAGCTGTAGGAAGAACGTAATTAAAGTTATCTTCATAAAGAAGATAATTAAACTGTGGATATTTTTCCTGTCCATTCCAGTTTTACTGCCTGGGCAAATACCTCTACTTCCAGAGCCCAAAGTTGGCCCTGACAATACTAGTGATTCATTAATTTGTCTTGGGCTCATTCAGAATCCCACCTTAGTGACCATTATGAGGGTGTCCATAACAATCTGCAGTATAACTTCAACAATTAATTTGTCGCATAACTACTTTGTTTTCTTTAACAGGCTTTGTGAAGTTACAAACATCTATATGGAGGTGGTGTTTGTCAACTAACAATTTTTTTTTACATAATGCATACAATAGATATCCTTGGCATATGTGAACAGTATTATTTTGACTCATAGGAATGAAATATTTACAGAAAGAAAAATGCACTCAAGAGTGCTTTCTAAATAGCACTACTGAAAAGCAATAAATGTAAGAACAAAAAAATATTCATCCATTTAACATGAGATACTTGCCATCACAAATGCTTCAAAGAAAAATTCAGCAGTTAGCATATTTCTAGCATTTTTTATTTCCAGAAGACATGGCAGTTGATAGATTTCTTTTCTATCTAATTGTCAACAAACATGGAACCTTCAGTTTCAAATATTTTTCCCCTTTGCTTTTCTAGTGCAGAAAAAAAATCTTCAGATCATTTGTAATACATTTACAATCACAAGAGCAGCAAGCAAATACACAGTCAAAGCCTGTCAAAAACCAGGATGAGTTCAATTGCATGTGCTGAACTATGGCTCACCCATAAACATGAGATTACCTCTGGTAGCCAGGAAGACTCTATAGCCTTCCTTCTTCCTCACAAATCCACACTGT
This sequence comes from Luscinia megarhynchos, assembly GCA_034336665.1. NCBI lineage: Eukaryota > Metazoa > Chordata > Aves > Passeriformes > Muscicapidae > Luscinia > Luscinia megarhynchos. Next base: position 47,629,902 of record JAPFBE010000002.1, on the reverse strand, counting down.
TTTGCAATATGCCCAGAAAACTATCCAAGTTCCAGCTATTACAGCCCAGAGCTCGTTAGGCTTGTGACAGATAGGCAGTGCTCCTGCCTAGAGTTGCAAAGAAATTACTGAGAATTGTTCCAAATTTTCCTGACACTTCTCTGTAGAAGTTAATGATTTATTGATATCATTGTTTGGTGGGATTGAAACATCTGAGGCAACATATCAAATCTTCTGACATTGTGACAATAGCTGAGCAAATTTCTAGTCAGCTTAGCACTTATATTCCTCATCCCCTTAGTGGTTCACTTGTCAGGAGCAAGGTGCCCAACCTTCTCTTAACCTCCAATTCCTTAGCAACCTAATGAATAAGAAAACAAAATATTTCAGGCTGCTGCTAAATTAGCATGAAGGTTTTGGATGCCATAGAATATAGCAGAAACCTCTTCAAGCAGTTTTTCTATCTTTGTTCTATCATAGAATAAACCTTTTTTTTTAGGCTTCAGCACACTAGGTTGCCTGGGAACATCAAAGCGGAAAAATTAAAAATATGCATTATTTCCATAATCAGAACATGTTTACTAAAAATATCAAAAAACCAAAAGACTTGACTTCAAAATAGAAAGCACAGAAATACAGTTAAAAAAAAACTGTCAGAAGTTACATATTTAATTATGTCAAACATTAAACATTTTTAATATTTCAAAGCAAATTCAACTTTTATTTTATTTTATAAAAAAGAGGGGGGAAAGAAAGCAAATAGGTAAGGGTGCTGACAGATATGTCTTCTAAGTCATCTATCTCGGAATATGTTAAACAGTGTACCGTAAACACCTCTTTTGTTCTGTCCAAGAAGCCTAGGTAGCAAGTTGAGATACAGGTTACTGGTTTAGATATAGATGAATCTATTATCTGGTTCCCAGTCTGGCACTATCTGAAATCTGAAATTAAGAAGAATCTATTGTCTACTTCTCAGATGTTAAATTAACTCCTTGGTCATTAAGAGTGAAACAAATCAATGTCTATTTAAATTTTCTGATATTAACATTTGAAAAGTATAATATCATTTTAGAAAAAACATATAAAAGATGCAAAATATGTGCAAAGATGCAAGCTAGTCTATAGCAGTGGGATTTCTGTAGTATCAGAGATTTGGTGAAATAATACAGTAGATCAGTCATACACTGTGCAATATTTTAAAGGTTTTCTTGACATGCTGCAGCAAATTTATTTTAAAAATGGAATAGTAAGAGAAATATCCTGTCATAAAAGTAGTTTCTTTTCATCCTAACAATAGCATGAGACTGCACTAAAAAGAAATAAAATTGTGATGATGCAATGTGTGACCATCATCATCATTATTTTAAAACATGGCTTTATTTGGGGCTGTAAGATTTGCTAACTATCCTTCAGTGACAGCTCTATAAACCCATATGAGAAAGAGGCAGGAAAAAGAGGAGGTAAAAACATTGGAAAGAATTCTTTAATAAAAATGCTGAATTGTAGGGGAGACTAAGGTAAAATCAGTTATAACATATACAAACAAAGATGTATGCAGTTAAATTTATCGCTTGATTGCTTTAAATATAGGACATTTTTGTTCACAAGAGTGTTGATGGCAAATCTCCATTACCTGTGGATTTTGTTTGACTCAAATTGAGAAGCAAGGGTAAATCATAGTTTTCTCAGTATATGTGAAATGCAAAAAAACAAAAAACAACGAAAATCAAAAACTAAACTATCAGCCCTCTTCATAGACAGGTTTCTCTGCTTTTCAAGTTGAGTACAGCTGAGAGAAAGAAAAGTAAGGTAGAATAATAAAAAAATACTGTTGTTCATTACATTGACTTGTCCATTCAGCTCTCTGAAGAGCACTTTTGTATTTTTTATTCTGAAATTCCAACCAAAGGGCAGAAGCAGAGTTTGATGTAATGTTTTAAAAGTGAATTGCAATGGCTTTCCTGAAGTGGAGCTTGTTTCTGTTTATCTCGGCTTATGCGGAGGCTTTGGTATTGCTAGAGCTCTGTCTTGGTAAGGATTTATTAACTACACTTCAGTTTTATAGTGGACTTTGAAGCATTCTAATTTAACACAGAAATTAATCCAATTCAGTCTATTATTGAAATAATTTCCAGAGGGTTTGTAATGTGCGGACATAAGGGCACAAATCCAAGATCTTTTCTTCCTGAAGATGGATACGGTTGAGAGAGAGCATTTCTCTAGCCTTCATAGCAAATCTACAAGAAGATATTGAAGAAATTTGCAGTAATTAGATAATTTTTTTCCACACAATTTCTTTCTGGAAATATATGTCTAAATATATTTTCCCCCTACGTTTTACTCTAGAACCAAATGTGTCCTGCTGTTCCAAAATTACTTCTGAAGTATCCCAGATAAGATATGGTCATACACCAAAATGAAGGGACTATAATAATCACTTTCAAGAAAACAAAATCCACAATAAAAGAGTAGTCACTACATTAATGTTTTTTAAAAAATATTACTGCACCAAGCTACACACAGATTTTCCTGCTATGTGGTTTTTCTGTCAAAGTCATTACTCTATTGTTTCCTTAAAAATTTCCCAGTCTTGTTTCTACATTTGGTAATAGATGTATGAAATGTTCTCCATAATGCTGGATTCTTGGGAAAGGGTACCTCAGAGCTGTCAGTCTAAAGACTAGGATCTGCATTCAGACAACAATAAGCACAAGAGCAAAACGATGGCATTAACTAGCATAAGGAAAAAGAGATGAGATGCTGAGAAAATATTCCATTTTACTATAAGTGTATTTTAAAGTTTCCTCTTGCATGGAATGGGTTTGTTCTTTCCTGCCCCTCTACCCCCAGCACTAGAGAGAAAAAGCTTGCTGTGGCATGGTGTGGAGATAAAGTAGTTTTTATTCCAATTTCGTAGCTCTTACCTAACCTCTTGTCTTCTGTTCCTCAAGGGTCCTATTTTCCAACACCATAACATCTGCTTTTTGTTTCTTGACCTTGCACTCTCCCACTTTCCCTCTTTCCCTCCAGGCTATTCACTTATTTCCATACCACTTCCTCCTCCTCAGCAGGACATCGGCAGGGGGAACTGCAGGTTAAGCAGAAGGCAGAAGCTCTGTGTTTGTAGTCTTGATTTTTATTTGGCAGACAAACTTCTGCCTTCACTCCTCTTACTACAGAAGGTAAGTGCTATGCAGTTTCAACTTAATATATGAAAAATCCATTTTTCACAATCGTTCTTTGCTCTTGTGTTTCCCCTGACCCCTGTAAGCTTAGTCTAACCTTTTAATTCCCATGTGAAATGACACAATAATCATACTAGACAGAGAGCACCGTCTCAGCCCTGGTGGATTCTGTTTCTTTGTTCAAAGGAAAGGAAATCGTAGAGTTTTGTAATGGAGTTTTTTAGCGTAACTTTTTTTTTAAAGAAAATATGCTATTTTAGCTTGAAATTTACCCAAAATACTCAGGCTGAGGCAGAAACCTCCCATACATGCCCTTCAGTACTGGGGTTTAAATTCAGTGATTATGAAAAAGTGAAGATAGAGTTTTATAGAAACTATAACCTCACAACAATTAAATACAATTAAATGGAGATGTAACTGTGTTAGTGTAATGAATTAATTTGAACTTTTCTCAACTATTCTTTTTCTACAGATTAAATTGCATATTACTTTAGGGTCCTTCAACTTCAATAGCTGTAGGGATAAAGCTGAGACCTGGTTGATTTTTGCTTGGCTTTTTTTTTTCTTTTTTAAAATGTGGATGCAAGACAATAAAAACTTGTCAGTTGTGTACAGAAAAAATGCAAATTTACAGGAAAGTCATTGCAAGAAACTCTCATTTTCTTTCATAAGAAAAAAAACCCAAAAACAAACAAACAAGAGAAGAGAAAACAGCTTTCGCAACCAGTTATAGACCAACTTTTGCACAACATCTAATGGTAGGATGAGTAATTTATTTCAGACTGTTGTGAAGTTTATAGATGTTAGTGACAATAACTTATGTTCTAGTGTGCTTGTTATACGTTATCAAGTTTCTGTCTAATTTTTTGCTTCTATTGGTGCAAGCAAAGGGACTGTATTTAATAAATTATTTAGTAAACAAGGAGAATAAGACCAAAAATTGCATAATAATTTAGATAAAGTTTTAACTAAACATTAAATTATCTTTCTTTCTTGTCTTCCATAAACCTGGCTGAAGACTTTGTCCCTTGTTCCAAGGTAAATACATATCTGACAAAGTAACATTTCCAGAATTTTTGGTTGACTTTATAGTCCTAAATGAAAGAAACGTGATAAGCATAAATCAAACCGTTTATCAATGCTTTTTATAACAATAACTTTCTTTCTTTCTAACAATTTGGGAACTGCTTGGAAAAGCTCTCCTTGATCTTTCCTTGATTTTCCTAACAGAAATAATTAATAGCTGAGAATTTATGTCCCAAGATGTGGTTGATTGACTGATTTTTAAACAAAAAAGGGGAATCTTTTATTTAGTATGTATTAACTGTTAAAATTGGAACAGTCTATGTCATCATATTTATATTTAAATATATGTATTTGAGAAATAGATGGATGCTCAAAGTGCAACCTAGTTATTCATCTGAAGTCTGTGAGAATACTTATAGATATATAGAAAAAAACACCCCAAATTTAAAAATAAAAGTATTTTGTACCATATTCCTTAAGAATAGCAAGTATTAGTAGGCATCTAGAAATGAAGTGTCTTCGGACATCCATTGTGTAATACAACTTAATTGGTTATGAGTCAGATATAATCATCAAATTTTCAAAATCTTGCTAATAGGGGAATCAGGAACTCCCTAATTGAAGATGAATGTCTACAACCCTTAATCAGCTTTAGAAATTGCAAGATCAAGTTTATGTTCCAAATTGCTACCATTACATCATGTTGTCAATGCTGATAGGAGATTAATGTTTATGACAGTTCTTTTTGACTGTGTATCTCAGTTTCCTTAAGAGCTCTGGAGAAAACCAGCCCTGCTTCTGGTGTTGTCATTGAGGAATCAAATGTCCTGGCATGTCAGGAGTGCCCACTGTGTGTAGTCAGGCAGCCAAACCAGGAGGAGTATTCCCCACTCATACGTATGGCAATCTCTGGCAATGTCCATGACAGCTTCCCTAGAAATGCATTCCCAAGTAGCAACAGGAAAAGGAAGCCTGGGTCTCCAAGGATCTTTTCCCAGATCAATCATCTTAGCTTTGCCCTTTTCCTCTGCCCTTTAGCTTCTCTGTGGCAGAACAGCAAAATTCAATTTTGCCTGCCCTGCTGAGAATTCATAGTCTGGTCTGTCTGAGTGCTAAGCACATTCGTGAAGAATAGCACCAAAGTATTGAACCAGTGCATAATGAGTCTTTCTAATCATGCCCTTGCCCTTCATTTCCAATAGTCAACAGCTCTCAGAAGTGTGAAGTGTACAAACACATGAAGAGCTTTCCATAATTTATTTGTGTTTGCTGTGAATAAAAAAAAATAATGTGGCATCTCCATGGTGAACAGATATTGCCCTTTTTCGTTAGTAAAATATTTTCAAAAGGTTAATTAAACAAAAAGAATATGCAGTTCAGCATTTAGACACTGTATTAATTATGACATTAATTACATCTTAGTCATCAGGGTCTGTAGCATTTCTGGGGGATTAATGACCATCTGGGAGAGTTCAAAGCCCAAGTCTTTTCCACAAGTTATTTATTCCATCTATTTGTTTATTTTCTAATAAATGATCCGGAGTTAAGGTCATTACTGATAGGTCACTTGAATAAAAATGAATTGTAGTAACAAAAAACCCCAACTTGTTATGTTTTTATTATGGAATGTTTATCCAAAGCAAAATATATACTGTATCTTTATCAATGCTGCTACTTCTGACAGCAAATACTTAATATCGTAGGAAAGAAATTACATAGATAAATTTTGAAATTCATTTTTGTTGTCACATAAAGAAGCTTGAAAGAAACTTTTTTCTTCCTGCTCGCTCTGAGAAAAAGTGGTAAAAAATTCAAAATCTACTCTTGAATTTTTTTGCAATAAACCATCTTGTCCTTTTACCTACATAGAAAAAATTCAAAAAGCTAAAATCCATGAACTCATTAACAGAATTAAGTTACCTGCGGGGGGGGGGAGGGGAACAAACAAAAAACAACCAAGCAAAAATCCATCAATGTATCTCTCCAAATTACTTATTTTTCCAGTTGACTATCTTGCAAACACATCCTGTAATATGAAAATCAATTATAGTTTTCTTGATTGAATGCACGCATATCAAGGTGAAGCCTTTACTGAGAACTCTGGGGTCACAAAGTCCACTGTCAGGAAATTATAACAAATGGAAAAGAATGCATAGCAGCATTCACTGTCACAAAATTACCAATCTGAAAAATGACACTGCTCCTCACACCAAGTGATTTTGTCAATCTGTAATTTCAGCTTTCTTAGGTAAAAAGCTAACATGATTATTTTCTAAAATTTAGTGTTATAGTCATCACAAATTTTTTGTTTAAATTATTTAGTTTTTGAATCCTTTGTGATGGTGGGTAGGATCAAGAGACTTGATGTTTCCTTGATAAATGAAAACAATATTTTTGGGGGTTTTTATCATGCTGGTAGTATAAAGAACTACATTTATTTGCTAATATAAAACTCAATATAACATTGCATCTTAGAAACAGTACTTCAATATGCCTTGATACTTTTCTTCAAATTAATCTTACATAATTCTTAATTATTACATAGAGCTTTACATTCTCACTTTTCAGAGACTGTGCTAACTTCCCATTCATTTCTGGAGGTAAGTCTGTGCATTTGTTTTCCTCTGTAGTTACATGTTGCTCAAGACCTTTCTTTCCCCCTCCTGCTATGTTTTCGAGGCTATGTCTGCATCATGTCAGCAGGGATTTCTGAGATTTCCTGTGATAGCTGCAAAAGTGAAAGCTTGGAGTAGTAGCAAAATGATGGGATTTGTAAGGCAGCATTTATTTGGTTTGGGATAGGGCCATGCAAACAAGGCTTTTTCAACTTTCACAGCTGAGCTGTGTGTCTTCACTGACCCTGTGGCTGCCATAATTTGGGAATCTGTGCCACCAGGAACTGTTCCCTAATGCATATTTGGCAGTAGCCATTTCTATTAGGTAAGAAGATTCAATGATATTTAGATTTGTATGTAAATTCAGCTGATAACAATGGCTCAAAAATGTCCAGATACTTAATATTTTATTAACTATTGTTTAATAATTAACTAATGTTTTAATAATTGATCAGAGGAGATGATCTGAGCAAAAAGAATAATATGTGAACAACAGTGGAAAATAGGCAATGTCCCTTGACTGTAGTCAGTGTTACGGCCTCTGACAGTGCTTGAATGTGTGCTTATTCTCTTTATTTTTTTTCTTTTGTGTTTCTTAAAAGGCTTTCCATGAATACGAAATAAGCTTCCTTCATATCAATCAGAAAACGTTTTTAAAAATGAGTTGACAGAGCTCAGAGCTTCTCAGAGGCTGAACTATTTTGACTTCAGAGATACTAGTAATGAAGCTTGAAATTCAAACACTGCATTAAAATATTGTGGAGTCTCCCACCTTCTCCAGGTTTTCTTCATCTCTGTTTTACACAGCAGGTTTCTCTGCTGTGATTCCAAATCTCTTTGCAAGCAGGGTTTTGTTTCTGTAAGCTGCTATTATGGTCTGACAAGCCAAGGGAAGCTGTCAGATATTTTACTTTGATGCCATCCAGATCCAAACAGAGGAAGCCTTCAGTACAAACATATCATTATCATTTCCTTGCTGCCCTTTGTCAGCGGTTGGTACACATGCTAGTCAAACTAAACAAACAGAATCTCATCTAGTTTCCTCTGTTTGTTTGTTTGGGTTTTTGGGCTGGAGGGGATTTTGTGGGGTTTTTTGGTTTGGTTTTGTTTTGGTGTTTGTTTTTGTTTTTGTTTTTTTTTTAATTCCTTTTCCAAGAATAGATGAGAAAGAAGTATTTATTTGCTCTTTTGGTCATAAAATTGTAGTGGTTAGAATATATTGAATGCTGGGCCTGATGATGAGTCTTCTAAAAATCAAATATTACTGTTTTAATTTTCTTAGACTTACCCAAGTTTCTAGAATATATTTGCAGAAATTGTATATTCAATTGTGATTAGTTTCTGGGCTGAAGACCAGACACATTGTCTTCCAATTCCTCCATGCTTTCTGTTTAATTTTTATCTTGTGCCTATAGATATCTGGTTGTATGCTGAATCCAGATTTAAGGTCTTATGATATTTTAATTTACACATACAGTTCCATGTATCTTTGTTACTTAATGGTTCCCATTACATTTTAATTCTTTCCCCAAAGGTCATCATAAAAATAAAATGAACTGCAGCAACAGTTAGCTGATAACTTTTCAAATAAATTTTTAGTCAAATAAACTTTTCAAATATATTTATGGTCAAATAAATTTTTGAAATCAAAAGAATGGAATTTGGTGTTTTTCATTCCACTGCTTTGTCTCTTAGGTGTTGTGGCCTGCTTTTTTAAAATATACATCTATACTAGGTTTAAAAAAAAACCAAAAAAACCAAAAAAAAGCACCCCAAGCAAAATATCAGAATCAATCCCCAAAAAAAGCTGGTTGAAAAAAAACATTAGTTTTGTAGTTAAACACAGACTCCAGAAAATGTAGTTTTATGTTTGCTTCTGCAGTCTCCATTCAGTCTATATTGGCATCCCCTTTTAGGTACTTGAGTAATTCATGGGTTCCAATAAAAAATATCTTACAGAATGATGTCAATAGAAAGTTCATATTGTGCTTGCACCCAAAGAGGCTTATTCAGCCAGTGTAAAGAGTATAACATCCAGTATTTCTGAATTTCAAGTGCTTTTTTTGCAGCCTGAGTTGCAGTGATCCAAGTGTTGCATTATGAGCGGACATAAACCCATAGGTCTTCCCATCTGTCTGTTCCCCACAGAAGGGAAAATCTCTGTTAAGGAAGAAGCACTGTGCAAAAAGTCAAATGGCCTGTTCTATAAGCCTCCCCAGAGAGAGAGAGGTTACTACTGCTTCTATCACACTGGAAGGCATGGTGAAGGAATGTCTGCCCTAACAAAATCCCTCTGAGTCACTCAGAGCTGCCCACTGCGCCTTCTGCTTCCTGGAAGGCAGAACCTAAGGGACTTGTGGCACTTAAAAAACACCTGACTGTTCCTGAAGCTGGGAACCAGTTCTGATGTAAATAATATAGTTCAGCTTATTAGTTCTTAAAAAAGAAAAATACAACCAAAAAAATCTCCATCATATCCTATAAGGACAACGCCATATAAGCACAGGCTTTTGCCATATAAGGTACATGACTGACTATATTGGTTGACATCCAAATACTGTCACAAGAGGAAGAGATTCTGCTTAAGCCACAGTTGATTCTTTCACAGCATTGCTCCATGCCTCATGACTCTTCCTAGGATGACATGCTGCTGCAGCTATATGGGTTGGCAAGATAATCCTGTCTAAAATGAGTATGCTTCTTTATTATTTTAAGATCAGCCAGAATGTTTGGGATAAATTCAGATTAGAGAAAGGCTATAACACGTTTCAACCATTCACATCGCAACAAAAAGCCAAGCAGAACATCGTTAGTTGAAAAATAATCTCATTTGGTTTTGACAGAAATAGAGTTAATTTTCTACTTTGTAACTTGTGCTTTGTTTTGGAGTCAGTGTGAGAATAGTGCTGATAACACACTGATGTTAATGGTTGTCACTAAGTTGTGCTCACACTAAATCAAGGTTTTTCAGTGCCACATGCTGTCAGTGAAGAAGTGCACAAGAAGCTGAGATAGAGCATGGCCAGGACAGCTGATCCAAATTGGTCACAGGAGTATTCCACATTACTGAATGTCATGCTAAGAGTGAAAAATGGGACAGATGACCAAGAGCCACTGATTTCTGCTCAGGGACAGTCTGGGCATCAGTCAGTGGGTGGTAAGCAATGATGTCGCATCACTTGCATAATGGTTTTGTTTTCGTTTTTGTTTTTTTTAAACTTGAGTTTTATTTCTCTCCCTCTTTTTGTAATATCAATTTTAATTAGAACTGTTTTTGGTAGTAGGAGTAGTACTTCATTTTAATTATCAAAATATTCTTATCTCAAGCCCTGTATTTTACATTTCTCAGATTCTGCTCCTCTTTCCACCCCTGAATGAGTATAGCACTGAATTGCCAGTTGGAGTTAAATCCATGTATGGAAGTTCCTTATTGTATCAAATCAAGTAGATACACTGAATTTCTCACAAGAAGGCTTTAAAAAGTATTTTTATGACCAAGAGGGTTTCTTCCTAACCAAAAGAGTTGTCTCTAGTTTCAATTAAGATCCAAGCACTATCACAACAGAATATCTTGTTTGCCCTTAGAGAACTGACTAGACAAATGTTTTCACTAGGTCAATATTTTAGAAATAGCAATGAAGAATTGTTTGTTTTCCTGGTAGAAAAACTGGCATAAAAATACCTTTAGATCCCATTTATGCTAGTTTTTTAATACATCAGGGTAAATAAAAAAGTAAGATTAAAATTCTTACAAAATATAACTGTTCCAAATGATTGACAGCAAGGGAATGCAAAAGCCTGGGGTTTACTATCAGTGAATATTTCTAAACTGTGATATGAGCTGAAGTCCCTCATTAGAGAGCTGAAGACATGTAGCTTGCCTTTGTGAAAGACATCAGCTGCTTATCTGGGAAAGAAGAGCTTGGACTCTGAAACTGTAGGAGTACAAAGGGAAAAAATGTGACAAACATCCAGAAAAAAATTTGCCTTCTATATGTTTATCTAATATTTATGCATTTTCCAAAGAACGTTTACAGTAGGAAAGACTGTGACTGCCATGTCCTGCAGGAGGCAATTAAAGAAAATAAATAGAAAAGATGATACCTGCAAAATGGAAAGGTATACCTAGCTGCAGACAGCGACAGCAGTAGAAATAATTTTAGCTGACAGTGGCTAATGCCAAAAACTTTGAGCTTGCAAGTCAACTTAAATGTCAACATTTCATATGTTTCTGTGCCACTTCATTAAAAAAAGGTATTTTACCAGATGTGTGCAATCACGTGTTTTTGCCTTATTTTTTGGAAGATTGATATTGAGCTTTGCAGTAGCTCCCTCTCTCAAATCACTTCAAATCACAAATTCCTTAGAGGGTGGAGACACTATGAAATTCACAGAGCCCAGACAATGCTGTCAGCTAATTCTGGGAAGCAGCCAAATCTTTGACAGTGGTTCTGCATTAATAGAACTCTGTGCTGTGTTGAACATATGCTTCTCAACAGGCTGTATAGTACTATTTACAGCAAAGACATGGTGCAATTATTTGCAGAACTTTACTTTTGCCCAGAAGAAAACATAGGATCATTCTGTTGTTATCCAAAAGAATTCTGAGGTTCCAGTACTCTAAAAATCAAGCTGTTTAACTGCCCTAGTACAGGGCAGCATACTACAGATTTAGAATCCTAATTTTAGGTACACATTAAAACCTCCTGACTTCCTTTATTTATTCCATTTACTGAAGATTTTCAATGCTTTCTAGAAACTGGGATCCAAAGTTTCTGAAAGAACATACCAACATATTGTAAGGTCTAAGTAACTCAAAACCCAGTAAGCCATTTAAAATATTCTAAGTACATAGAAGCAAAATCTATGTGAAACTCATGGTTTAATTTATATAATAGGATTATTTCAACTTAACAAGCAAAATACTAGCAATTCTGTCTTCAGTTATGAAATCCATATTCCCAAAGCAGACACCTGACTCCCTAGATTAGATAATATTAGTATGACTTTTCTCCTCTGCAGTCTCTGCCAAAGAGTTTTATTGTCATTCTTGCAGCTTTGTTTTTATGTCCTTGCTTATTTGTAATTATTTCTTAATATTCCCAGTACAACCCATGATTGCTGTACCTGCCTTGGAAACAACTGCAGATATTAAAATACATCACAGCACATAGCCTGCTGTGCACAACCTCTGTGGGGAAGGATTTGGCTTAAATGAATTCTTTCTTTTCTTGATGATAGAAGCGCCTCACTTTGTTATGTGTTTGAGGATGTGGTGTGTCACTGAGGATTTAGAAACCTCACTTGGATTCTGGGATCTTTATTTCCTTTAGCAAGAGGTAGACAGTCCAGCTTTCTTTCAAAATATAATGGTGAGGGGTCTCTTTAGAGGATAAAAGCACTCATTCAGAGTGTTGTAAATGCTTACTGTAGTTGTTTTCCTTTGTCTAAACAGATATGGATCTGTAGTTGTACCCTCTAGGGAGACTATCTAATCAGTAAAGAATGAGGCCCTCAAGCCTTTTTGTTCAAGGTTCATGGGGCAATTTTAAGAAAGAAGGTAAAAGAATGCTTAATTTATACTTGAGAAATTTACAGTTGAATAGAGAAACCTCTTTTACTTCCTACATTGATTAGTATTAATAGAGAGGATTCTCAGGTGCAAATATTTAATGCTTTTCTACAGAGAGGAACCAGAATCTTGCACCAGCTGCTCTTGATTTTCTGTCCCCTTCCAATGCCCAGTACTAGCGCAATTAATTAAAATTCCTTCTTTACCTTGCCATTCCAGCTTACCACCCATACCTATGCTCCTGCCCATAAAATGAGTGAAAGCTGCTAGGCATTTCATGATAGGCAATGGAGATGCAGAAACTGACTGAGGGTTTCAGGACCTCTTACATGAATACACACACTGAATACATGAATTTGTGTATTGAAGGGAAGTGCAGGTTACAAAGCTGTTTCTTCCTTAACAGCAAACTAGGTCATGACTTCATCCTATTGTTGTTAATGGAAGGTATGAAAGAGCATATCTTCTATATCTAGAAAAGAAGCAAGCACTGAACTTTAAATTGCTGAGAGTCTAATTTGACATCTGGCCAAGGAAGCACTTTCTTATCCTGAAACATGGGAACACTACATCAGGAAAACACTTCAAATGCCCCATATCAAGCCCAAGAGGATGGCTATCCCTATTCAAGCCAGGATATCCTGCCCAAATCCCTGCTGACTGGTAACAGAAAGTGATTTCAATCAGTCAATCAATCAACTTGACTGTAAGTTGATAAATGCTCATAAGAAATACTCATAAAAAAGCAGAAGCAATCCAAATACCATTATCATCATCTTGCTGTGGTGACCTATGGAAAGTGGCCATGCAGCTTGTATAAAATGAAACACCAAACATCTGTGCAATTTTTTTTTTTTTTTTTGAATTGTAGTTTTGAATTAGAAGTCTCTTTCTCCACTACTTCTCCAGTGCTGGTGCACATTAATTTCTGTACATCTGGACACACTGATTGTTACAGAGACAATGCTGATTTCATGTTTTAAAGTCTAAATGCTTGAAATTTTCCAGACATCTGAAAATTTCTCAAAGTCCCTTAAAATACTGAATGTGTTAATTTGTAAAAATATTTTGTATTCATGTAAGAGATCAAGCAATATATATAAGGCAAAATGTTTACATCTTGCTAGCACTCAGGTATGGGATCAGATATTGAGTTACTAATCACGTTAAAAAATGAGATAATTCTACATATTAAGGATTCTTGTTACTTCAGAAATCTCCATGCCAAAGTATAGACTTTGTTTTCCAAAAGAGTCAAGGCTAAGAGAGTGTTGAGCAAGGATTAAAATAATGAAAATCTGGAGTCAAGGGATATGGGATCTTCAGTCCTAACTTATGTTCTTTGAGGTCTAAGTTCTTTTATCTTCAAACAGAGCAATGCCTAAATTTATGTTCAACTTTAGAAGGTGTTAATATTTGTAATCTGGTTTCCATTATATTTTCATATCAATCGGTAGAAATTTAATTTTTCTTATCCTATCCAGTATAGAATAATGATCACAGTCATTAGAAATAATTAACTAGTTCCATTTTCTTTATCTTTCTATTTAAACCTTTCTCTGTAGTGTCTGTGTGGGAAATACACATCGATTCAATATGCTTTATTTTAGTAATCTCTGTTTAGTAAGATAAATTAGCAGTTGGAAACTCTGAAGAACCTTCCATCTTTATCAGTTTCAGAATAGTTTCAGCAGGCTGTAGACCCTGAAGAACTGCTGGTTACTAGAATCATATTAAATCTTATAAAGCTTCAGTAGCTGAGCTACTTGTTCATGTGTACTTCTAAATTAAAAAATAAATTAGTTTCCAATTTTATTTCCAGATTCCCAGCCCATTTGTACCTCAGGTGGCTGAGTCTGTGCAGACACTCATTTTCTTGGAGTTCCAGTTCATGTAGGAATAATTCTGGGAAAGAATTCTGTTTATGGGGAAATCCCAACAGATACTTTGAACACAATCCCACAACGTATGGCAGCCTACATATGAAGTCATTCATCCTTCAGAATTTTCACATATGTTGTGCTTTTCATGCCGAGCACCTTCATGCCTTATGACAGGGAAGATATGTAAAGCTCCTAAGCTTTAAGGGTCTAAAACATTACCCTTGATAGGGCCATGCACTGTTTCAGACATTGTGAACTGGACAAAAAAAAACTAAAACCAAAACTAAAAAATCTCTTACTGAAGTGTGACCACCACATGTAAGTCCAGACCACAAGCTTTGCAATGAGGTCATAGTTGTCTCCCTCAGGCAGATACAGCTGTCAGCTGAGGAATGCCAGCAAGAATTGCTGTGTACCACTGGGCATGGAAGACCAGGGATCTCCCTCTGGGGTGATAGTTTAGCAGTACTAATGTAGCTTGCTATCCTAGAAGTGTTCCAATGCATAGCAGAATAGTGTTGATCCCTCTGTGGGATTGTATCCTACAAAATTTTTCTTTTTAAAATTATTTTATTTTCATTAAACTAGATAGTACCAAAAAAAAGTCATATTGGCCACTTTTTTGTTGTTTTGATTTTCCTGGGTGAGGGATGAGGATTCAGATGAAAATGAATTATGATATAATAAAAGTAAGTATTTCAGTCAGCCTTCATTCTATTTCTTCAACATTGTGATTTCATATAATTGGGAACATTTTTGCCTGACCTGAAGGGCAGTAGAAATGGCATATTAGAATAAAGCAAAATGTGTTATATCCATGCTGTATTGCATATGGGCAAAAGAAAGGCTTGTAAGAGTGAGTTATTACATATAATCAGGAGATATTTGTGTTTAAGGTCACCTTGTGTTTCTCAGCTTAAAAATATTTCAAAATTCTGTTTTCTGACAAACACTTTATTTATCCATACAAAAGCTGCAGAAACAAAAAAAACCAAAAAAACCCTAACAAACCTTCTTACTAATGCACCAAATTTGAGAACTTTGAATAATATAACTCTTCTTCCAGCAAATTCGCTTTCCTAATACTATATTTCATCATTTTGTTCTCTTGAGATCCTTCCCAGGATTGTATTAGAAAAAAACATTTTTTCAATGAAAATGAAATTTTTCCAAATTTATAGTCTAAGGGCTCCTATAATTTTTTAAATTTTTTTTTCCTTTAGTCTTAGAAGTCACTTTCTTCAGAAATTTTGGTCAGTTATGCTCCATAGATGAGATTCATCATTCAGTTTTCCTTTTTCTATGGATCACTTCCTCTAGTATTTTCAGTTTGCTTGCTAGGATGCTCAACAATTTTATCTGCCAGTAAATGTTTACATATGGCTTTAATGTATTTTCTGTGTTATCAATGTTCCTCTAAGTAATCAGTTGTAATATCCCATTTGACAGTTTAAGTCTACTTTGCTATTTTATCTTCTTAAACTTGAATTGCGTATAAAAATATAAAGGAGAAAAAATAAGTTTGGAAAATGATCATATCTAATGTTTTTCTGTAGATTTTTTTTTTTTTTGCCTATGTATTCTGTCTTCCCCCTTGGAGGATAAAACTCATGTATTGTGTGATTGAAAATAGGGCAAGCAAAAACTTTTTTCCCATCATTTCTTTTATATTCTCTGTATTCTACTATTGAGTATAGGGGAAAATTCTCAATATGATATACAAATGCTCATATTTTCTAACACTGCAGTAGCTTTCTTCTCTTCTCCCTGCAACCTGAGGAACCTCTTTCATAGAAAGTTCTGAAAATTCTTTCCAAGTATGTTTAATTTTTTTCAAGGAAGCTACGTATGCCCATTTTTTTATTTAATGGATAATTTTCCTCTGGGCATTATTGTATTTACTTTTTCCACTCACCCAAACTGAGGCAAGCAACTAAAAAAGCAAAATCTACAGCAAACAGAAAAAAAAAAAAAAAAAAAAAAAAAGAAGAAAAATAAAACCAGGCAGAAATGCACTAGGTCACATGGAAGAACAATAGTTTTCAAGAGATGATTCATTGGCATTTAGTCCTGAAATGAAAGCTTACAATTTTAAGGGGAAAAAAACCCTAAGTCAATCTATTCATTAGGAAAATGCCTTCTTTTCTTAAAATACTACATATATGCTCAAAATAACCAGCTAAAAAAAAATGTACTTATTTGAAATCTATGTCATTCTTTATGTACATGCTTATGCCTTAGGCTTTATACTTTTATACTTTAAAACCTTTTTGCAAAATTCAGCCAACTGGCATTTGTTCAGAGCATGTTAATTATGTCTATTGACATTTACGTGGGAGATTTGGAGAGTAAAACTCTGCATTGCTCTTTGTGCTCCATCATTTATCTCTAACTATTTGCTTGAGTGTTATTGAAGAGGACAGTCTGTCACAGACCAGTACTGTTCAGTAAGTAATGTATCTCAGCCTTGCATTTTTTGAATTAAATATAAATAATGCATCAAAAACTCCTTTTTTTTGTTGCTGTTTAGGCTTTTGGTTCTTCCTGGACAATGACTAATATTAAAGAACATTTCACTTGGCTGTGGTGACATTAAAGATCAAAATAAATATTAAAATAAAAAAGAAAGAATACACAAGATGATGAAGGCAAAAAAAAAAAAAAAAAGAAATAGAAAACAGAAAACTTGAAAAACAATACTCCTACTACCATATCGAGCACTATTCAAAAGAACCAGCTGATCCTTCCATCTGCCAGATGAGTCTAACCAGTTACATTTCAATTATCAGATGGGGTTCTCTGAGGAGAGCCTAGTAACTGCAATAAACATTCTTGCTTGTTTCTGCTTCTCATTTTCTCTGATCATAAGCTGCACGCAAAATAAGTTTGAAAGCTGCTTCATTAGACAGAATTGCAATGTGGAGTGGAAACATATTTTCAGTATTTCAAGATTATTCATGTTTAACAGATATAATTTTAAAAATACACAAAATATGTATGATATTCACCTTTTCCCCCTCTCCTCCTTCCCCCAAACTCACAAAAGTTTCATCAAACCTTTAGTGATGCTTTGCAGTATTAAAGGCACTGTTTGTGACCTATCAATAAAGAACCATTCCTACCTGGAGCATTCTAGTTTATTTAATTTTTTGTGTCTGACAGAAAGTCCCAGTGACTAGAAAATGGAAACAAAATCCAGATGAAATAAAAGGAACAATTGGTTAAGATTCACAAAGTATGATGCATATTTTAGAAAGTTAAAATAGATCAGTAAAACAGAAAATCACCATATGTCAGCATTGATCTAATATTTCTTGGGAACCTTTTAACTGTGGAATATTCATAGGCTTTGCATCCTTTGGATCTTTTTCTCCTTACAGCATGTAAGTATGAATAGAAAGAAACAGAAGTACTGAAAATCAGAGCCAGCTTCAGCATGGTGTTCTGGGCAAGGTTCTTTGGAGCAAAGAGTAAAGAGAAATGAGAGTAGAAAAGAAAATCTGTTCTATTTAGAAATCCAGGACAGGACTTCAGAGGCTGTGTGGATTTGCATAGATTCTTTTAAATTGCAGTTTTACATTGAGGAAGTGAGGTGTATTTTGAAGAATGGACTAAGAAAATTCAATGGAGTTTGGTAGAGACTAAACAGGCCCAAAAATCTGGCGATATAGGATTAGCATCTTTCATGCAATAAGTAGTCCAAACCCACTCTAAATTAATTTCTGTAATCTGTAGTATATATCATAAATATATATGTAATAAATCTTATAAGGTTAAAAATTTAAATGTCCTTAAAAAGCAAAAAAACAAATGAGGGATGAGGATTCAATATTAATATCACAACCTAAGAAAGAGTAATGACAATTTGGGACTTTTCTTATAAAATGTTCTTTTGCTACTGGAAATTTAATTGTTGGGGATTTTTTAAAATGTTTCTTTTGTGTGTGTGGGGGGGGAGTGTGTGTGTGTTTAAAGGAAAGCTAAAATTTTAATAGTTTTATTCAAGATCAACCTGATAATTACTGTGTTAGTCATTGTACAAAGGAGTAAAGATGCTCAATTATGATTTCATACTTGCAGGTACATTTGTAGAGTTTAAAACTGAATATTTCTTTCTTGCTATTATTGGACTCCAGCAGATGAGAATGCAAATATTTTTAAGAGCTGGAAAAATCAATCTGTAACAAAACCCTAAGAGTATTTTGACAGAATATACTGAAAAAAAAAAATTAGTAAAGAGTAGGAAAGCTAGGTAAAAGAAAAAGCCCAGGATTACGAATGTCTATTTTGATGTTGCACAGTCTGAATTTCATCATAACAATATATCTATGGTAATCTATACAATCCATGACTCATACTTGAATGTGAGTCTAAAAATGAGTTAGCACAATTTCTTGTTTTTTCTTTCTGCTTTTCTTTTTCTTCCCGTTCCCCAATTCCAATTGACTAGGAGGCTGTTTTCAAAGAACCTACAGGTGAAAACTTCCTGTTCCAGAAAATACACCCCTAGAACGTCCTTATTCAGCATAGGAAAAGTCTCAAATTCCTCTGAAAAATTCAGTAATTTTTTAAAGAAATCTAAGCTTATATATCAATTCTCTTTTCCTCTCAAAAGAAATTACTTGGCAATGTGGTAGTAACACAACCTTTAATAACATAAATTTAGACAAGGAATGAAAAATAAGTAGCTGGATCAACAGCTATTTTGTGCTATTCTCACAAAAATAATCCTCAAAGTAGGAAGAGTTTGCCTCTACACTGCCTTTTGTTAACTCAGGGGAAAAAAAAAAAAACCAAAACATTTAGTCTTGAAATGCAAGTAGAAAGGCAGGTGGAAATTATATAAGAAAACACAAGGAGCTACTCCAGCAGATCTGGAAAAAACATAGTAATACTGTATTTTTATCAAACTCAAAAAAAGCTTGGAGCAGAAAACTGTCTTCTGAGATGTGCCCAGTGGTGAAAAGGTCAGTGTTTCCTTCCAATTAAATCATATATGGTCACTTAAAAGTTTAGTAAAGAATATTTAATCCAGTTGGCATTTCCCTTTGTTCTTTAAGTGTAAACTGAGGAAAAGTGTTTTGTTAACTAATGTAAAGCCATATGTAATTGCCTTTTGTGGAACTGATCATCCCACTTTCTGAAGAACTGTACAAAACTACACAGAGAAATCATCACTTATGCCCAATTAGTAGAAAATTAGTTTTTTGATAGAAAAGAATTCTTAGTAGAAAATGAGTTTTTTGATAGAAAATAATTATTCTACAGAAAGATGCAGTTTACTACCATGTTAAATCCACATTTTTGAAACAGCAAGCAACAAAACAACAACATCAACAAAAGAAGATTTGAGGAAAAGAAATAGATATCAATGTGGTGTTTCAAAAAACTTCACCCTCAGAATCTTGAAAGAATTGTTATTCTGCAGTGACATTTCATAGTATGCTGTCTTGTGGCTAATTATGCCATTCATTTAGCCTGAGACTGCTAATCTTTTTCTGTAAACTGTTTATATTCACATGAGAATTTTGAACTCTGGACACACTTTGGCTTTACTTTGTTAAGCTTTAATTAAAGTGAAAAAAAGAATTTCTTCTCTTTCCTATTATTCCATATTTCTCCTCATCCCTATGCATTTATACTTGTTCTAATCATGAAGTTATTTAGAAATACTGTCCTTTAAATAATCATCATTTTAGTCTCAATTTAATAGATTTTTTTTTCCCTGCCATGGTATGTTTTTAAGTGAATTAACTGTTCTTAGAAGATGCTATTTTTTTTTTTTAATAGTACCCAGTTTGAGGCTAATAAGCAAAATGCTAACTGTCCCCTTTTTGTAATGAGTCATAAACAAGGTACATAAGGGAGAAATACACCTCAGGCCTCACGGGCAGTGCTTGCTCACAGTAATGTCCCCAGAACAGATATTGCCATCATTTTTCTAATTCTCATAGCATATTTTTCTAATATGAACTAGGACAGCGATCCAATACTGGCTATTATATTCATCATTTCCAGAAGTAAAAAATCACAGTTTAGACAAGCAGGCTCTGCTTATATATCAGTTTAGGACATGCACACAGGCACACACACAACTTAGGAAGAACATTTTCACAACTTGGAGAAAACATCAAACTTCACAATAAACTTTCAGGTGATTGGAAAGTTTCAAGTCTTTGGATTCTTAAACCATGAAGTCTGGGTTGTCCCAGTTATGATCCCTGGATACTGATACAAAGAAATTATTATGCACCAGAACTGGAAAACCAATGGATGATGTGACTTCTAATTCAAAACTACAATAGAAAGGGGCAAAAGTATGTAAGAGATAAAATTGCACAGATAGTTCTCACCTATATTTTTATTAAAACTAGTGTTATACTTAGAGATCTGTCCTCTTGAATTAATGTCAGTGGGTCATCTGGTCCAACCTTCCTGCTCAAGCAGGGTCTTCCTAGAGCACATGGTGCAGAATTGCATCCAGATGGTGCTTAAGTATCTCCAGTGAGGGAGAGTCCACAGTCCCTCTGGGCAATCTGTTGGGCACCCACACAGTAAAGAACTTCTTCCTTGTGTTCAGGTGGATTTTTGTGGAGCTTCCTATGCATCAGTTTCTTTCTGTTTCCTCTTGCCCTATTGGCTGGCACCACCAAGAGGAGCCTGAATCCTTCCTCTTGGTGAACCCTCCTTTAGATACTTACAGATTTACTTTAAAAAATAGGTGTACAGGGTATGTATATTTATATTACATAGGTTCTGGATTCTCCATCTCAGGGTTCTGGTAGAACACAAAGAAAGCAAGATGTGGCTAGGGTTACTAGAAGAAGAAAACCACAACACTTGCAATAGCACCACAAAGGATAAATTATATAAAAGCCAGGTCCTTGTTCTGGGGGCAACTGGCATGCAAGTTGTGACACATGTCCCATCCCCAGCTTATGACAGGAGTCTGGCCCCTCTTCCAGCAGCATCTCAGACCATTTACCCTGAAAAGTCACTCCAAATATGTGTTATTGCTTTACATTTCTTATAAAATAATACTATCATAAAAAGGTTGGATGAAACCAATTCTTGTAAATAAAAATAAGAAGTGTTTCAGAAAAATCACTGCTACATACAGAGAAAAACAAATTTTGGTTTTAGAAAATTAGTATAATAGCATTTTAAAAGGCAAACAAGAAAAGTAATTCCTTTTATGTGTTAAAAAAAGAAGATGAGTATAAAAATTAAAAATTTTATATTCTCTAACATCTACTGTACAGAAAAGCAGTACCCTCTAGAGCAGAAATAGGCAATAATGGATTTCTTAAATGAACAGCTAAAGAACTGTAACAACCAACATGACTAGTCTTTCCCTGGAAATCCTGACTATAACCAAAAGGTCATTCTGAAAGTCTTGAGTCCTATTTCACTAAAAAAAAAATCATAATAATAGTTAATTAAAATATGAATAATTTTATATAATGCAATTCTAGATGTTTGACCTGTCATAATTACTAAAAGTGATGGCCATTTTAAAATAATGAAATAAGTGGCAGTAATAGTTTCTTTCCTAGGAACAAGGATGACTCAAATTCCTTTGAAAATTTTAATTTGCAAAAAAGTATTTTCCTCTTTGAATAGTGGAAGGGTATGAGAACTAAATTAAAAGTTATCTGTTACTGCTGATCTAAATTTCTTGAAAATTAACTGTGAGATATACATATATATTCAGTCTACTTCAAGAAATGTTGAATGACACTCCTTTTGGAAACAAAGAGCATCTTTCATAACATGATTTCTTTTTCAAAATACTTGGTTCTACAGCTCTAACATTAAAAAAAATTAAATCTGATTCAGTGAATATTTGAGTGCAATTCAACGAAATCTGAAGTGTCAGATCAAAGAAATTACAAGAAAAGACATCTTCAAAAAGTATGCTACTAAGTGCTGTGTGTTTGCACTTCAAATGAAATAAATATACTACTGAAGTACTAGTGGTGCACATTACATTTAAAATACCATACATATATTTGAAAAGTCAAAAAAGAAATTAAAAATAACCATAATCATATTTTTCATAGTAGTTGCATTTAAAAAACTGATTAAGAGGGGTGACATAGCAGTAAATCACAGACAATAAGATGCTGTAATAAGACACATAAAATACAATAGTGGGAGAATGTGTTGAAAAAAAATGATTACTTTCCAGCTGCATTTGCTTAACAGAGTTTAAGGATATGATGACTAGTAAAGGTCACAGACACTGTAATGAATCTCAGATTCACAAATTATTTGTGGAAAATCCCATTTCAAGATAAAAATATGAACACAAATATTTACTCATGACAGAAAAATGGGTAAGATTTATACTTAACAGGAAATTATTCTCAAGAGGAAAATTATTGTTATGGCTAAAGAACATTGGATCTCAAATAACTATTTTCTGGTTTCCAAAGTTACAGAGTCATCTGGGATTTTCCATTCCGTGATTTTAAAAGAATGTTAAACAACAATAACATATGACTATAAAATTAGTTCTTGTTCAGTTACTGTCAGAAACTTCTTATGTGGGTCTTAAACAGGAAATTATTCCAAAGCATAAAACACTTAACTGTAAACAATTTTTTTTAAATAAAGTCTCATAGTGTTTGGAAACACTGGTGTAAGATCACTGCTTTCAGCAACAAAAAATATTTCAAATTCATTCCATAGCTACTGGGGCTTCCAATGTTGAGACAGACTGTCCATGCAACTGTCTTTGAGGTAAGATTTCAGGCTTAACTGGGCTTCTGCTCAAACCAATTTATTTTCTTCAATGTTGTTGCCAGTTTTCCTGTATTTTAGAAAGCCACTGTTGACATCATTCAAACACTTTTTTTTTTTTTTGCTTAAACAGAAGCAGGGAAATTCGTGTATGAGATTTAGTTTGACATAAGCAAAAAATCATGGATATAGTGACAGAGTTTAAAATATGTAACAGCTGCTCTGCTACCTAAAATGATTGCAGCAAGCCACTTCCTAATAAAAGGAAAAAATAAATATGTCATTGTTCCAAATTTGGAATATCTATGATATTTTATGGATTTATTTTAGCTCAGTAAATAAATATATAATTAAAATGTAATAATATATAGTAATAATAGTTTGATTCTAAAACAGTGAAGTAAAATTGCCTAAATAATTTATGCAGTCAGGAAGAAGCATGTCCTGGACAATTAATTAATGCAATTGAAATATTCTTATGAAAACAAATTTATTGAAGAGATAAATTACGCAATGTTTAGACCAATCACCCAAAACATCCATTTTCATGTCAAATTAAATTCAAAACTATTTTATAAATACATTTAATAAAACATTCCATAAATAAAACATGTATGGAAAACCTATATATTTGTAGCTAGTACATTAAGGTTTGTGTTCCTCTCTCTATGTATTCTTAAAACAGAGATATGATTGTCATCAGATTTCACGCCAAAAAAAATCCAGGGCCTTATAAGAACTTATTCACTAAAACATTTTTCACACAGAAGAAAGGATATAATCAAACAAAACCAGACCATCATCACTACCTTTATGCGGAGCTCCTGCAGCTCACCAATGCATGCTACATCTCCAGTTAGGATGCCTAGGGACATAGTTTTGCTGTCTATGGGTTTAGAAACATAAACATAATTACTATACTAATCCTAACAAAAAAAAATAATTAGTGTTTCTAAACAGAATTACCCTCCAATTCTGGACCACAAAGGTGACATGTCGGACTGATGCCTGTAGGGAGGACCTGTAGCTACCAGCAGAGAGCTCTTCCTGCAGGAGCTGTGAAGTTTTATTCAAGGTGGTCTAGGTCATCTGTACATTTACTATGAGAAGGGAATACTGAAGATGTTTAAACCTCTCAAGCCATCTGAGTAATATTGAAAGGAAGACAACATTTTGGAGACTTGAAGAAAACATCCTGGATAATAGAGATGATACAAGGCTGCTGTTAATCTGACTAATAGAGTGATGTTATGCCTATGTAATTGAATTTGAACTTTTGAAGCAGTTAAACTTTATAAAATCAGTTTAAGTTGAAAACTGCTTTGCTTTGAAGTTTTTTATTTCTTTTGTTCCCCCCCCCTCCATTAAGGTCAAGATCAATCAAGTAAGTTGCATATTTCTTTACCAATTCTTATTTTTCTTTTAAAAAGCAACTTATTCTTTTCCCCTAGTGTTTGGGGGAAGCTTTCTGGGGAGTGGAAAACTGACCTCTATACTAACATATTTTTTCCCTGTGATCACTTGACATTTCAGGTAGCTGATTTTCTCAGGCAAGCCATTCCACACCAGCTTTAGCGAGCTTCACATAATGGAACTGCTCTAAGCAGAGTACTCTACAACTGCAATAAAACTGCTTCTTAATTTTTTTTTTAAATTTGACAGTGAAAGTGTGTTTATTCTGAAACATTTCTGAGAGAAAAACTGTGTCTTCATATGTTTGTCCACATACTCAACAAATAACATCACAAAGAATAATATATATTTCACTACAAAGAGCTTAATGTTATTTTATTCTTCTCTGTAATTTGAATCAGTCATATAATACCTATAGCAAATTGCTGGTCTTAATGATTCTTATTTAATTAATACTGTCTTTGACTAGACTAATTCTGTATTTTTCCCTTGGGAAGCATAAGGTATCAGGAATATTATATGAAGTACAGAACTTGTTTACAAGAACTGTGAGTTCCTTAGATATCTTTTGAGAATTTTATTCTATATTCTCCTGTGGGTTTTGGGGTTTTTTACCCTCTTAGAAGACAAAGGTAAGTTGTCATTCACAGAAAGGTGGCTGTTAGTAGTGTTCAGAAGAGAGCAACATCTTTGTATGGCCTGTGGTTCTCAGCAAATAGGCCAGACAGAGCCCCATCCATCTCACTTCAGTGTCTACAACAGCAGTCAGTAGAGGAAAATGCTTAGCAAAATAACAATACAAACAGAGAGCACAGAGGATAATTCTTTTATTAGCACAGTTTACTTTAATTCAGAAATAGCCAGTAATTTCCTGAGCTTGAAGCTGACTTCACACTGTTGCAATTGATATTTATCCAAGTATGTAAAGTGCATGGATTTGCATAATACATTTTTAACCTCTGAAAACCTGTGCAGACTCAGATATTTAAATGCACAGAAGCACATGGGAAGAAATAGATTTGATCTTTTTTCAACTTTGTTTCTAGATGCTGTGTTCTTGCTTGGAAACAACAGCAATGGATTTCTAGAAGAGTTAGCACAGGTTTAGACCATACAATTTCAGAATTTATGCATATAAATAATTTTTGAAAAAGCGTCATATTTAGTGAAAGGTTCAAGTGTAGTGTAATTGCCAGTATTGCATCTCAGATTAGTCTCAACACAAAGCAACAAGGTATATATGTAAAAACAGTTAACATTTTAATAAACATCTATTTTCAAATGTCATGTTCTAAGGTTAAATTTAATGTTTCAGATCTATAGGCTGACATTGCTGCTACAGGTTAGCAAGGATAGATGATTACCTTGTAATATCCATAATTATCTTTGATATTCCTCCCAGACTAGTTCATATCTGCAGCCACTGAGGGACATCTCTGATGTCAGTCTTTTCCATTTCCCTATTATTGCTCTGGCTTTTTTTATTGAAAAGTAAGCTTAAATGGGAGTTATAAAAGAGAGAAAGGCAATTGCTTAGGAGTTAGGCACACTCAGATCACTTAAGGCACTGATGGCAGATTTTGTGCTGCAATTCTTTCCCTCTACTGAACCACAGATAGCTTGGAATGAGATCAGTGCTAACTTCTTTTTTATTTCCTTTATTCTTCAGGATTTCCTAGAGCTCATTCAATGGTTTTAAGTTTGGAGGATGTTTCTGTCAGTTCAAAGATAATCTCTTATGGAAATATATTTTGCTTTTATGAGACATGCAACTATGATGCTCTTTGAAAACAGATTTTAGACTACCACAAGAAGTATTTGAATGTATTGTGCCAGTGGCATTTAAGGGGTTCAGGTCAGATTTGTTATGGTAAAAAAAAAAAAAACCCAGTTGTTTTATCTCCAACTCAAATTGGATTTTTCTTTTTTTATGGTTGTTTTTGTTACCTCTGAAATATTCTGTGACCTGTTGGGAGCACTATTCTAGTCAGTATTGGCTAGGATTGTGTTGATACCTGCCATGTACCTATCTATTTCTGAAACATTTTAAAGTCCTTAGAAGGCACAATGTGTTAAAAGTTTCCAATAAATATTAGAGTATTAAAAGTTTGAGTTTAGCTATTTTTATCAACTTAAAATCAGTAATTTTAGTTGATAATTTTAAATAAATTTTAATTAAAATATGTTTCAAATAACACCTTTTGTAAACTGGACTAAACAAGAGAACAAAAGCAAAAAAGCAAGTAAAAACATTGAGTCAAAGATGTATTGCATCACTATTGCAGAAAATATTATGTTTTTAAAATTATTATTATTATTATTATTATTATTATTATTATTATTATTATTATTATTATTATTATTATTATTATTATTATTATTATTATTATTATTATTATTATTATTATTATTTTTATTCAATACTGGCCCAGGAGAAAAATTCTTATGCAGTAGTGGTTTTCAGTTCAATTTTGATAGATGAAGTTGTACACATTTAGAAAATCATTTACTTGGTTTATCTTTCCCTCTTTTCCCTATCATCAAGCAGCAGAAATGACAGAAATTAGAACAAAAATCTTAAAATGATAGTTTCAATTTAGCTTAATTTATTTCTTATATTTTATAGCCATGGCAATAGTCAGTTGTTTATCATGTTAGCCAAAACCAGTAAATTACTATCCCAGCAGAAATGTTTTGTATTTCCTCAGGTCTATGTTTCACATATCTTCCCAGCATTGTTAATTTTGTTTGTTTTCATTTTTAAATTTTCTTATATATTCTGATAAGCTAATATATTCAGCTTATGCTAAAAAATATACCAAATTTTGTTGCTTTGGTATATAAATTTCCTCTTACACTGTCAGTCAAGTCCAAAGCTCTCCACCTCCACTGCTTTTGAAAGTGTTAAATGCCTGGTGTGATGGTAATTACCAAATTGCCATTTATCACACTACAGCAACCATAAACAATGTTATAGCCCCAGAAATTACTATGTCTATGATATTTTTTGCCATTCTGGCCTAGAAGTTGCTCTTAGGAAAAAAAAAAAAATTAAAAAATTTGAAAAGTTCTTAATTT
Organism: Luscinia megarhynchos; assembly: GCA_034336665.1. Lineage (NCBI taxonomy): Eukaryota > Metazoa > Chordata > Aves > Passeriformes > Muscicapidae > Luscinia > Luscinia megarhynchos. The sequence goes on along the minus strand of JAPFBE010000002.1, from coordinate 47,602,406 downwards.
GCAGCACTAGAAAAAAAAGAACCAGTGCCAATCCAGCCCAGGATTTTATGGAGATCATGCAACATGCATAGCAGAAGGTAAAGAGATATTTTATGTTTCACATTAAAAGAAAATGTATTGAGTGGATATTGAACAGGAGCTATGAAACTGGAACTATTTGCTGATGAAGACAGGTTTGGGCTGGCCTAAGCAGAGGGAGACAGAATGGAGCTAATTAAGATCAAATCTGTCCTAGAGGTAGGTCACTGTCTCTACCCATTTACTAGTTACTGGAAAGCAGCCATGAAGGAAAACATGAGTTGAAGAAGAAGAGGAATAAAAATATGATCTGTAGAACACCTAAGCATCTGACATTTTGCCCTCAGAGATGTACAGGTACCTGCCTGCCTGTCTGTAGACAGCTGACATGAGCAGGAAGAATTAATGCAACAGGCATGTCCACCAGAGTCAAGAAGAAAATTTGTGGCTGAGGCAAAGATGTCAAATCCTGTTTGGTTTGCTGTCTTTCCATAGCACCAGCAAACAGAGAGTATGCATTCTTGGGGCAATGTGCCACTACGTTTGTTGCAACCTGAGATGACATGAGCATTTCAGGCATAGGCTTATGTAGTAAACTAACCTGGAAATAGCTGCCAAAGGGAAAAGTTACAGCAAAACACTGAGGAAATAGAAACATAGCTGAAAGGCAAGTGCAGGACAGAGATTTGACCAAGGGTTGAACAGAAAGGATAAACTTGAAGATATTTACTTGTCTGTTTGTCACTGTATACTGACCAGACTACATTAAGCAACACATGTCATTATGTAGCAAATATGTGTACATGAAATTGGGTTCTGTCCTGTCCATGCCATTCACACCAGGTCTGTGGTCAGAAGCAAAGCAAAAAAATGCAGGTAAAAGTGTCTTGGGAAGCAATTGATTAACCCACTGATAACTGATGTGAAATAGCTATGAGGAGTTATAACTAACCAACTTACTCTTTTCTCACCAGCTTTTCACCATAATTGTGTTCAGTTTGAGATAAACTACTGTAACTAGTGTAAGTCTGATACATTGCTTTCTATTATTTGACATTTATCCCACACTGTTCCTTACGGAACCTCCCAGATGCAGCTCAGGGACATAGTGGAGTCACCACCCCTGGAGATGCTTAAGGAAAGGCTGGATGTGGCACTTAGTACCACGGCTCATGGTTGAACTCAATGATCTCACAGGTCTTTTTCAACCTAATGGTTCTATGATTCTCTTTTGCTGGAGTTAATGAAGATATTTCAAAATATCCAGCCAAATCAATGTGTACCAATTACTGTGATGGAACCCAAAAATATCTTGAGCTTTAAATTCTCAACTGACTTGCATTGCACTGAGTTTAAAATGCTTGTATTATGAATGATTCAAAGTGGTGTACAAATCATACCAAACTAAGGGTTGAGAAAAAATTACTGAAGCATCTTGCATAGAATAAATATCCAGAAATAACAACATAAACTATAAAGAGATAGATATAAAAAAAAGACATAAAGAAAAAGTAAGAAAGAAATTTTTATTTATTTTATTCATACTACTTCATGTCATATGCCAGTTATTGCTATTTTATAATGGAGTGTTTAATGCTTCATAATGAAGTACACAAGAAATAGACACTCCTATTTCTACATTCTTTTTCTCTTTAATCTTAATCAAAAGTCACTTCACAGATTGTAAACTTTTTCTCATAACTTCAGTGTCTGTCCTAATAGGTAGAAATATGACTGAAGTTTACTTCCAGCTCAGCTAGGCAGAGAAAAATTTTTCACTCTTAAATTCACAGCAGGATCAGTAGTCAAAGCATTATATAGTAATATACTATACTGGCCTTTAACACAAAAGTTTTCACTTTTGCAAAAGAGACTTCATGGCAGATTTCCTCAGTATGCATACTGGGACTTTTTCCATGCTATTTCAACTAGAAGAGACAACAGGGATACTTTTGCATTTAAATGTACAGTACATTAGAGTTATTTATTGTCAAGTTTGACTTATTTGCCTACAGAGAAAAAGTTCAAGGACCATTTAGCTTTCTGTAGTATAAAAAAAAAATCTGCTATATTTTCTAGGGCTCCAGATATCCTTTACCTGACAATGAAAGTGTGTCAGCTGTGAAAGTTTGTTTTTTCTTAGAAGATGAGGATGAGTTAGTATGAGATGTTACTATAAGAAATGTTTTTGATAGAGCTTTCTTACAAAGATTCTGCTGAGAAACTCATAGGCACAGTGTGAATAACCTATATCAGTCTGCATCAATAGAACAAAGAAGGCCAAAACATTTCTGCTTCTTGATTTATTTTGGCAGTCAGATATCACTAATGATATTGATCACCAAAGTAAGTAGTGTCATAAATAAAATCTGCTTTTTTTTCTCATTCTCCTTTTCAATAAAAATATTGGCCTTAGAGAATGCCATTACTGGTACTAGGGGGAGGAGTGATTAATGGTAATGCTGATGAATGGAACCATTAATGGTAGGTATAATACAATAAAGAAAGACCTTCCTTTTTCATGAAAAAAAAGTGGGAATTTATACCTACACCAAAATATATGTGAAATTAAAGATCTGAAATAATTCATTAGTGTAAAAGCAACCAAAATATACTTAGTGTATCAACAATATCAGGCTGGAAATAACTGACAACAAAGGCCAAAATGTCGTCCATTAGTATTCATATGAAAGTCACATCAGATTTAAATCTTAACATAAAAGTCAAAATTAACTTGTGGGCTTATTAACTTGATATCCTTATCCTTTCCATAACTACAAAACACAAAAGAAAAATATAAGCATGCATTGCCAAGATTCATTTCCAAACTGGGATGAAGTGGTGATGCCCTTGCAATGACACAAAACCTACTACCATGGCCTAATGACTGCAAGTAGCAGCATACAGCACACAGGTCTCCAGCAGGAAAAGGCAATAAGTTAAATAAACACAGTAATTGCAGTTTTTCGTTCTCAGGATACCATTTCTTTTTTAAAGAGCATACCAGGTACAAAAAACCCCATCCTATTGGAAAGGTAGCATGGCACTAGCAAAGGAAGGCTGTCTAGGAATGAAAGAGGGGGAACATTCCTTGATTTGGACTATTCTTCTGAGATGACCACATTCTTTTCCCCAGCATGAATTGTACAAAAAACATAGCTAGGGCCAGGTAAAATACAAAAACCCCAAACCAGTTGGTCTACCAAATTTCCATTCATGCAGGCCTGGGAGAATACAGCCTGCAGAGACTGTGTTTAGGCTGAATGTTGTTCAAGACTGAGGGAAATACATATCATTTAACACATGCTTGATGGCTTCATTCATATGAAAATATGGAAATGCATCACAAAAAGTTTCTTTTCATGTGCCATACATGCATATAAAATCTGTTTGAGGTCAATCTCTGTCTAATAGAAAATAAACACAGCCATGCTAACATTGATAAGCAGAAAACAATCAAAAAGAAAAAGGAAATAAATTAGGAAACTATTAGGGGTTTTTTTTAATATAAACCACTAAATTACATAGCTCATATCATCTCATTACAAATAAATACAAGATTAAAAATATAAAAACAATTTTAAAAATAAATTCTCAGATTTCTCAGAGCGTAGCTTTCCATGTTGCAAACAGATTTTTCTTCATTACTTCTCATTTCTTTTTCTTTTGCTGGGCCATTCTTGTAAGAAAATCTACTCAAGAATGTAAACAATTCCTAAAACTGTAGTCACCTTTGTAGCTATACAAATGGAAAACACAAAATAATTAAAGCTAGTGGAGATACAGTGGAAATTAGAAACTCTTTATGGAAGCTAAAGGAAAGAACCTAGAAGAAAAACACAAAACAAACATACTTGATATTGCAATAAAGAAGCTAATAATGCTATCTTTCATTCATTTTACATGGGCAGAATGCTTGAAATTCTTGGCACAGTTATTGTGAAGATTTGTCAGCTTTTTTCTGTTTCTTATTGCAATATTTAAGAAATATTTTGAATTTTGAAAAATAAATGGCAATGGATTGATAGTCTCCTCAAATAAGAGGACATTTTGCAAAACACAACTGAAAAAATTAATATTCCAGATTACTGTAAAAATAGACAATGACAGAACACAGTTACTTTTTGGTTTTGGTATTACAGAAATCAATTTTCAAAAACTAAAAACAAAATTTAATGTCAGAGTGTTCATTTGCTTCTCTTTGGATCTGAGAAGCCACAATTAGTGCATAGCTTCAATCAAATCCTTCCTCACCCATGCCCATAAATTCCATGCATCAATTTGGTCATCTGTACAATTATTAAAGATAAAAGTAATTTGAAAAATTAGGGAAGAGGCGAGAGAAGAGAAAATGATTTCTTAGCCATTCAGATAAATTTAAGTTTTAGGAATATATATATATATATATATATATATATATATATATATACATATACATATACATATACATATATATACTCTTAGTTTTCTATATTATTATGGATGAAGCATTTCATTTGGATTCATAAAATGTTTCTGAGTTTGCTGCTTTCAGGATTAGCAGAGACTTACTCAATCTTTTGGTAAACAGAAAATAAAATCTAAACTAAGTCCAGGGAGTCTTTTTACATTTAACTATTATAAACCACTTGAAAACGTAGTGTCTTGAAATAACTGCTTTAGGAAAATAGTGTCTCTGAATTTCTCTCAGAGCTCTCAGTCCTTTCTCAGTCAATGGAGTAGAGAATTAAAGCTGTCTAAGCAGGCCAGTTTCTTCTGACTTCATCTTTCTCTGATTTCAAATGAAGAATGGACAGACTCAATTACTTTTTAAAAAAAAAAAATTTAAAAAATTGATCTTAGATGATCTTTACTGTTGTTCTTCAGAAAGTTTTTGTAAAGAAATTAAGGAATACTTTCATTTTTTAAAAAGACAGGTAAATAATGTTGAAACAAATGGAAACTTGAAGCCAGTGTAACAAATGATGGAAATACCAGAATGAAAATTACTGGAAAAAACCTTACAAAGGAATAATAAATTACAAAATATCTTCAAAGGGGGAAATTAGGGGATAATTAAAGGGGGAAGGGGGAATAATTAAACTACCATACCTAATGTAATAAATATTTCTTACCATTATTATGTTGCATTTTTATCATGAATCATAAACTCCATGAGGGGAGATGTTTTTGTAGTTTTAAATAGAATTGTGATACACTGGGTCTGACAGAAGAGTGTGTTACTTCAAAAAATGAAACATTAAAAGTAAAATCTTTAAAAAATTTAGTCTTCCTCAATAAGCTTTTACTCATGAGAAAATAACTTCATTTATTTTAAATATTCTTCTTTCCAAAATACAAAAAGTGAACGTGTTCAAAAGTGGAAACTGTGCATTAGACATCTTTATAAAATGTTGAATTGGTAGGATATCAAAATAGCCCAGTAGCAACAGATGATTGTTAGAATACTATCTGATCATGCATTCCTTGTAAAGAATAAAAAAACAAAAAAGGAAAAAGCCAGAAGAAGATAATGATGCTATGACCAGGTTTCAGACTAGTAAGTGAACATTGGTAGTGTTGATTGAAAAAATTAATCAAAACAATTTTCCAGCACCATTACTCTTCCTTGAGTGGAGGGAAATTATATTTGGTCTAGGAATATGAGTGAATAATTAAACAGGAGACTTTTCAAGCAAGGTTCTTAATATGATTTAAAAAGACAGAGCTTTTAAAAATTGAACGTAGGGAAATATTCATCACACCTTCCTTTCTGTCTTTCACAGAGAATTTTTTTCTTTGCATCTTCCACATAAAAAATTGAAGGAAAAAGTTGTCTATGGGAGGACATCCAGAAATTACCATAAGTGCATTGTTAAAAGACAAGTAAATTTCCTGGCTGTTCTTCGAGCAGTAGTACAGTACAATTTGTTCTAAATCTGTGACATGCTGATGAAAGGAGTTGATTGAACCATTATCAGACTATGTTGTTTAAATTTATGAGCTCTCTTATGGAGATGAGTTTCTGAATTTCCCATTTGCTGTTTTGCTGGAATTGATAAAGAGATTCCTAATTTCTTTACATTGTTGTTGATTTTAATAGAAGAGGGAAGAAGTCAGTGGGAATAAATTACTAAGAAAATAAAAATGTTTACAGAAGGAAGGAAGGAAGGAAGGAAGGAAGGAAGGAAGGAAGGAAGGAAGACTTAGAGCAGATTGCAATTTAGATAAATACACTTTTGAAGCCTTAAATACCTTTGCATCTCTAGCAAAAATCATAGAATTCTCTTTTTTCTTGTATTTTTGTGCATGAACAGCTAGGGTTTAGTCAGCTTTCAAAGAAAATTATGGTTTTTGATCTATCACTTTACTCCAAGAAATTCAAACTAGGTTAAAACTTGATCACTGCTTTTTGAATTTTGGTTTGTGCCTTTTTTTTGTTGTTGTTGTTATTGCTTCTGTTCCTGAATATTAGCTTGATTTTACAAATACGAGTCTCTGGCACACTGTTTCTATGCTGCTGAACAAGTAGAATTCAAACATGAAGCCAAATTAGGTTTTCTGCATTGAACAGACATTTCATTCATTCCATACAACAAAACTGAGAGGCAGCATATAGACACCGCAATAATTAAAGTTTGGGCTCAGTCACAAATTTGAAATTGAATCTGGATCACAGGCCTCCACTTATTTAATCTTGTGCCTTTATTCCTTTTTTGCCTTAAATCTTGGAAAAAAAACCCACACAGAACATTAGATAGACATTATTTGGAAAATGCCAGAATTTGAGTACAGTATCTGCTGTAGAATAAAACTCAATAACAGTATTACAATTGTAGTCCCCTCTGACTGGTAGACAATGGTTTGAGACACAATCTTATTTAGAATGTAAAAGAAAAGCTGCAGAACCTGAAAACTTTTGTCAAAATTTTCAGAGTCATAAATGGTAGAAAGACAGTAATATTCAATGTAAAACGAGGTATCTTTTTTTCCCCCAAAGTTTTCACCATAGAAAAACATTAAAACCATAGTATAGAATCAATTTAATTCTGTAAGGTCAAAAGTCAGGCTCTTTCCTTTCTCTAGCTTTCTATTAGTATAAAGTCCCTTGAGATATTTTTATTGTTTTCAGAATTTTATGCCTCACATTTTTTTTCTCCCCCTCAAAAAGTCATTCTGTCAAAAAAAATTTAACAATGCGAAATACTTATTTCTTCTTCCTAGGTCAAGGGTTTGCAACCACAGTGACATAAAAAACAATTAACTTTTGTGTGGCTGCGTATCTCTTACTTCTAAGTCCATCTAACCATGAAACACAGCAACTACCAATAGGCAATACCATCCTCAGTGCACTCTTGTTAGACTATTCTGCAAACTTTAGTCATTTGTGAAATCTTGTGCACAACTATTTCCTTCACTGAGTGAAAAAAAAAAATGCTCAGAGAAAATAATACAGAGAACAGAACAGAGAGTACATTCCTGTCTACAACTTCCTGTCCAATGATTAAATAAAATATATTAAAAATACACACACTATAAAAATAAAACCAGCATTATTTTGTTATGCATTAATGTTTGCTATATATCAGTTGTCTGTAAGAGAGTCATTTGACTTTTTTTTTCACATGGTTCATTACCATATTCTAATGTTATCTTTATATAAATATATTGAATTTATGTAAAACTGAAAGTAAATTTTACTTTCTGTCTAATAGCTTGAGCAGGTAATTTTTTCCTTCTGAAGTTATTCTTTAAATCTGGATCATGTCTTAATCAAAAGCAAACTCTTAATTGTATGCAGATCTGGATGCTGATCCAACATATGAAAAAATAATGGACTCTAATACACTTTTATTAACTAGTTAATTCTCTAACTAGTTCATTCTCATTTCAACCACTATGACTCAAATAAAATATTTATTCAAATGATTTCTCAGTCTCATTTCTCTATTCTCTGGTGATCATTATGCTTATGATACCACAGCCTTATATACACAACTTAGACTGTTCTCACTAGATCCTCATATTGGAATCTTAATCCTTTGGATTCTATTGCCACAGGTTCAGCTAATGCAGGAAAAAAAACAAATTTTGGCCACCTAGTAAACAGATAAGAAATTACAGATAGAAAAAATAAATAATGACAATATTAGTTCAAAATTACTATTATTCTTTTCTGTGGATATATTGAAAGTTTAGATATAACTAACAAGTGATCTTTTTTTCACATGAAATACATCTGTAATTTTATCTAAACCACCTAACAGATGGAGGACAGAATTCAAGTTAAGCGATTCATCCAGTTAAGCATGACTGTAGTATTCCTAAACTCTTAGGTTAGAAATAAAATTTTAAATGTGTTGAACGGCAAAATTAGTTATTAGAAGTGCAGCAGGATAAAAGGAAGCAGAATGACAAGTTTAGGTACAAAATCTAATAGTTACCAAGAGAGAGATTGAGGGTTTAAAACTGTTTTGAATATTTTTTGTACTTTCATAATAGCTGTTTATCAGAAAGAATTAAACTAAAAATTAGCAAATAGTGAATAAAATGTGAATTCTATATCTCTTAAAGTTTCTTAACACCATTTGAACTTGAATATATTGAAAAGATGTTAGGTGAGATATTATGAAAGTTTCCCTTTTGTAATTTTCCCAAGGGAATTCTCAATACTAGACAAATTCCTCTTAATCTATATGTGACTTAATAGGGGAAAAGTCTATATCACATACATATTTTTCTACATTTAATGAAGATTTTCTTTTTCTTCCCTGGTAGGAAGAAGATGGAATATGAAAATGAATAGAAGAAGAAAGAAACAGAATAATTTTCATTGAAATGCAGAAAGATTACTGTATTTGAAAGACTCAGTGTTTTTCCTGTCAGTATTTCAAATCCTTGCGTACCTATTTTCTTACAACGTATTTTCTCTCCTAATATTAGTTCTGAGTAGAAGGGCTGAAATAGCAAGCACTGGTAAGACATGTTGCTTCTCAAGTATGTTTACTTCTGGAATTTTGGTTTTCCAAAACCTTGGATGATAATTTAAAACGTGATAGTTAATAATAAGAAGAATAATTATTTAGAGTTAAATGATGGGGATTTTTTCTGGACTTTTCTGAGGTTGAACAGGCGCAATGTAAGTGCAAGTCCTTCAGCCTCAGACTACTGATTTATATAATTCTGCCTTTGTTAATGCTCAGAGCTTTCTAAGATAAGTGGGATATCTAGGAAGGAAGGATATCTAGGAGGAATTATACACTACCCCACCACACACGAAGCAAGCATGCATACTGCCTCTCTGTAAGATCCATAACAAAAATGTCTAGGGTATTCCAGCTCTTTACACCCACATGTCTTTATGGAGGGCGGTGTCATCTCTTGCAGAACGAGTCCTTTACAGGATCATTAAGGCACTTCATTCATGGTCAGGAAGATATGAATACCCTTTTTTTCATCTTTAAGCAAACATAAATTCCAAATGTATATTATCCCGAAGTGACTGACACCAAGAATTTGGTTAGGAAAATGGCTTTTATCTACTTGTAATATACATTATCCAGGAACTCACTGATACTTCAATAGTCTGACCAAATGCTCTCAGACTGGGCCAGTGTTTTTGTGACTCATATTGCTGATTCCTTTTATAAGATGATTTATGCCAACACAATGCTATGCTATAGCATAGGGTATTTTATTCTGAGAATAAAATTTTTAGACTGTTTTTCAACTCTGTTTATACATTTGTATATGTCCCATGTGCACATGTGCTGTAAAGTATGGTGCTTGCTTCCATAGTTGTGAAATGTATACATACATAGGCAGCACACAGAAGTGCAGATGGAGAGTATAAAAGTTTTTATATATCTTCATTGTCCCTCCAGTTCCTCTTCCTATCAACCATACAGCTATACACTTATCCATCTTGCCATACTCAACTCACATGTTCTTGAAGTTTTCAAGTGATCTCCCATCTTCCCCTGCACCTATTTCAAATGGAAACAGTGCTTTACTATGCTTTATAAATGCTTTTGTATCAAACTAATCTCTCTTAACAAGAGCTTCACAGTGTGTCAACAAAATATTTAATGCTTGTTCTTGAATTCTTTTGAAGTTTTCAACAAAGTAAAAATGGGTAGAAGAGTCCTCAGTATGTAGCATTGTTCAATAGGAAAATTATATTCTCAAGCCTGACTTTAACAGCAGTTTCAGACTATTCTTCAAGAATTTCTCTTGAATAAGCTATTTCTCTTTGGACACTTGCAATTCAGTAACCACAATAGGAGTAATGCAAGCCTCTTACACTTCAGTTTTCTCAATGTTTTATTCACTCATCGTCTCCAATTAAGACCCATATATATTTTCAAAAAGGTTTTCTTACATAATTTTTCTTGGTTTCAAAGAAAAATAAGTTAATAAATTTTGTTTCTTCAAAATAATTAAGATTTCTTAACTAGATTCATATTCTTTTTCCTCTGGGACTCATTATCTTCTTTGCTTCCCAAGTACTCTATTTTTATTGCAGTAACTTTCTTCTCCAGTCATTCAACTAGAGTTTAAATAGCTCCATCTGACAAATAATACTGAAGTCTGTAAAAGTCACGGACAATTACAGAAGAGTGTATGGTACAGATGTAACCACTGTAACTATGTGTCTACTTGCAATGAAAGAAACTGTTAAGCAAAGAAGTGCATACTGGACAGTGTATAGATGTTCTGATCTCTTCTGCACAAAAATATTGCCTATGAAATTGAGGGAGGTCAGCATTTGATCATGCTGTGGATCTCCACTTTGTGGCCTGTCACATCATTCCATATTGGTCAGTTTTATGCAGAGTAAAAATGTCCATCCATATTCTCCTTTAATACACCATTAGGCTTTTTCTCAGTTATATTGCCTATCACAAAATGTTAGCTCCAGCTTCTAAAGTTTGTTGTTGCAACTGTACTTGTTTCTTTGCAAACAATAATAAAAAGTTGACTTTGAATAGTGACTGCTACAAGACTTTAAGATAAATGTTAATGTTTGACACTGTTGTTTGCATATCCTAGTATTATGAATAAGCTCCTAGGTTTTCTATAATGAATTGCTCTGCTGTTGCTTCCCACGAATCAATAACAGATGATCCAGAATTAATGCAGTCTACAGTCTAGTTGAACACTTAAAGAAAGAAATAAGCCTTGAGCACTTTGGGACATAATCCAAATGGTTGGAATTTAAATGTGAAATAATTACACTGTAAAAAGCATTTTTCTCATAATTGAGATAAGCCCATAACTACACTTCAGTCTTATTATAAAACTATTCTCAGGAGTGAAAAATGGATGTGGTTAAATAACATTGTGCAATATGGATTAAAAAAAAAAAGAAGAAGAAAATTGTGAATTTTCATTCAGCACAGGAAATTGAATAAGCCACAATTTCAAATTAAGTGATTACTTTCAAGAGTCTCTGAGAATTCATGGGTGAATCCTCATTAATTGGAAGCAGGTGGAAGTGAAATTCACTAGCAAGCAGTCACCCTCATCATTCTTCATGGTATAGATGTGGGTCACAGCCTAGCTGTGCAGTGTAAGAAGAAACTGAAACACCCTTTTGAAGTCTTCAGAAATGAATTGCAAGCAAACAAGGTGGAAGAAAACTGATTGACCATGCATGAGTTTAGAAAAAAACGACCGTGTGGAAAAGGCAGACAAACACTTTCTTTTCAGCATATGCTCATTGAGGGTGAAAACATGGGAATAGAATTTGTAGAATAGGTGAAGGGTGAATATCACCATTTACATTGAATCTTATTGTGCCTTCTATGTATTTGTGTAGATGTTGAACCTCAGTGCACTTAAGGATTTTTCTTCCCAAATACACATTATTCTTTTATGTTTGATTTTTCCTGTGATCACACATGATCCTATATGAGGAGGAATAACTTCAAAGGTGATTGCAAAGAATATCCTGCTAACAATCTTTTTGGAACTATTAAAATGGGATTGTATAATATTTGGGAGAAGAAGAAGAGAAGGAAAACACAATGGTATGGCAAATCACAGCTGTGTAGGTTTTTGCAAATAACTTGCAACTCAAGACTTTTAATATTTTTAGTGTTGCACTCAAATTGTGGAGATATTTATAGCAATAGTTGTGTGACTCATGCTCTTTTTTGAGCTTTGAGTTTCAAAAACAACTATTTCAAACATGAAAATAATACCTGCCTAGTGATGGAAAATACTGCACAGATTATTAACTTTCAAGTAAACATTCAGAAAAAAGGAAAAGCAACTCAATAAAGTCATTACATAACAAATAGCAGAGTTACATTTTTAGCAGGACCTATTTATTCAGAAACAGTCAATTTGTTCTTTCATTTGTCCAGCTCTGTAAAGTAATACTTCAGTGTCTTTGCTCTATGTATAGGATCCAAATTTTATGTAAAGAAGTCCTGGACAAGATAGAATCATAGATTAAATTAATTTAGAAGGGACCTTAAAGGTTTAATCACCTTGGAAAAAACAGAGCCAAATAGCTTAAGTTGCTCAGGAGATTTTCAGGTTATTTTATTTATCTCTGAATGTGTAGGCTTCACTGCCATTCTGAGTCCCTGCTCCACTCTGAGATTGCACCAACCTCATGAATAAAAGTTAGTTATCTCTTCCTCTCCTTGTTTAGTGTCTCAGTCCCAGTTGCCACAGTGGTCCTCCTGTTGTGTGAAAGCATCTTTTCTTGTATTGGGATATATAAAGTAAGAAAGAACAGCACTCTGGATGCTGCTGACATTCAGCTTGTTAGTCATTTACCATGACTAATGACTATCAAGTTCTGCAACGATCTTTGAGCCTTGTAGTTACCCTGTCTCCAGGCAGGGCTCAGCCTACATGTGGTTATTTCAAACCAGAAGCAGAAGTTTCCATCAGTCTTTGCTGAACTTCAGGGATGTGGTTCCTGTCAGTCTGCTTCACATGGGTCAAGGTTGCTCTGCAGCAGCCCTGCCCTATAGAACGCTGATCACTCTTTCTCCCATTCGCAATCCAAATACAGTTTGGTGTCAACCTTAAAAACTCTTTAGGGTGCACTCTCTGCAGCTGTGTCATTATTAGAGACACTGAACAGTATTGACTCCTGAGGAACACAGCTTGCAACTTGCCACATGTTTGGCTTTATACCATTCGTTGACTTCAGGAATTGGAGCTCAATAATTTAGCACATTTTGCTGCCTTTGGCAGCCAACCTTTCCAAACTGTATTTGACTGGCTGTAAAGATAGAATGGGAGATCAAGTCAGGGCAAACATCTGCTACTCTCCATTCACAGGAGTAGTCATCTCATTGCAGAGCTGTCAGGTTAGTTGTACACAAGCTGCAGTTGTTCCTAATCATTTGATCTTCCTCTGGGTACCATAACACAGATTTTAGGAGGATACATTCCATTTTTTGGTCTTTTTGGCTCAGATTTATCACATCACCTTTAGTTCCCCAGATCTCCTTTCATGCCCTTTTTGAAGATAATATTAAGGTTTTCTCAAATATATACCTTAGAGGAAATTTGTTTATAGTACAAAACAAAGCTGCATTAAATAAATATATTATATAATTATATTGCAACAAGCCACATATACTTTAAATATGTGAGATAATAATCTGTCAACACAGGTCAACACCTACTTTGAGCATTTACTTGCTAATGTGTGGTGCTGAAGTAGTGTCTAAATAATCTGACAGAATCCAATCTGAAAATAAAAACAATTTATACACAAAAAAAATTAATCAAGCCTATTTAGGGTCTCCAACTGGCAAAGTTTCCTCTCAATGCTAAGTATAACAGCTCATCCAACATAGTCATCTCCAAATACCTTGATATGAGAATGCAAATGTAAAAAAAGCAAATTAAAAAAAAACCAACAAAATTAAATAATTAAGCCTATCAGTGTACTCTTTCTATTGGATAAACATAAGGAAAAAAATTTATTATGGCTATAAGTTCATTACTATTTTTTTTAAATTACGCACAAGTTTGTCTCAGATTATTCAAAAAATTTTTTAATCTTTTATAGCTCAAACACATATTTTGCAAATAAAAATTGAGAAGTATAAGTTTATGGAGTGTAAAATACAAACATCATAATATCTTCATTCAAAGAATAAAATATGCAGGCTAAATTCTATATAGACTGTCAAAGTGTCCTATTGAAAGTACTGGCTTACATCAATAGAAAATCTTCTCAGAGAGTTAGTACAGCTTATAACAACTGAGAATCTCCCCATTGGTGATCAAATTCCTGCTTGATGGCATGGTATCTTTAATTGCAAAGGGAAATTTTCAGTTTCTACATACTTGGCTACACACAGTTTTATATATATTCACATGTACTGGAGGTGAGTGAACCCATAGAAATCAACCTTTTTTAAAATCTCTTAAGCCATATATCTCTCTATGCACTGTTTTACTTTGTTCTCTTAAACAGGTGTCATTAAGTGCATATCTAAATGGTATTTTTAGTCTGACACAATTTTTACTTTTGCTGACTTTTTATATTGTGGAAATTATTCAGAATATAACATGAATAGAATATTGCACCAAGATGAACCAAAGTGCTCATTTAACCTCATCACTGAGTTGAGAAAGATTCCAGGAGCTGGGAACTGACAATGAAGTGAAGTTATGAACTGCAATTGTTTTTAAAGCATTCTTTCCTCAGAATTAAAGTAATATATATATACTAAATTATAAATGCCAAGTAAAGTATTATGCCAAATTGTTTGTTTGTTTTCTTCCCTATAACTTTTTCTTTGCTATTAGTAAATGTGAAAAATGACAGTATACTTCAGTTGGTTTAAAATGTAGGAATTGTTTCTGTAGCACTTAATGCACAAGATGTTCTGCCATCAAAGGTGAGTAATATGAGAACCCTAGGGGGATTCAAGTGTTTTGTTCTTTTTTGACATCTCAATCCTTGTTTCAAGTAAACTGAAATATATTGCAAGTAATTTTCAAGCTGTTTGTGCATCATGCTTAATAATATTTTGGAACGGACTTTAGAATGCAATATCCCAAACTCCTACTGATATGACCATAATCCTCTGAGAAGTTCTGCAAATCACTAATTCTGTCATTAGAACCAGCTGTGGACCCCTAAATGTCAAAAAATTAGATTCTGTCCCTGCAGCTTATAATGAAACATCAAACTAATGTTATAGCTAGTTTAGTAGTATAAGTTTATCAGCTCTTTTGAAAGGCTTTGTTATAACCCAAAGGTTTTCCATCGGTATACACATACATATTTTTCCACAGTTGTATATCTAGGATAGTTTTCAATTCAGTCATATCTCTGGAAATTCTTATTGCTATTTAAAGAAAAAAATATACAATATTATTGTGATGCAACACAAATTTCTGAAAAGCTTAGAAAAATATAAATTTTAAATGCAGAACACCAGTGCTGTTTGAGGTCCCAAACCAGGAGATTCCCATTTAGGAAATCACAAGACAGATTCTTTAAATATACTTGTCTTGATATTAGAGAAAGCACTGGGGGCTTGATATCAGGAAAAGGTCTAAATTGTATTTTTCTTTGGCCTATCTGATTTGTAATTGTAAAAAATATGAAATGATGTGATATATCAACGCTCATGATTCACCACGTTCTTCCTCTAAGACTCCCCTTTCCTATAAATTTTTCCAAAGTTATTATCTCCTGAGTTACCTTATGGGCAAAGAAGCTTAAACATTTCTTTATTTAGAAGTTTGGGAACAGATCTGATGGGTAGACTGCTGCAGGGCAAGGAATCCAAATCTTCCCCTGAAGATCTGAGCAGCAAAAAGAAACACAAAATCTGTTCCTATATCCAGGGAAGTGTTTAAAGCCGAGAAGGTTTAACTGTATTTTAGACAAAACAAAAAGGTATTTTATGATGAAACTCTCCTAAACAGAAAATTTCTCAAATTATCCTATTAGGTATGCTCCTGCTTGGTTTTTCTGATATCACCCTTGCATTTTAGATGCAGTATGTTTGCTTTTTCATTGTTAATTAACAGATGTGAATTAAGTGTCTTCCTCCTGACAGTGAGGATCTTAAAGGGAATGTTGGTTCTGTACTGATCCTATGCAAAACCTGGAAGGCTTCTGAACATCAGCAGCTTGTGGTCTCCTGGCAAGTTAGACTGAATGCTTTAGCTCAGCATTTCCACACATTAATGATGCTGTGATATCTTTCACTTTAATGAGACATTTGAAATCCTTATGTTGGCAATGTTTTGAATAATATTGCAGCATTTTTCAATATTTCTAGGCTTGAACTTTTGGCATGCACTCCAAGATTTAATTCCTGGTTAATGGTATTTCCAAGATTTGCAATTTTGCGTACCGCAGTGTATTTCAATATGGAAGTACTTCACCTTCTCCAAATGAAGTTCAATTCCAAAATTAGATTTCAAGCACAAAATAAGAACAGAAATTAGAACACGAAATTAATGTTCATTACAAGATCTTCACACAAATCAATGCCACTGACAAGTTTTGAGCAAACTGTGAATGACATGACTTTTGAAAGTCAGGCAATTAAATTAACTGGAAGTGATATATGAATGAATTTAAACAACCCTTTCCAGTCCATTTGGAATCTCTAATGCTTATCTTTACCATAAGGAGCACAGTTCACTTAGTTTATTTCAAAATCATTCATTTATTTTACTCAAAACTAAAATGCAGGATAGTTCATTTGTAATTGTTGACATGATCAGCCTTGTAAAAATTTACTAATATTTTAACAAACTTATAAAAGTTGTGAATAAATAAAAGTGACCACAGTCTTAGTAGGTTATGTAAAATGTATCACAATAATTTTTTCTCTCTACAAACAACCACAGAAGATAATTGGGTGACTACATATATAGTGGAAATGGAAAAATTAGATTTGTGATACAAAAAATTGAAAATCTACAGCAAGTGTTCCTGAAACAACTTCGAGATTTATTATCACTTTCTGCTGAATTGTCATAGAATTGTCATAGAACTGTCATAGATTAGGCATATTATAATTTCACTACTGAAAGTTTGTGCATATATATATATATCAATATATTTATTGCAAAATAAGAATTTTTTATGTTTTATGCCATTAGATTTGCAAAGAGCTGATGCTGTTACTAGGGCTTTACTTACATCTCTTCCTCTTAAAAGCCTTTTTTTTCATATATAAATAGGTGATTCCTCATGCAGAGTGCACTGGCATACTGTAGTGGCAAATACATAGGAAAGGTCTATTTCTGGAACCTGCTTCCCTGTGGGTGCTGATGGTACCCAGAACACCCCCTAAACCTTGTCCAGTTAGCTGTTCTCATGCCTTGTTGACTGCCTACTGATAATGACTAGACTGTTTGTCCTTACTTTACTGATCACATCACTCTGGAGAATAAATGTATTGATTCATTGATGACCCTTTTAATATTGCAATTACATTTCATGCTGCTTAACTGATTCACTGCTTCTGTTGATTGTCCATTTATTGATTTAATTCACTCAGCTAATTTTTAATCCTTTAACTTTGTCTGTTTAATTTCACTCCATTACCTGTGTATTTTACTTATAATGAGTTTCACAACTAATTGACTCTGTACCTACACAATTTTCCCACTTAATTAATTGTGTGTTTATACAATTAATTGCATGGATTACACACCACTAATTAATTGATTATTGCTTAATCACATAATTTCCTAATGCTGAGCTGCAAAAAATTTGGTGGCCATAGTCCCATTCTGTCAATATTTGCCCACATTTAACCATGTCTCTCCTTTATCCTTCCCTGCTTTTCTTCATCTATCTCCATCTACTCCACCTTTCTAATGCCCCCATTATTTAATTTTTACTTTTTTATTTTACTTAAATGCTCATTACTCTCTAATACTGTCAGAATTTCTCTTTATTAATTTAATTTTTTATTCAAATTTTGCTGCTTCTAATTAGAAGCTAGAGTATGCTTCTGCAAGGAATCTGGATTCAATCCCAGATTATAACATGTATTCTAGATTAATCCTGGCAAATGAATTTAAATCATCCAGGAAAAACAAAACAAAACTGCAATAGATCATAGGCCTATGAAAGCATAGTCAGGAATCCCAAGTATTTTTCCATACAGAACTACCCAGAGGGCTATCTATTTCTTCCCATGAATCTTTAAAGAGAACTAGCATTATAGAAGTGGCTCACTAAAAGTAATCTATACCACAGCTCCTCAAAAATTTTCTGACAAAAATAGATATGGCTTTGAATGTCTTGAGAAGACAGGAGCTAAGCTTTTAAATGTCTTATATTTTCTTTTTTTTTTCTTTTTTTTTTCCCTCTCTACTTAAAGGACCATAACATCAATGCCTCCTTCCCCAATTTCAGAGATTTTCACAGTCATGAATCTCACTTCTGGGCTGAGCCTAGTCATTGAAGCCCAAAGAGATGGAACTGCTTTATGTGAGAAAGAACTCTACTTTATGTGCTGACTGCTGCAAACAGAAAATGTCTCGATAATATGGATGGATTCTGTGGATGTCCCTTTCAAGGTCTGTAGTGTATAGACACAATATTTCATGCTTTCTGAGCCATTTTGGTGCAACCAGGCAGAAGTTAGGGACCAACTAAGTCGACTTGTTAAGTGTCTCTGAACAAAAAGATTTTACTGGGTTTAACTGAAGGGAAATTGAAAAGGATTTGATGGACAGCAGACTAAAATTACTTCTCCAGAGAGAATACCTTGAAGCAACTGTGCAACCTTTAAATTTTCCTCACCTGCTGTAGTGGGCTAATTTATTTATGAAAGAGTAAAACTTCTAAATAGAAATATTGAACAACTTGTGGGTATGTCTTCCAAGTTACAGATTCTGCTATCAAATTAAGACCTTTTTTTCTAATTTACTTTAAAACTATTGTGGACAAATATAGCTGTACCAGCTGGCAGCATCTTGTTTCCCCCACAAATAAAATAGATAAAATAAACGTTAATTTATAGCAATGTGCCAATAGGGATACACACACAAATCTTGTGTTATTTAGTCAAAAAGGCTGAAATGTTGCATTCCATTTTGCTTCATTGTAAGCACATGCCATTACGGTAATGTGGGCAGACACAATTAATGTCCTAATTTAATGTAGAAGAAATTAGACTAGCTAAAGCAAAAGGTTAGAAACTATCCAAATACAATTTTTAGTGTCTGGCGGACTCTGTGAAATTTAACTTAGAATACTCAGGGAGATGAAGCAGCTGAGTTAAGCTTAAAGTCACGTAATGTTATCTTTGAGAAAATCATGAGGAGAGCTGAAGAATCATCTGCTTTGGAAAAGCAGAGATACAGTGTTTAAACTTAAAAGGTAGAATGCTGTAAATGCATGATCTTAGAGATAGTTCTCTCCATAATGAAAGAAATAATTTAGAGACACCTAGAAGGAAATAAAGAGAAGTGTTAAGGATAAAACATTTCAAAGAATCTTTTTTGCTTTTCATGAGAGGATAAAAAACTTTGGATAGAACATTTCAATGATATCATGCATAGTGACTTATTTATTAATATATAGTCTTCAGAGTAACACTTTTGAAAATGTATTTTGCACAATTGCATAAGCATAATAGAAGGACATGGATTATTTGAAGTTACTACATAGTAATATATTTTAATATATATATTTTAAATTATTTTGTAATTTTTTCCTGACAAACTGTGAGGATACAGAAGAATTTAGAATATCTTATATTCTAAATCTGATATGATTCAAAATGTCATTAATGTTTCTAAAGACTTTGTGTTATTTATTATAAATCTGCAGATGACAGTGAATCCATGTAGGCTTATTGTCAGACAGAATTAGTGTTCAGAGAGGTATCCATACATTGGAAGAATAACATAAAAAGTATAATTACAATAAGATTCAGTGTGCTACATGTAATAAAAATATTTGTTTAAATGGAAGGATTGAGGGTGAATGACACCAGGTTGTCAAAAATTGACTTCATGCCATAGTAGAGTTAAGGCTGGGTATGAGTATTACCACAATGTTTTGGGAAAGACAAATAAGATACTAGGTTATACAGAAAAACTCTGTTTTTAAAACTGGCGATAATTTTAAAATGTTTTGGTTTGGTTTTTTTTTTGGTTTTTTTTTAATAAAAAGTTTACTGGAATTCTGTGACCAACTTGAGGCATAAACTTTCCAAGAAGGCCTAGAATAAGTTCACCAAAATCATCATACATCTATAGAAGACAACTAAGGAAATCTTGTGAGACTAACTTTTTAAGTCTAGCACAGTGAATCAAGGCTCTTAGCTCTAGATCATAAGCTGCTCTTCATGTGCTCAACTGAGAGTCCGAGGAACTATGACTTTATATTATAAATAAGGAAATTTAGATTAGATTCAGAACAAACTTTTAAATTGTAAGGCTTGCTAAGCCCTGACTGTGATTCCTTCGGCAGAGTAGAAAATTCAAGTGATGGCCAGATATGCTTAAATTTTGAACAGGTGATGGACTGTTATCACAAGATTCTGCCTTGATCAGATTGTCACAGAAAATACCTGCATTTTCCATCCATATTACTTGTCAGTCTTGTATACGTTTATTTTTCCAATCTATGTTCCAGTTTTATAGGTTAGAAATACAGAGAAAGACACTTTTATTCCAATCAATGCTGGAATATTAAAAGAAAATGCTATGATCTGGGATTCAGTTGAGTGCAATACATACTTTTTAGTCTCACTAACTCACTAAGAAAATTGTTGCAATTTTTAGATGACAAATGGTCATTATAATGGGACTATAATGGCAAAAAGTTGGAAGTGTTTTGTCAAGGAAATACTAGTCACTCAATGTATTCTTCATTCTTCACTCAAGTGAAATAATAAAAAACTACTTTTCACTTCTAATTTAATGGGGATTGTCAATTTTATGTTTGAGAATATCTAGAGCAGACAGCCTGTGTAAAACATTTACCTCCAGGCCAAAATTTGAAGTGCTTACTTTTTTCAGCTGACAACCAAATCACCATGATCTTTTGAAGAAGCAGCCTTACAGAAAATGCCTGGGTACTAAACAAATGGTTTTTAAATTTCCAAGACCAAGCAGAGATGGGCAATATATTCTGAATGCTTCAGAGACTTGTTCATGTATTTTCTAGGCATGTCTTTCCCAGCTGTACTTCTGGTAAAATCAGCAAAGCTTCACATTCTACACAACTGTCTGGAGAAGTAAAATGACAAGTCAAAGTCCTAGGAAATAAATGATTAGGCAAGAGAGGGGCTGGGGTTTTTCTTGTCCACAGTCTCACAGAGACTTGGGCACAAATGCAGGCTCAGAAATTATAAAGACAGCTACAAAGACACAAAACACGTTTAGGGAAAGTAGGAAAATACCCTTGCATTTTCTCATGTAGAAACATCTCTCCCAGTACCTGGGTGCAAATAACCATGTTAAATGCACTTATTTCCAGTTAATCCATAAAAGCGTGGAACTTGCCTTTGAACACTGCTGAAATCTTTGCTCAAAAAATAGAAAACCTTCAGGATCCCTTTATAACTACTTAAAAAGTCCTAAGTAGTTTGGATTCAGAGTACAAATCCATGCAAGCTCATACGGAGTTTTGGTTCTTTGTAGATAGCAGAAAGTGTTGTCAGATTGTGAGATGGAAACAGCCAGCAGAGTTTTCAGTACACAGAGGCCTGAGATAAAAACAAAACACAGCATTGTAATTTTGTTACAGCTTTAATCATGCATAACAGTTTGTTCTAATGAATATGTATGAGACACTGATGAACATGAATGATTGATATTTATGATTCGCAAAGTAAAGAAGCTTATCTATATGCAGATTAAGTACCTCCAAGAAAATTATTCTTTCTTTTCTCCCCCCTGCTTTGGCAAAATTCCTGCACCTCTGAGCGTTCAAAACTTGTATCTTTCCTGCAAAAACAGCTTGAAGCTTGAAAGAAAAAATAAATCTCACCTATTTTCTTCAAATATTTCGCTCCAAGATTTCTCAGAATAATTTGAAAGAACGTATGACAATTGCTATGCTGAATGTTATTTTAAGGGATTTAGGAAATAAAGCGAGCAACGTACAAATGAAGTAAGGCTGTTTTACTTTGTATTAATGTTAATATATTTAACAGACCTAATACTGGAGTTAGAAATATTATGCAAAAGCATTGTGAATTAATTGCACCAGTTATGATAATGAATATATATATGGGCTTAAAACTATTGGTTAAAATACCTAGCCTTGGAGAAAATGAGCCTTTCTCAGTGCACCCTGAAATTTCCTTTACACCATATTAATCCATAAAAAGTATAAAATCTGAGCCTTAAAAAAAACCCTGAGTTTTGCATATTTTATATAGTACAAAATGCCAAATATTTTTTTTAAATCTTGGTCAATGGTATTTTCCATGTGATTTAGATCTTCACTTGCCTCTCACACAAGTGCTGCAATTAATATGCATTGCCAAGATCTGTCTCTTATTGCAGGTTGAAATATAAAATGAGAAGTCTACTGAAATATTAAAATCATAAAGATTTGCATCTCATTTAATGCATGATATACAACAGAAAAAGTGTTAGAGACAACAGTAAAAAAATATTCAATACCACGCTGTCTTTTGGGAATTTAAAATAAATTATACTTTGTCTACACAAACAAGAAAATACTTTTTAAGTGTAAAACTGCATATAATGGTCAATATTTTTTTTTAAATTACATTATAATAGTAGTTCATTTCCTCTTACCATCTTTTAAATGGCAGCTCCCTCATGGTTTCAGTATTTCAAGGCACGCTCAGCTTCAGGAAGATGGATTAATAATGTAACGACACAATTAGGATGAAAAGAAAGACACCTGCTGTTCAGGTGATAGATACTATGCATGAGATTTTGCAGTACCAATATGTGTCTCAAGATGCACAAGTATTTCTAACAAAAAGTACTGTGTCTTTAAATTGTATTTTGCCTTAACCATGTCTTACAAATTCATCTAGTTACCTGACTTGGTTTCCAAAGACACTTGTCCTAACAATTAGGCATTTCATTTAAATCCATGTTCTGCTCCAGGACTGTGAATGAATTTTATAGAAATGACATAATGTGTGAATGTCCAGAAAGTGGCCATTTATAGATGTGAGCTTTGATGGAAAACTTTACAGGCTTCTTCAAATATGATCAACAGATATTCCTTCTAAATGTGGATATTAATGCAAGACGTCTTTTACTGAGTGAACAGCTTTTAGTTATCTTTTAGACTTTTTAGTCCTCAGGTGCAGATAGTGATTGAATAATTCATCTCAAAAAAACCCACAAGAGTCCCTTCTGAATAGCATTTTTGAGCTCCTGAGGTTTACCTGGATAATGGTCTAAGAAGTCTTGTACTAGTCATCAGTGACAACCATTGAAGTTTGATGAAGTGCAAGGAAGGTTATTAGAAGCGCCAAAACAAAAAAAAAGGTGTGAACAAAACAAAATCAACCAGCGCAGTCAAAACTCAATTATCATTAGAGCAAAGAAGGCAGGATGAAGAGTTGAAAAAGAGGGAAGAAGGAGTTCTATTTGCTACTAGTAATCACCTAGCTAAAATTCCCATATACTGTATTCAGTGCAACAGTTGCAATATTCTATTACAATTAACTGGTACTTTCCTTAATAAAAAACAAAAAAATTAAAAACCCACAATTTTTTTCAGATCAATAACTCTGATAAACTATGATGAAACAACTTTATTGTAGTCTTCTAAAGCTGATTGTAATTAAATTAATATATATTACACTAACAGTAATTTAACACTCTTGCCCTGGACTTTGTTACAGGAATGATCTTCACATAAATGGACATTTGCTTTAAAAATTTAAAACATTAATATAGAATGAATTAATATTGAATGAATGTTAAAGAAGATATGTTTTCAATCTATTTGACGAGAAAATAGCAATGCTTGGTTTATTTATTTTATTCTATTTTAAGGTTTTTCATTACTTTCTGGAGTAAATTATATCTACAACCGGGAGTTCAAGAAACATTTAGACCAATACTCAGGCACATGGTGCAATTCTTGGAGTGTCTGGCACAAGGACAGGAATGGGACTCAAGAATCCTCATGGATCTCTTCCAGTTCAGCTTCATCTATGATTCTATAATTCTTTTATTAATTAGCAAAGCTAAAATATCTATCTTTTGTCATGGAAATATACTCTACTCTTTCAATCAGAGTTGGCAAATACCCATTCATATAGATTATGTTCTATAAAAAATGGAGGATTATTTTTTATTATTTTTTATTAGATAACAAAATGGTGTTATATTGGAGATCCTAAGAAAACTGTGCATCAGAAGAACATCACTTGGAAGAATAATTATTTAAATAAATAGTTTTTGGCTTTGTTGATATTATATTTCTTATCATGTTTAAACACTCTAGTAGCTAACTGGGACAATACTCTCTGAATGGACTTTTAAGCCTGTGTGTTGCAGTTGTAGCAAAAATTTAATGTCTGCATTCAGTTCCTCTCCAAAATAGTGTATATGTATATGTATATGTATATGTATACGTATATACCACCATATTTTAGTCTTTCATTAAGATTTTAATAAGGCCAGATGGAGTGAAAATAAAAGAACAAATTTTCTTTTACTGAGGATGGCAAAGATTTAGTGTATAATGAAATGAAAGTTAAAAAGCAATTACTATAGAGAAACATGTCAATTTTTTATGACTTTTTAATTTCTATTTTTGCATGGATATATATGCTATATATATACACATATATATGAATATAAGCAAAATCTCAACACTGTGTTCTTTTTACTGAAACAAAATAATTTTTTATTTAAGTTTAGAATTCTTCAAGTAAATCGGCCTTTTGCAAATAAATTTAAACATTTCAGTAATCCATATCTTCAAGAGGAGGACAATCTGAGTTAATATTTTCATTATGCACTGATGCATTTGTATTTATGCCACAGTTGCCTGTCAGCCTATTTTAAAAACAATCAGTTCCAGAAAAGCATTCTCCAGATTTGTCATTTTGATGGCAAACTCTGTGTTTAAATGTGCCCATATTCAAATGAGTATAAAAGTTCTTGCTGGCATAAATAAAAAGGGATTGAACCTCTGGAGACATTCTTATTATTTCTGATATTAGATGACACAAGCTTTGAATCCACTAATTTTTGTAGATGGATAAAGAATAAGGAATTGGGTTCTCAATGAATTTTTATATTTTTATGAAAATTGAAAATTATTCATATGTTTACATAAACTGCAGGAATGATGTATTTCTTATGTACATTTTTTATATAAGAATTTCAGAGTGCTTTGTCTCTGTGAAATGATTAGGATACTCAAAACTACGGTGGAAGAAACAATAGAGAATCTATTTTTCATTTGAGGTAATGCCATACTCCTTAGGAAGAAATTACCATAAGTGTATAGATTAGAATTAAAGATTGTGTTACCTAATTTGCATTTAATTCTGTAATATTCCCCACGAGTTTTGATTCAAGTAAATAAATAGATTCAGGTAGAGTGATAAAGGAAAATCTAAGACCCAGATCCAGAGATGTCCCAGCTTAAAAAAAAAAAAGAAAAAGAAATCACACAAATATTAGGTTAAAAAAGAATCCAGTCAAGTCACAAAATTATTAATTATACTCTCATTTTTCAAAATATATACACCATTTACTAACTGACACAGCATCTATATGGTGAAGTTATCAGGGTGCATGAAGAATATTTTCACTTTTGCAGGCAATATTGTATTCAAGATTTTTTGGTCTTACTGTTCCTTATTCAACAGGAGATTGTATATGCTGGAAGACTTGCAGAATTGGTCATTATCATGTATTTCCATGTGATTAAGGTTCTCTGCACTTAGCACATTATATGACATCCTTAGCTCATAGACAGCGCTGTATAAATTAGAAGATTCACCAAGTGTGAGCAATAGGTCTTAAAAAATTAAATGACCTTGTCTTCACACCAAACTTGCTAGCAGTATACATTTAAAGTTCAGAAGAATGAATATGTATAAGGGTAACATCTTCAATGAAGAAATGAAAAAAAGCTTCCCTTCTCATTGTGGAATGTGAAATCAGCAGAATAATAACTTCCTCAACATATTGCCCACATAACAATAACCCATATTAAATTTTCCTTAGATAGTTAGTTTGAAAATTGATGATATTAGTATTGAAACATCAGGAAAATTGCCACCAATTGTACTAAAATAGTATAACTTTCAGCTAGATGTCCTTGATATGCTTCAGCAAACATATTTCATTTTAATATCACCTTTTAAATCAACCTCCAAGTACATCTCAAGATAACAAAGAAGGTTATAAATTAATTTACATAATAAAACAATAATCCTGGTGCACATTCAGAATTGCAGTGCATATTTTAATACCATTATATCTGTTGATTTAAAATTTATCATTTCTCTACGTTTCTAAACAGATTAGTTACCTAAATTGATATGAAAATTTGAGAGGAAAGTACTTTTTTGCCAGGATTCTGATGGCTTAACACATTTTATAGATGACTTCAAGTAGGATATGGTATTATGACTCATATATACAATGATGTGACTCAGAGAAATATTTTCTCATTAATTATATATGCATGAGAAACCATTTGATGAACAATGCCTTTCAATAACTAAAAGCTATGGAATAGAATTAAAATTCCATTTCTCTTTATTTTTCTTCCATACTTCTTAATCTTGCTAAAAATTCACAAAACTCCCTGTTTTAAAAACAAAATCCAGAAAACTCACATACATTGTGGTACCTCTTATGTCTAATATTTTCTATGATAAAACTCACACATTGTATAATAAATTACTTCAAAAATAAATTTGGATCCAACCTTGCCTTTGATGATCCTAACCAAAAGTCAAAAATAAATAAAGTGAGTTATTCAAGATAATTATTTTCTTAATTGATTGGAAATAATTCTAGATAAGTTTCCAAATGTTTTTAATGAATTTATTCCCTGTGTATCTCAAAATATGAAGCAAGAGATTAATGTATCATACTTTTAAGAAGATTACTCATGCTTCATCCAAAGAAATAAGCTATTGAAACTATTTATTTGGTCAGCTAATAAATCACTTCAATATTTTCTAAATATTCCTGGGGTTATCACAAGCCCTGAAACTCTGGGAAAACCAGTACTTTTCTCCCATGTTCTTTCCCTAGCCATAGCTTCTTCATTCTGTTTTATCTATTTTTTTCCAAGAGTTAATTGGTAATTTTATTTTATATTTGTGGTTTTTACACAATCAGCACACTTGCTAATATCAGTCTCATTGACAGTGAGCAAAACAGTTTTCTTTACTATTTAAATATTTTAAATAATTTCTGCTAGCATTTCTTACAGTAAAACAAGTGAAGATTATTAAACTGAAATAAGCAGGTATTAAAAAATTAAAATGTGCCTGAAATTATGATTTTAAATAGTGCATAGACAAAATATAGCACACTATTTCCAGGTCACAAGGCAAAATTTGGAGAAAACCAGATATACATCTACTTCTCAAATAGAAATGCACCATTGGTGTTGAGAATAACTCTAAATTTAAGTAGATTAGGAAAATTTGACTAATTTGAAAGATGAGAGGGCTATTATCGGTTGAGAAGGATGATGTGGAAGCAGAGGAAGAGGTGATATGGTTGTTAACTGTCATGGGAGAGAGACAAGTAGAAAATTATCACTCCTGGAACATTAAGCTATTAGGTGAGGGTAGGGAAATACTACTGAGTATCTCTGCTTCGATGCCATGAAACCATCATATCTATGGAGTTTCTCAGGCTCATCTTTTAAAGTGGCCTAATTGTTTAGAGAAGGAAAAGCTGTTTGTCAAAAAATAATCTAGCATTAACTGCGTGTTTACATTACTTTCTTTATCTTAGGCATGAAACATTTCTAACATGTAGATGTTCAGTATCACCTATGCAATTGCCAGGTAAGATCAGTTTTATCCTGGTAAATGTCTGTATGACAACCAGCAATTCAAATTTTGCTTGATGTGGGGTAGAAGGGATTATTGATTACTGAGATATTTTTAGGGTACATAACCCCTTTCACAAGAACTTGCCAACACAAAACACCTGCATACATCTGAATCAGTTGATAAAACTAAGGGTATCCCTTATTCCTGCAATGTTTTCTTGCTTACAATGTTGTGCTAATGCAGTTATAAGAGCAATGGAGCTACCTACCTTTAATAAACATCATTCTAAATAGACTAAAAATCTTTCACTCCATCCTTCTCTTTTTTAAAATATAAACTATTTTGACAGCTTTCTTAGAAGGGAGTCCAAACCACTGAAGCACTAATGTAACAGAACTCTACATTATCTTCCTGCACAGATAGAAATATAATCATGATACCCTCTTATACCCCTGTCCATATTGATCTTTAAATACATAAAAACAATTTGCCACTTTAAGACAACATTTTTCTATTCCCATAAGGGAAACTGCTGATTTCAGCAGTTCAGGGTGTAACAAACTGCTCCTAGATGGGACAGAGACTCTTGTTGTCTCACTTTAGAAACCAATGTTTGAATGGGAAGAGGACAGACACAATATCTGTGGTTTGAAAGAGCTTGTTTGACTTTATATCCAAGGAGAAGAGAAAGTTTCACAGAATTGGTCTAAGTGAGCAGCACTTTCACAGCCTGTCCCTCAATAATTAACAAAGTTGTCAGAAATCAGGTATAACAGAAACACACACGAGGATACACGCTCCAGTTGAGAATCAACCTCATAGCCCTGATGAGGCTGTAAGCTCCTTCTGGGTGCTGAATGCATGACTGGAGATTAAAAGAGAGCATGTGGAAATGATCATACATGAGCTTCCTAATTTGATATGCTGAAATGGGATTTGGAAACTAATGAAATTTTGAAACCATTCTACCATGTCCTACATCCTAAAATCATAGCATTTTTTTTGTTGTTGTTGTGAAGAGACATTAAGGATCACTTAGTCTCACCCCTCTCACATTCAAGAATTTCTTCCTAGTAGCTAATCTAGATCGACCCTCTTTCAGTTTGAAGCCATTCCTCCTTTTCCTGTCACTACATACCCTTGTAAAGAGTCCCTCTCCAGCTTTACTGTAGGCCCCCTTCAGGTATTGAAATGCTGCTGTAAGGTCTCCTTGTAGCCTTTTCTTCTCCAGGCTGAACAACCTCCAGCTCAACCTGTCTTCATCAGAGAGGTGCTCCAGCCCTCTGATCACTGTCGTGGCCCTCCACTGGACTGGTTTCAACAGGTCCACATCCTTCAATTGGAGGACAATAGAGCTAGACAGATTACTCCAGATGGGGTCTCAGCAGAGCTGAGTAGAGGGATGGAATCACCTCCTTTCCTCTGCTATCCCCACTGCTTTTCACCAGCCCAGGACACATTGGCTTTCTGGGCTGCAAACTCATGCCAATTTTCTCATCCAACAAGCCCTGCTCTTCAGGGCTGCTCTGAATCCATTCTTTATCCAGTGCTGAATCCATTCTTTATATCAGTTCTTGTGAATGCCCTGACACAGACGTGGGACCTTAGGCTAGGCCTTGCTGAACTCTGTGAGCACTCAAATAGTTGTGGTCAACAGTTTGTTATTCAGGTGGAGACCAGTGAAGAGCATTGCTCCTCAAGGATTGGTATTGGAATTGTCATCTTTGTTGATGCCATGAACGAGAAAACTGAGTTCACTCCCCAGGAATTCTGCAGGTGACATGAAGCTGAACCGTGCAGCTGACACCCCAAAGGAATGCAATGTCATCCAAGAGGACCTTAACAGTCTTGAGATACAGGTTTATGCAAATCTCATTAAGTTCTACAAGGGCAAGTGTCTTTCATCCTTGTTTTTTCCCAGCAATACGTGTTTGAAGTAAAAAATCATACGGTGATATAAAATAGGTTGGAGACTAAGGAAACAAGCAGCAAATTAGGGCACACATATAGATGAAGCCCAAAATTAGAGAAATTCCAAATCTTGCTTCACAAGAGAGGAAAGACAGGCAACTACTCACAATTTTTCATGCTACTGTAGGTTCTAGTTTGCATTTGCAGTGATTTATATCAGAAGATGTATAAACTGTCATAACATCTAGTTGGGAGAAGATGAATTTCAGTAGTTAAAGGGAGACAGAACACCCTAGGTTTAGTAAATAGCAATCAGTGCAATATTATTACTGGAAGAAATTGTTTAACAAGTCCTATTTGCTTTTCACCAAATTGGATATCTCTTCAGAATGCTTTTTAATTCACATTTGAATGACCACAATGCTTTATCTGTGGAAAATGTGCCTTCTAAGGAAATTATTTTTGTGATGTAGATGTATGTTGTTCTGATATTCCAAAGTGAAGCCATTTAAGGAAGCCTTGACTTTCTTGTTTCCAGGTTCCTTCACCACCATCATACAATTCCAGAAATACTCTTTCACACTCAGAGCTTCATATCTGGGGGGAGGGTGGGTGTGGGAGTGAATGGCAAATGGAAAGAAATTCATGGTCATAGGTTAATGTTAATTTCTTGAGCTCTCTATTCCTAAAGCAAATATATATGTGTTGAATATTTAGCAGGATCAATACATATTTTTCCCTGCTTGCTGCAGAGAATAACTACTTGTCTCTCATAATTGTTTTGGTGTAAATAATATTATGATAGCTTAAGTCCAGAACTCACTCAAATGCAACATTTTCAAAATTCTGTAACTGGTCTGAATATGTGGATTGTCTGCTGACAAAACATTCTTTGATGCTTCAACATTACTATTTGTACATTTTATACTTAGTCTCCACATAATTAGTATATTTTAAAAAATCAAAACATAACCAGATAATCAGTGCAGTAATTAATGAACATGATCTTTACTATCTGAAGTCACCTATTTACTACACTGTGGTCCTAGGAGTGAATGGTATTAAACATTGACTATTGTTTTCCCATTAACTTCTTTCACTTTGCAATGTGTTGATATAAATAGAAAAACCGTGCAACCATAGATCTAGTCAGTGCATCTTATTATACTTTTATTATATTTTTCTGTTAAATATTGTTATCTAATTTACTTAAATCCTAGGTTGTGTAAATAAACTTACAAGCTTGCAACACCTTATAAAAATATTTTTTTTCTGTAGAAAGAGACAAATTGTTTTTACTCTGTAGTCCAAGGCCCCTAACTGGATTATATTATACATAAAATTATTTGTGATCAATAGACCTTGGCTGGATGGCAGGAGCACCAAGCTGCTCTCTAGCTTAATTCATCAACAGAACAATGGGAGAAAATAAGATGAAACTCTTATGGATCAATATAAGGTCAGGGACATTACTCACTAATTAACAGCATGAGCAAAACAGACTTGATTTGAGGAAGAATAACCTAATTTGTTGTCAGTTGCTTGTAACAGAGTAGGATACTTTTAAATACTTAGAATCAAGAAAAAAAAGTAAGCCAAATTTCTCCCATCCTTCATTTCCTCTGAGGTTTGATTTTCTTCCTAATTGTTTTACCTTCTTGACTCCTGCTATCCCTTGCACCCCATGTGGAGCAGGAAAGGTACTTGTGGTTAGCTCATAATTCTCCATCTATTCCACTCCTCCCTCCTCATGCTCTTCCTCTTCTCCAGCACGGGATCCCTCCATGGGAGACAGCCCTTCATGGGGCCCTTCAGTGTGGGTGCCCTTCTAGGAAGTACAGTCCTTCAGGAGGATACTACTCCCACATGGGACTACACCTACTGCCAGAAAAGTTCTTCCTCTGTGGGTTCCTCTCCACAAATCACAGTTCCTGCCAGGCACCTGCCTCAGCTTGCAGTCCTCCATGGGGGACCAGTACACTCCATGTAGTGTGGATATTTCCTTTGCCACGGTCCTCCCTGGCTGCATGGGCACAGCCAGCATCACCATTGCCTGCACCACGGACTGCAGGGGAAGCTCTGCTCTGTGTCTGGAGCACCTCCCAGAGGTACCTTCCTCTTGTGCTCCTTCTTCTCCGGCCTTGATGTCTCCAGGGCTGTTTCTCTCACATTTTCTCACTCCTCTCTCTCAGCTGTTGTACAGCATCTTTTTCTGTTATGCTTTCTTTAATATGTTATCACAAAGGCACTACTAGCCTTGTTAATGGGCTCCTCTTTTGCCAGTGGGGGGTACTTCTTGGACCTGGCTGAAACTGGACTTTTATGACCTGGGGAAAACTTATGTGGTCCTCCTAGAGAAGCCACCCTGCAGCACCCTCAGCTACCAAAACTTTGCCAAATAAACCAAATAAAACATTACAGTCAAGAATTTTAATTTCCAGCACTCCTTCCAAAAGAATAAAAGCTTATTAAAATTGGAACAGAAAATAGATTTTGAACAGAAAATTTTAAGGCATGAAAACTCCAACTCAAAACAGGAATCCCAGCATCATTCTGAATTCAGTACTTTCCTTCCTTTGCTACTGGAGTACAGTTTTAAAGGTCTTGTTTCCTTTAGATTGGCCAAAACCTTGTGCACCTCAAGGTGTGGAGACAATCTTGCTAACCATCTGTATGTAAAAGTATAAATGCTTTCATGTATTTCAAATCAAACTCTTCTATAATATACTTACCTGCCTTCACTCCTAACTATGAAAACTCTTTTATGCCTAGCTTCTCACATGAGATTGAGACATTATCAGAGAGATTGACTCACAGCTGCTTTCACACAAAGGTGCTATGATATAGTGAAAAAAATATAAGACATGATAATTAAAAAAATATGTTAATTCATCATGCTTAGAAATAAAACATGCTGCTTAGTGTAATAATAATTCCTGTTTGCCTTTTCAATTTCCTGAAGACTCCAGTAAAATATTTCCAACTGAATTACTGATCTGTCTTAGTTACTCTGTTTCTGGATTTAAAGTGTGTCTTCTTGTTTTATATATCTAAGGAAGGACTATTTCTAATTTGCAGTTTTATCTTAATAATTTGAAAAAAGACCAATATCGTCTTTTTAGCACTTACAATTGTGGCACGAAAAATTTCGTTTCAAATTCATAGAAAATATATTTCCTCACTGTTTGGACAATAAAGGGCTCAGAAATTTTCACAACTTAATATAGGAGTGTTAAGAAGAAAGGTTAATTTAATGCACAAGGCCACAGTGTGGAGAGGTAACAAGGACAGGGGAAGCCATCACTCCTAAACACTGAGGTAGCAGGAACATTTATTTAGCCTTGGTATGTGAGAGAGGATTAGCTCTTAAATCAGCTGATAAAAGACTCTCTCCTTTCTCTTCCAATGACCTTTTCTTCTCAGCCTGTTTCTCTTTATGTTATTGTCAAGACACTACAGGCTTCTGCCTTTTGCTCATCTGTGCTTTGGACAAAGTCAGCAACAAAATAACCCACTACAGTTCTCCAGGATTCCAGCTCTTCTGGTTCCTTCCTTCGTTCACTGAACATGTATTCCTATTTAGGAAAGATAAGGCATGAGTCCATTTCAGATCAGCAAAATGTCAATTAAGACCACAGCACTTATGAAAACTTTTAAATATTGAAGAGAAGGTAAAAATGTATTTAGGTAAGTAAGATGTAATTGGCACTTTACCGAGTATTGTTTGATAATTATAACAAAAATTTAAAATTTAGCAAGATCCTAACCTTTGCTCAATTAAATGTTATTTGTGAGGTGTAGACCTGAGAATATGGCTTAATAAAATCTAAATACATATCACCTTTTAACAATAATTATATGTAATACAAATAAGAGTTCAGGAATACTGATGAATCATCCTCAGAATATTTGATATTTGTTGATAGAAAAAAATGCAAAATTATAGTCAAACAATTGAAGATGACATCACATTCCAGGCTGGTAATGCTTACAATTAATATGGTGCCCCATATTAAATATATCACTTTCTTATTTATCAGGCTACTAGAGAAGAGAGTGAGAGAGAGAAACAGCTAGATTTAATATATCTGCAAAATACAGATAAATCTGCTTGTGCATGTATTATTGATGTCCCAGTATCAGAATCAGGAAGATAACAAAACACAAGTTTTAGCGTTGTTATGTAGAATACAGCTGCCCATATTTCTGCAGCTAAGACATTTCATTATCACCCATTTATGCTGATTATACTTTATTTAATATGAATGCAAAGAGTATAATGCTGAATTGGTTTGAAACATTCATATAATTTTGATCCCACAAAACAATCTGTTGCAACACAGATTTAAGAATCTTTTCACTTTCAGAGTTAGTTGAACAGCTGAATTAGAAACTGGAGAAATACAGAGCTTCAACTTTAATTTACTGTTTTGGGTGACAACAAATCTGATGCTGGCTGCTATGTCATTTTCTTATGTCATAATGAAATCATGGTTAGAAATTATTTTCTGAGGGCGAGACTTCAGTTGAATCAATGTTTCTAAATTAAACAATGAAAAAAATTGATACTGGAAACCAACTACAGTTATTAAGCAAAGCTATAATAGTACATGATATACTGTGCCACAGATCTGTTCTTTTTGTCACAAAGGTATCATAACACAGAAGCTAGCAAAAGCAGTATTTTCTTGGATATGCTCAAATTGTTGAAGAAAATTTACTCATTCTATCTTCCCCCACAGTTCTTAATTTCTTTGCATTGTTATGTCTACATCTGCCCTTTCTCCAGCTATGCAGCTCCATGTATAGGTCATAAAGTTAGTGCAGCCCAAAGAGAATGGGTTCAACAGACTGTCTCCCAGTGGGAACAATTATTTTTAAAAAAAGCAGTGGGAAACAGGAAGGATAGAAATTCCCTGAATGTATACAAGAACTTTGTTGCCATAGTTAATAGGGCATTTCAATGACTGACAAGTGGGACACATTTTCTGTTGAACAGAGCCCTAAATTAAATACAGTTCATGTCTCCCAAAAAAAAAAAAATTAACTCTTGGAATGCTTTTCTTTTTCATGTAATGAGAGAAAAGCCTGATTCTCCGTTCAAATTTTCAACAGGAAGAAATCCATACCATTGCATAAATCAGCCTTAACTTCAGGAACTGACCTTGGTTTCCTCAGAATAAATGGAATATCTCAGTTTTCCTCCCTCTCTATTGAATATCTCACACACATAGCTTTTTGGCTTGTGGACTGAGCAGGTCTAGACATGTGCTAACCATCCCTTGTCGTATCTTTTAACTTTAGTTCCCTGGAATCAGATTTCAATACAGATTTCATACAACTGAAAAACATTTCCATTCCATTATCAGCTTTTGGGGGAAAAAAAATAAAAAAAATCAAAAAACAAACAGGAACAACAAGAAGAGTTTCAAGGCTTCCAAAGTGATTATATCTTATTTCAAATATACTGCCTTCAAAGAGTCTAGGTGCAAGTGTATTCTCTCTTGGTTTTCACTTAATTCATTTATAACTCCCATAGTAAGAATGAGGAAAATTAAAGTCAGACAGTGAGAGGAACCTCTTTATGCATCATTTGACCCCCATCTACTCTTAAAATATCTGTTAAAGCATACAGTTTTCAGTGTTTCCACATTTACTTACTATGTTATTAAGACTCTTATCTTCATGTATTCTTTCTGTTGGATGATTAAAGTACCCTTCCTCCTGTTTAGAGACTATTGCAGACTATTGCATTTGCTCAAAAAAGATATTTTCACTAGTCATTCACCTTTTCAGCTGATACTCAGGTAATCAATACAGAACTTTCATAATGACACATATGGTCTCAAAGAGTATCTTTCCTTGTTTTGCTATGGAAAGAATAAAAAACCAACTAAACAAAATCCACAAAAAAACCCAAACCAAACAAGAAAAATATAAAAGGTAAACCCAGATGAATTATTTCAAATAGCAAAATTATCTACAGTTTTAATGTTATTTTTCTCATTGTTATCAAAGATGTTACTTTTTCATTACTACTTAGTATGAGTATAAAGGGGGAGGCCATATTTGCTTCAAAGCAGTAAAAAGAAACAGACTTTAAATGAA
Organism: Luscinia megarhynchos; assembly: GCA_034336665.1. Classification (NCBI taxonomy): domain Eukaryota; kingdom Metazoa; phylum Chordata; class Aves; order Passeriformes; family Muscicapidae; genus Luscinia; species Luscinia megarhynchos. The sequence goes on along the minus strand of JAPFBE010000002.1, from coordinate 47,566,428 downwards.
ATTTCTTCTCTTTATGTGTGCAAGGGGGATGGGGTACTATGCTGGGTTCTCAAAATAGGTCTGATAGTTACTGCTTGTCTCCTAACCTATAACACCTCAATACTCAAGGCAATTTTCATTAGAGTGAGTAAGTTTGCAAGCCTTATCCTTTTGTATCAGCTGTAATTTTGGGAAACTGGATGCAAATAGTGACACTCATGTGACTTTTGGTCTAGGAATGTGTACCATGCAATAATTCTGTCTTGTTACTTGTGTGTGTACTCTGCTGTGTGTACTTACAAAGAAACCTTTTACATAAAGAGTTTCTTGTTCAGAGAGGAATACACAATCAACTTCCAGGCAACCTGAAAAACCACAATGGCATACCTAATTAAGAAGAAAATAAAAGAATTTACTCAAGAAAAGTCCAAGACTAGTTATTTTTATATCCTAGTTAAAATAAATATGCCATCTTGTTTCCAAGTGTGGACACTACTGCATATTAGTAACTGGGGATTAATCAATCATCCTTACCCCAATGACTTCTATTAGCTGTGAGAAGACTTCAGACCATTTAGATAAATAGAAAATCTGTGAAATATGTGAAAGTCTGAATTTGTTCTCAATGTTAGGCGAATCAGTTGCCAAAATTGTAAAGATCAGAAATATAGACCTCTAACTGGTATGTTGGAAATGAAATTAAGAAGATAATCAAAGGATATATAGTAAACCTCCAAACATTTACTGCCTAGCAGGTCTTATCAACAGTTTACAATGTTGGAATGCTATATACTATGGAAAATTATTTGACTATGCATTAAAAGTTGACTGAGGACGTTTACAGTACCTGAAGTAGGTTGTGAATTACTGTGTCTTTGAGATTTATGTAGAAGATTAATGTCCAGATATCAAAAACATTGTGAAGACAGAACTCTTGGGGGTTATTTTGTCTTGAACTTTAGCAAAGGACATGAAGAAGATCACAAAAGTAACTTTGGTGTGCCCGCATAGACACATTAGTTTTGAAACCATTCTTCCTTTTTTCTCTGAATTTTTAGTTTTGAAAAACAATTTTATAGAAGAATGAAGGAATTTTTTTAGTTGGTTTATAGAATTCTATAACCCTGACCTGATTGTTTCAAACCTGGAGATGCAACTTCAGAGTCACTACAACAACACAAACTCCGAAATTATTTTCATCTTGTTCACAGGAAGCTTATTATTTAAGAGTAGCATATTTAGCTGATTTGGGGATAGAAACAACACAAAGTAGGACTTAAAAGCTACATTACAGATATAATTCAATGGCATTTTTATATGTATGATGCATTGCTTTTACATTGTCATTACTTCTAGTCAGTATATATATCTTTCTGAAAAGTTCAAACATTATATTAAAATTTACTCTTTTTATGATGAAAAATTGCATGGCCTATCATATTTCCCCTTACTTCTGGAGTCTGTGGGAGTAAGAGAAGAGTATATGTGTGAGCATTCACCAGCAGAATAATTAAGGAACTGATGTGATCCATCAAGATGTCTTATTCAAGTTTCGGACTCTTTGGGTATGTAGGCAATGACCACTGATAGACCTATTTGGCACACTCTACTAATTGGCAGTTCCACAAGCTGAATGAAAAAGGAGAAGTAATTATATAGTTCCTGACCCACCAGATCTCTTTGGTGAACACATCTGGTCCATGCTCTTAAAACCCAGGAAGGAAATAGAAGACAGCTGTGTGAATATTCTTTGTTTGGGTGGACATTATCACCAATTTTTACATCGTAACAACCTGATGGGCAGGAAAGTTTTGTCCAGACCTTTAATGGAAATAAATATTTTAGCTGTTGCACAAAAGCCTTTTCTTGGTCTCTCTGACTTATAAAAAAATCAAGAGAGGGAGAAGAATTATCAAAAAGAAAAACAATACAAAATGTGGAGTTGGTTTCCTGAAGTGTCATAATTTCTGTATTCTGGTCATTTCCACAAGAAATAAAAAACCTCATTAGGTTCCCATGTGCTCACTTTTTGAGCTTGGCCAGGTCCCTCTGGATGCCCCCCCTCCCCTCAGGTGTCTCAGGTCCACCACTTGTCATGGTGTCATGTGCAAACTTGCTGAGGGTGCACTTCATCCCCTTATCTATGTCTTTGATGAAAACACTAAAGAGCACTGGTCCAATACAGACCCCTGAGGGACACCACTTGACATTGAACCATTCACCACTACCCTCTGGGCATGACTGTCCAACCAATTCACTGAATTCACTGAACCATCCACCCATCTAATCCCTCTCTCTCTAATTTAGAGAGAAGGATGTTGGGGAACTGTGTCAAAGGCCTTAGAGACGTCCATACAGGTGACATCCATAGCCCTTCCATGGTCCCCAGTGCAGTCACTCCATCACAGAAGGCCAGCAGCCTGGTCAGACAGGACCACGTTTTGGTTTGTCTGGAATGTTGCTGCAAGGTCAATTGTCACAGAAATCTTAAGAGTCTAACTGTTCCAGCAAATTTGCCAGCAACTGCATTTCATCTGTTTGGAGATCAGCTCAGTAATGAATACTTCTAAAGAGGAATTGGAATTTGTGGCCAGTAGAACTTTTACAAGTGTAGTAAAATCACCCTCCTCTTTCATATTATCACTTACTTTCCAGTCTCTTTTCCATGTTGTTTAGGGATCAAGTCTGAAGGTATTTCCAAGATAGGATTTGAAAGACAGATAGGAAAAGTAGAGTTCCAATCAAATGGATATCCTGCTGAGAAGACAATAGAGATTTGATTCAGCAAATATCATGCTTTCATTTCAACCTCATTTCTTGCAGCTCTCTTGTTTTAATTTCAGAAAAAGCTAGAAACTGTTGACATGATGCAATGAACACATTACATTTAATCACATCACTAATGCTGTCTGGTGCAAGTTAATGAGCATTCATTTGAGATTTTGGGCTCCTTTTTATTTTAGTCATTAAGGCCAATAAACACTGCTATCACCAAATTGTCTCACTCTAAATAGAAGTTTGTGTATGTGAGCAGCTCTAGCATTTCATATGCAAGTTGTGATCTCAGTAGTGCCTCAGACTTATACAAATATTGCATCTATCTGAAACCAAGGAGCTTGTTTTACAGGTCAACTGCACAATATCCTGAACTTCACCATCCCAGGTTTTAGCTTCATTTGGATTTGATTCTATGATCTTTCTGTGTTTATTCGGTCACAAGCAGCAATGTTGTCCTGATTTTGGCTGGGGTAGTTGGTACAGCTGTGTGTTGAATTCAGTATGACAATAATGTAGATAACACACTAATGTTTTGCTTGCTCCTAGGTAGTGTTTACCTGAAGCCAAAGACATTTTTGTGTCTCATTCTCTGCCAGTGAGAAGGCAAACAAAAAAGGTGGGAGAGAGCACAGCTTGGACAGGTGACACAAGCTGGCCAAAGGGATATTCTACACCACAAAATGTTATGCCCAGTATACAAACTGTGGGAATTACTTAGAAAAGGGAATGACCAGGCTTCAGGCACAGGGTCTGATATTGGTCAGCAGGTGGTGAGCAATTGTATAGTGCATAACTTATTTTTTATTTTTCATTTTTTTTCCCATAAAAAATAAAAAATTATTATTTAATATTTAGTTTTGTTTCCATTTTCAAACTGTTCTTAGTTCAACTTTTTGATCCGCCTCCTCATTCCACTGGGGCTGGGGGTGAGTAAGCAGTTGGTGTTTCATTGCCAGCTGGGCTTAAATCACAACAAATATGAAAGTCAAGTAACTGAAAATTCAATACCTAATTTCTATGTATTTGCTTTTATTGATCATTCTATAAAACTACTCTGTACATATAAAATTTATTTAAAGGAAAATTTCTGGTTTTCTATACAGTGAGCTGCAACAGAGTTTTACTTGGTCCCTAAGCTCTCATGTATGACAATGTGATATTCTAATTTAAGATGTATTTTAAAGGAATTTCAAGTGGCATTGACATGTGAGGTCTTCTTTATTCCTTTTAAAAGATCAGCAGCAGAAACAGTATGCTTCTAGTATATACAAGAGCATCAAGCTTAAGCAAAATTTTTATGTTAGGGAAGGTTTACAGTTTGTACCATACCTTTTTTTTTCCGATAACATTGGTTAAATTAATTTAAGCAAGTTCTGTAAAACTACACACAATAGTTATATATCTTGTGTGGTATAATAATAATAATTATTTATAACATTCCCACAATAAAAATAAACTAAAAATATTTTATTCTCTTGAAAAATATAATTTCAATTATTAATAACAAATTATAAATAATATTTCATATATTGCATTATAATTTTCCATATCAGGACACAGAAAAAATATGAAAGGAAATTTTAAATTAAAAAATCAGTCTTTCTGGGACAAAAGCAAAATTCCCTAAATATTAGGGAAACTCAAGTAACACACCTGTCTTTGGGTTTCCAAAAGGCCTTTAGTATATGGAATATTTTTGCTTGTTTGTTTCTCTGCTTACTGAGCTTGGATTATAATTGCCTAGATATAAACATGCCACTATATTTTGAATAAATGGAAATGTTATTCTCCAAGGTATCTTCCCAACATGCAGTTAGAAGTAATCTATAAAGGTGGACTTCAGTGCTAATTAAAATCATTTCAATAGTAGAGTGAATATTAGGTCCATGTATTTCTTTCACATATTTGTTATTGGTTAAGTGATTTAGTGGAGAGCTCTCAGTACATAATCAGTAAATCATTGCTGATGCCCAAAAGGAGTCCCATCCTTTCCTGTTGCCCTCCTCAATCCTCTTATGTTCTCTTCAGTTATGATTAACAAATTATCAAGGGATATCTCAGCCTGCAAATTCATTATCTCTTCTATAATTATAGACACACACACACACACACACACACACACACACATGTAAATACCAGGAATTTATTCCCACTTATGTAATTTTTCTGCATAAATTACTGAAAAGGGTGACCTAGCAAACTTAGCACAGACCTGACAGACTCAACTCTTGTGAGAAGTAAAAAACAGGATACCTGTCTAGCAAGATTCAGAGGACTGGAATTTTTTTTAAGTGTCAGAGACTGATTAAGTAGGAAGGCAAACAGCTAAGACACCCTCCACCTCTTCCAAAGGCAAGACAAACAAAACAAAGAAAAAAGCCAGCTACAACTCAGCAACAAATTCCAAAGAAGCGAAATCTGAATTTTTCCAAACTACAAGTTCTAATACAGACCATTGCACAACTATTCCTAAAATTAATTTCTGGAAAAATTAAAAAAATTATATGGGTGTTAATGGCCATCAAAAATAGGTTCAGGAAGAATTCCAGCAGTCACTAACTTGGGGTTAAAAGTTCCATATCAAGCCAATTTGATGAAAATATATTTACAAAAGGAAACAAGAATTTTAGAAAAAAGTCATGCAGATGTATTATCTAATCAGGAACTGTCTTAATAGGTGTTTTAAAGGATTATTATCCAACATAAGATAATAAAAGGATTTATTATCCAAGGATTCTCACCAACAAAGCAGCAGTATTTACATGAGCAGTCACTTATGGAGGCAAAGATAGATTCAAGACTATTTTTTTTTTAAATAACTTATAATAAGCTTTCCAATTAAGGACATGTAAAGCCTATGAAAGTTATTTTGTGGATTAAATCAAGTAGTAAGAAAATAAGAATCTATATTTATGTGTAGTGTGCAAATTTTCAACATATATTACCAACAGAGTTCCAAAGAGTTCTATGCTGAGACCTGAGATATTCAATACAAATCTATGGAAAAAAAAAAGACAAATAAATAAAAAGGTTTTCTCTGATACAAATGCTGAATGTAGGATGAGGAAAACAAATGGTTAGTGCAAAGAGTGCACAGATGTATGGAATGAGAGGACTAAACTAGAAGAATTAAAATCCATGTGAAATCTCATTGCAATTACAGAGACACGGTGTGATAGCTCTCACAACTGGAATTTGCCATGGATGGCTCTGCACTTTTTAGGGAGAACAGATAAGGGAGGTGAGGTGATGGATTTGCTCTTTGTGTGAGGGAGCATCTGGAATGTCTCAAGCTCTATCCAGCAGCAGACAAATGAATTGAGAATTTATGGGTAAGAAGCAAGTATATATGGGTGATGCTTGTGGGCATTTGCTTTGGGCCACCTGCCCAGAAGAAGGAATTTGAAGAGGCTTTCTATGGCAAAGACTGTCCAGAAGGTCCTGGAATCTCCCTCTCTGGAGACATTCAAAACTCACCTGGACTCATTCCAGTGTAATCTGTTCTAGGTGGTGTTCCAGAGGCCCCTTACAACTGTAATCATTCTGTCATTTTGTGATCTGTGACACCAAGGTTCCAAATGCAGAATAACCTATCTAAGCTAAAAGCTGAAGTCACAGGATACACTTGCAGGGAAACACATCTGGGACACTGGTGATTGGCTGTCAAGTACATTTTGAATATTCAGTCAGAAAAATATCTGCAATTTAAATACCTTGTTAGAGTTAATAACAGTTGTCAAAAAAACCACATTAACATGCCTAGGGGATTAATTCCCAACTTCCTTAACTGCATCTATATGACTAAGACAAGATCCAACATGTGCTGTGTAGTCCCAGGAGAGTATATTTCCATGCTTTATGCAATGATAATTCAAACTAGCTGAAATCTTCTAAAAACATTGTTCAATTAAAAGACATACTTCAAATATAGAGAAATGGAAATTTTATAAGTCATGTTCATTCACACAAATCATAGCCTTGTTTAATCAAGCTCAGCCAACAAACTTCAATTTGACTGAAGTTTCACCTAAGTTTCCCCTAAGATCTTCACATTGAAGTTGATGAATTGTGGGCTGAATGAGAAAGCAGTTCAGTGGATTAAAAACTGCCTCAATGATTGGGCTCAGAGGGTGGTGATCAGAGATATAAAGTCTAGTTGAAGACCAGTAGATAGCAGTGTCCCTCAGGAATCAGTACTGGGTCCACATCTTCAAGAAAGATTGGAGTGGAGAGTTCATCCTCAGTTTGCAGATGGCACAAAACTGGCAGAAGTGGCTGATATGGCAGAGGACCTTGCTTCTATCCAGAAGGTCCTTGAAGAATGATCTGATAGGAACCTTGTCCAGATTAGCAAGGGGAAGTGCAAACTCCTGCAACTGGAAACCAAACTGAAGCAAGCCAGCAATGTGCCCTTGAGCCAAAAAAAAAGGCTAATGCTTTTGTGTTAGACAAAGCATTTTCAGTAGGTCAAGAGAGGTGATCCTTCACCTCTATTTAGCACTGGTGAGACCACATCTGGATTGTTGTGTCCAGTTCTGGCCTCCCCAGAAGAAGACAGATACGGATGTACCAGAGAGAGTCCAGCAAAGTGCCTCTAGGATGATGGCAGGACAGGAGCATCTCTGTCCTGAGGAAAGGCAGAGAGTGGGAAAGTCTCTGCATGGACAAGAGAAGGCTTGGGGGAGATCTAATTAGTGTTTATAAATCCCTGAAGGAAGGAAATGCAGAAGATAGAGCCAGCTATTTCAGTTGGTGCCCAGTGTGAGGACAGCAGGCAGACACCGAAGCACAGGAGGCTTCCTCTAAACATCCACAAGTTTTTGTCATGAAGGTGACTGAACACTGGCATAGATTGCCCACAACAGTTGTGTATTTTCCATCCTTGAAGATGTTCAAAGTCCACTGAGACATGGTCATGGGCAATCATCTGTGGGTCTCCCTACCAGAGCAGGGAGATTGGATAAGGTGACTTCTAAAGGTCTGTTTGAACCTCAACCATTTTGTGATTCTGTCACTGAAGTTTTATTATCTCCTTCATTTTAAAAAACAGATACAAGGTGTGGTGTGTGTGACTATTAAAGTTATCTCTCTATATGCTTTTAAAATTTTTAATTTTATTTAAAAATTGTTTTTAATATTCAGCAGAGGTTAAGCGGAATCCTGTACCACAAATAAACATTAGCAAGAAACCCAATTTTTTGTAGTTTACAGAACTACAATTATATACAGTTTCATCAAGAAAAACTATTACAAATTTTCTATTCATGTTTTGGATTGGATTTTTTTTTAATGGAAATTATAATTTAAAACATGTAAAAAGGAAAAGGACCAAAATTTCAAGTATAGATAGTAAGAGGGTTATTTTAAGTGGCTGGATAGCACTGCTTGCTAATAACAACGTTTGAAAGAAGTACCTAAAACCCATAGAGATTGGTCTGGAAACAAACTATTGACTTAAAGGTTTAGTTTAAAATAAATAGAACCACAAGGATAGAAACTGAAAAGAATTTAACGCCTTCATAGGTAATTCAAATCTCTCTTTTGGTGAGGTGAAAATTTTACATTTGCCATAGAATCACAGAATGGTTTGGGTTGGGAGTGGCCTTACAGATTACCTAGCTTTAAATTGTGTGCCATGGGTACAGATACTTTCCACTGAACCAGGTTATTTGTGTATCTCTTATTGTGTATCTCTTAATCCTTGTCTTAAACAACTGCAAGATGATTCATATGTATATTTTCTTATGATGAAATGATCTATTAGTTTAAATATCTCTTCTTCCTTTCTGGAATTTAGCTTTCATATGCATTTACACTGAGAAATTATAGCTTTTTTCTACTTTTGTTCTGTTATACAGAGGAAACCAAATTTTTCTTATCTGTTGCTTTTTTATGATGAGTCCTTTCTTACTCTAAGCATCTGAATAGCATTTTCTGACATTAATTTACTGTCTTGGAAAGAAACAGGTGAGAGAACACATAATCCTGCAATTTAAATTTTTTCTGTGAGTATTATAGATCATGAGTGTTTCCCTGTCTCAGAGGAAACAGCTTTTATTGCTTATCTAAGAACAATCAATTTTACTGTCAAAGAAGTATAGCATATTAGTCAAGTAAAATTATTTTGCAATAAGCCATATTAGATTTTATTTCAACTTCCATTAATTTCGTCATTGCAATTATTCCCCCGCTCAATTTTTCCTCCCTAATAGGTCTGTATCTGTCTTATTCTTGGAGTATTTTTTATATTTCTGATATTATTAGTCCTGATTCTTCAATTTACGAAAAGTTTGACCTAGTTTTGCATGTCAGTTCATGAAGAATTATAAAATAAATATTTTAAACCCTATATTTTTCATGGATTCAAAGAAATGCCTTTTAGCTACACCAGTTAGATTTTTCAGAATCTTTCTTCTATCAGCCAAATTGAATAACCCTCTTAGTTTCTCTATTTTTGCGGGTTATTTTTGTTGAATTTACCTCAGCTTTACTGTCTAGTCTACTCTTACAGCACAGCAGTTGCATCCTAAACTTGGACTTTATACAGATTAAGAACCTCCTCTTGTCTTTCTCAGACCCTACTAGATATAAAGTTGGCATGTCTTTGAGTAGATCTCGTCTAATTCCAAATCCAAATGTTAATCGCAAATTGACTTTTAAAATTTGAAATATGTTTAAGAATAGAATTTGAACCATTATTTTTCTTGTTCAGATTACTAAAGGAAAGTCTAGAAAGAAGTCTGAAGTGCCTCATTTTATTATTTGGAATGCTCATAGTAATCCACGTAACAACATTCTGTTTGCAAGATGCATCTAGGATCTAGGACTACATACAGCAAATTCCACAGGACTAGAGTTATATAAGTTTTCCATTCAGCTCAGTAAATTAAAATGTATTTCTGCAGCCTGAAACTAGTGCCAACGATTTGTTTTAGAATTTAAATAAAGCTCAGTTTTGACTGGCATTAATTAAAAAGGAAGATATTTTTGTTTAACCGAGATACTTTAAAGGAAAGCATGTAAATCAAGCCAGAGCAAATAGATTTATATGTGAGCACAAACACTCAATTATGGAATTGCTCCAGCCTTCATTTCATTTGGTCAAGGTTCTCTTTCCCCTTGAGCAGCAAAGTAGTCTGCTGGCAGCTAATGAGGTGAAAACAAACAGAGATAATTAGAAATTGTGCAATTAACATATTTACCACTATAAATACTGATTTTGTGAAAATTATGATTTTGAAAAATTTCCAAATTTAAAAGTGGAAAAGAAAAATCTTTTTAAGGAAAATATATCTGACTCTGTAGAGTATAATTTAATCTTTATTTTTCATCTGTTACTTCTGAAATGTTGCATTTTATGTAATTTGTTAATATCTTACCAAGAAAGAGATTAGTGCACCCTGTTTTACCCAGTGTCATTACATATTAATTTTAAATAATTCAGTAATTAGCATTATGCTTTTCAGTATATTTTAGCCTTCTCTTCATCGGAGAAAAATACAATCAAAACAGGCAAACTATGCTATAAATATCCCATAAAGTTCCTCCAACTTCCATGGCACAGTAAATTTGCTCCAATAGTGGAAAATAATTGCGATTCAAAGTGTTTTCTCAGTGTTATTTTGAAACACATTCAAAGGTTGAATTTAGCAAGTTAAGGTTTACTTTACATCAGTGGAGACCTACAAAGTTCTGAGACCTGAATCATCTGTTGGAGATGTTCCTCAATTTATTTCAGTTTATGATGTATGGAGAGCCTGGGACATGCAGGGTATTAATTTACCTTCCTTCAGGACACTGAACTGCTCTTGGGCCAAAAGCTAAATAGCATGTGGGATATAATATTAACTCTACGTGAGACACCCAGATTTGAAACTTCTTGACATTTAAAAACTGTTCAACCTAAGTCTTGGCATTTTTTCCTACAAAAATACCCCTGAGAGTGCAGGTGGAAAATTTTGATTAACTCAGTAAGTAATTGCATATTTTACTCTGATCTTCATTAAGGGCCTCTTGATTATTCCCGTCTCATTGTCCATCTGCAGGACCCCAATTGACAGAAACATGAATATTGCATAGGGAAATAGTATATTAAGTGATTCTTTGGGTGGGAATGAGGAAATATCCTGCAGATGTAGCAGACTCAGTTCTGTTTCTGCAAAGGCTGAGACAGACTTGGAGGAAAGGAGAAGCATGGTGTATTAAAAAAACAAAAACCTGAGTCTATTTCTTCCATACCTCTCTGACTTTTAGTAATGGTACTGCAATGACTTCTATAAGTCCCTAATGACAGAGAAAGTAAAAACTGGAATCATTGTAACTTTATAGTGAGGGATCATGAGAGAGAGTATGTTATAAATGTTATAAATCCAGCCAATGTCTTTCAAAAGTCAGAGTGGATTTGGACATAGTAGGTTCATAAATTCTGACAGAATAACAATAAGTGCCAAAATCAGGTTGGACAAAATACACTTTTGGTTTAATTTATTTGTCTTTATCAGTTAGGTTTAGGGGTTTCTAAAAGTAGATTGTGTCTCTCCTAAGGGAGTGGGGTGTTATGCATTACTACAGTTGTGCAAGAGACATCAGGAATAATCCTTAATCACAGAAAACTACTGATGTACACGCCTTTGACTCTGGTGCACCTCTGTGAGATTGGCAGACTTATTTTATCCTATGCCTGCATCCAAACAAATAGTAATTACCTTCTCTTTTCCTTTTCTCCCTCCTTGACCCCTGCCCCAAGATCTATTTACATTGCCACCACTACAGTCAAACAAAACCCATGAAAATCTCTTTGTCAAAGAATACACTGAAGACCAAGTATGAGCAGTCTAAGCCATTTCATTTGAAACAGACAGGTGCTGTTTCAGAAGCTAGCTGAACATCAACACTGATGAAAACCAGAAGAATTGGAGATTTAACAGCAATAATCTGGAAATAGGCTCAACAGAGAAACATCATTTTAGAGTAATACACCAGTGAGGGACATACATTTTAATGAGAAAATCCAGAGGCCTGGAGATTAGCCTGCAAAGAAATTCAGTAGCTTTCAGATAATATTTCAATACATTTCAACTTGATATTCATACTAGACATCTAAATGCATCCATATTAATTTGATTTCTTTAAAAAGATTTTAATAAAGTCAGAAGCATTGTGTTTACTGCATATGTCCCTATGAAGAAAGCCATCCCATATTGCACACTGAGCCCACCAATATTTATTAAAACTTAGATAATAATCTGAGTAAGAAAGAATCTTACTTTCTGATAGTAAAAATGCAAATCTAAATAATAACGGGAAGGTATATTAATTTGACCTCAGAATTTTATCACTGTATTTTTCTACTAAACCAAGTACATCAATCAGTCTCCTTGGAACACATGAACAACACCAAGCACCAAAAAAAGCCCTGAATAGTATTTGATTTATTTTAGGAGGACATTTATTTGGAGAATTTCCTAACATAACACTAGAATTACGAAGAATACAAGTAAATTATAGTGACATTGTAGTGGGTGTTCCCTATATGCTACCTAACCAGAAAGAACAACCAAATGAGGCAGAGACCAGGAGGAGAGGCTGAAAGGAAGACATATCCTTATGGAAAAAGTTCAGTTCAGGAAGGACATAGGCAAATGGGACACATGTATAATCTATGGCTCCTGATGGGATCCACCCAGAAGTCCTATAGGTGCTGGCTGATGCCATTGCAAGGCCACTCTTGATAAACATTTTGATCATGACAGATGGGAGAGAGGTTCTCAGAGTCTGGAGGGTTCTGTAATATATTTCCCACCTTCATATTTTTTGAGCTGTTCAGTGAGGAATATAGAGGCCTTAATTTATTTATTGCAATAGGCATGCTGAAAGAAGACATATTTAGAATCAATATAATGTGTCTTGATTCAAGTACTTCTATTCATTTTTATGCTTAAAAAAATTCTACAAATGCTCTCCCAGTTAAAGGCAGTGGGAAGATCTTAACAGTTTTTCAGTTCTTGGAGGAAAAGATATTGCTAAATAAAAGCAGGCACTGTACCTTAGACTTAATTTCTCGAAAGGAGCAATCATCTGTGGAATAAATATATTCCTTTGATGTTTTTTTAATGGCAATGGGTCATACAGATGAGGATTCAATTTTATATTGCTATTTAACAGTTGCAACCATTCTACTTCCAGAGAATGCACTTTAATCTGGGACTTGCTACTAGTTTACATCTCATCTTTACATAGGCATACCTGAAGCACTGAAGGAACAATTTAAAATTTATGATGTTTGAGATAAAAGGTGCTCAGTCCTTAAAAAAAAGTTCTGGTCTTCCAACTGTAAAATCTACCAGACGAATATGCTTATTACTGAACATATTACTGAACTTAATTTTAGACATATTTCTGCCATGCTTTGTTCATTATTTCACTCCAATCCCAGAGCAAGAAAAAAAATAATTATTTTTATTATTATCACTTTTTACATTTACTTTTGAAAAAGTGTGTTATTCAATCAAGGAAATATTTGAAGTATAAACATTTTTCTGAGTTCTCTGATGTTACTTTCTTGGATCATGTCAAGATTCTGAGGCTTAAATATTCTTTCCTAATTTTCAGTTGAAAATTGATTTAGAAACTTCTGAAAAGCATAATACCATAGAATAATCCTCTACAGATATTTCTAGGCAAATTTAAATTCATATTCACTCTCAAATAAAAGGTGCTTAATAGTTGGACTCAAAAATATATAACCTCTATTATTATTATTATTATTATTATTATTATTACAAAGATTGTTGCACTGATATAAAAAAGTATATAGAAATTTTGTTTCACAGAAATTCACAACAAATAGAAAATCACATTAATAATTATGACTTTAAATAATGATAGTGAAAATCACATTAATAGTAATAAATTTCTCAATATAGACTAAAAAATGAAACAAAAAATAATCTTCACTTGGACTACAATTTCAGTCATTGACCGTCAACAGTCAAATTGTCTTTTCCTCTCCTTGAGACTTTGAGATTACAGATTATTAGTAAAGCAGCATTTATTGTTGAGCTCCCCTAATTGACCTTACAAGCTATTTTTGTTACTAACCTAAAGAAGTATCTTTATTGACAATTTTAACCTATGATAAATCTGACAGAAAACTGTGTTTAGAATTTAGTTCAAGGGTGCTTTGGAATACAATTGAAAAGGATATTTGTCTTATGTTACAGGATCCTTGAGTCTTTCTTTCTTGAGCAGGAACAAAAATGTAGCAATTTTTAGAACCTGGAAGGACTTTTCTTTCAGATAATGAGACTTTCTTAAAAACAGCAGAAGACTGGTGTCAAAAAATCCCCACAAACTAAAAGCCTTCAAGACATATACTGCAGCTTCTCATTAAATATTGTGACAATGATTTTTTGTTTGTCATCTCCAGTGAAATTCTTAATTCTCAAAACCCTATATGTAAATGTTATTAATCCATCACCTAAACTCAAAATGTTTCTTTTTGGAATTCATCTGTTGAATTCACAAAGGTTACAGGCATCACATATTTTCCACATAAAATATCCCAGATATTCTGCTTGAGGATCTGACATTGCCACTTTTTAAAAAAGGCTATGAGATAGCCTTTTCTATGTGTCTACTTGCTTGCACAGCCATGCTCTGCTGCACAATCTCAAATCATGCTTTTGTAAGATGTTGCAGAAATCACCATTTTCTTTTAAAAGAACAGGGTTTTTTCCGTTCATTCACCAGCTCCATTCAGAGATCTCCTTGATGTTCAGTTCTATTCTCTGCCTTAGAGGAGCTGAACACCCTTCTTCCTTGATATCATTCAGCTACACCTAGTGTTCTGAGTTTCTTTATGCCAGGAGGGCAGAGCACACCACCTTTTTGCACCATTTTGCAGTAAAGAATAAAATAATTTTCAGGCTAACAAAGCCTGTAAAACACACTTTAATGTAGACAGCTCATAGTGGGCAAGAAAATTACAACTTGATTGCTACAGCAGTCACCTGCAGATATCCAGATCCTGTTGAAGATATTGAGTGTGCTTTACTGAGAATGGAAAAAGTTGTTTTGTCCTTAAACATTTGCATATACATGTGTGTGTGTGTGTAATATGATCTTGATTTCTTGTTGCTGCAATTAATTTCCCCTAGTGTCCCTGCTGATGCAGTTTGGCAATTTTTTTTTTTTTTTTTTTTTGTTAAAAGTGAATGCACATCTTAACAAAAGTGACTGTTAAAGAGACCTCTATGGTACTGTAAGAGCAAATGATGGGTTATTTACGTAGGTACAGACAAGTTCCAGGCTGAATGGTTACTTTTACTACCCTCACTGCAATGTAGAATTCTGCCCTGATTAGAAAAACTCTTTCCTCTGTGCTTTTAAACCCAATTAGTTTACTGCTAAATATTGGTCAACAAAAAAAGCCATTGAAGACTCTTGTTAATAACAATGAATGAACACTAAAGGCAGATGTAAAGCAAATTAGTTACACTTCAACCTTGGACACATCTTTCTTTCCTGTATCAGATATAGGCATTCTGCATCTCAAACTATTGCAAAGAACTTTATTCACATTTTCAGCTGTTTTTTTTTTTCTCAAATTTCATATCTGCTCAAGAAGCCTACTACAATTTTTTGTTTGGATTTCTTTTGGGGTCATTTGGGGTTTTTTTGGTTTTGGGGGTTTTTTTGTTTGTTTTTTTGGGTTTTTTTGGTTTTTTTGTTTTGGTTGTTTTTTTTGTTTTGTTTTTTTTTTTGTTGTTGTTGTTTTTCAGTCGCTATTTGCTATGGATGTCTATTTTCTGGAGAAAGCACATTTGATCTCCATTACTTTTAAACACTGCTGGATTTCTTTTTTACTGGACAAAATAACATAAAGCAGGTGTTTTCATATAGATGCATATTTATATGTTCCATTTTCTCCTGCTACATTACTCCCATTCCAACAAAAAAAAATCAGAGTAATGTGTGTTTTTTTAAATGATACCTTCACTACAGACAAGTATGCAGCTTTTCATAAACTCCCCCTCCCAAAATAAAACCCACAAATCAGACAGTGGTACTTTGTTGTGGTGGTCATAGTGGTAGGAAAATAAACAAAACTACACTGCAACAAAAATCCAAGCATGGTAAAGAGGACTATGATTCTCAACATTCTCTGCACAGCAATGAATATCTGTAAAAACTCTTTTACACTTGTAATTCAGACTTCTCCTTCACAACCCACTTTAAATGGAAAGAATCTCTTGTATTTCCAAGCCATTATGCCTTCATAACAGACTGTTCAGTAAAACAGGGAGATGGTTTGCAAAAATCTCTCTCTCTCCACTTGTTCTAATGGACTGATACAGCATTAATGCAGATCTGAAGACTGACTTTTCCTTCACATTAGAAAATAAGCACTGGTAGAGGAAAAGATTTTCTTAAGCAGCAAGGACTTATCCCAGTTCACTTCACCAAGCACAGTATCTCATAGGTGCCAAACTCATTGCTGCAAGTAAAACCACTGCAGGGCTGTTCCAATGGCAGACAGGGCTTTATGCACATTTCCACTGTGAAGAATGAAGACTGTGTTGACAGCATGGACAGGAGAAGGAGGTGAGAATTAACAAAGGTTCAAATTCCTTTCATTGTCATTAACTTTATAAGTGAGTATAGTAAATATTTTGTAAGTGTGCTGCATTATAAGCCTTTGAATAAAAAAGGAAAAAGAGCAGATAGAGATTTGGCAGTTTCTTCCTGGTGATCAGACAGTACAATATCCTCTGCTTCAGGAGCACCCTTAAGCAACTGTTTGGCTGAGACTGTCCAACTCTATTAACAGACCATGAGCTCATTACCACGAGATACAGGGCAATAGCCCCAAAGAAATTTTATTAAGACAACAAATTATCTTATCTTTGCCTAAAAATTCTTGCAGGAGTAGAGAAGAGGGAAGGAATTTTTATATTTATGACTATCTACTCAAAAAGATCAAAATAATAAAAGTGTTCATTAACACATCAAAATCCTAATTATCTTCCTTGCAGAATGCCCTTTAACAGACTTAAACTATAAAAATTGGTGTGGCAAACTGAAACATGAAAAACGAAATTGCCATGTAGCTTATTTTAGAATTATTTTCTTACACCCATTTCCTCTCAGTGTCCAGACTGTTGCATAATGGATCTTTCTAGTGTATGTTCTTTATTTCTCCAAGAAATCCTTCTTTTATAATGAGCCTTGCATCACCAAATCATGCAGTTTAAAAATCTCTTCCCTTTCTTCTTTTTTATGTTTGACCATTCAATTGTAAAGGGATAGAAAAGCAGGCTTAGCAATAGTAACACTAAAATCTGCTATGAGTCAGAGGTCTGAAAGGTCTTATAATTCATTTATACAGTCTAATTCAATGACTTCACAAAACCTCGTAGTATATAAAAGGAACTCTGAAAAGTATAAGGATATTGAAATGACATAATCTGTGTGTTCATGGTATTGTTAATCTAACTGGAGAAGAAAAGCTCTGAAATGGAGTCAACAACCCATGGGATTGCACTGTGGCTTCATACGATCTTATATCACCTCACTCTGGTTAGCTTCTTTTTTTGGATTTTTGTGACTAAGTCTGTCCTCTATGTCTTGGATTTATAAGTTATTCAGCAGAGGCTCCTTAATGCAGTGTGGCTTTCTAAAGCTAATACGTTTTGCCCTTTTATGTACGTATATATATATATATATATATGTATATATATATATATATACATCTATTCAATTTTATATGCATATAATATTTTTAAAATTTGATCTGATCCTGCATTTTTTTCACAGCCTAGCTAGAATTATTTGCTATTCATCAGGAGAGATTACTTCACACTCTGAATTGGAATATTCAGCTGCATACGGCCTACATTCTAAAATTCATTTCAGTTGGAACAAACTGCAGAAAACAAGGGTTTTATGTTTTATTTTGTGAGGTTTTTATTTTGTTTTGTTTTCAAATGGAATATGCAATTCAATGCCATGAGGTTGTTAGCAGTACAAAGTGAGGTAAATGAGCTAAGTGAGGTATGCTTTTGCAAATCTGCTGGAAATTATTTCTACACAAACTTAGTACTGGGAATTTTAAGAGGCAATCACAAGTCGTAATAACAGGAATGTGAAGAAGTAGTCATCTGATTTGAGATGCCATGCTGTCTTCTTCCTTTTTCCAAACGTCTTGGACACTGAAAGTTTAAAAAGTTTTTAGTTGTATCTGTCTTTTGGATATGCCTATGAGCAATTTCAAAAGTGGTGCCATTAGTGCATCTGCACTTTTCTCATGGCCATTCTAGGACTCTTCATTGTGGAATCTGGAAGATTTTTCTTCCAAAATGAGAGGGTTTAGAGCTTTTAATATTTGCTCTGACCTTTAGAACTGGAACAGGAGTTACAGTCCTTCCACTAATGAAGGATTTTCAGAAACTCAATTATTTCTCCAAGCATCCTTCAACTATTTTACCTTTAGGGAGACCAAAATTTCTTTGATGGAGAAAGAGAAAATAGATATGATGTATGATATACTTCTAA
Organism: Luscinia megarhynchos; assembly: GCA_034336665.1. Lineage (NCBI taxonomy): Eukaryota > Metazoa > Chordata > Aves > Passeriformes > Muscicapidae > Luscinia > Luscinia megarhynchos. The sequence goes on along the minus strand of JAPFBE010000002.1, from coordinate 47,548,116 downwards.
TATTTCTAGAGGTTTCCACAAAAGCCCCTCTCTGCATTTAATAATTACTGATGGGATAAACAGATTCTTCTACCTAGTCAAACAGATTCTTCTACCTGCCAAAAACTGTGAAGAGAATTGGAATTTAGATGCTACTTCCATTCTCTGACTCAGAAAAGTGTTTATGCTAGTAGCTATAAAATGTCTTTTTTTTTTTTCCTTTAAATAAAGAATATATTTTTTCAAGTGCTGTATACACTAACACTAATTAAAGGAAAGTTTACCAAAGTACAAATAATTCACATAAATAACCCCTAAGGAGGAAGACCTACTGCACTTCAACAAGGAGCTCCAGTAACTTATATATCCCTGGAGGTTTAGTTATGTAAATTATGTATAAGCAATCCTGTATAAATAGACTTCACAGTAAATAATTTCATAGCTACACAGAAAAAAAGATTTAAAATAAAAATGAATACAAATTAAAAAGAATAATTAAATAGAATATGAATAAGGGAAAAATCTTGAAATATCACTGAACATATAAATTACCAGATTAAAATTCTTAGGTGTCATTGAAATTGGGATTCACATTTGTCTCAATAGGATTTTAGCTTCAGAGTTTTAATCCAAATCACTTTTTTTTTAAAATTAATACTTTCAATGGTAAAAAAAAAGAAATTGAAATATATCTTATCTAGACTCTACACAAGGAACTGTCTGGCAGCAACAAGCATTACAAGACTTGACAGGATGGATTTTTAAACCCAACACAATCATATCAATCAGAGGGCACAAGCCCAAGCAAAACTTAATAGCCTGCTGCCTCCTGCATTGATGACAGCAAAAAGAAATCCATAAGCCAGGCAGTTTAAGGAAGCCCTTTTAAGAAATATAGGTTTCACTACAGCCACAAACCAGAACAAGATGCAATGAAGAAAAACTGCACTATATTTTAAATCAGCTAAACGGGGATTGCAAAAAGCCCTGTTCCATGAGAGCTAATTTGAGCAGCCAAAGAAAAAAAAAAGCAAACAGCAAAGACCAGAAAAAATAGACGGACTTATTTACTAAATTAATTGAAAGATACTGGTCAGGATAATTCTCTTAGGATAATTGCCCCTTTCACATGGAGAATTTGTCAGTGAAGAACAACATTCCATGCAATTTCCTGGGAAGTGTTCTATGGTGAAAATCGCTGGAGTACTGCAGAAAAATTGAGGGACACCATTGTCCAGAATAACAGATTTGAAGCACCTACTTGATAATGCATGTTAATGATTCTTATTCTGAATTCTGACATGCAATGAAGGGCCATGAGGGGACTGAATATTCCTTCCTTTCTCATAACACTTTGAAATAAAACATGGTCGAAACCCTAAAGCCACAAATAAGGGAGTAGCCCCTCGTCATGAAGTCTGACTTGTCTTTGCAAGACCACTTGGCAAGTCATGCAGTTTTAAGCGGAAACTCTGACTTTAGACATAATGCAATACTAGGTCTGTATTAGTCTATTATAAGCTTTAATTGGCTTGCTAATTGGCAGTCATATAAAAAATATTTCAGACTTAATAGGACTAAACATAAACTTTATGCAAATGAGAATCATAAGGACCTGTCCTGCTAATATTATAGTTTGAAATATTCCCTTAAAAATTAGCAGTATTTATAGCTACTCAATTTTACATCAAAGAACAAGGACTTGAAACTGCAAAGTTGCTTCCAGTGCTACTGTAAAATTGCACCTGTGCCCATCCTGCTCACATAGAGTCAATTTTGTTTTCAGTAGCAGATACAGTCTTGTGTTTTGGTTTCAGGATGAGGCTAATGTTGATAATGCACTGATGGTTCAGTTACTACTGGGCAGTGCTTACACAGAGTAAAGACCATTTCTCTTTTTCACCCACCCTACCCCACCAGCCAGGAGGCTGGGGGTACACAATGAGTTAGGAGGAGACACAGCCAGGATAGCTGACCCCAACTGACCCGAGGGATATTCTATATCATATGGTATCATGCTCAGTATATAAAGCTGGGGAAAGAAGAAGGAAGAGGGGATTTTTAAAGTGACAGCATTTGTCTTCTCAAATAAACCTTAGATATGGTGGATCCGTGCTGCCCTGGGGATGGCTGAACACCTGCCTGCTGAGGTTAAGTGTAAATGAATTTCTTGTTTTACTTTGGTTGTGTGTATGGCTTTTGCTTTACCTCTTCAGCCGTCTTTATCTCAAGCCATGAATTTTCTCATTTTTACCTTTCCAATTATTTCCCCCATATCAACGAGGGGGAGTGAGCAAATGGCTGTGTGAGCTTAGTGGCTGGCTGGGATTGAGGCATATCAATATCCACGTGAGATAATACCATAATCAGTTCCCATTTCAAGAAGTTGGAATCTGCCTGTCCCACTTAAATAACTGCAAGACCATTCTGAAAAGACATATTCTCCCCAGAGCAATGCAAAAATGTAAAATGAGCCAAGTGAATTAGCTGCAGTACATAGGTAGCCTGATCTCTACCTCTAGGTATAATTTTAAGCTTTTCCATGATCTACTCAATTGGCTCATTCATTTTGTGTCTCATAACAGTAACAAATGCCATTTTCTTTTTGTATGTTTTGTCTAATTTTCTGTAGTGTGCAGTAGTTGTGCAAGAGTCAGGATTTGTAATTATAAACCAGAATATTAAGACCTGGATTCTTGCATAGATGCATATACAAAAACTCAAAACAAAAAAAAAAAAATAATGTGGAAACAACATTCAGTTTGAGATCAGGAGTAATCATTACTTAATGATGACTTAATGACATGGATGAAGAATACACTGAGGTTTTTGTTGTAATGTTGACACATGATAATTACCTTTGAGGACATTTACTTTTATAGATCAAAGGAGTGAAATATACCCATAAATAATTGCAGAACAAGGGTCCAAATTAGTGCTGATGCTGACATACATATACTACTCTCTGGTAGGAAATGGAGGTTTGGAATTATAATTTTAGGGTGCCTAAATACTTCTGACTTACCTCTAGAAATACTGCAAAGCATTAATCTGACAACATGATGCAATTCCTTCCCTACCATTATTTATGCAGTGATTGCACCATGTCTGCAAAATGCTTTGCTTTTTATCACTGTAAGTTATTTAAATACACCTCAGGCAGTAGCTTCCATTATAAAAACATTGTATTGCAACGTTGCTGGGTCTGTGATAAGAATTGTAGTCCTCTTCTCATTTTATTAGGAACCATTCAAATGAACACTATACATATATATATATATATATATATATATATATTGCTACTGCAGCATTCATAGTTTTGTTTTTTTATAAAATCTATTCTTTGGTGCTAGAATTAATAAGCATATACAGAATTAGTGTATAAGCAGCCATAATTGTTTCGGAAATTAAATACATGAAAGTCAGGAAATTAAATTCCCAGTGTTAAATTTCAGTATTAAACCAATTCACTTGTGATCATGTATGGAAAAGTGATTTCTAGAGGATGTCAATTGTACTTTGCCCTCTGTAAAATTAAAGTAGAACTGATAAGGCAGTTTGACATTTCCCATTAGAAGAAGCAGTTTTAGATTATCATTAATATCAAACTTGAAATATACCAGCTTGAATATCTGCTTCAGGAGTACTTCTTTTTCTATTCATGAGTGCTCAGTGGATTTAGTTTATGAAGAAGAAGAAGAAGAAGAACAAGAACAACAAGAAGAACAAGAAGCATGAAACATCATGAAAAGTGACTTCATCACAACTTGTAGTCACTTCCATAACAGATGAAGAGCTTCTTAGAGAATAAGACAGAGCAAAGACCAATGGCTGGAAGATAAAACCAGGAAAATTCAAACAAATTCAAAAATGTATAATTATTTTAAACTGACTAATTTATCTACAGAAAGAAAACTACATGTGAAATACTATGACACTCATATTTTCCAAGAAAGCAAGTGTGTTATCTTTTTGGAACAGGCTTTTATTGCATAAATACTAGCAAAAAGGTATTTTGCTTGATGACCTGAGCTATTAAAAGAATAGAGTCTGCAGAGGCTGAAGAGCATTCAGCAAATTGCATAGCCCAAGTGATAAGGCCTGAGCAGAATAAGGCAGCACTTAAAATCCATGTGATTCTATCTGACTAAGAATATTGATACAAAGACTTAGAGTTCCCTGGATTTGGAAGGTAAATAAAATTATATAAGTGGTGCTGTAGCCCGTCTGTTCTGTAAGACACTCTAGAGCCTCCCAATGTGAGCAGTTTGATGGGCATACAAAAGAATGTCTGATGTTCTCATGCTCTTCCTCTAAATACCGTGTGATCTCTTTCTCTGTGATATTGCTGGAATCACCTTAGTTCTGAGGTCATACACAGCTGTCTGTGGTTATTATTATTAGCTCCTAAGAACAGTGAAAAATTATGATTTCTGAGCTTTAAATGTTATTTTTTTTTCTTGTTGTTAATTGTTCTTTTTTTTCCTGACCACAATAAATTAACTACAGTTCTCTTCTCTCTGCCTGCAAATACTCAGTTTTTTCCTGGGGATGTGCTTAGCATTTGAAAGCCAAGTTTTCAATGCTAATATATTTGTTTCTGATAGTAAGCTCCAACATAAATCTACCTACTAGGTGGATACAATGCTTCAATGTCTTACCTTATTTTTATACTCCCTTTAATCCATTTAATGAAACCAAGCAGTACGGTAATGGAAATTCTTTTCAGGTGCAATGAAAGTTGCCAAACATCTGTTCACTCTCTTCAATACTCACTGTGTTGGACTACATGCATCCCTCATAACAAGTCTAAACATCTTCTAAAAAATCTTTTCAGAATGTACTCTGAAAAAGCAAAAATTCAGAATTCAGTAAAACTCTGTCCTGTGCAGTAACTGCAGGGCACAGCTCAGAAATCCTGAGATGGCATGTAGACACTAAGCTTGCTAGGATGAGTTGGCCTACAGACAGCTCAGAAATGTGCTACCACTCTTAGCAATACCATCACAACATTACTGCATTTGCATGCATAGCAGATTCTGAAGTCCCTGAATGTATTCTGTTTGGAATTACTGAGGGATTAGGATGAAAGAGGGAGGGAAAATCTATGTCCATGAATGATTGTAAGGATAGGAAACGATATAACAGGTGCAAAAAATAACAGGATGAGAGTAAAAAAATGTGTCCATAGCATTTTTTGGGTCATTTCACTGTCCTTATCAAATCTAGCCCTGAATAGATGTGGGGATTTTTCACTCCTCCCTTACTATTAGAGAATGAATGAGACAATATTTTTTCTCCCTATTGGGCTGTTTCAGCTTTTGTCTCTCATTGGTAAGGCAATTTTAAATTTCACGGTACTTGCTAACTAGAATATTTTTTGTTGACTTCATTCTTATTTTCAACTTCTAGTTCATGCTGCTTTATGATAGAGTTAAAATGCTTCTAGATCTCATGCTTTCCCAACAAATAGAGAGATAACCAATTTCACTACCTAATGCAAAAGAAATAGTTTCTTATCATGTGAATGCAAACTTACTATATTAAAAAAAAAGAAAAAACTACTTGTTTTGATTAGTAATAAAACTTTCATTAAAAAGCAGAAATAAAATTCACCCACATAAAAAATGATATTTCTATGCATATTGTTTTCCAACACACATCTTTCATTGTTTAATCATTATGTCCTGCACCAAATTTCAACATTCAATATTATCCACTAGTTGTTTTTCTTCTGTTACCTCCTTATAACTAGAATACTTCCTAGACCTTAATTTTATTTCACAGTGTATAAAAAAGAATTCAATAAACATCTTTGTCTTGGTAAATAAGTTTTCCTTGAAGATCAGCTAAATGTTCATAACAGTTAAATTTACAGCAATTTTTAGCTGTTTCTCAAGGAGTATTCAAATTTTAGACTTCCAGGGCTATTTATTTATCTTTTAATCTATTAATCTTAAGATTGCATCAAGGCCTCTCTGTACAGTATGGGTATAATCAACACAACTGATGATAAGTTAGAAGTCTCAGTTATAGTCTACCACACAGTATAAATGTGCACATTAACAAAATTATCAAAGTTTTCCCAAACTGCTTACTACTGGTTATTGCTCAGTGATAACAAGAATCATTGATAATATTTGGAAAACGTCAGGATGCTGGTGGCATCACTTTCAAGATAAAAAAAATAGTATAATGCTTTCTCTTTGCTTTCCTAATAGAACATTTGCCTTATCTTTAAGAACAAATATTGCAAGCAAAAATGCCGGAAAGATAGTGGAGTCCCATATATTTTTCTCAATAAACTTCCTTTGATTTCTAACTATGGAATAACATAATCACATTGAATACCACTGCATTTTTACTTAACCTATTAAATGACATTAAATATCATATAGGTAATAATAATGCAATTAATCACTGAATCGAAGTTAAACAAAAAATTTCTGTTGGATACGTATGATATATTTATTTTCTGGGATTTTTTTTTTCTGGCTAATCTCAACAATATTTAACGTTCTTGTGTAAACCTTAACATTTCTGCAAGCAGTTTTGTTGAGACCCAGAAGTAAGAACCCAAGCTACACACTGACATCTTGCAATGGATTGAAATCTTCACATTTCTCTGGATGACTCAGTCCTGGCTGGCTACGGATCAAAATTTCCTTCCCAGGAGCAGAGCAGGCAGACTTGCCTGGGGTTGTGCTGCCTGCCACCAGAGTTACAGCTCTGTGGAGGCAATGGCCCAGGCTATTTCTGGATGTTGTTAGTGCCAAGTTTGTCTTGACAACTCTGCTCCACACTGACAATGCAAATTACTGATGCCTCCGTGTCCAGACACTTCTTAGTCCTTTTTGCACCTCAGACTGATGATTATAGCAGATTTAGAGCATTTTCATGCTTATTCCTTTCCTTGTTTGCTGGAACAAGACTGTCAACCAGCTGACCCTCTGATCTTTCAGCTGATAATCACTATGTCAGCTTACTTTGCTTTTGGATAGTGCTGTCATATTGAATTAACATTGTCCTTAGAGAAAGTTGTCATTTTCAGCTCTGCCATATGAGAGACATGAAAACCATTAAATTGTAAGTGATTTCAAATAAAGAAGCCTAGGTAATATCTTAAAAAGTTTTCCAGATACTTTCATTAGAACTCCCATGGAAGAGCAAAATCATTAAGTAATTTTATACTTAAATTAACTTTAAAATGTATTGATCTAGAAGTAGAAGTTAACTAGTGGTTTTGATTCAGTTGCCTTCCATGATGTTTATAGTCTAATTTCAGAAAATAGTATCATCTTTTAGATTCTGTTATACTTAATAGCCACAGTAGGAGCCTAAACTCAATATCTTTATATTTTTAGCAAGCAAATTGTAATTTTAACACACAAGTCATGGTTAGTATCACAAAGAAAACCAAAGGAAAGTCTTCAGCAATTCAAGTTAAAGCAGAGAAGTTATCTGGGGAGCCTCTCTTTTGTTGTCATAATTCTAGATCTTGAAAAACAAGATAGGACAAGGACAAAAAAACCCCACAATGTAGTCTTTACAAAGCACCTATATGATGGTGTATGTGCATAATAAGATCTGTATTATTTCCATTAATATGGCACAGAGTTTACAAGAAACGGAAAAGAAATTAAATTTCAAGCAAATACCATCACTTGATTCTAGATAAGTAAACATTATTTATACGATGTTTGTTCTGCTTATGCATGAAAGTTCACTGAATCATTGTGTAATATCAAGAGTTGTCTGTCCTGTTAACATGAGGAGGAAATTAGTCACTTAATATCCTGTGTATTACTGCGAGACATTAAACTTAATGCAAATTCAATACTACCAATGAAAGCCCTCAACTCATGAGGAAGAAAATGTTAAGTATGTAAAATGTGTTCTATTTGACTGAGATAGACCCCAATTTATGACTTAACTGTTTCATTATTACTTTTAGCAAATAAGGAGAGATGTTATGATTTATAATTTTTTAAATGTTGAGAATTAAATCATCTTTTCTTCCATCACCTAACAATCGATTTGGAGATTTGCAAATTTATTCTTATTTAACATACAATCTCAGACAAATAAAGGAAAATATTACTAACAGATTCTGAATATATGTTTTTCTAGAGACAAAAAAGACTGTGGATTAATTGACAGATACAGTTTGTCTTAAATACAACTGCTTAATTCTTCACAAAAAATGCCCTAAATTTTCAGTGGATGATAAAATAATAAGCTAGCAGAAATCTTTAAATAAGTAGATACAGCTGCTGTTATGACCTTCCCTGAACTTAAGTTCTTTTTAATAGAGCCCTTGGGGCAAACTAGAATGAATGATTGGTGTTTATAAATATATATATAGAAAAATATAGAAAACAGGTATGTAACCATTTTGGTTGCAATTACTATCTATAATTATATAGAATTAAAAAGACATAAAAATAGCACTCAAGAAAATGTATAAGGAAAAGAAAGAAAGGAAAAGAATGGACAAGAATTGAAAGATATCACCCCCTGTAAGTCCAGCAAAGAGACATGATTGATATCCATTGCTTGAGGTGACAGTCACAGTCTTTGTCCATTGGGGTGGGGATAAGGCAGCTAAAAACAATGTTCAGTGGGTTTTTAGACATTCAGATGTAGGTGGAATGTCCAGGTAACTCTCCTGGGCAGGAGGTAATTTTATGCTGCCTTTGTAATGCTGTGATTCTGTGGCAACACTGTGGATTCATGGGCAGTCATCTGGTGGAATGGGTCTGGGGCACTTGGGAGACTCTGATGGTCTATGGCCCCTTCTAAGACATGACAACTGCCTCTCATGTCAGCATAGCTGTGAGAGTCATGCCCCATCTGAAGGGAAGTATACCCTCATGCCTATGTGTCAATGAGAATGCTCCCTGTGAACGTGACCTTCCCCAGGAAGGGGCAGGGGAGGACATTGACATGCCAAAAAACACTATCCCACCTTGCAGGATCTGCTTTTTATCAGACTTCTCCTTTATGTGGCTCAAACCATCGAGCCTCCTTGTGATGGGTGCTCACCCCCTCTGTCTTACGGACAACAGAGGTTTTGTCACCACACATCCAAAACTCATCTTCTCCTCATTGGGATGTGCACACTCGGCCCCAGCAAAGCTGACTGGTGCATCTGCAAATGGCTGATTGTTTTGAGCCATTAAGCTTTAACGTTTCAGTCTCTCAAAGTTGCTTAGCCTGAAAAATAACTTTGTCTTTAGAAAATTATTTTATTCTTATCCATCTGTTTGTTCCATAAAAAATGCATAAGGTAAATGCTTTTCACACCTAAAACCCCCAAACCTTTACTGAAAAACGAAAATTTTCCCATTAGAAATTGATTTCACACTTTAACTGTGTCTGGATGTGACCCAATGTCTGCTGTTTCTGTGAAAACATATACATAGAAATCATATCAAAATTGCCTGAAGGAAAAAAATCTCCACATTTGAGCATTACTATCATTCTTGAAAAAGGAACACATCATCAGAGATGTAAAGAGCTGATAAAGGGATGGTCTACAAAACCCAGACCTGCAGAAGGCATGCTTGAGTCTTGATTGAATGTTGTTAGGGGTAGATATCTTTGTTTTGTTTCCTTCAAGTTAGTCGAAGGCGGAAAAAAAAAAAAAGGGATCAGAGAAGCGAAGGAGAAAATGGACCCTTAAATAATGAATATCTGAAGTAATTTACCCTATAAGATACTTGGGTATATTAGTAGTATTTTGAAAGACTACAGTTTTACATCTGTCTTTTGAAGTATGTTTGGTGTGGGTTGTGCTCTGTAGGCAACATCCAACCAATATCACTCATAGCAGGCTGTGCTCTTATTTTCCATTTGTTCTCTGCTCTATAGCTTGTGCAGCCATTCAGCAGGACTTTAATCCTGAACAGTTATTGGTATTTTGACTTCAGAAGTCACAAACCATCTGTGGGCAATTTCTTTCTAAAACCACTAGCCCCAGTACATCTATTTGTTTGGTTTTTTTTAAATAGTGACTTGAAAAAACCCTCAAAAAGCTATTTACAAAGGAAACAGTTTTGCTGAAGCTTTCACATAAATATTCTAAGTAGACCAATAGTAGAAACACTTGATCAAATACCTACCAATCAGAAAGTAAGCAGTGAACTACTGATCCAGTAGAATCTGAAAAAATGGCATTCAATTGACATATATAATCCCTCTTGCTAAGAGATAGCTAAACATTTTCATTCTAGTTGATAGAATCGTGGTATACATTGGTGCTTCTTGCAATACTTCAGTTAAGAATATGAGATTTTTCCCCTTCCTTATAGAAAGTGAATTCTTCCAGTTTGAAAAGCTTGAAAAGTTATAAAAACAGTTGCAAATAGTCTTGTTTCCTAGCTACGAGTCGCAGAGTGCATTTCAGATATCTTTGACTGTTTCTTCTCTTTATTAAACTTTCTATTAATGTTGAAATTCTACTTTTTTTTTAAACTGGATTACTGTAGAGAATAGCAAACATACCATACAGAGATTTCCTCAGTAAAGTCTGCAATCATCACTCTCCTCACCCCTTGTATAGAGTTTCTAAATCAAGAGTTTCTATTTAATCACAGCATTATGATGCATTTTATTTCAGCAGACTTCCAAGTACAATGATTGTCAATGTCATACTGACCTTCCTTGTCTTCTACTTTCCAATGGCTCTAACATGGGAGAAAGAAATCCTTTATTATTAACAGACTGTTTTGAAATTTTCTGCACGTCTATCTTGGAATCACAGTAAGTCAATATTCAATGATATATGCTGCCTTGTCTGTCATTTTTAATCACAAACTGCACATTCCCTGTAATAGTTTAGTATTGTAATGGTGAATGAATCATGAACCTTGATAATAATGTGCTTCAATGCATGTAAAATAGATGGGTATTTCCCCTGAATTTTAATGACTGCATTTTAGTAACTATCATTCTGACATGCAGTTGACTTTGTGTTAGTAGATAGTATTTATTAGTAGGCATACGTAGATTTTCAATTTAAGAGAGGTTAGGATAATCAGAAATGGACCAAGACATTAAAAAATTTCATAAAATGCATGAAGATTTTGCAATCTAAAATTATTCTTTGTGATATAAATTAATTCTAAAAGAGAATGACAACTTGCAAAACACCAAAGGATATGATGGTTGCCTTTGACTAGGATTTTTTTTTTGGTGGAAGTTGGAGTTGTTATATCCCTTCTGGTTTAAACTCTTTAAATTAAACAAAATTCAAAAGTAAAATAAATAATGAAAAGTCCCCAACAAACCAAAATGAAATTTTAAAAATGCAAAAACCTATAAAGATATCCCGTAAACAAAAATAATTTATCATATATCATATGAAACCATATCACAATACTTCAGTTTTAGAATATCCCAATATTAGGAAAGAACGTAAAAGAATATTATCCCTTCAGGTGAAAGGCTCTGCTGATTCATACTGAGCCTGCTCTCAATGTTATGAAACCAAATTAATGCGAACCACAAAAAGAGAAGTATAAGCAAACTGTAAATACACATTATGGAGTGTATAAGGAAAATGCCATATTCATTGAGAACACACTAAAATAATTTCTACTTTGCTACAGATGAATATAAATTTAATTTCCATCCATGTATCTTAAAAAACATTTTTGTTGTGGTTTTAGTGGGGCTTTTTGGAAAATACGTAATTAACAAGCAGAGTAAGAATGGAAAAACCTAAGGTTTATTAATGGGGGAGAAGTGAAAAAATACTTATACTTAGACTGGAATACACTTGAATGCTTTGTAAAGCCCTGGCAAACCAAATTTATTTTAGGATAAGATGGTCTGGGTCCAATGTAAATCTCCAGATACATGAATTATTTGCTATTGATCCTTCATGATCTTTCCAGCTCATATGCTAGCTGTCTTCCACATATTAATTATACTTTTTTAACAAGCCCAACTATGACATGATATTTTATATCTGCAAATAGGAGTTTTCATATTATAGATCTTACATTAAGTTGAACCAATAATATGCTTTTTGGATGCAATTTTAGTTTATTCTGGTAGGTTTGTGATAATGAAGTGTCTTTTGGTCTAGCTCTAAATCTCAGTATTTATATGTAACTTAATTATATCTATTCCTTATAAATAAGTTTAGGGAAATGAGACTAAATGCATGCTATTTGATATTAAGAATAAGTCATAATCCTTGCTAGCTGCAGGGTTAGTGAGGCAAAGTTAATAAATTAAACTATGAAGCCAAAAACTAATAAACCTCCAGGAGCAAAAAGTATTTCTCTCGTAATTGAAAACATGAGATATTTGTGAGCCAATGGCAATCACTCACTACAGAGTTCAGTGAATAAAACAAATTCCCTGAAAGACTGAAAATATCAGGTATTCAGCATCAGGAAAAAAAGAGGAGGAAAAAGATTTACAGAGGATTACATCCATTACAGAGCATAGTCAAATATGCATTTCAACAATGCCATATGCTGAAATACAAATATGTTTAAATAAAGCAAAAGTATTTACGTAATTGATCTTCTATAAATTCTATTTGCACCTTATTTAGATTCTTTGCATTTCAGAAGGCTTAAAATGGATTTCAGTGGGAAGCTCTGCTGAGGACAGAAATCCTTGTTTCAGCTGGCCTGTGTTTTAGCTATCCCTAAATATTAGCCAGCTAGGTTTCCTCTTGCTTTGCTCCATGGCCATGGTCCCAGAGTAGCCAGTGTAAATGTACACCACTGGGCTTGCATTTGGTGCAGTCAAGCTCACTCCCCCCAGCACTCAGGCACAGCCTATTTGGTCCATACAGCCCCCACTATTGCCATTGCCTTGAATAAAGGGATGGGACCACTGTTGTGCTAAAGATGATTTATTGCTCTGATTCACATCAGCCTCAAGGCATGAGAAAGAGAAGCAAGAATTCAGCCATAATTCAAAAAGTAGTCATCAGTTTCTTCGTTACAAGGCCATATATAACATTTTAATCCAATGGAAAGTTGCTATGAAGTATATTTTGCTTTTCTGACTTATCACCTTTACTTAATTTTGCCCCACTGTGTATACTTTGATCCAATGAACTATTGTCACAGATAGACATTTATGTCTCTATTATAATAAACTCTTAGCTTACGCTATAATTACATTACTACACTATAAAATTCTTCACCATCTTATCTAATACAATTACTTACTTAAAACATATTCTTATTACAACTATAGAACATAAGGCTATAATTCTTCTGCTTAATGTCTGTGTACTTCTATTTTTACATCAATCCAAGCTTTTTCCAAGGCTACAAATCAAACCCTTCAGCATCTGTGGAAATTTCTATCTTTCTGTTCCCCACACCCCACTGCATGGTCCATATTGGAAAGCAATCAGGGAGCTGCTTTGCCCCAGCTTGGCTCCTCTAAAAGTTCAACACCATCAGCACCATCCACCTGCACTGGCACACAAGGCACACCATGAGTACCCTCAATCTCATGGACACCAGGAACTCCTCAGGCTCCTTGCTTCTGATATTTTCCTTTATGTTTTTTAATTTAGCATTAGAGTACAGATTTTTGGAACTTAAAGAAAATCAGCCTGTGGCTGCTTGTTGCAAAGTCCACTATTTAGTGTTACTTTGCCACCCACAAAACTAGGGATATGGTCTTCATAGGAGTTAATGACAGATTGAGAATTGCAGTTTGAAATACATAAGGAAAGATGGAAAGAAATCTAAGAGAATGCCAAGGTATGGCTGGACTCAGCAGATCACCTCAGTTAGAAATTACTAGATTTTGACTGCAAATAATTTCCATTGCTGTTGTCTGGCACATTTTATTGTTAAGAGTAAAGTGAGGATTAAGTACAAAAAATTAAAATTGAGGATTACCATAGGTTTTGCTATGTATTTCAGGAGCGTATGACTGAGAGAGAAGGATTAGCAGCTAAATAAAAATTTCTACAGATAAATATTCATGTAATTTTTTTGTCATAATACTGAAAGACAGCTGGTCAAAGTGATTGCCAGGGTAGGGTGTCTACTTTAAAGTAAGCACCTACAGCCTGTGCAGATGAGCAGCTTCCCATACTGAATAATTTACATGTCTGCAGCCTATATTGACTGCATTCTGTGCCTTAATTTCAATGAAATCCAAATCTTGCCATCCTTTGTGTCCAATAATTTGTTTGTTTGATACATGTTGGGTTTTTCCCCCCAAAACCGATATAGAGGAAAGTGAATGTGGGGGGAACATGAGTAGAGAAAAGGAGAGTGATTACTGAGGATTTTTTTTTTCCAGAAATAAAAAGGAACTACTATAACATTTGTCTAACCTTTTAATGGTATTTTTAAAGTTTCATATAAAATATTATCCTACCATGCTTAATTTTACAATGAAAGTAAATAGATTTGTTAATGTATCAGGAAAGAACTCTCACTGTTTCATAGAGTAAAGTCTTCAGAGTTAGGATGGCAACTAAAATTTTCTTGTATACAACGTTTAATATTCTGTTTTTCTGTTTATCAATGAATCCTCTCGCTGTCACAGGTGAAGACATAGGAAGGGAACCTCAGTGTTGTCATTGAGACCAAAGAGTTAATGTGACTATTTAATTTAGTTTCCTATAAAAACAACCCATGATTTTTCATGTATATGTATTTTAATCTGTCCTTATTAGCAGCATAAAAGAAGCTCTTATTTCACTGCATCCACTGGAAATGTTTCATACTGTACTCCATTATTTATTTTCACCAAGTGTTCTAGAAAGGAAATGAGATCAAATATCAACACTCCCTGTAGAACAGAAAGAAATTGTGCAGGTACATTTAACTAGCATTTTTCACTTAATGGTTTATAAAATAAGTGAAGTTTAGGAAGTAACATCCACAACACACAAAAAAAGAAAAAAAATTATTCTCTCTTTCTTTTCCTCTTTCTCTCATTCTTTCTTATTTTGGCAGCTTGGTGGGGATGAACTTGCAGGTTCTTGTGAGACTTCCATTGGTATGCTGTCAAACAGCCTTAGAATAAAGGAAATATTGACTGAAAAGCCACCAATTAAAATTAATCAGTTATTCCGTATTAGAAAGTAAAATTAACATTCTTTGGTTGAAACTGAAAATTTAAGAAGTAGTTTATTTAAAGACCCAGACTTTGAAGGAGACAAAAAAAAATCTTTAAAATCGCTCTTTCTTTTTCAGGTTAGATATCAATGTAATTTTTATTCATTCCCTTCAGATGGCAAAATCTTCAGTAGTGGTTAATCCCAAAACAGTTAAAATTTCCTTAGGACGAAAAGGCAAACATTTTGCTAAGCTATGTTCTTAGGCTCAAGCAAGCCCTACTTCGTGCAATCTTCATAAGGCTTTTTTACAGATTGTAAATTCATCACAATTTCTGAAGCTCTCACTCACTATAATCTATTAAAAATCTTTTTTCCCTTCATTTTTTTCCTTGAAATTAGAGTATTTGTTGTGTAGTTTTAGCCACTCTAGTACAGAAGTCTGCAAAATGTCTCTGCCTACGAATATTTTTTATGTATTTCATTGAAAAGCAATAGGCTAATCCTGTATTAAAGCAGTTCACTCAGGCAAAATCTTCAGGAGTTCTCCTTAAAAAAAGAAAACCTCAACAAAACAACAGAATAAACACAAAAATGTTCAGTCTTTTACTTTACAGTGTACCTGTGAAAATAATAATAGGAACCACAAAACTGAAAAGTTCATAAGAAACTGAATTTGGAGAAAGGCTGGGAGAGACCTCTCCTCTTACCAGTTTTGTTTGAGCTAGAAATACTAGAACATCAATCTTTCAGCATCAACTGAAAATTTCATTTATACTTACTAAACTTAATGTTTTCAATTATGATTATTTTATACAAACTCTGCTAAGCATAATATTGGAAAAGCAGAACAACCATCTATAATTAAAAAAGCAGTTTTGCTGATATTTGTAATAAATTTATACAGTAAGGAACAGGCTTTTCTTCATTAATTTTTTTCTCTGTTAAATCTAATTACTTTTTCAAAGGATACCAAAATAAACCACATGAAAAAAATGGAGAATTAATTTCCTTGCTATATGGTAAATTTTTTTTCCAGCCTTTCAACGGGTGGTTGTTTTTCTTTAAAATATGATAAACTTATTTGGTACTGCTGGTTAGGAAGAGAGGGAGAGGAAAATGGCCTATTGTTTTACCTCATTATATGACAGTTTTCAGTGACCTATTTTATTATTTTTTTTTTATTTTTACATATAATGGTTTAATCAAAGTTCCTAAATTCTCCAATACTTTTTTTAAAGAGAAGAAACCCCATGCAGCTGTGAAAGAAACACCTGCTGGTATATTACAGATTTATTTATTTTTTTAAACAATAAAATTTTATCAGCCATATGATAGCATCTGAAAAGCTAGCAGTTATCATATGCTTAATTACCCTAGCATATGGTAAAATAGTAGCTGCAAGACATTTCTAGGAAAGAGTCTTGGCAGCATGGGAAATATAGCCTCCAAACCCACAAGAGTAGAAGGAGGTTAATTGTTTGCTGTAATAATATATGTTCATTGCAGTGCTGGGCACTTGTTCTGTTGCCCTCTGGAAATTTTTAATTTCTATACAGCCTACATAATTTTAAGAACTGTAGTGTAAATTGATATGTACAGATACACAAATAACTAATATGCATAGTCTAGTAAAGCATACATAATTTATTATCAATAATTTCATATACACACATACATAAATGTACTTTTACATACCTGTATAAATACATATAGATCTAGGGCTGAGAAATACTTGTTAAGTGTACTTCAGGATGAAAGTAGAAAGTAGAAAAAAGATATATATCACTTGAATAAAACGTGAGAAGGGATAAAACACAAGAAAAACATAATTAAGCAAATAAATGATGTGACATTGTTTGAAAATATGAGTAATTTTATCTTCTACTACTGAGAACATTTTAGGCACTTACCTTAAATGAACATTAATACTATTTCATCATTTTTCCTGTTCTCCAGTCATTCCTATGATGGTGAGAATAGTTTTAATTAACAAGCAACTTTCTTCTTTATTCATGGGAAGAAAGGGAAGATGGGAGGAAGAAAAATGGAAAACAACTTTGCAATTCTTCAAGACAAATTAATAGATATTTCTTTTCTCTGTTACAGCTAAAAGTTTGCTATGTGAAAATGATATCTATATTTTTTATATTCAACATTATGCATTTCGATAGAGTTTGGAATTGAAACTATGACAGTGTAGTTGCTTAAATATCACATTATTTCCAATGTCTTTAGTGTCTATTTTTATTGTGTTGGGAGCCTGCTATCAGCATTCTGGATTATGGTGCTTTTACCACATATATAAACATGGTCTATGTTTCCACAAACATGCAGATGGCTTTGCCATCTCCCTTTAGAAAAGAACATTTTCTGGAGCAAAGATGATGATCAGAAAGTTGAGGGTATTAGAAAGTATTTGTTGATATTTATGTGAATGTTTTCCCTCTCCTCTTAGAGACCTCATGAATGGTTACAGCAAAGATTTTTGAAAGTGGTGTAATATTTCTTGGAGAAAGAAGACCACTATGAAGCCTGCTTTAAAACTTATTCTAGTGAACTCATCAAAGTTTTACTTTACTTGAAAGTACCAACCATGTGTATTTGGCCATTATTCACAGCAGAATATCACTAAAGGTCCCAGTTACAAAACTGTTTATAAGTCATGCTCATTACTTTGTGGAAGGAGATTCACCTCTGCTGACTTTCATGGGTCAACTACTGATATCAGAAAATAATGTGGATAATGCAGGAGCAGAAGAAATATTTACTTGTTCTTGCTAGATTAGACTGATCATATGCCTCAGACTCCAGTGTACTGTTATTCCTTATTTGGAGGTTCTAAAATATGTGTCTCCTCCCTGATTTTTAGCACAACTATTTATAAATATATTAATCATAGGCACACTTTAATTTATGGTTAGTAATTTTAAAAAATTATTCAGAGTAAAGCAGAAACATCCTTTCCTTCTCTTCCTGCTATCATATGTGATCATTTATTTTTGTTAAGAAGCTCTCTGGGAACAACTGTGTAATTAGGTGTAACAAAATTAAAGAACAACATAGGTAAAAGCTTTTCATGAGATTGTGATCATTTCTCAGGGTGATCTTAGCCCACTGTGTTAATTAGTCAAAAATAAGACATCATCCTTGTCTTTCTAGAAACATCTCAAGAACAAGTAACTCATTAATGGTTTTAGATTCTGGAAGCGGGATTACTATTTCAGTGAGAGATACAAAAATAAAAGCTATCTTTTTTGGTTTTTTTCTTTTTCCAGTACACACTCTCTTTGCTTCAAACTATTCTCTTTGTCTGCTCCAAGTCAATTTCTGGTCATCTGTAATCCAAAGGTTTTGCACATATGTAACCACTGGCTACATCCATCATGAGTCCCACCAGCCTACAGAAAAGGATTGTAAAAACTAGTTTTCACCAGCTATATAAAGGTTTGCATGTGGTGTTTGAAAATAATCCCTTGCTCCTTGCACTGGGAAAAAGACAACATGGGTCCATGGGATGCTTTCCTAAAGGATTTGCTGGACGTTGGAAGTTTGCTCAACTCAGCAGCTTTTGGCCTCTCAGGTGTGAACAAAAACACCAAGCAATTTCTAATAATGACTGTGAACACTTGCTAAATAGTAAAACAGCACAACACAGAAATGTAAATGCAAAAAAAAACCACAAAACCAAAAACAAAAAACAAAAACAAAAAACAAAAAACAAAAACACACACAAAAAAAAAAAAACCACATTTACAAGTGCTGAAACTTCTGGGTTTTTCCCCAAACACAAATTCGATAAATAGACTACTGAAATCAAATATGAGGTAAAGTAGCATCTTGGGTCAGTTCTTTACCCCAGGCATATATGCTTTACTGCAGGACCTAATGAAAACTGCAAAGACTGAGCTCCATATTTATCTTGGTGTCCAAAAAGCTTCATACATGTGTATAGACAAAATATGCATTTACAGACCTCAGCATGAATTTCCCTAAACCATATTTTCAGTAAGCGACACCTTCTGATTTCATTTCAGCTTAATAAGCACAAGGTTCAGTTTTAGCCCCAAAGCAACCTGAAACACAAAATGTTTTGCCGTTTTGTTTGTTTTATTGTTTTTCCTGAAAAAGAAAACCAGAAGGAAATGAATGAAAAATTTCTGGTTAAATAAATCTTTGATCTATTTCCATCCTGCTTGCAAAGAAAAAAGCACTACTGATGGCAACGCACACAGGTAGGACAACAATCTGGATTTTGAAAAACATGGCTTTATCATCCACGTCAATGCTGACAGAAATTTTTCTTAAAATAAGCTTGAAAGGAATATGGTACATATTTCTTTTAGACAGTTCTGGAATGATGATGTAAGAGAATCTGAATATGGAAGAGTTGACAGCAAAAAAAAGCCAATGTCTTCTCAAAATCAGACAAGGACAAATAGCAACAAGAAATTAATTAGATCATTCCTTCATCTACTGTCATAACTCATGGTAGTGTATAGATAGAATATCTCTTTAGTATCAGTCCTGCCTGGATTACTTTATCAAGATCTCAGTATGATGTGCTAAGTTTCTCTGTGTAGACAAGTGAATAACCTGCAGAACATTATCACTTTCACTCACTATAGAGTTGGGCTGACTTTGAATGCCATATCCAATTTATTCCTCCCTAAGCAGCCTGTCTGCAATGTCAACGCTTTTCCAATCAACTTGCATGAAACTATGGAAGGCACAATGATTTGTTAAATATTTCCTATAAGCAGTTATTACTGTGCCATCAGCGTGCATGTACTCTGCATTACTCATGCAGCATGTTTATAAATTACATTGTCATCATGAACCTCTTCCATGCACTTTGTTTGTCCTTGCTGTCTTAAAATATGCACTGGTTATCAGTCAAAACTGTAGCAAATATTCTACAAGGTCATTCAGTGCAAAACAGATGTTCATATAATTTATGGAGATAAACATGTGCTTGTGCTTTATTAGTTTAAATATTAGATAATAAATTAAGGGAATTGTCTTGCAGGGATTCATCAAACTAACTATATGTTCTACAATTTAATTTACTGTTCAGGGTTTTAAATATTTTTTGGTTTTGGCAAGCTGTTTAGTTATAAATACATATTAGTGTATCTGCAACAGTATTTTATAACTTCTTCTACATCTGTAATAAAGAGCCAATGTTACACCAACAGGGATTATTCACAGGACATTAACTCAAACAATTTTCTGATGGTCTTTCATGTGTAATATTAGAAAAGCAAATTTTTGTCTTAATTTTCTACATTAAGTTTTATGGAAAAGTTTAGTAAGCAGTAAAAACATGAAAAAATTCAGAGTAGGTTTCAACTTTAGGTTGTGGGGTTCAAATACCCCTTCCTTGTAAAGAAACCCCACTCAAAGAGTTATATTGTTTGGAAAATTAATGATTTCTATTATTGCTTGTTGCAGAATTTTTCTCAAAAAAAATAGAATACACAAAATCCCAACAAATTATGAAAAATCAGGGTTGTTAGTAAGTTTCCTCAAACAAGTCAGAGATATGAAGTTTCTCCCCTCCTCTGTAATAGAATTACTGCGTGACATTTTTTCAAAATTAATAAAATGTTGCTGTTTCCTTTGGGGCTTTTTGAAATAAGTCTTGATTTGAACTCCAGTCCCTGATGATTGTTGCATTAGTCAAGTGGAAGAACAGGCTTGTGCTGATGTTCTTTCAGTCACCTGCATTTAATGAAAAGACATTTGATGTGAATCTCCCACAGGACCCTTGGAAGCTTCCAGTATAAAACACCCAGCATAGCACTGCAACAGCTGCAGGTTCTCACATTTCTGTCCTGCTATGAGGGAGCAAACACTGGTGCTGCTGGATTTTCTGCTTCCTCATAACACAATGATAAACTGTATTGTGGATGCAACCACAAACTGGAACAAATGCACACACACATATGCACCTGCACACAGAGCTGCACTCACACAATCTTCAACTTGTTGATGGCTTATGGGCACTGGAGCAAATATGTCAAGTCAAAAATCATAGCAGCAAATTCTACACCCACCACGCAAAAGCTGACATCCTTTCAACAGATAAGAGTCTTGTTTCTTGCTTGCATGTAGAAGTTAAACACTTTCTTTTTGCCTCTAAGTGAAATTAAGATTTGACTTACTGAGTGAAGTGCATTGGCCAGATTTATCTAGGGTATCAGGGATTGCTCCAAGCAAAATCCACACTGTAACTGGCCTGAGGTGAACACAGAGGACTTTTGAAAAACTCCAAAAAAATACTCTCATCAGATCTTGTAATTCCCAGTATAACATAAGTATTCTTTCAGGAGATTTGTTTGCTTTTAAGGTTTTGCTGTTTAAATGAATTTTAAGTACTTGGGTGAAGGAATTAAAACACAAATGATGTATGAAAGCCAGTCTTTCAAATTTACTCTGTCTCTGTAAAGACCACAGCTCCTGATGATTTCCTGTGGGCATTTAAACTGCAGCCTTTCTGTCCTTTTCTGCCCTATCAAAGACAATGGTGATGTTCAACATATAATCAGCCAAATGGCTTGCTGATCCTTTTTCAAAAGCATGGGACTGTGGTTTATGAAGATTAAAAAAATTACTCAAAGACCTTACACAAGGATTAATCTGTCAAGTGGAGTCAAGACTTATTCTTCCTTTCTATGTCACTTATTGAATGACAAGTTATACATACAAAGGGACTTTTTTGGCCATTGCAAGTTAATGACACACACCAAAATGATTTTCTATTATATTAGTGGACAGTTTCCTTGTACTTTTTTAGAGGTGCAGCAACAAGAATCCCAAACTCTCTCTCCTTTTGTATATGGAGAATCAAATCCAATTTGTAATATACAAGACAAAGGAAAATAAATTTTTAACTTGCTTGTACCTGTTAGGTGAGGTCCTTCAAAGCCACCAGCTGTACACAAAGAAACTTGGTACAGCTGACAGATCCTTTTCATAAAGTAGCTTCAGGAGAGCATCTAGACATGAAGCATCTACTTCAGTTTTAGCTTGTTCACTAGGGAGACACACTTCCACTCTAAACAGCACATATCTGTCTTCAGTAATAGGAAGACTTCATTTATACCTCTTTCCTTCTAGAATACCTGGGTGAATTTGCTTCAGAAGAATAAAATATATGTTTTACATAATGGATTATGATTGGACATATTAAAAATACTGTCAAGAAGCTGGAAAAATGATGTTCATAGACCTGCCAAGTTTCATTCATTTTTAATGAGTCTCTATTTTACTGATGATTTAGGATCATTTGAAGCAATTTGGAGTATAAAAAGGATTCATAATAATTTTTTGAGGCTCCCTTGAGAGCTAGCATCTTTCTAATCTTATCAGGACTATTTAAAAAGAATATTCTAATGCATCTCATAATTTGTTTCTCCAATATGTTATATATTGATATGTGATTAATTTCCCAGTGAGCTCTTTTTTTTATTGTGCTATGCATAGGTGAGAGGACAGATAACAGTACATGCTCTCACAGAATGAAAACAGGCAACTACCCAAAAAACTTAAGGTAATTTGTATTCTATAGAAATTTACCAAAACCCAGCTATTTCCCTCAGCAATGGCAGGCAGGAAATTCTTTTCTCAAATTGGCAAACCAAATCTCAAATTGGCAAATTGGTGAACCAAAACCCCTACACTATCCTACCTGAGCTTTTGAAATTTGGAAAAGAAATCAAAAGGAAAAATAGTAATTATAAAAGGGTCAGAAATCCCACCTACCAAATTAAAATCTTTGCATGATGCAAATAATAATACTGCTAATTAAAAAAAAATAATATTTATCAAAATTTCCCAGATTAAATGTTCTTTGGAGTTTATTTCCTCCTCCTTTTTGAATACTAAGCTAATGTTTTCCTTTAAAAAAAACCCAAAAAAACAAAACAAACAAAATTCCACAAACAAATGCTTGTGGAGGAAGCCAAAAGAGTATTCACTTTTCAAAAGCTTCACTCTCTTGATTCTTGGGAAGACCTTACCAGTACACTCTTTAATCTGCCACCTCAGTAGTACCATTATCATATGAAGGAGTTGATCTTAAACTTTATTCGCATTCAAGCTCTATTCTAGACTTTCATTTACCTACTGGTGAAAAGCCAACATTTTTGAAATTCAAAGCTGTCATCCATTAATTTTTCCACTTCCCCAACACTTGCAGGAAAAAGATGAAGGTTGTGTTTGAAGCATTGACGTGGTATAAAATGCCACCATCACAAAAGGAATAATGGTGTCCAGAAATCATTGCCTGAGTAGTAAACCTTTAAGAAGAAAATCACATTTTTCATTGTTTTATTTGTATAATCGTTTCATAAACTATAAATGATCTTTACAGGAGATTTTAAGACTATTTTCAGACTATTAGACTATTTTCAGCTTTTCTTTTTATATGCACACAATTAAAAAAAAATGACGGCAAAAGAAAGATTTACTACCATATTTAAAATAAAGCTATTATATTTATTCATGAGATAGGATTTTTTTTTTGTATGAGTGGACAAGCAGACAAGATAGAACTTGTTTGCTTTTGTTGCCAAAAATTTTAAATGGCTCATCTAGACAAATTACACCTTCAGCAGCATAGCATTTTTCATTTCTGTGCCAACTGAAATGCAAAATTTGAACTAAAAAACCTGTATTGTTTAATAACATTGCTATTTCAAGAACTACTAAAAGTAATTACTAAAAATAAAATACTGTCTGTGATATGTAATCATAAAAATTATAAAATATAATTAAGCAACTTATACCACACTATATAGAGGTTGCAAGTGTTGATCAAGTAAAGAAAAGAGTACAATTTATGGTACATGACTGAAGTCCCATCAACTGATCTTAAACAATAGTACAGACTTTCATATGAAATAAATGATTGGTAATTGGAACTCAACAATTAATTACTGCTACTTTTTTTTCATTCTCCCTAACAAAATGTAGTAAAATAAGAATACCAAAACCCAAAACACTTTTTAGAGCATCCTAGAACTGTGTTTTGATATGAGGGAAGCTCATTTGTGATAAGGATCATAATAGTAGCTATTATCAACTCTCTTTTGCTATTTTTCTTTTGATAGAAAATGGTATAACACACGTCAGTATAGGCCCAAGATATTACAAAGTTTTTTTGAGAAGAGACTTAAATAGCTTTTGTGCTTAGTTATAGCTGAAAACTCTAAAGTGTTATGCTTCTGGACTACTCCACTCAACAAGCAAAATTCTTATTTCCTGTTTTACTCAGACCTCTAGGTCTAATACTGCAACCCACCATGTTGAAAAGCATCAAAGCTCAATATGCTAACTCATGGTTACTAGTAAACTTTGAAAAATGAGAGAAATTAATGAAAGCTATCTTTTACATCAATGTAAGAAAAACTAAAGATTGAAAAAGGCTTATGTAGCATTAATTGTGCTTCTGTTGAGCCTGCATGTGGTCAAGGACAATGACTTAAAGGAAGATATGGTATTTTTCTTTGTCTGTTTTCCCACAGAAGTGATTAGATCATCTGGACTGACTGAAATATCAATATCATGTGCTATCCACCTATATGCTGAGCACATAGTTTCTACAGCATTATTTCAATTTTTAATTATAATCTATAGGTCCTTTTGGGTAAATAGCATAAATCACAGTGAGCAACCCCCCTAGAATATTCTGTAGTACTTTGAATTATTCATAAACACCAGTTGATGCTGGGAAAGTTTCTTTATTCTATCTCAAGTCAGATGAAATACTTGTTAGGAAATACAATCATAAATCCATTTCATTTCTTTCAGTAGTAAGCAAAGCATCCTATATAATCAACAGACAGGAATATTGAAGAGATGTTATTTTACATGGTAGTGTGGCAATAGGGTCCCAGTTGCTAACTGGAGCTGTGGCTCTGTGACTATCAGGTGATATGGATTTTAAAAATTTAAATCTGAAAATAAATTTAATTTGAAAAAATGCAGGTCAAACAAATGTCACCACTGTCATGCCTGAGGTCTTTCTTTTGGTTAAAGATTTTAAGCATATTGAGAGAACAGATTTTTTTTTCTTCTTTAATAGAAAACATTATCAACATTAGTTGTGGTTGTCAAATTGAATATGCACCAGAGATTCAGGGTTTATGATGATATCCAAGAATAAGATTTGCTGTTAAATAACCTTTCATCACTGGAATACATTCATTTTCCTCTGTATAAAGCAGGGAGTGCCATTCCCAGAAGAGTAATTTCACACTCTCCTTCTCTTTCTGAAAAAAAGCAATTTCTATCATTTGTCTACAGTTTTCTCTCATGTGTTTCTAGCTTATACCTCTCTGTTCCTCTCAGATTTCATCTATCTCTAAAAAGAGAAGGCCTAAAGATTTGGGAACCAAAAAACATAGTTTAAAATATTTATTTCAAAAGACAGCATAGCAGGAAAAAAAAGATAAAGATAGTTGATGTGAAGTATTAGAGAGATTTTGTGATAATTTTGGATACTTGTATTAACATTCATAAAGCAAATTCAAATGTTACATAAAAAGTGAAATTTCTACTCTTTAAACATAGAGAATTCTATGCACCAGAAGAATTTCTAAGTGAATTGGTTGCCAGGTCAGGTGCAGAAGAAACACTGCATTAATTAGCTTAGGCTGATCTACATTCGTGCAGTTCTAGGACAGAAGTTAAGCTTGTTTACTGTTAGTCTATGAATTAATTCAATATTCACAGTATGTGGATAGTCCTTGGATTATCATTGAAGGATGCTGGACCAATCATTTTAAAATAACTAGAAATTAACATTCAAATAAATCAATTACTAGTCATAATCCCTTCTGAACTTCTTATCACTGAGAAAAAGAATCTGTATTTCTTAAATAATTTAGTGGATAATTTACAATAATTGAATAATAATTTATCTGGGATTGCAAACTCTATAATATTCTGATGACTTCTACAAATAACAAATGACAATTCACTCCTGGAGAGATTCCAATTGGCCTCAAGAAGAACTTTTTAACAATGAGAATGATCAGCCCTCGGACCATTTTGATTTTTCCTGTAGGCTTCTCCCAAGCTGCAAGCGACAAGCTTTGCCAAGGAAGTTGGTAACTTTTCTATTCCAGTCCATACCAGTCCACTTCCTCCAGGAGACCTTTTTTCTAAATTTATTTTGCTGCTACAGAGGTTTATATAACTCTTAGACTAGAATCTACTACTAATAGTACACCACTACATGCAAATCTCATGAGAAGTAGCTGAAAAATTTGTTTTGGATAGCAGGCAGTAATTTCACTAAAACTAGTGAATAAAATAGTCACGCCAAAACTATGAGGAAAGAAAATGTGCTTATAAAAGTAAGATAATATTCTATTTTGTAGGTCTATATTTCACGAACATGGTGTTCTTTAAGCTGAGCCATGCAAGTGCATTTTATCTGGAGACTAACACAAAAAGACCTTCTACTTCAACATTACTATGCTGCATGCAATCTATAGCACATTTTATGCACAAAATAGGAAATTTTTCATAAGGGTGTATTTTAATGAATGTGGGCATCAAAATATCACTGCCAAATCATTGGGACTCTGATATCCTGTAAACTCATCACCAGCATAGCAGAAGGAACCACTTTTGCTCTGTGGACATTAAAATTCCAGGCAATATCCTCAGCCTTGTTTAGTACCTCTTTTACGACATGCTTATTTCTCCAAATCTATTTGTCTTAACCTCTTATGACAGCTTGGATTGCAGCCCTATTCTTTCAGAATACCCTCCACTGCTTCTGTGGGAATTGATTGGCAGGTTATCATATGTGAGATATCTGGCACCAATATCATGCTCAGGACGAAACCTGACACAGCTGGCCCTGGCCTGGTAACTGAAAATTGTTCAGAAGTTCAATTTCTGGGCTGGGGAGGAAATAATATAGATAGAGACAGTTCCAACTCTGTGAAATACCGATTCTGATCTGTTTATTAATGGCTTAAGAAGTGTTGTTATGAATTTTTACCAAAGACCTTGGACTTGAGAAAATTCTGATATATAGTGACATCTAATTTGTCATAGTTGCAGCAAAGTGCAGTCTTTAAGACAATAAAAAGGTGTTGACAAAATATTAAAAGTGGTGAGGAAGTAATATTTTTATACGTTTTTAAGATTTCTGACATCAAATAATATCTCTATCTAGTAGTGTTATCAAGGCACAATGCCTCTAACTACCCTTCATAAAGGAGAAAACTGCTTGCATCATTACACTGATGATATTAAATCTTATTTGTTTGTCAAATATGTGTAAGACATTCAGCATTCAGCAGACAATAGTAAGGATTAGTATTCTAGAATGGATGCTGGAATGACTGAGAAAACAACAACAACAAAAAAACCCTCTTGTAATTAGACATATAAGTTAAAAAGCTTGCTTGGCAGAAATCCAGTACCCATATATTAATGTAAATAGCCATTACAGCAACTTTCTTTATTGCTATTCTCATGAGACCTAACAACACAAAAAACAAAGATATGCCAACTGTTGTCTACTGTGATAATCTGTTACAGACAGAAAAATAGTGTATAAAATGCCATTGTTCTCAGAAAATCTCTCCTATATATAAAAATAATATGCATCTTCTTTTCACTTTTAGATCATAACAGTCTTTTGTGTTGCTATCAACCTTTCCAGTCTTTGATTGATAGTCTGATTCCCTGAATTTAGTAAAGTGTGCCTGGCAGAGGAGCAGCAGAAGCTTTATTAGGAGTATGTTCTGCTGAATGAGAAAGAGAGTAAAATTTAGGTTTTACCTGTTTTGAGACACAAAATTATTTTATTTTAAATAATTTAAGTCAACACCTTTCCAAATATTTCCCAAAATGATTACTAAAGTAAAACTTCAATATTTCTAAGAAAAAGAGAAAAAATATTAAAATGTGTCTAAAACCATATCTAATTAGCTAATCATGTCCCTAGTCTGAAGTAAAGGTAATTTCTGCTCTTAACTTTTGAAATCTTATTGCACCAGAAGAAAAAGGAACAAGCATGACTGTGCATCTAGATGATCTCTGTCTTCACAGCTTCACAGCTCCTCCTTTCTTTTGCCACTCTAAGAAACTAGTTTCAGGGAAAGATTTGGATTTTTAAGACATATCTATGCTCAGATCAGAACATTAAAAAAAAAGGCTTATTTTGTGTTGCTCTGTCTTAAATATTTGCAAACAGTTCATGTCTTAGTACTACTAGTCCTACAATATACTGTGCTGTACTCAGTACACTAAGCTTGCCTTTGATGCTGAATTGGGAAGAGCTGTTTGCTCTCTCAAAGGCAGAGAGGTTCTGCAGAGAGACCTTGATAAAGCAGAGGCCTGGCAATCACCCTGTGTATGAAGTTTAACAAAGTGCTGGGTGCCACACAAGAAGTCAAGAGATTGAGTCAGGAGATCAGTACCATGGAAAGGGACCTGGGGGTCCTGGTCGATGGCAAGTTGAACAGAGCCAGCAGTGCCCTGGCAGCCAGGAGGGACAACCCTGTCCTGGGGCATCAGGCACAGCATCACAGCCAGGCAAGGGAGGGGATGGTCCTGCTCTGCTCTGAGCTGGGGCAGCCTCACCTCCAGTGCTGGGGGCAGCTTTGGACAGTGCAAAATGAGCAAGATATAAAGCTATTAGAAGGCCCAAAGGAGGACAACGAAGATGGTGAAGGTTCTGGAGGGGAACTGTATGAATGGCTGAGGTCACTTGATCTGCTCAGCCTGGAGGAGACAGGACAGACCTCATTGCAGCTACAGCTTCCTCATGACTAAAAGAGGAGGGGCAGGCACTGATTTCCACTCTGTGGTGATCAGTGACAGGACCTGAGGGAATGGCCTGATGTTGTGTCAGGAGATGTTTAGTTTGGATATTAGGAAAAGGTTTTTCACCCAGAGGGTATTTGGGCACTGGGACAGGCTGCCCAGGGAAGTGATCACAGCCCCAAGCCTGGCAGAGTTCAAGAAGTGTTTGGACAATGCTCTCCAGCACATGGTGTGATTCCTGGGCTGTCCTGTGCATGGCCAGAAGTTGGATTTTGATGATACTGGGGATCCCTTCCCAGTCAGGATACTCAAAGACTCTAATTCTGTGAAACATTCTTTTATTGCACTTTGGTAATGAAATTACCATTTATCATCACTGTAATTTATCATTACAGTATTATATTACAGTAAATTACAGTAATTTATCATGACTGTATTTCTTATAAAGTTTTTTTATAAATTCAACAAATGAGATCTATTTGGGTTTTTTTGGACAGTTTCACTTGATAAACAACTTCTATTATCCTTAATACAAGGCACATTAAAAAAAATCAAAAACCTAAATTAGTTTAGAATTTGGTAAATTTCTGATCTTTATGAATCGTAATTATCCACTGCATCTTGTCACCCATTTTATGCAGAAATTCCATACTGGTTTGATATTATTATACAATATCAATCCTGAAGGTTAGTACGTACTGTGGTAGATTTAATGAATGTGTTTTTGAGGGAGGTTTTATTTATGAGTGTACCTCATCTATAAATATTTCACTATATAAAGAAATCTTCTACAAAGTGTTCTTTCATTTTTGGAGTTGAGGAGCTGTCTAAACAGAGTATTGCTTTCCACAACATGTTTTAAAGCCTATAAAATAAGACTAGGGACTTAGTCTTCCAGGATTAGTTTTTACTTCTTATGCTTTTGAGTAGCTAGGTGATTATAAATGAAAGGCGTGGAGTGCTGGATTGTGAAGCCAGGTTTCCTACTCACTGAACACATGCAAGCCAGATAAGAAATGAACTGACATCAGGCAGCAATCAGTATTTTAGGAAAAGCTCCACTCTTTTGCTTCCCTCTTGTTTCAGGTATTTTAGGAAAAGCTCCACCCTTTTGCTTCCCTCTTGTTTCAGGTATTTTAACCATCATTTCCCCCATGGTGCTGAATCATTGAGAGAAAGAACAAGTTCTCTTAGCTTTTGCCCATTTATGTTGATACCAAAAAAGAAATCAGATAACTAAAATTTTGCAAAATGGGTATCCAGTACAAAATGGAGTTCTTATTTTATCATCAGACGCAGCTCAAAAATTAAGAAACAGGATGGGGTCGGGCATCTGGTGAGAAGAGAGGGGCAGATGGGGCCAGGATCACCATTAGAAAAATTGGCAAAGATATTTAATTTTGTATTTCTTTTTTAAAAAGTACCTAAATCCAGAAGTGTGTAGAAGTGAGCATCTGGGACGAGACAGATGGGATAGGGCAAAAGGTACAGCTGCCAAAACCATAGGAAACAATAGAGTAACTTCTAGAGAGACTGCTTGAAAAAGAAATTCTGAGGAAAAAAATATGAGGTAAAATATAAAGCAGCAAGTCATGTAGAAATATAGAGAGTAGAAATGGAAAGTGTAAGTTTTGCATTGCTGAAATGTGAGCTGAGTGGCTCCTGCCATATATAATGAATTAAAGTTCAGCTTGCAAATTGTTCTCTGTGTGAGGAGTTAAAGTATTACATATCTGCTCACTGCTTAAATCAATGCAAGCTCTTGAATCAGGAGAGAATGGCCAGGAGAGTATGTTAAACAGTAGGATAAAATTCATTTGTACAAACAGCATTTAAGTAAACTTTCCAAAATCAAGTTAAGCCAACAGCACAGACAAAGAGAATCCTATAAATTATAGGAGTAGAGGTTAGAGAAGTCTTCTAAATGTAAGATATTTTCATTCAGGTAAAGGAATCAAAATATAAAAATCTTGATAGCTCATACCCTTTCATAATGTATTAAACAAGGAGCTCTTCACTGAAAAAAAGGGAAAATGGCCAATTCTGCATTCTGACAAATCTAAACATTGCTTATGAAGCTTCAGCTGAAGTTCTGGAGTTTTCACCTTTATATTTTCTTTTGCTTCTAAGTTTGAAAAATCATCACCCCACCCTGCACCCCCAACTTTTAGAAAACAAAATGGTTTTCCTGAATAAGATCTGTCAACAAAGAAAAAGTCTCAGAGAAGTCTTACGGCTGTAATAATTGCAGGGCTTATTTACCAGGGAATGCAATGCTAGCCAATAAACTCGGCTGGTAGAGTTCAGACATTTGGGATAAAGGCAACAGAAGATATCTTTTCAGTATCTTTCAGAGAAATTACTCTCACTCTCAGCAGCAGAGAACAGAGATTTCTCTTCAGGACAGAGCACTTCACACGAGCATAAACCTGATACAAATAAGAATATTGCTTACATGGTAATATCTCTGAGACAGATAAACTTGCAAAGGAGGATCCCTTGGGATCATCTGAGCATATGTGTAGTCGCCCTAATTTTACATTCACAACCCTGCTCTGCTGTCAGCACTGCACTAGAAAGCAGGCAGCAGCCTTTAGGGGACAGAGCCAGGGTCACCAGGGATTCAGTCACCACAGGAATGGGTGACATAGGGGCTGTGCAGCTGCATTTGTGCTAAACCAAGAGCTAGTCAGCTCATACCGAGCACAACCTGCCTCTGCCCTCCATTCTCAAAACTGCTGGAATAACAGAAAGCATGTATGTCGCACACAAGTTTTTGTTTTGTTTTGTTTTGTTTTGTATTTATGGAACACAGCAAGAAACCTGTTTCTCCCTTACAGAAAAGGGATAAGTGCAGGCATCAGTAGAAATCTGAAGGCAACTACTGTGGTCAGAGAGAAAAGGGGTTGGTGGAGTTTCTACCACTGTTTAATTCCATACCCCCCATTTACTGGAAAGGGAGAGGTTTCAGCAGGAGAGTGGCAGGCCAAAAGTAGAACAGGGTAACACAAATGGGTTTAATTTTCCTGCTGGACTTTAAACCAGCAGAGTAACATAGCCAGAAGAAAGAATTCAGCCACTCCGTGACCAAATAAATCTGTAGATTAGTATTAAAAAATTATTTAAAAATAAATCCCACATTTTTAGAATATATCTTGCAATTGAACGATTTTGATAGCTGAATAATATTAAACTGAAAGTGACTCACAAATATAAGGTAGAACAGATTTATATTCTTAAATTTAAAATATAGTATTTCAGCTTGTCTGCCTTCACATGAATAAAGGACTACAAATAAGCATAAACATGAGAATACTGAATTTTAAATGATTGATGTCATTCCTATTTACAGCCTGACACTACTATTCATACTTGCATTTGATTTCTGTTGAGAAATAAATTTGCCTATTGTACTATTACTACTGAAGGCAAGCCAATTATCTACTATATTCTTTATAATGCTGCCTGCTGGCTTTTCTATAATGCTTTTTTTAATGCTACCTGCTGTTTTTTTATAATACTTTAATAGCCTATATTACCTCTTACTCCTGCTTTCCTGTAATCTTTAGCTAGGTTACCTAGCTGAACATTAACCTTTAAATGTTAGGTTAGCTAAAACAACTACTTAAAACAAGAGTTTATCAGAAGAACTTTTCTCTCCTGAATTCCATCTCAGCTGAAACAAATTCCATTTTTTATGACTTTTTTGACATAGAATTTTTTTTAGGGAAGAGAAATTGAAAAAAGCTTCAATTTTGAATTAGTATAAATGCAAATCCATTGATTCTAAGTGTTTTAGTATTTTGTAGATCAGACTTGTTTGGCTTTGGGTTTTTTTCTGTCATGAAAGTAAAATCTTCCTAACTCATCTCATACTACATACACACAATTTATAAGTTTTTAGTTTATATTTGAATTTTACAGATACTATAACAGAAGTTCAGGGATGTATAAAGTTAGGATTTAAGCCGTGCACTCACCTTGTTCTTACATTACATTTCTGGAACACAAGAGCTAAAGTTTCAAAGGGTTTAAAATAGTTTGACAATTTCTCTTACTCTCCTGTTCCTCCAATGACTATTCAATCTTATAAGGGTGGTTATCCTCAAATTAGCAACATAATAAAGTTTGAAATCCTGAATGACTTAACAGAGCCTTATAAGAAACAATACATAGTTGTTTCTTTTAATGGAAAAACAAAAATCTCTGTACTTAATGTCACATATTAAAGCATAACAACAGTAAAGAGGAATTAAGCCATAAATAAAATGATAATTTTAAAAATTTCTTGCCCTTTCAACAAAATTTATTTTACCAATCCCCACTTCCTGTTTTTGTATATGGTCATAAAAACATAATTTCCTTGAAGATATTTCCTTGGCAATATATTGGGCCTCCCAGGATTTCACAGGATTATTCATAAACTGGTTAGAGATGCCACCCAAGAAAAAAGAAAAAGTACATTACTTTATCTTGTTAATTGGCTTTGAAAAATATTCACGTATTTTTCTTGAAGTATTTGCCACACAAATACAGCTTTAAATACTTTTATTTTAAGGAAATGAACACTTGAGCACTTAATTCTATTTGTATTTCACCTCAGGGTAAAAATTTATGAAATAAGTTTGTAGGTAAAATTTTTTATGCTTGAGGAAGTAACTCTTGATTAATAGAAAGAGATGAGAAACTGAAATTTAAACCTTTCTTGTCTAAATGGATGAAAGTTTATAAGCATGTAATCCATCTGTCTGATTTGGTTTGATTTTCCTAACACACATACATAAAAATCCATGGGTGTCCAAAATCTGATAAAGGATATAAAGGAAGAAGATAAGTTTCTGCATTGTGGAAATGCTGGTGCTACAGAGACATTTTCAGTCATGTAGCATGAGATATTCCATGAAAACAAAAATTATACATTTCTTCTTATAAGGCTGTCTTACTCTCTTAATTTTAATGTTTCAGCATCTGATTTTCCTCTCTTATGAAGTCCAGAACTGGTCTCAGTCTTTAAATCAGGGTAAAATGGAATTGAGGAATAATGGGAACACGTCAAAGCCTTCTGCCTTACCATATATTTGCACACGATTTAAGTTGCATAACAAGGGAATGAGATTCCACAAAGTCTTCAGAAATCTTTCCTTTTCCTCCATTATTTGTTAGAGTCTTTAATGGAAATAAATTTGATAGTTTAGTGATTGATTCTACCAAGAAGATTCTTCATTTAATAATGGTTTTTAAAATTTGGCAATGACTGATAATGGTGAAAATAGTCAGTGACAGATAAAGAACAGTCAAATGTTCCAGGCAGAGTGGTCTCTCCTACTCTCTCCTAATTCTAAATATCTTAACTCCAAGCTATGTATGTTGCAGGCACTTAGAAATTTACTTTCTTC
This sequence comes from Luscinia megarhynchos, assembly GCA_034336665.1. NCBI lineage: Eukaryota > Metazoa > Chordata > Aves > Passeriformes > Muscicapidae > Luscinia > Luscinia megarhynchos. Next base: position 47,513,886 of record JAPFBE010000002.1, on the reverse strand, counting down.
ACTGATGAATCAAAACTGACTTTATTTGCAGTTGCTAGTTTTGTGGGGTTGCACACCTGATCTTGGACTTAGAGGTGGACATAAATTTTAAAATCCTCCAGTACCCCCGAGCATCTGAAGGAAGAAGAGCAATGGATAACACATATGGAAAACATGCTGGAAAAATTAATACGAAAGAGTACTGGCAACAGGCTAATTTTAGACATCAAAGACTATATGGACAATATAACAGCCTACCATCTTGCCAGAAATATAAGCCCACAATGAGCCTTTTTTTTTTCTTCACACCTGCAGGGGAAAAAATTGTTGGTGACTTTTTTTGGGTTTTGTTTGTTTGCTTTGGTTTGGTTTTGGGTTTGGTTTTTTTTTGTTTGTTTGTTTGTTTTTTTGGTTTTTTGGGTTTTTTGGTTTGGTTTTGTTTTGGGTTTTGGGGTTTTTTTTTGTTTGTTTGTTTGCTGTGGGGGGTTTTGTTTGGTTTTTTGAGTTTTTTTGTTCAGAAAATTTTCACACTGTTTCATAAATATTTTTTTAAACCCCAAGAACGAATTTCTCTCACCCTCTCAATTGAATAAGTAATTTATTAGCTCAGCCATCGCTCTACAAAAAGAATTACCATCTTCCCTATCATTACAAGGACGTTGAACCTGGTACATTTTGTACCTGCCATTAAAAAGTCAGCCCAAGCCAAGAGCAGCTGCTGAGCTATGATGCATATATCTGCTGAAAATTCAAAAAGTATGATGCAGATGTTTCATACAAATATATATATGTATTTTTTGTGAGATATGCGTAAGAAATGGTGATTTGTTTTCTAAATGGCAATTTCAGTTGTTTGCTTAGTGGCCCATCTTAATATTTTACAATAACAATAATTTATGACAAATGTCAGAATATATGTTTTGTGCCTACATATTTTTCTACTTACCTTTCTATTTTAATAATATAGAAGAAATTCTTAATAATGCTCCATTTCTTCCCTTCTCATAATACACCTTCACTTTTCTCTCTCTTTCTATCTCATATAAATTTTATCAATTATTTCACTTATCACCACCTGCAAAAAAGACATTGACATCAATTTATCATATCAGGATTTTTATACTTTCTGAATATAAATGGTTATTTAGTGGATGGTAAAACAAGTGAATGAATCACAGAAAAAAAAACCTCAAAAGTTTCAAGCAAGTAATTTTTTCAAATGTCCTCAAGAAGTATTTTTGAAATGAAACACAATCATGCTCTCTGCCTACCCTATGCTATTAACTTTTGTGTAGGCGTATGTATAATTTTACAGATTTCCACAGGAGATTTAGAAAACAGGTCAAGGTGACAGCAACTCTGTTATACAATTTCCATTACAGAACTCTAAACCACATAAAATCAACTTGGGCTTTTACCACAAATTTAAAAGGACCACAAAGATATTTATATTTTATGTGCATGTTTGACCTGAGGTGTTAGACTTACAGGCATAAAGACACAAAAATTTTTCTTCTGAAACCATGAATCTCTTAAATCACAATAGCCTTTCTCAAAAGACATATAACACAGACCTTTCTCAGCTCTTCTTCCTCTCTGCTCTTCTTCCCCTGAACTGGCTGAATCAACTGCTAAAAATGTATGAGGACAAATTAATTATCAAAAAGAATCAAAAAATGGTTTGAGTTGGAATGGACCTTAAAGACCATCTAGTTACAACACCCCTAACATGGACAGGGGCACCTTCTACCAGACCAGATTTCTCAACGCCCTATCCAACCAGGCCTTGAACATTTCCAGAGACAGGGCATGTACAGCATCTCTGGGAAACCTGTTCCTGTGCCTCATTACCCTCACAGTAAAGAATTTTTTCTTTATATAAAATCATTCTCTATCTTTTTATATCAAGAAAATCATGATAAGCTCTCCTTGGAGCCTTCTCTTCTCCAACTGTGCTTTATCTTTCCTAACCAAATCCCCACACAGCTGAATAGTGTTCCTATATTCTTCCCCAGGGATGCATTCCTGGCTCCTCTGTCTGTGCATTTTTTTCTTATTCTTTACTTTGACCAGGAGGTCCTCCTTGAGCCGTGCTGTTCTTAGGCTTTCCTTGTCCCAGTTAATACATGTGGGAATCGAGAGCTCCTGTGCTCTAAGAAAAATGTCCTTAAAGAGCTGACAGCTATGTTCAGCTTCATTGTCCCGGAGGACTGTTTCCCAGGGGGTCTCATCCACTGCTGTCTTAGACAACAGAAAGTTTGCTTTCCTAAAGTACAGCATACTGACTCTACTCTTCACACATCCCATGTCCCTCAAGACCCTGAATTCCACCAGGATATCATGACTGCAGCCCAGGCTGTCACCAATCTTGACATCCCTAATTAGTTATTCTGTGTTGGAGAGCAACAGGCCTGGTAACACTTTTTTTGGTCAGAATAGAAAATTATTCTTGACTATCTTCAAGATTTTCCTGAACAGCTTACAGTTTGCTGTGCCACTTTTTCAGCAAATGCAATGTTCCAGTTGTGCATTTGGTTCCACAATGCATCAACAACAGCAATTAGGTTATAATGTCCAGCTCCTCCTGCTTCCTACCTATGAAGTGGGCATTGGAGGCACTTCAGCTGGGATATTGACTGTGCCACCTTTACAGGGGAACATGACTTAATTCCCTTGAGGAATTTCACAGCTGTTTCCCTGTCAGCTCCTAATGCTTAGTAACCCCTATCCTTTCTCAAAAAAAATCTTTATAGTCTATCATGAATCAGTGGTTTGGACAGCTTAAAGAATCACTATCGAACATATTGGAAAAAAGTAGGTTTTAATATAAATTGGTGAAAGTGCAACTTAACATAGTTCAATGGCAAATTTCACTCACTTCATAGATGAAGCATACACAGGAGAATTGAAGTAGAATCAATTTAGGATGATTTACAGGGATGGCAGAGATGCAAAAGGGTAAGGTAGTACAGGATATAAATACAATAAGAGAAGAGTGCAAAAGGGATTAGCAGCACTTAATCATTAAATAACATTTATAAAAATTATTCAATAGGATTTGCTAGAATTGTAACAATGACATTCATCCCATTATCAATTCACATGCATGCACCCAGGCAGCAAGATACCTCTCTACTTGTGTGTGTAAAGGTACCTATGAAAAATTCCCATTGGGTTCAGTGGAACACTCACATCAAATATTTCTCACCAGGCAAGGCTTGCACCTCAAGGAGTGTGTATGTAGGGCAGTGTCAGATCTTTTCAAAAGGTTTCATAATGATGGTACCCTTTCACTCAGACTATGATTCAGGAGAATAACTTGACATGGATAAGAATTCTAATTGCTAACCTTTCATTCCCCACTGGTCAGGCAGCTGATATTCCTGGTATGGTCAGAACTGTTTCCATGTTTACCCTGGAAGAGCTCCTGCTATGGTCAGGGGATGCTTCACCACACAACTGGTGTGGTAAAGAGCACTTCACTGTTCAGCTTGTTTGGCCAAGCCCTGAGATCACAGAGCAGGTCCAAGGAGGAGGGGGCTGGGGTGGGGTGAGGACCACACATACGAGAAGTTAATAGGCATTGATAGACCTATACAAGATGTCAATAGGCATTGATTCCTTAAGAAAGAAGAAAAGGATGTCACTAGTGTTTGACAAGGTTTGGAATGGAATCTTTTATAAAATGAAATTAAGAGTTCTAGGTTTTACCAGTAGCTTAAACAAGTATAAAACTATTTGTAAAAGGTGAAGACCCTTACATTACATGTCTATGTAAATCTCAAATATAGATACAGAAACACATAATGTATAGTGACTCCAAGTATTTGCATTTTCTTGTAATTAGAAATCAAAACCAACAACTTTTAAAATATTAATATTAATAAAAAGGCAAGACCTGTTGGATTATGCAACTTAGGCTTCAATAAACAAGATATATTTGAAATGTTCAAATGCTTACTTTTCCTTCCTGTCGGAAAATACAAACCAAGGAAGGACATTTTCATGAATTTGATTAATTCTGCTACAAAGTTTTATACAACACTAGAATTAATCATATTGCCTAACCTGACTTATCCTAGCAATTTTGAAATGCATGGATCTGCAAAAATTATTTCTTTTAAATACAGCACTTGAAAGAAAAATATTTACTTCACACTATGGAAAAGCAGCAGAGTGAAAAAGGTTAGCAATGAAATATGCATAGGCACTAACAAAAACTTTCTCCCAGCATGTTCTATTAGCAATTTTTTATGTCTTATTGAAAGAACATATGACCCAAACTTGAACTCATTCCTATCGAAATGTGATGATACATTGCAATAATCTGGAAGCATGCTGTGGAAAAACTCAAAAGCAGAAGGAGAAATCTGGCCCTGTTTTTTGACTTGCTGTGAAGACAGAACTAGGGAAAGATTTTTCTGCTAAAGCTTAGAGGAAGAAAAAGAATGTTTGAAAGCTGAAATATGAAACAAGATCTGACCTCTTATCTCCCCAAACCTGAAAAAGAGTCAGAACAGACCTGTGAAGGTTCAAAATTTATATCCCAGGGCAAGTTTTTCTTCAAATATTTCAGCTACAACAGAAAAATAATTTTCATAACAAATGAAGTGGTGAACCAGACAGTTTTAGGTATGTGACTGTGTTCTCAATACGTTACTCAGTAACAACATTAGCACCTTTTTTCCACAGTACCACACTTAATTTTGGTTTTTAAGATCATGGTGAAAAGAGCATTTATCTATTAAAATATAAAGAAATATTTTTTTAAAGTCTGTCTAGAAATGACAATTTATTTCTCTCATACATACAGACCTTTGATAGGCAGATAATAAAGCCAGGTTAAGAAGCATTAAGGTTAAAGTTAAGAAGAAAGATTGACGAAAGAGAGCACTAAAATTTAAGGGTTCTGGTTCAGCTACTGGAACAATCTCATGCAAAGGCAGTTAACAACTTTCACTTTGCCTACTTCTTCCCTTATCTCTAAGCAGGCAGACATGCTGCTAAAATCTAAGAATAAGAACAGCTATTTTCTTGTACCTGTGTGCAATTTGCATGAAGTACTCATTTAATCTCTGAATCTCACTAGTGTCAGAATAGAAAGAACTATTTTTATTTTAGAGCAATTAACCATTACTTTTTTAAAAAATAAGAAAATTAAAAAATGAAATAGAAGTTCTTGCATTATTTTTTCTCATTTCATGAAACTGTGACAAGCCATATAGCAACACCTCCATATTGTCACTAGCCTCATCTAGCTAAATGTGCAAATAAATATGCAACTCAGCAGAATTCAGAAAAATTTCAGTCTTTTCATACAAGAGAATAGAATAGAACAACAGTTTCAAGAATTGCTTTTCCTTGAAAATGCATTAGTCATGTGTCTATTGCAATCCTTCACTGAACTCAGAAAACTTGTTCACAGTATCAGAAAGTTAATTTACATATCATACATACTCAGCAAATGCATGTCCTATTCTGACAGCAAGCATAGATCTGGGGGAAAATTAATTAGAAGTTTAACCACAGCAAACAGCCATCAGGATGCACTTAGTATGAAAAATCATCTGCTGGGAAAAAACATCAAACAAAAGAATACCTGCCCTCAACCACTCATTCATAGAGACTTTTACTTGCATAGTTAACAATAAAACAGTTTGATATGCTTGGTCATAATGTACAAAATATTTTAGCTAATTATTTGGACCAAGCTGATGACTGGCTCATAGGCCAGCTAAGACCTTCTGGACAAGGAAGTGATTGGTCTACTTTGAGAGTAGAACATGTTCATCTCTAAAAAATTATGTGCATTGCTGATGGGTTTTGAAGGAAGAATAACTAGGAAGGCAAAAGTGTCTAGTGGATCACACCCACTGCAACCATAGCAGGGAACACCAGTGTGGGCTGGTAGCAGAGCCATTGAGTACAGGCACAAGATGACACCACAGGGACACCAGAGGCCCAGCACAAAACACTGAGAATATCTTCTGAACCTTTAGAGATTGATAAAGCAGTATTCAGGGCAAATAAAGCTAAAACAGTATATGCAAATAATATGGTAAATAATGTGGTAAAAATGGGAGGAAACAAGGAAATGAAGTATAAAATACCAGATTCTACAAAATGTGAACATAGGAAGATTATAGAGTGGAAATTTTTCCACCTTTAATGACACCATGTTTCACCAACACCACTGCATATCTGCCATAAGGTTTTTCTCAGTGCATCTCTTTTTGCTTCATCTTTAACCATATTTTGCTATGGAAACTAAGGGATAATAAGTAAAACACTATTTCTTATGTCATTGATAGCTTAATTTAATTAAAATTTAAAAAGCAGCTTGTATGAATGTGCTTTTTTGCTCCAGTCCTCTCATATGACAAAGTGGTTTAATACAGCAACCCAAAGTCAGAATAAAGTTGTATGCAGCATAGACAACAGCACTAATCAGAACAGTGCTGGAAAATAGATGGAAATTAGATCTATTAACCTCATGGCTTTCTCTCACAACTGAATATTCAACTTTAACTTTTTCTGGGGCAGAAATGACTGATGACATTTTCACTTGTCTCAGGTTCTGAATTGCCCTTCTAAAATTCTCTAGTAACTCTTGGTAATGGAGTAGTTCTGATTCTGAGCCCAGTTTAACCTGTGTAGTACACCTCATCAGGGCAACAAAGTGGTTTCAAAGTAGGGGTTGGTTATGAAAGAGACCAAAACTTTCCCATCATTTTTTCCTGTACAGATGGTGCTTTGAGAAATGTCGTTTTTAATTCCCTCCTGGAATGTGGAAAATTTCCAGTTAGACAAAACAATGGACCTGATATCCCAACCAAAAGTGTCCTTTAGGATATAACATTAACACAGAGGATTTCTTCATTGACATAGATGAGCTCAAATCTTTCCAAAGTAAGCAGAGAAGGCAGAAGTGAGTATTCCTTCTCTCTGGTGTTCAAGTGCTAATTCCCACTCAGCCTGGGTAACAAACTGGCCTTACTTAGGTAAATTCAGTATTTCTTTTCTTCCTGTGCCAGAGTAGAAAGACTCCCTAAAAAGAGTATGCTAATGTTTAAACTGAAAAGCTTATGAAAACCTTGTTTCAAGATCGATGACACTATTTTACCCAGAGGAAAAATTCAAACGATCTACTTTTTTTGTAGACTTGGCAGGGGGGAGGGAGAGAAGGTCCTTAATTAGACATCTCTGAGATATGATCATAACATACCAAAGCATCACAATTAATTTTATAACTAAGAGAACACAGTATTTCCTTTCCTTCCAGTTTTGCCTTATGCACTTTATATCTCCAGGGAAATAGCTGAATATTATTTAAGGAAAGCAGTTTTCTTTTTCTTCTTAAAAAAAATTATAGAAACAACAGCAGATAAAAAATGAAAGGTTGTTATGGTACATATGGATCATCATGCAAATTAACCCAAGACGACTAAGGTCCCTCAGCTGGTGTTATCCAAGTTGAAGATGCATTACTGCTATTTTTGATTATAAGAAACTATAAACAAAGGGGAAGACAATCTGTTTTCCAAGCTGTTTTAGAACTCCCTCTCTCAGCAAGGAGTTGATCAAAACCACAGAAATTCTCCTCTTCACTTTTTGAAATAAATAAACAGGAAAGGATTATGATTTATTCCCAAACTAATCTCTGTGCTTAAAAGTAGTGGAAGGGTATTTACAGTTCCAGTTTCTTGAGGATGTTTCAAAATGTGTCAGCAGTATTTGAAAATAGCTGGAATATTATCCTGTGGAGAGTAGACTTGTCTAGCACAGAATTAGCCAGACAAAATAAATTCAGAATTATTCTACAGTCTTTCAGAAATGTCAAACATTAGCATATGCACTTGCAAAGGTCAGTTATTGTTATTCTACATCTAGCAAAAATCGTTACTAAAAAATCAGACTAAAACAAAGAATTCTTGAAAATAATAATCCATTTTTTTTCCTTTCATTTACTTCAGCACTGTTCTCTTGATCTTATGGTCCTAGTCTACAGAATAGTTCACCTTTGCCTTCCTTTTTGAAACCAACATATTAAGAGGCAAGAGAATACTTTCATAACTTCTAGGGTAGCCTGTAGGACTTCCCTGCAGCCTGAGGCAGAACAGAACAGAACACTGGGTTGTGCTGGGAGCACTGTGTCCTGTGTCCTGTTTGTTAATCCTAATTCTTGTTTAAAAGGGTAAGGGAACTTCCTGCTGATAAAATTATGTTTCAGTCCTTGTTGGGATTGCTTTTCTCAGCAAAACCAACAACAACAGAAAGAAAGAAAAAAACCCAAAAACTTCTTTTTTTTAATACTCTGAAATCCTCTTGTTTATTTCACCTAGATGCATTCAAAGATAGTGGGAAACAGAATTAAGTCAATGAACCTCAGAACACATGAAACCAATCCAAATCCTTTTAGGTGGGACTTTATTCTCCTTGCATATCAGTTCACAAAGAAATGAAAGTGAAATATCTTCTTATTTCCTTAATCTGTCTTGCTGAACATAGGTAACTATTCTTGTTTCATTCCACCTGGAATTTGGGTTCGTTTAGTTTTCAAATCACTTCTTGAAGAGTAATATGCAGCCAGCATGGCCACCTGGCAGTGTAGAAAATTATTTTGAAGTGAAAGTTGTGGTGATGTGAGTGAATTATGGGTGCCAAGGCCCTCAAAAGCTGTTTATTTCAATTTATTTCTTTCTCATCAGTGAGAAACAAAATTTGTTCCTTTTAGATAAATTTTTAATTTCCTTAGTTGCAGAGACATTGCAAATATGGAGCTCAGACACAGAAACAGCTCATCAGATTTGACCCAGTGGTAGATTATTTAAGAAAAATGCATTTGGTTTGAACGTTAGTATATAAATTTTTTGCTTTGTCCTTGGACCTTTTGCCACCTTTTCACATATTTTCACATATTGTTATTGTTTAACAGTTATTCTCAATTAAGGAATTAATGAAGACATATTGTGAATGGGCTCTGTTACAAAGCTGACAAAAAAAATTGCTTTTCATGTGATAGAATGGGCTTCAAGAAGAAAACTATGAATTCCATATGAAACAATTCAAGGTCTAAGTGTAATCTGCAAACATATGCTTTCTGATCAAAAATCCAAAACAAACTCAACCCAAAAAATTTGCCTTTTTTTCCTCCATTTACATTAAAGTACTGAACCCAATGGAAAATGAAAAGCCTGAATCAATTCTCAGTCTTTTTGATTTGAAAAATGTCTTTATGTTAATATATTAGGTAAGTATTTCTTCAGACATAACCAATATAGGCTTATCTCTTCCTCTACAGCAAGATTTAATATGAGTACTGCAACACATTATCCAAAACTGAATGCTATGTGGTCATCAGCCTGACCTGGTAGCAATGCTTTATTCTCCCGTGTGCTTTAGAGATATTCTCCCATAAAAGCCTTGGAAATAGCCTATCAATTTGCATGACATTAAATACTATTTCTGGAATTGCTGCATTACAAAATACTCAGCTGCAGGGTGTCACTTAAGTAATTGCAAATAAAAATACTTAAAAGTCTGGTTTATATGGGCTAGAGATATTGTAAATTCACCTTCCACAGTAAATCTGCTGTGGATCAGAACCTGAAGTCTGTGGAAAACAATGGGAAAGGGTAATTTCTGTTTTATTTGCTGTATCTTCACACCTTTCTTTATAATCTCCTCTTCAGAGACCTAGATGATGCAATGGCTTACTACTCTGATTTTCCATGTGTGAGACAACACTTGATGTTACCTGGCATTCCAGAAGGGAGGATATATTTGATTTTCTGGAGGTTGTCTCTTTGGCATGTTTGCACATATCACAAAACTGTGGCTTGCTTTATTGCAACTATCTATCCTGATTCAGAATAAAACTCACACTGCTGTGGCAGGAGTGTTGGAGTTCAGGTTATTTCTGTGTAGAAAATACTGGGGGGAAATTTTAGCCCTTACTGGGCTACATATCATATTTCGATCAATACATGTTTTTCAATACACCTCATTATGTGCATCTAAGGAACTCTGAAGGAAAGGTTTTTTGAGGGAAATAGTGATTTATCAAAACAAAAGGTTTGTAGGGATCGATCAAGCTCAGCTAAGCATTTATTCAGAAGGCTTACAGGTGCAGAAAGAAATGTTGAGTATAAGAAGAGAGTATTCTTGAAATCATACAACATACACTGCTGACAGCATGATGTTGAGGGTGTTGATCAGTCTCTTGGGGATGTGTTTTCTTATTCAAACTTGTTCCAAGGAAATATTTGACCACCCTGTTCCTGCAGGTATGCAGGATCCCTAAATTACAGGTAAGAAATTAAGATATTTATTATCTAAAGAAATTTTAAAGGATTTTTTATGACATCTGCATGACAGAGAATAAAGGGAAAATAGAAATTGATTTTCTTAAGTCCTCTGATTTTTTTTTATGTACTGTGTATCCTTTCTATAGTAAATATGTGGTCTTGTAATAACTACTCTGTAGTATTATTCCCTCACCAAAAATGTAAGTCTATCTTTGCATTAAACAGCTCTTATGCTTTCTGCTTTCTCCATTTGTTCATATGAAGACTTTAGGATAGACTCATCTACCACAGCTTCATGTAAGAAAATCTCATTATCTGAGTATGTGTTCAGTCTTCCAGTGAGAATCATTTGCAGTAAAACCTCTCTCATTTTTTTCCAGATATCCATTCATATAAAACAGAGCCAAGTCCCATAGTTCCATTGTGACAGACAGGATTTCAGCCTAATTTTGTTCTACTTTTCTCCCCTATAAATTTATTTTAGTTAGTTGCTGCTTCTGTCACTTTGGCTACTGCAAGCATTAATATAAATTTTCTCCTATACCATTTGCACCACTTTGATCTGAAAGGGCCATGAGACCACCCATGGAGTTTTTAACATTTCTAGCAGGAAAAACAATTTGCTATCAAATCACCTCTTCAATACTATTGATTGTCAACTAAGCAAGCAAACTTAAGTGCTTAAAAATTAGGGTGTTTAAAAATCTTCAAGTACACCCTGTCAGTGTTCTAGTGCTGATATTTGAAAGCACTTTGAGACTACTGTGAGTAATGTTCTTTCACTTTGATAGTCTCAGCATGAAAAAAAAAGAAGCTGGAAAAATAATAATAAATGCAATGCCTTCATATGCAATGCATAGTATATTTAGCCTGTGTGTGACATCCTACTCTTAAGGGAAAGGGAACACCCAAGATTCATAAATCCATGCGGTTGAAAGAAAGTCAGAGGATCTACAAAAACTCAGAATTTATTAGTAAACTATGCACTTGGCCTGGAAACTGGTGTGTTAGTCAGTTATTGGCAACAATCCTTGGTTGTCTCCACAGCTATCTAGTTATCAGTGTTAGTCCCTTATATCTGGGGATTTGACAGCTGTGCAATTCCCTTCTATATGACTCCAGTCAAACATCTTTCAAAATAAGTTAGATTAATAAAAAAATAAAGTTAGTTAATAAAAATTGCAAATTAAGCGGCACCAGTTATTATAAATTTAGAAATGCTATTTTTAGTTCTCAAACCTCAAGGAAAAAATTTATTCTGGATTGGATCTAAGAAGTAGATTAGTACATTAAGTACACCATAGCTTAAATATATTTTGAGTATAACACAAGTTAAATATGCTTCAAATACACTGCAGCTTGCATAATGCATAAGATAACTGGTACAAAAAAAATTTAGTCTCCTTTAAAAATGAGTGTTTATACATGTCATGAAATTATAAATTAATTAAAATAATATAAATTAATAATTTTAGTTTGCTTAACTTATATATATTGCATTCAAAGACTGAAGTTAACACTCAGTATATTACCTGGAGTAGTGGCTCATATTAAAGTCTTTCCTCATTGTCTTGGGTCTGTAGTTCAAAGAAGAAAAAAGCCTTGGGTTTTAATTCCAATTCTACCTGCTGCATTGATACATTAATATGATCTCTTTAGGGCCAGATGTTTTAATTTGTTGTGGATGTTAAGCTTTCATATCTAGTTTATTAAAAAATGCTAAAAGTGACACAGACAGACACTCACACACACAGAGGATGACTTCCAGAGATCCTCCAAACTTGAGTTTTAACTTTTATAACTGTTAGGTTACTTGCAATTAATCTTTTCTGCAAAAAACATTAACAGCAAAGTACACTTTTATAGCAAACAATGTTGTAGCATATCATTTCCTTTTCACAGATGGAAAATTAAAGCATGATGGATCTCTTATGCCAAATACCAAATTTGTTGTGACAAATCTTGTAAGAGCAGTAAAAATAGAGCAGAGAAGTATCAGTTTCATGCTTTGGTTCTTTGTTTTTATAGTAGTACTTTTCTGTAGAAAAATCATTCCTTCAAATGAAGAAAAAAAACCCAAAAACCAGCAACAAATATTCCAAACAAACCAAGGCCGAAGCCCCCAATATTAAATTTGTTGAATATTAGCTGCATCAAGAAAAAGGATTTTTATTCAGGTTTTATCCTTCTGTGAATTCATGTTTTGAAGACAATAGAAAAATTTTTAAATCACATTTGCTACCAGATGAAATTGCGAAAAATTCTAACCTATTACTTCAAGGTAATGAGTCAGAGTGATTCACTGCAGCCTTTTGGTGATTTCTGTATGAGCCAATGAAATGAAAGGGCACAAAAGCCTTCACAGTCAAGATAATCCTTAGTTCTAACTGTTGCACAATCTGATGCCATTAAAATGCGTAAGAGTGAGAGCAAAGCAAACATCAAAGGCAAAGTCTTTGCCCTCTCCTCCCCAGCCCCCAAATTCCACAACACAAGTAGCAAAACCTTAAAACCAAACACGACCCTGCTGCAGGGTGGGCTTCCTGCAGTGTCACAGCTTCTTTAGGGAGCATTCATCCACCTGCTCTGGCCTGGGCTCCCCCCTGGGCTCAGGTGGATCTCTGCTCCACCTGGTCCCCCCTGGGCTGCAGGTGGATCTCTGCTCCACCTGGTCCCCCCTGGGCTGCAGGAGGATCTCTGCTCCACCACAGTCCCACCTGGGCTGCAGGTGGATCTCTGCTCCACCTGGTCCTCCCTGGGCTGCAGGTGGATCTCTGCTCCACCACAGTCCCACCTGGGCTGCAGGTGGATCTCTGCTCCACCTGGTCCCCACCTGGGCTTCAGGAGGATCTCTGCTCCACCTGGTCCTCCCTGGGCTGCAGGTGGATCTCTGCTCCACCTGGTCCCACCTGGGCTGCAGGAGGATCTCTGCTCCACCACAGTCCCCCCTGGGCTCAGGTGGATCTCTGCTCCACCACAGTCTCCCCTGGGCTGCAGGTGGATCTCTGCTCCACCACAGTCCCTCCCTGGGCTGCAGGAAGATCTCTGCTCCACCTGGTCCCACCTGGGCTGCAGGTGGATCTCTGCTCCATCATGGTTCTCCCTGGGCTGTAGGTGGATCTCTGCTCCACCACAGTCCCACCTGGGCTGCAGGTGGATCTCTGCTCCACCACAGTCTCCCCCTGGGCTGCAGGAGGATCTCTGCTCCACCACAGTCCCTCCCTGGGCTGTAGGTGGATCTCGCTCCACCCCAGTCCCTCCCCTGGGCTGTAGGTGGATTCTGCTCCACCCCAGTCCCTCCCTGGGCTGTAGGTGGATTCTGCTCCACCCCAGTCCCTCCCTGGGCTGCAGGTGGATCTCTGCTCCACCCCAGTCCCTCCCTGGGCTGTAGGTGGATCTCTGCTCCACCTGGTCCCCCCTGGGCTGTAGGTGGATCTCTGCTCCACCTGGTCCCCCCTGGGCTTCAGGTGGATCTCTGCTCCACCACAGTCCCCCCCTGGGCTGCAGGAGGATCTCTGCTCCACCACAGTCCCTCCCTGGGCTGTAGGAGGATCTCTGCTCCACCCCAGTCCCTCCTGGGCTGCAGGTGGATCTCTGCTCCACCACAGTCCCCCCCCCCTGGGCTGCAGGAGGATCTCTGCTCCACCCCAGTCCCTCCTGGGCTGTAGGTGGATCTCTGCTCCACCACAGTCCCCCTGGGCTGTAGGAGGATCTCTGCTCCACCACAGTCCCCCCTGGGCTGCAGGTGGATCTCTGCTCCACCACAGTCCCTCCCTGGGCTGCAGGTGGATCTCTGCTCCATCATGGTTCTCCCTGGGCTGCAGGTGGATCTCTGCTCCACCACAGTCCCTCCCTGGGCTGCAGGAGGATCTCTGCTCCACCCCAGTCCCTCCCTGGGCTGCAGGAGGATCTCTGCTCCACCACAGTCCCACCTGGGCTGCAGGTGGATCTCTGCTCCACCACAGTCCCCCCTGGGCTGCAGGTGGATCTCTGCTCCACCACAGTCCCACCTGGGCTGCAGGTGGATCTCTGCTCCACCCCAGTCCCTCCCTGGGCTGCAGGAGGATCTCTGCTCCACCACAGTCCCACCTGGGCTGCAGGGGCACAGCTGCCTCACCCTGGTCTGAGCCATGACTGCAGAGGAAACTCTGGAGTTTCCACGCCTGGAGCACCTCCTCCCCTCCTTCTTTACTGCCCATGGTGTCTGTAGAGCTGTTTCTCTCAGACATTCTCACTTCTCTGCTGCTCTTACTGTTGCACATTTTTCTCCTGCCTCTTAATCAGGTACACCACCTTGGTCAGTGGTGTGTCCATGTTGGATTCCACTGGCACAAGCTCTGTTTGGACATAAGGAAAACTTCTTGTAGCTTCTCACATCAGCCACCTATGTAGCCTCCTCTACCAAAGCCTTGTCACACAAACCTAATGCTCTGGTCAACAAGAGAAAAAAAAAAAGTAAGGTCCCACATTCAGACCTTTAGACAGGGCTCTGCATAAACTGACACTGACCTCCTGCATGGAATCTAAACATCAACAGAGTGAATAATGACTTATATGAATTATATTAAATATAGATGCCTCAGAGCTGTATGCAAGCAGTGATAATGGCTAATATTTTGCTGCTTAGCAGTCCTGTCCTGCACACTGCTGACTGAAAATTACTGCAAGGTAAGCCAGCATTCACCTACCTGGATCCTTTCCTTAAGGTAAACACAGTCACTTCTTCACTGAAAGCTCAGAAATCAAAATTTTATTGCAAGATAGGACTTGTGTTGCTGATTTATTATTTTTCTTAATTTCCAGTGTAACACATTTAACATCGCAGGCAGTGGATAGCAGGTTTATGAAGCAGTTTCCCTTTGAACAGGTTTTCAGGAACATGTCAAAAGATGATAAATGTAGCATAATGTCAGTGTTTAGTAGAATGAAATGCAATTGTACCCATCTTAAAACTGTTTTCCTCTAATGAGTACCTTTCTTCTTATAATTTTCCTGTTTTCTTTCTTCGTTTTTTTCTATTTTCTTCCTGCTTTCTTTCTCCTCTCTCTCTCTTTTAAAATCTCACTTATTCATTTTCATTTTCTATGAGATTTTTAAGTGATTGACTTTATGATGCACAGTCCTTGTTCTTGAAGAAAGTAGAAGTGCCTCATCCAGGATTTCCATTCCATCTTTTTCTATTTTCCTAAATGCTGAATCCAAAACCTTAATATGGCTACAAAATAAAATAACAATTCGATAAGAGTTTCATACATGTTCATAATTTAACTTAATGTTGTTGATAGAATATAATAATTTAATATACCTAGATTTAAGGATTCATTATGTGCATCAAGAAACAACTGATGTAAATGCTTTTTTAGAACCATTACATATAGTCTTTTCCTCCCCAGAGAGTAGTTCATTACTTCAGCTTTGAATGGTTGCTCATATTTAATTTTTTCATGGCAAACGTCATTCTTTGGGGTAAAGAAGAGATTTCTGATCTGAAGTGTGCATGGTTGCAAGGTTCCATTTTCTAAATAAAAAGACATATCATTCAGAATAAATAATTCTGATACTTTTTATCCTATTTATATATGATCTTTGATTCCAGGACATCAGAATCAAATAGAAAATATAGAGTTTATAAATTGAAGGTGGCTTATGTGATAGGTCCACTTTTGTCTGTCTCTATATTTAATTTAAGGAGATCATGATTTTCCAATAATTTTCTAGAAACTTAGAGTTTTTTTAAATTTTTCTACAATATGCCTACTAAAAGAAAGTCTAAAATAGCAATCCCTTTTTATTGTGACAGAAAAAAAATCTCTTCATTTTACATTAAGGAGCAATGAATTATTTTTTTACATTAGTCAGTTTTTTTACATTAGTCAGTTTTGTCTCATTTTTTCTTCCTAGAAAAGCCGGACAATATCAAAGGATCTCTGTTCATATTCTGATCTGACTCTGAAGCCTTTAAATAGAATCTTTATATAACCTTGCTATAACATTTTTAACTTCTTCCTCAATATAATTTGACCTGTATCAAGTTTGGATTAGTAAATTATGACTTCTTTGGGGGGGAGGGGGGTGTTTATTTGTTTGTTTATTTTCTTTGAGTCATTTATTTAATCAGTATGCTCTGTTATCCTGTTTATTGAACTAGTATTTCAGTGCCTTCTATGAAATAGCTTATGCTGTGCTTGTGTTTTCTCTTTTATTATTTTTGAACAAGACTTATAACCCACATGAATATGAATTATAGCCCATTTAATATATGTATTTCCAGCCTGAATTGTATATTTTCTGTAGTTCATTGGGGTGGCCCACACTTTGTATTTCTCAGATATCCAGGTAAAATTTTAGTGATTACTCTTAAAAGAAGAATCATGGATTACAGGGGCATTTCTCAGTTGATGTAAGTCCCTCCAATATTCTCAGGTCTGAGAAGAATCTGAATTGACTTTTTGAAAACCTCCTGTTTATTTTCCCCCCTTCTTTCACACCTGCTATTACTGTCAGCATCTTCCCATGGGCCTAAGTAATTTATTCCTGCCCCATAGCACTCTGCCTTCTGCTTGACGAGTTTTCCCCACTCTTTAGGGAAAGCCTCTCTTTCTTTTTCTCTCATAACTTTTTTCCTTTTGATTTGTCTCTTTTCTCTTCCTGACTTATTCATATGGCCACATTCTTCAACATATCACCCTTTCTTAAGAGTTTGCCCTCTAGACTCTCAGTAAAATTTAAGAGCAGAGATTGGACAAATAACTCATCTTCCTACTGTGTTAGAAACCTTTTCCGACTTCTGTCATCTCTCCTGGATGTGATTTTATTTCTGAGATCTATTTCTTCATGAACTTTACCTGTCAATATTTCATTCATAAATAACTCATGTCAGGTAACCACTTAAAAACGATGTACATCCAGCACTGTTGGCATCCCATAACTCATTTTGTCTCCTCCATCTTTCAGGTCACTTTTGCTGCTGCCTCTGGTTCTATAAACATCTTTTTCTAGTTCTCACATTTAAAAAGAAAAACAGTACTCCTGAAATCTGCTCATCCTGGCCAGGATATTTTTAATTTTCTTCTCTCTATGTCATTTGACCTTTCAGGTTCAAAGTGCAAAAACAAAGCTCTGCTCCTCAGCAAATGACAAACTGCCATTTATGGACTGAAGAATTGTATTTGAGCTGCATAAAGAAACCTCTGAACAGAACCTGCTCAAGGAATTTTCAGAGGAATGAGCCTGTCAATGGAGCAAATGCACATGGAGAAAAAGGTTTGTCTAATTTTTATACTAAATTGTGTATCCTTTATCATCTGAAAATATAATTTTGAAATAAGTATAACAATGTCATTTTTAAGCATCCATTTAAATTTGTAACTATGCTTGTAAGGTAAAAAAAAACCAGAAAAGGAAGAATTAAAAACAGTAATTTAAAGAAAAAAAAGAAATGGAAGAATAATATTTCTGAAACTTGACTCTATAAGAATACCAGCATCAATCTATACAAGTAGGTATTTTAAGAGATTTCTTTTTTGCCAGATGTTGTGAAAGAAAAGCAAAGATACATGGTTATTATCTTTACCAGTGAATGGATGATCAGATTGAGTACATCCTTGGTCAATTTTCAGAAGACACAAATTGGACAGGAGTGTCCATCTGCTGGACAGGCTGGATGGATGGGCTGAGGCCAATTGTGTGAGGTTCAACAAAGCTAAGTGTCAAGTCCTGCCCTTGGGTCACAACAGCTCTGGGCAGTGCCACAGGCTGGGGCAGAGTGGCTGGAAAGCTGCCCAGCAGAAAAGAGCCTGTTTGACAGTGTGTGCCCAGGGGATCAAGGAGGCCAAGGACATCCTGGCTTGCATCAGGAATAGAGTGGCCAGCAGGGCTAGAAGAAATTTTCCACCTGTACTCAGCAATAATGAGGCCACACCTCAAATCCTATGTCGACATTTGGTCCCTATGCTGGAAGAAAAGTATTGAGGTACTGAAGCATGTCTAGGGAAGGATGACAAAACTGGGAAAAGGTCTGGAACAAAAGCACTATGACACGTGGCTGAGAGGGTTAGAATGGTTTAGCCTGGAGGAAAGGAGTGTCAAGGAAGACCTTTTTGCTTTCTACAACTGCCTAAAAGGAGGTAGTTATGAGGTGAGGATTTGTGTTTCTTCCCAGATAAGAAGTAGTAGAATGAGAAAAAATGGTCTCAGGCTGTGACAGGGAAGTTGTTGATTGGATATTGCAAAAAAAATTTCCTCTCTAAAAGGGCTATCAGGCACTAGAAGAATCTTGAAGGAGTCACCATCCATCAGGTAGGAAATAAAGAGATACATGGATATGGCATATAGGGACATTTTATAGGGGTGGACTTCGCAGTCCTGGGTTTACTCTTAGAATTGATGGTCTAATGGGTCTTTTCCAACATAAATTATTTTATCATTCTATTTCTTTTTTTAATTCAAGTGATTATACCATTCCTCATTACGTGAGTGAAAACAAACTCTTCTTAATTTTGTAAGAGTAGGAAGTTGAAGTACTTTTCCAGAATCAAAATTCAAGTTGCACTGCGTGACCAGGTTTTGTCACACCCTGATCAGAAATGCAGCCCTAAGCTGTTTAAGTATTGATAAAGAAATTACTGATTAACAGTTCTTTGGACTATTACAGTGAAAACCAAAAAACTTTAACTGTCCTCTAATGTACATACCTGAGCCATAAAAAAAGGCCCAAACCTATATAGACTAGAAACTTCTCAAGAAAAATCATTCTCATGAGTTGAAAGACTAAATCATCAAATACATAAAGTTTTACTGAGGAATCATTCCACTGACTTCTTGGCCTTAAAGGATTGAAAATGTACATGCTGTGTACATGTAATATTCCAGATATTATAAATGACTGTCTTCCAGAGATTATTGGGAAGAAAAAAAAGTTTTTCTTTTTATATAATTTTGTCTTCAAAAAGCTTCATTATCTTCAAATTTAAATGAGAACATCAAAGGAAATCCCAGAATAACACATACCTTGAAGAACTCTATTATCTGGTGCAAGATTACTGCCATTCTAGTAAAAAATAGAAGAAAAATTCAGAATCCAAACAGTTCCATGACAAGCTGTTTGGAAACAACTGTTCCTTAATTTTTAGGTACAGCTCTTAAAACTCTTTATTTTCAGCAGGACGAGTACATCTCTATCATAAACAGAATAAATTGTATTTACCTTAGATTACGGTCTAATGTATAAAAACATAAATATTTATTATCATATTAATGCAAGGGCTAGGAGCTTTCTGGCATGAAGCCATGCTAAAGCTGTGCATCTGCACACACGGAGGACAGCACATTAGCATGTGTTTGCTAAACCCAGTTCTTCCTCCTCCTTTGTTCTCTGTGAAAACTAATTACATTTTGAATTACTAATCTTCTTCCTGCACTTTGTTGAGTAATAAATGGATAGTTAGTCAAAACTGAAAAACTGTGACACTGCAGGGTGAGTGTCAATTAGACCATTTTTAAATTGCCCTTCAGCTTGCTGGATTAACTTTAATTGATGTCCCAGTAATATCCCCTGTTAAATAATTTACAATGGTTTTTTGACTCCCCAAAGCATTACTTAATGCCTTGCAATTAGTAAAGTAGCATGCACCATCAAATTGGCCAGATAATTTAGTGGAAAAAGGGGTGGGATCTCTTTCATGTGAAGAAGTGTACACTATGGACACAGATTTTCCAGTATAATTGCCAGTTTAGATGTTATTGATGGTTGTTAAATGGACAAAACCTACCAAGAAAGATAGTTTATTTCTTCCTTTCTAACTAAAAAAAGAGCATATTTTTTCAAGCCAAATTAGACTCACAAATGCAGATTTCCTTAATTATAATATACAGCTCAGTGTCAGAGGTTGATTTTTTTAGTATTTGATTTTGGCAAGATCACCCTAATGTACTTCAAGAATAAGAGGAGTAACCAGCTTCAATAAATAAAAATACTGACAGAATATTTGCTGAATAAATCCAAATAAGCCAAAAATGGCTGAATGTCATATACTTTGTTTCTTAATACTTCTGTACTAAAAAGTACTTCTGAATAAATATTAGGACGTGCTTTACACGAAACACCAAATGCTCGTGGCAGGAATTTAGATAGAGAATTCTGCTTCTAAATCATTGCTCTTGGAGGTACAGCATAAAATACCAGCTAGAGCTGGGGTTCTTTTTCCAGTGGAAAATGAAGTTAGAATTTCTAACATAAGAAGTATCATGATACTGATTACTTAGATGAGTGAATTTCAGACTTTCTCCTTTGAAGAAGAAACACACTAGATCTCTTCTGAGCTTAAAATTCTACCCAAATTTACCTCAGATATTTTAATAATAATGATTAAAAGAACTATTTATGAATCACCTTACTGTTCTTCAGTTAAATCTGAAGATAAAGTATATAAGTCAAGATGGATTTTATACTACTCACTAACTGAATCAAATCCAGAGGTGAAGGATCGTCTCTGGATTTGATTCAGTTAGTCAGTAGTATAAAATTTATCATACAGTAGACAAAATAAGAACCTGACCATGCTTTCATGGACATCAATCCTTTTGCAACTACAACTCTATTGTCCTTAGTTTCATTAAGCCTGATTTATGCTGATATGAAAGGGAAAATGCATTGTTTATTTTGAAATGTTACTCCTCTGATTGATTTTAATTATGCAAATGAAATGTATGCCTGCCAAAGGCAACTAATAGATTAGTCTGAAGCATTATGGTTAGGACACTGCTGAAAGAACAGCAGCTGGAGAGCAGGACTATAACTACAGCTACAGCTCACTGAGGTGTTAGAAGGACTAGATATTTGCTCTTCTACAGGAGCTAACAACAGTTTCTTAAATCGGGCAGAAGCATATATTTTAGTGAAAATCTATTTTCCTTTATTTCAAGTCTATTCATATAATTTCTTCCAAGCTTCTTTCTGGAGGCAGCAACAAACACACACAAGACTACATCTTGAAATTACATCACTGAACTGCAAGTCACTTTTTCCTGCTCTCTTTCCATCCTATTCTTGTGCACTGAAAGCAAGATCAGCTCTTAGAAAGCCATCTTTGGGAGATACAAATCTGACATCAATAAACTCATTTGTATGACACACAAAAGATTGACCTGTCTTCAGTAAATTGTGCCATAGTTGTCTAAAGTCTCACTGCAGTTAGAAATTTTAAGACCAATTTGTTACTTATGAGCTAGGAAAAAATGTCTGTAGGAGCACGCAGCGATCTGACCTCAACATAACACAGAGACAGACCACTGACTTCCACCAGTTTTGGTTTTTTGTAACTTCTTCACTTCCTTATGTGCATTTTGTCAAGGAGTAGTTGTGCTATTATGCTTTGTATTTTATTCTGCTGGAGCAGAAGAAAGACATGAAGTGAGAACGAATTTTTCAATCTGTCAGAAATGAACAGGAAAAATGTAGTCAGTGTAATATAAAAGATTTAATCAATTACAGAGGTCATTTTGGTTTGAAGAGGAAAAAGGTCAGGAATTATGATTGAAATCCTCCCCAACTGAAACATGGCAACCTAAGCATATCTTTAGCATAGCATCTGAAAAGTGTTTCAAAGTACAATCTGAGCACATGATGGATGTAAAATGCTGATCTGTTTAAGTCAAGGAGAATTCTGACAAGATTTTACCTTCAGCATTTTCTCTGAAATTTTCTTCCTGCTAGGGGAGCACATTAATTTCACAGTCTTTTCACATGGCATTCATGCTCCAGTTTAGACAGCATTTATACAGACATACATAGTTATGAATTCTGCTTCTGGGTTTTTTGTTCTTTTTTTTTTTGACTGATAAATGTTTCCTTTTACTATGTGTCTTTTTCCTAGGTGTCTTATATGACACTGTTTTAAAGGGAGTTACAACTGAGTTCAAGATTCTGCCAAGTTTCTTAAAGCCAGCTGAGAAGTAAACTCTTTTTGCTATGACTAAACAAATATGATTCTTTTCCATATGTATGGATTGTGCTCCATGTATCTTCCCAGTGAAGTGAAAAGTGTGGCTGAGATGAGGAATGTTATATTTCAAGTGTGGCCTGAGTGCAACTATTTCTTAGTAGCACCAGTGCTGCTTCATGGTTTCAGATTTCAGAGCCATTTTTTTAACATACTGAAGTCACTAGGAGTCAGTCATATGAGGATGAGCTTATACAGGAATCTTAATCTGGGAACTGAGAAGGTATTGTAAAACACAAATAGTTATGTAAAGTTGTTTCTGCCTTCTTTTCATAGACATCTGGCAAAAAATCTCAAATATATTTGTCACCCATTAAAAAAAAAAAAATACATTCTAATATAGCAAGATACATTTACACAATCACATATGACCTAATATCCACAGGTTAACTGCTCCTCAGTTAAGCAATGCCAGCTGAAACATGCCAGGCAGCTAACATTATATATACCTTGTATTGGCAATGAATAAAACCATGAGTCAATTACTGTAAGTCTGCTACTGATAAACCTCAACATTTTTAAAGCACATTTATTTATACTTTTTCTTTTAAAATTGATTTTTGGGGGAAAAAAAGAAAAAAAAAGGCAAAAGGCGAGTTTTCAACAAAATTTAGCACAAATGCTTTTGTAAAACTTATGAAAAATATACTACATTTGCAAATAAAAATGCATACAAGTATTTTCTAAAAATATGTTTGATTATTGATTGTTATTTTTTTCTTTAGATTTGGCATACTAATATTATTGAAGGGAAATTCATGTCAAAGTTTAAAAGGACAGCTAAATGAAACAAAATAATAATAAAAAATCTTCTATATGACACAGCAGGAAAGCTTGTGCTTCTTATAAAGAAATACTCGGTACTATCACATTTTCTCTTCAGACATTTTAATATTAGGAGACTGTAAACACATAGTATTTCAGTTTTATAGACTTCCCTCATGAGAAAAATAGAAAACAATAGTTGTGAAATATAGAAATTCTTTTATATCATGAAAATGGTAGGTGGCCATGCTGTTTAGAATTTTTTTTCAGATAAAGAAAGTTCTCTTTTGCTACTAATGCAATCTTAAAAAAAACCAAAAACAACAAAACCCTCCAAAACATAAAAAATAAATAATACCTCCCCCTCCTCCTAGTTACATGATCATTTTGCAGAAGAAATGGCTATCAGGTTCACTGGGAGGCTGGCCCTGCATTTCATCTAAGTACCCCTTTTTCCTGTATGTAAGAAGATTAATTAGTAGTACAGAGACTTCTTTTTTGTTGTTTTTAGTGTTATTTTCTATGCAATTAAAAACATTAGTATGTTGGCAGTTGCAAGGGCAGAGTGTTCTGGATCAACGTCTCAAAGTTTGTTAACAAAGTGAGGAAAGTTTTTCCCCAAGAAAAGACACAAGGGGTTTCCTCTTGTGCACTTCCTCTGATGAGAGTTCACAGCAGAGCATCTCACAATCACAACCAAGAAGCATGAGGACACCAGTAATATGGACAAGGCAAACCCAACAGATTTCTTTTGTTAAGTAGTGTCTGGAAGGTTAAATTTTGGCAATGGACCAGTTTTGCCTTCAAGTTCCCTCCCTTACTATCAGGAACTGAAAAATCTTATCTACCCTAATTGTCTACTGACATACTGCCCTACCAAAACATTGTTATGTCCTGAAATAAGTTTGTTATTAGCATGATATTTTTATATGAGATAAGCATTAGTTTTGTAAACAAATCAGAATATGATCCCTGCCACCAAGCACTATGATGCCTTCAAATCTGTAGTAACCAAAAGCTTTCTTTTATAGAATATTGAGAAGAAGGATGCTCCTTTGGTCTCTTCAAATGACAAAAGGATTTCTTTGCTGATGTCTATCCTTTCCTGATGGTTTGCCCCACATCACATATGCAAAAAAGTATATATGTGCAAATATGTCAACAACTGGATCATCAAAATCCATTGCACAAACACTTTGTGTATCTTCCCAAAAGACACCATGTTCTTCCAAGCAGACAGAGGATAACGACAGGAGTTTAAGGTCTGAAGATATGTGCAATTTAGGTAGTTCCTGAAATACTTAGGAAGTTCTGAATGCCACAGCACCCCTTGGAAAAGATAGATACCGGAGCAGTTGTGGAAGAACTGCATCTTGTGAGAAGGGGACCACATTAGAGGTGCTCACAAAAGATTGTCTCCTGTGAGAGGGACCCCATGCTGGAGTAGGCTTCAATACTGAAGAGTCCAGATACAGCTGAATTCAGAGAGGAGAAAAAACAATGTTTTACTTTCATTGGTCTTTCCTCATTATGTAGATTCACAGAAGATGGATAACATATTAAAATTAGGTGGAAGACCAGGAAAAAAGATATTTCAAACCTCTTATCCAAGGGAAAGAAATCTCTCTCAGTTTATCAGAACTAATAAATAATAGTGGAATGTAACTATTACTGCCAAATTTGAGAGCTAATAATTTCCCCTTCCTCCCCACCATTGCCTGCTATCTATACCTTAGCCTCTCCCGTTAAGTAATACTCCAAGGTTAGCTGGGCAACACTCACATTCTCTGTGCCCCAGGTATTGAAGTCTACATAAGATCAGACATCAACTAATGAGTTTTACACCAATAAATCACAAAAAACTGTCCAGACAATCCCAAGGAACAATTTATAGTCAAGGACCTTTTGGCAGATTCTTGGTCCTTGGTTATGCACACAGCACTGTCACTCCAAGCACATTCCTATTATATACAGGTATATATTCCTCTTTCCCAGCCTGATGGAGAGAGGAAGCTTGATTGTCTCACTGGGAGAGAGGGTTAAGGACTAGAATGATAATGCTCCTGAGAATTACTTACTGAGGAGGAACTACCACACTGAAAAATCAGCTTTTCCTTTAGCTTTGAAAAAAAAGGCCTTCAGTCATCCCAGTCTTAACAGAGATAATATCAGAGTTTAGGTTCTGCTGTAGTCACACATTCATCCTTCCAGAATGGTTTAAATATCATCAAGACTATTAAAAGAACAGAAAATCATGCTTTTGGTAGCAATTTTGTGTTTAAATTTTCATCAAAGAAAGAAAGGAATACTCGTATTCTTCAATTTTGAGCAAAAATACATATTATGACTTTTTACACTGTTTATGTTGACATTGAAAAAATACACCATTAGAGAATCTGACCTTACTGTTAAATATTGGGGGATTTTTTGCTTATGTGACAAATTATTTTGAAAGCCTACTAATTAGACATGGTTGTGAGTGTTGCATTAATTATAGAAATGTTATGCATCACTAGTATGGCTAGAAAGCTTTTAAATTATAAAATAATGTTGCACCCAAGAAACTAATTGCATAATCTATATTAATTCACTTTCTATTTGAGTTACTAGGGGGTTTATTTTATAATTAAAAAGCTTTCCAAGATATTACTCCTATGGATCATTTATATATATGTAGTGAGAACCCACATGATATAATTTACAGATAATCAAAACTACAGCCTTTTCTAAAGAACAAAATATTTCTAGTAAAATAATTAAAACCATCATTTATTATATTGCACTGGTCAAAATAATGCTCTGCTAGCTCCTGACTCAGCAAAAACATATCAACTTTGTGCATATTGGCACTTCCATTCAGATTTTACAAATTAGTAATTTTATGGTGAAAAAATGAATGAAAAAGAGCTATTCATAAGTGTATCTTGAGCTGAAAATAAATTCTAGGTGGTCTTTTGAGACAAATATATGCTTCTGTGTTTTCCAACTCCTGCTGCCTTGCAAGAAGAGGAGCAAAATAAGGGTAGATACAGCAAGTAGATACAGCAAGTAGATACAGCAACCATAGAGCTGCTCCAAGTTGGGCAGCTGAGATAAGTGTTGCCAAATAATTTGGTCAGAAAAATCAAATGGCTCGTGCTCAGCTCAACTACCTCTCCTCTACCCGACTGGCATTTACCTCAAATAACTTGCTGTCCTAAACAACAGTTTCAGTATGGAATTCATCCAGTCCACATGATCCTAGATGTGATGGATGGGACTGAGGCATCTCGTTCAAGATGAATGCAGATAAATTTGTTTTGTGTAAATGGGATCCGAGTGGCAGAACTATTTATCAATACCCTCAGATGTATGTAATGATTTAGGAATGATATTGCTAAATATAGTACTCCCAATAAAAAGAAAACCAAAAGCCTTTCTGCTCCCTCCTCTAGTGGCAGTTGCAAAAGGCAGAAATCGTGGGTTGAGACAAAAATGATTCACTGGAGAGAGGAATGAGGTAAGAGAAGCAACAGTATCAGCCTAATCACAGTTTTGCTGTACTGGAAAGTATTACAAGAACATCCAGGATTTTTAATGAAGGAAAAAGTCCTTTGTCACTAAATATTGCCAAGAGTAAACACATTTTTAATGCTACTATAACCATTAATGAATTTTGCTATTATTATCATTAAAAAATTCTCAGAAAATTAATACTTTAAAGGCATGTAGTATATCTGAACTTAAATCTGAAAATTGCTTTATTGTTTTAAAATACCTAAATTTATTTTGGATTTTTTTGAGACAATATTTTAAATAAGTCTTGATCTTATCGAGGAAGAAGAAGAAGAAGAAGAAGAAGAAGAAGAAGAAGAAGAAGAAGAAGAAGAAGAAGAAGATGGAGAAGAAGACTGAGAAGGAGAAGGAGAAGGAGAAGGAGAAGAAGATGGAGAAGAAGATGGAGAAGAAGATGGAGAAGAAGAAGAAGATGATGAAGAAGAAGAAGAACAGGAAGAAGGAGGAGGTGGTATATTTTA
The DNA here is from genome assembly GCA_034336665.1 of Luscinia megarhynchos. Classification (NCBI taxonomy): domain Eukaryota; kingdom Metazoa; phylum Chordata; class Aves; order Passeriformes; family Muscicapidae; genus Luscinia; species Luscinia megarhynchos. Next base: position 47,486,820 of record JAPFBE010000002.1, on the reverse strand, counting down.
TCCTGCTAAAATTTTTGACATTCCAATTTCTTTTTAATTTTTTTAAGAATAAGCTAGTGTCATAACCTCTGTGATATGGAGAAACAAATATGATCAGAATTTTGGTGGGAGACTTTTCTTATGCAGAATGTATATCCAGTATGGTATTCAAATTCTTATATAACCAGAATTCCATTTTATTTGGCAAAATAAAATGGAAAACACTGGTAGACTCTAAGTTTCTACTTCTTCTATGAAAATGGTTGTAATATAAAGCAATGATAAAAAAAATATCCCAAATTTGATTAGAAATGTTGCAATTCTAATTATACATTGATCCCTTCCTTTAAAAAATTTTGTTTGCTACAGCCCTGGCCACAGGTGCTGCTCCACCAAGGTGAAAGATGTTCCATGTACTTGGGGCAGTCTCTTTTATGCATGAAGAAAAAGGGATAGGCTACACTGGGGCAGTGATGTCCTAACCCAGTGCTGGAACCCCTTTCCCAGCCAAGACACCTCACGTTAGGCTGATGCATGGTAACCCTCTCACAATCCTGAACTCAGAATCCAGGGAGGATATTGCAGGAATGACATAAAATGAGAAGTCATGAAAAGGATAACATATCCCAAAAAATCAAACATAAAACAACGTGAAGGCATTAGAGAGGTAATTAAATTGGTACTGGAAGAGAAAATAAGTGAATCACTAAGGAGATTTGGGCAGAATCAGTCGGTTTCCCAGCTCTCTCTGTGGTTTTCTGTTTCTCTCAAGAGGAATGTATCTGCATTTGCTGTTCAAAAATGTAAGCATTCTAATGAGAGTGTGCTGTGCTACTGGCAAGAGTTTAGAGGCCGCGGAAAATCATAGTTTATGAGCTTATTGTTTATCCAAGTTTAGCAAAACATTAGGAAAGGGAAAAAGTGGGAAACTAAAGAGAAGTGAGCACAAACGCTGTATCAGGGCCCTGGGAGGTTGTTAGTGGGCCTTATTCAACTTCTAAAAATATGAGCCTTAAACTTCACAAATGAAAGTAATTTCAAGTGCTATAAAAATACTTTTAGAGCAAACCAAGGATGAGAAAAATCCAGAGCTAGAACAAAGTGTCTAAATGGAAGAGGTGTCTGCTGGTGAGCAAAGATCAGGTCATTTCCAGCCTGTCATCTCAGGACACCAGGACCAGACACAAGTCCTCTTGTACAATTGGATTTAGCCAAATAGGCTTAGGTAAGCAGAGGCATCCTTTGCCAGAATTCCAGGAAGCACACCAGGTAACATTATCACCATTTACCCTATGATCCACAGTTTTGCTCAAGAGCAGCAAAGACTGAAACACTAGTTGGAGAATTCATTCTACCACAAATATGAAAAGCAGACTGAATTTCCAGTGCCTCTGCCAGCTGGCAATAAACAGAATTCAAGATGCAAAATACATTATGGAGATCAGATAAAGTTAAAAGGAAAAAAGAAGCTTTCTTCTTAAGAAGGGAAAGGAAAAAATATTGAGTTCTAATGTGAAACATTTTATAGTCCCAGTAATAGGAGAAAATAAGTCACTTTCAGTGACTTTTGTCACTTTTTCAAAGGGAAGGAAGATTGTAAAGCTGATATATTTAAAAGATAAAAGATCTGGAAAAAAACACTTACCAATTGCAAACACATGAGGGAGGATAATTGCAAGTACTGACCAAAATAAAATTCTAAGAATTTTTAAAAATATACTTAACTTTTATAAAACAAAAAATGTTAACCCCATGAACACTTTTAATACTGTGTCTTCAGTTTTTCCTTTCAGTTCTTCATCAGTTTTGCTGCTGCTCAAAACACTCAACCCCACTTAGAATAGGTGTTCAGTGTTGAGCTCCACCTAATATAAGCAGGATATAAAAAATATTGGAATATGTCCCAAGGTGGGCAGGAAATATGGTTAAAGGAACAGAGGGTATGACTTTGTTGGGATTACAGAAAAGGAGGCTGAGTCATGAACTCATCACTTATTTTCCCCCTCAGTAGCTGTATGAAAATCAAGCTGCAGTCATATCCTTTATCTACTCTTCCTTAAATGGCACACCATACAAAACTACAAAAAAACTGTATTACATATTTCATTGGTATTTTAAGTCCTTGATTCAACTGACATTTGTCAAAACTTAATGAAAACATCGATACAAGTTTCTTTTCAATAAAATCTTTTCTTCCTAAGTCACTTTGCAGTTTGTTTCTTCTATCTCACACGAGGACACAAAGTCCGTGGGAACTGTGGTCAATATACTCAGGCATATTCAGCATGCAGAACTGAAGAAAGTGAATTATTAAGCAGAGCAATTTTTTTTCCACTTGGGCAAGAAAAGAATGCTTCCTCTTGTCAGTTAACAGGTTGGATTGGCAACATTTTGAACTAAAAAATCCTTGTTAATGGACTGCTGCAATCATTCTCAATTTTGTTCTAAAAAAGTTTTCTATTATATGATACTCTGCATGGCTCCTCAGAAACACACTGCAGTAATGAAAAGTAAGGTACAAAGAACACATAATTAATTGCTTTGACAGGTTGCAAAAATAATACATACATACTCGGGAGTAGGTTCTTAGGTTCAATTTTCCTATCTTCAAAGAAACATTTCATTCAAATAATGTTATGTATCATTACCAAAATTTTGATTTATGATGTTTCCTTATTCAATGTTACAATATTAATTCTGTACTAACCACATTTATTTTTTACATTATTGTAGTTTTCTCTTTTTTTTCCAAATTTTTCTGCATGGTTCTATGTGTCTAACACACATTTTCATTTTGGAAACAGTAGTAGGATTTTAAAATTTTTAGTTTTTAATCTTGCTTCCTGAATGTTACGTATTATTATAAAGACTTGTTGAAAAAAATAAAAAAAAAACTTTGGGAAGACTATTTTCCATGAGAGGGAAGACAGATCCAAGAGTCATCAGTTTTTATACCCATCTTCAATTTTGTCTTTGAAAAATATGAAATTATGAATTCACCTTTTTCTTCTAAGCAGGAGTTGAGGGACACCAAACTAAATTATCATTTCCAGGTGTAATATTTAAAATTACATTGTTCAGTGGTCAATGGACTGGAGAAGCAGTTCAGCAAGCTGATTGTAAATCTACATGGGATGCTAAAATGATCAAGTATTTTTTGAGCTTTATCTTCATTCCCACACTTGCTAAGTCATCCAGGAAATAATTGCCATCCAAATGTTAATTTGTACATCCATACCAGGGCAACAAAGAAAACTAAAGTAAAAATTTACAGGATGAGGAAGATGGAAGAAATTCATATATTAATTACAATGAATTTTAGATTTTTCATACTTCTCTGAAAAAGAAGAGTGATTTTTAAAAAACATGATTTCCTAAACTATTCAAATGGTGAATAAGTGTATTTAAATACAGGTCATATATATTCTATACAATAATCAGCCCAACTGTCTATGGGAACAGTCAAACTATTTCTGTAGGAGATTAAAGATCCATATTTCTGTGTGTCTTTCTGACTGTCGCTGTTTGATTTCAGGTAATTAAAGAAACTTTATTTTGACATCATTCTTAGCACTGCAAAGTAGTGACTTCTTTATAGTTATTTATCATAATGAATATTTGAAATATATTTGGATGACTCAAAAAGGTAAAAGTAGCAATGCTACTTGTTTATATTCACATATTTTTTTACAAAATGCAAAGAAAGTGCAAACTATGTTGCTTCTCCCTCCAGTTCTTCTCATTATTCTTGTTTATCTCTTCTCCTTTAGGAGGACTGTCTTTGCTAACAAACTGTCTGGATAAAAGATTTTTTCAAATATAAATCTTGGTGTTGAACTCAATATAGCTATTCACATAATTTTTCTTTAAAACCTTTCTAGTTCAGCATTATATAGCTAATTGCCTCCATACCTGGAGTTGTAAATTACCCTAAGAAATTTCTTGCTGAAAACAATGGTAACTGCTAATATAAAATCAGTTTAGAGTCTTCTCTTAGAAGGGTTTGCTTCATCCTTGTATATGAGGCAAATTCTGCCAGCTGTGATTATCTCATTCACCTACCTAAACACTAAAGTTGCCGTAGGTGACAGCTAAATTCTTCCTCCTTATCTCTGGGACTAACATCTTACTCTATAGCATGCTTATTTTCCCACACTGACAAGCTGTTGACTCACAGGGCAGAATGAGAAGGGAATGTGGAGAGCATGCATCAATCACCTTCCATCACATCCCCTATCCCAAATGCCAGTGATTGGACAAACTTGCTTTGACAGGCATCCTGTCTGGACAAACAGCTTGTCAGTTTTCTAATAGGATTCAGCTGCTCTCTCTCTATAAGCTTCACAATCCGAGTCATTTCAAGTATTCCCCAGTGGAAATGGGTGAAATTGAATGAACAGAGAAGGCATTAGAAGGGTGGGGTGGTGTTATTTTGGCAATTTTAAAGTAAATTGCAACTTTCAGAACTTTACCTTTGGCAATTATTTTTATGCAACAAAAAAAAAAAAAAAAAAAAAAAAAAAAAAAAAAGAGAAGAACAGCAAATTTAATACTAAGATTAACCTACAGCTGCTATGTTAATTTTTTTCTTTTAGCAAAAGCATGGTTCAGGAGATGTCCCTGATACAGAAGCAACACTCCTGATTTAGGGGACATGCTACTTTGAGAAGCACGGTTGCATTTACATTAAGAAACTAAGAAAATAACCTTTCCTGTGGCAATCAATGCCCAAGATAATCATCTCAGTCACATTTGAGAGATCAATTTAGTTCAAGACATGTTTTCAGACCAAGGATCTTTGCTTGTTAGAGCAGTACATATTAGAGTACAAGCAAAATAGAATGCAGATCTAGCATGTTTTCTTATTAAATGCATTACTAAAAGAGCTACTTGGCTTACACAGGGACACACTTTATTACTATATTGGGACTTCAATAGGAAAAAAACAAGCAAATACTATATTGCAGCCAAAAGCTATGATTTATATACTTGAAAAAACATGAATAAGAAATGTTCTGCAAGCCAGTGCAGTTTCTTTAATTAAACCCTAAAAATTCTTTCATCTCAGTTTTATACTAATATATATTTTATATTATTGTCTCAATTATAAACACTGAGCTTTTATAAAAATCTATAAATGAAAGTAAGATATTTCAATAAGCATAAATCAAAAAATTGTTAAGTATAAATTTGATCCTAGAAAATTTTATTGATTCTGAATCATACATAAGTGGACAATTATATCACCATTTTGAATGCCTAGAAATTTGGATTAGTTTACTAAAAGGGTTGTAAATGAATAGCTCAAGTGGCTGTTGCTGGAATACAAAGTTCTGTCAACAAAAAGTCAGTTGTGATGTATGCATAACTATACAGGAGCAGTAAATTTGCAAAAAATCTTACATAGATAATTTTGCTTATTAACAGACAAACTCAATACAAATAATCATTACTCAGTCCTGTACAGGTCTCTGGGTGTTGGCACAGAATTGTGTGTGTTCACATTGCAGGAGCAGAGTCCAAGTATAAGGTGTAGGACACAAAAACCTACATGGTGTTTCCACTCTACTGCCATTTGGTCGTGGTGATTCCATTCCTTCCACTAGACAAGGAAACTCTGCTGCCCTTTGGCCACTCTGTGGCTTAGACCTTATGTCTGCAGGCATTTCACAGCAACATCAACTCCTCCATTTTCAAAGACAATTTCAAACCATTGAAAAGCTCCATATATTATCTCAAATTTTGCTCCCCCCCCCACCACTATACTATTTATTTTTTAAAGGGAGACCAATTATATCAGGAAATTAAACAAAGTTCTTGAAAAAGAATAGCTAAGACAATGAAAAATATATACTGTTATTTTTTCAAATTACTCTTTTAAATCACAATGTTTCCTTTAAAACATCTAAAAAAAAATTCTAAACTCCAGCATCTTAGTATAAAAAACAAAGTACAAATCAAAGTGGAAAAAAATGCATCCTAATACATCAGGGAGAAAAATACATGTAGATAATGGAATGATTTCAGAACATGCACATAACCCAGAATAAATTTGAAGCTGCTATGATTCATTGACACAAGCACTTATTTTTCTGGAAACAATCTTTATAATTTTACCATTGATTTGTCACAAGAAAAATATTCTGAAGACAGATACGCATCATAAAAAAGCTCTATAAAAGAGATGTATTCAAATAGTTCAGATACAAATTTAGCATAGGAGAAACACAACAAAAAATGACACACAAAAATTGTAGAGCGATCCTGAATCTCTTCACGTATCACCACTTATGGAACACCAGTAGTAGGAATGACAAAAATCCCCACTTTTGTGTGAACTCAGATGAGTGTATGTGGGAAGGCCAGAGAAGGTGAATGTGAAAGTCTGATCGTGTGAGGACATGATCATGTGGGAACATGATAGCTTACTGGAAGCTTTTACTATGACAGGCTCCCAAAATTCCATGTCCTCATGTTATAAAACACAATTCTACAAGGAAATTGTTCTGGTTTCCTATCAGCAAATCATCTTAGTACACAAAGTTCACTTCCACCAAAACAGAAGTCTTCAAGAACTAAATGGTAACTCTTGTTAAGAATATTCCGAATCTAATTTTGCAATTATTTTTTCATAATTGCAGGCTGATTCTTAAGAATTTTGACCTTATCTGTGCAGGATCTAAGTGATTCAAAGTCCAGTTAACTAGAAATTCTGCTTAATTGAAACCTATGGTAATTGCCAAAATTTCTGTGCAACAGTGAGCTACACTAATTGTTGCTGTAGATAAAAAAATAAGCTGTGCTCACTGTTAAAATATTTATTTAGTATTAAACCCTAATTGTAACTACAACCACGTGGTCAATCCTCATTCTACCAAGGAGCCCCAAAATATATACGTTTTATGTAAAATATACATATGTGTATCTAGAACATATAGAACATATAAATCAGTTTTATGTAAAGGATGCAGATATATAGATAAGTGCGTGCATATAAATATTTATGCAAAACATATATAGGGAGGTTTTATATACACATACATATACATATGTTAAAGTATTCCCTATTTGTTCTGCCACCCCTAGACCCCCTTTTTGTGTGACAAAAAGGTTCACACATTTTAAGATCAGTTAAAATTCATGTTTTTCTTGTAGTTGTGTAAGCCAAGTCTATAACAAGCATTCGGTCCAAGCCCTGACCCTACACATCAATGAAAATAAAATTTCTAGTATAAGCCAGTATTGTGATTGACTAGGAAATGGCCAAGAAAACTCTGGTGCCAATGTATTTAATTTTTATTTGGATAAATGTTAAGTGTCTACCAAGAACAGATTTAAGTTGCACTTAAAAAGGCAGATGGAAGAACTGACTAAAATGGGGAGAGGGAAGGGAAGACAGATGTGCAGGCAGAGAAGGTTGTAGCTATAGGCTAATAACCAGGAAGTCTGAGAAACTTTGGGATGGGTGGAGCTTTCAACACAGGGAATGCAAGAGGTCTTTCATTTAAATAAAAGCAAATACAGTAACGTCACTGCTCCTAGCACTGACTACTGAGAGTGGGAGACCAGTTTCACAGAACTCATTTTCAGGGGATCTTCATTTTGATGAGATCTTTTTCTTTCCTTCCCTGTAGGACATAATTATAAGATGCAAAATCTTGTATCTCAGCAGGTTTGCTCTGTCTCTAATGAGATAGAAGGGAAACTCCTGTCAAGACTAATACCTAAAATGAGAATGATACAGTGCTCTGCATGACAAGAGTACTTTAACATGCCTTTAAGATGTAAGGCATGTTTTACTTTCTCTTTTCTTTTTTCTCCCCATCAAATTAATTGTTTTCCTTGCTTAGTAGTATGGTAAAATATTAAAAAAAAGAAAAATTAAAAAATTTGAGTTTAAGGAGCCTTTTAACTTTCAGACAGTTTTAGGTGTGAGTAGGTAACTGTCCTTTGCTGTTCCATACATGACCTGACCACACAGTCCAAGTAACAATTTGAGTTAAATCTCAGACAGAAATCATGTACAAAAGTTTCATTGCATAAGACTTGCAAATTTTCAAAATTTGGGTGATCCACATATTTTGTCCTTATCCTGGAAAAGCAAAGAGTATAATCACTTCATACAGCAAGAATACATATAAACAAGCTGTTAACAGTATTAATTCTAGTTTAAAAAATAATATATATTATGCTTTTTATGGTGGTATACATGCACACATGTGTACCATATATATGTATATATGAAGTGTATATGGTTTGCCTACTATTCCTAGAAATTATTATTTTAAGCAGAAATTTTCTCCTAAACATTTTAAAAAATTAGCATTTTTCTAACTAAAATATTTTAACTGCTAAAAACTAGGAACCACAGACCTTATCTAGAGCAAAATCTAGGGTGTTTGCAGGTTATTTTGGATTGTGAGAAGTATTCTGAAAGAAGTATAGATTTGGAATAATGTGCAGAACTGGCATGAAGTGCTTTCCACACCACCTTCTATCAAATATGTTTACTGATTTTATTAACTACTCTTATACTCAGAGTTTGTCAACAATTAAAGAGAAAAAATCAAATTAAAGCCTTAAGTGAAGGATGTAGTTAAACAATAGCTCCATAGCTAGGAACACTGCAAATCCATATCTGTACAACAACAGAAATACATTTTATTTCAATACTGTTTTACTTTATTAAGCAATGAAAATTGCTATGTAGGAATATTAGAAATAAAAATCTACCTTACTAAGCAAGAAAAGCCAGATGAAAAACATGGGCCTGTCCCAGCCAGAACTCATTTGAATGGCTAGAAAAAATCTGGAGTCAGGTAGGACTCACAGATGGTGGGAGCAGGTTTAGGTATGTGTTTGTATAGACAGACAGAAAGATATAATGTTTAATAAATTATAGCCAATATATTCTACAAAACTTAAGTCTAGAAAAGGATTTGGCACAACTTTTGCATATATCTGTTCATATATTGTCTTGTCCAGAGGAACAAAACACAAAACAAAATATGAAATCTTTGGATTGTATGTGCTGTTGAGTATTATGAATACATGAAAAGTGAAGAAAATAGAACTTTATGAAACAAAACTTTATCTAACCTTTCATTTAATTTTCAAATCCTTTGATAGGCTTTAGAAATGTCACAGGAAACTTGGCATTTTTCTGTTTATTACTTAATGACTTTTCCTGGCTTAAAAAATGCAGCTTAATGAAGCTCTAACATTTATAGGCTCTAAGATCTTTATTTGTGTGAATTTATTGCATTTATAAATTATATGAAGAGAAAGTCTCCCCAAACTGAAGTGCTCTAACAGAATGAGTAGTTATTCTTGAACAAAGGCACAGTAAAAGGCTTTAAAAGACAAAAGGAGCTGAGTCTGTCAAAAATACTGTGGGGAGATAAAGGAAAAAAACCCTGTAAATCCATGTCAGTAGAAAAGTGCCTCCAGGGCACTGTTAAGTCTTGCTGTGGTCCAGGGAAGGTGCTGCACGTGGCAGCCATGCAATGTGCTACTGGTTTGCAAACACTTGTTCTGGCTGGGATTTTTCTTTGCAGTAAGAGAATAGACATGAGGGATAAACAAATATCTTAGTTTGCTGCTTATAATTTCTTTGGCGCTATATTATAATGTTGGTAATAATGGAGTGACTTGTATTGTCTCAGGTACCATACTGAGAAATATATCAATCCTTTGCTACTTCTAGGTAGTAGAAGTAAATCAAGTAAGCATATATAAATCATTTCACATTAAGGACTCCTGAATTTTGGTGCAGCTCCAAATTATTTGATACGGTGGATTTCCTGGATTTCACATACAAGACTCAAAATGTCTCACAATTCCCTTGGGCATACTGAAATAATGCAGGAATTTTGAGTCTGCATGCCTGCCTCTAATTAAATATGTGTAATTTCATCCTTTAATTGCTGGAAACCAGGAAAACTATGCTTCTCATTCCACAGTAGAACATGAATAAATTAGATAGGATTTTGTATAAAGAAAGGAATGCATCTGAATCTTCTCTTATAGTATCTCTTTTTTTCATTCCAGTTGATATCATAATAGGTTGTAATCTTACTTTAGGCAAGCACAGTCTTTATTGAGAGACCTCCATGATTATTGTTGTTAATCCAAAGAGTGTTTCATGCATTGGCTACAAAATTCCCCTTTAAAAGGATTTGCTAGGAAAAAGTAGCCAGGGTAAGAAATACTTACTTATCCAATAACATTTTCAGCCTCTTCTTATGTATATTTATTTGTAAAGGCAGAGAAAATGTTAAGTAGGAAGAATAGCTATCTCTTAGGTAAAATTCCTGGGGAACCTTAGTCACTGTCAACTTCAACAGATGAAAAATCTATCCCTTTAAATTGAATTTAGTGCAGAAACTTGTGCAATTTTTAAATTATTTATCCCCTGATTCTTTCAAAAAATATGCCTGAGTATGAGTAACCTAGAATTGAATAAATGATCTTTTACGTTTACTATCAAATTGAAATGAAATTAAACATCAGTTGGCATACTTGTATGGGAAAGCAAAGTGCAGGTAACTATATATATAAAAAAATAGGAATGTTTAAAATTTGTTAACCACACACTTTCAGTCTTCACCACTCTAAAAGGTGTCAAACAGGTTTTTGATAATTATTTGGCAATGCTTCCAGTAACAAAACTTACTTGTGCTATTTTCAAAACATGTTTGTTTGTTTGATTTAAGATTTACTCTTAACTTATAAACTCCTGTGTTCTGTGCGTAAAATACAGGGAATTCCGAAAACAAACAGACATCAATCTGCTGGCCCAGTATATAAAAGCCAGTGAGCCTTCATCAGTGAATGGAACAATTTCTCAGAATCACAGACTGACAGAATGGTTCAAGCCAAGGTGCATGCAAATTCAATGCCAATGTAATTTCATCTGATACAGGGCAGAGTCCCTCTTGGTCAATGCTTCACTTAGAAAGAGCAGACACTAATACACAATTCCAAATGTTCAATTTGTTTTATGAGAAGACCTAAAACAAGACCAGTTTCAGTTCAATAGCCAGTTAATGTAATAGTTTCTTCTTATGATAATATTTTTTTAAAATTACAGCTTTAAAGCCCAGACACATAGGAAACCCATTAAGATAAAATCTATTGTAAGCTCCTATAATGGAAAAATATCAACCAAGGAAAAGAGAGAAACTTGATGTAACTTCTTTCAATAGTAATTAGCTTTATTTCACTGAAAGGGAAAATAATAAAAAAAAATTTAAGAAATATTACCATGTCATCTTACTACTCTTGTGAAAGAAAATGAAATAACAGTATTAGGTTTTACTTTAATTTTCAGTTGAAAAAGTTTTCTATATTGATTGTTGTACTCTTCACCCAAATAATCTCTCAGATTTTTTTTTAATTTTTATACTATATTTCCTATTGCTCTACTAGGAATTCATACTAAGAGTTATACTTTTTTTAATACTGAGCTAAAAATAGTGCAGTAATTTGATCTCTAGGCAAACAAAATGGGTAACATAAATATTTTTTCTTGATGTTAAATGTGCAACAGTTGCCTTTCAGAAACCCATTAATCACTCTAGCTCAAAACCAGTTTAAGCAGTTGGGCACCAAAACATCTTATTTATTTATTTCCATTTATATTCCATTTATTGCCTATTACTTTAGTTATGTTTGACTGAGCAGTCACATTAGAATTACTATGGGAAAGATATGGTCTTTTCCTCTTTCTTGCACTGGTGCACATCTGATTGCTGTTAAAAAAAACAGGCACAGCAGAAAATTGCTCACTTTTTCATCTTGTTTTTCTTTTGCTATTTAGCCTCCTGAGATGGCTCACAGTAGGATCAAATAAGAAACAACTGAGATGCTTATAAAACACTGCCACATTTATGGGAATATTAAGCAGAACCAAGGAGCAAAGAGTGTTTTATTTTTTTAGTATAGAAACAGAAACATTCCTGCAAAGCTACAGTTTGCTGTGATTTTTATCAGATTTCCTTCACTCAGAGAATCACCTTTGACCAAGAACATGATGACCAAACTCATGTGAAAAGCTATCCCCTCCATCTTGGGGAAAGTTTGGAAGTTGAGTTCTTCCACAATACAACTGGAATATCTTGTTCTAGAACTTCTACACTATCACCAGCACCCCTTCTACACTATTACAGCATCACAGCAACAGAAGAAGTATTTTATCCAAATCAGAGCAATATAAACTCAAAAACAACTGCCTAGAGTCTCACTTACATTAATATATCATCATGAAATGCAAATATGTTAGACCAATTAACCATTATATTTAAACACTTGCTAAGTTGTTATTCAGTCAATAAAAGCTTAACATAGGGATGAGGTTTGTCATCAAAGCCCAATGTGCTAATATGTTTCTAGTCAGCTGTCTTCACATCTTTTCATTCACTTCATGCAATCACAGTTCCCAGAAATGTGAATCTGCTTGCTACTGATACTCTTCCCACCCTTTATGGGAGCTACTCACTCTGAGACTAAGCATGAGGAACTTTAATAAACAAATGCTCCTTTTATAGCACTAAGCGTAGTGATCCCAAAAATAATCTTTTCAGAGTATTGCCTACTTTGTGAAAATATAGCTCTGCCATCATAATTAAAAAATTAAAAAAAAATATTCGGAACAAGTCTGAAATAGATGAGAATATTAAAAACATTTTTTCTGATGAAATGAAAGAATCTGTTTTAAATTATGACAAAAATCATAAATATATTTACTTTAAAAAGGATACATTTATCAATTTCAAATAAATTAATACTTAAACTACTATATATAAACTAATTTTAATGTAAACACAGCTGTAGGTGGGTTTTTTGTGTGTTGCTGTCTTTTAACCACTATCCCATTGAATTAAAAATAGTTATACTTACGAAAAAGTAAAAAAAATATTTTTCTTATTTGTATACATCTCATTTTTGCACTTAGAATTTCTAGTTAATCTTAAAGTTTCTTTTAAAATAAATTTGATTTTTGTTATTTCTTCTTTGGCACTGAATGCATACAGATTTAGGGAGTCCTGCTTGCTTGATGTTCTGGATGCAAAGATTTGATGTATGTAAGAACACATCAGCGTGTCCTGCTCTAAAAGCTGTATATAGATCTACAAGCTGTGTTGCTACTTTAGTGGATACTAAACACCCAGCAAGATGACTCCCAATATCAATGAACAGAGTAATTTCATAAGTTATAACCAATATATAAGATGGATTCTGAATGCTTAAAGAAACGGAAACCTCTGCTTTCCTTCCCACTACTGAAAAAAAGACTGAGAAATTTTATGTGTCAGCTTTTGAGTATCCAAAGGCAAAATATGCAATCCCTGACAAGCATATTGGTCCTAATGCCCTAGAAGGAGTTTTAAACCAGGTGTTACTCTGCTTATCAGTCCTGCAAGGTGATCCTTTCTGGTATTGTGCCTACAAAGTCAGGCTTCACACACAATATTTGGTTGTAGTATTTTGGCACTAAAGAGCCCAACAATCACTTCATTCCTTTGTGAAAGTGGTTCAGCTCTTTTTTTCAGCCTAATGGAAAGGCTGTGCGTTATCCAACTAAATGTTTTTGCATGGAGAGGCAGACCCAAGAGTCACTGCAGTAAAGGCACATTTCCCTGACTATCTCACCAGCACTATATTTATAGCACATGGCACTGGTGGTGCTGATTACTTGCTCATTCCTTGCAGTCAGAGGAAAGACCAAGGGGATCCCAGACTCAGCTTGCCATGGCCTATCAGCTCCATGGCACAGAGGAAGGTCCTCAATCCTACTCATGGTTGATCTCCAGCCCAGATCTGCTCCCCCATTCTCCCTGACTTTATCAGAAACACTCTAGTGTTCTGACTCTCATGCCTGCTGCTTTCTCAAAAAGCACTGTTGTTTCCTACTCCAGCTATGCACAGGTTGGGTTTCTCAGTAGAGAAATGCAAGGGAGGCATGGCACTCACTTGTCAGTTCTGAGATAAAGCAGGAGAAAAATGGTGAAAACTTCTGCTCAAGAGACTAAGGATTACCAGAGTGGTTTACCGCAAAAGATGAAAGTGTTTGGTCCAGTTATTTTAAGGCAAAAAACATATATATATTGACATTCTTTAATGTTACACTTTACAATGCCAGCCAATGGCCTAGACCAACATTTTATGTGCGTGAAGAAAATTAGCTATTCAAGATATTCCTACCTGCTCTTTAAGCTGTCAATACCCAGATAAATCAATTCTTTGTTTCACCCCACAAGGCCACTGCTTCTGAGTGCAAAGCTGCCCGTCTGCAAACTGAGCAGAACAATAAAAAAAGATGGTGATATGCTTAATCCATCAATATTACAGAACCAAGGAATGAAAATAAGAAATATCAATGAGACAAATGCTTATCAGACAAACCTTACCAGTTTTATTTTATGCAACATGTTTACCAGGTTAACTGGGGAGAAGAGGGCTACATCCTGTTCTGCCCAGCCTGCTCTCCAGTGCAGTGTTATCAAAACCTCTAGGTGACTTCTGTCAGAGGGCTTTGTCCACAGCGGTTTTCTAAAGTTTATTATGACTCGGAAGAACAATAGAATTTGGTGGAATGAGAGTAAGAGTGATGTGAAGATCCCCATCCTGAGAGAGTATGCTATGCAGGGAATAGGTGTGGTTTGAAATAATTTTATTTTTCTTCCATCTTTCCTAGAGGTCATTGTTCTCTGTTTCAAACATTCCCCCTCAAAAATGTAGACATATATCAAGGTTCTGGCTCACTTGGAGTACTGCAGCAGCATCATAAGCTTTTAGATGTTTTCATTGATGGCTCTTTCAGGTAAAAAATTAGAATATCTGAACTGCTTTCACATGTAATGGTTAATTTTTATTTATTTATTATGGCTCATTTGGAATGACTGACTGAAACATATGTATAGCATTTTGTGATCTTTCAAAATATCATCTTCATCCCTTTTTAAGGCTTTAAATATGCTATCATGATAGTGGAACTAAAGAGGTTTACGGCCTTTATTATGGAAGTGGGGGTTTTGGCTAATTAAATATTTCATCCTATAAGACTGATTTATTGTTTGACTCTAATCAGTTTGACTAAAATCACTGGAGTCAGGGTTAGGCAATGATTGCTGCATTTGTTATGTGATGAATGGAACATCACATAAAATATGAATTGGCTGGAAAAGTTTCAAGGATAAATCACAGCTAGGAGCTGACATTGTGTCTGGCTCTCTTCATTTGAAAAAAAAAGGAGAGGGAAGGTGAAGAGGAAGGCGAAGTGAAAGAGGCAAGGCGAGGCAAGGCAAGACAAGGATATATTTTAAGAATTCTGCTACATCCTGAAATGATTATTTCTCTTTTTTTTTCTCTATATATGTGCATATATATATTCTTGCAGCTCACTAGTCCCTGTTCTTTGGCTGTTCTTCAAGGCAATGAATACATATATATGGTTGTCTAAATTTATTCTTATCCTGAGCTCCCAGAGTTAAAGTTCAAGACATAAATAAGTTTCTAAAACTTAACATTTTCTTATTATTATTAACTTTCAGTATAATTCTTGATGTTTCTGAGATTCATATAAATGCTGAAGTTCTTTTATAATGTTAATCTAAATTTTTAGCCTCAGTGAATCCATTTGGAATATATTATACAGATAAATGACAATAAGGGATTCCTGCGGATTAAAATTTATTTTTTTTTTTTTAGTACAGATTTTAAAGCCAGAAGGGGCCATTATAATCTTCTAAACTTTCTGCAGTTTTGAAGCTCATAGTGATTTTGCACGGCTTCTTTTTTGAATAATAGAGTCTTTTAAATGAGTCTTAATTAAAAAAATCTCCAGAGATAAAGAATACATCATGCTTCCTATTACTTGACTTATGAATTTCAATGCAGTTTTCATTCCTCACTAATTTTTTAATGCAGCAATCGTGCACCACAAATATATGTCTGCTTCATTTGGTACAAAGCACTGCTTCCTTCCCCTGCCTTATATTTTAAGAATCCTTAAGAAGATCTCGTCTACCAAACACAAAAACTAAAGTTTCAGTTTTTTCCATTCCAAAGTTAAGGTTCCAATTTTTTTGACATATTTACACATTTTTATTGAACCACAGTCTTTGTGTTTGCTTGAATTCAACTTTGCTGTTGATTCAGTTAGAATTTTTCTATGGGTCTCTCTTTGTTTATCTTTTGATTTTTCCAAGTCAAAGGGAATATGACCTTAAAAGCACTAATTTTAGTGTGCGAAAAATAACTTCTGAATGTTATAAATACAATCAAGAAGAGCTCTTCTCAGGTATTAACTGGCAAATGCATGATTACAGTATCTCTAAATACTGTGTATTTCCATCTTATTTGACACTCTAGAATATATTAGGAGAAAATACCCAGGCAAAAATATGCAAAGTTCTAGGACACAAACAAAGTTTTCAAGAAATCAGTGAAAAAAATCTCAGCCTCAGTGATAAAGTCTCAACGTTTCCTTCTTTTTACAGATGTTACCTATATTTATTATCTGTAATGATGGCACATTTCTCACTTCCATGAATCCTTTAATAAAACAGTTGACCTTCATAAAAAAAGGTAAAAGTAGATGTAGATAACAGAAAGTTTAACCTTTGCTTCCAATGCAGAACAAGTTCCTCATGTTGACATAATAAAATTTCAAGGAGAAAAGGTGGACTGTGATGCAAATGTCCTTATAGTATAAATCTGATCCCAGATTACATTCAGCTTTTGAGAATCTATTTTCTACCTTCAGATGTCATATTACAGGAGTAATCCGATAAACACATAGGATTCTTTTTATTTTAAAAATAGCGTCTGAATTTTTAGTTCAGTCACACAGAAATTAAAGTTTAGTCTTTATACAGCTTTATACCTAAAAGCTAACTAAAGCATCCTAAAGCAGCTTTGGCTAATTGTAAATACTATTCCTTCAAACACAGTCTAATTTTCAATAGCTCTTATTCTTAGAATATTCCACTAAGATATTATCATTCCATGATGAAAGGATGACCTATTATCATGTGCTGAAGCCCCAGAAATATGAGTAGAATGTCTGATTTGTCATCTGATCACTGCCATGTCAATGGCCCAGTGTTAGGATCAGTGTTGCTGATGGGACTGTCCCTTAAATTATAAGGAGCAGCTTTCTCCTACTGGCTGTGTACTGATCAGGTGTGTTCAGTGCTGTGCATTTTCCCTTGATAAAGTATAAACCTCAACCAACCATAGACCATGGGTTGGCAAGCTGCCTCTATAACCCTTCTAATGGCATCTCTCTAACATGCCAGCTTCATGGCACTTCCCTGACTACAAGGAAAAGAGAGTATAAAACAGGCAAGTGGAGCTGCCACTGTCCTGACTTCAGAAATGAAGACAGGCTCTGTTTTTTGGAGATGGTTGGTAGGGTTCGGATTTTGGTTAGTGGTAATTTCTTGGGGGGGTGGGAAGGTTGCTTGGGGCTTTTTTGAAGGAGGTATGTTTTGATTTTAGGGGGTTTTTAAGAGAAAATGGTATTTCCATTTTATAGTTCTCTGAAATTTGTAACTGGGAGTTGATCCAAATCTAGAAAATATGCCTGAACTATCAAATGGTCTTTTTCCTTTCTGTAGCTGAAAAATCAGACTTTTTATATATAAGGTTTGGTTGCTGAGGACAAATCAGTCATTATGGTAATATTTCAGACACAACTAAAACAATAAAAGGGAAAACAAATAGAAAAGTAAGAAGCCTTTTTATAAGCAAACAACTTATTTTTTGTTTTATTTTCTCTTGAAGAAGGTACTTTGTGGATTAATCTGAGAGCAGCTAGAGTTAAGATGCCATATAAACGTAAACATGAAATATTTTCTTAAGGTTTTAAAAGGAATTTAATCTAATTTTTCTTGAAATTTATTACTTATTGGATTTGCATTCGGACTCCAAATGAGCAGCTTATTTTTAATTCATCAGATTCATCTATGCTTGTGTATTTTTAATGTGAAGGATAGAACAGAAAAGATTCAGTACAAGCAGATGCCAGTTTTAATATAATGTTCTCCTACTTTGGGGACTTCACTAGCTGTGTGGGTTACCCAGTAATGCCACTCAGACTTTATAATTGACAGTAAATAATGCTCTTGCAGTCATCTACTTCCATTTGCTAAAGGAAGGCAAGCCATAATAAAACCAAGTCAATTTGAAGTACTAGAAAACAAATTAAATACTTTAGATATATCAAATTACTGTTCAGGAGAAAAATTGAAATCCCCTAATAGATAATGATGAGAGAAAGCTGATTTTTTGAAGTTCATGTATTTCTTAGCACAGATATCTAAGCGGATTTTTTAATAGCATGCAAACCAAAAGCTCAAGAAGGATGAAAACAGCGTGAAAAAGTTGTGAAAGAAGTCAAATATAGAGATAATGGAGACTGGTCAGCACTAGAAACAGGCATCCTCTTCTCTGGACAATCTTTTCCAGTGCCTCAGCACTCTCACAGTAAAGAATTTCTTCCTAACATTTTTTCTACATATCTCTTCTTTCAGTTTAAAATCATTCTGCCTTATTCTAATACTATGTAAAAGGTCACTCTGCTTCTTTTTCAAATTTAGTGAAGGCTGCAGTGAGTTGTCCCCAGAGCCTTCTGTTCTCCACAGTGAAGAGCCCCATCTTTCTCAGATTCTGTTTGTAGGACAGGTGCTCCAGGCCACTGACCATCCTTGTGACCCTCCTCTGGGCCCACCCCACCAGGTCCAGCACAAGTCAGGGGCTCAGCTGTGCAGGTGTCACCCACCCTCCTGCAGCAGCACCACAGTGTGCTTTGGCACCAAAGAAAGACATGACCTCTGACTCAGCCTGAGCCATCTCATACAGTAATCAAAAAAATCTGGCGTTCAGATGAGTACTACCAGAATACAGAGAATCATCACAGAATGCTAGAATTGTTTAGGTTGCAAAGAACTACAACGTTATCAAGTCCAACTCTAAACTCAGCACTTCCATGTGCACCACTAAACCATGTCCCTAAGCACCAGGTCTGCACATCTCTTAAATTCCTCCAGGGATCCAAGTTCCACCACTTCCCTGTGCAGCCTGTTCCAGTGCTTGAGAAATGGGGATCTGAGCAACTTCTCTCTGGGATTCAGAAGTTCAAATCTAAATCTGTAAGCCAGAACTGCCAGACTCAAATTTTCACAACTCCTCAAATATCAAGAGAATTATAAAACAGCAAAGTATTTTTGGTAGCAAGTCCTTATGTTTTAATCTCATTTTTTTCTCTTCTAATCTATCCCATGCTTCTGGATGTTAAAGGACACAGATATGTAGTTACTGAAATACATTCACTTATAAAAAGCTAACAAGAGGGTTTTTATCTCTCATGTATAATAATGCTTGGTCTTTTTCTAATTATAGTGAGAGCCTTTTACCAGAACCTCTTGAGATTCTTCCCTCTTTCCAAAAGGAACACTTTTATTGAGTAGATTCAGATATTTTTATAATAATTTCATGATTTTTTCCTTTCTTGCTGTGGCACAGTTATTGGCCTCTGTAAATCTACTCTCTGTTGTTAGCTGATAGCATAAATGAATACTGGAAAAAGTAATTTTTGGGGACACAGTGATGATATCTTCTTTTAATTGCACGTTTTTCAAATTAGTACATCTAAATTTATAAATAAAAATATAAAATATATAAAAATTAACAATGAACAATTCCCATTTGAAGTTCTACACCACAATGCAAATTCCCAGTTTTGTAGTTTCCAAGATTTGGCTTGGTTAAAATAATAATTTTTTTGGCCATAAAATCTCAAATTTATCTGCAATAAAAATGACAAGAAAGAGGAAAATTATAAACTGTATTTACCTATGAATAAAACTCACAAAATCTTATCCTATATAGAAGTTTTAAAGTCAGTGAAATCGTAAGTATCTTATCAAGGCCCATTTTTACCCTAACATGAGACCTTCTTATTGAACCTAACTTGACAGAAGGTATTAAAAAAACCAGCATAATACCAGCAGGATGAAAATAGACAGAAGACAATTGCTGCTATAGTGCTAAGCCAGAAGTGAGCTAGTAAAAAAATTTAAATTGAGGAACAAAAAATCCAATTAGAATGAATTCAAAAACCATGGTTGAAACACTTCTTTGCTTTTTGCTTCAAGTCCTCTCCTGCTGGGAGTAAAACAACATGCCAGCAAGAGAGACACAAAGAGCAGCTGGCAGTCCAATAACATGCTAGAGCTGTCAATGCCATCCACATGGCTCTCCACATGAGGTTTTTACAGACTCCTGATACTGTAATCTATAATGCATTGGGAAAAAAAGAGACATCCCTTTTCAAGGCTATTCTCCACCAGAGAGAAATATAGGGTTAATGCAAAACCAAACCAAACCAAACCAAACCAAAACAAAACAAAAACAAACAAGCAAACTAAACAAACAAAAAGCCCCAACTTCTCGTATATGTCCTTTTGACCAGAAACTAAGGAAAGGATGTGGTAAAACTGGAACCACTGAAACAGCTTGTCACCCTAAATGGTGCAAAAATGCTGATCTATACCAAAAAAAGTGTTTAGATGATATCCACTTAAAAAAAAAGAAAATAAATTAGAAGCAAAATGTTGAATAAGATTCCCACAAAACATGATTTTTCTTTTTTTTTTTCTCTCTCTATTTTTTTTTTAACTTTATAATTTTCTTAAAAGCTGTTAGTCTTATAATACTTACATTATAGAATCAGAATCATGGAATATGCTGGGTTGGAAGAGACCCATTAGGATCCAACCCCTGGCCTGGCAGTGCAGCACCTCCATGAGTCACACCATGTGCCTGAGATCACTCTTCTAACACTTCTTGAACTCAGGCTTGGTGCTTGTATGATTTCCCTGGGGAGCCTGTTCCAGTGCTCAGCCATCCTTTAGGTGAAGAACCTTTTCCTGGTATCCAACCTAAACCTCCCCTGACTCAGCTTTATGCAATTTATTCTAGTCCTGTCAATGATCAGGAGCTGGAGGAGATGTCACCCCATTCTCTGTAACTTTTTTGTGCCTGACCAATGAACCAGTTGTTCACACATCACTTAACATGATTATCCAGCTGTGCACTGGACATTTTGTCCAGAAGGATCCTCTGAGAGACAGTTTAGAAAGCTTTTCTCAAATCCAAAAATATTACATCAACAGGCTTCCCTAGATCAACTAGGGGGGTTATCCAGGAGTAGGAAGATGCCAGGTTTGAAAAGCAGGGCTTTCCTCTCATGAAGCCATTTTTGTTGTGACTAGTGACTAAGTTGTCCTCCAGGTGTTTTTCAATACCTCCCAGAATAACCTTTTCTGTGATTTCACTGGGCACTGAAGTGAGACTGACTGATCTGTGGTTTCTGGGGTCATCCTTCTTGCTCTTCTTGAAAATCAGGACAACACTGACCAAGTTCCAGTCAGCTGGGACCTCTCTGGATTCCAAAATCAGCTCAAAAATCATTAAGAGAGGCTTTGCAATGACATCAGCAGCTCCTTGAGGATATTTTTAGAAGGCAATATTTTATTATTAAGGACACAACTAAGTCTGGGGAATCTTGTTAAGAAATTATGCATTATGATGCTGTAGCAACTTATTATAACTTTCATTTTGATTGTCAATATATTAATTTAAAACTTTTCCATTGCTTTTGTTAGCAGTGTCCAACCATATGGTACATGGAGGTCTAAATTTAAAAATAAACAGAAAAACCTACAGAATTACCACAATAAGCAAACATTTATTAAAAAGGCTTTTGTCCTCTCTTTCTTGAATGAAGTGGGTTTGGTTACTTTATATGTGACCAGGCTCTTTGTAGTGAGTACTTTTGCCTTTTATATAAATTGACATTTAGATATTTCTTCTCTAAGGTGTTAGAGGCCATGCCTTGTATAAGAAAAAAAACATAAATGTTGGCAAGGCTTAACTGCAGCACTTTCATATGTTTTTACTTTTCTTCTTCCTTACAAAATGGAAGTGATTTCCACATTCCTTAGCATACAGCACTGGTAAAGGAAGTGATGTTGGGCTGTCAGATGATATTCAGTATTTGGCATAAATTTAAGCTAGGAAAGATAGGCCCTTTTCCAGATCAAACAAATTTGTGACTCACAATAAAACAGGAAAGTTATTTTTTCTTGTTTGAAAACCAAAAGATTTCACATTTTCAAGACTTGAAGGAGCTCTGTACTTATTTGAGAGGAAAAAATAGACTTTATATTTTGAAAAACATTTTTCTAAAAAGATTTCTACAAGGCCAAGGAATAAATTTTCATATTATTACAGAATTCATTTAAAATACATATTTTCTGAAGGCACCCTCTGTTTAATGCCTGTTTTTTGCAGCTGCTCTTTCTCTTTGCCTATGTCTATTCAAATTCTCCACTTGGCTTGTACTTCTTTAGGCTGTGTTTCACTTTCAACATTGTCAAAGTAGGTATAAAATTAGAAGAATTTTATTTCTACTCAGTAAATTACCTTTTCATTTTACATGGGCCAAATAATTACTGCAGGAAAGAATTCACATAAATCTATCACATACCAAAAAAAAAAACAAACAACCTCTTCCCATTTCTCCTGCACAGATTTTAATGAGATAATTTTTGTAGGTTCACCCTGGCTGGACAGATGGTGTCAACCAAAGCTGCTCAATCACCCTGCTCCTCAGCTGGATAGGGGAGAGAAAATGCAACAAAAGGTTAATGGATTGTGATAAGGACAGTGAGAGGTCAGTCACCAGTTACTGTCACAGGCAAATCAGACTTGATTTGGGGAAATTAATTTGATTTATTGCTAATCAGATCAGCATAGGACAATGAGAAATAAAACCAATTCTTCCTGGGATTAACTTCTCTTCTGAATTCTCTGCCTTATCCCCTCCAGCAGCACAGGAGGAATGGGAAATGGGAATTGTGGCACTCTTTTCTCCTCAGTAGGAGGACTCTCCATGGTCTTCCCCATCCCAGTGTGGGGTTCCTCAGGGGAGACAGTGCTCCACCAGCATCTCCAGCACAAGTCCCTCCTCTTGGGCTGCAGTTCTTCAGAAACTGCTCCAGGCCCTTCCCCAGGGTGCAGTCCTTCAGGAACAGGCTGTTCCAGCATGGGTCCCCTTTGGGAGCACGAGTCCTACCAGAAAACCTGATCCAGGGTAATTCTGTACTGGACATGGAGAAGCTTATGCTGTCTTCTCACAGGAGCCATCCCTGTAGCCCCCCACCTCAACATCCTCATAGACTGAATACACTCTTGAAAATCTGTTGTCTCCAGCGTCAGCGACTTACAACTGCAGATAAGCTCTAGAAAGATTTTAGTCAGCAATTTTTTGTTTTACCACCATAAAATATTATAGTTTAAACTAGAATAGGGGCATTCAAACAAAAATAATTTCAGTAGTTTTTACAATAAATATTGATTGGATAAAAATATTATCTCTCTTTAGCAGCAATGAGTACAGATGCAAATGTAAGTACACAATGAAATTTATCAGTTTATAGAAAAAATAAAGCAGTGTAAAAAAAAAAATAATTATTCTCTGATTCATCACAACACCACCTCTACAGCATAAAAATATCACAGAAATGTTTTTTTTTTTCTTTTTTTTTTTTTTTTTCTTTGTGGATTTTGGGTCTTTTTATGTTTAATTGGTTTTTTAAACAGTAGGATTCAAAAGCGAATCCAAGATATAAAATCATTTTACTTCAGTCCAGAAATTCATAACTCCATTTCTTTTTTTGGTTGATGTATCAAACAATGTCATTCTGAACTCTTAGGACCTTAATATCTGCCTGCTACAAGGATATTAACAATATATTCAGTACAGTTTGCTAGGCTGTCAGCAGGTCATAACCAAGTACTGTCCATCACTGTTCTGCTGACCTTTAGCAATTTGGATCAAACAGCCTAGAGTCAACAGCTTCCATTATCATAGAAGCAATCCTCTGGGATATCTGGTCTACAAGTAAGAAAACCTAATAGGTGAAACAGAGAAAAAATAACTCCAATAAGTAACATACCTACTCTTGGCCAGCCTCAAAATTTGAGCTGTTTTCCTCTTAAAGTCACAGATAAACAGCAAACAACACTTTACAGTACAAATCCTTTGAGTAGCTCAGTTGGATAGAGCATGGTGCGAATTCCACTGAGGTTCTGGAGTCTAATCCTGTACAGGCCATTTGCTTAAGAGTTGAACTTGGTGATTTTTTGGGTCCCTTCCAATTCAGAACATTCTGTGAATCTAAAATTAAATATTTGTATCTCTTGCTACTGCCTAGTACTGTTTTTATTGTTTTTTCTGGTTGAAATTGCCTTTCTTGCTGTTCTACACTTCAGTCGACAGGTGGCAATGCCTTCTCCAGTACATTTCTTTAATGGGCATTTGTGATGTTATTTATTCTCCATCTTTATATCAGCCTTCAGTAAAATATTTCCACAAAAAAACCCCTACAATAAAACAAAAAAAAACCCTCACCCATCACACACACCAGTTAAAAAAAAAAAAAAAAAATGTCTGCATGACATTAACCTCTACTTTCAGAGCCTTCTTTTAACATAGTTTACCTCCAGTAAATGCTGGTGTCTGGACAAGTTCTTAGCCTCCTTCCCCAAACTGTAATTAGAATTTTACCCCAATTACTTGAAATTATGATATTTTTGGTAGCAATGGTTCTCAGACTGCTATCTTTTCTATGATACAAAGGTAATTTTGAAACAGCATTTCCCATTAATTATGAGGAAATAGTTAGACATTATTGTATTTTATTATAAATAGTTTTCATAGGTACTAACCACCTAAGCAATTAATTTCCTGAAGGTAGAAAATCCTTGCAAACATCCTTGCTAATATTACAAGGAAACTTTTAAAGATGTGTGTCGTGAATGGCAAGTGAAGTTCTTGCTCCTTTTTCACTCTAGTGGCGATTGATATAAATATATTATCCACATAATTTTGGCACCAATTTAACCCTAAGAGGTCACTCTTAAGAGATCATTCAACAAAACTTTTCTATATTTTCCTTATAGACCCTTACATAGAATCATATATCTACCTAGCCCCTTTTTTAATAGTACCTAAAAGAAGATGGTATGGAGAATGATTTTTTCTCCCTTTCATGAGGTAAAGGAAAGCTGCTCTTGTGGCTCCAGTGAGCCACACTGAAGTGAGTTTCTAAACAACAAACTATGAACTATTCTGGTTTTTTAAATTAAATACTATGCAGTAAAATAATAAAAACAAAACTGAACTTTTTTTTTCCTGGAGTGTGCTAGATCACTCTAGAGAGTGACTGATAGAATAGAGAAGATCTTGAAAACTGAGCAGTTTCAGAAAGGTTTCTTCACTCCAAGATCAATGAACGCAAGCATGGAGTTATTACACTTGGGCTTAGCTGCCCAGATTTCTGTCAGGACCAGTTTAAGCAATTACTAAACCTTGGTTGCTTGCTTCAGTCTGTGTTGCTCTCCCACTTGTATTACAGAGCTAGGTGTAGGGCTGCAGAGTGATCTGATCTGGATTAAAAGTCACAATATTGGAAGGATTGGTGGTAAAATCAGAATCAGTCTCCTGATTCCAGTACCAGCTGTAAGGCTTCTCAGTTGGTGAAATCCTTGAGTGAAAATTTGTAGTGGTAAATAATAATAATGTATTTCAACATTTGATATAAAAGCAAGCAGACAAACAAAAATCTGTGGAAAATTGCTTTCACAAAGTGTTAGATCTGTGCTACATTGCCACTGCATTTTTCTATCGAAACAGAGTAACAAAGGGAGACTGTAGGTAGGAGTTGGGATTCTGGTGGAGAGGGAGGTCATCCCAAAGTCAAATCTTGTCTGATTCAGTTCTTCATGCTGCTTTGCACTACTGGGGCAAGGATAGCCAAAACAGAAGAAGCCTGCAAGCAGCACCATAAACTGTGTATAAAATCAAGATCTTGGAAACAGAGGAAGTTTAAAATTAAAAGTGCAGAATAGGGATAAGAAATCACTGCTAAATGACAACCATTATTATAATGGAATGATTTTGCAAAACAGTGTCTGATATTAATTATCTCATTGATACACATAGGAAATAATTCTTTCACTTTGCTCATAAAATACAAGTTCTCAGTATATATCTGTATCCAGTTTGGGGCATTCATTACATTTCAATAAGAGTATACACATTACATCAGGGAGAAAGCAGAAAGGGTACAATCATAAGCAGTTTTGGAAAAAGATTTTGTGAGAAAGAGAAGGCAGAACAGTCTTCAAATTAATTTGCTACATAGTAGAGAAAGTAGAAGTGTTGTACCTGTAATCATCAATGAGATCACATAAGCTTAGACATAAGAGCAGTTGAAATTAGATGATATAGAAAAGATATTTTAACTTTAGAGAAGAAAAAATTGCAATAAATTACACAGAGGAAACCTTCCCATTGAAATATTAGGTATATTTTTACAGATTCAGAGCAGAAAAATGGATTTGATGTTCCTCTCAGATTTCTTTCAACACAAAATTTTTAGGTTTCTCTCCACCCTCTAAGAAATCATACCTTCTAACTCTGCTTTCTACCAGTTATTTTAGTTCCAGCTTTAATTTTTAAATGCTCCATACTGTGGAGAGAACATACTGTGGTAGGTGAGAACACACGATGCTAATGAGATATTGTAATAAGTGACATTATTAAAAAAAAAAAAATCAACAAAAAAAACCCCATCACTACCAATAAAAAACCCCAAACCTTATATATATATTTCCTACTTCTCTTTATACTTAAAGATCAAACTACTTCAAAGCTCTAATGCTCTTGAATGTGACATACCACTAATAATAAAAAATTATTAAGTTTAGAACTGTGCTTCCCAGAACATGTGAGGCTGCAGTGACAAAATCACTTTCTTGAGTGGTGAGACTTATGCAACATTAAGTCAACAGAACACGCTAGAGAAAAAGTGGGCATCGAGCAAAGAGGAAAACTCTTTATCATTAAAAAGTCACACACAATTACTCTTCAATGTCACAGTTTTAATGTATTGTCTCAACTCATGGTTTCTTTTCCTTTTGCAAGTTGTGGCAAACAAAATAATTTTATTTCTGTTAAAAATAAAAGGCTCTTCTAATTTTATTTCAAATCATCATGTTACATTGATTTTTCTACCTCTATCTCACAATATACCAACATTTTGAAAGGGCAACATATTATAATGATATAGTTTCCATAACTGTGGTGAATGAAACAACATGTGAAGAGGCTGAAAGATGGATAATACAACAGGATCTAGTCCTATTAATTTCAGACTACATACAGGTGGTTTTCTTTTTCCAAATAAAAATGAGAAAAAAAACAAAGCTGAACCACCTCTCATCCTTTGCCACAGTTATCCTTACAGTGGATAAAGAAAAAAAATACAGTCAAAATACCTGCAAATATGAGTCTAACAGTTTAACAATATTTCTCTATAAAAGCACATAGACAACAAAAAATAAGTTTACCAGGTTCTGATGTATAAGGAACATATGTCCAAAGAGCTTCAAAAGAAAGAAAGGAATCACACCAAAATGATTATGCATATGCATAGATTTCTGTATAAGTAAAAGAAAGTTAAAATGTTGCTATGGAGCTCTCCTGGATCGAAGAGCAATTTTGATATTTCTGAAAAGGAACAGCAAGTTAACAGGTGCTACCCTCAGAGCCTTAATAGAGTCTGGAAATGCACACTATGCCCCCATGACACATCAGGAGGTATCCTCCCCAAAATCTTTAAAAGTCCCTTTAACCCCAATTTTCTATGATTCTGGTGTTACATGCAATGGGAAACTTTCATCTGCGAATTTGGCCCTAAATGCTTCTGGGTGACTGCTGCTTTTGCAAAACTATAAAACTTGTCAGAAATTTTTACTGCAAGCAATCTTCATCTCAAACTGTTATTTTAAAAGTGGATGAGTTCTGTTCTGATAGAGCTTTCTTTAGATATTGCACACATCACCAGGAAAGCATTTTGTCACTTAAGCTACATTTTTTTAGGTGCTGCTTTTTAAGTGCTGTTCAAAAGTTTCTCATAGAAACAATCTAGTTCACATTGTATCAAAACATTAGTCTCAAACAAATAATATGTGGAAAACATGAAGTCAGATGAATGTATTTCTTCATATCTGGTTAACTCCAGTGTTATGAGAAGACATGCTGTGGACATGCATTGCAGACTGTGGGCAGGAGCCCCATAACTCAAACTCATCTGTCAGTTTGATTTTTTTTACTATAACCATGTATATATCCATGTATATTTTTGCCAATAACACTGGTAAATTTTCATTTGATCTTGAAATTAAATCCTAAACAAATTACACACAGTCAGTTGTGTTATTTACCTAGTCAGGAAAACTTACAAAGGAGTATCTTGAATTTTATTTATTCTTCTATGAAGTCAGGTATTTTTTGTCCTATAATTTTTGACCAGTCTTCATACTGTGAAGTATTATGAAGTCATCAAAGGTTATGATAATGATGATGATAATTATGGTTGCATTACATTTCATCATCAATCTCTATATTCTTTTTGTTAAAAGCCTTACACATAAAGTCATTTTCTAA
This sequence comes from Luscinia megarhynchos, assembly GCA_034336665.1. Taxonomy (NCBI): domain Eukaryota; kingdom Metazoa; phylum Chordata; class Aves; order Passeriformes; family Muscicapidae; genus Luscinia; species Luscinia megarhynchos. The sequence goes on along the minus strand of JAPFBE010000002.1, from coordinate 47,458,256 downwards.
TCAAATTTGTAGGAGGATAACAAAGACAAGCTACTGTCCAATGTTATGTGCTAATGATTAGGTATATTAATCTATGGCATAGCTGTACCAGTTTATTATAATCAAGCAAGTACACTGAAAAAGCTACCAAGGAGGTAGCAAGAAGCTAAAAATGCACACAAGCATAACAGATTTGATGTGAAGGCACAATGGACATAAAGAAATTAGGAAATAATCCAAATAATCAGAAAATCTGTCATTCCTAAGTACTTTGAATTAATCCATCCAATTTACACAATCCACTAGTCTCACTTTATCTCATAGCAATTATCACAATCTTACTGATGCTCTTGTGTGCTACAGGAAATAGCAATCTTTTGTCTTTCCTCCTGTCTTGCTAAACAAGCAAATTACATCGATTGTCATCTTAATGGAAAATACCAACACAAAGTCCTCAAGGTACTTTTATCTCGTGAAAAGGAGGCGAGAAATGCTCTATAAAGTTTTTTTGGTTTAGTTTTTCAGTTGAGAAAGAATATTTTACAATAAGCTTAAAAACCTCTCACAATGTGCTTTTCAGTTCTGTAATTCAATCTTCTTTTCAACATGAAGCAAATAAATAGTATTACATTAGCCATTATAATATCTTACATTAACCATTGATAGGAGATTGAAACAAATAAGCCTTTTCATTGTAGTGACAAGTTTAGCTCTAGTCATAATTATAAAATATATTTTATTTCCCTTGCAAAATCAAAACAACTATAATATTTCACAAGCTTGTTTGCTGTGGCAAGCAGTGTCTTAAGTACTTGATAAGGAATTGTTATTTTAATTCTTTGTCAGACAGTGAGGTGTCTTCAACAGCCTCACAAGGAAAAGCAGAGGGACATGTGCAGATCTCTCCTCTTGTGATCAGTGACAGGACATGAGAAAAGAGCTTGAGAGCTAGTCAGAGGAGATTTAGGTTAGATATCAGGAAAAGATTTCTCACTCAGAGGGTGTTTGGGCACTGGAACAGGCTCCCCAGAGAAGTGATCACAGCATCAGCCTGATAGAATTCAAAAAGCATTTGGAAAATACTCTCGGGCACAGGGTGTGACTCTTGGGGTGTCCTGCACAGCACCAAGAGTTGGACTCAATGATCCTGATGGGTCTCTTCCAACTCAGCATATTCTGTGATTCTAAGTGATTCTGTTTCCACATGAAGTTTTCCTAATTATGGTTTTTCACATTTCATAAGTTGTGAGATTCAGAACTTTAGAACTGCATGTCTTTGGAAAGGCAATCCTGAATGAGCAACTGATGCAAAAATTCCTAATATCCTGAGATAATGGGTAGGAAGCTTGTGATGGTGCATTTTACCTCTACCACCAGCAACCACCAACTCAGGCCACACTGATCTGAGAGATGCTTGTTAGGCTCAGCCTTGATAAGCAGCACTTGGGCTAAGCTTCTCTTGATCTTAGTAGCAATATTGTCTGCTCACAGATACTGGGGCTGTCTAACAAGCTCCTGTCTTTTAATGAGCAGCATTATTTTTCTTGCCTGAATAACAAATCAAGTGGAATAATACTTTTATTATCAAACCTTCAGAGAAAGTTAGTGACTGGATTGTGGCCAAGATTGAAAATTGCTATGACTAAAGAGCACTCTCTAACAATCCTGCAAACAGTGGTACAAAGTGAAACCCTTGGGGGTCTCCTGGGCCACAGTAAGCTCCAAACTCTGAGTGGGGCCTCTCAGAGCCAGCAAACTCTCAAGCTGGCTGTACTCAGAGGATCACCAAATGACCTCAATGGATCTTGGGTTGATATTCCCAATTCCTCAAGGGTCCACCCTTCAACCACTGAAAAGCTGCAAAGGCATCTGAAGTGAGAACTACACTGAATTCAAGGGGAGCTTTTCCACAGGTATGTGTCCTGTGGAGACTCCTTCTGTCCATGAGCATGAGTGTGAATATGTTAGAGCAAATGTGCCAGGAGCATTGCTCTCCTGGATTCCTCACACTGTCAGTTAGTTGGGCCTGTAAATGAGTTACTGCCATGATACAATAAATTCTATATGACTCTTTTGATAAACTGTTTAGCTTCAGTTGTCATGTAAGTACTGTTATGTTTAAGTGCTGTTAAATTTAAGCTAAGTGCTGTTGGGCCTTTAAGCATGAACTTTTTGTTAAGTCCAAGCTCAATTTAGCACAACACTCTACTCTGAACCTTGTGACTCAACAAGAGGGTCTTCTGTTTTCTCCTTACCCTTTCCTATCCTTTTGTCTTCCCTCCTCACCCTCCCAACCTTCACATAGGTAGTTTGGGGCTTATTTCACTTTGGGTTAATTGATTTCGGATCTTTGTTTGCTTTCCTTGCTGCACCTTAATCATCTAGTAAGTAATAGAATGAACCTTGCCAGTAAACTTTGTCATGCTTTCATTTTTATATTAAACTTGCTTTCACTAATATATTTGCCAGTTATTCTTGAAGCAACCTTAAAACATACATTGGTGAAAAATGTAAGGCAAGGAAAAAATGGTGCCAGTGTCTTGCACAGCGTGCAATAGAACTGTCAGATCAGTAATGCTCAGATCCTTTTCACTTTCTTCTCCTTACTGTATATTTTACTATTTTTCAGAACTCATAGGCTGAAAAAAATGAAACAAAAAACATTTCAGTCAGCTTTTACACAGGTCAGACTAGAATGCCTTACTTTTTGAATTTCTTTAAATGAAAATGCAAACAAAAGAGAAAAACAACTAACTAATATCATAAAATAAACTAGATTTTTTCCCCAAATCATTATTTCAGTCCACTTTACCAGATTCAGATTAAAGTTCGTTGGTTTTAGGCTCATCTGGGCTTGAAATCCCTAGCAAAAGAATAACAAGAATAACAAAAAACTGGCTTAAAAGATGGCAAGATTGTGTGCTATTTATTTTCACTTCTGGCTAAGCAGAAGAAAACAGTGAGCTGTCAGGTAAAATCAAATACAAATAAATTACTTAATATCTCATTTTTCCACCTGGAAAAACCAAAGGAGAATAACAAACACATATTTCTTGTTTAGGAAGTTGCAATGCCCTACCCTCACAACTACTGCACAATGAAAAAAAAAGAAGGCAACAGATTGCTATCAGGCCTGCTTACTGTCTCAGCTGATTTCAGTCTTACTGTCATAGTTTCATGGTCAGTTTAACCCGGCATAAACTGGCAATGAGGCCAAATAAGCCTTTCTCACTGACCCCTTCTTCCTTCTTATTTTTTGCTCTGGTTTCTTTTGGTGAGGCATAAGAGTAAATGAAGCCATTGAACACATGGGAGTAGGAAAAGTTTGTATGGATTCTTGTGCTGCCATGAAACAGGGAACCAGCAGTCAGCAATGGGCTTGCAATCAGGGATCAGAGATGCTGACAGCTGAAAATGACAGAAACTCTGCTTGAAGATTCTTCTATATAGGCTTGTAGAGTAGTTATTCCTTATCAGGAGACAGGAAACAGTATGAAACACTTAAAGGCAAGATTGGAGTGAATGGGCATTGGTAAGTTTGGTTTAATAAGAGACATGGGAGTTTTTGTGTCAGCTTCCCATCAGAAATAGTAAGTCTAAAAGCCTACTTCTAATTTGAAATTTGTTCAGTTTATGAAAACTATTTGCAATTTGGTTGTTGAAGACTTCTTCAAAAGATTTTTTCCATTTCTCTGTTCCCATAATCCACTAGGTTTTGGCTGCCAGCATGAAAATGTTCAGCTAATAACCAGGAAAATAAATGTTGCAAGAATAATAAAACTGTAAATAACCAAAAAACAGGAAAAGTTTATATAGCTATTTAATGAAACAAGGAACATGCAAAACTAATCTTTTTGTCATATTTGAGTATAGAAGCAGCATTAAACTAAGTGCTTGGTATAAATAAATTACTCCTACGAAGAATTTTTCACTTTTTGAACAAAAATCCTGCTAAAGACAGTGTATATTTTGTTAAGATACTGACAGACACAAAAAAAGACCATGTTAGAAAAGAGCAACTGGTACTCTCCAAAAGAAAACAAGCAAACAAAAACCCTTTTGTTGTTCCAGCGTTCAGTACAATTGTGTTGAGACTACCTGAGGCTCTGAAATGGAAAATCTTGACTACTGCAAAAAGGCTCCTCATGAGTCTCCATTACTTTCTGGAAGATAGTCTTGATACAGAGGGGCATGCACATGACAGCAGGGGTTTTTTTAAAGACAGATAGCCACATAGATACTGTGAGATTTACACAAATATAAACTTTTATAGAGATAGTAAGCTACACAGGACATCTAATGATGTTTTGGGATTTTTTTCTTCTGAATTTTCAAAATACACTTTCATGAAGGTACTTTTTGAATGCTCTGTTTGAAATGGCCTAGATTTACTTTCGAGGATGAGAAAATGAGCAACAGGATGGTCTTTGAGCTACACTAGTCCAATGCATGAGCCTAAGCAAGATCTTTCTAATCATGCTTCCAGACTGTCTCTGGGAGAAAGCTTAGGAAAAACTTGTCAGTATGAGCAAGGCAGAAAGGAGCAGAAGTACAAAGAGTTTGCTGAAATTGGCTGTATGTGTTCCTGAGAGACTGCTCCTTTGGAGGAGGGCAATACTGCACAACAGAGACCTTCCTTAATGATCACACAGAGTGAATTCACAGTGCCAATTTTCCCACAGCACCCTGTGTAGAGCAGTAAAATTCTCCCTTCTCTGTGAAATACATGCATCAACCTCCTGCACAAGCAAGTAAGCTGTTCCTTGGCAACACTGGGACACACTTGGTCTTACCACCTGATGTCAACATCCCCTAAGGGAAACTTTCAGGTCCATCTCCACAGTTTTCCCTGCTCTGTTCAAACCCATTCTGAATCACAGAGAGAGAAGAGAAATTTTGAAAAAAGTATCTGGATTATACAGTGGGGAAAAGCTAAATTCCAAGAAACTTCTGATGACCTGATAACAGAAAGACATACGATAATTTTTTTTTACACTTGGCTTTTATTAAACGTAGTAAATTACATCCATAGGGAAGAATCTCGGAGAAAATACTGTGCCTCCAGCTTGTGTTTTTATCTTATCTAAAGTTAATAAGAAAAACAATGAATAGGAACTGGAGAGCGTGAAATCAGATTTAGAATGAAGTCAGGCTTTCTCTGAACTGTAGGCAAAAAAGTATTTCTAGTAGAAGTGCTTTCATAGAAACATTAGATCATCTATTAAAAAGCAACCTGTCTCTATAGAACAACTCCTTGAAACACAGACATTTTAGAGAAGGAAACATGGAACTAAAATAGGTCATCAGTAGAAGGGTTGCATAAGGAAAACTTTTTCCCCTTGGATGAACAGAAAGGTGTAGAAATTCAATCCTTGCTGTCTTTTTCATTGATGTAATATTTGCATTGCCAGAAACAACCAGATTTATTTGTCTGCTGTGATTTTATACCACCAAAGAAGAAAAATACAGAACATGCATATATTTCCAAAGGTGGTGCTCATCATGAGGATATTAGAGGATACTGGAGTCTGTTTTCCCTGAACTCAATAATAGAGGTAAAATTCTTCTGTGTGGCACTTCTTTGCTGCACTGGAGTGACAATTTATCAACATCAGGAGCACCCTGAGGGAGGGTACGTGACAGCATGAAATACACCCCAGAACAAGGGGAAACTGTACTTGGACTCTGGCTGTCTGTGGGTGGGAGGCAATTTCCACCATCGAAAAGGTTTAGAGTAGTTTTTATTCAAATAAGATGTGCTTAACAACAAATTAATACTATGGACTAAATACATTGAAAGCTGTAGAAATTTCAAAAGGAATTCTTATAAGATAGTAAGTTATCTTTACTTATTGTTTTGGGCTTTTTTTTTCAACTGAGGTAAAATTTTTTTAGCTTCTGACTAAGTATTTTTTCAACAGGGGTCAAAGACAAGCACTTTTTCATTGGCACCTTGAGAAAGTTATTCATTCATGCTTTCTATAGCTAATATTTGTAAACAAAGCAGATAAATTAAATAAATACTGTCTTTAGGAACTGAACAGAAATAAATAAAACTATTTTGAAATATGATTCTTTGATTTGAACAGCAGTTAAACAGCTCTAGAAAAAGTGAAGATTGTTAGCCAAGCTGTAACTCTGAGAAGCTTGAGACAGTGCACCTGTTATTGATTGCACACACTTCAGGACACAGAGACAGAAATACACTCAAAGCTGCCATTGAATACTCATGAAGAAAAGAAATATTTTAGTAAAGGTATTAATGACCCACAGAGATAAATCACAAAGCAGACACAATTTTTTTTTTCTGATCTTTAATAGATTTTGAACCTTCCCAGCTTAGAAACAAAACTGTATACATAAGAACAAATTGAATTATTATGTTGGTCATGCTTATCACATGACAATCTTTAAATACATCAGAATCAAATCAACAGAAAATTGGAATTTTCAGCCATTTTAAGACTCTATATATTGCTATATCATTAAGAAAAGGTATGCAACTAAATCTCCACATTAACAACAGTGATCTAACTGGAGTGTTAATACATCTAACAATTAATCATCTTGAAATAAATTAATGAGCTGCCAACAAAAATAATTTGTACGAGGTAATACCTTTGCAAGACTGCAAGATTTGCATTAGTTCTTATGACATTCGACATGATAATCAGTTCTGTGCTGAAATTGTTTGGCAAAACAAAAGTCAAAACTACTAAACATACTTTGTAAGCTGTCTCAGTATTAATAACTGAGGTATGAAGTAAACACAGTTATTTTTCCTTTCTCTAGTTCTGTTTGGTTTGCATAAGAGGAACCAGAAGAAGCACAAACATCTGGAATTCCACTCATAATTACATCGTCACTAATCATAACAAAGAAAAACAAATTCCAATTCAAATTAGTAGTTTATCTGGGATATTAAAATAGCAGAAATTGCCAGTAAAGACTAATCACTAGTGAGTTTTGCTTCTATGTATATCTAAAAATCAGACTGAATAGAAGAGAAATGTGCTAGGAAATACATTATAAATAATTTCAGAAATTCTCAGCATTCTTAACTAGTTACAAGAAGGAAACAAACAAAAAAAGAGTGGACAATTTAAACCCCATTGATCACCAAAGCCACTTACACAAATCAAAATCTTGGAGTGAAGTTATCTTACATTACCCTGAAAGGAAATTTTCTCTCAAAATAATAATCTCTCAAGATAATATATATCTGTGTCTAGAAAACACAGATTATTTTAAAAGTACAGAGTAGATAATACTAGAGAACACTTGAAGTTTAGATGACAAAACAGAAAGTGCTCTGTGTTTGTACTTGTAGAAAGAAAATAAATTGTCAGCAAATGTGTCTTATATAAAATAATAGGTATAGAAGAAATTCTTTTACAGAGAAACATTCATAACCTTTTTAACTTGGGCAAGGTTACCCAGATTTCTCTTTTCCTTGAGCAACAAGCACTTTTCAAACACACTGATGATTAAATTATTTCTTTCACAGGATGGCACAAATTATGTGCAGTTATCCCATATCATCCCAGTTGTATGTGCAGCCTAATAGTTTTCTAAAATTTTCCTGAAAATATTTTACTTTTTATTGGGTTGTATGGCGAGGTTTTAGTAGCAGGGATGGCTACAAGGTGGCCTCTGTGAGAAACTGCAAGAAGCTTCTTCCATGTCTAATAGATCCAATGCCAGCCAACCCAAGACAGATTCACTACTGGCCAAGGCTGAGATCATCAGCGACAGTGATGGCATCTCCAGGATAACATAGTTAATGGGAAAATGAAAAGGGAAATGAAGGGAAAATGGAGGAAAAATGAAAGACCCACACACCAGAAATTGCAGAAAAAGAGGAGTGAGGATATGTGAGAGAAACACAGATACAAAGATCAGTGAAGAAGGAGAAGGAGGAGGTGCTGCAGATGCCAGAGCAGAGATTCTCCTGCATCTCGTGCTGAAGGCCATTGTGAGATGTCCAGCCAGGGTCAATCCACCACAGGTTTTTACCTGTATCTGCAGTGAGAATATGAAAATCAGGTTGTCATTGTGTAATCCAAGTACTGAGGAATGCTGGACTTCACAGACATTCTAAAGCCTGTTAACAGCCTGTGCAAGGTATACCTACACCAGCAGACTTCAATAGACATGGCTTCTTCAATGAAGTGGAAAAATAGCTGTCTTATACATTTGAACCAAACAAGAAAATAAAATTATGTAAGATACTTAGTAAAAATAACAGAGTTTTTCAAAGATTTGGACAAATGTAACGAGCAAATAATTAAGAGAAGAAATGAAAGGCTGTAAATCGAAGAGCTTGGGAATTCTCATGTCTGTGGTCTCAAAGGGAAACTTAACTTTCTCTGGCTTCCCCTTTGATATTATTTTTCCGGATTATGAACAGCAGATTATTGCCTCCTCTCTAACTCCAAACAACTCTGAAAAATGAAGTGCTAAGATGTAAAGTACACAATGAGCAACACTTCAGGTTTTCATAAACGCAGACAAAGTCGTCTGTGCAGCCTTTTGTGCACGTCATATAAAAGCTGCTCAGCCCTATTCTCTCCCCTCAAGTAGATATAGCACCTCCATATCAGCTAAGGGCTTTCAATAATTGATGGTGAGTGTTTACAAACTCTTCTAAGGCTTCTGTACATATTTCTCTGATGGAAATCTTTTACATCTGCACTATAAACCTGGCTATTTAATATGAGCAATTAAACAGGCCATCAATCTGCAACTGCCTCTAAGTTGGTGAGTTTAGCCCTTAGGTACATCAGTGTGACAGGAAACACTCATACAGAATCAGTTATTCTTTCTTAGGCTACATGCAAAATAGAGAGAATTATACATAATTCTTTCTTCACATTGGAAGAGAAATACTTGTAACATTTTTGTTGAAAGGGTTGTGAGTTATTTCATGACTTCTGGCAGTTAACTGTAACTTTTAAAGAGATTTTTATGAACACATCTGGCTTTCAGTCGGGAAGGAAAAAAATCTCATTGATAGGAAAGGTGTAATTCTCACAGAGAAGTCACTTTGTTTCAAGGCAAAACAGGATAGGAAAAACCTTGTTAGAACTTCTATTACAACTGTGTTTTCATATATCAAAGTGAAAAATGATGCTACCCTTGTCAATAATTAACATTATCCAGTATAGTCCAAAATAACCTTATGTTTCCTAAAGGCATTCCAAGATCTAGGATTTTTTTTTTTTTTTTTTTTTTTTTTTTTTAAACAGGGTATTAAATAGTGTTTGGGACTGGAACTTCACTTTATGAAGCAAAGTAGGACAATGAAGACTTGACATGAAAAGTTTTGTAATTTCAACTCTGCAGAACTGAGAAAAGTTGATGTAGGCTTGCCTTTCCCATTTGGTTCATAGGAATTTAAAAACTATTTTACTGAAACATTAACACTTGGTTCTTTGGCTACTTCTAAGTGTTCATAGATATGATGCAAAGTGGAATTACAGATTTTCACTTCAGTTCTCATATTTGGATGCATTTAGAAACAGGCTTATCTTATTTGTCCAAAGTAAATTCACAGAAAAATAATGTAAATTGACACAGCCAAAATATGGATCTGATTTGCCTGTTTGATCAAAATTATTTGGATGGGGGAAACAAAGGATTTTTTGTTTATGTATGGCATAGTTGATGATGAACATACAGAAATCTGTGCATACAGTTGCACACACACTTTAAATTAAATGAAAAGGAAATTTTTCCAGAATAAGGGAATATATTTCCAAAAAGCTTTCTGAGCATCTTAAGTGGAACACATAATCATATAGCCTTGCAAACAAAACAAGTTTTCTTATGACAACATTTATTATATTCATTACATAAAAATTTAAACTCACAAAAAGTGATGCATAAAAGCACTTTTGCCCTGTTGGTGGTATTTTAACAATTAATATTCTAGGGAGGTAGGAATTCTCTAAAAGGCCACAGAAAAGGGCCTGGTATGACAAAGCATATTTTCAAAGAAATCTCTTTGCCCTTTAAGATTTGGTCTACTAACTCCATGTGGAAATAGAATTCCTTCAATTTCTCTTTTCCCCTGAAAAGAGACATCCAGGCAAGTCTTCATATTTCTGTTAAAAGTAATGATCCAGGAATGTGAATTCAATGGGGACAAACCAACCTATGAATACGCAGTTTATATATTTATTGACAGAAAACACTGCAAGAAAATCCACAAAGAAATTAAAAATACAGCTGTAGCTGTCACAACAGTATAGCAGAGTAAAGAATTTTACTGAACATTGCTACAATCTCCATAATATATGCCATTTATCTGATCATAATGAGCAATACTGGTGTAGGTTCCTGAAAAGATCCTTGCATTCTAAACTCATATATTATGTGTCTATAAACATGTGTATATGCATATGTATGAATATATTTACATGAACAGAAACAGGAAAAAGGCAATTATCATGTCCTAAATTCAGTATTTCTACCTGAGGCTCCAAATTTTCTTTTTGACAGTGCTCATTTCTCTGTGTACCTTCCTCTTGTTTAGGTATACTTAAACCAGAGCTGAGAGGTACTCAGGAATTGCAGGGCTAAGGTGTAATTTACCAGACTTTGAAACATCTTTTAACCCTCTAGTGTTTGGGGAGAACTCAGGTGGATTCATTTTTGTTACAGATAAGAGATTCCTACAGCTTTTGTGGATAGTATAGACGTGGCAGTTTTATATAATCTCTACCACTTCAAAATGCTTTATTGGATGCAGAAAAGAAAGGAGTCATGGGAAGGTTGCAATGCTTGCTTAAAGTCATACAGAATTTCTGCAACAGCTACAAGTAGCAAGTATTGAAGTCTCACATTGTGAGATGGAAACCACATGTTCAATGTAAGAATGTATTATCTGACACTAATCATATTCTTGGTACTGAATATTACTGGCAGTGGGTATTTCTTGAAACTAAAATCTGTAATTATATATTTCAAGTGAATAATTTATTGCACTAAATCTGAAAAGTCATAATGTAATATTAATATCACCATACACATCTTAAGTTATGCTAAATTAAATTTCTCTTCTTGCTTCATTCTTTCTTTTCTCCTCCTACTTTTATTGATATGAGAGTAAACTACTTGCTGTGAGAAAAAAAGTATTACAACATGAAAAGAAATTGCTACAGATTTGGGAAATTGAAGAGACATATGGCTATTTTATTTTTTCATTTTTGTAATGCAGTATGATATATAGTCATGCAGAGAAAAGCATACATAGGTCCCAGAGATGTCAGATTCAAAAACGAAAACTAAATTTGAAAAAAAAAAAACCTAAGTAAAACAGGGTTAAAAAAAGGTATATCAAAGGTTGAGTCCCATCTCTACCAAAAATAAGTTGGATAAATACTAGTTTTGTTTGTTGAAAATCTCTTCACTCCTTCTTTGTTAAATTATTGTGGTTTAAAGTGCAAGTAAAAACACAGCTCAAACAGTCGAGTTCAGATTCTGATGAACTCCAAGTACTTCACCTGTTGCTGGAGATGAGAGAAAAAATTTTGGCTGTTTTCCAACTGACCATTTACAATTCACAACAAATAGTGTCGAACAAGCTGTTTCTCATTGTCAGAAAGCAACCTTCAAAAATATAGATAAGCAGCAGCATAAAAGAGATTTACAGTTCACTAATTGAATGAACTCTGATAACATCAGGCTTTTGCACAGAAACAAAACACATTCAACTCTACATGCAACTTTTTAGAATATATGAGAAGCTGCCAGGTGTTAAACGTATGCATCAAGATAAAGAAATAAAGCAATTATTTTCTTAAATAGAAAGCATTAACATTTAGCTACAGAAGACATTATTAAGATTTTTTTAAAATTAATCTAGTATGAGAAAAAGAGGCAATCAACAGAACTAGTATCTAAAAGTTCTCACCAAAAATGTTGTAAAACTCCTCTAAGTAATGATTGTTGCGTCATTTCAGGAAATTAAATTTTTCACAAGTGAGCAGTGAAAAAAAGATAATAAGAAAAATGTACCAAAACCAAGAATAAAATCTAGGCTTCTCAGGTTAGTGTCCTATTTGCTCTACTATGCCTGTGTTACATGGTTAATAATCTGTCATTTTCCTTTTTTAACAATTAGGATACTTTTTTTGGATTTCCTGTGTTAATGTAATTATTTTCCATGAGAACAGTTATTAAAGGCAATGAAATTACTCTGTGTGTTATATTCAGGAAGCCACGTCTACTGACAGAAGGATTTAATAAAAACAAGGGTTTCCTCTCTTTGCATAAGTGATTGCTTTTTAAAAATAGCAGCTAATTAGAAAGGAAATTGCACATACACCTATGTAAAAAGTAATGTCAATAGCACAACTCAAAACAAACCCATGACTTGATACAAGCCAAATTTTGGTAAATGGATTTAATTACAACTCGTTCTGCTTTGTAAGTACTTAGCAGCTCTACATTTGGTAAACAGAGAACGTTGATATTGTTTTGTCTTGTGTTTAAAACACAAACAGCCTGGGCATTGGTTTATACCAGTCCATGTCTGGTTCTCTTAAGAACTCACTATCCTCCAGCAATGACATAAGACATTAATCTTGGGTAAGCACAGAGGTCATGTGAAAACTGAAAATATTAAGGAAAGAAGAATATGAAATAGTAGGTTTCAGATACTTTTTACCCAAATTGAATGTTCACTGAAGGCGTGTGTGCCAGATTTTCTAATGCTTATAACAAAGCTGCTTCCCCTTGACAATAGCATGATCCTACCAGGTCATCTGGATATTCTTCTCCAACTTTTTCACCATGTTTCTGAATTTAATAAAAAGGAGTAAAGAACCAACTTTGTAGTTTCTTGGATCTTTACATTTCAGTAGTAAATAATCTTTACAATGAGGAAAAAAACCCTATTTAAACAAAATCAACTTTGTAAGTCCTAGTTTTTTCTCGTATTTATCATTAGTATGTTGCAGGATTAGCAAGCAAATCTCTTTTATTTAAGATACAGATTCCCCACTTTTCTTAAACTTTTCCTTTGGCTTTTATTAAGATCTTCTTAGAAAATTTGGTAGACTACTGTATGGTAGAAAGAAATAGTGAGAAATCATTTAAGGGAGAGTTCTTCCCTTCTGAGTTACTGGTTAGTCACAACTTTGAATTGTCCTTCACTAGTCATATCTGATAAAATAGCTGTATTTTTTATATATATGTTGCTCAAGAAAGAAATTAAAATAAAATTTTTTAAGACTGTCACAGTGTAAAATAATTTGTAACTTTTTCCTTTTTATAAACTCTTTCTTCGACTCTTTAATTTTAGAAAAACTGCAGAAACAGGCCAATCCAAGAAATGAGGGCAATTTTTTAGATAATAACATTTTGTGAGAATATTTTTTGAGGGATGCTGCCACTGGGAAATGTTTTAAAAAGAAGGTAAAAGTACCTTTTAAAACTAAAGTCAAAAACCAACTTTCATTTTGAATTTTCAATGAAACTTATACCAAAACTCCATGGTTATATTCTGAGAATTCAACACTTATAGCTTGAAGTTGCCATTAATTAGGATCACAAGATTTCCTTTGTTCCTTTGACTGAAAATATTTTTTTTTCCTTTATTTTTCAGAGAGGCAGATACATCTCTATGTATGTATCATGACTGTCTGGAAGCTTCTTATCAATTTGAAACAATTTTTCAAAACATAGAGATTATTGTTTCCAGCCCTGAAAATACTCAGATACACAGATAACAAGAAGTCCTGAAAATCCTATAAGAAGCAAATCAAAGGTTAATCTACAGCAAATGAATCACATCTGAGATTAAATAATGTCACATTATTTGGCAAGCCTTGAAAGACAACTTTTTCAGTGTGATAGAAACTTTGCAACTTTGTCTTCTCAGTTGACTTCCTCCGAGTGCACCTGAGAGCCCTGCAGAAGAAAGGATGCTACTCAGAGCCTCTACATAACAGCACATTTCCATCTCAGAAAGAGAGCTTCTCCCTCCATTTCCACTGTACAAGAGGAAGAGTAGGGAAAGGATGCATCTCTTTATTTTACAGCTACTATAACATCTTTCCTTTTGGAAGGCAGATACAGCCCATGGAAGTAGTAGAGGTGAAAGATTTCATAGAATCTATTAAGTTTGAAACAAAAAAGAGCTTTGTTTTGTTATCACCCCTCTCTGCTACCCTCACAAAGTTGACTGAATCTGTTACAGTAGTGATCTAATACAAACAAGGATCATTTTCTATTCAGCCTAATAGCAAATTCTTCAAGCCTTAATAACATGTAGCAGTAATATATGAATTATCAAGTATCACACACTTGAATTTTGAACAAAATATGACCAAACATACCATCATCTAAGTCCAGGATTCTGCTCTATCTGATCATTTATTCCTCTGATCACATTAAAATAATTCAATTTCTCATAACATCTGTGAAGTTTGTGTAGTCATATGTAAGAATATCTGCAGAGTATTGACAATTTGCTTCAAGTCAGTTTCCCTTAAACTGTGTAATAAAGAGAGAACCCCTTGGGGTTTAACCCCAGCTGGCAACTTAGGACTGTGCAGCTTCTCACTCACCCCTCTGACACAGCAGGGCAGAGAAGAGGAGAAAAAAGAAAACGAAGAAGGAAAACTCACAGGTTCAGATAAGAACAGTTTAATAATTGAAACAAAATAAAATAGAACAAGAATAAAATAAGAATAATGAAAATAAGAGAGGGAGAGAGAAATAAAATCCAGGAGAAATGAGGAATTGCTCATGCCCCCCAGTCAGTGAACTGATGCTCACCCTGTTTCTCAGCAGCATTTGGCACCTGCTGGCTAACTCCCCCCAGATTATAAATTGAGCACAGCATTCTGTAGTATGGAATATCCCTGTTGCCAGTTTGGACCAGTCGTCCTTGTTATGCTCCCTTTCAGCTTCTTGTGCATTTCCTTACTTATAGAGCATGCAACATTGAAAAGTCCTTTGCTTAGGGTAAGCATCACTTAGCAACAAACAAAACATTCAGTGGGTTATCAGCATCAGTCTCAACTGAATTCAAAAGACAACAGTATGCCAGCTAGGAGGAAAATTGACTCTATTCCAGCTGAAAGAAGGACAGAACTATATTCTAAAAAATCTTTCAAACAGTGTTTGTAAGGCAAGATCTTCAGTTTTTCAGGTGTTTTACAAATTGCCTCCTTATGTTGTTCTTGTATAACATGTTTCTAACAAGCTACAATTTCTGTACTGCATGCTGCAAAAGTGAAATACATGAAAAAGGAACTGCAGAGTTCTATAAAACATATAAGGAACACAACAAGAAACTATTTGAATATGAGACCAGAAGTTAGGTTTTTGGGTTTTTTCATTTTTCCAAGCTCATGTAACAATAAATAATATTGTCATTATAAATAATCCCTCTGTCTGTTGCACTGCATGATGTTTTGCTGAACAGTCCAAACTCTCTCAGCCTGTCTTCAGAGCAGAGGTGCTCCTGCCCTCTGATCCTCTCCAAGATCCTTCTCTGAACTCTCTCAAGCAGGCCCATTTTGGGTATCCCAGAGCTGGATGGAGCACTCCAGGCAGGGTCTCACCAGAGCAGAGCAGAGCAGAGCAGAGCAGAGCAGAGGGGTAAATCCCCTCCCTGTCCCTCCTGTCCATGCTGCTTTGGATGCAGCCCAGGACACATTTGGTTTTCTGGGCGTTCTGGGCTTGCAAGAACATTTTGCTGGGTCATGTCTAGCCCCTCATCCACCAGCACCCAAGTTTCTCTTGGCAAGGTTGCTCTCGACCTGCTCATTTCCCAGACTGTGCTAATACCAATGGTTTGCAGTTTAAACTGAAAAATAGCATGTTTTCATATCACTGCAAAAATGCATTACATTTGTTTTGTCCTAAAAGAAAAAAATAATTAAAACCAGGTTTTGTGGTTGAGAGGCAGAAATCCGTTTTATAATTCTCTTATGAATATGTAAGCACAGTAATTTTATTTTAGAACAATTTGGTTGCAATGGAAAGGAGGTATGTAGCTGTTTTGGTTGTTATCTATGGTAATATAGAAATATGAAAGACTAAAAATAGCACTTTAAAAATGCATAAGAAAAACTAAGGAAGAGAAAGAAAGGATAAGTGTAGAAAGATATCACCTCTCTTGGACCCAGCAACGAGGTGTTGGTCGAAGTGATGGTCACAGTCTCGATCCATCATGGGTAGAGGAAAGCCCCCAAAACATATAATTCAATGGGTTAATATATATGCATATCCATATCCATATATATACATACATACATACATATAGATATATATATGCACCCAAGCATCTTCCCTGAAGGTTTTTTTTACACTGTCTTTTGCAAAATATTTTGGATCTGTTGCAACACTGTAGATTATATGCAGACCTCTGGTAGAAGGCCTCAGGAATGAGTCTGTGAGCACTTTGAGGGTCTTTGATGAAGGGATGAATACTCTCCTGCCTTGGATGTGAATGTCCTGATGTCTGGTGTGAATGTGACCTTCCCAGGGGAGGAGTTGAGTGGGCAGTTTTACAACTGAATTGTGTAAAAGAGGACAATCAGCATGATTAAAAGCATCATCCCCCCTCTGGAGGATCTTCTGAACAACGTTCTCCTATGTCTGGCTCAAAATGCAGAGCACTCCAGAGGTGGGTGCTCACCCCTCTCCGTCCTATTCGGACCAGAGACTTGGCCACTCCACACCCAGAAATTCAATTCCTCCCCCTCGGGGTTTTTAGTTGTTAAATAAAAAGTTAGCCAAAAAACTCCTGACAAAGCAGATATCTGCACCTTATGTAATGGTGAAAAAAACTCAAAGTCCTAATTATGACTGAAAATTACATGGACTTGGAGAGTAAATGAAATTACTGACTTTTTTAGTGCCTCAGAGCTGTTTTACTTGCTAATGCTGCTGGTAAGAGTACTAATGCCTCTAAAAATTAGCTTTTTTCCTTAATACAATCTGTGCTAATCATTCCATACAAATAGAAAAAGCTGATAACTTGACTATTGGAATGTCAACAGCCATTTATTACAGACCACCAGAAGCATGACTACAAAGAGGACAGGAGTAAAACAAAATAATTTTGCCAATTATACTTGACTGAGAGTATCTTAATTGTTAAATGGGTCTGTAGTGTATCCACTACCTAGGACCAAATATGGTTTGGTGCAGGTAAAAGTTACATTATTGTAAAGGATAGTGAACCAAAAATCTATTTTAACAAAAATAAAGTCAAACTAACTTAACTCAAATTTATTATATTTCAAAGAATATCAGCATGATATAACAACTTGATTCTTAACCCTATCTTCATGAAGTGTCATATTGACACTGGAAAAAAAGCCATCCAATTGTTTACTTCAATAATCACAACACTGAATTTTCTAATCATCCATAGCAGATCACAGATACCTAACCGTACCTTATTATTGAAAAATATTAATGACATTAAACTGTATCACTGTAAAGATTCTTTTCAAGGCATTAAAAAGTAGCAAAAAATTAAAAATAAGTGCTTAATTTTTGTTATTCCTATTGTTATCACTGCTATTCAAGAGGAGACTGGAAGAGAATGTGTCCACACATTCACACATGAACTGCCAAAAATCTACTTCAACTGTTCAAGAGCTGCCCCACTAACAAGTGTTACAATAGCCAGATACAGGAAAAAAATGCTATTTTGATTATAACACAAATTCTAAGAATGTCTATTTTATTAGCATAATGATATATTTTAAATATCTTCATTGCAATTTACTGACAAACATGGATTGTTACATCCCAATTTATAATAGTGAAAGTCTCCTACACTGGTAATAGATGGAATACTCTTCTTGTACAAGAGCAGCTAAAATGCAAATCTATGATTTTTAACAACAGAGGTGACTCATACATGAATTTCACACTTTAAAAATGACAAATAAGTGTCAGAAGATGAAATTAAGGAGAAGGCTGTCAAAATTTGCTATTTAAACCCAGAACTGTTGTAATTTTGTATCCTTTTCACCATCCTCAAATTCTCTTCAAAGCATTGGTATTTTTAATAATGGTATTCGACCCTTAAGTTCTCATGTCAACGTCTATTTCACTGAAAATGCAACTGGAGGAAGGATGATATATTTACTAGTATAAAAAATAAGACAACATTTCAAAAAAATTACCTTACAGGACACTTGGGAGCTTTCTCAAAATTTTGCTTTTGAGAATAGAAATCAGGAAATTCAGTAGCGTGGAAATTTTGAAGACCTTGTTCAAACTCTTGGCTTTGAAGCTCACACTTAGAATTTTCACTACAAATTGACTTTTGGCGAATGCATACAAAGACCTTCGAGACACTTTCAAGCTCCTGGATAATCTGGAAGCAATAGTGTTTTAATATAATGTACAAATTAGGCATATTAGCAGTCAAACAAATAAAAATACTTCTTGTGCACTAGTACATTGCAGGACCTTGTGTTTTTCAACATCTATTTAACACTTGTGGGGATCTTCTACCGTGTTTACTCAGCTACTTAACATTAAGCAGGAGCAGGCATCTACACTGAATGTTTGCTGAGCCAGATCATCCAGTAAATTAAATCTGACACGGAGTCCCCGCTAGCACAGCACCTGCTGCTGCCAAGTGCAGCTCTTTATAAATGTGATGGGTTCAGCCTGGTGCCACCTGTGCAGTTTGGCAGTGCTGCTGATTGCTTCCTGCTCAAAGCTGCTCGCCAGGGGCTCTTACCCCTTGAGCACCCATCGTGCAGCAATACAGTAGGATGGCAGAAAAAGATTTACAAAGGCAGGACTTGAGGCCAGCTTCCAAGAAGACACAGCAGGCGATGTCTGTAAGGCTCCTGAGAAGAGGGGACCAGAGGAGAGTGAAGCTGAATCTCTGAGCACCAGAGGAGCTGTCAGCCTCTGCCCCCATGGGCCACTAATTGACAGGAGAGAGTAGCTGCACTGCCTAAACTGCTGAGCAGTTGCTTCCCAGAGACACATTCTGTGTGCTTGGTTCATTTTGTATTTCTAATTCTTAATAGTTCGTTTTCTGTCACTGATTTTTGGTAGTTGAGCGGTTTCTTAAGAATTCTCATTCTCAGCTAATAACTCTGTCCCCTTCCTCCTACTCCTACTTTCCAGACCCTTCTCTCAGTGTTTCATGAAACTCTCTCACCTGGGTCTGATCTTCATTCCCTGAAACACCAACTCTTTTCCTTTAAAAGATTGCTTGTGCAAGCAAATCATCTTACTTGCTGGATTTCCTTCTCCTGTGACTCCATACTGGGGAGCCCAGAACGTGACACAGAAGTCCAGCTGGTGCTGAGGGTGCTCTCCTCTTTGTCATCCATATAATTAATGGGGAATTTTTATAGAGTTTGATACAAGATTGGGTCCTGGGGTTCAACTAGACTTTGTTACAGTGATCATCACCACTCAGAGCCCTGCTGACAAGTTTACAATCGACCATCACAGCCTGATCATCCAGCTAAATACTTGTTAACCTCTCTGTAAGGCTTTCATGGGAGACAGAATAGAAAACTTTCCTGAAGTCTAGGTAGACAATACCCACTGCTCTCCCTTCGTCTACCAAGACAGTCACTTTGTCACAGAGGTGTGTCAAGCCAGGCAAGAATGTCTTCTCACTAGTGATCCAAGATGATACTCTTTATGGCCTTGATCTTTGTGTGTCTGGAAATTGCTCCATCACCTTCCCAGGCACTGAGGTGACCAATATATCCTTGCTACATTTTTATGCAGGTGTGCAACCTTTACATTCATGAAATGGAATGTTTACATTTTAAACTGTAGTTTAAATATCACAGTTTTTACTAAGATTACACAAGCAAACACTCAGGAAAATGCACTGTAAGAGGGACTATACTAGGAATCTCTGAAAATAGGGAGCATTTAATGAAATTTAAGGAGAAACTTGTATCCTAGAAGGAAACAATATAAAGCATTCCAATAGAGAGATATCAGTGCTCATTTTGGAATTTATAAAGACTACTTACGTTGAACTGTTTCATTTAATTTAACGTGAGCAGAAGCAGAGTATGAGTTAATTTTGCCCAGTGATTTCCTAAATATATACCCTATAAAAATAATTTTTGAAAATTATATCCTGTGTGAATCCAAATTATAATCCTTATGCTAGTTTTTTTTCTCTGTTTCAGTTTTTTTACATTTTCTCTATAGGAACTGAGGCAACTTATCACATCCAGCCCTTAAAACACTCCAGTAGGAAAAATACAAGACCTATTCCTTAAACCATGTAATTAAATTCAGTATTTCTCGTCTATCTGCCAGCAATTTGCTTGAGTCATAAAATGAGAAAAATTCACTTAACAAGCAGCTATTTAAAACTGGGCTTATTCATTCAAGGCATAGTAAACACTTGACATCTTTCTTAAGTGTTTTCCTTTGCATTTATTATCGTGGCTCCAGTCACAGACAGTTGCTGTCCTCCCTATTGCTCAGCAGTTAACTACCTCTTACTGGGTGAGCAAGGACATATTCTCCCTTATAATTCTCTGTTCACTTTCATTTTATTCCATTAGGTTTTCTTTCACAGTGCCTACTCCCACATCCATCTTTTAAAATTTAACTTTTTCCAGCCATGCTTTTTAAGAGAAGATGATTTTCCTCCTCTTTGCTTTCAAAGAATACGAGGGAGAAACTTTAACAATGGCACAGAAACATCCAAGTTCCTTATATACAAGTCCAAGTGCAACCATGGACATGGATTTTTCATTTAAGCAAGAACATGCTCAGACAAAAGGTGTAAACTGCAACCAGAGATGCAGTGGTGGTCAGATTATTGCAAGTGGTGTGTTTTGAATTCAATTTGCATACAGTTGCAAGAAGTAAATCTGCAAAGGCAAATGTTTCACAAATTGCTTATTTCTGTTCTTCAGCAAATAGTAGATAATTCATATAAACAGACATTGTGGCAACATTTTCTTCCTTCTTATGACACAGTAAGAAATTGAAGACACTTTTTGTTGGAAAGCAACAGTAACCCCAGTTATCACTTGTGCACACAGAGCTTTAGAGCAAGATTACAGTATTGATGAGAGGAACACTCATTTACTCATTAGCACTCATTAAGGAATTGCACATTTATTATCTCTTATTCTCCTTTTCTTTTAAGAAGATGAGAAAGAATTATATGTGCCTAAGACTTAAGACTCTGAAATCAATCTCATAAACAAACACAAATATTTTGCAAATCATGCATCATGAACAAACTTGGCACATCTCTTGCTACTTAATACTGCTGATTCCAACTTTCACAAGCATTATTATTCCAGTAAGTGGAGAATTACTTTTATTCAAAGGAGACATGCACAATCCTCTCTGTCTGTGGCATGAAAAATTGTAGTATTACAGTCTTCCTTGGCAAAGAGTATATTACTTCACTGTTAACACTCATTTTAAAGCAGAGCAGGTTGATTCAGAAGATTAAATATTTCTTTATATTCTGCCACTTGTGTTAATTCACCACTCTTATGATTATTTTGCCTGAAGAGCAGAGATTTTATCACCAAGTTTCTAATTATCTGTCCAGCAGAGCTTCCTCAAACACTGGCAGAAGACCATATGCTTAAGGGCAACTGTGCACTCCACAAAACAACATGTAGCTTTGTCATCTCCCCCCAGCAGATAGCCTCTGCTCGTGATGGTAATAGCAGACATGCTACCCTGACCTAAATGGGGCTTGCACTAGAAAAACCTTATGTTTTATGAATCAGAGGTCTTCAACTCTGTTTCTACAATAATTCCTCCTGTGAGAGTCTTTGCATGCATTGGGATGTTGCTCTGCTGTAACAGATTTATTCATAGTTCAAACAAAGCAAATGCCTCCAAATATATTTTGAATGAAGAAAAATCTTAATTTTGTCTGGAATTGCAACCTCGGTGCGAACAAACTGTCCCCATCCAGACACAAGACAATCTGATTTTGATCCCTCAGGTTCATTAAAAGAAGTTAAAAGACAAAAATAGCTGAGTTTATGTGGTGACCCTTCCGTCATACTAAAGTAAATTTTTTAGTCACCAACTGCTATTTGTATCCTAAAGATACCCTGTGCTGGAGCATAGGTTTATCAGGAAAGCAGTGGAGTCAGGCTTGTCATGAGTGGTGCTATCTGCATATTCCTGAGCCATCTGACAAACCAGTGCCATTGCTCCCATTCAGCTTTGCTATTTGTTCTCATAACCTTACAGAAGGGCTTTCTTTTTTCTTTTTTTTTTTCTTTTAATTCAACTGTGACTACAGAAAGAAATGTTCTGTTACTCAATAAGAAAGAAATTAGATGAAGAAGATAACATTTCTAGAAAAATAAGTGGTAACCTGATAAGCATGAGTTAGCACAGTAAACAGAATAAGGAAAACTTCTGCTGATTACTGTTTGATAAATGGATACACTATGCAAGCAAGAATTACAAATACTTATTAGCAGCAAATAATTCATTGCTGGATGGTTACTACAGTAAATATAAAAATCAATTCATACTAATATTTGAACTCTACAAAGTGAAAGCACTTTAGAAATTTGATTCAATTGCCCATAAATTTCTATTTGTTCTGTGAGAAATGAAGACACATATATCAATATTGCACTCAGAGCTGAAATGGAAATGAAAAAAACACCTCCTTCACTTAGTGCATAGACAATAGGTAGCTTTTAATTTATGCCCTCAATTCCTAATAGAATAGGCAAATTAATAATTTCTTTAAAAGATGGCACACAGCCGTTATGTTTCATTATGAAATAAATAGAAGGTCTTGAAGTTTTTCTACCACTCACCATTGTTCAAAACTTCTATCACCTTAAACCTGCCTGCCCAGACACATTTTTTCCAGAGATCCTTGAATTTTCCCATGTAGAGTTTTTGTAATAGCACACACATAGCTATGTCACCAGCAGCAGTTTGATTCTATAGACACTTGGGATGATTCATTGCTGGAACAGGACCAACCACAACAGCACCTAAGAAAGCCAATAAAAAAAACTAAAGAAAGCAAGTACACCTCAGATGTGTACTGTATTTGGATGAAAGAAACAACAAACCATCTCTTTCATTTCTAGAGAAGGCAGCATGGAGAACTAATCAGGGAACTAGAATATAAATAATAACATTAAAAGGAAATATCTGCCTGGGCAGAACCCAGGGCAGTCTTTTTATCATACCTCTTCAAATACTCAGTTTTCCTCCATCCTCATGGTTTAATTGACAAAAGTTAGTTAAACTGGTGAGGGGTTGGGAGAGCTATTTTTCATTGAATACTGGTTCTCAAGAGGCTAAGGCTAAGTCTGCATCCATAAAAATGTGGCCATATTGGAGCAGGTTTGTGGAATAAAATGTATGGTACTGATGATACTTAATGCACAACACATATATATTCAGACACTATAGTATCTTTAGTCTCATCCCATGAATTAATTATCTATCAGCTTCTGCAATAGATTTCTGTTCAGTTGCATCTTGAAAAAAATCTACTTTTCACTCTTCGTGGCTACTCAAAACTACCAATGAGAGTTAAGTGGAATTATCAGGATCTCTACTACCCATGCACAACTCTGGTGTGAACCAAGACATTTATGTACATACATTTTAAGTAGTGGTGACAAATAAAACATAGAAAAGAGAAAATCAATTGCACAGGAAATAGAACAGTAGCTAAAACACAAGTAGAAAAGGAAGGAAAACAAAGTAATATAGAGTACAGAAAGGCAGCACTGAACAAACAAAATCTATTATTTGAACTAGCACTTTAATTCTTCCTCTGATTTTGTTTTTTATAATCATATCTACATATTCAGCAAAGACATTTTATAGAGTTTATAGATAACAGAATCTATCAAAGGTTAGAAAGGTAGAGGGAAGGTAAGGAAAAACAAATTTTCACCTACAAGCAAATGAAGAATTTTTATAATGAATAACAATTTTTTCTAAAAGAATAGTTGCAAGTGAGAGGATGATAGTGCAAAAAAAGTGTTCTGAGTGCATCTGGATCAGAATTCTGTTCAAGAGAATTAATAAAGAACTCCTG
The DNA here is from genome assembly GCA_034336665.1 of Luscinia megarhynchos. Classification (NCBI taxonomy): domain Eukaryota; kingdom Metazoa; phylum Chordata; class Aves; order Passeriformes; family Muscicapidae; genus Luscinia; species Luscinia megarhynchos. The sequence goes on along the minus strand of JAPFBE010000002.1, from coordinate 47,434,234 downwards.
ACCTTTTCCAGTTGCTTGGAGATAAGAATACCAATAGAAAAGTATCATAGCTGACTAAATACACCAATCAAGTTATCTTTTCCATCAGCCTACTGACAGTTCTGATTGTAGATTAAGTCTGTTAAGACCTACAGTCTGTTGCTATCAATTAATAATTCTATGCTGCTTTATATCATCAAACATTGTGGACTTTAGTGATATCACACTAAATTTACATGACCTACAGATCTTGGTTTTAGAATGTCATGTGTACCATAACTCATTTCTCCTGTGCATCTTCAATTCCACTCTCAATATGGTACTTTTGAAGGAAATTCCCTTAAAAAGTCTGAATTTTAAAGTATATTATATACTCTTTTGAAAGCGTAAATATTTAGGTTTTCTTCCTGTAATCATTTCCATATTTTGTTTTACAAAATCTGTAGCACTCTAACCAAGTATTGAACACAAATTATTATTTTTTCCCTTATGTGCTATTAAGAACAACCTCAAAATAATTGCCTATTTTTAAGAAAAATACCAACAGGTCCATACCACTATGAACCTGGAATTGTATTAACTTCATTTTACACAAGTAAAATCAGATATAAAATGCCTAAAAGCTTGTTTACTTAAGAAGTAGAAATCATAGGGCAGAATTACTTGAGCTGGCTGTGTGAATTCCGTTTTGATCCAAAGGTATTAATGAGAATTTGAATGTCCCTTCCAGCCTAGACTGTTCTAATTATGGCTTATTATTTTTAAGCTAAATTATGCAAGCTACTGTACTTTTGCACTAAAAGTGCAAATTAAGTCAGTAAAGTTGCCAAACCATAATGACTAATTTCAGGGGGCTTTTTAAAGACACATAACAGCTAAATCTCTGAGGTCTCAATTTCTTTGAAAAACAAAGATAACAAGATGCACTCACCTCATTTTAGGGACTGAGATTGTACAAAAAGATCGCAAGAATAAGGAAGAGGAATAAAGAAAAAAAAAGGAGAAAGAATAAAATGAGAAAAAAAAAGAGGAAAAATAGCACATCACTAAATAAGCGAGATAGAATTACAAAACACTTTAGGTTGAAAGCTGCCTCTAGAAGTTATCTGCTCTTACTCTCTACTCAAAGCTGGATCTCTTTCACAATTAGCTCAAATTCAGAGTTAGACCATACTCATAGACTAAAGAGCAAAACAGCACTGCCTGACATAACTGTGCTGTAGGCTGTCATGGAGATGTCTGGCTGTTTTCATAACAACCAGCCACATTGCAAACAGAGAAAAAAAAGGATGGTAGTTTTATTAAAAAAAAAAAAAAAAAAAAAAGAACAAAAAAAAACAACAACAACAAAAAAAAACCCAAAAAACCACCAAAACGCAAAACAAAACAACAAACCAATAAACCAAAAAGGGGGAAAAAAAACCTAAAAAACCCCAAATAATAATAATGGTTTTTTACAACTTGCCTTCCTGCATTCCAGAGTATCAAACAGACTCTGAGAGTGTCTTTTGTTGGGAAAACTAAAAAGAAAGCTCTAAGTGACAAGAAAAGAACACTAAAAACCCTGATATTGATACATATTACAGTTATAGCTATTATGAAATGGAAAAAATTTGCAAGATCAGTACTTAAGAAACAATAATATCATCAAGCTATATTAGCTCACCTGAATGTCTATCAGACTATAATGTTTATCCTTTTATGAAAACATCACATGATATGTATTGAAAAAGTCAGGGTAATAAAAGTGGATTTACTAAAGGTAGACCTGGTAAAATATTTCCTATTTTTCCAGGTGAGTGAAAAAGAAGGTACTGAACAAATTTATATAGCTATTTACTAAACAAGACTTCAAGAAAAATATTTTCACTACCTGAGACCAAAATAGAGAAATGGAAAGAGGAGGGGGAGTAAAAATAGAACTTTTAACTCAGAAACTGTGGCAAACACATACCCAGAGACATACTTTGACAAGGCACAAAATGAGTACTGTTAACATATGTAAACATTAAGTATATTAAATATGATGGCCCAAGTATAAGACTAGAAAATGCAGTACTATACAAGGCCACATGCTTTTTACTTTCATCAGGAATAAGTTCTGACAAATGTTCTTGATTAGTATTTTTTCCTATAGATGAAAAATGAAGAAAATCTGAAGAAAAGCACATCAAATAATTTTCACTGGGATCTAGATAACTGTCATGTTTTTAAAAGTCTCTGTATGGCTCAACTAAAATAAATATGTTGTTTAAAATAGCTTTGGAATTTTGAATGAGGTGTAAAAAATCACAATCTATATGATAGTTATCTTTACTCATATATTAGAAAGTACAAACACATTTATACAATAGAAAACACAAATATCAATAGCTACAGAAAGAAAAAAAGTGTGTTCTCAATCATCTCACAAACCATTTCTCTTTCCTGATTAAAGCAAGTATTCACTTTTAGTATAATATCACCAAGATGCAAAAAAAAAAAAAAAAGTTTGTGACTACCTCATTCAGGTTTTGTTGTTATGTCTTCAGAATCTGGAATTAATATTAAATACTTTGCCTGAGATTATTTCTGCATGGTTTCTTGAAGTAATTGTACAGTGCCAGTGTAATCATATTAATCTAACACAAAAGGTGTTGCTGTTATGCCCATGATACACAGGCACCATCTGCCCATGGCACTATTTGGTGTCTTTTTAGCATTACTGCAAGGACTACATGAACAACTGAGCTGAACAAAAGTAGATAATGTGTTTAGTTCACTCACTCCTATACTACAGATTCCAAGCATGTTGTAAGACACTGAGTGGTGCTCAACGTCATAAGAGATGCTCTGGGCAAAGTGGTTACATAAATATCAGTGATTTATGGCGTGCTGAATACATCACTGATAGCTATGAACTCCCATTTTCACATGTTAGCTTTCTGTCTGTATGTATCATCCTCTGGATTGTTTCCTCAAGCCATTTCCCAGTTTCTTCTTTGAGTCTTCCATGTGTAAAAAATGTAAGTGCACAATACTGTAGGACCATCCATTTTCTAAGTGTCATCTCTGAAAGACTATTTTTTTATTTAAGGTACACTTCAAGCTGACTATAACCATATAAATCATAGTCTAGTGAAAAAGAACTTCCCTAGTAGACAAACATATTTGAAATGTATCAGTTTATTGCAATGGTTTAAAGTAGGAAATAAAATCGAGAAAAAGGAAAAGGAAAATAAGGGTGAAAAAAAAGGAGAAAATAAAATGAAAACTATATAATGCAAACTTAATGAACAGCATCGAATATTTATTTTTCACTTAACACTTCTCTTACTTTTCAACTCATGTTGTTCTTTTTTCAGTCTCTTATATCTGACCAGTAGGGGGAAAAATTAAGTACAAAAACCAAATAAATTTTTGTGACAAATATTGTGAATTTATACAGTCTATCTTTCACCATATGACTATTTCTTGATCTGAAGCTTCACATCTATAGTTAGATTTACCAAAGGGAGAGTAAAATAGAGCAAAAGCTGTAAAGTGTAGCTCTGCAGAGAGTGTCTACTCTATTAAAAATCAACTTCTCTCTCCATATAATGAAAGTTACAACACCATTCCCCTCACAGTGGGGTAGAAAGAGATGAAGACAGGAGGATTTATTTCTTCTCATTTAAAAAAGGCTGTGTAACACTTCTTAATCAAAATAAATGGTGACAAGCCTAACAGTAAACCGAGTAACACAAGATTCACAGGAACAGTGACTTTAAGAAATAAAAGGCTAAAAGGTGTTTTCCCTCTCTTCTTTCAGTCTGTTTAGATTTTTTTTAAGAGTAACCACCAATTATTATTATTTTGTAGGTGAAAGGAAACATTTATGTATGTATGTGTATGTTAAGGTAATATGTACTGGCTAGTGAATGCCTGATGAGAGATTTTGGACTTTGCATATGTCACTTTTTTAAACACAATTATGTGACTAAAGGTGTAGAAGAAATAGGTTTAAGAAAGTATATAGTGGAGTTTCACAAACACTAATATACAAATTAACAGTGGGTACTGACAATGCCTTGTATCTAATTTCTTTCCAAATTGAGAAATTTGGTAGTCCTTGGAGGCACCAGAGGTTAAGAGTTCTCTATACATCTGATGAGCTTTGAATGTCTCACGAGCCATTTTAAAATGTCAAAAGCCTCTGTCAAGAGAAGAACGCAGCTAAGAAAGGACATTGCAATTGAGATGTCTTAAAATTCGTTAAATGCAATGCATAGCTGAGATTTGTTCATTATCCACGAGGTGTTATTGCACAGATGTTTACAGCACAGCTTTGTTACGTGGTGCACACTGTGCCATCTAGAGACAGAACGCCAGCAAGGCACTCCTGCGTTGTCTAACCCCTGAGCAGGCCAGGTCCGCGGCAGATCTTTGAGCTGATGCTTTATCTTTTGTCTCTGGATGGATGTTGCTCTGTTTGGGTCAGCTGAAATATAAAGGAAAGGACAAGATGATAACAGCTTGCTCAGGGGCACATCACAGCACATCAGCGTGGCGCTGTCCCGCTCGTCACCCACCTTCCGCCTACGCAGCCCTGCTCAGACCAAAGGAGATGCAGGAAATAAGAAATGCTGGTGCTGGTGCTCTCCACAGGCCTACTGTGGATAGAAACCCCACCAGAGGGAGAAGATTAAAGCAGAGTGATGAATGCCTTAGGAGGGAAAAGATATGCCTTGGGAGAGGATATTGATCACTGGTAAAGATCTGTGATGGTAGAATGAGGTAGGGTATGATGTGAAATAGAAAAATACATAGTAGGAGTTCAGGGTGAAAAAGCACAGTTTCAAGTAAGTGAAATGAGAAAGAGAAGCGAGGATTTAGCACTTTGAAGAGTAATTAGAATACAGTGATTGTATCAGAAAAAAAAAGCATGACAAATTCTGTTCTGGTTTTGTTAAGGTGTGCTGGTGGAGCTTATGTGAGCAAACTGTATCAGTAGTCCTTTCCTCAGTCTATCTTCTAGTTTTGTTGGTATATTCTACTAGTTTGCAGCACTTTGTACTTCATCACATATTGGGGTTGTTGGTCTCTTTTAAGCTTAACATTACTGTGGCTGATTACATACAGAGATATATATGTATGCATACATAAAATATATTAAGTCACAACAACAGAAAAAAATCAGGTTGCTCACAAACAGATGTAATTTCTGGATTTTTGTTGTACTTTTTACAGTAGGCTTGGCAAATACAGCAACTGCAATATTGGAAATATTTCTGGCGTGTAGAAGCAATGACATTTCTCAGAGATGAGAGATAAAGGAGATTTCATACCCTAATCTTCTCATGTCAAGCTGCTCAGAAAAGAAGAATCCATATGAAAATATAATTTGACAAAAAAAGTGCTTCTACCATGTTCCTGAGGAGAGGAAACATTGTTTCTTCTATGGCTAAATTTTCCTATCAGAAATAAAAGAATTATGTGCAATACATATATGAAACAAAAGATAATGGACTTTTATCACAGAACTGATCCCAGTAGAGAAGTAAAGCTAGTTTAAACCTTTCAAGAGGGCACTGTGAAACAAACATCAATTTAACAGGACTTTCCCAGGCTGTTACGGGAAAAAGTAAACCAGAGACACCGACATGATTTCAAAATCATGCAACAGAGTGCACACCTCTCCAAAATGTTATTAGGCCTACACAGTTTCCAAACACCCAGAAAAACAGAGTATGTACTTCAGTCTTCAACTGTGCACCTTTTTACCATTTATACATTGGTTAACGGATTAAAATAGATAGAAAGGTCAGGTTTGAGTTTGGGTTTGGTTTTGGTTTTTGTTTTCTTTTGGCTTGGGGTATTTTTTGCATTTTTTGTTGGATTTTTTTTTGTTTTGTTTTGTTTTGTTTTGTTTGGTCTGTTTTTTAATGAACTCTTCTAATGTGGGGGAAATGATACCAGCAGAAGAAAACATATTTCAAAACACTGGAAACAGATTCTCAAAATAACCACAGTGAAGCTCTTGTCTTCTTAAGTAATAACTTTATTTATTGTCATAGACCAAAGATTAGTTACAGTTGACTTTGTACATAATGCAGAGAAAAAGCATGGATGTCACAAAAAGTAATAAGCTGGTTACTTCCATGCACATGGCCTTACACATGAACACATGAACTGTGTTCACACAAGTCAAGAAACCCTGCAAAATGTCCAAAATACATCCAGAGGAAAAAATAGAAACAAACAAAGGAGGGACCTGAAAAAAAGAAAAATGCCATTGTATTTTTTTGGATGAAAAAACCTTCATTCTAAGAAGTGAATAATTATCTTCCTGATTTTAGAGCTCTCAGATATGGGGTCCATTTCTCCTTAAATGATTCTGATATACACAACCAGCCAGTGATGGTTCCTGTAGTACCAGTTCACAATCATTTCCTAGGACTGGTAGAAAATTAGTATTCAGACACTAAGTCCTATTGTGCATTAAGTTTTGATTCAATTAGCTTCATAACAAAAATATTAATTTCAACATTAATATATATCAGTGAACAGTTTACTGTGTCCTGTGCTTTAACCATGACTGTAAAAGCTGTACTGTGTTTTTATCCTTCATATTTAGATGGGGAAATCAAAGATTTGCAGAAGAGATTGGAACTTTAAATCCAATTTTGTCTCCTTTTGGGGGGTTAACATTCCTTCCCTTTTAATAATGAAGCTTCATTTTTGCATACCCTTTATCTTTTACATTTCCACATGAATCCTATTTGAGTTTCTGAATAATAATTTTCCCAAAACTCTTTTGATTTTGGAAGCCTTATGCATTTGTAATGCTGTAGAGGACTGTTAGGAAGGATACATAAACATATTGATGGGGAGATCATCAGAGTAATACATTTCAAAATAATAAGATTAGGTAGAATTAGATTAGAGAAGAATTCTTGCTACTAATGTATAAAAAATTGCTATACTTTTCTTTAGAGAGTCACCTTCTTTTTTGCAGAATAATTTTATATAGCTCAGACAAATATTTTAGTGGATTTCATAGTCTTTTCTACTAAATGTATTTTTTACCTTACTTTTAAAACATTGCAAGAATTAGAAACCATACAAAAAATATGTAGGGATAGGAATAATTTTTTAAAAGCAAGGTTATATGACTGAGATAAAGTTACCATGAAAAAATATTAAATTATACTTTGTTTTCTAACAAGGATGGAGGGAAACACTTCATATTTTTGAAAGTAATGTCTCTGTTCATTTTCATTCAGACCAACAGGAAAAAAGATATTGCATGCTTTAAATTCAGTGACTCAGACTTGATTGAATAAACTTGTTGTAGAGAAATCTATACACATAAGAATTTTTTATGTGGGCACAGAACTCTTGTAAATAAGAATGTGCATAAGTACCAAGTTCTTGCAATTTCACAGAGAGCTTATAAACATCCTTAAAAATCTGTAATAGCTTTTGGTTGTTTTGTTTCTGATGACCTCTGAATAGAACTTTTATTCTCTGAGATAAAGCTAATAGAAGCTTAATAACAAGAAAACCAACAGAAGCTCTGCAAGGACTGGATGGGGTCAGGAAGTAGAAACTCTACTTTCACAAGCTCAGACCTCAATCTATATCATGTGAGTCATCAAGTGAGCCATAATATACAAGAGACTGCACAAATAACTGCAACTTTCCACGTGCTTTAAACTTGTCTGTTCAATACAACTCAAATTTACTCCTGAATTGCCAGAATGCTACATCACTTGCTCTGAACTACATTCTCTCAATTGCCGTACATCAGGGATTTCAATATTTGCTGTCCATTTCTTGATATGAAAGAAGCCTGTGATTCCATTTTAGCCCCCTTTTAGGCATTCTGAAAAGGGAAAAGAATACAAACAAAATTATATTCAAATACCTTAAAGCAACTGTCTTACAAAATAATCAAGAGAAAACACTAGGATAAGTGGTAAAGTTTGGTCTTAAAGCTAGAGAATGGTCTCTCACCTTTGTTTTCTTTAGGTTTGTCAACAGAGCTGGAGGTTGCAGAAGACTAAAAGGAGTGTTGGTGTATTTATTGTTGCTCATCAATCCAGTCTAAGTGGGACAATGAAATAACAGAAACTCATTGAGAAATCCTATGTACTCATAATATTCTCCTCTGCTTACTTATGCCTCTTTGTTTCTTCCAGCTGTCTCTCCATCAAAATAATCCCATTTCACAGAATAGCTCCATATAGTTTGCATACATCACTAAATATTGCACAGTATATATTACTACATATTGCAGTCACAGAAAGAGGAAAAAGTGAACCACCATTAATACTGCAGATAAAGGAATACCCAATACTGTCAGTAGTCATTTTCAAAGCATGGATAAGGTCTCAGATAGCTGCAAGTCGAATTTGTGGAACAGATACTAACTTTATTTTGATATAGGAAGAATTGTTTTTTACTCTAAATCTTATATATGCTGCCATTAAATGTGAAATGATTGAAACTTTCTGTTAAAATTTGCAAAATTGTGATACATTACAACACTTTTGCACTGATATTTTAAAAGCTTGCTCAAAGTTGATACTCAGGATACCTATTTGCCCTGTTTAAAACAAATACATTTCACTATTTTCTTTCTCCAGAATGAGGACCTGGAGGTTACCACAGAGAAAAGAGAACATCGTTTGATGTGAATGAGACTTTCTACGTGTACTTGAAGGCAGAATTTTTCTCTGATAGTAAATATTTCTGTAGTGCAAAAATAAAATGGATAACATATTCAAAGAGCAAAAAGGTTAGGTGAAGAAAAAGAACAAAAGCTGTAATAGTATTCCAGATTCTGCTGTGGCACAGGAATTTATAATTTTTGTACCTAACCTCACTGACATGATCGAAGACTTAAATATCTGAAAACTGGGAAGAGCCAAAAAATTTATCTATAACTTATACTTTCCTACTCTTAAAACAAGTATGAAATCACATCCAACTAAAATGATCAGAAAGAGATGCTCTTCTTGCATTGACCTGTTGCAGGATATGGGACCCACTGATAGCAGAAAAAGCATTCAGATCTTGGTACACATGTAATAATGGTACATGGTAATAATATTAGTAGAATGTTATAATATTCTAGTTTTAAGTGGTATTGTCACAAACCTGAAAAATGTTAAAATTTTTAGTCAATCTTTCTATATCTCACAATAGTGTGTGAAACAAAGTTATGAGAAGTATTCAAACAATTTTAAATGTCTTTTTTTTTCTAAAACCTCATGACAATAAATTTCACAAGCTATTTTTCATTACAAAATATGTCATATTAAAAGCTCTTTCTGAGACATAGTCCTTCTCTAAATTACAAAAAAGCAAGTAATACATTATTTATGGTTACAGTATAATATCTCACTTCCACCATTCTTTCTTATGAAGGACTTAATGATTTTATTTTATGATTTCTACAGACAATGATAAGAAAGGCTAAATATGCCCCTTGGGAAAAAAAAAAAAGATAAAAAAAACCTATACAAGCATAAAATAAAAATTACCTCTCACAGTTCTTTATACACACTATATTGGTTGTGAAATCTAATTTGTGACTGTGGAGTCAAAATATATTACTAACTAAATATTATTTAAGGTCTAGCTATAACTACTCCCTCTCAACCTCCCTTTCATTTCAGAAGATAAAAATACTGCTATATTTATCACAAAACAGAAATGAAAGGTTTATTCAACAGTAATTTTTCTCTATTAGGATAACTCAGCACATATTATAATTGTACTCAAAGAAGGAATATTTTACAAGTCCTACACTTTCATATCCTATGATTGCATTAGTTTTCCTAAAGAAACAAAGACTAGATTATCATTAATGTCTGGAGAAACTGGATGCCCATAGTTACTAGATTTTGAACTGGGAACCAAACTCCACTCAATTTTCTACTATAATCCTATTTTCTAAGTATCACATGTGAAGATTTTTGCTTGTTATGCCAATACACCTGCCTGGGGAAAAAAAGCACAACACCAAACAAACCAATGAAAGAGAGGGAGGGAGGGAGAGAGGGAGGAAGGAAGGGAGGGTGGGAGGCAGGAAGGGAGGAAGGGAGGAAGGGAGGAAGGGAGGAAGGAGCACAGCTCTGAGATACAATATTAGAATGAAGAAAAAAAAAGTATAGAAAGAAATAAACACACTGAGTGCCAGAAGAGGTGCAAAATCCAATTATATAGTAGCAGTTTGCAATTAATGCACCTGATGCACCTCTAAGCTTTTTGGATCTTTTAGTTTTGTTGGTTGGTTGGATGGTTGGTTGATCCATTAATTGGGGTTTTTTGTTAGGTTGGTTTGCAGGTTTTTTTGGGTGCCACAATTATCTTTTGCCTGCACGATACTAGCTCCAGAGGGAGACCACCCTAATATAACAGTCATGTGTTTTGAAATGAGACAGTGAATATGAAATTTCTTCTTTAATGGCCATCAAATATTTGCCTAATGAATGTGTTTTAAAGAGCAGATGTGAGCAGAATAAACAATTCTTGTAATAGCATTTTTAAAAATACACTGAAAGCAAATTTAATATATAAAGGGGTATTTAAAAAAAACCTCATAGGATTATTTCCATTTCTGATAATGCCAGATTACGCAGTTTTCCAGTATAGTATCTCCACCTCTCATTTTATTCCCTAATATGTTGAAAATATTCCCAGTCTTTTAGAGTTAGACACAAATGCAGATTTGGCAAATTCACCACCTTTGATAGCATGATTTCGTCTGCTTCTCTAACCCGAGAGAATATTTTAATAAAGAGATTAAAGTGTTGAATTTTTATTTTTCATGCTCAAGAGGACAGTGGTTAACCCTGATGGCTAATTGAAAGCTAAATTTTATTGCAATTTACTGGACACTAATTAAACCAGTTGGGACACTTTTCCAGCAATGCAACAGTCAACATAAAAAATCCTCCATATTTAGAAAAAGAAAATAGAAGGAGTGTAGAGAAAAATGGAACAAAAAAAAAAAAAAGAAAAAAGAAAAATACCAACCTAATATCATCAGAATTGAAGTGGGAGATCATAACAGAATTAGATTAGAAATAAAGAGGATTATAATTTAATTAAATTGGTTTGCGACAGGGATAGTTAATCAGATTTTTTTTGTTTGTTTCTTTGTTTTATTAATATCCTATTTTGAGATACGAGAGTTTTTCAGCAGGAACAGGAGTTGTTTACAAAGATGATGCAAAATTGCATCTTTGCAGTCAACAACAGTTACTTTACTTGCATCAGCATTAATTAACATCCTCAGTCCTGAAGTGTATTCCTCTAATAAGCACACTTTGATGTAAACCGACAATATCCTCCCAAATAAAGCCAAATTTTTGCATCATGAGACTGTGTAAATAAATTATACTGCTTTAATGAGATCCATATCAAGATCTACATCTGATGCTTACCCAGGAGTAAATAATATGTTGCAGTCTGTGCTAACATATCACTAATAATAATAATATCACTTCCCTTTTTGTGTATGTGAATTTCATTTGTTTTTCTGACAGACAACAACATGTGGCTTGGAGAAAAAAAACCAAACAACAAACCAAAAACTTTCATAGCTCTTCCATTGCTCTTTTCTTTCTTTAACCAGCCCTGCATTTCTTGTGTCATACTGATAATGATGTGGTGAAACTCCTTGCTTCTAAGACTACATTTGCCCTACTTAATTATTCCAGGAAAAGTGCCCATGGATGAGGTAAGCCGTGCTAAAACTACACAGCCATACTCCCTCTGAAGCTCTGACAGTACCAGAAAGAAATATTCATTTCCATCAGACCAATTGGTGAAACATCCAGCTGATCTCATGAGATGGCTACAGAATTGCAAAAGCTGACACAGGACTATGTGTGAATTCATACTTGAAAGGGAGAGGGGAGTAAAATAGAGGGATGGGCATGAGGAAGAAAAGGAGAGGGAAGAATGGTCTCAGAACACAAGGGTGAGCAAGGCTTTGAAGTACTAATTCACTAATATATTGACATATGCCAATCATGAAAAAGCAGAACAAGTTTCAAGGCTTCCAAACATTTCATTCTGGAAACATTGTGCTGATGAATTCAGTACTTGATAACCTTAATAAATTTAATTTTAAATTATTTGATTCTTTTTTCCCCACCAAACACAAGCTGTTGCACACCATTACTCACCAATTTGCATCTTTGTTTTTTCAAGGAAAGATAAAAGACAAGATGCCAGAGGCTTACAGAATTCTTTTACAGTGAACAGAAGAACCCACTTACTTGAATCTCAAACAGACCTGTACATTTTCTATTCTAATTCTATGATCAGTTTTAAGAGCCATGTCACCAATCTTGAGCATTGCATAACTTTTTCTTCTCATTTAAATTGTTTTGAAGGCATGTTGCTTTGTTGGGCTAGTATGACAAATATATCTTTACCAATCTTAAAACAACACATTTTAATCCTTCCAAACTAATCTAAATCACTTCTCAAAAAAAAAAAAAAAAAAAAAAAAAAAAAGAAAAAAAAAGAAAAAATGTCCTTGATAAAGAATATATCTTCCTTTTCTGTCACACACATACCTGCACCCTCAAAAAAAATTAAAAATATCCCTTTCATTTACATCTTTATTCAAACTGTAGGCACTAAAAATTCAAATGAGCCCTAATTAAAGTTATTATCTTAAAGCTTCAGTAGAACAGCTCTCATCTATATTAAAGAAGTTTCTAGTTCAAAGGATAACTCTTTGCACTAAAAGGCATGCATAATTTTTTTTCTCTCATCAGAAATCAATCATGGTTTTGTCATCATTAAGGAGAAGAGTTGGCCTTTCTTAAGATAAAGGACAAAAATACCTGGTCATGAAATACCCCTACTCAATTAGAATACACTTACTGACAGGCTCTTATTTAAAATTATTTAAAAAAATTTCTTCCTCATATTTTATCAATGGGCAACAGAGAAAAAATAAGACAATATATAAAGAAAATATAACAACGGAAAAGGATAGATATAAATTCCCACACATATCAAGATTTCTTGTGATGAACATGACAGAGAAGGAGATAATGTAGGTGAAATTTATCACTGTATTAAAAAAAATCCCTCAGAAATAATCTTCTAAACTATGGTTGACAATGGATGTCCTATAATTCATGTCAATGGATGTCCTATAATTCATGTATTAAGCTCAAGAGGTCATGCACACTAATTTGCCTGAAAACACTAACTTCCTAGAATCCTGATATCTAGATAATCCAGGCTGATGAAGAACACTTTGGGTGGCCTCTCCAGCTCTAACCTCCTGCCCACAAGAGCCTGGTTCTGGCTCCTGATCACCTTTTCTTTTCTATATATGCATATAAAAAAGTGACTGTGAGGGCCTGTGTTGCTCTTGTTCAGCTTTATGATGTCTCTGTTGGCCCATTTCTCAAGCCTGCCCAGGACATTCTCTACAGCAGCCTTGCCTCCAGGCTTGTCAGCTTGTTTGTTGCCCTCGTTTGTTGTCACCCTTAGACCTGGAAAATGCACCAGGGTACCTTTTGCTTCCTTCCATGGGTCACTGATAGAGCAAAGAAACAGGCCAACTCCAAGGAGACACTCCAGATGTCCTCCAGTTTTTACTGACCTCCAGGCAAAGCACCAGCCACTAACTTCAGTCCACTAACCTGACCTTTTCATCCATTCTGTTTTATTCCCCTCCAGACTGTTACTTCCCAACACAGATCCATCATGTCCAAGGCCTTTTTAAAGTCAAGGTAAACAACTTTTAAGATCCAATTATTGCATACAGGCTTTTTTCCTCTTATCTCATATCAGAGTAATGAAACATTAGCTCATTAGCTCTTGCTGTACACAGACAGAAAGTAATTGAGAAAGCTCTTTCAACAAAATACTGTTTCTAAAATATTAGCACAATATGTGAGATCTTACTAGCTAAAGCAGATACCATCTTCTTTTCTTCCTTTGTTTTTATTAACTTAGGCACATTGCATTGAAGCCACCACCCACCTAAGCCTTTCCAAGCTTTCTGAAAGGAGAAGGCATTTTTTCAGGTGACATTGTAAGTGGCAGTATGAAAGCCTGATAAAATTAAATTATTCACTGAAGAATATTGAAAAAGAACTTATCTCCCTAGGCTTCATTTCCTTTAGACAAACAGGAATCCACTGAGAAAAATTGGGTTTGGATATAACACCAAAGGATTTTACCAGTGTGTCACCTAATCATCATTTACCCCACAAATTCTATTTCTTGCCTCTTTCATTATGTTCATTAGTCAAATGGAAACAAAACAAAACATGTAGAATGAGATTAAGATCTTCATAAAACCAAAGAGTCCTTAGCTGCAAACACAACCTTTGCCCACTGAAAAATAAACTTTCCTTTTCTGTCAAGTAGATGAAACTCCAGGTGTAACATATGTCCAAGACTCCAATAAGCAAATTACCTGCTCCAAGCTGTAATTCAAGGTCTGAAACATCAGGCTGTGGGGTAGTTGGGGCCAATGAATTCAGTCTTAGTTTTCACTTAGACACAGAAAAAATTAGATTACTAACCAAATACTCTTGGTATCTTGCTCTGGAAAAGAATTCTGCTTCCATTTTCCAGTATCATAGAGCCAATAAAAGAAAAGAGCACGCAGAACACACTCAGCAAGTAAGCAGTTTGGATACAAGCAGGGAATTCCTGTGTATGTTTTACACAGCAGCCATCACTTCATGCTTTTGTGTACATCAGGCAAAGGCATCCACAAGAGAAGAGATGGACAGAAAAATGCACCCCAGGCTAACACAGAACATGGGAATGGGCTAAGATGTGAATTGTGTACAAAGCAGGAAGACTTCACAGCAAGCTGGGAGGTGTCTGTTCTTTCTATCTACTTTGTCTACCCTTTGAACAGGACAAAAATGCAGGCTAGATTCAATTTAGAGAGATGAAAATCTGAATAAAGGAAATTATGATTACATCTGTGACTTCTGAGGAGCAGGGGGTATATCATTATCTCACTTACTTCTAAAATCTCTAAAACTTTTTTTAACTTCTGGTTTTCTGTTTCTTGGTGTCTGTTTCTTTGAGTTTTTAGGGGTTTTTTGTTTTGTTTTTTGGGGAGTGTTCTTTCTTGGGTGGTGTATTTTGTTCCATTTTCGGTAACTAAATTTGTGATTTAATCTTATCCAAGTCTCCCTTGTTACCTCAGCAAGATAGACTTTTCTCATTGCAAATACTTTCTTGAATTACACACACACACACAAAAATTCTTTAGAGATTCTTTAGATATCTGTGATTAAATTGCCAGTCAACATTTTCACTGTGGCACTTTTTCTGACATTCTTCAAAAGCAGGAATTAAATCTAGAATTACTAGGCTAAGAGATGTTTTTATCTTCTCACTCACTGTTATCTTTCAGTTTTGTACCCCCACAACACAGATGCTGAATGGTCTTCCACAGCACTTTTGCACCCATTAGTCTTGTAGCCTACAATGCAACTAGTGTTTAAGGCATGAAAGTATAAAGTTTCTTTGTAAATTAAGTACAAATTTATAAAGATTGCAGTTTTCAGTGACTTTGGGCAAAAACACCGGGCACAGCCTGATTTCAGAAATATTTCATAAATATGGAGTAATTCTACAAACATAATTCTAGAATTATCCCATGGCAAAAAGAAAAATACAGGCCAGAGTGACCTGCATTCCCATAATCAACATAACGCTGAAAATATTTCAAAATAATTATATCACTAACCCATTGCTATAAAAGCTTGCAGTAAATGAAAATTCACATTTTATTCTCATTTTATTAATTACAAAAACAATCTGCAAGGGTATATGGAAGAATTATATCTGCTCTTTTACAGGCATCTGGTCAAAGGAGGCATAACCAAGAATTTAGAGAGGAAATCCTGAGTGACAATTGATGAGGGAAGCTATTTTAAGAATAAACGCAGTCAATCACACTAATTGGTGCGGAGGTGAGAAGGTTTTGTTTTTCTTCAGTATGATTGTCTGACTAATGACCTTGCAAAATTGGGATGATTAAGGAGAGAGACAAACAGAGATATAAAACCTGAACAATTAGCCTAATGAAGACAATAAGCAGAAATGTACCTCTTCATTCACATTAATTGGTGGGCAACCAAGAAACTGCAGTCAGCCTGAGTCTTTTAAACTGGTAAGGAGGCAAAGAAGAAGATTCTGCAGGTGAGTAGGGCAGTGGAACTATGCTGACTGATGCATCAGTGTGCAAGCAGAAGGGAATCAAGGAGGGTGAGTTGACAGAAAAGTTTATTAAAGACGCCAGCTTCACTTGTCTGTGCCTGATCTCCAGTCTGTCCCATAATCGCGTTAATTTTTTTCTCAACTCTCTCACTGCATGATCTCAGTCTCTACCCCATGTGTATGCACATCCAGGTGGCCCTGAGTGGACTGGGTGTCAGGTACTGGAGACAGGCTGGGGTCTGGCACCCCTGACCCGGGCATTTGGGGTTTTAGCAGCAGCCACTGAAATGAGCTGGGGTCTTTAACACCCAGCTGCAGGGGCTGCAACGGGTGTGTGTTCCCAAATCCTGCCACAGGAAGGACTTCTGTGAGTGAGTTGAGGGAGGGTTTCTGTGTGGGCTGCTGGCACAGGACCATGGGGCACAGCCTGTGTGCCTGCTGCCAGCTGCTGGGGGCTGACAAGAGTTTGTGTCTTAACCAAACAGCTGAGTGCACACTTCTGTGTGGGCTTGTGTCTGGAGAGCTTCCTCTCAAACTTTAGGCTGGATTCCAGGGCAGGTAAGGGACCCTTAGGTCTGGACCAGAGTAGTAGGTCAGCAGGAGGTCCATGGGCTGCAGATGTGGAGTTGGTGGGAGATAAATTTGCCAGCGAGCCTCCAGCTGGACCAGCTGGTGAGTCAGGGACAGTGGAGCAGGTGAGGAGCCAAGATCTGGGCAGGTGTGCCAGGAGGCAGAGTCCATGGGGTATTGGCAGGATCTGCCTGCCTGAGTGTGCTTGTGAACCTGAAGGGTGTCAGGGAAGAAGGGGGGTAGAGAGGAGGGTGGGGCTGTGCTTCAAACATTGCTTAGAGCAATTAATTTGATGGCTCCAAATGACACAGTAATTACTGTTCCTAACATCCTGAACACACTGAAAAATTTTGGAATTAGCAAATATCAGTGAAGATGTAGTTTCTGAAGTATATGGTCCAGAGGGATCATAAAATTATCTAAGCCTTCCACACTTGAAAGCATTTCCTGTTATTTTGAGCTCACTTTCAGAGAGGTTTTAGCAGTAACAAAACACAGTAGATAGCGGTGGGAAAAGAAATATGGGCAGCAGTATTTTCTCAGTGGTACCAAGAAAACATCATACTTTTCAGAGGCTTCCTTCCTAGTTCATGTGGAATTCAGTTAATGTTTCCACCAGGTCCTGGACAACAGGAAGAGCAAGTGCCTGGGAACATTTATTTTAAACATTAAACACTCTATCAGCCCTATAAATCAGGCACACGCCAGCATGAGGAGAGGGAGTGGAAGGCAGGCATGAAAGTCTTCAACATTTTTGACTGTGTTGCAGCTAAAGAAACCTTGAAATATTTTATCCTCTGGCCTTACACACTTCTGCCTCTTCATCTGTTATCTCACTGACAGTCTATTTGAGTCATCACTCTTAGTAGTCTTATATTTAATGGCCTTCTCTCATAAGGTAGCAGGCTGTTATCTTTGTCAGACTATGAGCACAACCAAAATCAGCTCATTTTTTTTAAAAAACAGGCTTTTTCAACAACACAACACGGAATTTAACTGTCTACCATTTTTCAAGTAAATATAAAAAAAAATTAAAACTTTTTTTTCATTCTCTTATAGAAATAGAAATTTTTCTTTAGAACAAGAGTTCAGTCACTGCACAGTGTTTTCCTTTCCGTTTGACATTTAGCAGCATGACTGATTGGTAACTTAGCATTACCTAACTACAGGATTAATCTCCAAGTAGATTCAAGGGTAGGAAAAAAGAGACATTGAAATTCTGTCTTTATAGTTGAACTGCTGTAAATTAAAAAAGTGAAAATGTAATTCATCAATTTTAATGCATTGACAGACAGCAGTATTTCATTAAAAATACTAACAGAAGGAATAACAATTTTTAAAGCCAAAACTGTATACAAATATTCAATTTCTATGCAAAATATCTACAACATTCCTCATAATTTTTGAAAAATGCCCTGCCATGTAAAGAAGAAATTAATTAGCATATGGAACAACCATTAGCATCTCATGCAGCACAGGAAATGCAGAACAAATAATAGTTATATTATCCAAAATGTATGTAACAAATTTAAAAATATTTGACATTAAAAGAATTCTTAACTGTTGCAAGAAAAAAAACCTGCATTTAACAGTATCAGGAAACTGAGAAGTGTTACTTGCATTTGACAGGGCAGAAATGGAGACACTTCTGTAGGCAATGCCTGTGTCTCAAAACTGCTTAGGAAAAATCACACCCCCAAAATTGCCCACACTGTCACAGAGGTTGTAGTAGTCATGACATGCTATATGCCAATCTACTGGCACAGATAATGTCTCCTGGGACAGGAGTTGACAGGCAGTACTTGGACCTGCATCAAGCTTTCTTGCATAAATTTTGTCTTCCTCACAGTATAGCACTGTAAAAAATTAAATTATAATAAATATAATTAATATAATATAATGTAATATAATATAAACATTATATAAGGATAGCAAACTGATTAAAGAAATTCAATTCTTTGATTAAGGCTTTAGAAAAAATCTACAAAACAAACACATTTTAGACTGAAAAGCAAGCAATAAGTGAATGTAATTATGTTCTTCAGATGCATTACCCCATATATTAATATATTTTTGCACAAAGTAAACATTTTCAGACACGAGTGCTTGCTGTCTTGTTATGTAAAATTCTATCTGATAGCATCCTGGTAGATGAAAATGTGTTTGCTAAGTGAGCTATGGTTTAAAGCAAAAATCCAAAATACCTGCATTATTGTATCTTCTGAAAGGATATTTCATTGTTTTGAAGCAAAGAATACTGAGTCATGAAGCTTTAGGAATGGCTCAGAGTATTTTGATACCTCATCTCCTTTTCTTAACTCTAAGTCTATTTGGAAAGACTTGCCAGAACATTAGATGAGATCCACTGAATTAAGAACATATTGTATTATGTCTTTTGAGAACTGCAATACGTTTTTGTTACTACAAGAAATTTCCTCCCATTCCCAAAAATTTAATTGAATATAATTAGAACATAACTATCTCGTTTTTATAACCACACAAAAACAATATTAAAATTCATAATTAACTCTGAAAATTTGAGAGCCAGAAAATGCCAGAATTACAGTCTATGTTTAAGTGCTTTATGTTTTACGGTGTTTCACACCATGGTTTAAATACTGTCACTAACATACTGCCCTTAATAAATTCAGTTCCTGAGATGGGTGGTATTCACAGACTGTGGACCTATTCAGTGCTGGGGTTTGGGGTTTTCTTGTTAGTAGTGGGGGTTATTTTATCACTCACTGCATGGATCAATACATTATAAACCGCACATTATCCAAATTATATTAATTTTGTCATGGGCTTTTCTGTGGTTTTCCTATCACATCATTTATCATCACAATTCCCATCTGAGACAAAAATTACTTGAGATCATTATTAACAAAATTCAATATATCAGAGATGGACATAGACAAATTTATAAATTTTTAAAATCATTGAACATAACTATTCATTTGAGCCATCTGATCTTTTAAAAGTTCTCAACAACATAAGAGGCTTTCTCGTGTTCCTAGCATGAATGCTAAAATAGTTTTATTCTGCATTGCAGAACCCAAGTTCAATAAACAGAGATATGGAAGACAACAGTGGCTTGGTGCAGGCCCTTTGTTATGTATTTTTCCTAGCACCACACAGCAAATTCACAGCCACAGAACCCAGGCAGTGCTCAACTGTCATGGCCAAAACTGTTTCTTAAATTCCTAAAGTGACATTTCTGAACAGACAGATCAACATTCTTCCATCAGCGCCCCAACTCATTACAACGTCTGGTTTATGACCTAGGAAAATTAGTTTAATATTTTGCCAATCAGATCAGAGTAGGGTAATAAGAAATAAAACCGAATTATAAAGAGCACCTCCTCCAAACCTTTCCCTTTTCTAGGGCTAAGCTTCACCCCTGGTTTTCTCACCCCTGACACTAAGCAGCACAAGGGGTTGCAGTCATTTCATTGCATTTGTCTCTGCCACTCCTTCCTTGGGGCAAGGACTCTTCACACTCCTCCCCTGCTCCTGTGTGAAGTTCCTCTGGGAACTTCTCCAGTGTGAGCCCTTCCCACAGGCTGCAGTTCTTCACAGATTGCTCCAGCATGGGTCCCACTTCTGGTGGGTGTGGGAGAAGCTTCTGGCGTCCTCACACAAAAGCCACCCCTGTAACAACCTCCAATCTACCTGGCACAATCAGTCATTCAACTGCGTTAGGAGATGTGAATTCAAAGGGTAACAAGTAATGTGGCAGCTCCCTGCTTTCAATGTCTGCATTTGGTGAATTTGAAGCTGGACAGAAAAAAAGCTGGGAGGAAAAAAAGGAAAGGAAGGCTACAATCCAAGGCCTCAGTCTACTAAAACACACATACACTCATGAGGTGAAGGAGCAGGATGGTTACCTATTAACATCCTGCTGACTGATTGTTATGCAATCGAAATTTCACAGAACATGATTTTCAAGTGGAACAATGTCATAAGCAGCTTCACTCAAGTCACTCCTAGCCAGAAAAAAATGTCCATGCAAGTGTACATCCAAGACAACATTATCACAGATCATTTGAAGACTCTGTCCCTCTGAATCAAGTAATTTGTAAAACTCTTACAAAGAAAAATTGCTTGAAATATCTGCACAAGTTAATTAAACACCTGAACTTTCTTCAACAAAACTTTAGCATTTATAGACAAAATATTGTGTTCTGATACTGCTGAAGATTACATAAATTGATAAATAGTGAGATAGAAGATATACTATGGAGAAACAATATCTGAAATTACATTTAGGGAAAACAGTCCTTGGTTTTTAGAAAAAAAACAAAAAACTCCAGAAACTTGCCATGAAAACTGATGATTTATTTCCATACACAAAAATTACAAAACTATTTGTTACTGTTTCCCTTTTGAACCACAGAATCTGCATTAGTTTTAATGTAAAAAATGATAAAGTAAAAATTAAATTTATCTTGTGCACTTAGAATCTAGCACAGCCCCTTTCAAGTCTGTAATGAAATCTTCTTGTACAGAAAGTATTGCTTAAAGCCTTAAGTCTGTAAGATTGAGAAGCCAAATCTAATAGTAAATCTTGCTTAATCTTTGTTAGAACAATTTTGAAAATATTGTAAACAGTTGGAATCTGAAAAAACAGGATTTGACGACCTAGAAGAAGATTTCTTGTGCTGCTGGATGCATTACATAGTGAGTTGGTATGGAATAACCTTGAGGTTCTAGCCATGGCCCCTCCTGGCTACTGCAAAAATTAACCCTGTCCTGCCTGGAACCAGGACAATGTCTGATGATTTTTTATTTTTGTTTGTTCTTCACCTTTTGCAGCCAGTCTAAATAAAATATATTGTGTTAACTAAGCTGGTATAACCTAGAAATCAATTAGCTACAGAATATGAAGTTCAGTTCAACCTGCTTAGTAGGAATGAAGAAATAAATGGGACTAATGCATTTTGAAAATACAGGAAGAATAATGTAAGTCTAGCATGTTGGGTTTCTTTATTCAAACATAAAGTTATTGAGTGTTGTGATGCAATTCCACTTGTGTGATTGGAAATGCCTATGAGGAAATAAAATATTATAATTGTGACATCAGTTTTTAGATGTGTTCTGAAGCTGCTTTTCCATATAGGAACTATTTCACAGGAAAAGAAGAATTAAAAAGCACTGCAATGTGCTAAAATGTAGGGGGAAAGTTTGGAAAAGTACTAGAAGTTACCACCATGTATTATTAAAATTAAATATGTAAAAGCAAAAAATCTTTTAGGCATCATTTAAAGAATATCTTAACAGAACAGGAGAGATCTTATGTGTCTCAATAAATAGCTTATGTCGGTTTTCAGAGAACATGAGAAAACAAATTAAATTAGCTTGAGGTTGCTCAGGTTTTTTCCTTTCAGTTATTTTTGTTTTAAAGTAGTCAAGAAGATAAAACTGCTTTCTGCTTTATAGAAAAAAATCAAATCAGTGTTTGAAAAGTTCACCTCATATTGTAAAGAGATAGGCAGATAATACAATATGAAAGGCCAAAAGCTCATTAGCTACTTTAAAAAAAAGTAGGTCATCATTTGTTTCAGTATTTACAGGAGAGATTAACTCTCAGACCAAGCTATTTCATTAAAAGAGACTTTGATGTCCTAAGTTAGAAAAATATATTTGTCCACTTAGATATCATACTTGAAATGTTAAGAGTCTGAAAAAGTATTACTTAGGTAGGAGTGTACTGTTACATGAAAAAGAAAAAAGCATCAAGCACAAACACAGAAAACCAGCAATTTTTACTGACAATCTACCTCAAAAACTCTAGCAGCTGGAAACCCATAAAAGTCATCACACCACAGCAATGCCACGATCATGTGTTCTGTAAACAGACTGGGGAAAATTACAATACCCAAGTCATTACACACAGATAAGAGAGGGGAGGATAATGAAAATGCTATTTCTCAGATCACATTGACGAAAGAATGGGAGAATTTGTATCCAGGCCAACAAATTCATAGAGCAAGCAGCAATGCCAAAGCCTCCAAGGGAACATTCTCAGAAGTCAGAATTAAGAGCATGCTTCTGAAAAGCACAGTGCTATCCCTGAGATACTTCTGTTGGCAGCATCAGCCAGCA
Source organism: Luscinia megarhynchos (assembly GCA_034336665.1). Lineage (NCBI taxonomy): Eukaryota > Metazoa > Chordata > Aves > Passeriformes > Muscicapidae > Luscinia > Luscinia megarhynchos. Next base: position 47,411,383 of record JAPFBE010000002.1, on the reverse strand, counting down.
CCTGGCTAAACCAGCAGCACCACCAGCCTGGAGTGAAGGATGCTAGCAGCCAGACTCTGAGAAAAACAACCAGCTACAATACAAGAGTGAAAGCAAACCAACGAAACAATCCACCTGACTAATTGAATAAATGTAAAATACTTGGGAAGCCGTTCAACACCTGCATAGTCGGGGGGAAAAAAAATCCAAAGAAATGTTTTAGACAGCTTAGTTTCATTGCAAGGGGGAGATATGCAAATAGATCCTGTGACATGAAGTGACGCTGCAATGCTCCTTTCATTTGTGAGCTGAAATGGCTGGAAGAGACTATATCCACTGAACATCCAGGCTCCAGGCTGCTGCCTTGAGCTGAATACCTTACAGCCTCTGATCCTGGGCCTGCCCAGCAGGCAGCAGCTCTCCTTGGAGGGCAGGGTCTCTGCTCTGACATAGGGTGGATATGTGTACAGCATGCTGAATCTAAGGGTTGGGCTCCTGACTTTTAAGGATGCCCCCAAGCAGGGTCTCCAATCCTGCAACAGCTTCCTGAGGGGGCATCAAAATTGTGTGTAATGTATAGGAGGAATTTACAGCTCCAAAGAGAAAGTGTCAATCTAGGCAGGGATTTTAGTAGCAGATGTGTCTGAGACAGGTGCTACGAATCAAAGTAAATCCAGTTTTTTATTATTTGCTCTAGTATGGTGAGAAATGTCTCCCTCAAATTGGGATCCACATTAACTCACTGGAAGGGTTAGCCTTGTAAAGAACACATCTCCCCCACTTTTTTTTAGTAGCCCTTAAATAAAAATTACTCTTCAGCACTGATGCCACCATTTTATAAAAGAACTGAGCAGCCGAAAGAAGTATTGCATATCTGTTTTTAACTTCATACATTTAAAAAAATCCCCTCTAAAATGCTCGAAGCAGATCTTTAATGTTGCGCTTCTTATCAAAAGCGAAGGCTGTTTCAAGATATACTGGCTGAATTCAACTGTGAAATTTTGAACTGTCATAAGTTCTCATCTTCTGAAACTATTTGAACACAACTTCCAACCATCTAGTTCACCACTGTGTATTTACAGGGCTGTTAATGACTCTCATTGATTGCATTTTTTGCCTCACGAATTAAAAAAAAGAAGAAAATGGAAATTTATAGTTATCTTTGATAGAATTCTTTCCAGCTCAAATAAATATTCTTGTTTTTACATCAATGTCCTGTTGCAAATGGAGCTGGAATTTATTAGCATCACCCCAAATACCTCAAAATACATGCAATATCCTCTTAATACAATGTGGTTTAAGACTTTCCATGTAAATGCTTTATTTCATTACCTTTTGGTTTTTTGCAGACAGTTAAGAGACAGAGAAATTATTGTCTTAAAATGGAAGGTAATTTACATCTAGGAAGGTATATCTAGTGATTTTCTTACAGCAGTCACAGGCTAAGATTTTCTCTCTTTCCTATTAAAACCCCAGTAATTTTACTTTGGGAATTATGAAAATACATAGAATTTATCTGCAATCCACCTGCTCACAAATACCAATAGAGAACACTTTGGCCACAGCACAGCTTATACTTGTTAAGACTGTTTATTGCAAATGCATGGGTAGGTTATTGGATGATGGTGTGGTGATGGGAAGGCCCTATAAAAGATACACAAGTTGTTCTCTTCTTTACTTCACCTTTAGTTACACTCCTGGGGCAGTGTTGAGTCAAAGCATGGAAGAATATTCATGGGAACATCCACAGTCAACAGGAATGTAAAAATTAGCTTTTGTACCATAGCACACTCTCCCGTGGATTTCTCTCTTCATACCAAAGCATCAAAAGGTTATGTTCCTCCATCTTTGCTTGCTTTCCCTGTTTCTACAGAGAGGAAGTGTGCTTGTCACAGACCATTTTGGATAGAAATGCCAATATGATCTGTGCTCAGCTGAATTAACCAGGGATCAGTATCTACTTGAAAAGAAATTATGAGCCCACAGCTGGAGGAACTATTTCTGAATAGAACCTCTCATATGTTAACTTTGGAAAAGATATCTTAAACTCAATAGGCTACTCAAGACAAGCTTTTCATTGCTGCCTCAGCTCTAGTACATTTCTTTCCAAGGGGCAAAAACATACATTTTCTAAAGGCAGTTACTGCCTAAACAGCATACTAAACTGAACATCCAATCCAACATATTAATATACTTTTGAGGATGCACTTGTGAGCACAGCTGGACAATTTTTGTATTTCCCCTTCTTTAGGTAGGGAACATTAACTGTCATTACAGGACAGGGCTTACAGTCCTGTGTTTAATGTTCTCTAGTGTGTTTCTAATACTTTTGAAGAAAACAGATTTCCTTCTCTCAGTTCATATTTAGTGGAGTTGGGCTACATCAATCTTATTCAAGTGAAACTTGCAGTTCTAAATTAAATGTACTTTTTTGAGCTCAACCTAGTCTCTAGTGAACAGCAGTTTTCCCAAAAAAAGTACTACACATAAATCATCATAATTCATTGGGAAAACAGAAACAATGATATTGAACAAGGTGTTGGTTACAGCATGATGCCAATAATGCCAAGATTGTGGGTGTGATCCCTGTAGGTGCCCTTGGCTTAAGAGCTGGACTTGAGGATTTCTGGTGGCCCCTTCCAACACAAAATATTCTGTGATTCTAGATGAATTGTGAATGTGAACTTCTTTTAAACTCTAGGATAAATGGACATCTCAGTGTTCATGTTATGGTCAATATAATATGGTAGATTGCCTTTAAAAGGGCGTCTATTAAATTTTATAGCCCATTAAAAGTGAGAGATATCTGGTTTGATTTTACATTCAACTTTCATTTTTCTTCCATCAAACTTATAAGCTACCTCATATTTTTTTGCTGACCTAAGAGTTTTGATATTATTTTTATTAGCATTATAGTTTAGGTACTTAATAGGTTGACCTATTTCCAGAGCAGTTCAAAGCTCTGAAATTTTGTTCACAAGCTCAAACCACTAGATCCCACTATATCCAGTCAATATAAAGTAACTTGTATTTTGTGGTTACTTATGGATTCAAATAAAAATAGCCAAATTTAATAGTTCTTTATAAGACGGTGCAGAAAATTTAAAAATAAGAAATCCAGCTATTTGAAAAGTAGTTTCAATAGATTCTTGAATATGTAGCTAAAGATAACTGATAGCAGAACACAGACATAAAAAACAGACAAGTACTCTTTGCCTGACAAAGTGTCCCACTCTTTCCTGTTTTTCTATTTCCACATGTGCTCCTAGGTAATGTGATGAGGGCATCAGACATTCTGTGATTTCACGTAGAAATGTGAGCCTTATCCTAAAGACTAAGGGCAGTCACTTCAGGTCTTCCCTTTACAGCCTTCATGGTTCTCTGACGTGTGCTAATTCCTGTCCAGCTGGCCACAAACTGTTTCCCACCTGGCTGGATGCATCAGAAGATGTATATCTGAGTTTAAATGGTGAGAGGAAGTCTGAGTCACCACTAAGGCACAAGCTGGTGTTGAACACTACTGCTTTGCTGGAAATACAGCTCTTCAGCTGTTGTGGAGCTTCTGCAACTTTCTTTCTGCTGGAGGTGACCCTGGTCACTGCCAGTTTTTTTACTGTTGGCAGAAAGCTCTGACCAAGTCAATAGGATTCTAATGCAGAATTTCAGCTGAAAATCTTCCTGCTGACACAGCATGTGCTGATCTAGATGATGAAAAGTGATCTGTTTAACAATATTATATAGTACTACATACCAGATTAGAAAAATAAGGGCCATATAGGAATTTTCAAGTTAATAACTTCAAAGTTGAGTGTGCTATCCTAAGACCTTTGCAGCAAGCTCCAGCATAACAGCTCAACCTTGAAACATTTGCTAATACTGTTTTTATTAATGAGTGGAATAAAGCAACGATGTGTACGGTTCAGTACAAAGACCACACCAGGAGCAGCAGTGAGGTAAGACAATTCTCTCTCTTCCCTCATCTTTGGCTGTAAAAAACCTAGCTGTTACCTTCAGATGTGTTTTCATAAGAAATCTTAATGTAATAGATTAAATTAGACCAAAACAATCACTAATCTGGAAGGAAAGTAACTTACTAGATAGAAGTGATAAAAGGAAATCAAAGTTGCTGACTGGACAGGGGTGGAACTTTTGTGGGGGTAGCAGGTGAGTGTGAGTTTAGTTGATTCAAATAGAAACATTAGTGACCCTTTTCTTACACAGCAATATTCTCTGCTCTATTGTAAGGTCATTTAAGCCACTCCCTTTTGAAAGAGACTGGTCAGGAGCTGTAAACATGCACACACTGGTCCTCAGTTTTGTTGTATTTTCTGTAATCCAGAATGTCTGCTCAAAGATTTCTGAATTTTTTACTTTCAAAATTAATTTCTAGAAATCTAGAAATTAGAAATCTAAATGGTGATACATAGTAATGATGCATATGTGTGTGCGTGTATGTCTGTATGTATACATTTTTAAAAGATTTTTTTTAAGGTTCTGAATATCTAAACCATTAATATAAGAAGGGAAATTTAAGGATCAGTGTTCATTAGTCATTGACAGATGCTTGTGTCTCGATGAAGAGAAAGTTCTGTTCCATTCTCACTGCATGAAAAGGCTCATTTAATTTCAGTGAAGTTACTGGGAAAATCCTCAATGTGACAGTAGGGTAAAAACATGTCATTGCAGATGCAGTCTCAGAAAGATTCACTTGGCACAAATACTATCTCTGAAAATGTGCGTAGGTCCAGAAAACCAATATAAATCAGATGGCAGGCTTCACAGAATGAAGAACAGAATTTAATTAAAATCCATCTCATCTGCATTCACACTGATAGGCACCTCTGAACTAAAAAAAAAAAAAAAAGAGAGAATCTGATTTCACCATAATATTGGAGAACATTTGTAGAAGTGTGGTGAGTAGTATTTTCCAAAAGAACTGTAGTTGTTATCAGCATGAAATCCTTTCTGTACTTTGGGCAAATAACTGAACTGCAGATGACTTTGTGTCAGAAGCAATCATTTGATTTGTGGAGCAAGTTGAGGGCATCTATGATGCTACACTCTATTATACACAAACTTAATTTCAATAGCTTGCATGTGGCTTGTAAAACATTTTTTAGCAGAACAACAATTCCTGTATATTTCATGTATATTATGATTGATACTTTTATCCAAGAGTAATTAAATTTCATCATTGGAGCTGACTAACATTTTGACAAACAAATATCACCAGATGCTAAATAATATGTCTGAAAAAGACAAAGTCAAAAACAAGGATTCCCAGTCCTGCAAAGAGCCAAATTTAAAGGAATGGATCCTTTTAATATCTATGACTACTTGTATTCCAAAAAATTTCGATTTGGTGCATTTTTTTTTCATATTTTCAGAAGCTATCATAAACACTGTGGTGATTATGAGTGCTCCTGGGCTCATCTTCAAGCTGCTCTGAGGATTCAATTAAATTGTTAAAAAATAATAACAATAAGAGCATTGAACAGAATATATATGATAAAGTATTAATTAGCACATATGAGGGTTTCTACAGAGAAATTCCATTCAATGAGAGATATTAAAAGACTGCTTCAGAAGGAGATTATTAGTTAGAAAACCAAAAAATATCAACAGATAGATAAAACTAAAAGCAAGAAGACTGCTTGCCAACAAAAAACCAAAGCAAAACAAAATTTAAAAAATATTAAAAAGGGAAATTTGCAACAGTAAAAGGATATTTCTGCACAGTTAGATGGTCTAATGCACTTTCAATATCTTTTTTATATCTTGTAAGGCTATAGTATTTAAAAGGTGCATAAATTAGAGTTAGTAGCATTAGTTTCATATAAGGATTATTGACCACTCAGAATTTAGCGATATTGAACATAGCTGATTATGATCAAAGAAGAATTGTAGTGGACAGCAATTATTAAAAATCTTTTTTAAAAAACATTTCAAGATTCCATGTGGAGAACCAATTCAAAGTAAATAGCACAAAAAAAAAGTAAACACTGAAGCTTTTAATAAAAGACATACTTCTGAGAACCCTATATTCACTGAATGAAACAAAAAAAATCTTACTAAGGGCATAATAGCTAGCTAGACTATTCCTGGCTTAATAGAATTCTAATAAATTTTTAACCTTCTCCCTAGTTTTGTACAGAAAATTATCTATTCCTCTTAAGGTTTTCTTGTCTCTCAATCATTAATATAATTTTTATTTTAGTTCTTCAGTATTGATTTGTTATTGTTCTATTGTTTCTATTATTACTAGAAATAAATTCCATTTTCATTTATAGAACTGATAGTGATTGCCATCCATTTCTCTTTTAAGTAAATATATAGGGGCTTTTGTATGAACAATGTGAATGTTTAGTCACTAAAATTGCTGCTAAGTGAAGTGGCAGGTTTGTCATCTCATCTAACAAAAATTTTATGACATAAAATATTAAAAGCCTAGTCCGGCTTGGCTAGATGAAAGTTAAAGGTCTGCAATTACAAGAGATCATATCATCATGACATTATGCTTCTTCTTTGCCCTAAATTTGATGAAAATTATTAAAGATGCTGTTGTTCCCCGCCACAATTCAAGGACTCAATTCTTACAGTTCCATTCTTGTAACTCACATGAAGTACCATCATTAAAGTTTAAATTTGAAGAAAAACTGCAGTGAAAGTCTGCCTCTCTTCCACCATTTTTTTATAAACACTTAAGCAAAAAAAGTAATTTAGCAAATTGACACTTGTAAAAAGAAGACCCTAGAAGAAGTTCAGAAAGAAGATGAAGCCTCTATCTACACTCATGCACAGAATTATACATATTATACAGACAACATTAGTGTAATAGAATCCTGAGATGATTAGGGGCTGGAGATCATCTAGTCCAAGGCAGGGTCACCTAGAGCAGGTGACAGAAACATGCCCAGGTGGATTTTGCCTGACTCCAGGGAGGGAGACTCCTCAATCAGCCTGGACAGCCTGTTCCAGTGCTCTGCCACCCTCAGTGTGAAGAAGCTCCTCCTCATGCTGAGGTGTGACTTCTTCTGTTTATGGCCATTTGCTCTTTGTCCTGTTGCTGGGCACACTGAAGAGTCTGGCACCATCCTCTTGGCACCTGCCTTGGAGATTTTAATGTATTGATGCAAACCCCTCCCAGTCTTCTCTTCTCCAGACAGAACAGGCCCAGCTCCCACAGTCTCTCCTCATAGGACAGATGCTCCAGACCCCAGATCATCTCTGTGCCCCCTTCTGAACCCTCTGCAGGAGCTCCTTGTCTTTCTTGTGCTGAGGTGCCCAGAACTGGGCACAGCACTGCAGATGTGGCCCCGCTGGAGCCGTTTAGAGGGGCAGGATCACCTCCCTTGGCCAGCAGATCACGCTCTTCCTGAGGCACTCCAGGACACCAGGATTGTTTCAGATGAGAAATCTTAATATGGAAGCTATAAAAAATGTACAGCTGTGTCAACGGAGTTTTCCCAGGCTCATACAACCATAAGAAAATGTATGTTTTTCTGTGGCTGCTTCCTCAGGGATGGAGAAATCCTACAGGAGCACAGAGCTCATTGGGACAGGTTCTATGCTCTCACTCATCCAGAGAGGGCTGACATGAGCCTCCGAGTTTGCCAGCGGCTGGAAGAATTTCTAGAAAATCTGAAAATTTCTAGAAAATCAAAATTCGGTTTAATATAAACCAAATAAATTTAGGAACTACTTCAGACATCACTAGAAACTAGCTTCCAACAACCTCCTGATCCTCTGAATTTATTCTAACAGCTTTCCAGCCAGACTAAGAAAGGGATCCCTGAGCTATGAAACAGTTCTAGATTTTTATCAAATGTCCTAATGCAGAGCCCCAGTGTTGAAAGACTGCTGAAAGGAAGGAGTTGAAAACCAGTTTCCCAGAAGAAAAATAATGTAAATTTTAATGAAGAAACAGGTATTTCAACTCCATAGTACAGTAACTAGCAAAGGATTAAAGATGAATATGGGATATTTAGCATCATAAAACAAGCTATAAAATTGATGAATAGAATATTCCCAAAATACTCTCACAAATAAATCACATAGACAGTATTGAAATAATGATTAAATTCCTGCTTGACTCAAAATATCACTAAAGATTAAATATCATATTTGAAATAATTTATTATAAATTTAACCTGGAAAAACATTCTTCTTGCCTTTTATTTTATTCCTCATGGACTGCATATACAAGGCTAGATTATTATTTTTTTAAGCTTAGTCTTTGTAAAAATATTCAGACATAAACATGAGATGGTCTTTTTGAAGTCCATGAAAATAAGAATGAAGATCTGTGAGTTTTAAAATCCTCCAGTCAAGATGACAATATGGTCTTGAAGATGCAAAGTTTTAACATTGCATCTTCAGGAAGATGTTTTAACATTACATCTTCAATGAGAAGACTCTCAGCAACCCAGAATCAACATTCTGCATTGTAGGCAGGGTCAGGAGTGAAAAAGAGACAGCAAACACATCCCAGGTGACTTCCTTTGTCACCAATCTCAGTTACAGCAATTTGAAGATGTAAATGATAGGTCAACTTTACACAGTACGAAGTGTTTCAAGGTAATTCCAGAGCCAGTAGAATCAGTGTCAGCATATCTGGGTCCAATTCCACATTAATATTGTTAGTTGATTTCCAAATTGTGGGATTATCATATCTGAGCAATGCCACCCTAAAATAAGAAGGCATATTTCAGTAGTTTGTAATTACTACAAACTAATCAGGATATTTCTTCATGATACTGCATCATGTTATATATTGCATATTATTTAACATTTCCTTTCATGCTTCTGTGTGTTTGCATTTCTAACATAACTGCTTTAATAAATATATTTTGAACAGTAAACCAACATTCTTCACTTAAAGAAATAACTGAAGACAGTAAAATTTAAAAAATATCATGCTTGTAGTTTTCCTTTAAATTTAGAAAATTGCTAAAATTAATTCTGTCATTAAAAAAAGTTTGGTTTGAATAAATGATAGGCAACATTATTATTTGGATTATAATACATAAATAAGCCTGAAAACTATTACAGTTTTATTAAACTTAATCACCTGTGCTTATTATTTATCAGTTATACTTGGTGGAATATACATAATAGCAATTGGTGAAGCTTCATGAGTTTGTGTTTTGCTTCCTCTTCATGTTCACAGAAATCAAGATCAACCTTCAACCTCCAAATATCTCAGCTGCTTTCATTTAGATTATGTACCCTGCCTCCAATTTTAATTCACTCTATATGCATATTTGTCTGAAAGATGGGTTTCAGTTGACTTCTAAGCCTGGATGAGAAGAAATAAAAATTTTAAGCACGCACATTGAAACAAATATGTTATAATTATAACAGATTCCTCTGAGAAGCTTTTCCTAATATATTGTTCCAGATGGCAGGTTCCTAATAAGCTTAAAAGCTTCATGGATAAAGTCCTGGACATCAGAACGGATAAATAAATTGCTTTAAAACAAAGAAGAAGAAAAAAATTTAAAGTTGCATAGGTCAATCAGTACTCTGAACCCTGAGATTTTAATCCCTCTAAAGCATACAGATAAGAGGACCATCTGCAAAGTAATTCAATTTAGAGATGGCTGTGCACGACTAATTCCTTCCTAGAGGCAGAAAAATGAATCAACTTGCTTAGAGAAAGTAAAATTTACTCTGTAACAAAAAACATACAACCCCTCCCCCTGTATGTTAGTGTTTGAAGAGAGGAAGGAATGCAGAAAATAAGTAAATAGATCACTTTCTTATTTAAAAATTAACAAATCAGTTTCATAGACAAGATAAAAACAAGGTAACAAAGGTTTTAAATCAAGAATAATTAGAAGAACAGATACTTAAAGAAAGAGGCAATAGATTTGCACTTCAAAATTTTTACCAATAAATATACCAAAAACTAGCTACAAAAACAACAGCAGCAGCAACAACAACAACAAACAAAACAAAACACAAAAAAGGGTCAAAAGGAAAGTGTAGGGGGAAATCTTCCCACCAAGTAGCCATGGATCTTTCCTTCTATAGTACTTTGTCACTGTCTGCCACATGTTTGAAGATAATCAGTCAAAACTGCATCTAGCTAATTTATTATAAGGATGATGTTTATTAAAGCTAAACCAAAAAAAGCAAAACCCTCTGAAGGTCATTAACAAACATGAATTGCAACTGGGCTGTCAATCCAAGAGGGTGCAGCAGAAGGTGAACTTGAACAACTCCAAAGCCATTGCTAGTTCATATGTGGATGGTGCAGGTGACAGGGCAAGGAATACACTTAGCAAGTTTTTTGAGGACACTAAGATGAAAAGAAGTGAAAGCAACGTGGTGAACAAGAGCAAAATTTGAAATTTTATTGATGAAGCTGGGATATCTCAAAAACCAGCTGAAGCTGAATTAATTGCAGACTTCTACAGCGAATAGTGAGCCATCTTTCTATGTATCATTACGAAAACAAATTTCTGGTGGAAGTCTTCATGGAAAACAATGTGGAAAAAAAGACAGTTTATACAACTGGTGTTTTGAAGGGATGAGAAACCCCATACCTTCTTGATATGACATTTGTCCATCTCACCCAATAACACATTTCTGACATTCACCTCAAACGAGAATTGTCTCTTTAAACATCTATTCTCTCTGAATATATCTATTCCACAAATTTCCCTAGAAAGCCCACTGAAACACCAGCAGAACATGGAGGAAAATTGGCACAGTGTTTGTTGAATAAATGAAGCAGGTTGCATTAGATCCATACTTGGAAACCCCTCAATCTCCAAAACAACAGTCTAAGAAATCTCTAGTTTGTCGTGCTTAAATCACATTTCAGTCTATTAACACTTTATAATTAAGACTTAAAGAGTTTAATTTGTATTTACTATCTTTCATGAGATTATGATTGTTTCCTTAATTATATGGTGCTTAAAAACCACATCCCCATTTATTTTATAATCAAGATTAACATGCATACCCATAAATGATGACTGCAGCAATTTCACAGATTTAATGAAGGTAGATAGGGGATTAGAAGTGTTTAAACCTTAAAGAAAATGGCATATTAATTCCAAACATTTATCTATGTGTAAATTTATCTGTCCTTGCACACAAAAAATAACATTTTAAAATTGTAATTTGCCAAGCTTGGACTAGAAACAAATCTAATGTACAAAGTGCTGTGAAAACTAACCTACCTGCTAAAATAAATGAATGGATATGGAATGAGCACTTAGAAATTAAAACATATTATTTACCTTTAAATTTTGTACAATAATAATTCAGATTTTCTTATCAATTCCCACAGTTATTTTCCTTGAAAAAAAATTTAAAAAACATTAAAAAGCATTTTTAACTGCTAAAATTACTCATAAATAATTTCCAACAGTCCAGATTTCTGTAAAAGCACAAATTTGGTTTCTGCAGTTTTGTAATATTTAATGATTTAAAAAAGCTTTTTAAAAAATCTTGAAATATTGACTAACCCCCAACCTTTTTCCCATATAAAGTAGGTAATTCTCTTATATATGAGAAAATTGAGAGGTTTAAGAAGAGAAAAGGTATTTTCATTAAATTTGTAGATATATCTTAGATGCCAAAGTTGCATGTAAAGTTCAAACTCAAGGACTAGATGAGTTCTCATTAGCTTTTACTTGAAATAAAAATAGTTTTTAAAAAGATCACAATAGCTTTTAATGGAAATAAACTGTTTTCCATTTCTGCTCTGCTTCAGTGCTCCAGGTATGAGATGCATGGCATCCCTAAGCTCACCAGTTGCCCAACTGTGGTGCAATGCTACCAAATGAAGTTCCAAGGTTATTTCCAGACAATCTGAAATGTTTGTCATAAGGAATTGGATGGGTATATTATGAATTGAAAGGAAAATGCTGGGAAAACAGGGTAAAAGAAAGCAAATTAAGACCCAAAGCACAAGGAGAGAATGTATAGGTCAAAGGACTCCCCTTGGTTTCTCATAACACCACAAGGAAAAGGATAAAGTTTTGGAATTCTCCTGTAGCTCAGGAGAAGTACAGTACCTAGACCACAGGCTGTTTAAAATATTTTCTACCTCTTCATATTCTTTGTTATATGAAAACTTTAAACAGAAACAAAGTTACGTAAAAATCAGATTACTTATGTTCAATCTCTGTCTCAAATGAAAAACAGTAAAAATTCTCTTTCGCTTCCATAAGGCCAGAAATTCTCCCTATGTAATTATTTTCACTGAGGAAGCATAGAAATAGAATAAAACCCCTTTCAGGCAAAGACTGATGTTCAACCTGAGCATAGTGTTGAGGCTGAGTATGTTGGGAAACAAAATTATTTTTTTCTCATCACCATAAACACCATATTTGATACCACCACCACCACATTTGATTTTTCAAGGTTACAGAGCTTTCTTGTGTCTCAGTTGAGTCAGAACTGAGATGTGAAGACAGATGGGAAAAATATAAAACAAATAAATACTTAAACCTTTTCATTTGGTAACCCTGAGAGCAGGTTTCATGGTATTTTTCAATAAAGATGTGAAAGATCTCAGAGGCTGTGAAGTATTCTACTTATTTGCCTATTTGTGACCTCATTTAAACAAAATGTGCAAGCCACTGTCTGTTTGTACTCACTGGATTCACAGTGTAGAGAAGTAGACTTTGCATGGAACAGCTGACATCCACAACAAAATTTACCTCCCTGGAACATGCAGCAAAACACATTACAGCAAACCGTGCTTCACAATGCCTATCCTTACACACAGCACAGCAAAACAAATAGAAAGGCTAAGGTTTTAAACAGAAAAAAAAGTGAAAACATTATATTTGAGTGGTTTTCATTCACTGGTATGTACTGCTAGAAGAGCAATAGATTGGGGTGCTTTTCAAGACTAACCTTGTAAAAGTAAGTAAGTAATGATTTTGTTTGAAGTTTAGAGCAAAGCAGCACAGCCCTATGGACAACAGTGGAAACCACTGTGAAACACAAAAGGTTCAGTCCATCTACCACCTCTGATTAACCTTCATCAGGAAGAAACTCAAATGCTGAGGAGCATATTTTGCTTACCTCTTTTCATACCAATTATCAAAATAGAAAACAAATTTAAATTGCAAGGATTGTGTAACTTGGGAGTTAGGAGAGGAAAGTACCGGAGTAATATTTCAGAGAGCTTGCAATCTACTTGATTACTATTTACACACTTTGCCTTTTGGTATCTGAACCAGTGATTTTTCTTTTTATCAAGGACATTTATTTTTTCCTTGAAGAAAATTAACAAAAAAAAAAAAAAAAAAGGATGACATGAGAAAAATTCCAATCAAGTTCCAGTTCAGACTATAGCTCTATAAACCGATAACTTTCACTAGACGTTGCAGAATGTTGTTCAAATTGAAAGTCCACAAAATATTTCTCCAGCAGTGAAAACAATTAAAGCGATCTGGGCTGCAGAAATGGCAGGAAGCATCCAACCAGTGTTAAACAATATGAAGGACTTACTGTTCAGGCAGGCAATTTTCTCTGCATGAATATAATGTGATTACAATGGGAGCTGCTGTAGGCTAATGAGCTCCTATTCACTGTTGTTATGGCATGAAACTAAGGGAAGTGCTCAGCATTTCCCCCTGCACTTTGAAGCAGATGGTACTGGGGTGAGACAGTGCCCTTCCGTGATGCTCTGCATATCCATGCACTGCAGCAGCACAAACAGCTCAGAGGGCTCTTCTGTATGTTGGTGACATTTAAGAGAGACTAACAGAAACTCCAACAAGGCAAATGGGTTTTGCTGAAGGCATTTAATTAATGAGATTTAAAATACATATTATCAGACCCAGCAGAGATTTATAACAACCATAGTATTCTTCTGTAAACAAAATCTTTTTGTGCTTTTTGTTTGTTTTGTTGTTGTTGGGAGGCATTTCTCATAAAGGTCATCAGCAAAAATCAAACATGGTTGGTTGAAGATAGTTCTTTTATGTAAAACTATCTTCAGCAAATTCTCATTAAAGAAAAAAAAAAAACAGGATCTTTTGCTAAAGAAATAAATATTTATAGCTTTTCAATGTCATTGAATAGAATTTGACATAGGAATGGACTCTTCTTTCACACTTACTTTTCAATATATCATCCATTATTTACAGAGGCGGGCATTGAGTGTGGAAGTCAGGACTAAATATCCTTAAATATTGTAGCATAGTATTTTCATAGCTTTGAAATTCAGAATTAAATTCAGGGTTTGATTATGGAATTCAAGACATTTTGTTTTAGCAATATATTGCTCAAACCACATCTAAAAAAAAATCTAAATATTTATGAGATATCCAGGCAAGTGTTTTGTGATACCAAACCAAGACTGGGGAAATCAGCAAGCAAAGATTATTTTGAAGAGATCCATAGGACAACAGTATTCCTCCCTCACTCCTGAACTACTCCTTGGAAAAGTATGCCCCAATGCCCCATTACTATGCAAGGCCAACCTCTGAAAAAATTATCCGTTTTCCAAAGTCATTGAGAAGTAAACATAAGGTTCAAAAAAACCCTTTGAACTTGATTGCAGGAGCTGACTGACAAATCAAATAAAGCACAGGGTCACATGAATGATATTGCTCCACTGAATTCAGTAGAATCCTTCAGTTTTAGGCAGGTGCACAGACTGGCACAAGGTAGGCAGGTCACAGTCACTGTGCTGGTATTTGTCCTCTTGAACTGTTCAGACGAAGATTTAACTGTTTCTTAAGCCTGGCCATTGTAGCATTCGAGCTCAGGGACTGCAAAATCCAGATTTCCACTGCAAAGTCCACATACAGAACAGTGTGATGCTTTTTGCCAAATGGAAAAGATTTCCTTTTATGCTTTGTTTTCTTGTGACTACTCTTCATTCTTTTGAATGAGATTTCCTTTGTCAGTTGCAGCAAAATAAAAACCAGCTTTGCTATATTTCTTCGATTGCAGAACTGAAGATCAATGTCTGCCTCTAGTTCAGTGAGAGTCTTATTTAATATTGAAGAACTATATTTTCTTCCATATCTCAAACCCACATTCAAGCTCACTAGAGACACATTTATTTTGTCTGTGTGGAGCTCTTACTCAGTTTTTATTACAAATGCTGTGGGTGATCATCAAACACCGTTTGAAGCTGTGTGTGGAGAAATTACACAGGAGCAGAGCAGGTGTTCAGACTGTCCCAGCAACCACAGAGAACAAACTGCCTCCTTATCTGTCAGACTTATCAAGACTGCCGCTCTCCCAAGATGTATTATAGTAGAAAAATGAAAGGAGGATCAGTGCATCTTACAGATAGTGATTTTATCTTAGCTTATATAGCTTTTAAAGAGATATCTATTCGTTCTTTAAAAATTTACAGACTTTTGTGGTTTAATCAACAGTATTACATGCAGCTTGTTGCTGGGGAAATGCATATACAAACAAGACCTCCACACCTTAGCTTATTCAGACAATTGTAGATACCATTCTCAGTTAAAGAGCACAGCACCTAATGCAATTACTCTTTAGACATTAAAGCAAAAATAAGTTAAATCTACATTCTAGGAATTAGCAGAACTTGTCACTGACATAATGCACAGGCTAAGTAACCATGACTTTGATCAATGAGAACAAGAAATTCTACCCTGTCCTCTCAAAACTCAGAGAAGGAAAATGATAAATATCTGTCTACCCTATAAATTAAATGTTCAAATGAGCTCTACAGTTATGTCCAGGTCTCCAAAGTAAAGCTCAAAACTTAGTAAATGAGAACACTTTTCCCTTATTTCTACCACTAAGTCTAAGTTTTCACCTGTAAGCAAAATTAACACCAGTTTCAGTAATTTGGAATTTGTTATAATCTAAAAAGAACTTGGAGATATAATACAAAATTTGCTTTCAAAATTAGTGTTTTATGACATTGAAAAGACAAGGTGGAACAGTATAATGATTATAAATTTTAGGACTAAAAGCACTCTAATCTCAAAGAACATTTTGACGAATGCATAGATCCACACAATACAACTGCATGTTCACACTTTCAGCTTGCAAATGTTAACTCACAGTTGCCACTTTATTTTCCATTAACATCCTTTTATGGGTCCATGGCAATACTTCTAGCCTGTCTTAATCAGTTTTCTCTCCATTCCATCATTCTTACATCATGAAGAGCAGTCCATCTTAAACTCATAGGAACAGTGAAAAAGCTTATTAGAAAATGCACTGATGTACCATCTTCTTGTTCTTCAAAATTTTAAAAAGATAGAAGCATTATAAAGATGGCTTCTTATTCTCAGTGGTATGATTTTATTGCAATTTTTCCAGAAGAAATTTCAATAATTTATAAAAATTTACAATATTGATATGGAGGAAGAATCCAGTGCAGTCTGTAAACATCTACAGAGCTGTAGGATTTTCTGTATCCTTCAGACTGAATTAGTTTTGGTTCTCAGCAGAGAGCTTTGTGTGGTAGGAATCACAACCTGATCATAATGATTTCTACACAGTAATACAGATTTCTGTACAGAAAAACTCCCAGCTGTTTTGACTGAAGTAGGGATTGACATGCTATTAATCTAAACAACTGATAGGGATGCAGTCATTTATTGAGCTAGCTCAATTCTCCTGTGATTGTCTGGAGAACTGTGTTAAACCTAGGAAATAAGGTACTATATTTTAAATTTTGCAGAATGGCAGCCCTGGAGCACAAGCAAGTCTTCATACAAGTGCCTCCAGGGGTTCATTCATGTTAAAGGAATTGTTAGGCATGAGAGATGATGCTCTTCTTCAGCATCAGGCAGGACTGTTGCTTAGATACAAAGACTGTCCTTTTATTTGTATTCTTCAGAGGAGATGCAGCATTGCCCTTAGCCTCACTCCTATGCTAATGCAGCTCTACAATTGCCCTGCATGGCACAATCTGTTCCTTAAAAAGAAAAAAGTAGGATTCATTAAAACCTTGGGGTGCATCTTCCTAATTGTTCCTATTAATTATCATCATATAAGAGCCTGGAAATTTGAGAATACAGAAATGTTGTGTGAAGAGATTACAAGAAAAATAATAGCTCTTTATATATATACGTAATAGCTCTTTTAATGTAAACTGAGAAATTATTTGGATGCACCTTTCCATACATTTGCCCTCTTAAAACCAAATTCTTTATTTTCTAGTAAACAGCTGAATAAGTAAAGTAACTACTTCTGCTCTGAGATTTCAGATTACATTGCTTCTGGGAAAAAAAAATTCCTCTCTTAACAAAATAAAATGTCTAAATATCCTGCCATCCTGCTTTAAGTTATACATTACCAGAAAGAAATTTAAATTTTTTGCGGAAAAAATAGGAGATACTTTAATGAGAAAAATAATCCACTTTGTTTTATTCTTAGGGAAATATACTAAAAAAAAATTGAATAGTAAATGCGTACTCATGTTATTGCTTTCTTTATTTCAGATGGGTCTTACTATCATTCTTCTGTTTTAAAAATGCATAAAAAATACCTATATATTATAACATCTATTAAACAAATTTTCCAGAATTTGGAAAAAGTAACAAACATTATACTGTTATTCAGCCTCAGTCTTACGTTTATTTCCTAATAAACATCCATTTCATTGGTGAGGTCTCTGTGTGTTTTATTTTGAATTTACAGGGTTTTACAAGCCAATTTTTTTTTGTTACAATTTGCAGTGTAATTCTTACCAGTTATGGACTATCACAAAAATCATTAAACACCACAAAAAATCTGTCCCTTCATGAGAAATGTTTATGGATTGGAAATCAAATCTGCTCTAAGATTTATTTTTTTATTTATATATATATTTATAGTTGCGATGCTTACATAAAACACATCTGTAAGACCTTTGGACCATGTTGTTTAAATTATCCTTTACCATACAAAAAACTCAGATGAACTTGTCAGAGTGTTATTTATAGTTTCTGCTCAGTATCACAAACGAAATTACTAATTTCTACAAATGTACAGATATGCACTGGTTTTATGTCAGCTTAACCAGAAAACAGGATTGAAGCTATCACAGGATACAAAATTTGTTGTCTATAAGGAGTAATTGTTTCCATGGCAGTAAAACCCAAAAAATATAATCTTCCCTCACCAAGACTAGACATTCAAAATCTTATTTATTTTTTTCTGAAATATTTTCTTGTCAAACTGTGATGCCATATTCATGACATTTCTTTGAAATCTAGAAAAAATTCACTGTAGAGACATTCTTGGTGATTTCAAATTTATTTATATTTCTGAAAAAAAATTCAATTTTTCTCCTTTCAGATTTAATTTATACCACTTTTTGCAGCACTGATAGTTACCAAGACCCTAAACCACAGCTTTACCTATTCTTGTGTCACTAATTTTTGTAGTGCCAACTAAGGAGCTGTCAAATTGGTGTAAATTTGGTATTTGCCAGAAGAGCAGGAGCTGTTGAAACTCTAAAAAAGCAAGTGCTTTAAAAAAGGAACACTATAAAGAAAAGAAGTTACTCTAAAAAAGAAATCCTAGGGTGTTCCCTTGAGATTCCTGACACAACCAACTGTTGCTGAGCAAACTTCACTGGTATCTGTTTTCATGGATCGTGATGCTTATCCTTGGTGTTGCAAAAAGACTGTATGTGTTCACTACTGTCAAACTGACATTTAATGATCTGCATTATGCTAGACAGAGAAAGTATTGTCAGTTTGCCTATAAAATGAATAGCTACAACATCATAGCATATTATTTTAGGCATGGCTGAAGAATAATCTGACATGGCTTTTGTGTTTTTTAAACAGTCTCATTAAGTAGGAAAAATTTAGATCAAATTCCAGGAAGTCACATATTAAAGTTCACCTTCCCACCATCTGGATTGTTATCTCAGCAAGTGCTACCTGCAATTTTATTCTTAGAGTTATGTCGTATTACATCCTGAGGAAAATAATGAAAACCAAACATATCTCTCTTTCCAATGTCAATCTTTTTTTATGAATGAAAAATGAATAATCTTTTTTCAACATTCTAACTGACATCCAATTTGGCTCCATCTACAGAATTATGTTACTCATTATTCTGTCTGAGTAATTTTCTAGAAAAGGACTACAAGAAGTCCAGAGCAATTTCCATCAGAAAGATAAGTAAATATATTCCACTCCTGCAGTCTTTGAAAGGTAAGAAATAATATAGATAAGATTTCATTAAGGCAGTGGTTGCAGCTGCAGTGAAGAGGATTTATTCATAGGCTGTTACTCCTTGCACTCTGCATAAGTCATCGTATGTATTACCACTGGTAAATAGACACTTTGCATTCAGGTTTACAAATTCAAGAAATGACTCACAGAAAGGATATTTACTTTGGATTGATTTGCAGACTCTGAAAAAACAGCTTGACTCTACAGTGTAGTAGACACTGAGGCTAGAAAGAGAGATGTGTCTATCATCAGGAATGAAGAGCATATTGCAAAGTGCCTCTAGAGGGAGAAGCACTGCTCTATTCTCTGTGCTGTGGCACTGAACCCATTACCATCAACTCTTGCTTAGAGAAGCTACTTAAAAATTCTAAAATTCTAAAACTAATTTTCTCTAAGAGAAAATCTAGAGTGTAAAACTGCTAGACTGTTTAAGCAGCCAGTGTTAGCAAATTGTAATTGTCATCTGAGTGGAGGGCTAATATGGATCTCTTCCTGCTTATGGCACATGCATGTCACAGGTCTTGAGAATTCTGCTAAGTCTCTGCTCCGCTTAATGAAGAGATGTTTTGTTTGATTTAGAGTTGCATTGCCTCAAGACAGGGACTTTTGGCAAGAGGATTTCTATCAAAACAATTGCCTGATAATCAGATCGTTAATTTTGTTTTTATGTAATGACATTTACAAAAAGTGAAAAAAACATGATCACTTGCTCTAATGAAAATGAATCCTATTTCGTAATTGTCTGTCTTTAGCTTAATTACCATACTAAATCTATCTGTCTCAAACTAATATATATATATATATCCACACAGAAATGTTCTTGATCTTACAAAAACAAGTTTGTTTTCAGTCCTATGAAATCCTGCTAGTGATTTATAATAAAGTATCAATGAAAAGGTCTCTAATCAAATGTTGCACTCCAATTCAAGCAATAAAAAGCGCCATTAAATTTGTTTTCAGACACTTTGGAAAGTAAATAGGCAGAAAGAAAAAGGAAGCAGTAAAGAACTAATAAGTATAAACAACATCTCCTCTGTATGATGCCCCACAGCAAACAAGCATTCTGTCACCACAGGTCTTAGTCAAACTGTATCAACTGGGAGAAATCCATCAGAAAAAGATACAGTACAAAAGATACCCCAAATATGTCTTCTACAGCCCAACAGACTGATGTTTCAGACTTCCCCTTACATCTAATGCCCAGATAAAATTTCATAGAACTTTCAGCCAAAGCTATTCACCGTGTGGAAATGTTGCCTCGTATAAAACACAAAACCTTTCCAAACAACATTAAGAATGACATTACAAAACCAAATAAATCTTTAATGAAAGCTTTCAGGTGCTCAAAATATCCCTATATGCACTTGTGATACAGTAATTCTACAATTTTTATAGGTTTAATTAATTAATGTGTCTAGCTGATGCATCCAATAGGAGATTAGTTACCCCTGCAACTTATCTCTAAGTCAGGCCCTTGGAGCTGGTCCAGGGGCTTCATTGCCCTATTTTCTTTTATGTCTCTTAAGTTCTGGTAGACAAAAATACGTCCTTGTCAGGAATTGTCTTCTTAAGAACAAGACTAAACAGAATTGCAAGAATATATTAATATGGAATTAGATAAACTATGAAAGAGGATAGAAAATTAACTGGAAGCTATATTGCTATATACTATGAATCCACAAAGCTACAAGTATGAGAAAGGCTAAAAATCTTTAGGCATCAACAGTCCATGTTATTCTGGCTATGGTAATTTGGATATACATATATCCTTGTTCCCAAACATCTAAGACTATTTCCAAACTTAAATATAAGCCATAGGATCTGAAAATATGCTGGTTTTCCATATATTTTCCTATATCAACCAATCTCCTGAAAAACCCACATCAAAACCATGACAAAGAAATACCTGCTGATTATTATTTTTGGCAATGAGTTAGAGTATTCATTAATGTAGCCGTGTCTCTGTTAACTACAGCAGAATGAGACATCAGACATGGGTTGGGAAGTAGGGACAGGACTAGAAATCACATAATCCTTGAACAACCACAGACACATGAAAAGCTAATACTAATGTGAAGAGCAGCCACCAGATTTTCTGCCACCAATTTTTTTGCAGTGTCTCCACAGCAGCAAAACACATGATCCAAGTACTGCCACCAAACCTGGTAACAAATGCTGAATTTGGCAATAAAACTGAACTTGCCTCCCAGTGTAGAATTGGCACCAGAAACACAAGGTCATAATTTCTATTTATGAAAATAATTGCACCCCAAGGTGGCATAATTCTTATAGCAAAGATTTAGTGTTACAGGGGTTACATGAAAAAACTTATATGAGTGTACTGGATTTTATAATAATCATCTATTTGCATTATTGCATAAGATTTAAATGACAACTAAATGCATCAAAATTCCAAATATTTACTAAAAATTAGGAAAAAAAGAGAAACATTATTTCCCCTTCATGTTTCATCACTTTCTAAACCATAAAGTTAAATTAAAATCCTGGATACATCACAGCAGCTGTAATTTTTAAGCCTCACATGAAGACTTTTACAAAAATCGTAGCTTTGATCTTGGCTATAAAATGAATATGAATTCAATCTTGAGCAGTTTATTTGTACTGCATACTATCAGCAGTGAATGAGTTTTTTTCTTGTATAAAACCCAATTTCTAATGCAGTAGGAATGAGATACTAGATTGCAGAAGTGATTGAGTTCTGCTATACAGAGAAACTCCATTTGAGAGTGTATTTCTGACTTAATATTGAAATTTAATGCTATGGGGCTTTTTTAGATGAGAAAAACTAGCTTTATTGTATTTAAAAGAAAAGAATTTTTCAGGCATGAAAATGAGCTACATTTTTTTTCTGATATCAGAGGTTTATTCAGAATCAATCTCCCAAAGAATTTCAGAGTGTTTATTAGCCACAGAAATACTATGTGCTTAGCTTCAATATACTAGTTCAACTACACTGAGTTCTAGTATCAAAATCAACAATAAAAGTTCTGTGGTCCCTTAAGAAAATTTTAATCTTCAAGGAAAAATACAGAAATGGGATATTATTAGATATTAAAGAGCATACTAAAAAAAATCTATAAGGCATTCCATATTAAAAGAAAAGCCCACAATGTTCTAATTCAGTAAAAAACTCCTTTGCTATCCATCAAGGTCAATCACATCTCATACACAGATCAGAATTTGAGAAATTCTGTAACAAAATACCTAGGGGGTTTTTAATACCAAAGAATAAATTCAAGTCAGGTATAGAAAAATACAATTACTTTGCAGTCCTAAAAAAGAATCTTTAATATATAATGTTAATATGAATGGACCAATATAGTTATTGAATTAATAAAATACAACTGTGTATAATACATTTAATAATATATACATAATTATAAGTTATATTAATACAATAATTATTTTATTGACCTGTCTGACTTAAATGCAGTTTAAAAGTCCTGAGATAAAACATAAGACTAAAAGGGAAAAATGGGTTTTTAATGTTGTACTTGAAACAGTATTTTCCTCCATACAATATAGGACGTATGTAAGCATGTAAATTGCTCTGAATTCTATTGTATTTCCATTTGGTAGTTAATCAAGCCTGAGTCTGTAATCCATGAACATCGTCTGATAAAGAAAGTTACTAAGAAAATTTACACTTCTAAAACCAGAATGTTATGCTTTCTCACTACTCTGAAATGCAAATCAGTAACATTTCACAGCTTTTATTATGCTTACTAAATTTAAACAAATCCAGTAAATGAACCTGGACCTGAAAAAGCACCTTCATCATTATTCTGAATAATTGGACTCATCATTTAACAGTGATGTACTATATTAATCACTTTCATTACACAGGTGCCTTCAGATGGGACTGAAGTCCCATTATGCAAACACAGGATTTTCTCAGAGTTTACAAGCTACATAACACAAGGTGAAGAAGGAGAAATTGCACATGGCGATGTTAAAGCCCCAAATATTGTGTTGGCTCATGTTTATTCATTTTCAGAAGCTACTTCAAAAATGTAGTGAAATACTTAAGAGACAGAAGGTTAAAATGGGCTAGGACAGATGTTAGGAGCTGCTTCTGAGGCAGGGTAACTGAGGTTCTTGATAGTAGATCCCTTGGGGTTGATTTTGGTGTGAAACAACATGGTGCTCTTTGTTTGACTGGTAGTATGTGTAGCAGGAGTTACTTCTTTTTAGAGAGTTTGCCAGAATGGGAATTTTTGTCCTTATGTATTAACCAGGATGTGCTAACCAAGTTTCACCTCCATCAAGCCAGAAATCAGCACCTTCCTGTTGCATATTCCTCCCTTCTGTGCTAATTTCAAGTTCCCACTCACGTGATTTATCTTATGGCAATTTTTTTTCCATGGCCTTGACAGTGTTTGAGAAGGCAATGGTGCTCTTTAACTCCTTCCAGCAGGATATACAGGAAACTAAAAGAGAAAAGTAATGCAACAGAAAGTCATGCAGGTAGGCATGAAGCTGAGATCAACATTGAAAGCAAATTAAATATTACAGAAAGAATAAAAATAATTAGAAATATGAAGCTCTGGAGCACACATCAGCTTCTAAGCAAGGCTATAAAACTGCCTGGAGAAGTACAACGTGGGTCTATTGGAATCAATTCTACCATCTTACCATCAAAAACAGCTGAGTTCCCCAAAGGTTCCAAGATTGTTTAATTTACTTGCACAGTCCCTGAATGTACATATATCTGTGATTTATCAGCTTTCATTCCATTCTCTTCAGGTTTCAGCCTGGCTACATGGCAGCGAGGGAGGAAGGCATCACCTTTATCATAATTTCCCTTTCCATGATGTGCTCTGGTGTTTCTGTATCCCTGGGCACAGGAGTACTGATACAACAGCCCACTAGATCTGCTCTATCTAATGCACCAGCTCACATCTATTCCCTCATACATGTGCTACTGCTGATATCTGTGCAGCAGCAAATGAGGAAATGAGACAAACTTGTTGTATTTAATATAGCTGGACGGTGTGGTGCATCACTGGCTGCCAGGTGCCCATCAAAGCTGCTCTATCACTGCCCCTCTGCTACAGGATAGGGGGAGAAAACAGGATGAAAGGGCTCTGAGTATACAAATGAGTTTATATATCTCATTGCACCCAGTGAAAGACAGAACCTTTATAATGTGAGTTTATATATATTAATTTTATCCTTAAATGAAAGCATAAACACACAACACGGAGAAGTGGGAAACACAATTCAACTGAACTCTGTTGCTGGTAGCCAAATAGTCCATATTTGCCCAAAAGCCTAAATTTAAATATATTTAATTCATCATTTCAGTGTTAGAAGTCTAGTCTGATGAGAGATATTGCAGTTCTTTCTACACCCTGAGACAAGTACTCATTGCCAGTGATATTGAGACAGAGGACAGTCAGAAGACTACTCAATCATTTTTGTAGCTGAAACGAGCACACCTTCTCAGCAGGTGCCTCACTAACCCAGGAAGGGCTCCAGTCACTAACAGCTGAGAAAACTGTCCTTTAAACCATATAGATATATGTACTTTTAATTCACATCTTTGATAGCAACTCATTGATCTCAGCTTGTATTGAATGTTAAGGAAAAGAAAGTGTTTTGGTCAGAAAATTTTCCTCAAGGAAAAAAAAACCACAAAACTGATTTGAGTGTATTTAAAATTAATAATTATATGTTTGACTGACAAAGTTCACAGTTTTTTCCCCTGGTTTTTATACAATATTATGATCCCTTTGATGCCCTAAATAAATAAAGTGGTGAAAGACATAAATGCCTGAAAAGCCTCAATTTGTAGCAGCTTATGAACTGCAGAAAATTTAATCATCGTTCTGTTGCCTTCCACAAGGAAAAAGAAGGAAAAGAAGACTTTTCAAGTTCTAATATCTCATAGCTCCTGGTTATATGATACTAAAATTTCAAACCACTATTTTCATCAGCAGGTTAAAAGAAAATAAGTGTTGAATGTGCATATATTGAATGTCAATTAGTGGTGATATTGAGATTACTTGATAGCATGTAAGAGAAGATAATTCATGTAAACATAAATGAAACAAAAATGTAAAATTTTTAATAAAGTTTTCACCAGTATTATAGTCACAAATTCTGAAGAAAACACATTCTATCCCAATAACAAAACTATTACAGAAGCTTTACATGGAAACAAAATGTCACCCATAATACTCTACCATAAACAGCACAACTCTATATACTCTTACTTTCATGCCCTTCTTGTAAGGGCAAAGAGATCAATAATTCATACTTTCAAATAAATCAAGAAAGTGAAGGATCAAGAATAATAATTAAAAAATAAAAATGACCAATTACATGACAGCAATACACAGCCCTGCAGAAAGTTTTTATTTGAAAATAGAGTCAGCAGCAAGAATGAAGTTACTATCCAAAATACATTGGCCTCAATATCAAAGATTTATTTGAATGAAGTTCTTGGCAAATGATCCAAGAAAGTAGTAACCAAAGACCTTATACTGAGATGTAAATACAGCACCACAACATTGTAGCCTCAGAGAATTCAGTGATAAACAAAACAAGACTGCAATTTTTGGCAGCAGTAAACTAAGCAAGTCAGTCCAGAGAGCTAATTTGCTTTGAAGTAAAAAAAAAAATATAAACTTAGAAATAAAACAGCAGAGACAGAATACAACATACTTCATAAAATGCAGTCAATAAACACAACTATCCAGAGAATATGAGTTCGTTCAATGAGAAAAGGCAGTCAGGCCAGTGAAATTGCAGATGTATAGTAAATCCAAAATGCAACTAGAAAACTAAGGGGAAAAATCAGACTAAAATCAAATAAATTTTTTAAAAAACCTCCCCAGTTAAGATCCCCGCAAACAAGATCAAAGTCTTGAAGGAAGAAAGGGAGCATACAGATAATTGTTGTCAGCATAAAACCTCTTAAAATTACCTTTCACAGAAATGGAAAATAGTCCAAATTTGGACAACAGTCCAAATTTTTAATTTCAGAATAATTGTGAAATCCCTAATTTTTCCCTTTGAATTTTTGAAAATATTTATGTTCTATTTAAAAATTTGACATGAATTTTTACTTTTAATTAATATGATGAGCACTTGGAATAACCTATATATATGCAGAGCTTCTGTAACACTATTTTACCAAGAAATTATACTGTTATTAGAATAAAATAAAATTTTAGTATTTGCATTATATTAGTATCACATATAAATCATAATTCATAGCTTATAAACCAATATTTTACTGAACTACTTAAAATGGCACTTGAAATCATGACAATCTTGCCTATAAGAGAATTTGTTTTGGAAGTTCTTTCAAATAAAGTATTCATTTTTAAAAGAGTGCTGCATTACTGTCTTATTTGAAACTGCTAAGAATAATACAAGAACACATTTCTGAACTTCAGTTTTTACACTCAGATAAGCCAAAAAGGCAGTGTCTCTTTCTTGTGTCTGTTACAGATCCTATTCGTCTATTATAGGCACCTGGTTTTAGTGACAAAAGAAAGAATAAGGGATGAAGAGGATTGGTCAAGAGCCAATATGACCATCCCACCATTTCTGGTAGAATAATAATTCCTACATCTGCAGAATAAATCAATAAACACAATGAGTCAATTAGAGAATTATTTTTTTATTTGCATATTATTTAGCTTAAACATTGATCATTGCAATATATGAATATACAACATGAAGAGACTCAATATCATAGTGCTAGAATTAAAAATGACAGTTCTTGAACAGTGACTTTGGGAAGAGAAAAAGAAAGGGATTGCTTTGAGTTTATGAAACAATATTTTGCACTTTAAATGAGCAATATATAGATTTTGAGCTCTGACTCCTGTCACACATGGTCTAATTTTAAACAGTAACTGCATTTTCAAAGGAAGAGAAGAAATTAAGACAAAACATATATAAAAAACCTGAAGTTAGATCAGGATGAGGATTAGTAGAATGAATATAACAAGCAAAGAAAAATATATCTTTTGAAGTTAGAAGAAATAGAAATATAAATTAGATGGGGCAACATTCTCAATATATAACAGACTAAAATAAACCTCACCTGATTAATAAAACAGCTATGATACTGCCTTTTAAGCAAAAGTTAACGTGGGGGCATGAACATCTGCCATGAAAAAACATTTTACAGCTCATTAAAGTATTGGAAAGGCAAGGTATTTTTAGACAGTAAAAAGAAAGACTGGAATTTCTCCTTAAACTTCAAATCTCAATCTACAATCAAAAAAAGTATCTTAATCCTACATATTCTTATTAAACAAGGCTAAGAATGTGTAGCCTTTACTACAGGGACCTGCAGATTTTTTAGATTTGCTCTCTTGAGCATCTAAATATAAAGAGTCAGAAACTGGTTCTCAGGAAGCTACTGTAAAATAAATTTGCATTAATCCCTAAAATTATCCACTGCCAACAATCATTGTTCGCATCCTAATGTTTCAGGTGTCTCAGAATGTCTAGGAAACTTCTCTGATTTTGACTGGAATGAAGTTACTTTTCTTCAATCACAGAGCTGTGATTTAGGTCTGTGCAGGAAACAGAGTTGATAACCCGGGGATGTTTTAGTTATTACTGAGCACTTCTCACACAGAATCAAGGCCTTTTCTCCCTCACCCCACCCCACCAGGGTGGGAGCTGAGGCACACAAGGGCTTGTGATGATGCACAGCCGGGACTGTGTCCCACTGGCAAAGGATTATTCCATACCAAATAGCATGATGCTCAGCATATAGAGACAGGGGAAGGAGGAGGAAGAGTAGGAACATTTGTTTGTCTTCCCAAGTCACCATTAAGGGTGGTAGAACCCTGTTGTTCTGATGGCTGAAATCTGCGTGTCCATGCGAAGTGCTGAATGAATTCCTAGGTTTGCTTTGCTCATGTGAGTGGCTTTTGCTTTACCTATGTCTCAGCCCACGAATTTTCTCAATTTTACTTTCCAAATTCTCTTCTCCATCCCTCCAGAGGAAAGTGAGCAAGCAGCTGTGTAGTGCTTGGTTGCTGTCTGGGGTTAAAGCACAACACCCATCTTGTTCAGAGTGTCCAGAATGCTTGTTTTGAGGTTACGACAATTATAACCACAGATTTCTAGAAAAAACCATCATCCAAATTTACTGGTCTGTTCAAGGTCATGTCATATAAATTTGTTTTAAGAGCCTGAAAGAATTGATATTTCAGTTTTCCTAATCCATCTACTCTAACCCTAGAAGTTTTTTTTCTGCACAACCAATAAATCATTCTTCATTCTCATTTAAAACTTATAGTTTTGTATTATGAAGACAACAAAAAGAACAACTTATATCCTATCTTCTTGAAGAATTTTTTTGTGTATTTAAAAAAGTATTATCTGGTTGATTTCTAAAATACCTCTTCTCTAGACATCATCAGTTATATCAGTTTCTCTTCCTGAACAATTACTTCCAAATTTTCTGTCATTCTTATTTGCTCACAGGGACTCTGATCCAGATTTTTCTTGGGATTCATTATTTTATATTGGCCACAATATTACAGGAAAGCATTGCCATTATTGATTCAAGAGTAAGGTAATTTCCATGTGTGTGTATAAAATGCACTTTTATACAGCTCAGAAAAATGTTTGTCACTTTAGCAACAGCATCATTATTGTTACATACTACTGGGTAAAATAAAATTTATTAATTACTTTGCCCATTTTCTAGAGGCTGCACCTAGATCAGCTGTGTCTCATCTTTCTACTTATATGTCAGGTTATCCCCACCTGCATGCAGGACTGTGCATTTATTTTTCTAAGCCATCTAGTTGTGTAAGGAGTTATCCAGTGTGTTTATTATCAAGCATGGTTGCTGCACTTCCTCACTTGCATCAACAATTCAGGCAGTGTGTCTTACTGGTCCAGAAAACATTAAATTAATTAAAATAACAGACATTTTAAAAATTAAAAAAAAAAAAAAAGGAGGAAAAAAGAGAGAAAGAAGGGGAAGGGGGAAGGGGGAAGGGGGAAGGGGGGAAGGGGGAAGGGGGAAGGGGAAGGGGGAAGGGGGAAGGGGAAGGGGAGGGGAGGGGAAGGGAAGGGAAGTTTCAGGGAAGGGAAGTTTCAGGGAAGTTTCAGGGAAGTTTCAGGGAAGGGAAGTTTCAGGGAAGGGAAGTGAAGTTTCAGGGAAGGGAAGTTTCAGGGAAGGGAAGTGAAGTTTCAGGGAAGGGAAGTGAAGTTTCAGGGAAGTTTCGGAAAGGAAAGGAAAGGAAAGGAAAGGAAAGGAAAGGAAAGGAAAGGAAAGGAAAGGAAAGGAAAGGAAAGGAAAGGAAAGGAAAGGAAAGGAAAGGAAAGGAAAGGAAAGGAAAGGAAAGGAAAGGAAAGGAAAGGAAAGGAAAGGAAAGGAAAGGAAAGGAAAGGAAAGGAAAGGAAAGGAAAGGAAAGGAAAGGAAAGGAAAGGAAAGGAAAGGAAAGGAAAGGAAAGGAAAGGAAAAGGAAAGGAAAGGAAAGGAAAGGAAAGGAAAGGAAAGGAAAGGGAAAGGAAAGGAAAGGAAAGGAAAGGAAAGGAAAAGGAAAGGAAAAGGAAAGGAAAGGAAAGGAAAGGAAAGGAAAGGAAAGGAAAGGAAAGGAAAGGGAAAGGAAAGGAAAGGGAAAAGGAAAGGAAAGGGAAAAGGAAAGGAAAGGAAAGGAAAGGAAAGGAAAGGAAAGGAAAGGAAAGGAAAGGAAAGGAAAGGAAAGGAAAGGAAAGGAAAGGAAAGGAAAGGAAAGGAAAGGAAAGGAAAGGAAAAAGGAACCAGACCCCCACAGAATCACAGTGGTTATATAATGCTGGTCTTCATTTTGACAGCAAATCAATCATTACTTCTCTCCTGGTACAGTTTTCCAACTGCTTGTGAATTTATTTTGCAGCACTCTTTTTGTAGACTATATTTCCCCTAACTGGAAATCAAGACGGAGTATAAAGAAGCTGAGTCAAAACACTCTGTATTTTCTGTCAGTCTTTAATCCATAAGCCCTTCTCCTTCTCATGGAAGGAAATTAGATTCATTTGTCACTGCCTGGTTTCTTCTCTTTCTGTAACATACCTGTGTATGCACTCACACACGCACAGTTTTACCACCTCCCTCCAGCGGGACCTGCTGTTACAGAACCTGGGGTCTTTTATTTTTGTTTAATTGCTTTTTTTATTAACAGGAGCTAGGTTTTCTGTCTGCTATAAATCAACAACTCCAATTGCTGCTGTTATCATACATAACTGGTGGAGCTTTAGCACACTGCTGTTGATTCAGATCTGAGAATTCTCTGGAGCAAATAATGCACAACAACTCAAAGCAATACCTAAAAGCGAGCAGAAATTTCAAATTGAACGCTTAGTGCAGGGAAATAAATGTTTCTGTTAGCATTGACAGTATCTACAAAGGGGAAAAAAAATCATATTCACAGAATCATAGAATGGGTCAGGTTGAGAGGGACCACAATCATCTGGTCCAAGCCCTCCTGCTCAAGCAGGGCCATCCTGGAGTACATTGAGCAGGATTGTGTCCATACAGCTCTTAAATATCTCCAGTGAGGGAGGCTCCCTCTCTAGAGAGTCTGTTCCAGGGCTGGGTCACCCACACAGCAAATAAGTTCTTCCTCTTATTCAGGTGGAACTTCCTGTGCATCTGTTTCTGCCCATTACCTCTTGTCTTACTATTTAATATTTACTATTCTGACATACACTCTGGAAATTCCTTATAAAATTTTATAATACTCTAAATCATACTTTTCGCACATTTATTGCAAGGACTTAGTGAAAGACAAACTGTTAATCAGCAATAATAGAGAATCAGGTAAATATTTATTTATATATTGTGACTTGACTTCTTCCTTTTTATCATATTCATCCTTTGCAAAATATTATTCAGTGTAAAAAACCACAGTAGATTACAATTGCTCTAGGGTCAACATTAATACTTTTATACCCAAACATAAACAAAACCAATTTTAAAAAATGTATTAATCCTTTCCTTTAAAAAAAAAATCAGTGAATAAAGAACTGTTTTCAAGAAGCTGGAACATCAAAATCCTTTTTTTCAGTTGCATGAGCAAAGGTGATAATGCACCTTTCACTTGCTATTCTTACCTCTGGTCAAGGAGTTGACCTGTGCTTGATAAGAGAGAAAGAGTGAAGATGCACAGAATGCAATGAATGAAATTAGGTCACAGTTCTCTTACTTATTCTAAGGAAAAGTGGATTTTCACTTCTTTGAGAATTGTCAAACAGCTCACTTATGCTGTAGGGAGCCTCTCTTCTCCTTGACCCATAAAAGAGACTATCACATGGTATGATTACATTCAGTTAATGTTTCTAAGATTCAAAGTTGTCCTTACTGGTTTACATTTAAAATTACTTAAAATGTGGATGAAAATTAAAACAAATTTCTGCACTATTTATTACAGGAATAACTATTTACTTTTGCCTTGTTTACATCTTCCAAGATGAGATGCAGGCAGTAGTGTTTTTTCCATTCCTCTAACCAAATACTCATAAATATTCTCAAGACCCTACAGAGGCAAAATCTTTCTTAAGTGTTATGATTCATTGGGCTACAAGTTACACATGGACTAAGTGAAGCCAAGGTCGATATCTCCCATGAGGTCCAATACATCTCAGTATTGATTGAAGCCCTGAAATCAATGGAATTATAATTGGACAGAACTCTTAGGTAACTAGAAGCCCTACTGAAAACTTTGAGGGCTTAACAAATGTCAAAAGGAAATCCTTGGAATTCACATATCTAGAAAAAAATACTGCCACTGATTTTTAGCTTGACCATAGATATTTTTGAAGTCTTGAACAACACTCTGTAATGCCTATCTGGCACTCAAATAGGCATTTTAGAAGATGGGCCAGGGTGAGAGTAAACAGAGGTTTCACTATAACAAAGGTAACTGTGATAACATTAATGCACTTTCCCTACAGGTTTCAGTATATACAAAATCCTTTTTCAATAATCTGATTCCTGCTGGGTATGAATACTCCTTTGATAGGCCTCCTGTGAGATAGCACAAATTTCTGGTTACCCCACAAAAACTTTACTCAGTTAATGCATTTCTGGACAACTGATCATTATGTAAACTCTTATTGAAACATGACTGCAGAATTACAGTAATGGTCTTGGTTGTGTGCCATCCTTGAAAGCAGCAGTCTTAACATGTTATTATAAAGACTTTGAGACAAGTTGCTTTTTTACTGTCTTAATGTTCTTTGAATGGGTTTTTTTTTCCATCATAGTCAAAGTATCATTAAAACAAAGCTCATAATTTTCTCTGTTTTCATTAAATCAAGCAGATTTTCGCATACAATATTTTTGGGGAAAAACAGATGTACACACACAGAAAAATACAGGTAAATTAAAAATATGTGTATTTTACCTATTTTTTAGTATTTATGGATCTCCATTCTCATCCATGTAAGCATTCTGTAAGTAAAGAGAAAATATGCTCTCAAAAGGCAGAGAAAGTAAACTAAATCAGGGACAGAGCAGCCAGATACTCAGCTAATAAAAATCAACTTGTTCTACCAATTTCAGAAGAGTTATATGATCCATTTGGTTTTGAATATGACCCTAGACACAACCAGTTTATTGTTTGTTTTGTGTATGATAATATTTTTCCTGTAGTGATGCCTTTACTAAATTTCTTACAATCCACCTTAAAGCATTAAGAACACAGTAAGCAAACACACGGTAACTTCTCAACCACTATAGAAGAAATAGTAAATTATGTCTCTGTTATGGAAACTTGTACATTATTTCCAAGAAATGCAAATATATAAAATACATTCACACAGACATCCACAGAGAATCTTTCAGCAGACATTCACAGCTAAGGAATGCACTACAGGGATTTTTTTCTTGAAGCAGAAGAAATATCATAGGTGAACAAAAGGCTAATGCATGTGCTGAAATGCTGTCTAATGTGACAAAGGTTATGCATGCTTTCAGCATGTCTTCTGAGGCAGGTGATATGCTCCCTATTCTAGCACATCTCACAGTGGGTTAAATGGGGATAGTGTGTGAAGGCAGGACAATCATCACTTCAGTGCTTATTCTACCAAACTTATTGTAATTCTATAAAAGACACAGAGTCTTGCATACAAAAGCCACTTATGTGCAACCTACATTAGTCTGGAAGAAGGCCTGAGAATGGTGTAAGGCAACTTACCAAGACTGAGCAATGTGATAATAGCATTGAGTGAGCTGAATATTTAGATTCATAAGGAACAAGTGAAAAAAAAACTTTGATAACCAAAAGGATTGGACAAAAACAAGACCTTGCTTCTGTCCTTATTTCTGAGAGATACAGATTTATAATCAAAGGTCTGTATTTCCTTTTTCATCTTCCCTGGATAGATGTTCAGCGCAGTTAGCTCATTTTTCACATTAGTATCTATTACTCTGCACATCTCTTTCAGCTGCTTATAACTTCTGCTATGTGATTCATCTGCAAAAGAAGAAAGGCAATGAGCAACTCACCAAAAAAGATTAATAATTAGAGTTGATGATACATGATTGCACCAATCAGTGAGCCTAAGCTTGAGAGTTGTACAGTAAGGTCACCTCAGCACTGCCTGGAAAAAAGTTATTGGAATCCACATGAACAGCATCCTCATCAAGCAAAACTTTTAATTCAAATTTTTACATGTGGGATACATAATAAGTGATATCTTTTCCCTATTAGGCTTTCCTTGTTCTTTCTTTTCAGAACTAATTTGTGAAAAAGAAGTGGAAACTCTGCACAATGCACTTTTTCTTCTTTAACTCCAAGAATATCCTTATCTTGTGTATGATGTGGTAAGTAAGTAACATGCCAGGTATTAAACTGTTAATAGTCATCCCTTTTGGTCATTTTTGTTGACAGTTCATTAATGCAAGCAAACCTCTTGTATGAAGTCTCCATTGCATATCATCACTACAAGGTCCTTTTATTTTTGCCTTATCTTTTAGTTCTGTGCATACAAACCTGCAATCTCTCCTTTGCCTGCCTATATAGAGCAGATGGAATACTGGTCAATCAGATGGATGTACAACTTATGTAATTAATTGTCTTCTATTAAATTTTAATTTTTTTTGTGGGGGGGATGGGTGCAGAGGGAGATTTCACATTGGTTGAGTTTTCTCTGTATTTTAGTCATGACTATGCAAATTTTAAGATGTCATTTTGGTTTTGGATGCTATATTTTCAAGTAGACAAAGCCATTGAGTGTGATGTAGAACCATATACTTCTGTCTGAGTATGGTTGTAGACATCAGGCAAATATCAATTTTTTTTTTTTCTTTTAAGGAAAGGATGATATCCTTAAAAAAATGAAAAAACTGGTGCAAATTTTTAAAATTTATTTTTAAACTAACATTGTGATATTCTAAAAAATCAAATCCCAGATGGATGAGAGGGTGAAGGAAAAATTAAGATTAAAGAAAAATATAGTCTCCTAATTTCTAATTATCTGATGGCTACAGGTTGCAGATTTCTACAGTTGCATCCTGCTCATTGACCAAAATATTATAATATGTAATTACAGCTTATTGCAATATTATTTACATTCTGTCTTTGCTTGTATATCTTTACTGGCTGATAAGAGTACATTACTATAATCTTTACAAATTAGCAATTAATGCTGTGCATGTACTCACATCTCAGATACTTCATCCATTAATTGTGTAATAATGAACATTTTAAAGCACATTAGTAAAGGTAAGAATAATAAAATATATGTGATTAAGAAAAAACTCATTTACAGCAGAAGGAAAAAATATCTGGAATTAATCTGTTTAAAAAGGAAATTCAACATAAGAGTAGTGGCAAAATTTAGTAATTAGAAATTAGAAATTTAGAAATTCAATGAATTTTTTTATCATTTTTTTAATCTAACTCCAAAAAAAATGGTTAAGAGAATGTAAAGATGCATAACATACTGAATGGAACACAGTATGACCACACAAGAAAAATTCTCGCATCTCTTTTTAAATCTTCAAACATTCAAGAAAAATCTGTCATTCTTCATTCAAAAGAAATAATAAAAATTGGACAGTAACTTCAAATCATTAGGAAGTGCTTTTTCATGTTTTCCTCACTTTTTGCACAATTTTCTAGATAAGAATCATTTAAAGCAAAATTATTTTCTGTTTGACATTAAAAATATGATATATTTATACCTGTAAATTTATTTTCCTTTCAAAATAAAAACTTTCTTTGCCTTCTTCTGACAACAGGAATCGATTTCCTAAAGAAAGCTTCACCCTTTTTTCAAAAATTAATCTTTGGATAGCTTAAAATGTCACATCATCCAGATTAGTTTATAAATTTTTACTTTTAGGCTGATTCTTCACCTGCAGAGAGTAATTTTGTGCAGAGATTCTTCATCACAACTATTTTTTCTGGGAGACTTAAAGAAAGCTGGTTCTTGTCATCCACATAAGCTCTGCCACTGAGAGAATAAAACAAAAGATCTGTCAGACATAAAAGTTCCAAGCCAGAGAATATAAGGCAGCATAAGTGAGTAAACCTACATAAGATATTCATATGTGAAGACTCTGTTAAATAGCAGAGGGAAAAATTCTGTGTCTGTCACCATTACAAGTTCCAATCCTATTACTACAACCCTGCTGCAGAAAAAACAAAAAAAAACCCCAACAAATAACTTTCTAATCATTCAACATTTTCTCAAATTCTCTTGGCTGTTAGACTACCAATTGCTCTAATACCAAAATATCTGGCTACTTGTAGGGAAACATCATGGCACTTCCCCATTTTCTTCCAAAGAATAAGTAGAAAGTTTTTTCTTGAATGTCTCAAGAGAGATTCTTGCTATTGGACCAGAAAACACTCTTGTAGGAAAGACATAATGGGAAAAGGACTTTGTAGGAGATAAGATATGACATAAGCTAGGTGATTGTCAATACCCAATTATTAATAAAATAAAATATTTTAAGATTTCATATATCAAAATAGTAAAAAAACACACTCACGAGGGAACTTTGTTTCAGACATCCTCTAAGTCATTCAAGTATTTAATTTGAAAAATTGTTAATTACTCTTTACTACTACTACTGTTTATAATAAATCCCACAAACAGACATCAACACCACAATATAAACCAATTATGTACAAGATTTAGTCATTTTTTCCACAATATACAATACATTTTTGCCCAAAATCAAGCCTCAAAACCCAATTTCTGTTCAGCTTTTCTATTTTTTTGGACAGTCAAGGGCAAAATATGGCACTTTACTTTTGCTACAGAAACAGTAATACTTTATTTCAATGTTTTACTGCAGTGGAAGACTCCTGACATGTTATTTGATTAGTAAGGAAAGTGAAAGAGAGAGCTAAAGTGGGAATAGGTTGAATACCTTACCATGCAGTGGTTAGAGTGGATAAATGACAGCAAGTACCAAAGGTTGTTCATCTTCCCAGATAATGTAAATCCAAAGGTCATTTCACCTGAAAAAAGTCAGATTCTTAATACACTATATCTTAAAGGAAAAATGTGTAATTTAAACAGTGTATGAGATAACTAGACTTCAGAAAATGAAACAAAAGGGGTTTTAAAAGTTTGAAAGCAATTCAAATTTAATTTGAATTGGACTCAGAGCCTTTTAAATTTTATCTTTACATGTTCTTTTAATGTGTAAGAATCCCTTTGAGGACTGGTTTAATCTGCATAAGTACATTATGGGCTTTCACAAGTCTTCCATAATTTGCACTCCAAATGCTTCAAAATCCTGGTTTCAAGGGTCTTTTTGGGTGAGTTTTTAGGGTCGTGGGGTTTTTTAAAAAATCCACATTACAGTTATGAAATGTAATGAAGAAATTTCTCCTAGGGAAAATGATGAAGGGCAATTAGGACACCAGAATTTGAATCAGTACAGGAAGTTAAGTCAAATGCCTAGGGTTCAAAAATGCTTCAGAAAACAGTTAAGTTCCAACTGCACTTAAAATTGTATTTTTAATTATAAGCTTCTCAGAAATTCATATTGTCCTCTACAGATGTCATTGTTGAGGCAATCATATCCACAGTATCTGGTGTAAATTCCATTTTATCTTCCATTCTGCTAATACAAAGTGCTCTTTTACTTCAGGCACAGTGATTTAGACCAGTTTCATATATATCCTCTATAAACTGGCTCTAAGAGAAGGAGAAGCAATTATGAAATATTTCCTCATTTATTTTTCTCCTTATAGAAAGCTCCCAGACAGTTTACAGGGATGTAGGATGATAGTGACTTACGGTGTATCAGCTGCTCCACTGATCATACTAGTGTGATTCAAGACTTTTGGTGTCAAGCCCATCAATTCAGCTTGGGTAATTAACTCTGCTCCCACAGATGTTTAGGGTGCCTATGGGTTAATTAACTTGGGGTAGCATTCATCAGGTTAACACCTGCAAAGAGTAATCTGCCTACATTGACATTCACTAAGTATTATTGTGACACTTCTAAAAGACTGTGAAAAGAACTTTAAACTATTGAAAAAGGCACTCTTTCTAAATACAGTTTTGATAATTTAAAAAAAAAATCAGATTATGCAATGGTTCTTTCTTACTGCACTTGACTGAAATCAGGCACATTTCACTCAACAATGACAGTTTTGGTCCAAATATCCAAAATTACAGAGCAACCTGAATCATTGGACCCCAAACTGCCTCAGCTACTGCACCTATGCAGGATGTTGTTTAAACTATTACCTGAAAGTCTGGGCAGATTAAAACTATCTTTTTTTATTTTTTTTTTTTTAACTCAAATCTAGATCTGTTTTTATGTTTATGATTGGAGCTATTAAAATCTTTTTCAAACTCCCCTCTCTCAACTGCTTATGCAGTTTATAGACCCAGGTGTTGGCAGTGACTCCACATTGCATATTTTCTATCCACTCCTGGAATTTAAACCATCTCTCAGAGATGACTGGGGACTTGTCCATACATGCACTGTTTGCTCCCTAGGAGCAGCAAAAACACAATCTAGCCATTAACTGTATTTTACAATCCCAGGAGGAAAAGAGAAAAACAGGCATTAAGAAAGACTGACATGTACAGTGGGATTTGCTTAGACTGTTTTCCCCCCTCTTAAAAAGTACTGAGTTATTAATGCTATGATATGAAAAAATCAATTTGACTGTAAAAGTCTACCCCTTATCAAGGATGACTGAATGAAAAAAATAGTGCAATAAAACATCAAACAACTGACTGGTATTCAAGTACTTACTGAGTTCATTTACATATTTTCATTTCTAAGAGCTACTTAGTTTCCTAACTCTAAGCAAAGAAGTTCTCTTAAAACAGGAAAAAAAAACGACCTTTATATGTTTTTTTTCCAAGAGATATTTTAGAAGGTATTCCACTTCTCCTTTGGCTTTGATAAGCTTCTTTCAACTACATCAGACTGCATGATTTGCTATTAAGGCTTCTAAGAAAACTGTACAGATGCATTTAGTGATTTTTTGCAACATTAAAGACCATGAACAAGATATCAGTCAGTGATTCAAAAGCACTGAAAATTCTTCAGGCCAACAAGTAATAGTAAACATAAGTAAAAATTAATATATGCAGCTGCTTAAAGTCATTTCTCTTTCTGCCTGCACTGGTAGAGATCTTTTAGGGCATCTCAAGAGTAAATTTAGTAGTGAAAATGTTACAAACTCGACAATAGTTTAAACCCTTATAAATCCTCAAGTTATGAGTGATGTGGCTACCAGATTGAAGAGCTTTGCCCACTGCTTGCCAAAGCATCTGTCACTACAATTAAGAGAGATTTCTTTGGAGCATTTCTGCAAAGATCTCCCTCGAGACATCACTGCCTTAAGGAGAGAGGAAGCTGTGGCTGCCCCGGGCTCTGGCTCACTCACATCCCTGCTGTGCCACCTACAAGCACACCAGGAGTGCTCAAGGTGCAGCAGCCTGACACCTGTCTGCTGTCCAGCCTGTTTGGCTGAGCTCCCCTGAACTGTCTTGAGTCTGTCAGAGCTGCTGCACACACGTACTGGGCTGCACAAAATCTGATGCAATTCGACCATTTCCTGAGGTCACGGCAGAGGCATGCAGCACAGGGCACAGGAAAATCTGTGCTCATGCCGGTTTGGGGACAGCTTCAACAAATGCTATAGGCATATTTATTATGTCTAATCCCCCCTAGGAGGAAATTAGCTGGCAGTTAAGCAAACTAATGCAGTGTCCTTTATTTGATCTTCAGCTTTCCAGAGATACAGAAAATCAATTGAGCTGCAGTGCAGCAAATATAGGCCTGAGCATAAATGTTACTTGCCATAAGAGAAATCACTCATCAAGCACACTTCATTGTTTCAGCATGCTGTAACAATACATTATCAAGTATTTAATGCAATTTTACTTCATTCACATCAATAGACAAAGGGAGCTGCTCTCCATTCCACTCTTCATGACACCATCTCTCTCTATATGTGAAAAGTATCAGGATTGTAAGTTAAACAGTCAGCATGGTTTATCTTAAGCCAGCTCTGCTGACATCCATTTTTGTAGTGATTTAAATGATTCAAAACCTATTTTTCAGAAAAAAAAATGTACTCACTTAGCCTTTCAGAGCCAATGTTATGTTCTCGGAGACCATACAGTACAGATTTGTATGTGGGTTTCAAGGCAGTTTTATAAAAAGCAAATCACACCTGTGGAAAAGTTTAGAGACTCCATGGACCCGAAATTCACAAAGCAACTCAAATCCTTGCTGTGAATCTTAGACTGAACACTAAAAGCTCCCACACATGCCATGGACCTGCACTGCCCATCCCATCCTCTAGCACTTTAGCTACTGAGCTGAGACACAGAAGGGAGAATATCAAGATTACATTCTCCTCTTTGTAAGCAGAACCTAAAATAAAAATTAGAAATGGCTTTTGAAAACCTCCAAAACAAATTCACTCAACACATCTGATTTTTACACCCCTTGCAAACCATAACACATCCACATGAAACTGAATACTGTTTAATTTGATATGCAAATTCTTTTTCTGGGGGAAATAAACTAGGGACTTAAAAGTAGTAGATCCAAAACAGCCCAGTTGCAGTCCAAACAAATAAAGAAAGTCACAAATATTGAAACAATAGACGTCTGTCTTCTTTAGTTATTTAAATATTGTTTGGATAAAATTTTGCATGAGCATGGCAGAATGTAATATTAATATTTAACAATAAATTTCACAATCATTTAGGGATTCATTGTGTCTTTAGAATTCTCACCATCACAGAAAATCCAATATAAAATTTTTTAGGCTTTTCAAAGACTGCAAATAGCATGATTCATTTTTGTTGCTGCAATTTTGCTGTCAAGTCTTTTGGGTTTTAGTCTCTAAAATTCAGTATCTGAAATTTTAAACCCCTCAAGCTTCAATTACATTGTGGCTTTTCATACAGAACCTTGACTTAAGTATTAGAAAATTACAGCATCATTCAATTACAGTGTAATTAAAAAAAAATCTAATGAATTGAGCATCAATTCAGAGCAAATCTCTATTTTCACTGTAAAGCCAGTGCCAGAATTCTTCACTATAAAAAGTGAACTGAAAGCAATTATTAAAGGGATTTTAATGCAACCTAATGTCATCAACAATTCAATTTACAAAATGAGTTACATTTTAGTAAACAACCCTTTAGACAAGCAATTTTGAGTTGAAGTTCTAATAAAGCCTAATTTATTTCAAAGGTTTTACAGTTATAAATATAGATTTACAATATTGTAATATCTTAGTATATTTATCTGACTGAATTAATTTCTTGCTTAATACGAACCTGCTCTTTAAAGCACAAGTTCCAGAAATTGCACAGTTCTTAGTGCTTCTGCATAGTTCCCCTTAGAAACAAATTTGATATTAATTCATGAATTATTATGTAGTGGTGTCGTGCTTTAACCAAGCCCCACACAGCTGCTTGCTCACTCCCCCACCAGCAGGACTGGGGACAGAACTGGAAGGATAAAAGCTGGAAAAACCCTTGAGTTGATATAAAGACAGCTTAAAAGGGAAAGTAAATTTGCACACAGAAGCAAAGCAAAACAAGTAATTGAGTCACGACTTTCCAAGAGCAGGCAGGTGTTCAGCCATTTCCAGGAGAGCAGAGTCCCATCATGCATGATGGTGATTTGGAAATATCTCTGAACATCTCCCCTTCCTCCTTCTTTCCCCACTTAAAATACTGAGCATGGTGCCACGTGGTCTGGAATATGCCTTTGGTCAGTTGGGTCACTTGTCCCAGATGTGCCTTCTCCCAAGCCAGCATGGCACACAAAAAGCAGAAAAGCCCTTGGTTCCACACAAGCCCTGCTCATCAATGACAAAAACATTATCTGTATTATCAGACCTGTGCGCAGCACAAAACCAAAACACAGCCCCATACAGCCACTGGGAAGAAAATTAAGTCTGCCCCAATTGAAAACAGTGCATGTGGTTAGATTTATATAAGGAGATACATCTAGGAATGTTCCAATCATTGTATAAGTCTCAGTCTTTCAGGATGATTCAGGAGTGCAAACAAAAACAGCAGAACACTTTTGTAAGTGGTGAGTATTCCACACTCCAGTGGAACTAGAGATATGCCCCAAATGCATAGGAAAAAATAAACATAAGAAGAAAATGGTCTTCCAGACTCAACAGTGATATGAAGCAATTCCAAGTCAACAGCTGGTAAATCCTTATTCTAGATTTAAAAAGCTCATAGCAGGTGTTACATTTCACGGCTTAGTATACTAATCAAAGTATTATACCTGCTGAAAAAAGTGTAAATTTATTCTTTAGTATAAGTAACAAAGATCAGTATAAAAAAAAAGGTGGTTTTATTTTCAATTCTCATATCTAAGAATTTGTTGCATGCATTTCCTTTCTTAGTTTGAAATCATAGCCACTGATGTAAAAGTTATGAAATGTAAATGAAGCATTCCAGACAAGGTAGGGATAATAATTTCTAAAATCAATAATAAAAAACACTTTCCACATCATCTAAGGAATTATAGAGTAAAATTGGTGTAGGAAAAATATTTTTTGTTACTCTTTTTGTTTTTAAATCAGCTCAGTATATATTATCTTCACAGAGGCAGGATGACTTACTTCCTCTGCAAGATCTTTTGAACATTGTGTTTTCCTTTGCAAACATCTGATTTTTTTTTCATCTTCCAAATGTAACTCTTGAAAGCATGGAATATGGAGGTATTTGTCAGAACATTTATCCTAAGCTCTGTTTCAAATATTTTTTCTCCTGAGATACTTCATGCCTTTTACAATACTTCCCTAAACACCATCTAATTTGAGCCAGAGTCACACTCCATTGCCCTTGGGGAAATGTAGCAACTGTGCAGAAAAGAGCACAAGCTTCAGAGCATCATGGAAAAAAGAGGAGGATTTTCTGTGAAGGCATAGAAGCTGAGTAGCTGATGCTGATACCCTATTTACCCAGCAGTAAAGTTGTTGACTCCAGAACTTTCACTTATTCTCAACAATTTACCCGATCTACCAGTGGCTTAAGAAACAAGCAGCTGCCGCTTTCAAAATGTGAGGGCTCGTTAAACAAGATGTGAGGTTTTTAGCTTATAGGAGGACTTGGGGGGAAAAAGGGAAATGTTTGTTCTTTCCTCTCTCATTCAAAAGGACTTCTTGGGCATCTGAAGAGGTCCCAGTTGACTGGAAGCTGAATAACATCCCAATTTTCAAAAGGGCGAGAAGGATGACCCTGGAAACTATAGACCTGTCAGTCTCACTTCAGTGGCTGGTTAAGTCATGGAGAAGATTATTCTGGGGGATATTGAGAAATGTCTGAAGGAAAACACAGCCAGTACAACTTCACAAGGAGAAAGTCTTGCTTGTCAAATTTGATTTACTTTTCTGACAAGGTAACTCACCTAGTTGACCAAGGGAAGCCAGTTGATGCAATCTGTTTGGATTTCAGGAAAGATTTTGATACCATCTCTCAGAGGATATTTCAGGACAAAATGTCCAGGCTATAGCCATATAAGCACAGCATGTGATGGGTGAGCAAGTGGATTGTAGGTCGGGAATGAAGGTTAGAGTGAATGGGGTGACATCAGACTGACCTGTCACTAGTGGGGCTCTGCAGGGCTCCATCCTCAGCCCCATTCTCTTCAACATCTTCATTAAGAACTTGGATGCAGGACTCCAAAGAATACTAAGCAAGATTTCAGATGATACAAAACTGGAAGCTGTTGATTCCCTTGAAGGCAGAGAGGTCCTCCAGAGAAACCTTGCCATAACAGAGGGCTGGGCAATCACCAACTGTATGAAGTTAAACAAGGTCAAGTCCCAATTCTGCACCTGGAATGGGGTAACACTGGATTTACAGACTGGGGAATGAGAGGTTGGAAAGCAGTGCCACAGAAAAGGACCTGGGGGTCCTGATTGATGGCAAGTTGAACAGAGCCAGCAGTGCCCTGGGAGCCAGGAGAGTCAACCCTGTCCTGGGGGGCATCAGGCACAGCATCACAGCCAGGCAAGGGAGGGGATTGTCCTGCTCTGCTCTGAGCTGGGGCAGCCTCACCTCCAGTGCTGGGGACTGGTTTAGGTATAAGACATTAAACTATTAGAGAGCATCCAAAGAACAACAACCAAGATGCAGAAGGGCTTTGAGGGGAAGCCACGTGAGAAATGGCTGAGGTTGCTTGTTCTGTTCAGCCTGGAGAAAAGGAAATTGAGGGGAGACCTCATTGCAGTCTACAACTTCCTTGTGAGGGGAAGAGGAGGGGGAGACACTGATGTCTCTGAAAAGCAGTGATAGGACCTGAGGGAATAGCCTGAGCTTCCAGGAGGGGAGATTTAGTTTGGATATTAAGAAAAGGATCTTTCCCTAGAGGCTGTTTGGGTGCTGGAACAGGCTCCCCAGGGAAGTGGTCATAGCACCAAGCCTGGCAGAGTCTAATAAATATTTGCTCTCAGGAACATGGTGTCACTCTTGGGGTGTGTCCTGGGCAGGGCCAGGAGATGGACTCAATTCCTGTGAGTGGCTTTCATCTCAGAATATTCTGTGGTTCTGTGAATTGCAGCTGTTTCGTCTTGGCAATGATTGAAATTCCTGATGTTTATGTGAGAAGAATTAAGAACAAATGAAACACAAACAACAAACAAACAAAAAAATTACAATATAAATTTAACTTTTCATTAAAAACTACAGTGTTCAAAAAAATAATGTTGAGTTACTGCTTCATGTTATCACCATCAACAAAGCTTTCTTTTGCTTGGAATGTTCTGATTAACAAAGAAATAGGCAGAAGAGCATTGTTACTGGTGTCATTTTTTCTATTAAACTGAAGAGTAAAGTTTCCATGTTATTGGACTACAATTTCATACATACATCAATATTTGTATTGCCTGTGCAGAGCACTTTAAGTTCATTCCTGGCCTGTCATTCTTCTACATTGCAGGAGTCCATTGTATCACTTTTCTGCAAAATAAGATAAATCAGACTGTTGTTGAAAAGACCACATGCCATGTAGTCTTTTGTACTGGATCAAAAAGTGTCAACTAATAGGTACAAACCAGGAAGATTTCACTCATTTGTCTTATTAAGGGAAGTTAAAAATAACTATTCATCATCATAGCTGTATGTTCAGCTGTATCCTAGTGTATTATATATCTAGTTCCTGACTGA
Source organism: Luscinia megarhynchos (assembly GCA_034336665.1). NCBI lineage: Eukaryota > Metazoa > Chordata > Aves > Passeriformes > Muscicapidae > Luscinia > Luscinia megarhynchos. Next base: position 47,366,623 of record JAPFBE010000002.1, on the reverse strand, counting down.
GCTAACTGAACCTCAATGCAATCAACAAGACATATGGAGGAAAGACTGAACAGTGCTTCAGCCATCCATCATGATTCTGCAGGTCCTGCTGAATCACAAAAAGCAAACTGCTCAGAATCTTGAACACCCGGTGTTGTTGGAGGACAAAAGTGCTCTCACTGTAAGTGCTGTTTTCTATTTAGAAATAGAAGTGAGTCCACAGGCTACCACGTTCATTTCAAACTACAGAAGCAGAAGATTCTGGAATAGTTTCTCACTTTTCCTATCAGACTTTAAATGGTCAGAAGGAGCAAAAGCATATTTTTAGATTCAGTTATGAACAGGACACTGCATAGTATATGCTGCCCCTCGCATATAAGTAAAAGCAGAAACTTCAAAAAAAAGAAAAAAAAAAGACAATTAGGGATGCAAAAAACCAGATGCAGAATCTCCTTTTCCTGAAAATAAAATTAAAAAAAAATAAATAAAAAAAGAAGAAAAAGAAAAAAAAGTTTTATAAAGGAGCTGTTATTTGTCACAAATGAACAAATACCCATTCTATGATTTTGTTTGCCAGGTAATGGCACCAGTTACAGTGTGTAAACCTGTATAAGACCCCCATATCCTAAGAAGCTTGTCTACGACTGAAAAATCAAGCAACAAAACAAAAACACTTTTAGGTAGAATTCTACCTGCCACTCTACCTACAATTGCACTGCTTTTATAGATCTTCCTTGGAAAAGCAGCATGCCTCATGGTTTTGGGGAAAAACATAACCCTTACAACCTGTACAGCTGCAGTGCTGTACATACTGTGATGTTAATTAGAAATTTTCTGAATGCCAAGAAGAAAGAGATTCTAAATATAGCCAGCTCTGCAGATTATACAGAACATCTTTTGTCTCTGCACACCTGCACAGGCCAGGGCAGTGTTTTATCTTGGCAGGGCATCTCAGACTGGTGTGTACAGCCTCATGATAAGTGATAACATTTTAAATAAAGCAGCACTAAGAAATTAAAAACACAAGATCCTACAAGGTTGTTAGTATGCTTAATGCCTAATATTCATTGGCATCTATGATGTGACTGGTCTACACAACTTGCTATCCTGAGATACATCTCCCCATCCCTGAAACATGAAGCAAGAATCCCCAAGGCAGCCTTAGAGACATTCATAACACTCTACATTACCAAAAAACAGCAAATTTATTATTTAGGGCCTTGTAATATTTTTTGACATGCTAATGAGACTGTACCAGAGCCCAAGGAATTCATAGCTTAACATAATTAAGCATTTCTGTGACTCACACAGACCGCATGAGCACAGAGATGACACATCCTTCTCTCTCACAAACTAAGAAAAGAGAAAACTTGAATCCACCAGGGAATTTCCTTTTTTAAAAACTTGAATCCAGCAATTCCAAATCCTTCACCTCACAAATGCAGACTGGATAATGATCTCAGGAAGTAGGTTACTGAGTGTAGGAAGTATTCAGAAAAGTCACCAACAATGATAAAAACAAGAGTTGAATTAGTCCTTTGAATTTATGATGATGTCTAAGAAAGAAAGAGCTGTGTTTTACTATGCAACCCTTTAAGAGCTTGCAGGGCTAGTGACTGAAAACATTAGTGCTTAAGGAGGGATTGCTTACAAAAGTGACAATAAAAAATGTTTACCTTTCTGGTTTTCAGTGTTCTCCAGCAAATAATTACTCGCTGCAAAAGGTTCTAAAGTATTTTATTGATTACAAAAGTACATGCTTTGTCTGGCTTTTTGCATATAAATATTTGTTCATGATTTTGGTTTTCAGACAAAAGTCTCATTTAGTACTCTTTGTTTCCTGTCAAAGTAGAAGCATTTGTCATAGTATCATTATGCATTATTATTGTGATATCCCCAATTCAAGGCAAATTTAGAAATGAACTCCAGAACAAGACAAAAATTTTAGAAAAAGCAAGATTTTAAGGGACATAGGTCTAATTAGCATTTGAGACATTTGGCAAATCATAAAGTCAACAGGGTTTTTCCTTCCCCTGAAAGGAAGAAGCAGCCTGATAGAAGTCATGCTGCCATCATCCTTAGAAATGGCTGTGCTGGTTCTGGCTAGGATAGTTTTATCCCTAGCAGTGAGTACAGTGATGCATTTTGGAGAATAATTCTCATTACTGCTGAGCAGTGCTCACACAGAGGTTTTTTCTGTTCCTCTGCCCATGGATGAGATGGCTCAAGGTGCATTGGGAGGGGACACAGCCCAGGACAGCTGACCCTGACTGACCATGCCCATACAGACATTCCTTACTGCCTGGTGTCATGCTCAGCATATAGAGCTGGGGAAGAGGGAGAAAAGTAAAGATGTTCAGAGGATGGTATTTTTCTTTCTGAGTCACAATTATGAGTGATGGAGCCCTGCTTTCCAGGAAATGGCTGAACATCTGCCTGTCATGGGAAGTAGTGAATGAATTTCTTGTTTTCCTTTGCTTGTGTGTGGCCTTTGCTTTCTCTATTAAACTGCCTTGATCTCAAGCCACAAATTTTCTGATTTTTACTCTTGCAATTCTCTCCCTGGCAGGGGATAGGTTATTTTCTACAAAGTTCCTCAGTCTGGGATTTCTGAAAAGGCAAGGGACCTTGCCTTTTTTTACACAGGGCAACAAATATTTTCTTTAAGTTTAACAGATTATTACAGCTATGTCTGTGGTATGAAAATATTACTGTTATTTTACGTGTAGACACTGCCACTGCACTTTGAAAAAAAACAGACCAACTCGTATATTCAACAACAATTTTTATGGATCCAATTCCTTAAAACAGACTTACAAAGTCATTAATAATTAATATTTGAGCATACTTATAGAAAATGTATTCCTACTTAAGATAACAGCATTCGAATTGCATAATTCTTAGGAAAATTTGCAATATATATAACTAATTGTACACTAATATTTGAAGGTGATAAAGATACACCATTCTTCTAAGCAAATGAAATTATGGATTCAGATACTGACAGGTGAAAAAAATCAAGAAATGAAAAAAATATGTTATGGTCTCAGTTGTTAGTTTTAGGTTGTTTCAGATAGTTATTTCTTTACAGAATTACAAAAGAAGACAAAATATTAAAAACAAACCAAACTACATCTAAAATTTCAAGAAAAAATTTGGGGGATTTTTTTTCCTTGGTCAGTGTTTTTTTGGTTTATTGGTTGGTTGGTTTTCTCTGTTGTGCTTTGGGTTTTTTCCTCCGTCTGTCTTGCTTTAAATACACTTGCAGAATCATTCTACTGAGAGAGACAAGACTCATGTGCTATTTTTTAATATTCTTTAAGTCACATTTTAATTCCAATCTTTTTTTTCCTATCACTACCCATTTATGGGGTGTTTTTCCATTCACTCACAAACTGCAGAAAGGAGTTTTTTTTCTGCAATGAGAAATGAAGTAGGTATCAATAACAAAGCTACAAATACTAAAAAATTGTTTCAGTGATTGAGGTATAAACAGGAGAAAGCAATAAAAATGCAGTTGAATGAAACTCTGAAGAGGGACACTGAGGGAAAAGAAACACGCACACAAAAATCTCTTCAGGCAAAACTACTTGTAAGTATAAAGATGTATTGCAGGCTCTCAATAGGGACATTTGTTTAATTAAACAAGGTATAGATACCACATTATCAATTTCAACTCTTCACCCAGTAGCTCTGGTTCAAGATTTAAATTATTTCCAAAAATGCATAGCTTGGAGAGGAAAGTACTTTTGACATTATATTTATTGTAACTTTGTTTTTACTCTAAGAATTATAATTCGTTTTTTCCAGTTTGAAAATTATTAATCATTTCTTTACATTCTGCTATCATTGACATGGATGTGATTTCACAAATAAAGAAGTGAATGAAAAATCCATGTTAAACAAGTTTAATGAGGCACAGCTAGAGTAAATGGGTATTGCCTCACTAGTTTCCATAATATTTCCTGACATCAGTGAATGCCTAAAAATTAGACATTTTCAGACAATCTGATTTTGGTGGGGTTTTTAAGCAAAGGTGTTAGCTATCCAGAAATAATGAAAAGGAAAAGAAAAATGTTATCTAATCAGTGCAGAAGAAATATGTCAGTACATTAGAATAGGAGTAATGAAAAGCATGAAAAAATGTATTAGAAATGACCAGAAATTGTTGGCCAAATAGAATACAGAGAGCTTTTCATGTAAAATATAAATTATTTATATATTAGAAATTTCACTGATAGACCTATAAGAACCCATTACATTACATGAGCTGCATTAGAGCTGTATAATCAGTAACTTTTTCCTTATTTCTCTTTCAGGTCTGAATCCTGGTAAAGTGAGGAGAAAAAGTGAGAAAGCAAAAGGGAGATGATGATTAGTAAACACCTGAGGAAAACAAATATCAGACCAGGAAAAAAAACCTTATAAAATGATTTGAACACACACAATTGATCAGATGGTTCCAAATAACTTTCAGAAGTTCATTAGAGATCAAGAGAATTTCAGTGAAGATATGGTTTTAAAAACATGACGTGCTCTATTGGAGATAATTCTTAAAACCAAGCAGTATAGCCACTATGCAAGAAAAAAAACAATGCTACTAACAATTTTTTTATATATATATCACTACTTTGTTTAGGATTGAATTCCTTTGCATTAGGTTATCCATGAGGAAATGGAATGAAGTTCTATCAGAGAAAGTTCAGAATGACCATTAGGAAAAGGCTCTTCACAACAAATCGCTCTGGAATGGGCTCCTTAGGAATGTGGTTATGGCATCAAGTCCATCAGAATGAAAGGAGTATCCAAATGATGTTCTTAGCCCTATGGTTTAGTCTTACACAGTCCTGTGAGGACTGGACTGGAACTGCAAGTGGTACTTGGAATTAATGATCCTTATGCATCTCTTTCAACTAGAGAAATTCTACGATTCTGTAACAGTGGCTTTGTAAAAAAGCCTCCAGAGAGAGAAAGGTATGAAGAGTTAAATATTTTGAAGGGCAAAATAATTTCTTTTTTGCCACTTTCACAAGACAATGTATGAATTGTCATTCTGCAGTGTATTTGATCAAAATATTTTGCAACATACCAGTTACTGGTAGGGATCCTTTATGAATTTTCTATGGAATGCACAGTCGAAGAAAACTGTCCACGAAATGGTCTCAGCCACATTGGCATGCTAGTGTCAAAGTTCTGGCAGCTCTCTGCAACAAGTACTGTGCAGCATGTAGGAAAATCAGCTTGAAAAAAAACAACTTGAAAAACAGCTCTCAGAAGGAAGCAGGCAGAACAGGTTGCACAAAGAAAAGTGCTCTTTATTTAGGTATTTAGATTATCCTTGGTTAGCCTAAAACTACATGTGGCATCTTCTTTAGGTATATTTTATGCAGCTGTCTCTGCTAAATCTTTCTACCAAAACATCTTATTTGCAAAGCAAATAGACTTGTGCATTAATTACCCAATCTTCTATTCAGGTTTCTGGAAAGAGAGTGGAAACAGAGGCAGTCAGGAAGAAGGAACAGTGGGAAGGCTACAAGTTTCTTTTTCTGGTGGTAACGAGATGTGGGATCCAGATAAATTCAGATGTTTTTAATGAATCAAACTGAAAGATGAACAAATTCAACTTCCTCCCTGGTAGGATTTCTGGACCAGGTAAAAACATTGCCAGAGATCAAGTTGCACGACATGAACTGATGGAGGCCATCCCCACCCAAGGGAGTTGCACAGAACATGTTAATGACATAATCCTGCACTTCTCTGAGATGCTGAAATGCCTTGCATGCTGAAAGTTGTGTAGTTATACTAGCACAGTGCTCTACCTGAGCAACACCTTAATGACTCAGCAGGCTAATGAACCAGGCAGAATGCCACACTAGTGTGAGCAGACTGCTCCTGGTACTAAAACAAGCTGGCTCAGAGCTTGCTGTGCTGTCTCCAGATGGCACTGCCTTGTGATGTGTGGTTGGACTTGAATGGCATGAAGGATTAAAATAAAATTTACAAAACATATTATCTCCTGTTTATGTTTCAGGTACCTGAACTAGGTAAAGATTGCCTGCCAAACCATACAAAAATATTTTGAAAAAGTGAAACCACAAGTGCAAAGATAAACTAATTTAGAAAGGTTAAAAACAACTATAATGCAATGTTAAAAAAGTAAAATTACTGTTATTGCTGACAACAAAAAAACCCCCAGTTTTTCTTAGGGGTAAACTAGATAAGCCATTGCCTTTTCTTCTTTCCTCTCTTCTGCTGCCCATCTTTCCTTTCACTCCCAGTCATATCAAGGGAGGGGGTTATTATTATAATTGCAGGAGCGAGAACAATGCTTTTCAATTTTGCTTCTGCAATCATTCACTGAAACATTTATTGATTGAAAAAGCCCCATGAGAATTCTGATTATCCTAACATTTTCTCTGGAAGTGAAAGAAGCAGGCTTTCCTATTTCATTTTATGCAAAATTACAGTAATTGGTATCTGACCTTTTTGGAATAGACTGTTAAGCTTTACACTGTGAGATTTTTTTTTTCATCGATTCAATTATTTAAATTATGGCTATCTCAAAAGGAGCAACAGGGTGCAAACAAGAATAGAATATTTAAATGAAACTGAAAACTGGTTCTCCACCACTATCCCATTAGCACAAAACATGCTATTAGCTGAAAATCCAGTGTCGGGAGGCTTCTAACACTTGGATTAAAATTTAGTTTTTAAATAATCAAACTAAACCAGCACAAAAAAAAAAGACAAATGACATTTCTGAGAATTTTTTTTAAGGCTAAATGAAAATATAAGGATAGCTAAAATAAAAAAATATGTGAAAATGTATATTGGAGAAATAAGTCATTCATGACTGGTCTAAAATAAGTTGCTCATTCTGACCACACATCTTTATAAAAAATAAAACAAAGATAGAAAAAGAGAGGGCAGCTCAGTAAATTGTCTGCAAGGTCAAATGCTTTCCAGAGCAATCACCACTAACAAGTCACCATTCCCAACAGTTATCATAGGAGCAGTATGCTTCTTTCCTAACCAAGACAGGAGAAAGGCTACTGATTTGTCATTCACATGGTAAATCCATCCAAAACCAACCTGGGCACAATTTTGTAGGAGTTAGTTTAAAGGCTGAGATTAAACCACTACTGAAAATTATTTAAGTATATTTTCTGACCGCAAGTGGTTAAAAAATACTAGGAGGTAAATGTATAATTTTCAGAAATAAGGATATGTTAGATTCAGGATAGGATAATTTAAAAACCATCAAATGGAAAATAGATGCTCCTCATAAGTTTCTACTTTCAGTCCCTTCAGAAGTCTCCTCTGGTTTGATCTATTGTCATGGAGTTTCTACTCATATCTGGCAAGGCTTCCACTCCCTCAAATAAGCCCTTCTTCAGTTTCTATGTGAGAGCCACCACTGCCTCTGGAGGTGCTGAAAAGGCAACCATCCTCCTTGGGAAAGGACAGGTAACCAGTGACAGCTTCCTACAAGTAAAGTATAACTAATGCACAGGGGGTGTATTTAGGGAAAATATCTAAGACAACACTCATGTTATAAATCTGCACTGCAGTGATTGACATAGTTATTTCCTGAAGTCAGGAACAATTTGGCCTCCTAGCTCCTGAAAGAGTTTCCCATTTCCATTAGAATCCAATATATGAGTTCTCATTTTCCCAAAAATAAATCTACACTTTCCTTAGAAAAAGGGTATAACACAACTGGAGACCATTTTCCCACAAGCTTAAGCATGTGTTCAGGAGAAAAAGTGTTTTTATTAATATTTTGATGCCATTAACTGCAATTTCTCTAACCAGAAGTACCACCCTTCCACCTTTTCTCACTTCTCCCTCCTGCCCAGCAAGTAGCCTGTGGGTTAGGCAAGAGATTGGGAGGGAACACAAACACAGCAGCTGACCTGATTTAGCCAAAGGAATATTCCACACATATTCTCAGGAATTAAAAACCCCCAAAAATCCAGCAGGGATTGTCTTCCAAAGTGGCTACTACTTAGACTGTCTGGGCATTGGTCTGCTTGTGGGAGATGGAGAGGGATTGCTTTTGTATCAGTTATTCTTTTTCTTTCCTTATTGGATTCAATTGTCCTTACCCTGACCCAAAAATTTTCCTGGTTTTGTTCCTTCTATTCACTCCACCATCCCAATCTTTGAGGGCCTGAGTGCAGAGGTGTGTGTGTGTGGGCTTATCTTGTGTCTGTGGTTAACCCTCCACAGGCTACAAATGAAAATATACTCCTTTAGTTGATTGGGCTGGAAAATATTTAAAAAATTTAATTCTATTAAAGGATACATATACCAGATTCTTGTAATTTACTGTGAGTAATAATATTTTTATTCTTTACTGCAATAATACTGTTTTTCTACCCTTAATGATATAACTGTCTGTAGTAATCATACCTTTATAAGAAGTTCCTTCAAGAATTTTAGATAGGGTTGCAATCAAGTTTTCAGCAAGAGGTTTTGGTAGCACTCATGCAGTGTAATGCTAGCATGTCACAATTTACATGGAAAATATTATTTTCCAGTATCACATTAACCAGGAGTCTTCCTGATTGGGCACACTCTCCAAATAATGAAAGTGTGGAGGTTATATCAGTCATTTCATTATCTAAAGTTCCTTCATTAACATATACTGAACCTTAGAAAGAAATATGTGAAGGAAAGTGCTTGTCTTTCTGCTACAACAACAGTGAAAAAATAAAAACACATGCCAAAAATAAGACAGCATTCCAGGATTTCGTTCAGAATGGAAAAAAAAATAAGTTTTGTCACATTCACTTCTATTCTGCCCAGCAAAAGCTCACTATCAATCTGTCTACAGGCATTCATAATTTATACCAAATCCCAAAGGAGTTTGCATTCTGTGACAGAGCATTACAAATAATATACAAAGCCCAGGTGAAACTTGGAGAGACAAACACGTTCCTTCTGACCAAGTCTACAGTCTAGTGCAGTGCATTTCTCCTGCTTGCCAAGTAGATACCAAATTTAATCACAAAAGTTAAATTTGCTTAACAAAAGTTAAACAAATTCCAAATTTACTTCATAAAAGTTGATTCCTTCTGTGAATAATTCAGACTATTAATCTGTAGAATCCATGGGACAATTTGATCACCAAATACGTCATTTTGATTTCTAACTTAGAAATTATGGAGTTACTGCATCAATAAACTATTATATACATGTATATATATATATATATAGTAAACAACAGTCTGTGACCGTCAGATGAAATAAAAATTAGGTGTTCAAATTTATCTTCTTTTGCACTTACCAGGTGGAGATCTTCTTATCAATATGAACCTTTTCCTTTAAAGAATTTTTTTGTGAAACCTGTGGTAAATGATCTCTGAAATATAAACATTATATTGTTCCTGATAATTTAATTTATATTGCATGTGCTTGATAAAAACTTGATACTTTGAAATACCATTTTTTAAATCAAATTTTAAACCAAAATAATAATTCTGAATCAATATTTTTAACTTGACTTTGAATCACTATGTAGTCTTTCTCAAGTATTAACTGGGTGTTTCTTTATGCACTCTTGATTTATAGCTCCTTCTATGGTTTAGATATTTTTCAGTGCTCTGTCACTGGTAGTCTTCTCTGAGAGGTTCTTTGACAAATTAATATACATTTCTTAAGATTAATTGCTAGTCTGCTTCAAAACATGCAGTTCAGCTTCATACACAACAAAACTCTTTTCTTGTCCTTCATTGACTGATATTTTATGCCATTTTTATTTTTAGAAGAAAATCCTAGATATTTTAATTTAAAATTCTGAGCATTGCGTAATTACCCAATCAACTATAACTTCACATGACAAGATCTCAGATATTATTTTCTGAAACTGTAAAAATAAAATTTTAAAGTCTTAGCTGAATATTTTTTTTCCCCTACCGGAAAGACCTATCATGAAATTGAATTTAAATATTACATTAGTCACGTTCACAGTATTTATTTTTTTTTACTATTGCTTAAATATCAGATTGAAGAATCTCAATCAGCATAACAAGAAATTATCTTATTCCTTCGAGATGCTTGTAATGTTTTGGGTAATTAAATACCATGCTGTTGATTCTCATTATTTATTGAAAGTGCTCATTCTCGTTATCTTAAATCTTTAAAGACAATAAATCCAGCCTTGTTTTAATTACATTTTATCCTCAAGAATTTCACAGGAAATTGTTGTTTTGATGATACATTATTTCCTTATTCATTCTTTTTAAACAGTGCGCCTAATTTGCCATATTTTGTGAATGTTGAGTTCATTTTTTGCTACTTATTATTTACACTAATAAAGTTGAACACAACTTACAGCATGCTACAAGTTAATTTTTTATTTAAAAAAAAACCATTGGTTTCCTTCCTGTGGTATGTCTCCCTATTTGTCGAACACTACATGATAGTATGAGGCTTATTATCATAAGAAACAGTAATCAATAGTCTAATTTTACATATCCTGTAATAAATATTTTAAATATTCATGTATTACGAAAATCCAGTAATAATTTTTAAACATTAACAATCACATGTAAATATGTTTATTCCTAGATACAATTTTCTTTCTATGATCTTGATTACTTGTCACTCAACATCTTTGAAAGATAGAACTTTAAATCCCCCAAATCAGATTGATCCAGATAAATAGGTGACAATTAGGACTGAATTTTAAGTGACAGGCTTCAATTTAACTATGTAAATATATCTGATGTATCATAATCTGTCACTTAAAGAGTCTTGTCATATTTATATGCAACTGGTATTCTACCCTCAGTTTAGTCAGAAGAAGGTCACCTCAGAGAATATTCTCCTTGTTGTGATAGGAAAACTAAAAGTCAATCTTCAGTGTGTGAAAAACCATAGCTATCAAAAGACACCCAAACCAAACCTAACCAAACAAAATAACCCCACACCAAAACCCACCCACCTCCAAAAAAAGAGCGGCACAGATTCCCCCAAAACTGAAATACCCTTCATGATGCATTAACATTTTAAAAACTTGGTGCTTTTCACCATCTTTAACCAACTAATGATTGTAATTAGCAGGAAGAAAAGAGCAATTTCTAAGGACATTATCTCCTATATTTCCTTTCCTTTGACAAATGGCCTGGCTCTCTATTTGTAAGGCACTGAGCTTTTCACTCAGGTGTACATATTTAGCTGGTTAACCTGAGTTTACTGATATCAGTTTCATTAACTACAATTTTAGCAGTATGAAGTTCATTCGTGAAATTACTTTGAATTCAAATAGCATGAATAAGGATAGACTAGATTCAGCTGGGAAGCATTAACTTTTATTTTCAGCTTCATTATTTTTTTTTCTAGAAATCAAGACTATTGAATAACAGGAACTTAAAGACACATTTTTATTGTGAGTACCCAGTTGTGCACATAGTACCACCACTTTTGGAACAACAGCAATTCATATATTGCACTAACTCATTTTAAGAAAGTAGGGTACAGACTTCACATCTTATAATTAGAAGGCTCATTAGAGATATTTCCATCTACATACAGAGCATGCTTACATTAGTTCAGATAATTACCAGAACAAGAATAGAATGAAATAGCAAAAGATTCTTCAGCAGGGAGAAGAAAAAATCATTCTGTATAGCATAGCATCATCATCATCATCACCTTGAAATATTCTTATACTCATTTCACTGGTTAGATCTAAGAAAATTAAAAATGAGGAGCTAATCAGTACTTACTTATGTCCTGAAAGCATTTTCACTTAACTGGACCTGAGTAAAATATTCAGAAACTGAAAATTCAGAAATTGTTCTTATATTAATCCTATTTCAGTAGAAATATCTAATCTTTCTCAGTTATGCCCAGACACAGCAGAAGGACTACTTTCAGGCTAAACCTTTTTATTTTCTTGTCACCAAAACATTAAAATGATCAAGGTTAGAAGTCTGATTTTAATACATTAGTATTCAATTTAAGAAGGTGTAATGAAGATTTTCTGGAAGTAGTAGGAGAATAATAGAGATCTATTAAAAGAAGTTAATTGGAAAATACCATCTTGAAATGACCGCAGTATTTACTGTCATCTCTGCTTTAAACTACATCACTTGCCAATTTATTTAACTTTGCATAGGACAAAACATAACTCTTCTGATTGATTCTATATGATACTTCTTAAATTTATTCCCTCTTTCACCAATATTAGAACACTTTATGCTTTCCAAACCAAACCCTGAATTCTTAATCTCTCATTAATTTTGCCTCACTAGATGTCTACCTGCAGAGAATAATACATCTTACAAACTTTTTCTTAATATCACTTCAAATAACCGAGGGAAAGTAAGAACAGTAAGAAAGTAAGAAGTTTACCAGAGTATCTTCTTTGTAAAAAAGGTAGTAATCTGCAAATATTGTTTCTGTTTGGGGGAAATCATGGTTCTGTTTGTTCTATGAAATGGGCTCTATAATCCAGTGGAACTGCTGTTAGAGCAGGCAGTGCAGAATGGCTATTTTGAGCTAGCAACATTATCACTGAAAGTGTTAAAGATCAAACACATTAAAACAGAGAGTTGTGTGCTGCATAATTCTGTCTGAACCCTTGCTACAGCCCCTTCAGTTTGACAAATGTGGGCAGTGTTCTCCCTCACAGGTATTTTTTCTTAGTAAAATATATTGGTTAAAAATTCTGTGAAAGCCTTGATTAGTAAGTCTTTCCCTTACCTTCCCAAGTTCCTTCTCCTCTTATTCTTTGCAGTGTTTAGCTGAAGTCATTGTTCAGTATATCTTTCATTTTAATGTTCACTTACATAATCAGTATTTGTGTTTTAAATGAAAGTGCAGCATAACATAGCAACAGCAAAAAGGGAGATAATTAAATATAAAACTCTAAGGAGGCAGTAATTTCATCCCTGGAATCTTCTCAGACATTTTTTTAAAAAATATGTAAGTATTAGTACAGAATGAATTCTCACAATTCAATAATAGAAGAGCCAAACCCCCAAACTTTAGTATCTAAATTAGTGCTTCCCTTTACAACATAAGCACTACCTTAAAAAAAATACCAAAAAATGAAAGTTTTCTTTTACCCAGTGATAATATAAGAATGTTAGGAAGATCCCCTCTATGTTAGGAATATTAGTTCAGTACTAATAGTAATAAAAAAAAAGTAGAAATTTAGAACAGAGGACATGGCCTGGTGTCATTATTAGAATAATTTTCTAACTTTCTATGTATATGCTCCATATGCATCAATGTCATCTCCACAAGCCAACATGATCTGCTTTATTAGAAGAGAGAGAATTCTCAGTATTCAGTTTCAAGAACCAAAACTGACCTCAAGAGAGGTGGCTTCTGTCCTTGCAAATTTAACCAGTGAAGTGACCTGGGAAAAAACTGCTTTTGAAATTCGATAGTATCGCCAGTTGCAACCAAATAAGAAACTAAAGAAATAGAGAGACAAACAAACCCAAAACCCCACAAAACCCCCCAAAAAACGAATAAACAATAACAAAAACCCCCTACAAAATACTCCAAATATCTCATACTTTTGCCTGACACATATTATTCAAAGCAGAATTATTACAGTCAAGAGTGTTTTATTTCTCTATGAAAGTTATATAAAAATATTTTCTTTGAAAGGAAAAGCACATAATGGAAAATAATGTCCTGGTAGAATGACTGATATTAGAAGAAATATTTTTGAAAAAATATAAAAAAGAGAACTTGGAGTCATTCTCATTACTCAAAAAGTGGTCATGCTGTAAAGGTGAAAACCATTAGTGGGTAAAGCCACAACTATTTCCCCATAACAATCTGGGACCATTCAGGGGATATCTGTGGGTTTTGCTTGCCATTGAGATAATTCAAGAGGATAGATATGCTTTAATTTAGTTATATAAAGAATAGACATCAGTAGCTAATTAATTAAATTATAGTAAACTCTGAAGAGAAAAAAATTTAACTTAAAAAAAACCAATCCCTTGTAGTATAAGAGGATACAGGGCTTTTGGCCCTCTTTCCCCTAGCCCTTTTGATTTTTTAAAGTCATTAGGATATAACCTAATTTGGTTGGTTTGCTGTTTTTTTTTAACACTCATAAAAATAATTTAAAATATGTATTAAACACCCTCTCTGAACCTGAATATCTGAAAGTCTTACTCTCAAATGAAAAAAATAGAAGAAATGTAAAGCGTTTTAATTAGGATATTAAAAATACTAAGGTAAAGCTGAGAAAGAAAGCATTTAGAATACAAATAAATGCTTATATTAACAGTATCAAAGGAAACAAAAATAGTGGTTTGTGGAAAAAGCTGCAAAGCAGTTGGTTCTGGTAGCATATCTATAGCAGTATGCTTCAGGATTTCATTTAACTTTATAAAGGCTATGCATAATTTATTAGGAACTAATTTAGTCATGAATACAAATATTCTGCTGGTTGGGAAGAAATTTTTTTATGCATATTTTGCAACTCAGCTTCCTCCTTTCCTTGTTAAAATGTGTTATTATGGCACTTTCTTGCATTAACTTCTGACTGTATAATTACAAACCAGCAGGGACCATCAAAAGAAATCTCACAAGACCCAGGTTTGTGATACTTATCTACCAGGACATCTTATTTATAAGCAAATAAGATATTGTACTAAAATTTTTAAATTTTCCTTTAGGTTCCTTCACTATATCTAATTCTGCACTTCACCAAACATGCAGCTTTGCGGTTTGTAGTGAAAACTAAAGAGTTTTTTTTTAAATAAAAGCTGACATAAAATGTGATTATAGATCACATTTAGTTTAGCCTTCCACATGCTAGGGAAAAAAACCCAACCCAAATAAACTTTAAAAAATAAGACAAAAAAAGAAATATCTTCCTAGTAATTGACTTCTATCCCCTTAAAGGAAAAAAAAAAGGTTAAAGTATTACAACAATTTGACAGCTTGAATTTGGTAACAATATATACTATAACAGCTTTTAGTATGCCTTAGGAGCAGGAAAAGGGAAAACTATTGGTGTTGACCAGCATTCCACACGATCATATTTCTGAAAAGAGGCAGAAAAGTTTATTAGAGGGGTGGGATGCTGAAATCCTTTTAAAACTACACCATGGTACCATTTCAGAGGGTCTAAGCAGCTACAAAAGGAAAGGAAAGCCTGAGAGAGGGGAAATGCAAACAAATAGGCAGGTGTCCTTGTCTCTTCAAATATCTAGATGAAAAATCTGTGCATAGTGATTGCAATCCAAATTTTAAATCACTTTAGTTCACTATCCTGTGCAATATTATTGCTCTATCACATCTTAAATAAAATCAAAACAAGCCTCTTTGATTATGGTTACATACATTGTTTTTTAACAGGCAGTGAAGGGTTAATCATGATAAGGAGAGTCAGGAACCTCCTTTCTCAATGTACTAAAAGCTCTTGCTTAGTTCAGCAAAAAAATGAATGAGAGGGAATATGATTATGGTTTTATAAGTGCTTCAACTGAGAACACACAAGGGCTGCAGGGGAGATAAACTATTTAACTAGACAACAATACTGGCACAGAAACAAATGTGTACAGATTGACCATAAATAAATTTAAGCTGACAACAAACCTCTTACAGGCTTACAAAAGACAGAAGAGATGGTAAGAGTACAATAAAAAACTGTACTTCTAAATGGAAGTTTATAAAGCAATGCTGTGTGTTACCCAAGGTGATTCTTATGAGTGCCCATGGCTACACTTCAGCTCAGGGGAAATCCTTTCCAATCTTATGTTTTTAGGATTGAGTTCTTTTTTCATTCATCCAAAAAAAGAAAAATAAAACATGAAAAGTAAGATTTACTCTTAAGGAAAGAATGCAATAGCACAATGCCCCTTGATATTGAGGTCTGGGTTTTTAAAACAGAGGAGGTGTGTAAGCTACCATTATTGGCTTTTTGAGAAACCTGTTAAGCAGAGGAACTTTTTGTATCTTGACAGTTTTGATCTCTCTTTCCTTCACTCTTAGTTATGCTCTAATATCAACTGCAGAAACGTGCACAACATGCTGGAAAGTTCAATATATTCTGATTTAAAAAACACATATGTACAGAATTTTTTTTTAAAAAAAGGTCACAATTCTGAGAATCTCTATACATTTTAAAGACAAACATTTTCACTGAAAAACCTGTTACATATTTTATGCCTTCGCTAGGCACTACACAACAAGTGTGCCAGATGTGAGCATAACCTTAATGAGGAGTATACTAATGGTTTTTCTTAAAGCACTTCAGAGCACTAATTTTCAACAGAATGAGGACATGCCAAATACAGAACAGCATAAGCTAACTTGTTTTGATAAAAAAGAAATTACAAGATTCCTATAAAACTACACAGAACTATGGAAAAGTAAGTGATACAAGAAACTAGGTTAAACTTCTCTATTTTAAAAGCAGAAATGAAAGCCACTGGGTTTTGTTACATATGCTATTTGTAAGACAAAACCTTCCTATTCATATGAAGGACTAAGAATTTGCAATTCTGAAAGCCGTGATGCAAAATCTTTAAAACAGAGAAAGAGGTCAAATGTAAGATGAGGATAAAAACAAAGCAAAGACACACACATACACTCTCAGCTGTGTTCAGTGCATGCTATATTACTAAATGCTATCCTGGAAAGTAATATAAAATTTGCTCTATCAACATTTTATCCTTTTCTTCAAATTCTCATTTAAAGTGGAAGAGGAAGAAGAAAAGTAAAAAAAGTTAAAAAAACCCAAAAAAAACCCTAAAGAGACACAGATAAAACAAAATCTCTAAAAGAATATCTGAATAAGCAAGGTATTTGGTTTCTTTACGCAAACAAAAATCTGGGTCACACTGTAAAGTAAGACTTTATTTGCATATGGATTTCAAGGTTTCAGGTGGCCTAAAATAGTCCATTTAAGAGACACGTTATTTTCGTTGTAACTGCAGAACTGTGTGCTACATTCTAATAATCTATCATTGTATGTTAAAGTTAAATTGTTTATATAACAAAATATATATTTTGGTTGCTTAATTGAGTAACTTTGTATGTTATAGAAGGCTCTGGGTATTCAACAAATGGTAAAAATTAAGTTTGACTAGACTGTGAATACAATAGTCAAGGAGATTTGTTAGGAAGATTATACATGCCTCACTCCCTCATTATATGTAGTATATACATTACTGTAGTAAACTCCACAGCTCTACTCAGAAGCCAATCTATATATCTAATGCTCAGTCAGGTATATAAAAATATATCCAAAATTGTCTGATACAATAATATATACAAATATACTATTCTGTGCACTCCCTTAGCTTTCAGTGACTTCGAGTATTGGGGTAAGAAAGGTGGCAAAAAAAAAAGCAATCAGGAACACCAGTTGGAGAATCTTGGAAAGCAATTCATATCACCTGTTCCACCAGCAGATCAAATATCTTTCTCTCAGAGTACGAAAAGTAAGCAGAATGGATGCCTTTTAACACTCATCTGTAATTAAATTTTTTGCTAACTATGTCCAAATCTGATTCAAGCTGCCAGGATAGAGCACAAAATGTGTCTGAGCAGAGCTAAGGAACAGAATGTGATGAGAGACCTATAAAGAGCCATAAAGATTTGTGTTGGAAGAATCCTGTGATAAACCATTAACAAGTCTGTTTAGTGATATGAAGTTGAAATTCCTGAGCAAAAGACAGCAATGAAAACACAGTCCTAAAGAAGAGGGAGTCAAATATGGAAGTTGAGCAAAAAGGAAGGAGTAGTTGGTCAAGGGGAAGAAATGGATTATCAAAGACACTGCAAATATATCTCCATATGAAAATGAAAGTGTAGTTAATTTAATGATAAAATAAATAATGGAAACGTGGTGCATTCAGTTTATAAAACTAGGAGAAAATAATGCCAGTACTAATGAAAGCTTTTATTTTAAATACAATATTGTACAGTGGTCAAGTAGAGAATAACTATTATAAAAGCACTGCATGAAAAGATAAAGAACCATAAGTATCTCAGACAAGAAGTGTCATTTGACACGTACCAGCAGCATCCTTTTTGGCACCTACACTGACTTACCCCTACCATCAGAGATGGAGGGAGGTGTGACTAATAGAGGGAATGGGCTAATAATCTTATTAAACAATATTATAATAAAATATATACATATTTACATTGTATCACCTTTCAGGGTGATTTGAATGTGAGACCTGACCAAGTTTTAGGTGCTTATACTGAGATTTTTTTTCTCCTGGTGTTTATTTTTCTTATTCTTTGTGCAGAGAACATAAAACAAAGGAAACTAATGCCCTTCCCATCTTAAAAAAAAAAAGAAAAAACAAAACAAAAGTAATTGGGGAATTAGTAAATGCTTTAGAGATATCTCGATTACCTCCAGTATGCAGCAGTGTTAAAATTAGATTAGCCTTATAATATACTGTCATATTTGGATTGATTTAAATATAATCATTAGATTAATACTTAGTAAATACATTGTGTTCTATTCCAATAAAACCTTTATATTTACATGTTTTATGTTTCTTAGAAAAATACCCAAAAAAATTAATGGTTTTGTTTTCAATGTTCATACAATATTTTGATTGCATACTCATCTATGATATGCAAATGGAAAGGAATGTAAAATGCACAGAGCTGCGAGATCATGTTATCTTATTAACTACTTACTGAGCAACGCCCATCCAAGGAAAGCAAAACATAATTAGAGAACACAGTTCCAGGACAGGCTGCTCTGTGCTCTTCTGGGCCAAATTCACCCATAATGTAATGCTTTACTGATTTTATTATCATTGAAGTTACTCAAGAGATTATCTGACTTGTGGAACACAAGACAAGCATGCTCAGATGCAGAACTTTCAGATAAACACTAAGAAAAAAATCTTCCTGGAGTGTCAAGCAATGTTATCTGAAGGTTTTCTTAAAGTTTTTTTCAGGCTTATGAATGCAAAGTGTTTAGTCACAGACAATAGCTTTCTTGACACCTCTGGCTCTCCTGAAATGTTGATGAGGACAGGGACATGATTTCTGCACTTGTGTCAGAAAACTGGTTCCAGCAGAGATCTCTGCTTCCAACCAGTGACACTGACACATTAAGAAAGTCTAGGTGAGCTGCCAGCACTTTATTCCTCTTCCATTTCCTTAGTTTGAAGGTTATGATACCAGTGTGCCTTTCCTCACTCCCTTACAAACAGCAAGGTACATTTTCCAGTTTAGTGAATGCTTGGCACGTCTGCCTTTTCAGCAGGTACTCGATCTGCTAGACTCTACCAAACTCAAGAGGCAATTGAAACCTCCAATTTGGTTAAAATGAGAGAAATCTGCTCCTGCTGGGCTCTAAGCTGCAAACCTTCAGCACAGAAGCAGGATATGTGCTATTTGAGTTGAAAGAAGATTAAGGGAGCCATGTGTGGCCAAAAGAAAAGATATGTCATAAAAGCTGTCTCAGATGTAATCTAAGGAGGCAATGAAAATACAGGTCAAAGCCTTTCTGAGTACAATAGCAGATTTAACTTCTGATAATGAGATGGATAACTGTGGGGTGAATGATCAGCACTGCTTGTAAATTAATCCAGTCAGAAAGTGCACCTTTGGAAGAAATCAGTGATTTACTGAATGAGGGGCATAAAATGAAAAACAATTTTTACTTTGATGCTAAGCAATATAACTCTAAGCCAGGTAATGCCAGAGTGAATAATTTGGACATGAGAACTATAGTCTAGGTACATTTTAAATTATTTTTTAAGGGATTTCACTTTGTGAAGATTTCACTACTACACATCTCCAACCTTGATGACAGAAGTAAACTCTAATTAAAAAATAAAACCTTACAAATACAGAAAAAACCCACATCAAAAATACAATGCTGCCTTGGAAACACTGCACCACATCAACCTACAGCTGTTATTCTTTGCTGCCACTCCAAGTGACACAGGAACCCTTTCTCTCTTCATCAGTTTCCTATAGGTTGTTCACAATATTCAGATGTAATACAGATGCAGAAGTTTTCTACGTTACTTTTTTTACTCACCACACAGTAACAGCCGTAACATTGTGTGATAAACCAAGAAAAATGCTCCTAGTTTAATAATTCTTTTGTATGTGTCTCTGAAAAAGAGACAAGGGCAAATACCTATTCCTTACACATTTATGGGAAACACCCCCTAAGTATAAGATTAGGTCAGGATAGTAGGTATCATCTGGAAAAGACACTTCACTTTTGTTCAAGTCCTTATTTAACTATGACTAAATGCATTGCACCATAGGACATACCATGCAACAGTAAACTAATTTTGAAGTTTCAGTAAAAATGGTAATAAAATAATTTCATTATTTGGTAGGGTAAGTTTTGTGGTGGTTTTTTTTGCTTTTTTTTTCCTCCCCTAATATAGAATTATTCGGAGAATCATCTGTTTCCTATAGTTGATAATATATTTCTTCTCCTAATAGAGAGATTTATTGTTTGATTTACATCACTTCAGTCTATATTTTAAAACTTATTGCACCTATCTCAGCAATAAGTAAGGTATTTTCATTGCATTTGACTACATAGAGGATGAGTGGGCTGTTCCCTCAAAGGTAGGGGGGCCCTGCTGAGAAATTTGAAGGCAAGTTGAACATGAGCCAGCAGTGCCCTGGAGCCAGGAGAGTCAACCCTGTCCTGGGGGGCATCAGGCACAGCATCACAGCCAGGCAAGGGAGGGGATTGTCCTTCTCTGCTCTGAGATGGGGCAGCCTCACCACCAGTGCTGGGGGCAGCTTTGTGTGCCACAATATAAAAAAGACATTGAGCTGTTAAGAGTTGCCAAAGGAGGGCAACAAAGATGGGGAAGGGCTTTGAGGGGAAGCCGTGTGAGGAGTGGCTGAGGGCACTTGGTCTGTTCAGCCTGGGGGAGACTGAGGGGAGACCTCACTGCAGTCTTCAGCATCCTCCTGAGGGGAAGGGGAAACGCAGGTACTGATCTCTTCACTCTTACGACCAATTACAGGACTCAAGGAAACAGCATGAAGTTGGGTTAGAGGAGGTTTAGGTCGAATATCAGGGAAAGTTTTGTCACCCAGAGGATGGTCAGGTGCCCAGGAATAGGGTCCCCAGGGCAGTGATCACAGCACCCAGCCTGGCAGAGCTCAAGAAGTGTTTGGACAGTGCTCTCAGGCACAGGGTGTGATTCTGAGTGACTCCCTTGCACAGGAGTTGGACTTTGATAATCTTCCTCGGTCCCTTCCAACTCAGAATATTCTGTGACTACTTAAAATTAAAATACTGACAAGGGCATTTGTTCATTATTAGTACTACCTGAATAATAAAAATCTGCTAAAAGCTGCACAGGGGACAGAACAAAGGGGAAAAGAATCGCTTCCTTTGAGTCATAAAAACAAATAAATTAATATCAGTAATTCTGTGTATTAGATATGATCACTAAATTGGAGTTTCATATTCCTCTATGCAGATTCTCAAAAAATTTCTCAAGAAGCTTCTGCCTAAGGATGGTCTAGGCAGAAAAATCAACCAAAGCCCCAAGAATCCAAATAATTCCCCTCAAGCCCTGCCCCGAAGTGCACAACATTAAACAAAAATGTGGTTATTTATATATTAATTATGATTTTATAAGATTAAATACTTATATTGATACAGAAATAAGACCATAAACTAAAATGGAGTTGAGTTCTTTTACTGTAACATCTTAAATGCTGATGCCATTACTGGTTAAAGTAGACACAAAGAAGCAGAGTTTTTTGCTAGCTTTCTCAAAAGCCTAGTTGTATTTCATTGCCATGCCTACAGCACCATTGCTACTAAAAACTTTAATTAAACTACAAATACCATAGCATATGCCACTCATTTTTCAGTCCAGGAATACAATTAGAGAATATTTCTCATCTGGCAAAGACATAATTGTACATATTTTACCTAAATTAAAATTTGCAATATAATAACTCCCTAATGTTAATGGTAAAAATTACCATTTAAAATTACAGTGATGTTGCTAAATTAGTTACTAATTAAAAACAACAATACAGCTGCAATAAAAAATATCTATCACAATAGGCACTGGGAATAGCCAAGTTGTTTATTTACCAAGCCCAAAAATGGTTTATCTAAAGGAGAAAGAGGATACTTTTAAAAATATTACTTAAAGTTTTTAAAATCAAATGGAAGTACCATACTGACAGTCAGAATATCACTTTATAAATGTTTGTACTTTCTTGCAACAGACCTTCAGTTGCTAATAGTGACAGATAGAATCAGAAGCAAATTTCAGAAAATGGGTTGGAAAAGTGAGAAATTAAAGAACTGCTGCAGAGATTGTCTGTGAAGGTTCAGCCACAAAATCCCCAGTGTCTTAAATACACATCAAACAGATAAAATATCAATGAAAATGTAACACAGATTAGCTCAGTATGGAGCTGTGTTGACAAATTTCAAATGCATTTAACCTAAAATGGGTGTTAGGAAAATTTTTGAAAGGCTTCTAAGAGAAGCCCCCTCTGCTTCTATTCAGCTCTAAAGTTAATTTTATTTATTGGTATTACTGGTGGACAGACTGGTAAAAACACAGAGAATGAAATGCAACACAAAGATTCATTGAGTGTTCAGGGCACTATTTATAAAATATGCCATCACTAAGAACCACTGTCACAAGGGAAGAACATGTCTGTGTGAGGATTTTTTTTCTTGTAGTTTTGTAAATGGAATACTAAAGCCCTAATTGAATTTACCCTGATTTAATTTACATCACAGATGCTATCATTAACTTCAAACCTTCTATAAGGCAAACACTCATGTAACTAAGGTTCCTGATTCTTCCAGAATAGCTTCTCTTGAGATAGTACTTGCAATACATTTTTATTAATAACTTCATTTGAAAGAATACCTTTTAGCTTTAGTGATATTTATATTTATATTTATATTTATATTTATTTTTATTTTTATTTTTATTTTTATTTTTATTTTTATTTTTATTTTTATTTTTATTTTTATTTTTATTTTTATTTTTATTTTTATTTTTTGCATATCTATGTATTTTATTCTCCTTTAATTATGACACTATATTTTGTTTAATTTTAAAAAAATATTTCTTTCAAAATACTTTTTTCTTTGCTTTGTAGTCCCCTTTTCATTTTGAATTTTCAAATTATATTCAATTGCAAGATACCAGAAAAAAGGGGATGTTAAGTCCTATGCTATTTTTTCCTAACCCTTTTCTTCTGTTTGTAGATGCAATAATAACATGTTGAATCATTTTGCTATCCAGGTCTTAAAGCAATACTAATTTCTTGGCACCAGTAGCAGTAGTTCCCCTTGTGAATATGAAGTGTGTTGTGATATGCACTGTCTAAGCACATTCGTATCCAGAAAAGTCATCTCTCAACTACAAGCCAAGGGAGGGGAAAAAATATATGGACATCACCAAAAAAAAAAAAAAAAAAAAAAAAAAAAAATTAAGCTATATTTTTTTTATATCTCCGCAGTATTTTTGAGGTTTCTGGCTTGTCTGTAATCATAAGAACTATCATCTAGGAAGCTCATATTAGAATATTAAACTGTCCTGAGCAATTTGTACAAACTCCATATGATGCTTTCCATGTGTTTTTAATTTTATGCACACTATGAAAGCAATTAAATGCATGGAATTATGAAAACACCAACAAGAAAAAAAAAATCCACTAACTTTGTGTGGAAAACACCCATATAGATACTGGAAGCCAAACAATGTTAAGAATAAGCTCCTAAAAATGTCCATTGATCCAGTTAAACTCAAGTAGGTATATTTATAGAATATGGTACTGTTTTATTATCTGTGTAGTTGCAGTTCATGTTTAGCAGTTTGAAAAAGAAGATCAATTTAAATCACTAAAATTATATAAAATGCATCCAATAAAATGCATCCATCATTCTCTAGGTTGCACATAAATTTATGACCTATGCATATGTTGAGCAGATGTGTGTGATGGTTCAGGTGCTGTTACGATGGCAGCTCCCCAGACACAATTCTTCATTTTAAGCAGCTTGTTGGTTTGCAAACCCCACCAGACCTATCAAGCAGTGGCTCAGAAGTTCTTGACAGATATGCAACAATCTTCAGTTCCAGAGACCACATGACTCAAATAAACAGGATACTTCTCACAATTATTATAAAAACAAGGAAAATCCTGAGGATATTAGCATGTAGCTGGCTATGGGGAGCAGATTATGAGATTTCCTTCTAGAAACTGTGGCATGTATAACATGAAGTCTTTGTTTCTAGGAGACTACTGTAGATGTGCTGATGTGTGCATGACTGAAGTGCATTGCCAGTGTGTGCAGCTATGAATACACAATGAATAAACATTTCCTCTCTTCAACTCACATATATTTGCTTATTTATCTCCGTAAGCATTTACTGCTGCTCATGTGTCTTAATTTTATGGTTATGGATTAGGCAAACCAAAACAAACTTAAAGTGAAGTTGGACACCAAAATCATAATTTTCAAAAACCGAGACAAGTCTGAATATACTCTAGTAAAAACAACAGCAGAAGAAGAAGGACTTTCCTGATGGACTCTCACAATGTTAACTTTTACAGAGACATCTATAGTTATTTATTCCTGATTAATCAGCTAATATAACCTGTTGCTATTCCCCCTGTGTGGTTCAGCCCTCAGAGAGTTGCACTCTGCATGGGCAGACATGTAGTGGACAAAAATCTGTATATGGTAAAGTTTTACCGATTATTAAGAGATTGGAGATGCCCA
Organism: Luscinia megarhynchos; assembly: GCA_034336665.1. NCBI lineage: Eukaryota > Metazoa > Chordata > Aves > Passeriformes > Muscicapidae > Luscinia > Luscinia megarhynchos. Next base: position 47,341,926 of record JAPFBE010000002.1, on the reverse strand, counting down.
GGCTTACTCTGTAGAGACAATAGAACACACAGAAATGTCATAAGGGTCCTAGCTGACATGTCTGTTGTGCTGTACACTTTAAAGAACTCTGTTTCCCTGTTTTTCCTCCAAGAGCATTTCATCCGATAATTTTTGCTTTTTCCATGCACAGAGACAGAACACAGACTGAATCATTTTGTGTTGGCTTGTACTTCGAGTATAAAGTGGTTTTTATGACTCTTCGTAACATCTTTGGAATATATATAAAGTGATATTTTTTCACCAACAAAAACATAGGTAGGGAAAAATCACAGCTTTAGCAAAGCAGAATTTCTATTGAAATTAGTTTTAATATTGAAGTTAGAAGTATGTACTACCTCCTTTGTCAAGGAAAATACCTCCAAGACTACAATGCTAGTGCTTTTACTTGCAGTAAACAAACTAAAGCTAGTATTTTCTTTGCATGCTACTAAATACAATACATTGCCTACTTTCTCATTAGAAGAGGATTATTTAAAGTGCTTATCCAACATCTGTCAGAATTTAAAAAAAACAATTTAGTGCATAGGCTGCTATTTTTATTATTTGTTTTCAGATAAATCCTGAAACTACAGAATGAAGTATATGAATGACAATTAATATTTCAATACTCTATTAGGAAAAATGTTCAGAAGTCTCAAAACTTGTGAGATTTTATATTGTCTAATATATTCTAAAACCATGGCAGCTGACAGAACCTCACTGGCTTGATGCTCATACACCAGAGTAACTGATTTGATTAAATGTGTTTTTCCATGTCCAGTCTATACTTCCAGCACATTTGTGGTATATATGTACAACTTCTCAGGTAACAGCAAAATAGCATCTTGACAGTAAAAGTGAAAAACTAGCAGCAGTAGTCATACAACATGTTCTTTTTGGCCACCATGTGAAGTGTTAAAAACCATAAACTCCATCTGGAGAAAAATGTATACATATTTTTTTCCACAAGTGTAAAAGCATGTACTCTAAAAGACATTCAAATTAACATTAACTGTAAATAAATGTTATATTTATTACTACCAAGGAGAAAATAAAGGAGATTGGAGCAGGAGGGGCTTGTTGCTCAATATAAGCATTTTGAACAGTCAGCCTAAATTTGAATATATTACAATGCTTCAAAATTTATAAACACACTTACTTCAAACATTTCATACTGCATGAAATGAAAGCTTTTATTTTTATTGAGTGTATTAGTCTCCCCTAACTTAAGATATATAAAGCACAGATTTTTGCATGGAGTAATTTCCCCAGGTTCTTGTATCTGATCACTTTCAGAGCATAGCTATTGTGGCTCGTCTTGATGTTCTGCATTAGGATGACACAAACCAGGCTAGGCTCCTCTGATTCATAAAAGTAAAAGTAGTTTTCCATTACTAGATCCAGAGCTGTTCCTCTACAAAGTAAACATCCATTTAACCAGAGAGAAATAAACCAAACAACCAACCTAGCAATTCTCTCTCAAGTTTAAAATTCTCTGGGAAATTCAAGAGGTTCTCATTTTCAAAATAACCAAAGACAGCCTTGTTCCCTCTGGCTGATTATCTAAACAGATATCGTTTCATGGATAGATTTTGTTTCTGCCAATAAACAGAACAGGACAACATCCTTCCTTTGTTCATGGTAGTGGTAAAGTTCAAACAAAATGTAACCAGAATTTCATGCTCCATCATCTGATGTATTTAAAATATTAAACTTTAATTCTGGAAGCAGAACTTCATAGACTGAATTAGGCATCTATCCATAGCTTTGGCAGCTTATAATGGACATCCACAAAGTCTTTTGGACACCTTATTCAGAACACGGATTAAAGAACTTTTTATTTAGCTCTGCTCTGGCACAGAGTGCATTTATAGTGCTGAGAAACAAAACAAACATTTTTCTCACTTCTTTTCATAGAGTCATCTTCTTTCCCCCTGAAGTCTTGCTGTTGGCCAACACTCAAGAGGACCTGAAGAACAGGCCACCCTCCTTTGCTTCAGCCCTGGGGATTGTGACATCACAAGTGTAGATGAGAGGAGGTTACTTCTCCAATTGTAATCCAACACACATACACACATGTAAAATGTATATATTAATATTCATATATTTTATGTATATTAATACAAACATAAAGCTTTCAGTAGGCTCAGCTTATTCACTCAGCCAGCAGAGTGTGACAGGAGATAACAAACAGCCAGGATGTGAGAAATTAACCTCATCTTTCTAACACAATGGGATCTCACACAAAGATTAGCTTCAGCTTGGGAGCCACATGCAATAAATAGGAAACATTCCACTTCTAGCACTGTGCTACCCTTCCTTCACACTTGGAGAAGTGTTCCCATCACCAACCATGAAGTACCATTACTTCGAAGAAAAATTTAATGCATGAACAAAGAAGAGAAAAAATCAAAAATCAGGGGTCAAATTAAGTATATTTGAATTCATACTGTTTCTTTTCTCCCTCTTAAAGTCTTTCCTGTAATGGTCCCTGCAACTAAAACAAAAATTGTACAAAAAGTATAATAACTAACAAATACTTTCCAGCATGATACCAAATTTCTGTTATAATCTTGGATATAGCTTTCATTTCCTCTGAATATGGAGTAGTCTGTGCCACCAAAAATACTTTAATCAGAAGTATTTTAATATCAAGTAAATTATTTACTGCTTTAAAATTAGACAGTTATGAGAAAGTTATCTTTTTACCTCATGGTGTTGCTTGCCCTATTATTACATTGAGGAAACTAACAAAGAGTCACATATGCATGATGACATCAGAGACATTACAGGATTCAATCACTCCCTAGCAGATAAGAACTTGCTGCTTTGAGCTTATGGCTTGACAACAGGAGACAAAATTGCTTCTTAAATCTGTTTAGAATGCTAACACAAACAGTGCAAGCCTATTGTAACCCTGATGAGGTTTCAATATCTGATGTTGATAGTTGATGCCTTAGAAACCAAGTGAATGGTAAAAAAAAAACAACAAAAAACCCTCACATCAAAAACTCACCACCACCAAAGAAACCCACACATAATCATAAAATATTCCAACAGTATATCAACATATGACAAAATATATCAAAATATGTATTTTTTTCGTATATGTGAATGTATACAATTAACAAAATTAAGTAAAATATTTTTGCAATCAAAATTAAGAATTCTACTTTTTTGTGGTATTTTTTTTAAAGAGTGTGAAGCCAAATGACTTTATTCAGTAAAATTCTGTGGGATGAGGTGGTGTGCTGAGCCATTTTCCATTGTGTTAAGTGGGTCTTTAAATGGTAGCCAGCAGGGACTGACTTTGCAAGTGATGTCCTTTCATAACAAAATTTTCTGAATACTACCAATCCCTTACACCAGCTAATTTTTTATAGTATTTAGCCTTGCTGTCATTACCAAAGTTCCAGAGAAAGTGGGAATTCTGCTGTTCAGAAAATTAGATCAGATTAAAATGCACCCTGTAACATATCTAGTATGCTGTTTCATATTTATATTTTATTTAAGCCTTGCATTTTATTTTGCCATTAAAGGTTTTTTTTTTCCTATAATTACAGAGTTGGATAACTCTAAGAAACTGTGGTATAGCTGCTGAAATTCTAAAGGCTCTCTCTGTTCCAATGCTTTTCAAAGCCTTAAATGCAAAACACAATTTAAATGTGACATCTGGTAGAGTTATTAAATGTAGCAGCTGCTGAGGAAACATAAAAGGATTCTTCTTTTAAATAGAAAACAAGCTGACATTTTACAAACATTTATTCACCATTTCAGCTACTGCTATACATTAGAGAAGACTAAAATAATCAGAAAGAATTTGGATGATCTGCAAAACAAAAGTATCTACTAAATTACAAAGACAGCAGATGTTTTAGCATTTATTTCTCTTTAAACCCACTGCTTTCATACATTTCCAGGTCAAATATTCAGTACATATATTTTTGGTCCTCCTATTAATTTTCAACTGCATATTCCACTCTATAGCGTGTGTGACATTTTACTAGCTTATCCTGAAACCATGTCTCAGAAAGATCACAGAGATACAATATAATTACTGTCCCATTATAACAGTTTTTCTTTGATTCCCCCCACCTCTTTTCTCTAAGTAGTAGCTCCTTGAACTTCAGGTGTCTGATCTGCATGATCACAGCAGTCTTTGTTGTGAACCCCTTATTACTTTTACTGCATGTGTATCTTTACCCAGGCATGCCTAACTGGTGTGGAATAAAGCCTTTTCACTACCAGAATATATCACACATCATTTTACAACTGGCATATGCTAGCATATGGTATGTGCAGTTTGGCTTCAGGCACAGTCAAACAAGAAAATTATCAATAAACTGATCTAGCCCTCTTTACACAAAAATTATTTTTTTATGATTATGCCACTTGACTTCACCTTAGAAACCCCCATCCTCAGAGCAAGACTTTTCTCTCAGGAGGGAGTGGAGTTGTTTTGGTGGGGTGTTTGTGCTTTGCTTTTTGTCCTATGGTCTTGAATTTGCCTTCTGTTATATTATACTTACCTTTCCTTACATAGTTGTTTATTTCTAATTTTACTTGTCCAATATTCATGTAAGGTTTTGGAAAGATAAAAGAAAATATATAAAAATTTCATTAAGAAAGAAAAAGAAATGCAAAACAAAGAATAAGTGGTGCATTACTTTTTTTCAAAGGAAATTGCAGTTGACTTCAGAAGAATGATATCTTTCTCACCTTGGTCTGAGAACTAATTCTCCAACAATTTCTTTCAGACTAATGATAAACGTCCTTATTGATGCTATACAGCACTAAATGAGTCACAGCCTATTCAGTTTTGAATCTTAAAGCTAATAGAAATATCAAACAGATATATGTGACTCAAGGTGGCTGCTGGTAGTGCAGTGATTGGCTTACAAAGGCACTCAATTCTAGAACATAACAAAGACCAAAAAAAACCAAAAACAAAAAAGTAGAAGCAAAGATTACACAGAGGGTCGCAGGGTTTCTTTCAGTGTTTTGGTTTGTTGGTTGGATTTTCTTTTTATTTGTTTGTTTGTCTGGGTATTTTAATAAAAACTGAAGTTAGATGTAGATTTAACAATGGGTAGAGTTAGAACCACCTAGGACAAAAATTCTACAAAAAGGAAAAAAAATAAATTAAAATAAACCCATCTAGAATGTCCAAACCATCAAACTCCATCAAAATATGCAATTTTCCCTTATTTGGAAAGATTAAATGTATTTTATATTCCATTGCCAAGTATTCATATTAATTCACATGCTAGCAGTTTCCTTTACTTAGAAGTCCAAGCCTTAAATTCTAGCTGTAAGGTCTATTTTTCATAGCAGACATAGAATCATAGAATGGCCTGGGTTAGAAAAGACTTCAAAGATCATCTAGTTCCAACCCTTCTGCCTTGGGCAGGAACACTTTCCTCTTGACCAAATTATTCAGACCTCCATCCAACCTGGCCTTGAACTCTTTCCAGCATTGAACACACCCACAGCTTCTCTGGACAACCTGTCCCAGTGCCTTAGCACCCTCACAGTAAAGAATTTCTTTCTGATATCTAACCTAGACCTCAGTCTGAAGCCATTTCCTCTTGTCCTGTCACTGCACGCTCTTGTAAAAAAGGTCTCTCCAGCTCTCTTGTAGGTTCCCTTCAGGTACTAAAATTAGGACATCCTGGAGTCTTCTCATTTGCAGGCTGACATTTTCTTTCATATGTGAGAAAGAAAAACTTTATTGAGTCCTGTGAGTACTGAATAACTCAAGCTGCTACAAGAAAATTCTGTTCTATGAAAAATGCTGGTTTGGCAACCACTCCCAAACACTAACTGCCCATTTCTTTTCTTGCCTTCAGCCAATTTCTTATTCAACTGTTTATTTAGGTGGCTTCACTAGAAACTGAATCATTAAAACACTCATGGTTATAAGTCATTCGCATCACAACAGTCAGGAATAAATATTTAAATCCTCTCTCTGCTGTCTCAGGCCCAGCTTTGAGCAGTGGTCATATGAAAATGGTCCAGCTGTCTCCTTGATGATCAATTAAATCAACAATCACATGGTAGAAACAGACTATAATTTTACCAAGATTTAGGGGATGAAAGGAAACCTTTCAGTTCCCACAGACACTTCTCACATGCCCAGACCTAAAAGAACCTGAATTGTGGAGCAAAAATTTGGTGAAGCTTTGATGCTTAGTTCTGAAATATATTTATTCTGATGTTTCAGACACCCAAAACCTTGGAAATGCTGGCATTTTTAATCATTAAAATTTCCTATGTATGCTTCTGTTATAAATTTCTCTGTGCCTATTTACACTTGCAAGCATCTTAACTGGATTATACAGCAAGAATCATACCTTTATTTACCATTTATGTCAAAGAAATAACTAACTCTCGTAGAAGTTACACGTCCAAGAAATCCCACAGTCATCCAGGAAAGTTTTAGGGTTTATGGCATTAGAACCCCAACCTAGAAAATTTCCCTTTTGCTATAAGTGAACTGCCTGGAATGTATTTTTGTACTAAGAAATTATTTTAAAAACCCAAACAAACAAAAAAAAACCCCAAAACTTTGATAATACTCAAAAGCAAATCTAGTGTAATTGTGCATTGTATTAGTTCAATTTTCCTGTACTGGAATGCCACAGAATGGGATTCATTTTATTACAAGATAATTGAAAACTGTAAGAAAACACAAGCATTTCATACATAGTGAATTTTACCATACCATAGAATTTATGACCACATTTCTGTTTTCATCCTGCTATATGCTTCAGCCAAGATATGCTAGTTTAAAATGTTTTGTTTTCTCCTTTCATTGTTCCTGTCCTTGAAGCAGTGCTTTTAAAAAGTGATCTTATTGTACAGTGGTTATCCCAGGATGATATTGAAGACTGTTCTGACCAGTGTGGTCCCAGCATTTCTCTGAATCCCCCTTCAACATTTCTTTCATTGTATTTATGTGACTCTGTTATGCTGTTTGAGGCAAAGATCATTTGTTCATTATAGAAGTGAATGATTGTTAACAGAGGGGAAATCTCAAAGTTCTGTGAGAACCCTGCAATTAAAAGGAAGCCAACAGTCATGCTGGAATCTCTGCATCTACCACAAAACTATTTTTGGAGTTGTGAGATTTATGCCGTATGGATTTATACACTTGTCTTCATCTCTCTGAATATAATGCAAATCTAAATAAAATCTAGTGTCTTCTTATTCTTATATAAAGGAAGAATTAAGTAGGATATTAGAAGGCGTTTCTTAGATTTCCTTATCACTGAAAGTGATATTTTGTAATGCTTTAGATAAAACTTTAAAATAATTAAGAATTCCCAACCAAATTAAGGAGATCAGAAGTTCCATTTTTCAAAGAGCTTCCTGAATCAAAGCTGTTCCATTGTTCTAATTTTGGGAAAAAAAAAAGTTATTACGATCTTTTTGTTGGAAGATACATTTTAAAAAATCTTCAGTGAATAAAACAGGTTATTTTACATGCTTGTAAAATGATCCTTTTTTGCAGCTGCCAAAAGTAATTTCAAATGGAAAATGGAAATATTTAAATTAATTTATTCAGTTTCTTCAAATTGGATACCTCAGCAAATTGTTAATTTGTTAAGGATGAAATTTTTGTATAAGCAGTTCTGTTGGAAAATTATTTAATCAATATTTTAACAGAAAGCTTTAAGATATTTAATAAAATTTTCCTATCAAATTTAAAGTGTTAAGCTTGCATAGATATCTGCTGCATTCCTAATGTATCCTAAGTGTTTACTTTCAATATTTTGCAGCTTTTATTAAAGCCTGTATAGTAACTATATAAAGACTATACAGGGTTATCTAAAGGATTACACTAAACTTTTGGTTTATATTTTTGAATGAGAGATGACAATAAAACATAGTTTCCCAAAATATTCAAATTAACCTTTAAGAATAGCCATAGATTTACCAAAAAAACCAGCCCCAAACCCCAAACTTGCTTTTCATTCAGACTCTTCAATCTTCAGAATGGTCCCTGGAGCCCTTTCTATCATCAGTGTGTTTGTGTTGGATATATATATAGAGAGAGAGCAAGTAATGGCATTAGTGGCAATGGATTCCTGCTTTTATGGGAACTGAAAATCATTCCAGTCAGATGTCTCTAAGCAAATCTAAGCAAAATTACTTTGGGGACCATCCATTCAGATGGAAGTGATTTACAGCAGAAACCTGCCAATGAAACAAGGAACTTCTGCACAGGAAAGTCACAAGTTGCAACGATATTTTACAGACTTGAAACAAAACAAGTATGCAAAAATCATTGGAGAGAAGTAAACATTTTTCTAAGGTACATAACTAGAGATTTGAAATTATTCCTATGGAAAAGAGGGGAAAATAGAAAAAAAAACTTGTCATACACATGTATAAAGTGCTATAGAGGTCTCACCTGCTAAACAAAAACAAACAGTTTTAATGTATCAACCTGAGAATAATTGTGCATTTTTTTACTGACATTATTTTTTTCTCTTTTCATAAAATGCACTCTTCTCATATTTCAAGGTGGTCTTGCACCCTAAATGGTCTCAAATAACAAAAAGATGGCATGAAATGACGGCTACTGCTTTGTTATATAAAGTATGAGGTATCATATTACACTTGTACAATACTATGAATTTACTAAATTTACTAAGAAAGTACAGCACAAATAGCATGTTCATTAGTTGGAAAGTTCTTTCATAATTTGGGTGCCTGTAAAGCAGCTGTTTCTTTGAATCTTCTCCTAACTTCAATGTTATATAATATTAGCATATGTGTGTGTGTAGTGGGAACATCATGGTCTGATTTTCCTTTCAAGGAGGAAACTCAAATATTACAGTATTTAAATATAAAGGTTTATACCATAACACAAATATACTAATGAGAATTATGGCATGATGAAGGTAAGCACTTAGCCTTACTGAGAGACATGCAAGCAGTACACCAGATTGTACACATATGTGTGCAAGTAGATGTCACTGGATCACTCAGGCTGTAGTTGAAAGTGTCCCCAAGTGTATCAATAAGCCTTTTTCATTCTTCAATGTCCACCAAATTTACCCTCTGGAGAATACTCTAGAACTATGGATCAAGCTGATATATCCCACAGGCTTGGGAAAGAACCATGTCTCAGAGGGAAGCATTCTCTCCCTCTACTCCCAAGGGAAAATCTAGGAAATACAGTGAAGTCAGGAGAAGTGGGGACACATGCAGTTATGGTGTCCCTGCAGGACATTCAAATCAAATCCAGATGAAAAATCAGGAAGCCAACAGGACAAAGAGGATCCAGGTTTGTTGGGTCCAGGCAAACAGCCTAACTGAACATGAGGTACTCACTTTGCCCATTGACCACTAAATTATTTTCTCTACAAGCATATAGCAGAAGTAGAAGAGTTAGTGAATATCCTCATTTGCAAGAGTCTCTAGACCTCTAGCTTGGGCAAAGTTTGAAGAGAAAATATATATGTATATTCAACTCCCCACAGTAGGAAAATGAGGTCTCCTAGTATCAGTCTAGGTAGTGAGAAAGCAGAGTAAACATCATAGCACCATTTTTTTAAAGGAGCATCCTAAAAACAATGCAATAATAAAGAAACGAGACCTTAACAGCCTTTTAGAGAAAAGGAATGTATTTACAGGTAAATTTAAAATTTTCATCTTTGTATTTAATAGTGTATTGTGTTTTGTGAATTTTCTGGCCTTTTTCTTCCTTACCAAACAATTCAATTAAGACAAACTCAGGGCACATAATGAGGTTTTGGTAGCCTGGGGGATATAGGGGTGGCTTCTGTGAGAAGGTCCCAGAAGATTCCCCCATGCCCAGCAGAGCCAGTGCCAGCTGGTTCAAAGATGGACATGTCACTGGCCAAGACTGGAAAAATAAGAAATTATGGTAATGTCTCTGTGATAACATATTTAAGGAAAACAAAAATAATAACAATAAAAGGTATTGCACAGTTGTAATTGCAGTCAGAGGAGAGCAGGGTGAGAACATGTGGGAGAAACAACTATGCAGACATCAAGGTCACTGGACAGAGAAGAGAGGAGGTGATTCAGGCACTACATTGCAGTAGTTCATGGCGAGCTGTTGCCTGTGGGATGGACTCATGTTGAAGCAATTAATGGGGAACTGTTATAAAATGTTAAATCATCCCTGTCCTACTAATGAATTAATTAAGGAGAGTGGGATTTACAGTGCCTTGTCAATTTGAAATTTAAAAATTTCCTCGTACTTTGTAAGATGAAATCAATACATGGTTTTGAAAGTAGATATCTCACTACTAAAGTGATTACAACAATATAAATTCACAAAGATTCACTGTGTAGCTGAAAAATTATTTTTGTATCATTGCAACTTCCTTAGGAAGTGCCTCAAACTTCTAATGGTTAATATTTGTAGAATTATTAGAAATGTACAAATACTACAAATATTATAAATATTTAGAAAGTGACCATCAGGATAAACTGAGACTTCATCTGTTCCAAACTCTAACTCTTTTTCAGTGAAAATACTCAGTCAGATATTAAGAGACTAAAGCAGTACAGGGAATAGTGTGATTCTGCAGATCAGTGACTCAATAGATAAGGGGATATATAACATTGTGACTATTTCAGGACCTATAGTTAAAACAACGACTATCTCATCAGTTACAATTATGTTATATCCTGCCTTCATCTGAACCCTGACATAGAGCAGATATGAAAGTGTCATGGTTGAAACCCAGTCAGCAACTTGGCACGACACAGCTGGTCATTCACTCCCCATCCCCACTGGGAAAGGAGGAAGGGCTGGCAAAAATAGTAAAATTCATGGATCGAGATAAAGACAGTTTAATAGAAAAAGGAAAAGCCACACACACAAGAAAAGCCACGAAAGGAATTAATTCAGCACTTCCCATTGCCAGGCAGGTGCTCAGCCACCTCCAGGACAGCAGGGCTCTATCTTGTGTAGCAGTGACTTAGGAAGACAAATGCCATCACTCCAAAAGCTGCCCCTTCCTTCTTCTTCCTGCAGCTCGAGCAGGACACCATGTGGTTGGAGTATCCTTTGTGGTCAGTTGGGTTGGCTGTTCCGACTCCTTGTGCAGCCCCAGCCTCCTCCCTGGTCAGGGGTGATGAGGAGTAGAAAAGGCCATGACTCTATGTAAGAACTGCTCAGCAATAATGGAAACATTCCTGTATTATCAGCACTGTTTTCAGCACAAACACAGCCCCATATGACCTATTAAGAAGAAAATTAACTCTATCCAAATCATAACCAGCACAAAGTGTCTTCCCCAAGATAAAGAAAGATTTGAAAATATTCTATTCCTGCCTCAGAGCTCCATTTTTTCACCCCCTTTGGGTGCAATGATGCTTGCTCACTTTTTCAAATGCTGTAGCTTGCTGCATTCAGGTCAGGATCTTGAATGGATGAAAGTATTTTCTGAAATCCTTTAAGCATCTAAACTTTAGAGAAGGATGGATCTTAGGATATAAGCCTGTTCACATTTTCTACTGAATGGTTTTGCACTGCTCAGCTCAACATTCTGAGTCAACCAAACTACTTATGAAGCTGAGCTACCCTAGCTAGAAAAAAATCTCCAAAACTTATTTGTTGCACTACTTACCTCCTAGGGATCACATTTCATTGGACCTAAGCTTATGTCACTTTTTTTCACTTTTTGTAGTTTTTGCTAATAAAGCACTTGACATTTCTGTCAAGTGTTAATGATGAAATCAGCATTTTGATCATGTCAGAAGGCCTTTTTAAAGGCGTAGGTCAAAACAGAAATTATGGACTGAAATGCTCTGACAGCATTGTGTAAGATCAAACAATGTCCCTTTTGTCTTTATTGTCTGAAGTCCAGTTACTGCAGATGCTATTTTCCTCAAACATCGCTTTAGAGGAAGATGGATTCTATATTTTCCCTGCACATGGGGGATCTTGGCTCATTCTGTCAAGCACTCTTTTTAGATTTACTGTTAATTTGACCTTGAAAATATGAATCCATGACTGGATGCATGGATTGACTGCATATCGCTTACAAGATCCTGAAAGCCATAAAACCAAATTTCTCTTAACTAAACAGATCATGTTTCCATTTCTCTTCTTTCATTTAAGCACTTTACATGGTGAGAAGAATTTCAGATGATTTATGGAGGAAAAAAAAGCCCTAGAATCAGTTTTGTGGGGAAAAAAATAAAAACATAATTAATATAAATTTTCTAATGACAGTCAGAAGACAAATTTATGCTGTAAATGAGTATAAGTTGAAAGCAAACCCAGGACTTCTAATTGTTCCAACTGCTGATTCCTTCAGATGTTTTTCTTGCTCTATTTGCAATAATTTTTCCACTGAGTCTTGTTAAATGTATGAAATCTCCTGACCAAGAAACCCACCTGTCCTCTTCAGGATACAGTTTTCATTTTACAGCTCTTCAATGAATGATAATTGCATATTGCATGGGGTGCTAGATATAAAGAGCCTGTGTTTTGTACATGCTCAAATGCTCCTGTATTCACAAGTGATTCCAGTCCAGAAGGCTGAAGATTCCTCCTTGATATGTGCATATTTGTTTATATATTTTTATTATGATGTCCTGATGTCACTGCTTGGGTTCTGGAAACTGATTCCAAAGGGACATTTACAGGGCAGGCAATGTCCAATTATCCCAGCATGGGGTTCCTCCTGCAAAAGACAGTCCTCCATGAACTTCTCCCATGTAAGTGCTTTCCATGGGATGTAGTTCACAAATCAGAGTGGACCCCTTCCATGAGGGTCACAAGACCTGCCAGGATCCTGCTCCAGCACAGGGGCTTCTCTGCACAGAGCCACAGGTCCTGCCAGGATCCTGTTCCAGGGCAGGCTGCCCGTGGGGCTGTAGGCTCCATCAAACATCTGCCTGCTCCAGAGGTCCTCCACGGGCTGTGGGGGGATCTTTGCTCCCCTGTGGATCTCCATGGCTGCAGAGGCACAGCTGCCTCACCATGGGCTGTCCCAGGGTGCGGGGGAACCTCTGCTCCAGCTCCTGGAGCTCTCCCGCCCCTGCCCCTCCACTGACCAGCTGCTCCTCCCACACATTCTCACTCCTTTCCACATTCTCCAGAGGCTTTTACTGTTGCACAGCAGCCTTTCCCCTTCTTAATTACACCATCCCAGAAGTATTACCACTGTTACTGATGGGTTTGGCCTTGGCCAGTGGCTGGTCCATCGTGGAGTCTCTTGGCATTGTCCCTGCTGGAAGTTTCTGGCAGCTTCTCACAGATGCCACCTGTAGACCCTCCCCCACTACCATAACTTTGCAACACAAACCCAAAACAAGAAGAGATAATTTCATAAAGTAGATTTTTTAATACATGTATTGCTTACTAATTATGGGCTGGTAGTCCCTTTATTGAAGTATATATTTGAAATTAAGGAATCACTCTCTTGAAAGCCTACTTGGCTTCATAATCTCAATTAAAGACAAAGAAGGATTTGGGGAAAGGAAAACAGTACGTTTAATTGGGAAAGTAACTACATTTTGCATCCATATTGCTGCAATAAAATTTTCCCCACATTTTTAAGTAATAGCAGTACAAGATTGGGAAAATTGTCCCTTATCAAAACTTTAGAGAGAAAAAATAAAATATATTCCAACGTTTTAAAATTATTTCAAAACACACCTAAAGCAACAATATAGGTTTCATCACACAAACAGTATTTTGGAGCTTCTTTGTTATTTACTTTTCCCTCCTAATGGAAAATATATCGGAGCTGGAAACTGTGCCTTACATCAGCCTGCTGGCAGCAGAAATTTTTCCAAGGCTCATGTGCAAATTCTCAGGATAGTGTTATGCCATGCAAAGAGAACTTTAAGCTCCTTTAAGTATTTTAATAAAATTAGAGCAAGGTTATAACTGAACCCATGTTATGGAAGAAAAATAAGCTGCTGCTTTTCTACTTGAAATTATTCAGTCAATCAATTTTGGGCCTGAAATCCGTTCTGATTTCCCATTTCCCACACAATGTATGAGAAACCCAAAAATATTCAGGAAGTATATTAGTATATTGGAAAAGTACTTTAAATTGGCTAGAAGCCTAGAATTCTACATCCTCTAGAGGTCAACTCTCCCAGTTCATAATGAAAAATGCCTGGGAATAGTTTAAAGCTTGATATAATGCAGTACTTTAAAATTGAGAAGACATTTTGTAAGATAAGGACAACATTACAATATTATATTTTGCTAATGTCGCAGAAGATATTAAAATGCTAGTCAGTAAAGGAAATAAAACTATTTATTAACTGAATGATGGGTATGATTCTAAGACTGCAAAAATACAGTTGCTTTATCATTTCATCTGTATTTAATATCCACAGCTTAGTGAAAAAAAGACTGACTATAAACATAAAACTAAGAAAGGCTAATGCCTAAGTTCAATGTGTATTTGAAAGGAGGACCAGAATGACTGCATGCCTCTAATATTCTCTTTTTATGTATTACATGAAATCAACTCACCCTAAAAAAATGAAATATGCACAGCCCTCTAATGACAGCAAAAGTGCAGACGAATTTTTCTTATAATAAAAATATGTTCTGAAAAAACGCTAAGGCAGCCTCACAAGAGCAACTCTGACAAAGTTAATGTCCCTGTGGTTGTTTTTTCTTGATTACATAATGAACTTAAGTGCAAATATGCAAAAACATAACACTATTTTTACCATCTTCTTCCAGAAGAAATGGGAATTTATTTTTTTACTCAGTGCTTAAGGGCAATTTCCCTTGACTACTGGCATCTTCAATGTCAGAGTAAGGTGCTGTATATGGAAAAGTGTGTTTGCTTGAGGTAATGTTGGAAACAGGTCATCATGCAACCCCTTTATACTTTTACATTTTGTCCTTCGTATGACATAGATGGAAACAGAATTTTTCTGTGTCAGAAATAATATCCTACCTTGTTAGGAAGAAAATAGTCTTTTTTCAACACAAGAGTACATCTGTCTGAAGCAATTAACAAAATTTGAATGACTAAACTGTTGTATCTCATAATGGTCACTCTGAGCTGAGACCATTAGTGGTTTATTTGCACTTCTTCAGGGCCTTATACTGCCATTTCTCAGTTTTCTTATCCATTCCAGAGAAGATATATAATTGCCAAATGTAAAGAACAGTTGAACAAGACATAACCTTGAAGATGCAATCTGAGCCTGAATTTAAAAAAAAAAAAAAGTGACTGCATATAAGGTACACTGATCTATCTAACTCACTTTTATGAAAAATAAACTGTTTCATATTCATATTCATTGTATAAAATTATTTTTCTTGCTATCTTGATGAGAAGTGCAAATAAAAATGTATAAATTTTTTGTGATAAGCATATATAAACATCAGAATTTTAAATATTTTATTTTGGTTAATCAGTACCAGAGCAAGAAGCTGCAACACAAAGCTGTAAAACTATCATGTCTCATCATCATTAGATTTCAAATTATAGTCAAAGGAGAGATAGGATGGCTGTGAGTGATACAAATTTTATAATGAGCAATGGTCAAGATGTGGTTTTTATATATTAAATAACACTATCAGGTTGACTGACAGTGTCATGTTGCTTGGTGAAGTTCCAGGCACTGTCACAGAGCAGGACTGATACACACATTAGCATCATCAGCAGTGTCACTTACAGAGGGGCTAATAAGGATGATGTCACACTGTGAACAATTAGATAAGATTGTTCAGAATTAGGTGAGATTCTATTTTCTACGGCATTTGCTCCTTTAAAAAAATATTGTTCATTTATAAAATATTGTAAACATTCTGACTTGTTTATTTTCAAATACTTTAATGCCAACTAATCAGTAGGGTTATTTTTTTATGGTGAATGTCCTCTTTTTCCTTTCTGGATTTTTTTTAATCTACATTCACATTTTCCATTTTTCTTCCAGAGGAAAACCACTGATTGAGGCATCAAATAAGCTAATCAAAGAGAAGAAAATCTTGTTGCGTTTAAGTAGCTTGACTGATACATAAGTAAGTTAAAATTTCACTGCTACTCCTGATTAATTCCATCAGTAGGCACTTTCAGAAATGATTAGGAGAGGGATCTTAAAATATTTGTCACAGAATAACAAGCTGAATCATTACTGTTCTTCTCAATCCATTACTTCTAGTATTTCATCACACTACAGTCCAGTCTAAAAGTTCATGCAAGTTTATAATCACATTTTAGCTCTAGTACTTGCTAGGAGACTAGCAAGTCAAAAGACTGCAGACAAATTCTGAGACGTTATACACACGGTATGGCAAGATTTTTCCAAGGCCATATTCCAGCCAAGAATGAAATCTCCAACAGAAAGCTGCATCTTTCAAAATCAAACCAAGTTTTTCATAAAACGTGTTCTGCAACACCTCTTAGAAATTATTGTCTTTAAATAACAGCAGCAGCAGTTGAGAGAAGCAACATGATTGTAAAGAAGGGCTCTAAAAAATGAAGAAAAGAAATAGAATGAAAATTATATCAATGTCAATGAGTGGTATCATTTACACATTCTTTTTTTTTTTCTAGATAAACACAGCAACTAGCACTCAAATATTTACCCCAGGGCTATATCAGCAAGTTAAAAAAAAAAAAAAAAAAAAAAAAAAAAAAAAAAAAAGAAAAAGGAAAGTTTCTTTTAGTTTTTTCTTTTATTAGACTATTTCAAGCCTCAGATAAAATAAACATTTTCCTAAATTAATCCAGACTTTCTTCTGCCAGTTCTCATCTAAGAAGATGGCTCAAAAAATTCTGGAATATTTTAATGAAGGGAAAAATGCCTACAGTAAAGCCTTTGAGACTTCTGAGAGAGAATTTCAGTCTTACAAAGTAATTAGAATAACATGAAATGATGACAAAAAAAGCCATCTGAAATCAGATTTTAGGGAAATGTAAATCTGAACGTATTCTATTTTAATATTCCCTTAAGGTTTATATCTAGAATGTTCATGTTTAATATAAAATTGAAATTTTAAACCGCACAACAAAAATTATCAAACCTCTTTCTGTTGATAGTGAAAAGAAAAGAGTTCAAATTTTGGTGTTAGCTGTCTTTTTAACATGGATACTCTATGTTAGAAAGCAATCACACTGATTATCTTCAACACATTATATCCTGGATTAAAATTTTTGGGTTTAGCTTCTTATCTGAGAAATACTTTGAATCAATCTAAGTTTATTAATGAATAGTAGAAACTGAATAAAAGGCTGAGTGTATAATGGAAATCAGATACAAGAGCTTTTCATCATTATAATGATGCTTAATTTAGAAATCCATCTTTAGTACTACTGTATCAAAGTCCTCAGGCAAGGTTGATATGAAAATTTATTTGGGAAGAACAGAATTTCCAGCTAATGTTGGGAAATCAGCTAGAGAACATTTATGTTCAGGTCCCACATATTAACTGAGAGCTGAAGTGAAAAGCAAGTCCAGGCTAATCACCTGAAAAAAAATGACATCTTTTTTCTTAGATGAGAGATGCTTAAAATGAAAGCTAAAAATACATCCATGCTATCAATTTACAAGGGGAAAATCACATTTGATATGAAACACATTTGATTCCATATATATTTGATACATATATATATAAGAGAAATCTATTTTCTTCTTTAGGAAATAAAAAAAAATTAAGAAACTATTCTTTCCTGGTGAAGACAAGATTAAAATATTCAAATAAATTTAGAGGTTAATGAAGAGAAATTTATATATATATATATATATATATATGTTTTGCAGTGGAGTTAGTGGAAGCATATAATAATTCTGCACAATCTTATAAAATTCTATTTTTATATTGATATAAAAAATCTACCTTTTAATGTAAATTGGAATTTATAAATTGCTAAATCACACATGACAATATTACAGAATTGAAAATTTATAGAGATTACAGAAGTCAGTTCTGGTTTTCAGCCCTGGTGCTTTCACTTTCAGAGTATGAAAGCCATAAAAATTGCTCACACAATGAAAAGAGAAATCCACTGAAATAAAGCTTATTCTGAGAGCAGACACCTTTAAAAACATTCTTATTTTTCCAGCATTCCTCTCAGCTTTAAATCAACATACCCAGTTCTGCCTTCATTTTATCTAATAAAGTAATTATATTAAGGATATTGTAATTGTTATCATTTTACAATCAGGATAAGACTATTAACCAATATTTCAAATGTGATATTTTAGAAAATACAGCAAGATCTGTAGGAAATAAATGCCAAGGAACCATATGTGCAAGATTTAAGTAATTCATTTAACGCATGTGATTTAGATAATTCATTTAATTTAATTTATTCAGTATAGACTTGAAATTTCTTTACAAACAGGAATTATATTTGGTTCTCATTCATAGAATTATGCATATAAGAGAGGCTATTTCATCAGTGTTTTAGATGGGCTGCACTTTTCAATATTATTTTGCAAACATCTCTGTCTTGATGTCCATTGATTTGTGATTCTTTATGGATAAAATAAAACTGGAAACTACAGGAGTCCTTCTTTATAGACTTTACATACAAAAAGGTATTTAAACTAAAACTAATCTGAATTTAAAAACCCTGAAATGCCTATATTGCAAATTTGAGGAACAGCACTCTACTAATGTGGAAGAGAGACACAATTTTCAGTTCAAATTTGAACGTTTTTCTTGAATCTTGAATTTTCCTGTTCCATCTCTGTGGTTCATATCATACTGATATATAAAATCAGCTTTCCTATCAGAGCAAAGTAAACTCTGAGTAAAAAATTAATTTATTGTGCTTCAGCTCCTGGTAAATCCAACAGGCCTGACTGGGTTATACTAGATCTGAAGTGAAATCCCCAACAGGCCCTGTGGATTTTGGATCCTCAACACCAACAGCTTCACTCTACAGCTGTGTTCCTGATACTCTCTGATATTTATTATAAGGATGCTGTCAGAGTCACAAATATCCCTTTCTTTCATCCTCATGAACCAGGTCTCACCTCTGCCATCTACTCTCACAGAATTAATTAGGCTGGAAAAAAACCTTTGAGGTCAAGTCCAACCTGTGACCTAATAGAACCTTGTCAACTAGACCACAGCACTAAGTGCTGGATCCTGTCTTTTCTTGATGCCACCAGAATTACTTGAGGCTTTTATCTTCTTATTAAAACTGAATTTAAAAAAATCAAGTTTAGAGATTACAGAGGATAGCAGACAAGAATAAATGTGCACTAACACCACATAAACACACAGTTTTGCTTTTGGCATTAATCTTAAGTGATTAGCAACTTTTCCACAGCCAGAAATCTCCAGTCTTTTAATTACTTCTCCTTCTGAAAGTTTAATGAGCACTCTTTTTGTTACTTACTTCTAGTCAAGTTTTAAAAAAAAACCTAGATCCATCAAAAGATAATGCTTTCAGAATGTTAAAAACATAGAAGTCAAGATGAAGTGGCATCTGAGTAAAGAGGTGACACCAGCCCCTAAAAGCTGGTAACACATTGAAAATTTCAGTTTACTTCTTTGCAAGTAAATGCAAATAATAGCTTAAATTTCAGTTTTATCAAGTGGTTTCTGCCTGCTTGAAGCCTTTATTTAACATTTGCCAAAAGTAATTTTTCCCCTTTAGGTTTTGAGCTCACAGGATGCTCTCTGGAATTATATGAGAATAGTTTTTTCCCAGATGCCTGGTTTGTTACAACGACACAAATGCAAAGCAATTTCTATCCTGATTGACTTTTAACATTAATAATGCCTACTTATTTTACACTCTAAGACAGCACTTTTATTTTATGTTTGTGTTCTTACCGATGAATTGGACAATTACCTCCTGAACAATTAGTATCACTTTAGTTCTGATTCACATTCCAGAAAAGCAAGGTCAAGCACTAACCCTGAAATAATGAAAAGAAACAGCTGAGGATGAAAGTCTATTTGAAAGCATAAACCTTAGTCTAACATATTCTTTTCCCCTCAAAGGAAGTGTTATGGGTTTGAAAATTGCTGTGTAGCAGTGTCTAGTTGCTTGTAAATTCAAGCCTCAGAGACAGGGCATGTCAAAGAAAAGGAATTTCCAATATGGGGACAATAAGCAGATGTCAGGCTGTGCATTTTTTTCCCCTCAAATATATTTCTAAAGAAGATAAATCCTTTGAAGTTTAGGCTGATTGAAAAATTAAGCTGTCAAAGTTCAAACTGCTACTTAATTTTGCAAACCTCACTGTTACATAAACTCAAATACTTTGATCTTTTTTAGCTGCTTTACACAGGGACTTTGAGATTCTACTTCTTTTTATATAACTAAAATGTCATATAAAAGTGCATGCTTAAATTTTTTTTCCTAATTGCATGCATACAAAAGTATGGCAAAGGTCTACATTTCCACAATGTAGTATTTTGCCCATTTTTTTAATGTGTGGGTGTTTGTGCTCTGAATTCTGCCCTTTTTAAGAGTTCTTCACGCTACCTAAGTAAACCCCATTCAGGGCTGCTCTTTCAGACAAATTGGTGTGCTGGCCATTATGGTGGTTATATGTCCCAATGCATATTTTCAGTTGGATGCTCTGTGCTTCATGCACTCAAATAGAATGTTCCTAATTGCATTGTGCCCCTCATTATTAACTCTCTGCATAATTTTCTAATAGTGAAGGGAATATTTTGCCACTGAAGTGACTGTGCGTTACTGCTGTGTTGCTGTGCACAATTAAACAGCTGTTGCATAAGGAATGTTGAAAGGTGACTGCATTTTATTATGCTCAGTGAATGCATTTTGCTGAATGCATCTATGATAAGGACAGCCATGAGACAAATTGTGTTCATCATGTATGTCTCCCAACCTTCCCTCTGCCCACCAGTCCAATTCCTCAGAGCTGTGTCTAGCTTATGTGAACTTTCTAACAAGCCTTAAAAAAGTCTTTTGGAGAGGTATTCCTGTGCACAAAAACTTCCTCTCTGGAGCCTTATGTGAGAAGAATACTAAATAGACAAAACTCAGATGATTTTTGATCTACCTTCTGAAACCCTACTAAACGAAAAAGCATATATTCAAAAGAAACAAAAACAAAAGCTATAAAAAAAGACAAAGCACCAAAAAGAAAAACAAAACAAAACAAAAAATCCACAAAATCCATACAACCAAACACAGAATGATGGCTTAAAGCAAATTATATGTAGCTTATCCTGGTGGAAACGTTTCTTCCCTTACTGATTTTTGTCAGAAAGAAACAGTCCATATGATGTGAAAAATCTAAACAAGGACAAATCTACTTGGAAATTCTGTGAGGAATGAAAAACATACAGATTTTTGTAGAAGAAGTAACCTCTGCTTCATCCAATTATGTACTAGTTCTCTTAGTGATAAATTGTTATCAGCCATAGTTAAGATAATCACCCAAGTCTATGCCAAAGAGAAAATTGAAATCAAGGATGGTGAGACAAGAATCTCCATTACCCACCCTTCAGGAGGTGGACTGGTGTGCAGATTGAAAAGGAAAATAATTACATGATCAATGTAATTTGTTCTAGGCTGCTTCTATCACAGGCCCAATTGAAAAGTCTATTCACTGATGATAATAAATATTTTCAACTGAGCTTCACAGACAGAGCTTTCTGCTTTAAAAAAATAAATAATCCTTTGCTTATAAAATATATCCATAGTCATTGAAATAGCTAGAATGATTCTACAGATCAGTAAAATAATTTTGAAGATATAGTCTGTCCTTGAACAGAAGATGGAATGATAGTTGAATTTCCTTTTTTCCTAGATGAGGACTCCTACCTCCTCCTGGAGTTAGATAAAACCATATATTAACATACATTCCAAAAATTTGGTGAGTAAATCCAATCTGCAATGGATTATTTGCAGCAAAGCTTATAGAAACTCATAAACATTATTTAGGATCTTTAAGCCTTGTTGAATACAAGATTAAGAGTCCTCAGGCTTAGTTTTACTAACAAAGCCATCAGAAGATTATCTCAAATTAATTCTTTTTCATCAGTCAACCTGTGCAGTGTTTCAAAAATTGTTTACAAATGAACAGACTAAAATTAAAAAATCTAACTCCTCCCTTAAACTGTAATATTTTTCCATCTATTAAATATTTTCCAAGTCATTAATTTCTCTTCTTTGCAAAATGTGTCGTAACTGGAATACATGGTGGGATAAGTGATGAGTTTGACTGGTAGTTGACTGGAGTCAGCCAATAAAAGGCTGTTGTGCTGTATGTCACTGGAGGAGGTTGAAAACTCTTGAGTTCCATTACACTGAGAATGAAGGAGGCTTACTGAATTAAATATGCAAATGAGTAACATAATCAGCACAGCACTTGATTTAATTTCTTATTAAATTCTGCTTACTAAAGACTGTCCCCAAACCCTTACCTTTGATGTGTTGCATAATTTTGCACTGAAAATACTCACTACTCTGTTGAGGGGCAATTTATCACTCAGAAGTGTCACTCTGGGCTCCGAGAGACACTGCATGAAGGATTTTTTAGGAGTGATGGGAGATGTGATGGGTGAAATGCATGCACAACTCATCCTTCATGATGAGACAGTGTCCATTTTAAAGGAGTTTCTACATTCAACAACAGTAGCTCTTCCCAAACTGTCTGTGCCAAGGACTGGAAGAATAGGCTCCACTAATGGAATTCATTGATGTTCAGGAACCCAAAAAAGTGTTTGTCTTCCACGCTGTTATAGGCGTTTATGAGGTCTTTACACTTAATGAGGCTAGTGTCCTGAACACCCAAGGTACAAATACTCATCCTATAAATCTTTGCCTCTCTAGTTAATGTTTTGTCTCATGAGAAGAATGCTAACTAGTCTGAAAGACCCTTGGAAAAAATTGACTATGCAAAGGAAGTGAAATAATGATAACACAACTACCGCATTATTCAGTATATCAGAAATATTTTTATTGGCTCTTAATTTAGATCTCTTTAGACCAAAATATTTTATTTTATGTAAAGAAAAGAAGACTGTTGTCTGAATCATAATAAACTATTTCCTGTTTTTCAATAAACATTTTTTAAAACTGTCCTTTTATTTTTTGATTCCAAAGTTTTAAGTTTTTTCTTCCCTAAAGAAACTTAGTTATTTTTTTTAATAAACACATGCCTAAAGAAAGAGAAATATTGACAGATGGAAGGACTTGCCAGTAAGACACTTGTAAGAACTCTTCTTTCAATAACACTGATATCTTCTCATTATTTTATTTACTAAGTTTGCAATCTCTTCATAAATCTCATATGGGCTTAATAGTTCAAGAGCTGTCTAGTATATGAAAAAGGCAAAATAAAATCAAAACCATACACATTAAGAGACTTCATATCTTTTTTTATCATCAAACCTGGGTGTTCAAATGTTGGTTCAAACGAACTGCAACAAAATTCGCAAGCAAAATTCCAGTAAGTATAATACCTTGTTGTGTTTTATGACATCACTTTAATCAGTCCAAAATAATCCATACAAATGTTCATCCACCTGTAAATACTGCTCAGATCAAAAATCTTAGGATAAAAGAGAACATTTCAATTGAAATGTCTCATCCTCACAATTGCTGATAAGACATGAGACAAGCATTCTATTGAGAAGTGCAAATTGCCTGTTATGCAGAATTTATCTGTAATTTAATATAAGAGCTATTCAAAGGCTGATACAAAGCACAGTTATCTGTAGGAGGCAAATCAACCATATGAAGAGGTAATTTATAGATTAGGACCCTTTTTCATAAAGTTATGTAAATGTGTGCTTATTGCAAATATAAGAAAACCTAAATAAGCCAGTGGAAATACCTACTAGATAAAAATTTAAACAGCTTGGACCCAGCTACAGATAAAAGGTTTTTCTCCTTAAAGGTATGAGCCTTTTTACCTTTATAAATACAGCATTGGAGAGAAAAAATAAAAATAAAAATAAAAAAAACCAGAATGCGCTTTATTTATTTTTGGCTACATTGATTGCATGTCTAGTTTTTCTCATACAAGCAGTTTCTTTGAGTTTAAGAGAACTGTAGATAAAATATATGTATAAATCCAGTTTTTACACCATAATATATATTGGTAATTTGGGTGCAGAAAAGTACAGAATCACTAGATCCAAAGGATCTACATCCCAGCCGAAATCAAATAGAGTATGCATTATGCATAAGATGAAGAATTTATAGTAAATTAATAAATGGCTAAAAAAATGAGAACTCAGAACTCTGAAGATGCCAGAGTCAGGAAACATTTTTTTTATGGTTGATGGTTTCTCTTTCCCTTGCTTTATGTAATACAATATATTGATGCAATTTTACCTTCTCTCCAGTGTGCCAGTGGGCTTCTTCTGGACCATCCTGGTTGTCGTTCTGTTATCTAATACTATCTAAACATCTTTTCTAGATTTGTTAGAAGAGTGCTTTTCCTGCTGTATTACCTCTGAATTTCTTTACACTTAGAAACCACAGGACTTCTTAAACTAACCATAGAATGAATACCAGGCTATTTAAAATAACAATGAAAATGTCTGGACAGAAAATTACTATGCTACTTTTCCACAACCACTGTCAATTAGAGTAAAATATGAACAAATTATTTCTTGTTGAGGGGTGATTTCAAGCCACAGCAGAAAATGAGCTGACATCAGTGGCAAATGAAAACTACATCCCATGTCTGATACAGTCCCTAGAACTTAAAAGGTTAGCATAGATTCATATTATTACAGAATGGTTTTGATTGGAAAGGAGCTTTAAAAATTGCCTTTATGATCCAACCTCCCTGTTATGGACAAGGGACACCTTCTATTAAAGCAAGTTGCTCAAAGCCTCATCCAACCTGGCCTTTAACACTTCCAGAGCTGAGACATCAATAACTTCTCTGGGTAACCTGTTCCAATACTTCACCATTGCCACGGTAGAGAATTTCCAGAGCAGAGCAGAGGAGCAGAATCCCCTCGCTCACCCTGCTGGCCACACTGCTTTTGATGCAGCCAGGACACAACTGGCTGGGCCATGCTGAGCTTTTCATCAGCCAGCACTTCCTTCTCAGGGCTCCTCTCAACTCCTTCTCTGTATTTCTACCTGGGTTTTGTACCAATCCAGGTGCAGGACCTCAAACTTGGCCTTGCTGAGGTTTGCACAGGTGCCTTCTCAAGAGTGTCAATGTCCCTGATGCTAAGGCTTATACACAATAAAGCTATTGTTGCAATAAAGCACTAAAAAAGTTGTGTACTCATAGGTGAATTATCCTTAAAAATGGATTAAAACTTTTCTTGTGCTTGGCATACCGTAAAATTTAGTAGAAATCAAATTACAGCAGGGGTCAAAGCATTAGCATGTAGGCAAAACTGAATATTTTTGTTCCACTTTCCACCCCATTCTTGGTACAGACATTCAGCAATTCTTAGGTCTGCAGCATGTCTTTGGCTTGTTTAGTCTGATATTTCAGGAAGGAGATCATTTCAAAAATACTATATAGAGTAAAGCATGACACTTGAAAACAGGAAGATTTCATAATTTAATTAGATTGTTTATAATTATGTTTAGAAATAGGGAAATAAAAACCTGAGATGTTTTTCTAAATCTATGGGGTACAGTATAGATATTGACAAAAAGAAAAGGTTCTTAATTGATTTTTTGAGTCAAAGTAATAATCTAGCCTCTTCAGGCAGGTCCTCTCTCCTGAAGAGTAACAAAAAAAAGAAAAAAAATCAAATCCCTGATGTGCCATATTTAGAAAAAGAAACCTAAGCAGTTGCAAAGAGATTTTCCAGAATTAAAGTATAGTCACTTCAGAACCATTTATGTGTTTGCAGATAATTTAGAGTAACTATTAAGCTCCTTTAACTCATCAGGGACTTATGTTAATGCTGTTTCGTGGAAATTGTTATTATGAAGCACCCAACAACAACATTTTACTTGATTGCCATTCTACTCCTAAACTAAAGAGCCACAAACAACCCTTGAAGTGATCGTGTTTTTCTAGACAGCAAAGTGTTCAAGCACTTGCACAGTCTGTCCATTTTCTCATTTCCACTGCTTGCTCTGAAAACCACTAAATAAATTATACTGAGGGAAAAAAAAACCTCAAATGTTATGTACCCATTTCAGAGTCTTTAAGGAGCAGGAGCAGCATGTTAGACACTAATCTTTCTTTCATCTTAACAGCCATCTAATGACCTCTTTGCTGCACTATGCTCTAGTCTAGTCAAAACCAGTATTTACTGAACTAACCCCATCATGATACACCCCATCTATCATGAAAGAAAGTAGCATTCCACTACATAATGCCGAAAAAAGAGAATATTATTATTATTATTATTATTAACAATAATAATAATAACAATAATAAAATAATAACAGTAATAAAACAGCCAAAACAGCCTTTTATAGTATTGCATTGTTTGCTCTCAGAAAACTGAAAATTCTTAATTATTTCCTAAATTCCTAAATTATTCTACTGCTAAAATTCATATTTTAGGAACAACTGACTAAACCAAGAATACTTCAATACCATATGTGTATTGGTTATACTGTCCAATTTACCAAATCTCTTTGTTAGGACAGTCTAATCCTGTCATCTTGATCAAGCATCAAATTAAAAAGCAATAGGCCTTTGTGGAGAGAAAGTGATGCAAATACCTAGCTTTATTGCTCAGTATCCTGAAAAATTTCCATTGTTTTGAGGAGTTTGAATGGCTGAGTCTCATTATTGAAGTGGTTAATCATACCTACACATGAATCAGGTGAAAAAGATGCTTAGAATTTTGACAATTTTCTCAGAAATCTACAGATCTTGGAGTTTTTAAGCCTAAATCCATAATATCAGTGTCCATAAGGGAAGTTCTGGATGCTATTTCAAAAATATCACACCTGGTCACATGTTTTTGGGTGCATATCCTCTAAGGCTAATGGCTCCTGGAAAAACCTAAGATTTGACAGTGGCTGATCTGATAAATCCTGATTACAGAACCTTCTCTTACCTGCACCTCTGATCACCACAGTGTAAGAAGAGGCTGGTATTGTAGATTGCTCTCTATATTCTGTACACTTAAACCTTAACTTAAAAATTTATTTGCTTTCTTCTTCAGTCTGGCCCACTCAGATCTTATCTCAGTGCTTCACTAGATCATTCAGCTGTTCTTAGCAAGCACATAAATAACACAAATACTTTTGAAGGAGATCAAACTCTTTTTTTTTTTTTTTTTTTTTTGCTGGCCCTTGTCTCTTTCAGGTCTACTTTATTTGCAGAATAATGGTATTATTCACTCATCTTCTTCAGAGGCAAAAATGAAATTATGTGTCATTCACTTTCCTGATATGTACTAAAGAAGTGGCTTTTACTGCATGTTCTCATGGGAGTAATGTAATAAAAACCCCACTTTTGAGGCTAACCTATTTGAATTGGTCCTTAGAGCCTCTAGATATATTCCTGCCATTTGTATCTATAGACTTTCCATCCTTACCTTCTAAATGAAATTGAAAATATAACTTGTTTAATTTAGCTGAAGGCAAATTTAATGCTGCAAAACTATTGACCTGAGAATTTAAATTTAAACCCTCTCATCAGAGAATAAGTACAAGATTTTTAGCAAAATCCTGCCTACAGATTGAGTATGTGATAAATGGAGCAGTGTGTTCCAATCACTTTTTATTTTATGTGGATAATAATTCTCTGTGATCAATTTCCCCCCATTTATCTGTCTCCCTAATATGTGCATCCTGACTACTCTTTTTCTTTTTTCTCTTTTCTTTTGCTTAGATCAATCTTAATCTTTTGCTTAGATTCTTTATCTTCTCTATGGCACTTGGTTTCAGCACTATTAAAATTTATGGACTAGAGAAAATTATTTCAGATTACACCCTTTCCTCAGTTTGCCACAACCATGTGCATGAATATACATTCAAATGATTTATACTAAAAGGTTTCCTAAAATATCATATTACATTCCCTACTCCAAAGCATTGTCTCCCATTAATTTTTAAGGGAAGTTTTTCTTGAAGGTGAGACTATGATTTAGCACTTGTTGCACTGCAGTCAAATTTACAATATTAAAAAGAAAACAATTCATTGCTGCAACATAACTAAGGTGAAGAGGAAGAAAAATAAATGAGCAGGTACAGATTTACTAAACTGAAGTATCAGAACATTCATTATTAAGGATGAAGGAGAAACCTAAATATGTATCTAAAGTGATTATTAATAACATTTTATAATTCCAATAAAAAATGTAGGTCTCTAAAAGCTTACTCATCCAGTATCTGATGTATTCTAAATTAAAAATATTTCCACACACTTGAGAGCTGAAGAACATTTTGCTTGCCATTATGGTCAAAAAGTGAAGAAATATCAGGATTTTTTTTTCTCTCATCCAAGAACAGCAAACCATCTGGAGTAGGATACTACATGAATCAGGGAATTAGGTGTATAACTAAGAAACTTGTTTTCTTCTACTGTGTTCTCATACTGCCCTTCAAAGTAAGTGTGGCTCATGCCACAAGAGAATCATCAGCTAATTTTATGAGGCTACACCCCATTCCACCCTATTCCATTGTCAAGCCATTAACCAAAAACACTCAATAAAACTGAAAGACATTTTCAGAATATATTATCTCCTCATTTGGTACTACAAAAATGCTGTTTGAGTTTTGTGATTACTTGTGGTCTTCTCTTTCCCTGGCTGGATTTAAGCTGTCATTAAACTCTTTATAAGAGCACTCTTTCTTGGGAACTCTGAGCACGAAGCAGCTTACAAAATTAGTTTTGCAAAGTCACCAAGGCCTTGCTGGTGTACTAATTGGTGGCTTTACGGGTATCTGTGCCCCTGCTAGGAGAAGAAAAAATGCCCATAAACAGATCTGCAAAGCATGGACCTGTACCTGCATTAAAAAATAAAGCATTCACCTACTTGTCACAGGCCAGTTACAAAGAACTCAATTTGCCATTTGGCTTCAGATTTTGATATTCAATCACAGCTTCATTATTCGAACTCCTAATACATTAAATCTCAGAGTATATGTAAAGGGCTCTATCAAAAACTGAAAGCAACATTGCTAGAAAGCTACAGAAAAAAACTTTAAGATATCAGGAGGTTAACGAGAAAACTCTAATCCAAGTAGAAAATAGGGCCATTTTATAAAAACAAATTATTCTAATTACTTATTTTAAAAATAACCAATGAGATACAGTGGTACCAATAGATATAACAAGATTTAGCAGAATATTCTCTGTAGATCAAGACGTTCATTGCAAGTGTTATGTCCTTACATCATAGCAAGAGAAAGACAAGTTTGTGTTTTTGCAAAACAACCAGTTGGACATGAACAGGAAGCTGAGCTTTGCTTCAAAAGTTATTTTACTTGAATTAATAGCTGAATGACTCATTATATGGGAATTACATGAAATTACAGTTGACATTTATTAAATTCACTAGTTGATTAAGTGTTCACTAACATATTTAATGGTAGCACTTTTTTATCACTTTTAGAAAAGACTTCAAGCATTATAACTTTGTTGAGAGCTATTCCAGTCAGGCCAGTTTTATGTTACTTTTTCAAACTGTCTCCATTTTCTTTTTAATTTATCATTTCTTCTAACATCTGGTGAATTTTTAGGTAGTCTTTTTATAACCAACTATAGTGGATGGTCATTCTGACTGGATCAGGGTCAAATTTGTTTTCTTTATTTCATAGTGAGCTATATCATCTTACTTCATGAACAGGATAGATGATACATTTTATTTTTCATGGGTAAGAATACAGAGCTAGACCAAAATAAAATTTGTCTTTGACGTACTTTGTTTGGTTTTCTCTTTATATGTGTGTGTGTTTGTTTTTGGTTTGCTTGTTGCTTGTTTCAACCTCCCTCTATAGGACAGTGTGGCTGCCCCAAGACAAGTTTTTCAGTTCAATTGCAGAGAGCTTCCAATGACCCAGAAGTATGAGAATACTCTGTGGAAATGCTTAGTTCTCAGTCTTGTTCTTCTTGTTGCTTCCTGCTACAAAAGATGCTTTATGACAGATTAAGGGAACCTTTTTCCTCTTCATGTACATTGAAGCTTTTTAACTTCACTTTTGAAGTTGCAGCTGTTTCCTTCATCTTGGACATTTTGTCAGGTGCTTTTATACTTTTCATTAAGTCAACCTTCAAATTACCTTTCCCTTCAAAGTTTTGAAACTTTCACAGAGAAGGCAGCCCACTTTTGAAATTTTCCACAGAGGACAAAAAACAGGAGCAAAATCATTAAAAATATTGTCACTGGGAAGCTCAAAGGAAGCCATTATTCAATGCCATCAAGCAAATGCTACACTTGTTTCAGAAGATGGATGATGATCAGACTTCAAGAGGTTTTCTGAAGATAAAACCCTCTAACCCTTCAAAAGGCAGATTTTAAAATGCAAACTTCTACAGTATATGAGGTGATCCAAAAATGAAAATTCAGATTTTAAAAACATTTATTATCTGAACTGTTCCTAAATTAGTTCCTGGTGCAATTCCAATGGACGTGGATTACATGGAGTGTATGTTTTTCAGAATACATTCCAAAAAGTGTTTTTAATATTTTTTTAGCCCATTAACATATGTTTGACTCTGTGGTACTGTATCATTCAGTTTTCCAAATCAAGATTCTTATGCATTACTAACATTAGCAGAACCATGTGTAATAACAGTTTGTTATCATCAGTATTTCATCATCAAGTTATTTTAATTCCTACGATAAAGATACCAGGTTATTGTTTACAATATTTATTTTATGTTAAACATATGATTTATTTTTTTTTACTCCTAAAGACTTCATTAACTTAATTTCTTCCAGCTATCTCGCATCTTTGTGCATCATCACAGATGGTGCAGCAGAGATAATTCCCCTCCACACTTTCAAAATTTTGGCAAAATGTATGTATATTTTCTAGTCACATTCTTCCATTTGAATCCAGGGACACTTTCAACAAGTCTGAGTAGCAAAAAGGAAGAGAGCAAAAGGATGAAAAACTGAAAGAACAAGTGAGTGAAAGACAAATAAGGAAGCTAAGATAACCTTCAGACCATGGTCAAAGACTCCTTTACATCTGAGCCTGAGTTTTTGACATCTCTAAAAACTCTAGAAGTCAAATCTGGTTTTAAACAGCCATCACTTTCAAAAGTTTAAGGGATCTAGAACCTTAGCTCTTATGTTACCCTGTCCTGAACGTTTAAGGACTAGAATACCATTCTTAGTATTGCTAAGTCTTAGTCAAAATGAATCTGAAGGGTGTGATCCATACACACAACTCTAAACCTCTAAAACTCCAGATTTCCATTTGCTGCCAAGCTTCAAAGGATTTATGTTGCAATCCTTTCCAGAGCAATGAGGGATTCAAACAATAAAATAGAAAGCTGCAATAAAAGCATCCATCTTGAACCAGTGTATCATTATAGCATAAATGAAGGTGCTTGAGAGATTTCTCTGCTCTTATTTTTTTTTTCCAAACAGGATAGTTTTACTGAAATTATATTCCAATTTTCAAACGAAAAGTGAAGCTAATTGAATTTTAGGTAAAGCACTCAATGTCTCAGTATTGGTGATATTTTTCATTTATTTTCAATTACGCATTAGCTGACCCAAATTTCATAGGAATGACAGTTGTCCTTTTATCCCTGCTTTTGATTCTATGTGTTGGTGGACTTTACATCTCCCAGATGTATCAAAATTTACTGGTTAAATCTCTACAATGTACTGTTAAAATGTTGCATTTGGAAATAGAGAAATATGATGAGGTGGAAATATTTTGCTAAGTTTTAGGACTGTTTCAATCAGCTGTGCTTTCTGCAATCTGAAAGATAAATAGTTCAGCAATTTCTGTGATGTAAAACAATTCACAACAAAAAAAATGCATAGAATAATTTTCTCCATTCACTGTAAAGTATCCCACAAATAAAAATAAGATCCACAGAAATTCAAGTCTTAATCATCATAGATATTTTCTGCATCAAAATTAGCTTGAAGGCACATACATCTTTGCATGTTTTAACCATCATAATAACTATAATATTATTAGTACTCAAGATTCATCACATAATTGTATATCTATATTGCAAACATTGGTTACATATAATAGCTAAGAAATCTTTGAAATTCCTTATTTGATATATCAGTTCTCATTAAAAAAAATTGAAAGATGCCTTTCCTCCAGAAAAACAAAAATCCAAACCAACACTGTAATGTCAAATCATGTTTTCCTGTTTCCCAGCTTCTCAGTTGAACAGTTGTTTAAAACAAAGCTGAAAAAAATACTAATATTATTGGAAGAGTAAATAGCCAGACTTCCTGCCAAGTGAAGGGAATATGGGTGTATTTAGTGATTGCCTACACTTGCAGGGGCCTATGTCATCTTGTGCAAGCACCACACAAAGAATAATTTTATAAGTGGATAAAAAACTAAAGCTAGAAATTCATTAAACCTGATCCCATCAAAGCTAAGAAACAGAGCATGACTTTTTGCTGAACTTTGTTTTTTTTGCAATGAAGGAACCTACTTAGGTATCTAATGGAATCCTTGTTTCTTGAACTCTAAAACCAAGAACAGTGCATCTTCCTCATAAATTTCCTATTTATGCAGAAAAAAAAAATCAGTCTTTTTAAAATTAGTTAGTAAAATTAGGGTTTACAGTAGAAGGCAAGGGCAGAGATTTCTTCAGGCAGGGTATCTCTCTCCAAGGCTAAAGACACATAATCAGCCAGGGTAATTCATTATTTAAAAGAACAGGGGCAATAATGGTGTTATATTGCTCTCTCCACAGCAAACACGAACATATAAATGCATAAAAAATAGTATATGCCTTTCCTTATCAAATTTTAAATTAATATTTCAATCAAAAATGAAATATTACTATTCAAATAGATTTCCTGATGTATTATTGTGGCTGTGTTCCTCATTCATCTCTTATTCTTTACTGGTT
Source organism: Luscinia megarhynchos (assembly GCA_034336665.1). NCBI lineage: Eukaryota > Metazoa > Chordata > Aves > Passeriformes > Muscicapidae > Luscinia > Luscinia megarhynchos. The sequence continues at coordinate 47,309,049 of JAPFBE010000002.1, read as the reverse complement.
GTATTTCTCCTCTGATTCTACTTCTCTTGTACAGACAGACTTCCCTGGACCAGAGCAGTGATGCAGTATAAAAGATGTTACCTGGGACCCCCTTCACCAATTCATAGTCAAAAGCACTTCCACTGCATCTTTAATTTTCTCCCACGGGTTTTCCTCTAAGTCATGTTGGGTTTATTCATTTTATCTCATTTATTCTTAACACTATTTTACAACAGTGTTTGGGTTATTCTATCTGCTAGGAAGCTCTAGAGGAAAGAGAACAACATAGCTCAATTTCACTGTAATTCTTGCACATCAAAAACAATAGAAATCTTTATTTAGCTGTGTTAGAGAGAAGTGTTTTCTCCAACATCTAGCAACTGAAAATCATTCAATCTTGAGGAAGTTTGATTTCTCTCTACATTTTAATTAGTTGATAAGAAAAACTTTTACCAGACCATGTTTATGTAATGGTAGATAGCTGCAACAAGAGAATCAAATAATTAATTGGTGGTGAGTTTCTTCTGAAAAGCAAAAAAATTTTAGCCAACATTTTCACCAATCCTACTGCTTTTCAGGATTAAATGTGGACTTGGATAATTCTTATCTCCTAGTGTGACAATACACCTGGGACAGGCATCCTATGGGTGGCTGACTTCCCTTTTACTCATCCTCAACTAGTTTCAAAGAATGTTGTAATATTCAGGCTCATATAGACTTATTTCTGTACTACTTGACAATTAAGAGCCCTTTCCTGGCCTCTTTGTATGCTTCTGAAGGTCCTTTTGCTGCTTGCTGCTCTGTTAAACCCTCCCATGAATTTCACTGAAAAGTGAACTTAAATTTCTGGTATACTTTGGCACACAGCACAGAATGTCCTGGGTGACCTTTCGTTTTCCTGACGACTACAACTGCCAACAGAATTCCAACAAGAAGCAAAGAGCAGTATAGAAGCTAAGCTTTCTTGACATAAACACAATGAATAAGGTCAGAAGAGCACAAGGTAAAATGTTGGCACTGACTTTCCAGGAGAGTTAATATTTCTAAAACCAGAAATTTCAAGTTTGCTCCAAGGGGGAGGAGGTGAGATTTTGGGAGTGTGGTGGTGAAACCTCTGATGTGCATAAGACAGAGAGAGTGACACAAGCCAGACTGAGATAAGAAGCAGACCCTGAGGAGACAGGATAATGCTTTTAATCATGCCAGTTGTCCTCCTTTACACCCCATCCTGTGGGAAGGTCACATTCACATTGGACATCAGGACATTCACATTCACAGGTAGGCCTAATAGTAAAACCCCAAAAGGTCTCATACCTGCTTTGCACTGCAATCAAATTGGTCTAAAATAAAACCTATTTATTTATTTATTTAGAAACACTGATATATTTCTAAACATTGAAACAATTTCTGTGTTGCTTCACTCTCATCCACCCCAAGGGATCTGTTTAAAAAGCCTGGGTTACCCTTGTCTTCAGGGGTGGATCATAACGAGCAGACATCCTCCAGTGTTATGTTAAAATGTGCTGAACCAGCCTAATAGAACATGGCCTGTGGATGTTCTTCCCATAACATTTTGTACATTTCTTGCCATGTGTGACACAGCAAAGATGTCAAAGTCCTTCAAGGTCTAACTTTGCTGTAGCTGAGACTAGACTGCCCCACCTTCCACCCACTCCATCCCCTCCAAGAACTTGCCAGCTGGACACTCCCAGTGCTCCCAGCAGCCCACAGGCATCCTTTCACCAGCTTGGGCAGAAAGCTCCTGAAAAGCCTGTTCAACATTCAGTACCCAAAGCAGAGCACTCAGTTTCCACACGAGCAGCTGCAGGCACTCTGAGACAAGCTCTACCACAGGGACCTCACAGACATGGTGTTCGGCAGTGACAAATCACTGATCACAAGTGGTCTTTATCAAAGGGCTTCTTTTAGCTGTGCTATGAATTAATTACTTCTTTCTTAACTTTTGCAAATACAGGATGGATGTTAGTAGTAAAAGTCACTTTCTGTAGCCAATACAATTTTTTCTTAATTTGTTTTCCATGAGCAAAAAAACCAAACCCCAGAACAAATTAAACCACTATTATTACAGGCTCTGCATTCTTTTCAACAAGAATATGTCACAATACAATTAGGAGATGAAGATGCAAGGGGTTTTGACGTGCTAGAAACCACAGAACAGCCTGTGAATTGTCCCACAGAAATTAAGATTTCTCCCCTTCTGACAACAGTCGTTCAAACAAGTTGTGTACTCATGTCTCACTGTTGGAGTCACCCTTACTCAGTATCTTTATCAATGATCTGTACCAGAGGGTCAAGGGCACCTGCAGTAAGTCTGCAAATTGTGTAGGAGTGTTGATCTGCTTGGGGGGTAGGAAGGGTCAAAAGAGGGATCTGGACAGGCTGGATCAATTGGCTGAGGTCAATTGCATGTGTTTCAACAAAGAAAAGTGTCTGGTTCTTGGATCATAACAACCCCATGCAGTGCAACAGGCTGGGGGCAGAGTAGCTGGAAAGCTGCCCTGCAGAAAAGGATCTGAAGATGCTGGTTGACAGGACTGAACATGAGCCAGCAGTGGGCCCAGGTGGCCAAGAAGGCCAGTGGCATCCTGGCTTCTTTCAGCCACAGTGTGGCCAGAGCAGTGATTGTCCCTCTGTACTCAGCACTGGTGAGGCCACACCTCATATCCTGTGTTCAGTTTTGTGTCCCCCACTACAAGAAAGACATTGAGGAGCTGGAGCATGTTCAGAGGGCAATGAAACTGGTGAAAGATCAGGAGCACAAGTCTGAGGAGAAGCTGAGAAAGCTGGCATTGTTTATTGTGGAGGAAAGGAGGCTCAGGGAGAAGCTTATCACTTTCCACAGTTACCTAAAGGAGGTTGAAGTGAGGTGGGGGTTTGTCTCTTCCCCTAAATAACAGGCAATATGATTAGAGGAAATGCCTTCAAGTAGTACTGGGGAGGTTTTATGAAAAAATTCTGCACCTGAAAGGTAGTCAGACATTGGAACCAGCTGCCCAGGGAAGCAGTTGAATCAAAATCCCTGGAGGCATTCAAAATGCATGCAGATGTGACATTTAGGGACATGGTTTTAGTGATGGACTTGACAGAGCTGTGTTAACAGTTAGACTTGATGATCTCAAAAGGTCTTTTCCCAACTTTAACAATTCCATGATTCAATGAAAACCACCTGCAGAATGTTCCTCTAGTCTCCTTCCTGCCCTCTTCCCTACAGAGGCTTTCCGTTTTATCACTCCCAGTGCTGTCAAGCTTCTGTGGAAATAATCATGTTTGACAGTTCTGGGGTTAAGAATAATATCTTGTCGTCTCACATCCCAGCAGACATGCACTAAGCAATTTATCATAGTCCACACAGCAGGGTTCTACTATCTTGTATTAAATGCAAGATCTTTATCTTAAAGTGTGATTCTATGTGTGGTTAGTGAATTTGGTTTCAATTACCATGTGTTTATTAATATCTTAGTTTCAGTGTTAATCCTCTGCATCAGATCACTTTGCTAAATATTGCTATAACAAATGCCATTTTATGCTAATTAATATGAAATATTTCAGCTATTGTTTATTTAATAATTCAAGCAAAATGCTTGTAAATAAGAAAGAAGCAGGGCAGGGAGACAGAGAAAACAAATCCAGAACTTGCATTAGACTTGTAAATTATTTCTGTAGATTGTCAACTTTTGTACATGGAAATAAATTATTTGTAGCAGAGCTAATTATTTCCTCAGAGTAAATCATTTATTGGAGGCTAATTACAAATAAAAAAATAACTGATACAACAAAAGTGTTAATAAATACATCAAAACCACCCTTTCTGTGGACTAAAAAAAAGAAATCCCCCAAAACATAGTTGGTGGCAATGATTATCTGAATCATCACTGGTTTGTATAGTATAGTCTCAGTGTAGTGACTTGGCTGCTGTTGCCAGGATATGTAAAGTAAAGTTAGTGATGTATTGTTTATTGTGTGCAGATCCTAAGGGGGTTTCCCTGTTTCTTGCTCTTCATTTCTACCATCCTGTCTTTTTATTTGTGCATAAATATGATATGTGTGCATGTATAGATATACACAGACAGGCTGCTGAACTGTAGAGCTTGTCTGTATGGAGCTTACACATATGGTTTGGCACAGATCCTTCCACCTGACTGGTGCAGCACTTCTCTGCTGCTCCTTTTTTTAAGACAAAAACCAGGAGAGAATGATGAGGAATGCACAGCAGAAGATTGTCTGCTTTAACAGAATGGACTCGGTGGTAGAAGGTGGTAACTCAGCAGGGCAAAGAATTCTTTCTTTCGTCTCTTTACTCCAGAGAGGTTATTAACAGTCAGAATGCATACAGCATAGATTCCCATTAACTATTTTAGAGAAAAAGAGGACAATGAAAACAATCTTGAAGCTTGAGCATAAAACTTCACAGTATGAAAAGAGGGTTGATTTGCAGGAGAGGGATTTTCAAGGCCATGAAAGACCAGACACTCTCAGGAATGTTCAAATGCAGCAAAGAAATGCAGACTGAAAACAGAAATCCGAGGATCTTTGTCTTCCTGCCAGTCAGGACTATTCAGTATTACAGCCATATCAGTACAACATTTCTCTATGTTTATTCTAACAAAAAGACAGGACATGTCCACTTGATGAGCAAGGGAAAATCTCATGAAAAGCCCCTCTGTGTTCTGGCAAGACATGCTACATTATCCACTCATGCATATAAAAGACAATCCACCTGTATAACTAGCAAGTACACTGCATTCCTACCCTTTTTTGAGGAACTTCTCCCTGAAAATAAGGCAGAATTTATTCATCTTCGCATTTTCTGGATTGCAAATTTATTTAAATTTATTGGTTTTGCTTAGAGCCTCTTGGCTGTGTTGCAGCTCCTAAACTGGCTTCTTCTAGAATGTCTGTTGTTAAGACAGGTGGATCCTATTTACTGATGTCCTTAATTACAAAAGTGTATAGCAGAGATCCTTTGTCTTACTTAAATGAAGAAGCATTGTTATTACAGTCCCACAACAAGGAGTTTACTGTGACTTTCAAATAACTGCCTTCATCAAATGAAGCTACATCATTTTTATAAAAATGGACTTTTTTTTAAAGAGGAACCAGACCATGTAGTTATTTTCTCTTAGTATACATGCACTCAGGTAAAAGAATTCAACTTATAAAATTTCTGCATATTTACCTCTAGCCAGAACATCATACTTACAAGGAGGGCTGATCACTCACCACTCGTTGAAGTTTCTTTTATCCTTGTGACTCTTTTTTCATCCAAGTTTCTCAGTCAGTTGCAGAAAATCACAGATTTTAGTATGAGCCAGGAAAACTTCAGATATGTTTGCTTTAGGTATTTCTCATTTCTAAAGTGTCAATGGATTTGACTTTCAGTAGTGAAGATGTCACTCCAGTGCCTTTACCCTACTGTTTTGTATTCTATTGGCGTTTTAAATTAAGAAAAAAATGTGCTTTATTCAATTTGTTTTATCACAGGCAACCTTCTAGTCAAATCCTCCAGACTAGAGCAGCATTCTAGTGTTCATGTTCTCATTTGGAAGAGAGGGTTGAGAAAACTTCCATCAGAAAAGACAGAGCAATGAAGGGATCAGGAAACTAAGTGCTGAGAATACAGAAAGGCTGGCAAATCAGTGGCCTCTTGCATGAAACTAGAACAAAAAGCCCAGAGCAAAAACAGTGAGATAAAGGACATTGGAAAGGCATCTTCAGTCTTGCCATCAGTGTTACATGGCAGAAAAATCTTAAGTCTGCTTTTAGTCTATGGGCCCATGGGTTAGTTCTGAATACTTGAAATGATGAGACCACCACGACTATATTTTTTTCACCGCTATTCAAACTTTCAAAAAGTTTGACATTTTAGCACTGGTTTTACTTGTTCTGTTTTTGTTAATCATCTTAACACCCTTCTCCTTCTGTGTCTTTAACTGAGAACATTGTCCTAAGGCCTGAAGCTTGTATACATATAAACTCCAGAGAACAATATGCATAAACCACTCTTATCTGTAGCTGTCCCCTACGTACATTGAAATGAAGAAAATTCCTTGTTCAGCTCTATAGCATAAGATTTAAATGAAGCCACAAAGGGAAATTCTGCCCATTCAGTGTAATTGCAATATGGTTATTTGAATCATTAGCATACATCAATATAATTGAAAATGGAGGGTTAAACATGTTTCTAGTATCAGGCTAAATGTAGAATAGGATGCAGAAAGTAAGGATCTGAAAATAACAAGGAGATACAGTTGTCAGCTACAGTAAGGAGAAGAGTAGAGAGATTCCAGTAACAAGGCTGGTAGCCAAGTTCTTTTAAATTACTATGTTGCCCACAGGGGAAGGAGAATAGGTGCTTAAAAGTTTTTGTTGTTAATATTGAGATTTTTTTAGCTCACTTGTTATTTGACCAAGAGGACCTCTGAGTCAGTCATATATCTGAGTGTTGAACAAAGTTTTCATGTGTACATAGGTCAACAATCTTCCAATGGCTATCTGTAGATCAGAAATAGCTTGAGCTGACACCTCAGTACACAATATTCAGAAACAATCACCAAACTAAATCTTCTGCCCATTAAACAAAGATCACTGATCTGTGTATATATTAGCTGTATTGTAGCTTTAGGCATAAAAAGAAATTAGTTTTACAGTACTAGTACTTATGGAATTGATCTGTGGAAATGGCAAGAAACTCAGCTGTGACATGATTTTCAGAAATCCTGCAAGCTTATGATGGATTCAATACCTTTTATGGCCAGCGGCCTCTGGATATGAAATACTGTAAGGAGAAAACAGTTCTCTCTCAGATTGATTTTTTGGAAAAAAAGTTATGTCCTGAGGACGCTGAATAATCACCAAGCAAATATTTTATTTCATGTATTAATCCTTGCCTACTGGCTTCTTAGAATTTACCAACCATTTTGTACTACTTGCAACTTACACAACAGCAACCTGGTTTGGATTTTATTATTCTTAAAAGTTTGAGCTAACTGAAAAATGTCAAAACTAAGGAGCATGTGTCTTAGAGTAACTTAAAATTACAGTGACACCTTCTGCCTCAAATCCTTCAAATTGTTCTTCAACAAATAATTTCAGGAGACAGTAATGTAATGGAAGATTAAATAGTTGGATTTCTGAAAATGAATTTAAGATCTCAAAGAAGCAAGGTGCATACACACCATTTTATGAGTATACATTTGGTTGAGTAACCACACAAGCAAACTACAGTCTTCATTTCTATATCAAGTGTGCAGAATTGTATCTTTGCAGTATATCTACTCCTTTTTTAAATTTTTTTACTGCCGTTAGTTCTGCACCATTTGAATTTGGGCTTTGTTAAGACCAACATTTGGGACCCGGCCAGATCGCTAAAAAAAAATCCCAAACAGAAATGGATGGTGCTATAGTTTAGCTTAAATAGATAAGTTTCTTCTTACAGCTTTAATACTAGCAAGAATAGTTATTTTTGTGGTTTATCTTATTACATATATGCATCAAAAAAGAGGTACATAAATGACAGTGACAATGGAATTTCCAGTGACACAACAGTATTTCTCATTGATTCTGATATAATATGCAATTTTAAAATACTTGATGACTGTTAAAATAAGCTTAAAGGTCTGAACTCTTCTCCTTTGGAAGGAGGAGAAGGTTTTGTAAAAAGTAGTTGCCAAAGAGAAAGGAAAGAAGGACACCTCCAAAATTCCAACTTCTAATTTGATTTTCAATTCTTATTTTTTTAAAAAGTATTTCTTTTCATTATTCATTTCTGCAGGCTCCTGAGATTGCTTTTCAAATTTTTAAGAAAGTAGTGCTGGAATTCAAAAAAGACTATACAGCATCTAAAAATAATAAGAAGCATTCAGTTTTACAATAATTCCAATAATTAAGTAATCAGCTTTGCCAACCTCAATTTAAAGGAGATTAGTTATGAATGATGTTTTTTTCCCCCTTGGTCCTATCAAAATAAGCTCCATGTTTCTTTAAATGAATCTTGCTGGTAATACATATACCTGTCATGCCATTCCCTTTGAGTGCTTGGGGAAATAAAAATTCATAGCAATTGATTGCCCTGTGTAGCCACGGCTCCAGGTGCCCTTTCAAATATTCATAAAGATCTTAAAGGGGTCCCTGTGGATCCCATTTGTCTGCTGGATATTTATATATACCTCCAGTCTTCAGGAAAATTGTCAAACAAAAGTCACTTTTGCAGCTAGGTATTATTGACTCTTTCTACCTTGTAGATTTTTGTATTCTCATGCTGTGTACTGTGAGTGAAAAATGGAGTAAGATGAAGAAATGTTTATGAATATCACAGACCAAGGGTTAAGAGTTCTTCATTAAATTTGGGGACTTGAAAGCTCTAACTGATCATAAATTGATGAAATGAAAAGACATAAATGTTAAAATTGGAGTCAAATGAAGCAAAAACTGAGATAAAAATAAAGGACAAAAAAGTCACATTTGCACTCAAATTCAGACCACTGAATTCAGAGCTACATGCCTTCTGAGCATTCAAAACTTCACACTGAGATCAGTGTGAAAATTGAGTACAAATGCAAAACAATTTTTAAAAGTTTAACCCTCTTTTAGAAAATATGTCCATGGTATTAAGTGTGTGAAACATATCTGAACCAACTGGCAATTTCAGGGATCTTCCTTTCCTCCCACTACTAAGTTATCCATTTTCAGATTCTGAAGAAAATTGAGAACAACATTTAATCATTTCTGTAAATGCTTTGTCTTATCTGTTTTGTTCAAAAGGTCATGGAGCAGAAGCTGCTCGTCCAGTCTCATAGAAACATCCATAGCAGTAAGCAATTCTGGCCACACAACAATTCAGGGGCCAGCAGAGAGTTTCCATTTCCATATTTCAAACTTAATGAGATTTTCGGTTTCTATTTACTTCTCTGTTTTATAGAACATTCTCAAACTTTGTTTAAAAAAATGTTCTGAGTGGAAACTCAGAGTGCTCCCCGCACTCCTCAATCCTTACCCTGCTCTGCAGCAGCTGCAATTAACTCGAACAGGCCATCACTGCTGACACTGCTCCATATCCCTGCTCCAGCAGAGCGTGACAACAGGAGAGCAGCAGAGAGCCAGAACCTGGTCAGGAAATGACTGTAGTCTGTCACCAGTCGTTTCCATTCTGCTGCTCCAGTAATGACTGCAGTTCAGAGTCCAGGAGTTAATTAGAAATGTAGAAGCTCGGGAATCACCTATGAGGTAATAGCATAAGCTAAGCTAATGTCCATGGTACAGAGCACTAGTGAAAGGCAATTATGTGTCATGACACTTGTCACAAATTTGTGCCATCTAGAGCTATGAGTAGAAACATAAAATTTTAAGTACATCACCATCAGTATACATTAGGACAGACATCAGATTTATTCTGAGACATAGTGTTATCCAATGAATTCTGCAGGTTTTGCCAAGTGATTTTTCACAGTCTTCAAAAATATGCTGACAAACATGATTTATGAAACAGACTTCAAAAAATGTCAATAGAAAAAAAGGAAGGGAAGGGAAGTTTCGGGAAGGGAAGTTTCGGGAAGGGAAGGGAAGTTTCGGAAGGGAAGGGGAAGTTTCGGGAAGGGAAGTTTCAGGGAAGGGAAGTTTCGGAAGGGAAGGGGAAGGGAAGTTTCGGGGAAGGGAAGGGAAGGGAAGGGAAGGGGAAGGGAAGTTTCGGGAAGGGAAGTTTTGGGAAGGGAAGTTTCGGAAGGGAAGGGAAGGGAAGGGAAGGGAAGGGAAGGGAAGGGAAGGGAAGGGAAGGGAAGGGAAGGGAAGGGAAGGGAAGGGAAGGGAAGGGAAGGGAAGGGAAGGGAAGGGAAGGGAAGGGAAGGGAAGGGAAGGGAAGATTTAGTTTTAATTAAAGTGACTAGAAGAGAAAAAAACAACAAATCAACAGTGTATATGTCACTAAGTTCTGTGATATTGTACAAATAGTTGTAATGACACAAACAGTATGTAAAGTGATGCACTTATTTTCCCCTTAAAAAGCAGCTGTTTGCTTATGCAGTATCTTTCCCAGTTGTAATCAGGGTGCAAAACAGCAGGAAGCCAATGCTCACCATGGGTGGTTTTCTCTTGGTGGATTGTATGAATTCACAATCTCAGGCAGTCAGTTATGTCTCACATACTTTAAGAAATTCACAGGAAAAGAAAAAAGGAGGAAACAAATGTAACACTATGGGGTTAATTAAAACCTGAAAGATAGGGAAATAAAGACACAAGTCTCTCTCCATAGTGTATGAAAAAGAACAGGAGGTCACCATATGGGCTGGAAAACATTCTGTAGAATGATATAATTAAAATAAATTAAAGTATCTCCTCTGAGCTCTATTGCTTGTGTGTGTTCTGCCAGATAGTCCATACAGCATTTGAAAAGAAACTTAAGACAAAAGGCCAACAATAATCATGAGTCATTATCTATTTATGTATTGGGTATGCTAATATCCCCATCTGTTACCTTAGTGGGCAAAATCCATTTGCTGAAACCAAGGAAGACTTTATTTCTTACCATTAAGACTATCAAATATGAATGAAGAGAAAGTGGAAAAGCTTGTCCTGAATGTACTGGATAACATCAAGGGTTTGGAAATTCTCTTACGAGTGGTACCTGTAGTACTGAAATTTTCAGTAAATATTCTGGGATACATGCTAAAGCAATCAGGTGCTAGTCTTTATGGTCCAGTTCACAATCCAATGTCAAGTAAAATGGAAAAATGTCTCTTCTTAATGCAAATTTTAGTGGTATTGTCTCTCTTGGTTTCAACAGGGGATCAATGGTTCTTTGTAACATATACACCTACAAAATAATTATTTTTCTAAGTGTGATGGAAAGAGATTTGATAAATGAAAAAAAAAAAAAAAAAAAAAAAAAGAAGAGAAAATAAAGAATAATCTTCACATGTGATTTTGCCAGACAGAAGAAAACTCCAGTCTTCTGTGTTTTAGGCCATAGCTCCCCATATCCTCTCTTAATTTTCACTTTTTGTTTTGCAGAAGTAAAAATACTTATAATGAAACATTTGTTAGGTGGTGGTCTGATCTTTTCTGGATCTCAGGTGCCCACCAAGTAGCTCTACTACTCCTTCTTTACAGAACAGGGGAAAAATGCTATGCAGAGTTCATGGGCTGAGATAAGGATAGGGAGATTCCTTATCAGTTACTGTCAGGGCAAAACAGTCTTGCCTTGGAGAAAATTCAGGGAAACACTGGAACAGGTTGCCCTGGGAGGTGGGAGGTAGCCCCATTCATGGAAATAACCAAGGTAAGGTTGAACAGGATTCTGACCAACCTTATCTAGTTAAATATTTTAGGGGTCCCTTCCAACACAAATAATTCTATGATTTTACAGTAAGATTAATGTAATTAATTACCAGTTAAAAATGTATGATAATAAGAATTAAGATCAAATCTAAAAACAACTTCTCCTTCTCTCTACTTTTTTCCAGGCTCAAATTCTCTCCAAGATTTCCTACCTCCTCTCCCCAACAATGCAGGGGGATGGGGAACAGGGACTATGGTCAGTTTATAATGTTTTCTCAGCCACTCCTTTCTCCTCCTACTCTTCCCCTCCTGCAGCGTGGGGTCCCAGCCACAGGAGATAGTTCTTCAGAAACTGCTCCTAGGTGGGTCCTCTTCTAGGGATACAACCCTTCAGGAACAATCTGCTCCAGAATGACCTCTCACAGGACCACAGGTCCTGCAAACCTTCTCCAGCACAGGCTCCTCATCACAGGACTGCACTCCCTGCCAGGACCCTGCTCCATCACGGGCTTCCTCAGGCATCCAGCTGCTCCAGTGTGGGTTCTCCCTGGACTGCAGGTGGATATGTGCTGCAGCATGGATCTCTTGGGCTGCAGGGGCACAGCTGCCTCACCATGGGCTGCCCCATGGGCTGCAGGGGAGTCTCTGCTCTGTGTCTGAAGCAGCTGCTCCACCTCCTTCTCTGCTGATCTTGTCTGCAGGGCTGTCTGTCTCACACATTCTCCTGCCTCCCATTTGCTGTTTCACAGCAGTCTTTACCCTTTCTTGTATATGTTACTACAGTGGCACTCTACCCATCCCTGGGGGGCTCAGCTCTGGCCAGTGTGGGTCTGTCTTGCAGCTTGAGCAAGTAGAACAGGCTCTGTCCAGCTTGAGGGCAGCTCCTGGTGCCTTCTCACAGAAGATACCCCTGCAGCCTTCTGCAATCTAAACCTTGCCACACAAACAAAAACAGTTATTGTGACATGACTCTGACACTCATTAGCAGAAGGGAAACTAAACTTTCATTTGGGTTAAAATATTCATTAAAAAATCTAACAGTGATTCTTGTGCCACTCTGCTCTTCACTGGTGTGTTCTCACCTTCAGTCCTGTGTGCAAGGCTGGAGCAGAGGAGACTGAGGGGAGAACTCATGGGGCACTAAAGCTGCCTCACAGGGGAAGAGGAGGGGCAGACACTGATCTTTTCTCTGCAGTGCCCAGGGACAAGACTCAAGAGTATGGCCTGAAGTGTCAGGGGAGGTTTAATTTGGTTATTAGGCAAAGATTCTTCACCAAGAGGGTGGTTGGGCACTGGAACAGGCACCTCAGGGCGTTGATCACACCAAGCCTGACAGAGCTCAAGAGTGTTTGGCAATGCTCTCAGGCACACGGTGTGACTCTTGGGGATGGTGCTGTGCAGGGCCAGGAGTTGGGCCCAATAATGCCTTCCAATTCATCATTTTCTGAGATTCTGTGATTCTGAATGTCACACAGCAAGTACATACATAAATTCACTCCACACCAAAATACATTCTTTTTCCATTTCTAAGCACCTGATTTTCAAAGCAGAGATAATTTTTAGATAAGATTTTATTCAAATAAATTATGATAGAAAAAAAAGGAATATTAAATTGGTTATTCAAATTCCTTTGCTTCTACTGAGAAATTACAGGTTAATCAATATTCTTTGAAATCAGATTGTGTTATTGTATGCCAAAACATTGCCTTATCCAAAAATGGGAATAAAAATTGCCTGTATCTTTTATATATACTTAACAGTGTCAGATTGAGCTAGTCTAACATGATTTTGAAACACTAGGCAAGTAAAAATGAATGTTTAATCAATTAATGTGATTTGTTCTATTTGATTGCACCACTGATGGTCCTCAGTATTTCCTGCTGTGCTGGTACAGATTTTTTAGACTTTTTCCATTAAATCAATGAAAGGATCGTAAGGTTATGGTGAGTTCATGAGCAGCCTTCTTAGCCCCTTGGCTTGTTGTGACTCATTCTTTTGTGACTATAAAATTTGTTTGTAATGGTGTGCGAAAATCCATTGGTTTGCTAGTCAAGGTGATCTAAAGTATTGCCTAGCTGTAGAATTACCCTCTAGGGAAACAAGGAGGGGGGAAATGGCAAGAAAATATTTCTTTTTAAATACTTCCATCAAAGAAATTTTGCTTGGTTGCAAGGAGAGTATGAAAAGATGTAAAATTGAATTTGTACATAAAAACCAAAGACAAAGACTAGGCTTATTACTTTGTTCCAGCCACAGTGTTTCAGAGGAAACTTTAAAAGCAGCTATTTAAGTGAACTGAGAATTAGAAATATATGCTCAATGCACTTCCAATGCAATCAAAATTAAGTGTACTGTATCTGATGCTCTTCCAGCTTTTATGTGCTCAAACACTAATTTTCCAGAAGCAGGGATTGCTACTTCATTGCCACGTAGATTGGACTGTGCTTTGGGGTGGAACTATATATCACCAAAGGTGGAGAGAGCATACAGAATGAAGCAGAAATTACAAGTAAAGAAGCCATAGTATACACATTATTAAGTGCTGCCCTGAAAAACTGCTTATTTTTCTCTAAATCTGGCACTGAGATACTGTGTTATTGAACAAAAAAATCACCTAAAACTGGATGCCTGGTACTTGCATGCTTTTGTATGGTAAGAATTCTGAACCTGGGCCCCTAAAATACTTGTGCATTGGGAAGAAAAATGGTCTTGATTGGTCAATTTTGAAAATTATTTCCCATTATTGAAATTATCCCAAATTAATGGATAATATTGGTTTTAGTTTCTTTTGTGTTTGCCATTTTTTAAATGACGATGTAATATCACGTACTTGAAAACTGAAAATAAAGTCACCTGTCCATAAAGTATATCAGCATAATTCAGTATCTCCCTATTTCTTGTGAGAAATTCATGCCTAATTTTAAACAGATTGTCTTCATACTTGCTACCCTTGTGTTTCTCACACTGAAGCATTTACCTCCTTGGACAGACAGGCAGACGTCTCATTGCCATCACTTGTCAGCAATAATTTCAGTGTGAAGTACCTGTTTGTACCATTGACAAAACCATCTGTTTCCTTTTGCTAAGAAAGTGGCTGTTATCCCTCTGTGCTGACCAGGGTACCCTCTGAAGTTTTATTTACAGATTCAGCCCCTGGTTACTGACACAAAAGAGTTCTATTTATATCACTCTCATCTGAGATCCCTGATTTGTGACTTTACAATGTCAACACTCCCAGAGAGGATAGTGGCTAAGGTGATCTGTCCTTGTTGCTGTACAACAAAGGCTTGCAACTGCAAAGTGTTTAGAGCCAGCTTTGTACAAGTACCCTGGTATCTAACTATCACTTATTTCAACATTAAAATCCTTTGGTAATTTGAGATATGAATGGGAAGAAAAATGCACAAGGATCAGTGCAAGTATACATCTTAATTTTGTAGATTTCATATTAAGTAACCCAAAAGAAAAGCAATGTTTTTCTGTTTGGCACTGAGAAGATGAGTATAATATTCACCACAGTTGTCAGAATTTTTTACTGTTTTTTTTTACATATGCTAAATTACTAAAAAAAGTCTTAATTTCTTAAGCAAATATCTAAATGTCAGGATATTCAGAGCACTTGAAAGAGCTTAAAAAAAGCTCTAGGTTTAAAAAAAAAAAAAAAGGTTATCTTCTCCTTAGAGAAGAGAACAACAAGAACATGAGAAATTGAGTATTTGGATGAAAAAATTGAAACAAGAATCGTTGCACTTTGTTAGTGGTGAAGCCATAAGACATTTTCCAAACACATTAACACCTTTGGCATTTTATGTCCTAAATGCCTAAGTAAACAATAAATTGATTTCATGTTGCATTACTGCTGCTCAGCTGTAGGGGATGGCATTAAATCTCATTAATGGTAAAATAAAATCGAAGTATTCTGTTTAAAATGTGGACCACTTAGTTGAAAGGGGAAAGAAAAATAAGTCCTAGAAGGCCATGATGTCAGATACAAATCCTGCACCAGAAATTTTACTATAAATTTGTTGTTGGTGTAAACAATCTCTTTCCAAAGCTATTCAGTTGGAAAATTATGTTCAGGGTCCAGTGAGACAGAAGAATGCTTTTTAGTCAACCATTTCAGTGGAGGAAATGGGCAGTGCATCCATATTCAGCCCCTGACATGATGATTTCGGCACATACTGATCAAAAATGGGACATCTGTTTGTGTATGTGTTCCAATATTGTTCACAGGTAAATGTTCATGATAAGGAATTGCTTTGGAACAGCTAACATGCCTTTGAATTCTTACTTAACAGTTACATTGATGATATGTTGTTTTAAGATTAAGTCCATCCAGGATGAAATTTTTTATCTTAATTTCATCAGAAAGCAGAAAAAGCCAATAGCGACTCCAATACAAGGCTCTATTTTTTTATTATAAAAAAGACCAAGTGACAGATACCTGGAACTTTAGTTTCAAAGTCTTAGCTGTTTTACTTCTTTGGAGGAAGAATCTCTTCTGACCTCCAATGCCTTAAACTAAGAGCAGTCATATACAACCTGCCTTGGGCCACTGCATTTTATTGCTTTACTAATATCCTAGATAATGTAATAAATTATCGACTAGAAGTACAGCATCAGAATTCAAAGTTGTCTTGATACATAATAGATGATCAATGAGAAACTTTGATGAAGTGTACTGTATTTTACCTTAGGTAGGAGGTGAAAACTGGAGCACAGATATGGAGGAAGCAGCACAGCAGGAAAGAATCTATTGCTGTGATGAATAACAGACAGGGGAAAGTCACTACCATCCACTTTTCTAAACCTGTTAATTATTGCTTTAGCATGAGACCTACATATCCACTTAAAGGAAGATCTGGAGGAGGTGAGAAAATCTACATGAGCCACAAAAATGTCAGAGAACAAAGTGCAAGACTATTAGCAGGTTGTTTGATTTTTTTCTAGTGGCTATTTCATAAGCCATCTAGCAAAAAAAAGAGAAAAATACATGATTTCACAAAGAAAAAGTGGATAGAAAAAGCTGTTACTTCTGTTCCATATCTCTATGTTCAATAGTAAATTAATTTTGCATAAAATAATTCTATGGTAAAAAATTCACTAGATATTTTAATAGCTTCCTAATTATTAAAATAAGATTAAATAATAGAGAAGCTGTGGGATTCCCTTTATTGCAGAGATTTTTTTGTTTGTTTTTTTGTTTGTTTGTTTGTTTTTAAGAAATATCTTGTTTATTCAGCGAACTTAATTACGAGCTATTCAGACAAGTAAAATAAAGCTTCAGCTCATTCCTGACACAATATATTTTCTGAATGCAACCAAGCCAGTTGAGGGAAAGTTTACCAGGAAAGCTGAATCTCCCTTTCTTGCCCTGAATAGACTATAAAGCCAAAGGCTAGAGTCCCTGTTTCAGTAAACCTAAGAACACCTTCTGAAGCTTCTGAAACTGTCAAATTTTTCAAAAGTAAAAATCTGAATCTGACTAGTAGCAGACTCTTTTGTTTAATCTGTACTTTAAAGTAAATACCTATGAAACTAATCTTCATGGAAAAATATATCCATCCATAATGTTTGATTTGATTATTCAACTCTATTGTGAGACAGTAGTACTTGACATAATGCCTAAGAATAAAGTAATTTCTTGCTATTTGAAAATATTTTCAAAAGGGCAGTTTAATAAGTCAAGTGAAGCTGCACACTCAAAAAAAAAAGGTGAGTGATTTATTCACTACTTCTCATTGGCAGAAAGGTGTTCAACCACTTTCTGGAGAGCAGGGCCTCAGCATATGTCATGGTTACTTGAAAAGACAAACTTTATACCTTCAAATGCCTTCCCTTCCTCTTCCTTTGCCCAAGCCTCTGACATGAAACACATCATCAAGTGATATGGAATATCCCTTTGGTCAGCTCAAGCTGGCTGTACTGAAGTTGTATTTTCCAGCCTTTGATGTTGGGACAACCTACCTGATGCTGGGACAGAGTGGGAAAAACAAACAAAAAAACATATAAACGAAAGAATGCCTTGATGCTGTGGAAGTGCTGTTCAGCAAGAGCCAAAACAGCAGTGTGTTATCAATACTGTATCAGTTACAAACAAAAACCACAGCACTGCAGCACCACACGGACTGCTATGAAGAAAATCCACTTCAACCCAGACAGATTCAGTAGACTGCAACAAATAATTTTTGAAACATTTGAACTTTAAAACTCACAATATTTGGGATTCATCAAGATCTAGGATTTTTTAAATTTCTAATTCTTTTTAATTTCCACAATCAGAGCAAAATTAGCTCCAGGTAAGATATCCAGCTTGTATAAAAAGATGCCTCCAGCTCATTCTAACCAAGGCTGGGGCTTATTTGTTCCTAAAAGAGTCAGGCCCCAAACATTGAACAGTTTCATATTATGTTACACATTATGTGAAAGAGACATACATAAAATCCAGCAATAAAAAAGAGATTTGTGAGTTATATTTTAAATATTGACGTTCATTACATGGTTTTTGGGATAGAATAACAAATTAGCTGTATGACCGTGTTAATGGCCTGGCTTGCCAGTAGTATTTCAGCAGTGTACACTGATGGTCAGATTATAATGCACCCTGTGTGCTTCCATATCCTGCTCATGGTGTTTTCTTATTCATGATCAGAAACATGTGTTTTCTTCATCATTAAAGTGAAAATTTGCCTCTTAACCAGAGAAAAGGGAAATGATGGTTCCGGTATGTAGTCTAGACTTAATTCCCCTACTAAATATACAACAGTTAATGCCCATAATCTCAAATCTATAGAATAAATCACAGGAAAATACAGACAAGAACACAGAAGGAAAACCAGGAGAATCAAAATGCTAAATATTCTTTGGTTAAATAAAATATAATTTTTTCACAACCATGCATCATAATTCATAAAATAGCTTTTTTTATGTTCTATATTTTCTCTAAATTTAAGCAGCTGTTTTCTTTTTGACAGTGTTAAAATCACATCTGTGGAAAGGGAAGTCTCCTGTTAAAGGTTTGCCTTATCACAAGAACACATTTGACAATATACTGTCTGCTGCAATTGCTATAAAGGTCATCTGCTACCACATACATTGAACCCCAGATACACTGCAGTAGACTGATATTTAGAAGGAAAAAAATACAAACACTCTTATGTTCAGAAAGCAAAATTAGACCAGTGCAGCAGTGAAAGTCAAAAAACATGTGATAAATACTTATAAGGATAATATCTGTTGTTTTACTTCTTTCAGAAGATTCAGACTGCTATCATTTTGTAGTAAATTGATCTGTGAAGTTACCAGAAGTGATTAAGGTCGACTTTTTCAGAAGTGTTACTAATAACAGTTTTGATCTAGTGCCCAAACTGAAAGTACAAATTTTTTTAGTCTTAAAAAAAAAAAAAAAAGTTATAAAATGACAATTGCTCATATTTTCTTTTTTCCTAATTCTACCATTTGTCTTCTGGGTTTCTTTGGTTCTTTTACAATTACTGCAATTGTCTCACTTCAGAACATGCTATAATTCAGAAAATTGCTCTTCACTATGGTAGAAATGATTCCTCTCTGGTTGATTTCTTCTCATTTTAGTAAATGTTAGTAGGTGAGCAAAGTTTCAGATTTCAGAAATTATGCATATTATAAACACCATTTGTTACTGTCATGTTTGAAGACATTGGATTATCCAGGCAAACCTACACCATGAATAACAACTCCACAACACTGGATTAGGCAGTTCACAAACACAACAAAGATTGGAAACACTTCCTTTAAGATACATTGGATGTACTTTGAAAACCTGTGTTTCTAGATGGTAAGTTTGTTAATCAAAGAGAATATAAATGTGTAAATAACAAATTATTAAAATTATAATCATATATAAAAAGTAAATTAATTTATTTTCAGAAATGTCTTCATCCAAAAGACCTCTGCAAAGGAAATAGTTACTACTAACAAAACAACATGAGAAGCATTCTGCATGCTCAAGCCTTCTGATGTATGGAAATTTTCTTGTCACAATGATTGTTCACAGCTGCAATGTGAATTTTCTATTTAAAAAAAGTATGATCCTTTCTTCCTCACTCTACACTTCAATATCCAAACTTGCATCATATGTAAATCTTTCAGGTTTTGCCTTGGAAACCATCTAATTTCTATATATTTCCCAAACACATATTTACTCTTCATCTGATGATACATTTACAATGTTCTTGATGAAGGCATGAAACTTTTAATCTTTTTCTATATTACACTGAATCTACTCTTTTTTATAACATTTTAATGAAAATATATATTACCAGTGATAGGCCAGTGCTAAACTCCATCTAAATTTCACAATCTCACATAAGTGATGACAGTCAGTCATTATGAATCATCTTGTTGGAGGATGCATTTAATAGAAAATCCAAGGAAACAGTAGGTAAGAAATAGAAGATAAAAGACCGTGGGGAACTATGTAGTTGGGAAATCAAGTGTGCAGAAAAGTAAAGCATCTGGAAATATTAAATCGCAGATTTACTTTAAAATATAGTAAATTCAATTTGGAGTATTAATCCCTCTTTTTACTTTGAGGAATGTTATGATTATCTGTAGAGGTTCTGAAGGGAAAAAATGAAAGTTCTCATGGGGAAGGTATGCTGGCATAAATACAAACCAGAACCGGCATCAAGTCTTGCCAAATTTTTGTCCTATTTTTCCTTTAATAGCTATTTTTCCACTTTATTCACATCACAAATCCCATTTTGGGGTCCCAGCTACTTAGATCTGTTATCATCAATCCAGGAGCCATAAACTGTATTTGGGGAATACACAGTCATGCCTATAGTGGACTTTCTTGTCCTTCTTGTCCATGCCTATAGTGGACTTTCTATGCTCCTGCTACCAGGACAGACTACTAGGACAGACTCTCCAGTGACAGGGTACACAGGGATTGAATAACACATGCAGAAAGATCTCAAATGTTTCTCTCTTCCCCTAAATTTCCAGAACTACTGATGGCCATAGCAAAAATATGATCCAATATGAAATTATTTTAAATCCCTACTTTCAAGATCCAAAATGTCCAATTGATTGCAAATGCAATCATTTACGATCTGCAGACACATGGGTTCATATCTGTGAAATGTGTTTCCATATTCTGAAATTTTAAGTTTACTGTTTCTTCCAGAAAGAAGGACCTGGTCATGCAGCAATGGCTCATCTAACTAGTTCTTGAAGAGTGAGACACAACTGAAATAATTTCTGGTTTGCAATCCCATGAGGAGGAGGCTGGAAAGGCTTGTGACTGACTCACAGACATTACAGATGGTAATCCATTATGCATGGCTCTTATATTACCTCTTCACTGCAATATTTTTTGTTAAAATAGAAGCAGTGATGGAACTGGTACCATCAGGGTGTGTTCCCTGGGTAACATGTTAGTTAGTGCATTCCAGAAATGGCTAGCCTGAAACAACACAGGCCCATATCAGAAACCAGAACCACTGTCTCAAAAATGTAGACTTAGTAAGATAAACCAAACTTTTGCAACTGTGTTCAAAGTGAGCTGATATTGCTTTGTTTGCAGTATGTCTGAAGATAAGAATTTCTACTGCCTAAGGCAGATTTATGAGAATACAAACAAGGAGATAAAGATCTCAGTCAAACAATATTTGTAGTCTGTATTAGAATTAGAAAGAGAGAAATGGAACTGCCCTGAAGGCAGTAAAATGAGATCTTTAGATATCAACAGATGTTAGAACATGTAATGGCTTTTTTATGACGCATTCTTTAGCACACATTAAATACTTCTATTTACCATTCAATTAAAACAGTGGAAAACTGAATATGCCAAAGCAAGGGGTGATGACTCTGATGCATCCAATGTCTTTATTCTGCCCATAACAACGTTGCAATCAACACCGATATAGGAAAAAGTTAGTCAAAACTTAGCTGAGGCTCTTTTTCATTTAGTAAAACCAAAGTTTCAAACTATATTTTTATTTCTCAACAGTGGACAAGCAGTATTTGCAGCCTACCCACTCCATGTCTAAAGCAAAAGTGAGAGAGCCTAATAATAACCTGGGATGAGATGGTAACAGGTAACAAGAGGATATGTGATATGTAAATTACAAGGATGACTGGAATCAAGATGTGTTCTCCAACTAGCACTCAGATTTTCTTTTGAGAGATAGTGAAAAAACACTTTTATGTGTGACCAGCACAGAAGTTATTTGGAAGTGATAAATTCCTGCAAATGAAAAAGTAATACAGGTAGCCTTTGGCTTAGATAAGACAAAGGATGACAACTGTTTTAGGGTTTTAAAATTAAGAAATAGAGATACTCCCAGAATATATTTCAGGTGGCAGGAAGAACACTGTACTACACCTTTAATACCACATCAGAAAAGATAGCTTAAATTAGAAGGTAACTTCCACTTCTTTGCACTCTTGTAATTAATCTTTTGTCAATCAGAGAGCAAAACTCATTTAAATGTTGCCAATTTGGGAGATGGCAAATACTCCTCATTTTTTATTTTCTCCCTAACCCAGGTAACAAAAAATTTAGTAGCAGAGATGAGAATAAAACCAGCATGATCAAATAAAAACTAGTTATGAGACTCCAGAGCTAGGTCATGAGCTATCTAGTAAAACAGATTTGCAATATGCCCTTTAAAGAAAAGAAGGAAAAGGAAGAAAAAGGGTAAAGGTAAGACATCTTAATTCCTGAGGTTTATATGGGTTTACTATTTTTTTAATCTTTCACATGCTCTCTGCTGGAAGGTGAATTGGCCAAAGATGCAAATGAGGAAAAAGACTAAAGGTTTGGTACAGAAAGAGGAGGGGAAAAGGCTGAATGTTGCAAGATGCTGACCCAAGGCAGGAAAAAAGAGAAGCTTCATAGACCTGAAGTAACTAATGATATTCAAAAAATTATCTGTCACTGAAAAGGGCTTTCAGGATTAAAACCAGGATCAGATAAATTCAGTGTTCATCAGAAAGTGTACAGCACTTTAGCAGACTTTTGTCTTTAGAAGACTAAGCTACAAATGGGCCTTCAGTCCCACTAGGTTTTGGGAAAAATCTGCATTGTTCCTGGAAAAGGAAGAAGGTGAAGCTATTAAAACTGTCTGTCCTCACAGTAAAAAGATTTTTGCATCCACTAAATGACATTCACATGGATCTCAATGGCGTTTATATGAGATATAAATGTAGTAAAAGGTCGGTGGGAATATGATTGCTTCATGGAGATCTTGAACAGAAAAAAAGAGTCCTCATGTATGTAGTGTTCTGAGCAGAGAACAATTTCTTTCTGCTGACCTGTATTCTGAAAAAGATAAAAGTCAAAGTAGCAATATTTACATTTTCTATTAGAATTTCTATTGCAACAGAAATGACAGCATCTCTTAAGTATGTTACACCACTTATTCCACTACAGAAATAGACCCTGAACCCAGAAACCAAAGGAAATTTTAAAACTTCATGCCAAGATGCTATAATGTCAGGTTTTGTAGTATAGTGCTTTTTAAAAGCATTTTTTTCCCCTGTAAAAATATTACAGGTGAATTCTTTCTCTTTCCTGAAAAAATCAGTTAGAGAAGCCTTATTTATCTATGTGATTTTTTCTTTGTATTTCTCTGTAGCTAACAGATTATGTCATCCTGATGTTATTTATTTAATGATTGTTTTATCATGACAGGTGTTACTCCTTATATCTCAGATAAAAATAGGAACACTCAGCCAAGATTTCAACTATGAAATACCAGCTGGCCACAATTGGGTTACACTACTTCAGGTTTTTAGTGAAGCATCAAGAAAACCTGATAAATATTGAGTCAATACAACCTACTTCCCCACTGGTCAGATGTGGCTGGGGTAATGTATTTTCTGTACAAGGATGTTTTGACACCAAAATCCTCGTACATCCATGGCATTTAACCTACAGCTACATAATTTACATATTTCTTGTGGATGCTATTAGTTCTATGTTCAAGAAGTGAACGGCCTCTGCTAGCTATTTGTACATGTCAATGGATTTTCTGTGTAACAGGTAAACCACAGAAGGAAGGAAAAGGACCTGCTGATTAGTTTAGAAAATTACAGAAACACTGAGCTGGATGTGTTGTCATAGGAACAGCAAGAAACCTAAATCTCAGTCTGTGGTTCTGAATGGGTGAAATACGAATCTGTATTTTATACTAACACTAAGAGCAATAGCTAAAAAAATGGTGAAAAAGAATGTAGGATTAAAAATAAAGACTTTAGTTAAGAATTGCCAGAACTGATGTGGATAGAGCTCTTAAATTCATAGGTTTTTAAAACATTTGCAATTGTAGCCTCAAATCCTATTTTGCACACTTCTTACTTTTCTTCTATAATTTGATGCTCGGAGCATCAAAGTGTAGATGCAATCAGTTGTGCATTCAGTTCTGGGTTTTGAAGGTGAATTTTCTGTAGTGATTAACAGAGATCCAGCCTACCCCACAGCCTTCTGCACTGCCTTTTGTCTCTGCTCAGTCTCTAGTACTTGCCCTCACACAGAATATTTGCTTACCTCCTTCTACAACCCCACCCAAGGCCCCAGTTCTCCTCAGCTTTAGGTCTGGCCAGCTCTCAGCCTTGTACTATTTTATACCATACTTCACCATTTATGCTCACTTACTTCCTGACTCTTTTCCTTGTGATTTTTTTTCTCCCTTTCACTCCCAAATCTGTCCATTACTCCTTTATCACCTTTCCTGTCACATCCATCCCCTTATTCTTCATGCTCGCCAGCTACCAACAGCAGATGCAATGGTTAATGAAGACAGAGCCTTTTCAGCCCTTTCCTCCCCAAGTTAGATGTTAATAGATTAGAGGCAGAACTAGAAGGAAAAGGCAGGAACAAAAAGGCCTGGAAATACCATGCAAGTCTTCTACAGTCCTATCAAGGCTTAAAAAATTATATTTTCTTGTAATCTAGATAAGTTATAAAAAGATTTCTGTATGGATAACGAATAAATTTTGTGGTTTTTATAATGTTAGTAAAGCTGGGTAAGTCACATTATTGCTAATAAAACACTATTTAATTTTGAGTTGAAAAAGACCTTTTAAATGTAAACGTAAATTTTAAAAGTGAACCATATTTTTTTTGAACTTGGATATAAGAAAACTTTTCTCTTAACCTGCTCCTCAGAAATGTCAATTATTTTAATATGAATTATTCCTTGAAATTCTGCATATTTTAGATATGTCTTCTTGAAAATGTCTACTTGAATTGATTTAACTGCAAAAGAGATGTAAGGAACTGAAAACAGATATCCATGGAAAGTACCAGAAAAATTCAGACATAGATGTTAAACAATTCATATACACCTAAATATATTAGAAATGGTCATTCAACCAAGAAATATCAACCTGGGAGTTACTTTCCTGTTATATTCATTAGAAATATAATCAACAGCAAATAATAAACTTCGTCCAAAATTTTTCCATGTTAAGAATTTATTAAAACTGAGAATTTTCCGTCAGTCAAAAGGAGAAAGAAAGCAACTCTGTGGTACCTTAATGTTGTCTATATAAACATTTCATGAAGGTAATGCGACACCTGAGAATTTGTTAAGAAGGAAGAAGGTAGACTGCAATGGTACATTTCAAATCTGAGCAAAGCTCATCAATGGACCAAACTGCCTGCCTCTTACACTGACAACAGAAAACTAGAAAATGCTTGCATTGACATAGATTGAGATGGTAAAGTATTACAAAATCTCAGTGTTTGGAGTCACACAGATGCCCTGTCATCTTTGCTATTCAATATTTCCTATTGATTCTTTCTCTGGGAATACTACTGCATGTCTGACCATTACTTTATTGGGCTGCTGTCCTTGGCTCCTGCTCAGCCCTAGACTTTCATGTATCTGGGAAGACTAACACAGGCATGCTTAAATGCTTAAATGGTTTGGAAAGGCAGGTAATCCCCTGCTTCTACTGAGGGCCAGAGAACTTCCTCTTCATGCCTCCAAGATTTAGTTACCTGCTTCTGAGTGCAGCCTCCAGGGCAGGAAATTCAATGCCCTGAGGAGAGTTACCAGAGAATCCCATGCTCATTCCACCCCTCCTCACTCGAAGTGGAGCACTAATTGATGTCCCACATGCTGGTAATAACCAGGTTATTACCAAAAGTACTGAAATTTTTCAGCAGCTTTTGGAAAGATTAGAAATGATAGGGAAAAGTCACGTTAAAATGTGGTCTTTCAGAAGGTAACACGTCTCACTTCAAACTACATAAATTGTTACCAACACATGCACCTCTATTATGGTTCATTTAGCTAATGAAATGCTTTGGCAGCTAGTCATAGATTTGCAAGACAGAACATACTAACAGAATATATATTATGAAATAATGGGGCATTTTAGCACATAACAGATTAGCTGCACATTGCATTTAATCCACAGGGGTTTCCTTTTTCTATAATCTTATCTTAAAGAATGGTAGCAGGTTCTATAAATATCTAAATGTCATCACTGCTAATTCTTTTATTGACAACCATTTCACTAAGAAACACCACAGGTATTTCTAAACTAATTTACAAAAAAGCAAATGCCAGAGACACCATGTGGTATTCATAATGTACTGTTATGAAAGCAGAACAAATTTGATTTCTTTACTAGATGAAAAGCTGGCAGTGATAAGCAACTTTTGAAAACAAGAACCCAAAAATTGCTAGTTTAAGTCATGAAAGATTTAAGGAAATACAGCTGCTATAAAATCTAGCCTTTTTGGTGCCAAAAACCATTAAACTAAAAAGAGATGCAATCACATGGAATACTTTCTAAACCCTCACTGTGCCTGTGAAAATGAGCACAGGAAGAGAGAGGGCTCTTCAGGAATCGGAGAAGTATCAAATCAGAGTTGCTCCATGCGAGCACAGTAGTTGGCCTTCGTATGAGGAGTGAGTTGCAGTCTGCTCCTGAGCCTCTGCAGCAGTTCAACTCCCCTTTACACCCTCTTAGGTGGTGTTTGCCAGATTTGAGAGACCTGCAGTGAGGAGTTTGTTGACAAGCTACTATAAAGCCTTCAGTTAGTCAGTGGAGACAGTGGTTCTTTGGAGTGGAGTTATGGAACGAAAGCTTAATATAGATGTTGTGAATTTCCCTGACCTGTGCCATTATCCCATATTTATTTGTATCTGTCGCCAACAAGTCTCAACAACCTTTAAAGGAAGATCAATGCTGATTTCTGAAGAGGTAGAGCAGGAATTTATATTTAAAGCACACTCAGCCCAGAAATTGAAGGTGCAGAGCCATGTAGCCAAACAAAATATAATAGATATAATCCACCTGTAAAACTACTATTATTTTTTTTATTATATGCAAAATCATAGAAATAACTTTTCAGTAAGGTATTTTGCCATCTAAGTAGAGATTAGCTATTTTGAAACTGCTGTTTATGTGTTGAATCTGTGTTGCCTTGTGATGAGATGTACAATCTCTGTAGCTCCAGAATGACCACATTTATGTTACAGTACATGCAGTGATATAAAGCCAACTTCTGGGAAAAAACTTCAGGTCTCATACACTGAATTATCTCTTCCAGTTAAGATGCAATATTAAAAATCACATCTATTGTTCTCATAGTCAATGTAAGACTTTTTAAAAGAAATATCTTGTGCCACCTTTATTTAAGAATACCGTCTTTATTTCACATATCAAAACCCCTTATATGCTACTATTGGAATCTCAAAAATGTTTGTATGATATCTTAGTCTCTTACTTCATGTTTCATTTCACTTGAAAGGTAATTAATTATCATTTCAAGTAAAATTTTTGTTGTAGTTTGTTTTGCTCCAGAGAGAGCAAAATTGGGTACTATTTATGTAATGACCCAGCTTTGAGTACCTTGTAAGATCCCTGTACTCTTAAGTGGAATAAATAGATAGTTTTGTAGGTTGCTGAGAAGAGAAAATTAAATCTAAATCCACATTTAGACTTCAAAATACTTTGAAATTTAAAGAACTGGCTGCCAATTTAAAATATTTTGTCCCAAGCAATTCTGTGAAGTGAATAGAGCTGTACCCCTGGTCCCTATTAATACCATGAAAGAAAGTGAAATGTGGGAGTGGTCGAGGCTTTCAAACAAATTCTGCAATATTTGCAATGCAACTATTTAAATTCTATTGATTTTTATACTAAGTAGTAATAATACAATTTTGAAGTAGTAAAATTTCAAAGGTTAAAAAAGATCAGAGAAACTTTGTTTTTCCTCCAGAAATGGATACATATCTGATTTAGCATGGGTTCCAGGAAGTGGAAGAAAACATCTAAGGAGTTATGAAGGACAGGGTGACAATATGGAAATGGAGGATTTTTGGATGCCAGACACAAAGCTTGAAAATCTATTCTGTGCCAGAAGCTGATCAAGAGATTGCATGTGAGGCAAAAATACACTAAAGATAATTCTGCACATAAAAATCTGTGTGAAAATGACTTCAGAGAAATAAAATTAATCTGTTTCTTGGTAGAGAGAGACTTTGTACCTATATTTCTCACAGCATCTTCTCTATCTCATTCTTTTGTTAGTGTTCCACTGTTTTAGGTCTGTACTGACATAGCTGTCTTCCAGTTCTAAGAAATTTAAAATGATTTGGTTTACCCTGTAAGAAATAAGATACATTCCTGTTGTACTTTTGAAGTTGTTGTTAACTCAAGTTAACAAAAGTTAACCAGATTTTGGCTGCCTTGGTGAATTATGGACTTTGTTATGTACTCTATCATTTGTTTTAGAAAGTTGATGTCAAAAGATTGTTTCGTTTTTGGGTTGTTTTTTTTTTTTTTTTTTGTCATAACAATATGGTTCTGCCTTTATAAATCAAAAAATATTTTGTTTATTTTGTGGGATTTTGAAATCAGTTAGAGGGAAAATAAGATCTTAGAAAGCCAACACACCTTCTTCATACTTATAAAATGTCAAACAGGTTTTGCAAAATTCTTAGTAAATTTGGGTTCTATTTTGTACATAGAAACATCAAAGAAATGCAACAGTGGAATCACTTATTATGTGGCTATGGCCTTGAGCATCCTAATTTAGCTTTGAAGTTAGACAAGTTTGGACTAGATGATCCAGAACATCTCTTTTCCCTCTTTGAACTCTTCCTATGAATAGAAGCAGCAAAGAATATAACCAGAGATGGAAGACAATTTTCAAATTTACAACATCTGAAGCCATTTTAATCTTAAAATGTCATTTTTATTGCATAGGTGACTTAAAAGAGTAAGGTTACTTTTTTTCAGATGGCGCAAAATATTTGTTATTATTTGTTAGCTTGATAGCTGGACTAGATGACTTTGGAAGTATCTTCCAACCTTGGTGATTCTGTGATATTTAAAGAAAATTACAGGTTTTTCAGTGGGTAACACAGATTATAACTGCAATAGGCTCTAAAGCTTTCACTCATCTCCTTACAGGGAGTAGTGTTTAATTGCAATGAATTTCTGTAAGCTTGCAGGGAGAACATACCCCAAAACCCAAGTGAAATTATGTATTTCACTGAGATGAATATTGTCCTCACATCTCATCTTAAAGACAAGCCCAAAGTAAATTAATTAATACATATTTAATTGAAAAGAGAATTTAAGGCAAAAATTCTAGGCTTCTGAGATTAGAGTTATTCGAGAGTTTGGAGGTAGGGATGTTTGCTTTCTTGTAAATACCCAAGAAATGTCCTCATTTATCTCATGATTCCACACATACACAAACATATTTGCAGCTGTAATAAACTCACGGGCAAGTGAAGTTTGTTCAATAGTATCACATGCAATCTATGTTATTCCAAACATGCAAAATATTTTTTCTCTTAACACAGGGTGACCTGGCCTACATTCTCCCAAGAAATTAGTCTTTCTGATGCTGAGCAGCTCAGAACAGCCACAAGCCTTAAGTAGAGTGGTGACACCTCATTTTTGTGCACAAATTTTGCGTGTCTCATCTCCTTTCTGCCTTTGTATACTTTAAACCTTACTTTGTACATTTTAAACCTTACTTTGTACATTATTTCTAGCTTTTCTTGATTAGCATTGATCAGAAAGGAGCATTACCTCCTGTGTGACTAACACAATTTAGAAAACTTAAACTAGTTGGGCATGCTATCTCTGGAAGCTTTCAAAGGCATTCATGTCTTTTAAGTACTTGGGGTATTTCAGCATTATTTTGGATATAATACAAAATTTCACTGGATCCTTTAAATTCATGATGACTTAAGATGATATCTTAAATTATGTAGACTAGATTTTCATTATAAATATGAAATCCTATTTTTTAAAACCTCCCCTTGTCCCATTTGGCATCCAAGTGATAAAGAGAGATTAGCTCTAACTCTGTTTCCTTTAAGTTTGGCACTGGGATTGTTCCTTCGTGTCTTCAGAGTGTTTGTAATCATGATCTCAGATTAGTGAGAAATAACCAGTGTCACCTCATGGATTGTCTGTGGTAGGGGCAAAGTGTGGGATCCCTTCTATTCTAGAAATGCAAGGTCTTAAAAATCAATGGGAAAAATTTCAACTATACTTTCTGAGACAGAGACCTGCTCAACATAGTACTCAATGTCTGTAAACACATGTGCAGCTCCAAACAACTGCAAGCAAATCTTCCTTGAAGAATTAAACTTTGTGAGATTCAAAATTGTGGGATTTAGTATGTTTTGTGAGCACTGCCTGCTGAACTTTACATTCTTGTACTATGTCCTTCACATTCAACTCAAAGTAGTAAAAGCTTCCCATCTAAATAGAATAATTTTACTCAGTGAATAAAAATTGAACAGGTGGCAAAATCCTTTGTGCAATATCAGCACAGATGAATAACACATCAGAATGCTTAGTTGTTAATGGCCACCAGATGTCCAGCCAAAGAAAAAGAGACAAAAAATTATCAGCTCTGTGGTACTGAATTTCTGTAAAAAAAAACCTTACTGCTGTGTCTAGTAACACTAGCAGCAAGCTAAAACAAAAGCCAAAAACAAATGAAGAAGAAAAAGTAGAAATCTAATATCTAACAGGATCATAACAGTTCTGTCTCATAGATTTTTGAATTATGGGTAAACAGAATTTTCTAAACACCTGAATGATATGTGAAAGAAACAACAAATGTTTTGATAAAAAAAGTTTACAATGTGACTTCTAAAATTACATCAGAAAGAAATACTCTAAAACAACTGCTGATATTCACATAGAGCATCCAGATTTCATGATAACCATGATAACCCAAAAGGTTGTGTGTATAGGACACACTGAAATTCTCTGACACAGAATATCATTCAGATGAAAGCTTTTCATTTTCCCACACAGATATAGAAAAAAAAATTCATGTCTAATATATTCAGGTTTTTTTCCAGATGTCTAATTATCTAGCTATTAATAAGAAAATGGTCTCTAGAAACTGATACTCTGAAACTGAGAAATTGACTTTATCTACAGAATTCTAAATTAAATAATTAGGACGCTATAACAAGGATGTCATAATAGTCTGAAGACAATGAGTTTTCTTTACTGTTTTCTATTCATTTTTACCTCGAATAAAGATCTAAAAGCCTCAAGAGTAATACCAAAAGACTGTGTGCTACTCTGCGTGCTGTATAACATTAATACCTACACTTACATATAAATCAGATAGAGGCAGCACTTCAATAGCACCCTCTGAGGATCTCCTCTACTTAATTACACGTGTTTGTAACCACTGATGTGAAGCTGAATAGGTTCAGCTGTGTGGACTCTGTGTTTTCCCTGAAAAGACAGAGCTAGACAGTAGTTCCATTTGGCTCTCTGTAGCAGAGCCTGTAAAACAGAGTTAGCTCTTTCTAAAACACAGTACAATATCATCTGAATTTCACTGCACACTTTCCCTGAACCAACATTTAATTAGAACATCTTTAGCAGCAGATACTTCAAATTCCTTCTTTTTTATTTTTTTTTTAATTTGGGTTTGCTCAGGAATTCAGAATCAAAAAGGATTAAAATATTTAAGATGGCATGGTTTCCAGATGAACAATAGGCTAATAACTCTCTTCACTCTTCTTCCCTTTATACAAGAAATTGATTGGAACACTCATTTTGTTTCAGTAGCTACCAGAGTTTAACTACAGGAGTGAATGAACTTCACATGAGAGGGATAACTCAGAAGACACGAAATTGTAAATACAGTTTATTGCTTTGATTAATAAATGCTTTTATATTCTAAAAGATTACCTCAACTGCAAGACACAGGAGAAAAATCCACTGTTAAAAATTACTTTGTAACAAAGAGCAATAAAATAAGAGTTTTCTTCCAGAGTTTTCTTCTTGAATGCAGTTCAGTTCTTAAGCATCTAACAAAGTATTTTTATGTCAATATATAAATCCTTCATACTCATAAAGTCAAGTTACAAGTCTGCCATGAGTTCAATAGCATTTATTCCATACTCAGTTTTAGTATGGTTCATACCACCGTATACATCAAATATATTAAAGTAATGCAAAAATGAAGTGTTTTTAGGTTTTGTAAAAAAAAAATCTCCTGATTTAGAATTACATATACAGAAATGAAAAGGTATTGCTAGATATGTGATTGGTAATACGTCACAGTTTTAACTAAGGATTTTTTTTTAATATAAATCCAAGTAATATGGAAAGAAGACCTGAGAAGGGAGATGAAATGCAAACCTTGCTTTCATAACAATGTCGCTGTGATAATAAAGATATTTTGAGCTCTCTGTTTTACTCAGATTTCTCTGCTGTTTTCAAGTTTAAACGATTATTTAAGCAAACTCTGGTATTGGAAATAAATGGTGTATCTTCTGTAGTGGTTAAGTGCTGAAGTACCCCAATGCTGCTGTGGCTAAAGATTGCTGTCCTTAAGAACATAATTAAATTAAATGTGAATAGAGTAGGTAAATAGGTAGATAAGCAATGAAGATAAATTAGGTTAAAATTAACAGATAAAATTCTGCCTCTCCTAAGACCCTTAGCTGGAACTAAGGACCTGAGCATTTTATGTTTTAAGTTGTTCTTTACTGTCTCTTCTGCCTGATGTTAGTGAAAACAAAGACATAATTTTAAAAATACCCGGTGGGAGTAACCAGACTGTCTAGAATGAAAAAATCACAATGACTGCAATGATATCTCATCTTCAGAAGCAAGATAAAGTGTCAACAACAGTGAGAAAGAGGAAAGAGGTGACACACAAAGATAGCAGCATTTTTGTCTTCCCTGATCCAAGTCCAATCGTGCAAGTGTGGAGAGGAAAACTGACAACAGAGAAAATAGGCAGTCTAGAATTAAAGAAAATAACAAAAAAAAATCGATGGCAGTCAAAATATATCCAGCTTTAACCAAAACAGCATGAATTATACATAATAAAGCCATTTTTCCTCTTGCCTTTGGAGATTCACTTGAAAGAGAATCTGGACACAGCTAAAGGTGCCAACAGCCTAAATTCAAGCAAGTTTGAGAATAATTGATTTTTCAGTCTTCTTTGTCCTTTCATATCTAATTAAAAATCTTCCACATAAGTACCTTTTCTTTGTGAACAATTTGACTTTGACACTGCGAGGTTTTAAGTTTTTGACTTCAAAGGACTTCACATGCTGACTTGCAATGTAAAGGCTAGTTTTATCCATAAACTACTAATATATCTTATCCACGGAAATTTGAGGATTTATACTTCTTTGTCTTTTGTTATGCAAACAATTGTTTTTGAAATGGAGCATGACCTGCTTTAGATTAATCTAATTGGGTACATTTTCAATTACTGTAGACTAATTTAAAGGGACTACAAGGGTCCAGTTTCTCAGCTGCTTAATATCAGAGAGTTTTCAGTGGAAATATGCAAATTTTAAAGATCTGTGTCTATACCTATATGTATAATAGAATTTATTTTTCACAACAATCAGATTTTAAAGTAGTTATTTATTATACATTTTTAAAATAAGACAGAGTTGAAATTAGTAAGATTTAAGTTGCAAAGTATCTCAACATTCATGTAGGTTTTTATATACAAACTTGAATAGCATTAGCTTGTTCTTCAGTGTGTTTAGGGCTTACATTAATTATTAGAACAAGTTTCACTGTAAATAAGGCTTATGTGAAAGTGCTATAAGTATTAATACACAGAGAAGTATTTATTGTAAATAAACACAAATTAAAGTTGAAAAAGTACATTTTGTATTGCTTTATTCTCATTTTCTTTATTATATGATTTATGTATATGTTTACTTACCATTTTCTAAAATTCTTTAAAGATAGGGGAATGCATTAATTAATATAAATATCTATTTTAAGTATATAATTAAGCAAAAGCGTAAAAAAAATACACATAAGATCTGAATTCCCTTCTGATGGGTTTAAAGGCTAGGTTTACCTTTGTACCTGGATCACAGAACCACAGAATCTCCTGAGCTGGAAGAGACCCACAAGGACAAGCATGTCCAACTTCTAACTTCAAAAAGGGTAACATAAAAGTTAAAACATAAGTCTAAGAGCATTTTCCAATTGCTTCTTGAACACTGACAGGCTTGGGGCCATAACCACTCTCCAGGGGAATTTGTTGCAGTATGACCATCCTCTCAGTAAAGAATTTTTATCTAGTAACTAATCTGAACTTCCAACTGTAAATTTAGGCCATCATGTGACCAGACACCAGACAGTAGAAATCAGCACCCCCCCTCTGTCCCCATCATGAGAAAATTGTCAGCAACAAGGTCATCCTTCCACCCCTTCCAAACTGAGCAAACCCAGCATCCTCACCCACCCCTACCGTGTCCTCCACTGCTCTCACCATTGCTGCCCACCTGGGGTCATCACATTGTATTTTTATATTCTGCTTATGTCCAAAACTGTACAGAATACTCCAGCAGAGGCCACAGCAGTGCCATGGTTTAGCAGGACAGCCCCTTCTTTGGACCCATTCTCTGCTCTGTGCTTAAAGTACCCCAAGTTGGCCCTTTTGGTTACCAAGGAACACTCATAGCTCACAATGAACTTCCCACCAAGCAAAATCTTCAGATTCCTTTCTGCAGGGCTGCATGTATGCCTCTTGTCCTCAGTCTATACTTATATCCATACAAGTATACCTACATACTTATATACTACCAGAATTACACTGTCCCAGGTGCAGAATCCAGCATTTGTCCTTGTTCCACAAGGTTATACTGTGAGGAAAAAACTAATGTTGCTTTTAATTAAGGAGAAACCTGAGAGAAAAGTATTTTCAATTACAGGTCATTCAAAACTATTATTACAAAGCAATTAAAAGCAAATTCTTTTAGTTATTTCATGCACATGTCAATGGGAAATATTTTTCTGCTGAAATCAAAGATGAGGATTGCATTATTAGCCAGACAACTCCTTCTTCCAGGGATAGCAGATAAAAAAATAGGTAATAGCAAAGGATAGATGGCTGCTTAGAGTGGGAAACCTTCAGAAAAATTTAGAGTAATTTCCCTTTTAATGCAATGAATATTTTGCTGTGCAACAAACCCTAGTTACTCCTGTGGCTATGTTAGGAACTTGGGGCATTCTCTGGCTGCAGTTAACCATCCTACTTCCTGGCAAGAAAATGGCTAAGCCAAAAGGTATTGAAGTACTCAAGAGATATTTTTTAAAGAAGCTAGTTAATGAACCATGTTATGAAAAACAGTCTGAAAATTGCTGAGTTAAAATAAAATAAATAAAAACTCTGACCAAACCAAACCAAAGCAACCAACCAACCAAAAAAACCCAAACATAAGAAGCTGAAAAATTCCTTGTGTTCTTGGCTCAAGTTCTTGCTTTTACAGTACTTGTCAGGAAATTACTACAATTCAGACAGCACTTATGTCATAAATGTGATAGGGTTTACTGTTGAGAGGACTTTGTTTAGTATCTAAAGGCAATAGGGTCTTGAATCTTTAGACTACAGCATAAGCACTGCAAAAATAATAGCAGAAGAAGGAGCTGCTTTTTCACTGGGCTGAAAATAGGTTTTAGGTTTAACACCTTGCTACAAAACTCAAGTCAGTGATGAAAGTAACATGAATGGCAACAGTCTGGCTACTGGAAACTGAAATGGCCATTGGTCCCACTCATGCAGCATTGAAATCCAAGATGAGGTAGGCCAGATACAAATGAAGATAAGCAAGTTGCTGCTCTTTAGGAAAATCTCTTTCTAACAATTCATTGTTTGCTAAACTGAAAGAATCTGAAGCATAATGTAAGGGTTTGGAAGATCTTAAGATGTCAAATATGACAGAAAGCCCTCAACAGAATGTTATTTTCATTCCTTGTTATTTTTTTCCTTTTTGTTAAAGACAAAAAAAGGCTCTATTTTATAACTGTAAGGTGAAATTCACAATTTGGGTTCTTATGCTGTGTGTAACTATTGAGTTCATCTGTAATTTTAGAAAATGTTATGCACCTCCAAGAAGATTAACCAGGCACAAAATTTTTACAAACACTGAGGAAACTGAAGTGACTTGCATTTCTTCACTCTTTTAGGATGAATGTTAGAGGGCTTCATGCACCACTTCAAGATTCATTTTTGCCTAGTTATTTTTGCCTAAAATATATATTTATTTTTTTTTGGCAGAAGAGATGGGATTGTACTTTCATTTGTAAAGCAGTTGAGAGGAGGGTGTGATGGAAATAGTGCAATACCTCACAAGGATTCTTCTGAGCATCACTATTCTCAACCCAAAGGCACTCAGACTCATATTACCATGCTCTGGTGACTGTCCTAGACACTTGTTTACAGACGATTCTGCTCTATTCTTCCATTCAATTTTTGCTGTACTGCAAAAAGAAATAAAATTGTATAAGGATAATTATTGTGTCAGAGAACAGGAACACAAGGTTTGTCAGTCTCCTTTTAATATCTAGCCTGATTACCCTCAGGGCTAAGGAATAAATTCCCAAGGAGCACACCCATATTAGCTTGCAGTGCTGTGTCAGGGTTATGGCTGTGAAGTGAAACCCTCCACTGACTCCCTTAGCACGTGGCTCATCCCTGGAGCCATCCCTGGCACATGAGCTGGGCTCCTTTTGACTCACTCTAAAGATCTGCTCCTGTTCTGCTGTGCTGCTTGCTAATGAAGACATAGCCAAATGCAACTCAAAAACCAGATTAAATATTTATTTGGAGAATAGCTTTAATTCCAGCCTTTTAGGGAGGAAATCCCCTTAGAGATGGAAGGTGTGTGTTTGAACTTCTCAAGATGAGGCAGTACTAATTCTGAATTCCTTTACAGCCTTACTCACTCTTATATTTCCCTTGTAAAAGGAAAGCAGCACTTCTTCAAAGGAAAGCAATGGGGAACACTGTGTTTCAGTGAAGTTTAACTCTGCTGGTTTGCCCTGGCATCATACTCCTCCCTCCAGAACAGACACAGCAGAGCCAAAGCATTGCCATACAAGGCCACATCAAAGGTCCTGGCAGCCCAGCATCCTGTCCCCAACAGAAGCCTATAGGAAATGCCTTGGGAAGGATATAATTACAGGACAGAAAGTAGTTCTTTACTCACTTGAAGCTATTTCATTCCTTTTGATCATTATTACGGCCCTTTCCTGAACACTTTGAAGGTGTAATACTTTTCAGGAGATAGAAATACAAGAATGACCCAGAGTTTAATAGATTTTAGTGACTGGAAATGAAGACAGAGGGGAGTTTTTATCATTATTCTTTTCGTAATAATTTTTAATAGGATATTAAATATCTGCTTCCAACTGCCACTGGACATGGAATTTTTCAAAAACTATTTATTACAATTCTGAGATCAGACTCCCAAATGTCTGGTTAAACTACATCACTACACAGGTGAAGTTAGGTTTTGGGATGGGAGTTCTCTTTACATCATTCCACACTCATCTACTCATGATTCCACATCTACTCATCATTCCATACTCATATATTGACTTTCTTCTGCCATTTTGTCCCCAGCTGAGTCTTACTCTCACTTCGAGTATTTTACAATGTTAGAACACTTTTTCACCTTACTTCCTATATTATTTCCCAAATAGCAGCTGAATATTCTCAAAAGCCTAGACTCAGTGCAAATCTCTCTTGGAAAACATGAACATTTATTCCTACATTTATTTTACAGGTTTGTATGCTATTACCACTGCAGGTAAGAACCTTCACTTTCAATCCAAGAATCTAGTTTGTAGCTGTTAGTAGCTCCCACCAAAGCAACATTTCATTGCCTTACCTTCATTCTTAGGATTAATCCATTCTTAACTTTATGCATAGAAGCAGAATTTGGGGCATTTAAAATACTTTCAGGACTGGCTGTAGACACAGCTGAAGTAATGAACTATATTTGTCACCAGACCTAACTCACTTTTACTAAAGGCAAAAACCAGGAAGCAAAGAGGGTGGTGGCTGCCATCACAGGCTGCTGAGGCAGTGCTGTAACAGAACAGAAACTGTGTTGGACTAGCAGCAAGTGGAGTTGTCTCTCAGTGGCAGTATAATTCATGCCAGGGATACACTGCTCTGAAATTTCTTCTGATTCATCTCTTAGAGACCACACTAGCAGCTAGACTAGATGACCCTCAAAAGTTTCTTGCAACTGAAATTATTAATTCTATTCTATTCTATTCTATTCTATTCTATTCTATTCTATTCTATTCTATTCTATTCTATTCTATTCTATTCTATTCTATTCTATTCTATTCTATTCTATTCTATTCTATTCTATTCTATTCTATTCTATTCTCCCTTAGTGGTCACACCACACATTTTTGTGTCAAGGCAGCAAAGCACTGAGGCCAAATTCTTTGGCAGAAAAATTTATTTTACTCAACCTGGTTATGACATTCAAGCTACTTCTCAGTCCAAAGGGGAAAAAAAAAGAAAGATTGACTCTGTTTTCAGTTTTGGCACTTGTACAAACTTGTCTGTCTAGACATCTCATGTCAGCCTCTGCAAAACATTAACAGTGTTTCTCAGTTTATCTAGACAGATCAGTATTATCAGCACAAACTCCATTTCCTACTTGTGCTTCTGAAATTTCATTTGCCTTGACCAGAAATCCTTTTCTGAAAGAGTACACATCTGAAAATAAAAGGCATGGGAAAAGCAGAATCTCTGGAGAATTTGGTTTGGTTCAAATATCAAATAATACTTTGGATATTAAGATCGTCTTAAACTAAAAATGATTTTTCAGTCCTCCATGCAGAAAGGATTTTTTTATTTCAGAGAGAAATAGAGAGGTTTTTGTTGTCATGTAATCTTTCCAGAGCATCCAGACTCATCAGCAGTATAGTTCATTAGTATCTAACTTGCCTGTCAGTCCATATCATACCCATCAAGAGCATCTGCTACCACACTGCACAGAGAGAGCTACAGATTTTATGAACAGGTGTTTATTCAATACTGAATTTATTTAAAAGGTGGTCTGTTATCAATTGATATGCTACTAGCAACACCAAGATGTTTCTGGAATAAAAATATCAGGCACCTAATGAGAATTCTGTCTAAAACAGGTGAGAACAAGTCAAATCCACTCCTTGGCAATACTGGTTAAAAAGTTTTCCCAGCAAATACCCAAAACCAAGGCAAGAAAAGTTGGATCTGCTAATAACAATAACCCTTTGTTGCACAGGGTCTCAAGGTATCTCATACACCAAGAATGCCAAGGTGAAATCTGAAGCATTTTAAGGGTGCAGGAGAACCACAGGAAGCCAAAACTATTATCATTAGCCTTTATGTAACACTCCTTACCACTGACAGTAATGAATATGTAAGAGGTGTATAACTGGATGAATTTGCAGGTTAAATGACTCAAAATAAAAAGGGAAAACATAAATAGTATACATGAAATTTTGAGGCAGGTATCTTCAGAATCCCAGATGCTTATGCCCCCCCTTTTTAAAACAGAGTTATACATCCTTTGACCTGATGAAATAATAATATGCATCTCACATAATACAATTACAAGAAAATGTGTATTTGTTGCCAGGGTGATAAGAAAACGGTTCTTTTTAGCACAGCAGGTCATGTTTATATGAATGACATGCAAAATAAGTGGAATATTATTCCTTTTTTTACATATACTCTAGAGCTCAAAAATAAACTATAAGAGATCTCCACCTTATGTAGATCCGTGCAAAAATCTGCAATCATGGTGATTCACAAAGATCTTGAATTAAAGGCAAGAATAATAATTTTCGTGTGTTCAACTTTCCTTTAATGTGTAAAATAACAGCCATTTTTTTCTGGCAAAAAGACTGATACCTGAGGCAATAAAACAATACAGGTTT
This sequence comes from Luscinia megarhynchos, assembly GCA_034336665.1. Lineage (NCBI taxonomy): Eukaryota > Metazoa > Chordata > Aves > Passeriformes > Muscicapidae > Luscinia > Luscinia megarhynchos. The sequence goes on along the minus strand of JAPFBE010000002.1, from coordinate 47,269,563 downwards.
ATTACAGTTGATAGAATTTCATGGAATTCTTGAGCAATTTTTTAATGGAAATATGGATACAAAGGTCTGTAGTTAACTATAAGTGTAATGAATATCCATTCCAAAAATTCCTGTTATGTCCAACAATATATTTGTAACAGAGAAGAGCAAAGACAGAAATAATTTTAATATGCCACCTTTTTGCATTTTCCTCTTTTCCTAACAGTATTTCTTCTTCACCTTTTCTTTCCTTCATGTTCATTTCCTTATATAAGTTTTCTCCTGCCAGCCCAGAAGATATGCAGTAGCTGGCTTACTTGAAGCAGGAATATTGTTCATAATTTATAATTCATTGGCACTGAAAGGTACAGGGAGAAAGAGAAGAGGAAGAGAAGAGAGAAAGAGGGAGAGGGAGAGAGAGAACAGAAACACAGAAAAGCGAATGGTAGCCTGCAATAAAACCAGTCATTCTTCTCAAGCTAAGGGAGAAAGCACAAACCATGAAATAATGATGGGTCTTGTAGCCCATTTGTTGACTTTTTGAAATAGTAGGTAGTAAGCACTAGCAGGATAATTTAAAATATTAATTGTAAAATGGGGCTTGAAGCAGAGGAGAGGATGGAGGAGACAGAGGGGCTCAGGTGTGAACTGGTGGTGCTGACAACTGACATGGGGACTGAGAACTACCTGAGCCACATCAGTGCAGCCAGCTCCGAAATGAAACTCCTGTCAGCTTCATTTCATCTCCACCAGTGTCAGCACTGCACTCCCTCCACTATTACAGTAGCCTTCTATCTCTTTTCTGATTTCTATCACAGTTTATACCACAGGGAATAATGCCACATTATTTTTCACTTTGTGGATAATCACCTGTCTCTTTAAATCAACATCAGGTGTCAGCTCAGGACCTTCACAACTAAAAAAACTTCATACTGAGTTGGTGGAATATCCCAGTGCTTAATCAGTTCTTTTCAGCAACTGCTTTATAAAAGCAGCCTCACAGAAGAATCACCTGCTTTCACCTGATTTTATTGTCCTGACACCACTGATTTTTGCGTGGAAGCATCCTCCTCTGGCTCAATCTGCTTTACTAGGACACACTGCACTGGGGCTTTCACAGCTGTTCTTGATTTGCAAAACAAATACTTACAATGACAGCAGTGCCATGTTTCTATGGGGTTTTCTTTCCCCCAGTGATGTATGGACAATTCTGTTTGGGATAATCCCAACATTTGGCTGAACATGTCTAATCAGAAACACAAAAAAGAAACAGAAACAGGTGAAAATCACATCAGTCCATTTTTAAAAAGTGTTTACATGGTTGTTATTTCTTCTAAGAAGAAGGAAATCCTAGGAAGATGACAGCTGACCATTGAGGAAATACAAAATAAAGCTCTGTAAATGCAGCTAGGTAATTAGAGGGCAGACAGGAACCAAGTTCTGCTGGTTGGAGAGTGTTTAGAGAATGTTTAGAGCCAAAACCAGCACAGAGAGCATTGGTCTTCAGGCACTGCTCCTGCCTGAGGCAGCTCAGTGTGACCCAGGAAATGGCCACAGCAACAGTTCCTCCAAGAGGACACATACTCATGCAAAGTGACTAACCAAGGTCAAACTGCTTATTTCCTCCAGGAAGGCAGACAGAGGAACCTCCTCTAGGTCTGTATTTCACGTCCTTTTTCCATCTGATGTTGCTGGTTGACAGGTGCTTTACATACTAAAATCCTTCTAGTCAACCCAAATAGGTAAGAAAGGTGTAAGACTGTGATTTCTGCCTTTATGTCTTTAGAAATCACAGAGCTTCATTGGGACAAAGAAAGGGAAGGGGAAAGAAAATGGAATAAGGAGCAAGACAAATTATTAAGAGCAGGTTCAGCAATCACTGCATCCCTTTTGAATGGCTCATGATGAGCTGCACCTGTCCCATTTTTAGCTAAGATGTATTTGAGATATCTGAGAAGATGAAAAGACTGGTAATGAAGGTATTAAAAAAATAAAAGAGGGGCATCATTTCTGCAGATATGAGAAAGAGGAATTGGTGGCCGAGCTGCAAAAGCAGGGAACAGAAAGATTATAGATGGTACGAGATCAAGGGGTGGAAATCTGAAGGTAGGTAAGAGAGTTGAGGCTAAAATACATATAAAGAAGAAATGATAGTGGAAATAAGCTAAGTGGTAAGAAATGAGAAAGGAGTAGCAAAATGAAGATGATGTCATAACATGCCTTTGCTGGAGAGAAAAACATCTGTTGAGGTAATCACAGCAATTGTTGGCTACAGATGCCCTGTTCTGCCAGGTGCTAGGATGGCTCCAAGAGGTCTGTGGTGACACAGAAAGAGGCTCGTGTGGTTCAGAGTGCAACACTTAGAGCAAGCACACCAGATCCTGTTTCATCACAGGGACAGATAAAACTAATTAGAGAAATTAACTCAGCTTTTTTAATGGAGAAACTATTGGCATCTTTTGTGGCATTTTTTCTTTGAGTCTTATCTTTTGTCTTTAAGGACAACAAGGGAAATTTACTTAATTTAATATACTTACTGTTAGAACAAATTTTGATGATTGATTTTGGTATTAAGAAAAAAAAAAAACAATGCAACTTAAACAACTAAACAAATGCTTAGAGAAAAATCCTTTGTCTACCTTACTCATACTAACTTCATTCCAACACCTCTCCTGGTGTACAAAACCCCCCTACTTTTTACATTCAAATTTGGAATCAAGAAGCCTTTTATATTCCTATACATAGTCTGTTGTTAATTACAGGACTAAAATTGTTATCGATTAAAAGACTCATTAATTCCAACAATAAGGACTAAATTGAATGTTTTGCTGTATATAAGCAATAAATATCTATTGTTGCAGACCATAACATACCTCTGTCCTATGTTTAAAGTGCCAATTAACTACAGTAATTATGATTGATTTCAACACCCACCTTTCCTCTACAATTAGAATTAATCCTTCCACTCTATGCTCATTAGTGATTAACTTAGTGTGCTTGGAAATAATTCCCTTTCTGCTTACCTGTGTCTGTCTTGACAGTCAAGAGAATTCCAGGTAAAATTTTTTAAATATAAAATTATACTTTTGGCCATATAGGTTAGTTTTGGAAGTGCTGCTTTGGGGGATAGACATCATCATGGAATTCCCTTTGGCACAAACAGCCTCAAAAACGTTTTAGACCTTTCACCCCTGCACTTATTTCTCAGAGTTTTAGGACTGAGATAATGAGAAAATAGAGGTTTTTGCAGGATATATATAAGAAAAAAATGCCCAAACTAACGATTTGAATTTATACACTTACTAAATAATTGAAGAGGAGAAGGTAATACTAAACCTGCAAAAACATGTACTCTATGAAGAAGTGAGATGGTTTTGGATGCTTAACAAGTGCATGACAGCCTTTAAAGGAACAAAATGTTACCTAAGCAGCTGCCTTTATGTCAGTAGAGGTCCAGCTGCTGTTCTTTCCAAATTTCATGTGAAATGTTGAATTTCATTGAATTAGTTCAGTTTGTCTCACTTTATTTTTTGATTTCCATAGGTGCTAACTTACAGCAAGAGAGGGCAGGGGTGAAAGGGAAGAGTGTACACTGCAGTTGTGATTTCTGAGGGACCATTTTGCTGTGCAGTGCAGTTCAGGGCAGTTCAGTGCAGTGCACATGCTTGTTTTCTTATCCAGGAAAATATGTCATCTGAATAGCAACATAAAGGTAGAAAAGCAAACAAACAAGTTACAAACCTACTCCCTGCTATAATGGGGCCCTGCTAGCATTTGGAAGAAATAGATTTCTTTGAAGAAAAAGTTGATGAGCTTCCTTAGAAATGGACACCTGAGCTGAGAGGGAAGGGATTATACATAAACCAGAGCAAAGGAGGTGAAGAAGAAGGATTAGCAGAACTGAGCGTAACTGAAGCAATTTACCCCTTACTGAATTTACTTTGAGCTACTTAGGAGAGAAATGCTGTTGTGCTAACATTTGAGCCTTAAAGGGACAAGGTGGGCTTTTAAGCTAAAGTACTGTACACATGCACTTAAAGGTTGTTTGCCAGTCAATTGCTGTTTAACCAGTTTGCTCCCTACATCACACACTGAATGTGAAAGAACTGACATATTGCCATGGAAAGGGCAAGCAGGCATTGTCTGAATACAACCAGCAGAAAACATAACCTTGGCTACAGAAACATAATAGTACTGACTTTTTGTACCTAGCTTCTACTATTAGTAGTCCTTTTGGTATCAGAATTACTCCTTGAGCACTGTTTTGAAAAGGTGTTTACCCACACACAGAACACATAGTTAAAAAAAATTCTTTAAAGTTTTATGATGTCCTGCTGACTAACAGTACAAGTCATCCTTATTTGCTAAATGACCAGGTTAGCTGCTAAATGACCAGCTGATGGAATTAGTTATAATTTTGTTTTAAAAGCTGACAAGCCACTGTGGCCCTTTAATTGTCTTAACACAAATTGCAGATGTTTTAATTCCAAATTTCATAACAGCTGTCCTTCACCTTAGCTGCCCTGCACTTGCTTGAATATCTGCAGCCACAAAGCAGTGAAATTCCTCACAGCCTCCATTGATTCCCTTATTCTTACCATTTCCTCCAGCCCTTCAATTCTCCATTAAGAGTCACTTTGATGATCTTAAAATGGGTCCAGGTTCTGCATTTTCTTATGTAACAACTTATTTATAATAATATGCCACCTTCTGCATGAGTTAAAGCCTTTCATTTCTACTTAGAGCATGCTAACAAAGCTAAACATACTTTTCAGTGTTGATAAGCAGGACAAAAAAGAAGACAAATAAGAAAGAGGGGAGAGTTTTTTAGGTGTTTTTTTGTTTGTTTGTCCATTTGTTTGTTTGTCAGTAGGGAAGCACATTCTGTGCTGCATGTTTATAACTGAGACCTGATGAACAACAAAAGTGAAAAAAGATAAAAAAACATTACACACACACATACACAAACAGACTCACACCCAGTTTTAATAACAGGTGCCTCTGCTCCCATGCATTGCTCCTGGCCTTTTTGTAACACACAACATTGACTGTCCATCGTAAGTCATTCTTCATGAACGAAGAAATAATACAATTTATTTTTATTTGTCATAGAAAGTCTTGCAAAATGAAAATGGAAAGAGCATATGAAAGGCTTCAGTGCTATTTTCAGAGAGCATTTAGAAGTGTTTTCAGCTACAATCTAGGCTTTGATTCCTCATCCTTTTGCAGTAGGGAAATTTCTAACTCTCTTCTCAGGCTTCATGTACATGCATGCCTGGTTTTCACAAAGAATGGTGTATTTTAGAAATTTCAGCTGTTAAAAAAAAAGATAACACTACACAAAAGAATATTATTCTACATCTTTCTGCTGAGATGGCTTTGGTCCACTATGGACAATTATGGAAAATTTTAAGGTTACAGTATTACTTTCAAATAGTTCTGGAGAACTTTTCTATCATTTGTTTTTCAGCTCAGATTTTCAGCAGAAGCACATTTATTGGTAAGAATTGGTGCAATGACATTTATGATAAACTGCAATCTAGATTTTCAAGTAGATAATGCCTTTGATTTATTATTATCAACTTGACAACTAAGAAACTTATTTTCACAATTCTCCCTTAAAAACAATTCCTTAAAGTTGTTCTAAGTTATATAATAAACTATTTGTAGCTCCACATGAGCTTGCAGAAATTCAAGTTCCAAAAATTTGGATGATTTTACAACATATTATATCTCAGCATTATTTTTTCCTTCTATGATATATCTTTATATACTACATATATATATATATATATATACACACAAATATATATACAAAATGATCTTTAATCATGGTATGAATATACTCTAAGAACATGTACTCACAAAAATAATTGTGATTGACAAGGGACTCATGGAACAGACTTTTCACTCTTTGATAGAGTAAAAAAAATATGCTTATCATATTTTTCCTTGATTAACTCTTAAAATTAGTCTGCGTTAAACTATTTATGCATTTTTATGACTTATTTTTCTATGGCTATTGCTATTCAGCACAGACAAAATATCTTAATTGCTTCCTAGTTTTTTTACCATTTGTCTAATAAATTATATAAATAGAACACCAGATATTCCTTACTTCTGTTCTCCACCTGTATTTTATTTGACACAGTTCTTTAAAGAACAGTTTACATATCACTTTCATATTACCTTATTACAAAGAGACAAAAATTACATAAATCTCTTCTCTAGTGAATTATAAATAATGTATAAATACTTTTATTTTCTGGTTTGTTTTTTTTTTTTAAAGGCTTGGACCTACCTACTTTGCATGAGATGGCTTCTGCTTCTTTCTGGAAATATCATCATTGTTAAACCAAGCACAAATATAACCACAAAACTCAGTAACTGTCAAAGTTTTGCCTCATTAGAAAGAGCTATCCAGATGCCAAAGCACTGGAACAGAGTCTACTAGAGGCAGCATCTGGCACTTTGGCAAAGTGGGCTGGCAGATGGTTCTACATTAGCTTTTGTTACTTTTTTGCCTTTTTGCTTTTTTTTTTTTTTTTTTTTTTTTTGCTTTTTTTTAATCCTCTTTTTTTTTTCTTGATGAAACTTCATAGTAGAAAATTAACCACTGTTTGAACAACTGTTCTATTCTATACAAATATTTCATTGTTTTCAAATAAGTACTAAAAATGAAAGACAGACTAAAACAAAAAACACTGTGATTCTGCACCTGTATTGTAATTACAGTGAACTCACCCACGTAGTACACATTTACACAAACTACCTCACAATAAATTTGTATCTAAGAAGCATGAGTAAGCTACTAAAATGGGGAAATCTTACAAACCTCTGTTTTCATAATAATTAGCAAAAAATACCCACTTCTACCTTGATTTTTAAAAATAAGCTTATTTATAGCTGTGATGAACAACTCCATACCACTGAATTTAAATTTGTCCAGCGTTTTAGAGTGAAAATACTAAATACTTCTGTTATTCATATTCCTGAGCAAAAAACTCAGGCTTCGCTACTGACTACAAAAAACTAAAAAATATTTGAAATCCAAAGTGTCACAACGAATTTCTACCTTTTCCAAGGAAGAAACAGCTAAGACAGACTCCAGGGAGGTAGGAAGTCTGTTTAAGTGATTTCTAGGTCTATGTCGATATAGAGATTTGCAAGAATCTTTAATGCCAACCAATTACTAACATTGTTTGGCATCTGCAGTGTGGTGTGACATTTACTGGTGGACATTGGTTCAGCAAAAGTCATTTCATGATGCCTAAATACGCAACTTTGCTACTCAAACAGAAGTGATGTGCTCTACCAGCGTGTCACTAAATGTGTCTCTACTGCCACCTACCTGTGCCGGCACATTCGTAAAAACCTGTAGAAACAATGAAGGCAGCAGTAAAAGAAATGCCAGAGATCATCCAAAGCTGCACAAAAAGACACTGTTTTTCTACTTCCTGCCCGGCAGAAGGATCTGAATCTAGTAATATCGTTGCACAAAGGTAAAATTTTCTGCACTGGCTTACCCTAACTCTTCAGTGGTTTTCATCTCAAATTTTCATCTCATTTATTTCCCAGTCTTTCAGCAAAATCACAGCAGTATGCATTAAAAAATATGAGTTACTTATGCATAGATTTGATTTAATTATACATATGATTAAAAGATGATCTTTTAAAAATGTAGAACAAAAAAAATCAAAAACCGAAGAGCAATTAATGATGAATCGAGAGAAAGGAGTATACAATTCTTATCCTTTCTTGAAAACAGAAAGCTTGAAAGAACATAGCAAACTATTATAGTAAGGGCAACATGGAGAAGGAAACAACATTAGAAGACAAAGTAAAATTCAGGACACAATGTGGCACTAAAGTAGAGAGAACAAGTGAGGAAGCCCTCAAACTTGAGAGGAGTTACTGCCCTGATAATGATAGGACTTGGATTCACTACAGGACTTATTCACTTTGACTCATGAAGTCATTGCCAAGAGCCCAAGCACTGGAGCAGAGCAGTCTGAATCATGTGGTAAGGTCTACAAATACAATGTGGTCGTTTGCCGAGGCCAGGGTCAGTACATTATGTTCGCTCACTGTTTGCATAGTAAACATTTTATTGCCTTCAGAATTTTAACTTTTTTTTGTACATTGATGAGCTCTGGGTCCTGAAAAGTTGAATATGTGTGAGAGTTTTGCCACCACTGTCCAAACGTGTTGACTAATATACTGGAGCTTCTCAATATTTTTCTTGTAAATAGCTGACCAAAAATGTACTGTTTCAAAGCACGGCAAAAACAGCAGCTTTAATAACCATTCTTTTTCCTTTACAAAGCGTTTTTTTCCAGTGTCTTTTCATTTCAGTGGGGAACTAATTTTAAACACTGTACTAAAAGAAGGAAGGAAAGATAAGAGAGAGACCACAACAGGTCCTGAGAACATTGCAAGTGGCTGCAGACTTTTCTATGCCTATATGAGGCTGTACAGTCTTTATGTCATTAGATAGGTGCCACATTTGAAACAATATTCCTGTATTACTTAACGTATTATAATAATGTTGGCTGCAATTTACTTCCCAATGCACTTGCAATTGAAGTGTGAAAGGCTCCTGGCAAATGCATGTGTTTGTTTGTGTGAGCTAAAGTTGTGATGCAGATTTTGTCTGAGAAGGTCCATATGAGGAAGGGGAAGGAAGAAAAGCTCTTGGTCTCACACCTGGAATGCTTTGACAGTGAATGCTAATGACACAGAACTGTGAGATTTTATTGTCACAAATTATTGACTGGGACAAAAATGACCTCCACTAGCTGGGTAGAGTGCTGCTGCTTGGCAAGGAGCACCAGACAGGACTGTAAGGGGTGTCGGAGAGCAGACCCAGCAATATGAGCCAGAGCCCTGCTGCTCAAAGCAGGAACTCACCATCAGAAAGAGGGTGGATAATGCCTGTGTGGAACTCAGTGTCTGCCAGACATTATCCTCATGGACTGTAGACAGCCAACAGCTCAGCCGAGTTGGATGAAGAGAAATAAATGCAGTCTTTCCAGGAGACATTCCCACAGCAAGGCCAGAGCTGCCTCATCTCCAGGGACATATTGGGTTTACGTGGCAAAGTTTCAGTAGGGGGGGTGGGGAGGGCTAGACACGTGGCTTCTCTGGGAAACTGGCAGAAGCTTCTCCCATTCCCAAATGAACCAATGCCAGCCGTGCCCGAGACGAGCCCAGCACTTGGCAAGGCCAGTCAACATCAGCGGCAATGTCTCTGGGATAACATGGATAAGAAGGGGAAAAAAGATGCAGTGCAGCAATAACTGGGGCCAGAGGAGAGAAGAATCAGGATATGTGAGAGGAACAGCCCTGCAGACACCAGGGTCAGTGGAGAAGGAGGGGCAGGGGCTGGTCCAGGTGCAGGGAGCAGAGATTCCCTTCCAGCCCATGGAGACCATGGTGAGGCACCTTTGTCCCTGCAGCACATGGAGGACAACAGGGATGCAGAGATCCTGTAGCCCATGGATGACCCCACACCAGAGCAGATGGATGTCAGGAGAATGCTGTAGCCCCATGGGAAGCCTGGACTGGAGAAGACTTGCCCTCTTGGAGAGAGGAGGCCAAGAGTAGATATGGTGGCAGGACTTGTGACTCCCATGGAGAATCCACACTGTTCCTGAAGGACTGCACCTCATGAAAGGGACCCCCACCAGAGCAGTTCATGGAGGTAATTGTCTCATGGGAAAGACCCCATGTTGGAGGAGGAAAGGAGTGTGAAGAGTCCTCCCTTAGGAGGGAGGAGGAGCAAAAGCAATGAGTAATGAACTGACCAGAACCCCCACTCCCTTTTCCTCTGCACCATTCAGATGTTCCAAGGTTACAGCTGTAGCATCCCTGAGCCCAATTTGTACAGAGGCTTCAAACTCCCTAAAGGGTTTTGGGAGAGGTTGCAGAGGCAGGGACTGCAAAGAAGGACATTACAGAGCATTCAGGGCAATTAGGGCCTCCCCTGCTTCCAAAGCTCTGACAGTTTGGATATTACCTTGTATATTTAAAAGTAAGTGTGGGGAGGGAGGTGGAAGATACCAGATGTGTGCAGCACAGTCAAGGTGGGGTGAATTGATGCTGTGAGATCTTGGGGGACACACATGGACTTCTGTACAGTCAGGTGTCAGGTGACACCCCTCTAGGCTGGCCACAGTTAGGGTACTTAGGATGTTGCAGTTTGGACAAAAAAAACATTTACTGGAATGAGCTTCTACTGACAACGCCATTTGGAAAACACACATGGCATTATAGATGGATGAGAGCAGCTACCTGTGCAGAGGTATAAGGTAAACTACTTACCTTATTGTCTTCTTCTCAGGGGAAAAAAACAAACAAACATAAATGCATAAAAAGCAAACAACTATGCCTCCATGTTGTTTACAAGCTCTTCTTTTAGATATGAAATACAGCATAAAATTCATAAAGGTTTATTTAGGATATGTCTATTCCTCAAGGCATTTCTGTAGTGTTACTTTCTATACTCCTGGATGGCCAAGTGTGGTACCCGGTAAAAGTCAGCCACAATATCTGTGATTCTTTGTGGGCTACACTGCATGGAAATCCCAACCTCCGAAAGCACCATCCAAGACTTCCTGAGGAAAAGGTTTATCTCTGTTCTCAATCCTTCACCTCAGGAGGGACACCCCAGCACCAGCAGGACACTGCAAATGTGGCCATCAGTTGTAGCTGAATGTTAGAATTAATCTCTAAGGGAAAAGATCAAGTAACCCACAGTATCCTACGAGTTGTATGCAGTATGATATATATCTTTAAAAAATCAGAAACTAAATGGTATACAAAGACAATGTGAGATTTTTAGACAAATGTAAAAGGTTGCACCTTTAATACCTTGCTATTAAAGCAACATACTTTTGAATGTTGTGTCCCTCTAAAATAAAAAATCACGTGAGCATTTTACAAGGTTTGAAAGTTCCTTTAGATTTGACTTCCAACTATTCTGTTAGGTGTGACAGCTTCCTCACTCCACTGAAGTACCTAGAAAAGATATAAAGGGATCAAATATTACAATTTCTGATATCTACAGCAAATACCATATCAGCTTAAACAATAGTATTATTCAGTACAAATAAAAAAGCTCTTGCTTATTACTACCTTATACAGTCAACAGCCATAAATTCCAAGCTGCAGAATTGAGTAAGGCTCCCACAAACCACAATATCATAAAAACACTATGGTTAAATCACTATCATTGTGAAAAACACCTAGGTTAAATCAGCCATTTCAATTCCATTCTTAGCTATATTCCACCAAGACATTCCCTTCACACCAAATGTGCAGAAATCCCAGCACAGTGAACACTGGGACTATCGTACTTTGAAAAACTCAACTAAACCTTGAATAACCATCTGAGCAGATGTTCTTGTTAATCCCACAGTATTTTACTGGTTTACAGCTGCACAAGTCTAAAAATCTGTTGATTAAGGCTGCTCTGAGTGCCCCCAGCAAGGGGGGAATCTTAACAGATGCACAATAACTCATCTGACCTCCTTATTACAAGGGATGCATGGGTAATACTACAAGTGTATTGGAAGACGGAAGATTGGAATTCAGGCTTTCTCTAGCTGATGAACAGTGCCTTGCAGAAGCTGCCAGCTGGCATGAGCTATAGGCCTGAAAAGTCCTAAACAACACTGCAGATCTGTCAGAACTGGACAACTACAACAGATCCTAAAGACCTTCTTGTGGGATTTCTTTTAGTCCTAATTATATGCTTTTGGAATACAAAACCAAAACTTTTATTACTTCTCTGAATCTTTTTTTTTATTTTCCCCATCTGCAACAATTTGATTGTGCATTTGTCCTACATTTGGCCAATCATGCAATTTTTGGCTGAGAATGTTGTGGCAGCTGTGGCTAAAAAGACAAACATCTCTACTAACCTGTAGTATATAAAGTATACGGACATTATAGAGGAAAGAGTGATGTATTATCACCTAACCCACTTTAACATAAGCCAATATGCCACAAAAACTTCCCACCTAGTGTCAAGAGGAATGTACTCCCACCTTATTGAACAGCTAGATGTAAGTACATTCAGGATATATAAAGATGCTACAGATGGTCAACCATTGTTTTCCTTTCTGATCACATAGTAGCATTTGTCAGCATGAGAAGATAAAGTGCACCGAAGAAAAGGGCTGCAGAAGCAAATTTATTCTGTTTCTTCATCAGAGGAAAAGGAAATTTTAGGAGCAGAATTATAGGAGGGACATTTCCACAGTTAAACTTTCCACAATTAAGTTTCCATAGTAAATGCTGGATATTTATATGCTGACATTTGAAGCGTTCTGTCAGTTGCAGAACGTAGGAAGCCCTTTTGATCTCAATCAACAACCTGCCTTATGCAAAAATCAGATCTATGTTTTCTCATTATTGGGTAAGCTGAAAGATCAAGTCCTGTGTGTTTACTAGGTGGAGTTGCTTTTCAAAATTAGCAGCTCCACCTAGTCTGAATTATGAATTCAAAATTCATAATTTTCACATATATTCTTGAAATGAAACCAGTTTCTAGCACCACAAAATGAGCAGGTACAGATTGCATGTGCAATTGAGCACTGTGTGGTGTGTAGACCCCATTTCTCACGAACTGCAAGAGAGAAGCCAATTCCAGAGCTCCCAGCTGGGTTCCCCACTCCCGAGGCGACCTTGTTAGCAGCCTCCCTGCTGACTCAGTCCCACACCGCACACTCCCCAGTCCCTCTCCCTCTGCTAAACACCAGGTATCCTAATGAAACACGGATTGCCCGTCAGCAGGGAATGTGAAGCGTTGCTTGTCTTCATTTTATGCTTTAAACACATCATTTGTTTCGTTGCTTTCCTTCCCCTTCCCAGTCATTACCTGCTGTCATGTCATCCTGTCTCAATTCTTCCCTGATGCTTTATGTTTCATTGCTTTTCTTTCACCTTTCTCTCCATGCTCTGCTAAGCACCTTGGCTGCAGCCAGCTAGAGGAGATGCTTTCCCTTGTTTTGTAGCTTAAAAATCATCATGACAAACCCTGTTCAGTTTCACTGGGTGCATTGGGATTAATAACCATTTGTTGTCTCCATGCCTTTTTTACTCTTTCACTGATTTAACGGAGAAAAACAATGTTTTTACTGGAAGAAAAAATCTACAGCAAATCATATAATTTCGGGGTATATCAAATCCACTTTACTCCATTAACTACAAAATATATTTTCATATAATTTCACATCTGTACAAACTGTTCAGTGCAAATGTGCCTTAAAATCTACATTGGTCTCAGGCTGAAATGTCTAGAAAATCAGGGATGAACATGATAAATGTAGGAACCCTTTTGAGAAGATAGGAAGTAGATTTTGCCTATATACATGGAGAGGCAAAAACTGAGACTTGTTTATCATATTTTTTTCTTTCCACCATGCTTCCACCCTCACCTTCTCTTGGCATGACATTATACTCAAAGCAGGACATGCTGTAGGTTCTGTTTCTCTGCAATTGTAGATGACCTCCTGTTTGATGATTCAACTCAGCTGCCAGTCTCAGTGGTATTTACATTCCAAAACAGAAGACTTAATGTATGCCATGTCCATAAAATGGAAGTATTTAGGGTGATGCTAAACCCTGTAATTCCTGATGCTTATAAACTTGCCTGGGAAAGCTATATTAACTCTAGCCATGTCTTTCTGATGAAGCATGAAGGGGATTTTTGGCATGGATTGTTTATGCATTGACAGGGAATTCCCAGTGACTTAGATATCCGATCTTGACCTTAATAGTTTTTTGACCTAATTTTATAAGTCTAAGTGGGTAAAAAAATGTAAGCTGTGGGTTTTTTTCAGGTTGGCAGTAAAATGGTGTAAAAATATATTAAATATTTAGGTTATTTCACGTTGGTTCTCCTAAAATTCAGTTAGAGTAAGGAATTAATCTCGACAAAAATCATACAGGTTTGTGTGACTCAGGAATGATTGTGATTGATAGGTCCTTAACTTGACTGAAATTATCTCTTCTCACTGGAGTGTGAGTTCAATGCATGGCATATGCAGTGTTTCCAGTTGGTGAATGAATAAGTTTGTATCATTTTTCCATGGCATGCTGAGAGGACACAGCATGACATAGTCTGCTATATGAGGAATTGATAAGGAAAAATCATGCCTATTCAAGCAATCACAAACTATTGCTCCTGCAGTTGCAGTCAGGGGAAGAACCTAGAAAGCATTCATGGAAAGATATGTTCCATTCACCTTGTATTTTACCACAATGTGAAAGGAACAGTGAAATCAAGCACAGGAGAAGAACAGCCCAGCTGACTGGGCAGAGGCCTTCAGGAATGTACTGTTCAGGAGTGAACACAATGCTCAGTACTACAAGATGACTGTCTGGTATATACACATATGTTTATCGTGTATATGCATTGTTTACAGTGCGTTTATAGTGTGTTTATAGTGTGTATAGAGTGCATATAGTGTTTATTTGCACTAGAATTACTGGGGAGAGATGTGCTCTTAAAGCTAACCTCTCAAATTTCCATTATGTGCTTTGCTTTATATTTCAAAGCCATCTGGGAACACATGAACAACATTTATTTTGTGCAAGATGACTGGGAAAATTAGCTTCACTCATTTACATGTACTACTGAAGCACACATTCCTGGGATATTGGAATCTCAGCATCAACTGCTCAGCTTCACCATTTCACCTTTTAAGAGCCAAGGGCACAAAAAATGGTCTGTATACACTATACTCAGTGCAGCTCTTTCAGAAGCAGGGAAGCTAGCCTACCTCTTAGAAGGCAGCTCCTATTTCCTGATATTCCAGTACAGGTCTACCTGGAAAAGGAAGAATGTAAAGCATCAGTCACTTTATTCCCTGAGTTTTGGTTTTTTTAAATTCAAAATTGCATAAACATGTTTCAGTAGAATAGTTCATTTTGAGTACTTTTTATCTCACTGTTACGTGCATTCTTCATTTTTTTTAATTAAATAGCATTTTTCCTGTACTGGATGACTGCAGAGGAAGGACATTGGAAAGATTTGAAGATGGACACACAGACATCTGGACCAAGCTTTTAATGACAGGAACATTCACAATCAAGTCCTTCTTAAAAACAGTGGGAATTAAAATTTGCTTGCACTGTTGGTTTTTTTTCCTTCTTTCTCTATTTGTTTAAGGAAAATGGTTGCAAATGTTATCCAAGTGACTCAGACTCACTTATTCAAATAAACATTTGCAAATACTTCCTGCTCTCACTTGTTCTATGCATTTTATTAGTGAAACCATTCAGATTATTCTGACTACTTGCCTGAGCACAGAAAAACTAAGCATTTCTGAGTTACATTTTTGATGGCTTTGTACATCTATGCAGTAAAATGAGTATATAAGTTTATATAGTCATATTTGCAATGAACCCTCTTCTTTGTAACTCCTTGAGGGGGAGTTCAGCTTTGTATTTCTTATTTTTGTAAAGAAATCTCCTGTACTGCTTGGGTAAAACCAATTAGACTCAGAGGAATGTTCAAATACATGTTATGGTGGCAAACACACCCTGTAGACTCTTCAAAGCACAGAGCAGGCACTGCCAATAAAATGATCTTCATGAAGAGGGACAGTAACTAACTCCATAGGTGTCCTGCTCGCAAAAAATAAAGCTCTAAGTTTGAATGAGAAGTTCTGTTGAAGTCACAGAAGTCAAAGGATACAATTATTTGCCCTGCTGAGTTTAATTTGTATATATGTGTTTTAATTTGTATATATGTGTATTTACCAAAATCCATTCAGAGATAAGTAATAGTGGGAACATTTTAGTAGCACCTATGTTCATCTAACTGCTTTCCCCTCCTTTCCTGGTTTTGCTCATTACTACTGTGTAAATTATACAACTTACAGGGAATTTCTATAAATTATAAAGACCCTGACTATCGTGTTTAACTGGAGTAGCTTTACTCTGCAGTTTCATAACCAGTTTAGTATGACATAAGCCAGCTCAATCATCAAAGAGTCATTCCACCACCCCCTCATTCCTGGGTGATTATTTCTCCACCCATAACTGCAGGCACACGAGGTCATATGGCCTTGCAATGAACTACCTCAGGGAAGTCATCTGAGATAATTAACCCAGGGAAAAAAAAGCCAACAGAAAATAAAAAAATAAAAACAAAACAAAACAAAACAAAATAAAATTTAAAAAAAAAAACAAAAACAAAACGAAAAACAAGCAAACAAACAAACAAAAAACCCCAAACCCCAAAAAACCCAAAACCCAAAAAAACCACCCTATATTTAAACCTCCTTCTTCCAGCTGGGTGTTTTTTAAAAGAACCTTCTTCAGCTGCCAGGTGTTGGGGTTGTTTTTTATTTTTACGGCACGAGGGACAATGTTTGGGTCAAGAAAACACTGCCAAGAATTTCAAGTAGTTCTGCCACCTTATGCAGACCTAAACTATCATGAAATTATGTCCTCAGTCAACTCTGTGCACTCCAAAGAGCTATTAGCTAAAACGAATACAATGCTACATAAAGCAAAATTAAAATAACTGGCTTAAAGAAAACCAGTGAACTATGAAGTAAAAAAGCATATCAAAAAGACTGCATGTCATGAAGAAACATTAAAATGCAATGCCAGCATATACATCTTTGGCTTAAAAAAAAAGCATGAAATCTGTGAATTTTTCATATACAAAAAAAAAAAAATTAATTGTGTTATTTCACAACCCAGCTTCTCTTTCCTGCATAAGAAAATAGACAGGTATCTTGCACCATCAGAATTCACTCTAGCATTTGTTATTTTTTCATGAAATAAAGGTGAATTTCACAGTGGGTTAAAGTTCATAAAGTGAGATACTAACAAATGCAGGCAGCTACATGTAGAGTTCTGAGGACTTTTACTTGGAGGCACTGTAATTCTGTACGTGCCCAGTTTGTCTCTTCAAACTGGCCAAACTTTGCATCTTGCTCATCCCACTCGTACTCTCTGAGCAGTGTGAGCAGCTGATTTGTACCAAAGCCAGGTCAAGATCTGCAAGCTAAACCTTCTTTAACACACTTGGCACTGACAGCATTGATATTCCTACAAAGTGCAGCTACTGTTTTCTTTTATGGGGGAGGAGATGACGTTAGCTCTTGTATTCCACAGACTGTTGAATAGCTCGTCCTCACAGCGGAGGGAAATACCCTTAACTAGCAGAATGATACACCACTTCATCCTAGGCTGTTTTGTGCTACATATCTAACGTATCTTTCACTTCTCAGTTTGAATCTGTGCTGCTGAACTGAGAGAACTGTGCAGGTTATGAAATTTCTGAGCTATGGAGAAGCCATGAGAATGTCTGAGTAGCTGAATGTTCAAGGTATTAGCCTAGAAAGAGAGAATCCCTGTTTTTCTGTTTGCACTCCAAAATTATTTTCTGTTGTTGCTTTTCTTAGACACTTTATTGGTTATTGGGTAAAATATAGATGTGGTGCTTAGAATCAAATGCTCCCTTCATCTTAATATCTATACTGTAAAATCATACTGTATCTCAGCTTGAGTCACCTACAGCCCTCCATAATTTTTCTCTTCTGATCCATACTCCCTGCTAGATGGTTCCAGAGTCCTTTGGCATGGTGTGTTGGATGGGATAAATTTGAGACAGGCAATTTCCTTTGCTCACTGTGTTGGAATTTATGATATTTTTAGTGTGTTTGGTTGCATTTGGGGGATCAGATCACTAAAAATTCAGCACTGAGGCAATCTATCTGGAAAGGGTCTGCCCTTTTTCTTGCTGGTTTCTGTAAATCATTTATACTGTACATTGGGGGCCTAAAATGCAGGACCATAGTAATCAATAATAGTTTTAACTAAATAATTAATAATAATAATAATCACTATTGATACAGCCATAACAATAGAACTAGCAAATAATTCACAATTTAAAAGTCAAATTATTATAGAAGTAAGCTATGAGGGAAGAGGAAACAAGGTTTATTTAAGAACTTCTGCCTTTCAAGCAGATAACTTCTTCAACAGAAAATGGTTTTTGATCACATCATGTACAAAATCAACTTCTTATTTTACTTCAAGTTCATTCTTTCAAAAGTTCTATTATATATTTTTTTTGCTTGAGACACATTTGCTCTCTCAATATTTATTATGAGTAAGGCTGTGATATTTATTCTTCACAGGCACACATTAAGGTTGAAAATTTATTGGAGGCAGGATTGTTAACATCTCAATGCCACAGCTCTATGTTATCCCAATTTTCCAGGGATTTTGTCAGTAATTAGTACTCTTCTGTGTCAATAAATCATTTATATTTTCATTCTCAAACGTAATTTCAGCCCAGAGAGAAACTGTAATAAATACTTATTATGCACATGATATATTACTAATGAAGAAGATGATAAATTGCTAATGGGAAAAAAAAAAGATATTGTGAAAGCCTTGCTGAAATATAGGTAATAAATTACTTCTAGAATACTTAGAATACAATTTTCAGGTGATCAAACATTCTTATTAGGTTTCATATGCCCTTCATACACTCAGTGCTCATCCAGTAAAATTCTACAGGTTTCTTCCTGCTCCCCTGAATACAGCAGCACTTTGGACATTGATATCTGCAGGAGCCATGTCAAACTGGGAATTAGTCGAGGAAAAAAGACATCTAACGTGATTTTATGCATCAGCAGGTTGTCTCCCATTGTCCCACACGATGTCAGGTCTGGAATAAAAGGAATACTTAGCAAAATCAGTCCTAGAAGAAAAGGGGAGGAATGAAAATTCTGACTGGAGGTCAGCGTGCTTGTCAGGATGCTGCTTAAAGAGCCAGGTGTGACAGCACTGCCAGCAGGGCAGGGACCTCACAGCATGGGATCTGCTCCCATGCTCCTGAGCAGGAAGGGAAGCAGGGGCTGAGCCCTGAGCAGGGTCACAGCCGCAGGGTGGGCTGGCAGGGACACGGGGACGAGCTGGAGCTAGGCTGGGGGTGGCCAGGGTCAGGAACCAAGAGCAGGAGGCCCAGGGATACCTGCACCCAGCTCAGGCGAGACCAAGGACGAGAGCTGCAGCTTCAGAGCAGGTCAGGGGGAACACAGGCAGCGCCTCACCTCTCTCAGCCACCTGCACACCGCTGCACCCCAGCCCACAGCCAGCCCTACAGTGGATCCAGCCCAGGGGATGAGGAAAGATTTGCACACAGGAACGCTTTGAAATGTTATGCTGCTCCTTCCTGGGGTTTTAATCACATGGCCATCAGCTACATGATAACATTTCCAGAGTGAAAGAATAGACACCAAAGCAATTACAAGAGGTCAGACAAGTAGAATAATATCTCACATATATAAAATACAAATTCAAATGTCTTCTAATCTCAAAAAGGAGAAATATTCCCAGAGAACATGTCAAACAAAGAGTCTGACATTCAGTTCAATAGTCTTGGATATAAATAACACAAAATGGAGGAAAAACTCACATTTGAATGCAAAATCCTTAATCCAGCAAATTTAAAATCAAGGATTTTAGCCTTGATAGATGTTAGGCAAGGTAAAACTTGAATTACAAGCTCTGCATTGCCCAGAAAGCTCAAGAAGATCCCTTTAATAGTAAATCAAGTGTATTCAATGCAAATCTTTACTCTTTTGAGAGTATGTATATTCTACCAGACATTGTAAAGTAGATGTCAAAATTTCTTAATTAAAAGAGGATATTTTAGCATCATTATATGCTGATTTTAGATGCTAGGAATGTCTACAAGAGGATGCCAATTATTTCCTTCCAAATAACTTACTTCAATGCTTTGATGAGGTTTAATTTTAAGGCCCCTCACATTCAAACTCTAAATACTTCAATATTTTAGTGTTATCCCTCAAAATGTTTTTTTAGACATAAACGCACATTTTGGCCCTGTCCCCCAAGTCACCTGAGCTATTGAATCAATACACAGGATGTTTTTTATTCAGAAAAAATAATATAAATTCCTACATTAGTAAGTACGTTACATTACCTCTTTTTCTGTTTAGTATTACTTTAGTTAGATTTTTTGTAATAAAAATGTAACTTGTGTAATATTTTATACTGTTTCTAAATAAAACCAAGTAATTATTTTCTTCCAAGCCAATATCACGAACCACCTAGTAGTTTTCCTTTTTTTAATATCTGAGACATATGGCTAAGAATTAAAATGCTCATATTTCACTCTCTCTATTATCTTTTGGATATAGCTTATTAACAAGAGATTCATTAAGCCATATGGTGAGTAGTAGTTTCACATCAGGTACAATTCAATCAAATAATTAAACAGTTGCTCTGTTTTAAATGCACTTTTCAATCCCAATGAGACAGGTGAAGATAATGCTTACTTAAACATTATTCTACTTAAGTGCACTTAAAATAGATTCATATCCTGATTTGTAGTAGCAACTCAAATACAAATAAATGTGTGCCCAATGTCATTATCTTTTAATCAAACACAACATTGTGCCAAATAATGAAGCAGGGCTCAGATCTCTCATTAAGGAAGAGCTCCTTTTCTTTTTCAAAATAATAATAGGGGCTTATCAGCTGCAATTTACACTTTAATAGTTTCTGACAAAACCCTTGTGCTCACATAAAAGCTTAGAAAAAAGTACCTTAAAATTTGCAATCCAAATTGAGTTCGCCTCTTCAAGTTTTTTTTTATCGATGCAAAAAATTCTAGCTGTGTTAAGTACAGGTTGTCAAATTTTGTCTCACTCCTACCTGAGTCTTAAGATGATAAACAATTTCCACTATATCCAATATGTGTTACTGAAAATTCCCATGTTCTTCACGCTGAAGTGCTTTAAAATTAAATTATCATAAAAAACACACCCTCCTTTCCATTATCTGATTTTATATTACAACTAAAAGATTTGATGTTTTTATTCTTATTTTCAGATATTTGCTGATTCACACAAAGAAAACCCCAGATAATTTCACAATTTAAAATACTCTTTACAATTTTAAAAGGAGTTTAACTGTTTGGGAAATTCTCCACTGTAGAGATGTCAAGAATTATTTACATTACAACTGAAAGTATAATCTTTTCATTTTTTAAGATTTATATACAAGAGATTTTAGATCCAGTATACCAATACATGTTTGCCTATACTTGTGAAAGGAAGATCAGTGCCTTGGCCCTATTGTAGCTTATTTTTAAACACAAGACCAAATTGAGTAGAACTAAGCTTTTTAAATTAAAACATAGGAAATAAACAATGAGCTTTAAAAGTTGCAGAAAAGTGTCATCCACACATTCAGAAGTTGTTCTACCTTATTAGTACTATTAGCATTCATTTACTAGTACTCTTAGTATTAGAAGTTGTTCTACTGAAATTTAAAAATAAAAAAAAAAAAAAGGAAAAATAGGTTAAAGCTACTTAACTGTTCTATTGAGGCAAGATAATACAAATGTAAACTATTTAATACTTCCACCACTATACATTGAATAGTTATTCCCAAATAATTTCAAATTTGCATGTTCTCCAGATATGGCTCCTGTCTGTTTGGAATACCTGTGTGTACTAATCCTTTAGTCATGGCAGCAGCAGGCCCCATGGAGCTGGGGCATCTGCACATGACTGAGATTCTACTGCTGAGATTTTACTGACTGCAAGACTGCACATTGCTGCAGTGAGGAAATCTCATACCCAATTAACATTTTCTACTTAATTTTACCTATGCAGATGTAAGTATATACATTTTGATAGGTATATTTGCAACTATAGAAATTATTTCATCTTCAAAGGCAGTACCTGGCACAAGTTTATTGAAAATATTTTTCCTCTGCCAGCTTTCCAGAGGTCTATCAGCCAAGAGACAGAAGATAAAGATGACATTTACAAGCAACTCAAGTTTGCATCTTTACAAATTAAATCTTCTTGTAGATAGCCACTTGCTAAAAAGCAGCACATAGGCCAGGCTTTAAAAGAAAGCAACTGAGATGAATGCATTTAGGACAGAAGAAGTTGAACCAGAAACTTCTACTGAGTAAACAATGCCTTTTATACATAATCTCTGTAAAGACTAATGTTTAGGACCCTTCTCCCTCATTAATGCATTAATTTTCCTCTAAAATAAATGAGGAATATGATGCTATCTGGATGGCAAGTGTATTAACAGCCCAGACAAGGAGCCAGGAAATGTTAGCAGATAGTTTGCCTTCAGCTTTCTAGAGACACCCAAGAAAAAAACATTTAGCAAAAGAGTAGGTGGAAAAAGTTTATGTTGTGGGGCTTATGAATGCCACTCAAAGCAATAGTTATAACCATCCCTCTGGGAATCAGCAGAACAAAGCTAAACCTTTCTTTTAGTGTACAACCAGCATCAACTGCCTGGGAAATTTATATCAAGACATAGTTTCTTATCTGATTCTATGCTTACTGGAACTGAATTACGTCCTTTGTCTCCAGAAATGCCCTTCCCAGACAGACAGAAAAAATTACTGTCTCCTCTGTAAGGAGGAACAGAAAGACAGCACCCTCCTGTTACAGATGGGGAAAAAAATTATATCATGGGAGAAACATAAGGAAAGCAAATCCTTTGGGATATTGATAATACACTTAACTGTGTCCTAGATTTTGGGTCTAGCTTGGAACTGTACTCATATTTGGTGTTAAAGATGAGCATTAAAGTGTAACTTAAATACAAATGATGAGGGCTATTTATATACTTTGCAGGTATGTGTGTGTTCTATTCATTCTGAGCACATCAAGGATTAGACCATTTAAAGGAATTTGGCCTGGAAATACCCAGCTTCTGGACCTTGAGTTGGCTTAAGAGTAATGAGAAATACACAGGATGCAATGCAGATCTCACTGGCTCAAAAGCTGATACATATTGAGACATAAATCTTGGCACCTCAAAACTTTAAGAAGAAGCAGCAAGGCTCCTGCAGGGTTTGGATATCAGCAGAATTAAGCAGTATTCATCACAAAAACTTCCAAATTGTAGTTTTGGGCATTTAGTGTCTAAATTTTTACTTGTATGAAATAACTCTTCTATGTCTTATTTCTGTCTGATCCATGGTCTTCAAATAAACTTTGTATCTAGTTTTATAAGAACATATGAAGTTTCACTGCAAAGACTTTATAAACCAGGGCTCAATGAATCCTGTTTATCATTCCTTCTGCATTGATACTGTCCTTGGCAAATGGCCTCAGTCAGTGATGCAGGGAAGTGCACTTTAGTATTCAGCTAATGTACAGTTGGGACCCCTAATGACTCATGCTATTATAAAATTGACTGAGATCACCTAAAGGAAAGAAGTGATCATTACAAAAAGCTCAGTATTCTCTGAGTCTTGCAATGCTTGTGCTCTGAAGACAGAATTCCCTATTAGGTACTCTGAAATGTCTAATGAAGGCTGTTGTAGCAATTTTGATGATATTTGCAATTGAGGAGTCTCTAGCTATTCTAATTGTTCCACCTGTTTGGAAAAGAGATGAAGGGTAAAAAAAGGTCAGAATGAAATTAACAGATAAGCAAAAATTAGAGATGAAGATGCTACATTTAGCTCAGTCAGAATTACAGAGTATTTCTAGGTCAGGGTTAATAGCAAGTCTCTCAGCTCTGCACCAAGAAACTGCTGCAGATGATGGATTAGGTTTACTGGTATATTTTAATAGATTGGAACAGCAAGGATTCCTGGTAATATTAATCCCAAAGACCAGCATTTTCTTATTTCTAATTAATCTAAAGCCAACTTGACATATTGTCATAGTTTTAATGAAATTTGATGTTTGATATTCAGAAAGAGGAGTTAGAGAAACAAGAAACACAGAACAGATTTTCTAAAAGGAAATGGTGTATAGTGGTGGCATTTATTTACACCATGAAGATTTTCCCTACCTTACACATAACTCCTGGTTTTCTAGCTATTTAATTTTGTTGTTTTTTCCAACCGAATCATATGCAGCAATAAATGCTCTTTATCCAAACCCTGCAACAATGATAGAAAGCCTGCACTAAACATGTCTTAGGGAGAAAACACCCATGAAATTCCAATGTATGATGGCTAGTGAACATACAAAAAGGTACAGGTTGCTCAAATGAATAAAGCCATTTATTGAACACCATCAACAGCAACTTCTCTCAGGAAAGAAGAAAAAGTTATGATTAGTTGAAAAGTTAGACAGGTATGACCTGTTAGAATATTACAAAACATAATTTAAAATCCAAATTAATGTGATAGCAGATTAAATTATTTCTATAAACAAGCAATAGAAGAGTAATGACAGCTCAGCTGTTCACATATGATGTATTTGATCCTTGGATTTGGTATAGTTTCTGCTTTCAGCCCTGCATTGGCATCTTGAACTAAACTTTTATTCTGATGCTACTCAGAATCAGAAAGTTACCCTATAGAAATAAGCATAAAAGCACATTACGTACCACACCTTGCAGTTCAAAGACAAAGAAGAATGAAGAACATATAAAGGCGTGGAAGAAACTCCTCCATCTAAGGCATTGAAGGAAAGAAAGAGCAGGGATACCTCTAAAGTATTTGAATAGGATTTCCTTCTGGAAACAAAGACCTTTCCTTATAAAAATACTTCTGCAAATGCAGCATGAAGAAATCAACTTTTGAAAAGTCAAATATAATGGAAGCATACAATAGGTGACATAAAATTGCTGCATACCAAATAAATAAAACTTGGTTATCTTTTGCATTTTGAATATTTTCACATTTTCCTGGTCAGCATATTTAATTGCTTCATTTTTGTACAATTCATAGTATATATTCCAAAATATTTTGGTTTATTTTAACACTAAATAAAATTACTACAGTGTTTCACTAATTTAATCTTCTTGTCTGATACAATATATAAAATTTAATTTACCTCTATAACTAACGCTTGGTAGGAAATTTGTTCATTGAGTTATAACTTCCAACATTTTTCTTGCAGGTAATGGAATATATAAAAATAAATCACATTTCACTCAAGTATTTTATGGTATCCTGTCAGCAAATGTCCAAAGAAACACAAACCTAAAGCATTAAAAGTGAAACCATTATCTTGCAGATAAATCATAGAAACTTCTCATTTAAAAATTATTTGTAAGGTTCTAATGAACTGTTAGGGATAAGAACTGAAAATTACCACATATTAGAGTCTGCCTCATCTCTAAAATAAATACAACCTTATTTCAGTTGGACAAAAAAATCAATTCCACTAGTCCTAGCCCCATTTACACTTCTAAATCACAGAAAGGGTAATTGCAACAATGCATGAGCAAACACCTTCTTTCACCTTCATCGCCTAAGGAAAAATGTGAATATATTTCCCTCACTTAAATAAAATCATGCCTGAACTGAGATTAAAATTAGAAACTTATTCCTGAACATATAAATATGACAGTACTGTATTTAATTTCTGATGACTATAACTGTCATGCTTGAGTTGGCTTTTCATTCTCTAAAACAGACTTCTTTATATATCGTACCACATTACTGAATACTGTTAATCTGCAATATATTTAATACATTAGGCAAAAAAAATCAATTTCTTGCAGGTTTTACTGCAATAAAGTATATTTGAGACAGTCATCTTGGTCTGACTTTGTCGGTTATGGAAAAAAACCCCACAAACAAACCAAGTCACCACAACACAAACCAGAAATTTTGTTGAAATTTAAACCATGTCTCCTGACAAAGGAACTACCTTATAAAACATAGGTTAGAGCCTTCTATTCATAAACACCTAAGAAGGACATAATTTAAACTGTTGTTTTGTGGACTTTTTGTTGTTATTGCTTTGGGGGCCCTTTTTCTTTAGTTGTCCACATGTTGCCCACCCTCTTTGCCCCCCATGAGTGAGAGACTCTGTAATAGACTTTGATAGGAGACTACAAGCTACCTTTTGTTAATGTCATGCTGTATGAGACAACAGCAGCCTCAATATCATTTCTTCAGTATCAGAGTAACATTGAACTTCAAGGATTTCCATCTTCCCCTATGGCTCTAGTTAGAAGGCACTTGCTGCATTTTTCAAAAAGCAATGCATACTCAGCATATATGGCAGGAAGTGTGTGAGTGCAGATTGCATACATTCTCAACAACAAATTCCAAATCTTTGGGATTTCTGAAATATGCCCTCAGAAATTAAGAACATCAGAGAAGATATGCCACTACTGGGAAAACGAATCATAAATGTTATTTGAGAATTATGTAGCTACCATGTGCTATTAACATTTAAAAAAAAAAAGCAACATTTTTTTCTGACATAAATACTGTTGGTATATTTTCTGTCTCTTCCTCTGCCACCCAAAGGTTTGTTTGTTTTGGCATTTCTGTGGACTCAGTTTTATAGAGCAAAGGAAAAACTCACGCAACAAGTGGAAAAGTTTATTGAGATCAAAGAGAATGCCTTCATTTTTCCTCTAATATCAAACTGAGTATTTCAGGTAAAGTAAGAAATCTATAGATTTCCCCTAACTTCAGAACTTACTCTGAAGCCTTGTTTTCAGGCCTTGAGGAAAAGAACAGGAAATTTAACAGAAATAGAGTGAAGGGAAAATTTCACAAACCAGTTCACTTGCAGAGATTTAGTAGTCTTTTAAGAAGTCCACTTTTTAAGAAGTATTTAAGTAGCATTACAAAAAAAAAAAAACAAAAAAACATACAAACAACCCAAACAAATAAACAACAACAAAAAAAAACAAAAGGAAAAAAGAAACAAAATCAATAGAAGACAGGTGGTTTTTAAATATTTATTTTTATTGTCAGTCAGGCAAAGAAATTCTCAGCACATATATAACACAGACTACTGAAACTGCATTAAAAAAAAAGTCACTGAGTTATGATTTCTCTATTACAATATCCAGGCAAATCTTTCTTCTACTGCACTCAGAAGTACTATGCAGTTGATAGTGTTGGCATGTTCATAGCTACCATCTGACACCACACTTTCTCAAAATCCTCAGAAAGTTACTCAATCTCATCACATAAGGGAGTGAACTACAGTGATACTACTGAAATACTATTGCTACATGGCTGAAGATTCTGCAGCACCAGCAAACTTACCTTATTATGAAACCCCACTAACACTTGCTACTAAAATTAATGGACTACTAGAGGAAAATAATGGAGGGATGGGAGGTGTTGTCAGCAAATTCTTATAAGCAAATCGAAAATTCAGGGATAGTTTCATGATGACAATGAAAAATTTCAATTCCTAAAACACCTGGAAAAGGTTATCACTGGAGCAGTACCATCATCTGAAGACAACACAGTACATACATTCCATTCATTTTCTTAACCTTTCAGCTGGGAGGGCTGGCTGTTGGAAAGAAAGGATAACATCATACTTCCTTTTCTAAGTTCAGGTCTAGTAATAGACTTCTTCTAGCTATACTCAGTCAAAAAGGCACAGCTATGGAATTAGAGTTTTTCCTAGTAACCTAAATGCATATAAGGTATGTGAGAAAATTTTTGAAATATGCTATATGAAAAACAGTCAATTGTGATAGCCAATATATTGTATTAATTATTCATTGAGTTTTGCACACTTTCTAACCTGACCGTTTGATTCCTGATACTATGTCTGTAATACATCAAGAGTAGTAAAACTAAAATTATTATTGAAAAAAAAAGAAAAAAAGGATAAAAAAAAGATGCAGTTAAACTCATCAGCTCATTTGTAATGATTTAGTTGCTCTGCAGCCTCCACAGTTTCTCAGTGTAACACATCTAGGGAAACTGAGTGCATGCAGAATTGACCTGAGCCACACCAGTTCTGGGGTTCAGGGGCCCAATGTCTGTTAGGTGAGACTTAAGGCACGTCGGCTGTCACCTCTGCAGCATCCCAAGGACAACACATTTCATGCAGGGAGAGAGATTGGCTACGAGTGCCGTAGCCCAGGGAGATTCTGAGAAATGTGCATTGCAGAAAATCAAGAGAAGAGGGAGTGAAAGCACATCATTTATAAAACAGCTTGACTGAGCAAGTAAGTCTGATTCACCTGCGCCGGCGCCGCTATTGTCACAACGGCTCCGCAGGGAGCGCATCCATTTGTCATCTCCACCATTCCGTATCTCAAGACATACAAGTATTACATCGGATGCATCCCTCAGCAGTTGGCTGGCAGCCTGCTTTCTGGCACATCTCAAATCCATAGATAAATGCTCAGGAGCAGCACGCTGCTCTTCATCACCCTATTTCTAAACTCTTGTAAAGCACCTGCACGCAGGCTGTGTTTCATTGGCTTTAGGTTTTCCCAGGCCACTCTCCGCTACAGATACTTGCGTTTGAAGTAGGTGAGAGTGCTCCGGGTGGGACTCCAGGGCCGGCGGGACCCGGCCAGAGCCAGGGTGCTGCCGGAGGGGCAGGACCCGGAGCGGGTCAGGGCATAGGCGGAGGGGGCGGGCGAGGCGGAGCGGGGCAGCGTGCTGTAGCCGGAGCGGGACAGGCTGTAGGAGGAGCGGTTCAGGGAGCTGTACGGAGGCCGTGTGAGCGTGCCGTAGGTGGCGCGGGTGGAGGCGTAGCCCGAGCGCCCCTCGGGGCTCCACAGGGAGCGGGAGGTGGGAGCCCACGTGGAGCCCAGGCGAGTGGTGGTGTCGTAGGAAGGGCTCCACTGGGAACCGCAGAGTGAGCGGGACCCGGAGGTGCCCACAAGCTGGGAGACGGAGCGGGGCGTGGGCGTGGAGAGG
Organism: Luscinia megarhynchos; assembly: GCA_034336665.1. Taxonomy (NCBI): domain Eukaryota; kingdom Metazoa; phylum Chordata; class Aves; order Passeriformes; family Muscicapidae; genus Luscinia; species Luscinia megarhynchos. Next base: position 47,240,936 of record JAPFBE010000002.1, on the reverse strand, counting down.
GAGCGGGCTGTGGCCCCGGGCAGGGGCCGCGGGGATGGGGAGCACGGCAGGCAGGCTGCCCCGGGCGGCTCCAGCGGCTGGGCGGCCGGCGAGCTGGCCGGGCGGGCCCCCGCGGCCGCCAGCGAGGCGGAGGTGGGCGAGCACAGCGAGTGGGCGGCGGGGGGCCCCACCGGGCGGGGGGCTGGCGAGCACAGCGAGTGGGCCGCCGGCGGTCCCACGGGCCGGGCCGGGGAGCACAGCGGGCGGGGTGCGGAGGCAGTGCCCACCTGCAGCACTGTGGGCGTGCTGCTGCCGGGCGCCGGGGAGGCCGCGGGCGAGCACAGGCCGTGGGCGCTCAGGGGCTGCGAGGGCAGCGGGGCCGCTGGGCCGCACGCGGGCTGCGTGGTGGGAGAGGGCGTGGAGCCGCAAACGACGTGTGAGATGGAGGCACCGGGCACTGAAAGGGGAGTTGGGGGCTGCATGGGGTTACCGATGGTGTGGACGACTGGAGAGCACATGGAGTAGGATGGCGGAGCAGACATGGGGACTGCCTGGGCTGCCCCGCTGGGACTGGGGCCAGCCATGAAGTGGGTCAGCAGCGCACTCACCGCATTATTCGTGGGGACAGAGACCGAATAGGACATCGGCCCCCCTCCTCCCGCCTCAGAGGGGTGTGTGGGAGCAGGACCTGTCTCAAACACCACATGAGGCATAGGGGTGCAGACAGGGTTGGATGCTGGGGCTGGCACGGAGCCGTACATGGATGGAGGCATTGGAGCACACGTGGCAGGAGGTACAGTCTCGCATATGACACGGAAGCCAGGATCGCATCCCATCTCGAAGCCAGGATTGATGCTTGGATTGAAGCCTTGGCTGCAGATGGAGTTGCATAAGGGATGGCCTGCAGGGAGGTACACGAAGTCATACACAGGCTGTCCCCCTGCACTGCAGTTTGGGTTGCACACGGGGATACATATATATTCACACATGGAGTTGAACGCGGGGTCTGCCACAGGGACAGGCCCAGAGCCGTTCACGGGGATGGAGCCGTTCTCACACGCTGGGAGTGACCCGTTCTGGCCGACGGGCAGGACACCGTTCTGGCCTGCGGAGCAGCACACTTCGGCTTTGGCACATCCCTTGCAGTAGGCAAACTTGTGGCACCCGAGGTTGGCCAGGAGCCGGTGGCTGCCAAGCCTATAAGGTGTGAACTCCACGATGGTCCGTGCCTGTTGGTTGGATGCCAGTGTTCCCAAACTGGAGCAAGACAAAGAAAGTAATTAGGACCTAATCCGTGGCACTCAGAGACCTAAGCACCACAAGATGAGCACACAAAATTAAATTTGATTTGTTACGACATATTTTAGAAACAAACCATTATGACAGCTTTGTTACACTTGTCTTCTTCCAAAAAAAAAACCAAAAAAACCCCAACATATTCTCTGTTGTGAAAAGCATGGTAAAAACTTTGGTCCCAAGAGAAGATTTGGAAGATTTCCATAGTCAATTCTGTAATTGGAGTTGGAAAATCATTTGTGGTACTAACTTGAATTCTTAAAAAATGTAGCACCCTTCTGCCTCAAAGGTGTATTTATTGCTTACCGTTTCCAGCAGTTCGACAGGGCAGCTTTGTGGAATCCAGTTCATTACTATTCAGTAAGAATAATTCTTAACTTCTTGCCCTCAAAACTAGTCATACTTTTGTCAGTTCTCCTTGTCATGAAGAGAAGCAATGCATATTAATGAACAGCTACTTTTCCTAGAATGTTACAGCATCCTGGAAGTTTCCAGTTCCCTGTGTTTAACATGTTACAGGCTTAGAATGCATATTGCTATTTCTCACTGTTGTTCTCTAATTGTTCCTATATGTGGTTAGTGCCAGTTCATGAATATTTAGAGGAATTTTATTATAAAGTCAATAGGATTGTAAGGGATGGGGGACCCAGCTAGTACTTCTTGTAAAGACAAGTGTGCAGACTGATATTTGATGCACCCACTTAAATTAAATCTTGAGAAAAATGAAGCAGCAGCCTTCCTTGCCAGCTTTAAATGATAATCAGTTTCAAGAGCGAGTGAGGCTTTTAATGGAGTCTCAAAGTAATAAGAGGCAAAATATCCTGTTTATGTGCTTAACACCAAAAATATCAGAACTACTGTGTCTCTCAAAACCTGTTCTGAACTTGTACACCATAGTTAACCCTCAAAATTGTCCCCATTTCAAGAATTGATGAACTTACTCAATGGTCATTGGCTCTTTGAATAAACCACAACCTTCTAATGTCATTACACAATTCTTCATGTCTTCCTGGAGAGGATTACAGAAGGAGATCTCTGCAGTACATGGTACTTTCAGTCTGGGTTGGCTCAGTAGCTAGTAGAAAAGAAACAAACACATTTTATGTTTTTTAATCCTTAGAAAATTGACAAGTAAATAAATGGAAGGAAAAACAATTTTAAAGGATTATTGATACAGATTTCTTTCTCACTTGCTTCTATGATCTCTATACATTACTAAGTCAACTGTTTTACTTTAAAAATCACGCCAATCTTGCTAAATTTAAAAAAAAAGGCAATAAGATAAAAGAAAAATGCAAAGTATTTCAAGTTTATTTGCATTGTACTTAGGAAGTGGCCAATAAGAGTCCCCAGGTCTGTTCCTTAGATCCCAAATTCCATAATTAAGGTTCCTTACCTTTACAATGACGGGTGGTCGGTTGACCACAATATCCCTGCTCACCATCAGAACTTCTCCACACTCTGGGTCTGAGACAGCAACTACTTTCATAATGTTGTGATCGCAGAGATAAGATCCATATTGATTGTATGATATACACACCGGAATTTTTTTCACTGTAAAACAAATTAATTTAATTTTTTTCTGAATTTTTATTAATATTCCCACTTTCCTTTTTCATAAAGTTTAACTCACAATGGTTTAATTAAATATTAAGTCGTGGCATCTTTCAAAATAGACAGAATTTTTCCTGACTTAGGATAATACATTGCTGTCTTCAGCAGTTTCACAGTTTTCAATTAATCTATCAGTGAATTTTCAAAATAAGTTGATGATGATGATAATTATTAAGCAAAATTTGGAATCTTTTAGTGCAATTCTTAAAGCAGTAATTCAAATATAGGCAAATTAAAGCCTCATAAAAAAGAATTTTAATATCTGTATGAAATTTTATCTTACAATGATGTGGTTTAATTAAAGGGATCTTGTTTCTTCCAGGAAAAGATATTAACCATGGAAACAGGTGTTTATGTTCTGCTACACATTTGCACCTCCCAGCAGATGGTATGTCTAAGGGCTCTAAGCAAGTATTTTACACTGGTTGATATGCTCTGGCCAAAGAAAACATTGCTTTTCTGACAGACAGTTGCAGCTTTATCTTTGTATTGAGTAGACTCCAGAATTGAAATTTTATTGAAACAATTTTTTAAACTATCATAAGAATATCTAAACCTTGAGAAATTAAGGAAAGACTACAATTTACCTGTTACCATACATGCAGTATTGACATTGTGGTGTTTTTTGAATGATCACCCTAAGGGGAATTCAGCTGTCAATATTTAACACTGCACACATTTCACTGCCCACCACTATTAGGAAGTCTCCACAAATCCTAAAAACCAACTATCTCCCAAAAACAACTGGGTATTAGACAATTTCACCCTCTTACCTTCCCTTGGACCCAATGTGACATTCACACTGTCCTTCCAAAACTGATCCATTGGGCAACCGCTGTAGGTTATAATTTGCGCGCACAAGTTAAACTTCAGGGTTTTGTTCTCATTACGCAGATTTTCAAGCAGCCAGTTCAGTTGGACGTCTTCACCATACATTGGGCAGTTAGCCATCTTTAACCTCATGTTAATTCCGGAGTCGCTCAGAAATGGGTTTTTCAGAGACGATAACTCTCTGTCAATATGACAGTTGGAAGCATTGCAGTACCCTGGGTGAATTCTTCTGTAAGCCCGGTAATAGGCTTCTTTGTTTTTCACAGAACCTGTTGAAGAAGATATATGATAATGAATCTGCTAGAGGCGCAAGAACCCTATTATTATTCTACCCAAATAATAAAGATAATTAAAGCTATTGCTGCTTCTTCCTGGAACCCAAAGTAGCAGGTTGTAGAACAAATGCACCAGATAATGAAATATGAGATACAGCAGACTGAATGCACAGAAGAAAATAAACACCTCGTGGAAAAAAAAAAATTAAGAACCTTATTTTACTTTCTAGTAGTTAAATATAAAAATGGTCATGTAAATCTCAAAATGTATAGTTAGTACAAAACTCAAAATGTAACTCTTCAAAAGGATAAGGGTAAATATGAGATGCTACCATTCTCTCAAGTGATAGAATATGCCATTAAAAAAAAGAAACCATCAATTGTTTTCCAACTAACCTACCAAAAATAAACCAAAAAAACCCACACAGCTTGCAAATGTACAATCAGCTGTGATGTACTGTTCATTTCTTTATGCAGTTTTGCTGGTTGAACTCCTCCTGTCTACTGAAATATGAAAATCAGTAATCCATGGCCAAAGTAAGAAGATGCTAATAATATATTAGTTTAGTAAGTAGGCATATTTTCTGGCAGATCTAGTACAAGAAGCAACAAGTAAGGTGTTAATCCTAGGTTTAGAAGAATTTGTGGGTTTTTTTTAGGTTATCTCGACTGCTAATATTTTAAACTACTTTAAAGGTGAGACCAAAACATAAACATACAACTAAAAGTGTTACAAATACATAAACATACAATACAAAAGTGTTATTTAAAGGGCTGGAATCCATGTCCTGTGAGGAGCAGCTAAGAACTTTAGCTTTTTCTAGTTTGGAGAAAAACAGGCTGAGCAGTGACTTCATTGTTTTTCCTAACTTCCTGAGAAGAGGAAGTGAAAGGGGAGGTACTGAGCTCTTTTTCGTGGTGTCCAGTGGCAGGAAATGTAGGAATGTGCCAAGGAAGGTTTAGACTAGACATTAGGAATATTTTCTTTATTGTGAGACTGGTCAAACACTAGACCAGACTTCCTAGAGAGGTGATTGATGGGCCATGGTTGTCAGTCCCTTAAAAAGAGGCATTTAACAGTATGTTTCAGATTTCACTCAGTCCTGACATGGGAGGCAGTTGGATGAGAGGTAGGTCGTTGTAGGTCTTTCCAGGTGAAATATCCTATCCTATCCTATCCTATCCTATCCTATCCTATCCTATCCTATCCTATCCTATCCTATCCTATCCTATCCTATCCTATCCTATCCTATCCTATCCTATCCTGTCCTGTCCTGTCCTGTCCTGTCCTGTCCTATCCTGTCCTGTCCTGTCCTGTCCTGTCCTGTCCTGTCCTGTCCTGTCCTGTCCTGTCCTGCCCTGTCCTCATGTTCTTTGTTTGAATCATCTAAATATATTTAGAAGTTTTAAAATCAAGATCTTTGAAGAGAAAAGCATGTGCCTCTTTCTCAAAAATTAAAAGACAATTTCAGATTGTTTTGCACATTTCAACACAGGAGATATTACTTTGATACTTTTATATGATTAGCCTGTAAAATTTCCTCTAACCCATTAAATATGTTTTCATCATACCTAGTTCATACTTGTAAGCTCCAGTGATGTCTTCAAATTGCTCACTGCCAACACTCTTGGTGATTAGACGTTGTCCACATGGCCATGTGTCACAGAAAAATTTTGTTCTTTTGGCATTGTTTTGGGAAAGCCAGCCAACATAGTTTGAATTTACTCGAGAAAACATGTGATGACCATCATAATCTAAGTCCAGTTCTCCTTCCCTGATGCTTCGAACCCACGTAGGGCCACTGCAAGCTGAACCTAAACCAGAGAACAAAAATGTTATAACACATAACCTCAGTAGTAGGGAAACTCAGCAATGTAATCTGAGGAAAATTATTCCAACTGTAGTAAAGTTACCTCTGCCTGTTTCCAGAGGTGTTGGATCCAGACATTGCCAGTCACCACAGCACTGATTTATGTCTCTGCGAGCCATCCAAGATTCATTCCAGCAGTGGTATCGCCTGTAGAATGAAGGAATATACAGTTAAAGATGTTTCTTGGATTACCAAGTTTAACACCTATGACAGAGGAAAACTATGTCAATGATAATTTTTTTTAATCAACTGAAAATTTTGTGTGTCTTAACATTTTTAACGATGTTTGTGGCAGGAGTGGTTTTGTTTGCTTTATATAACTCAGACTGGAAATTTGTTCCAGAACCTCACAGACCTGATTGCAAAACATGTTGCTTTTAGTTGATAACATGCCAAGACAGGAATTGGAAGGTTTATAAGAATGAAGCAATCCATTACAAGGAACATCAGGAGGACAACATAGGTATCAAACAAGTGGTTTGTGAGTGAAGATAAAAGTCCAAATTAGTGATAAATTTTCCCTAGGATTTCATTATCTGCTTTGTACTTTTACAGCTACTGAATTTGAGGGCCTTATTTTTTTCAGCTGAGAAGAATAAGCAAGCAGCATGGATTCTCATAAGAGGTTTTGCTTTTTGCTTTTTTGAAAATCGACATTGAGTAGACTGCCTCTTTAATAATGTCGTGGTTTTGAAATGCATTATTAGGAAACTGAAGAGCATTAGCCTACTCAAGAAAGACATACACCAAAGAGAGACTGATTTGCTAAATTTATACCAGTTTTCCAATCATGCAACTTTTTAAAAGGGCAAAAGAGCTTTATATTTTTCTTATTTACCATAGCTTGTCTTTGCCACACAGGTTTTTACCAGTAGAGTCAAAAATCTCATTGATACCAAGAGGATTCTCAATTGAGCAAGGAAAACAGAAGCTTGTGACAACACGGCTTGGAATTCCCAAACACCTCATCACTGTAAGAAAAAAGTATGAATGAATCATTATGAATCACAATTAATCAGGCAAATCCTTCACTTATTTTATAAATAATTATATTCTAATTTGGAATTATAGGAACACAGTGGATAGGAAGCAATATTTGGGATGCAGTATCTTCAAAATTATTTTTAGTTCTTGAAAAGCCAGTTTGAAAAAATGCATAGCAGAAAGGAATGGTTTTTTTACTCTTCCATCTTAAAATAAAAACAAAAAAGCAACCACAAAAACAGATGTTTTAAATTCAAAAATCTTTAACCTGATTCTGCATTAATAAAATATTATATTTTTTAAATAAATAGTGTGGTACATTTAGATTCATCTACAGGACTTATTTAACTTTCTTCATTCACTGTAGAAGCATGTTCAGTAGATAAATGATATAAAGTTGAAATTCAGATCTTCACTAAACTGTGGAGTTTAGTGCACTGTTATCTAATCTTTTGCGTTAAAAGGAGAATACAGCCTAATGCTTTTGTGTTTTGGAGGAGACATTACTAGAGATCTTCCTGTTTGTAACTTAGTGTTTTTTCTCATCCTTCAGATACCACCCAAAGCATAAATTTTCGCTCCACAATGGGATTGTACCAGATGATCAACCAGCCCCAACTATTCTATGATTCTATGATGCTGCACCAGCTCTGTGTTTTAATAAAAGTTTCAGTATTGATAACTGCATAATATAAAGGTCACAGAGAAGATGCAACTACTTTTCCTTGCTCTTCAGCCTGTGCAGGAAGGCAAAAGGTTGATAATAAACACTATATCAAGAGCATGAGAAAAATATTCAATTTCTTACCAGTAAAATGCTTATAAGTGAAATTCTTCAAATAGTTTTTAGGGTCAGGGGTTTTTGATCCTTGTTTTCTCCCTTCTTTTCTCTATAAACTAGGTAAGGGCAAACTGAAATATCATACCTGTGCACATTACTGAAGCAAGAGATCCACAGTACCCATATCTGACGGGCCTGCATCTGCCACTGTACCACTGCTGTAGAATAGGGACACTTCCATTCCAGGAGAAGGGCTTTGTTCCTTTCAGGTAATCATTGTTCTCTGGAATCTTCATGATACTGTTAGTGGTATGGCTGCTTATCTAGAAAGAGAAAACAAAAACGACTTTTTCAAATAGCCAACTGTGTCTTCATGTTCTAAGCATGTCTCCGAATCATCAGAGATTAGCGTTACAAGTTTAATTTTCCTGTGAATCTGAGCACAGGAAGGATTTTCCCTGCTCGCCTGCTGTGTTAGATTACCGTGCAGTTTGTCCTTCTACAATATAATGAGGTGTGACTTGATCTGTTCAGAGGTCTCACAGCCCCACAGATCTTACCATGTGATTCACCACCATGCTGACATGCACAGGGTCATTGCGCCAACAGTGGTCACGGTCAGAGCCATGATGGTAACTCGCACCCATATCTAAGATCTTCAAGCAGATATCCAGAATCCCATCTTCAAACTGAGGAAAAAGAGGATAACGTGGGCATCATGGTATGCTGATGTTGCTAGAGTACCTTTCTTAGCAATAATCCAGTCTTTTTCACTTATATGAGCTGCTCTCTCCTGGCTTTTTTTTTAATCGCGTACAGTTCTTAGTGGACTGCATGGTATTGCCTATCTGCCTGAAGGAAAACCAAAGGCAAAACCATGTCATTTTTAGTTATATTTGACCAATGGAATAGCTTTCCTTCAGAAGCACAATATTTATTCACCTGTTCCCAGAACATTCTGCAATTTCCCTCATTTTACTAGATAAAATTGTTCAGTTATTTGGGCTACAGTGAAATTCTTAGGTATTTTGGTTCACGTATGCATAGTCTGAACTGATCCTAAAAACTTTTGCACTACAAATAGAGCATACATTTCTGAAAAAAATACAGACAACACTTCATTTATCAGTAGATGGATGACTTCTATTTCTGAACAAGTGTTAAAAACATACCTGTCCAAAATGCCATGGTCGAGAGGTTATGTGCTTGTGAACTCCTTCATACAGTATTCCATGTTCATTCAGAACATATTCTTCTCTATGGGCCTGATTGTCCAAATATACAGGGTCATCTGGAAAAGATGAAATGCATTCATTCAGACAAAATGTACCTTTCTAGTACTTCTGTGTTTCTGCATAATTGTATCCTTCTTTCCATTCCTACCAGCTTTTGATTTGTACTTTTAAGCGTGTTGAAGGTTGTGGGCTCTTTAAACACAGACAATTCATTCCTACTTACAGCTAGATACTATCTTTATTAAGTCTCTCCCTGCTGTAGTACACATGAATGGAAGAGCTTGCAATTTATCTTCACACTAAGCTGTTCTACAAGTCAAACACTCAGCACATAGAGTTGTGTGTCTGATTTAGATCATATCAGCACAGACATTGAATATTTGCCATGTAATGATTTTGGCAAAGTCCTACAGACTCCAGAATTGCTTGTTACCAGAGCCAGATCTACAGAATTTAATTTGTATTTGTACTATATGATTTTATGATGGTAACACAGTAGTCACAGAATTACAAAATGGTTGAGGTTGAAAGGGGGCTCTGGAGGTGATCTGGTCAAACGTCCAGCCAGTTTCCCAGGCCACATCCAGATGGCTTTTGAATATCTCCAAGGATGGAGACTTCACAACCTCTCTGGGCAACCTGTGCTAGTGCTCAGTCACTCTCACAGCAAAAACGTGTTTCCTGATGAATGGAGGAAACCTCCCAATGCTTTCTATCCTGTCAAGGCACTGTAAAAGTTGAGGGAAAAAATTAAACCTCACCCCTACTACCTCTAAGAAAACAATTCAGAACAATGCCTTGAGATAGTCTTGAACTTGGAGGAAAAAAAAATTAAAATAACAAAATTAAATCTCTCCTTGATTCTCATTGTTTCTGCTAGTGCATCCTTTAAAATAATAATAAATGTCTTCAACAGTTTTACTCATCACTAGCTATTTTTCATAAAACAGTCTGATTGTCACTGGAGTTCTTACCTGCACACCAAGGGTTAAAAAGAACATAAAAATCTCCAAGACACCGCTGATACGTGTGACCACAAGAAGTGATTTGCATATTGAGAATATAACGGCCAATGCAGACATTGGAGGGAGGAAACACGCTGATACTGATGCATTTTGGCTGATGAACTTTGTAGGAAGCACTCCAGCAGGTTTGATCCAGACATCTGCCCATTGGGAAGGTGCATTTTGTCTCATTTGATTCACAGGGTCTGAGGCCTTTTCAGGAAAATAAAACCACTTTCATCAGACTACTAAACAAAGCACATGTAAAAGGCAAGTAATTTGCTTAGGCATCATTTGCAAGGCGAAGCTCCCAAGGGTGGATTTCTTTTTCACTTGTCACTTCTCTAAGCAGAGTGAGAAGACTTTGCATATTAGGAGAACTGCCTGATTTAGGGGAAGCTAGTCTCTTTACATGGAACATGAGTAGGTTATGGGAATATGAAGACTATGAAAGAAGTCTTCTGAAGACTGTGGGAATTATTATCAACCAGCAAAGGACTAGGAAAGACTACAGAGTGTTCAGGAGTGAGTACCTGTTTCCACGGTGAAAGCAGCCTGGTCCACGGAGTCATCCCATTCCCGATTTTGGAAACGAGCATAAAAGCTAAAGGCTTGCCCTCTCCTTATTATCTGTCTGTCAGTTCCGAAGAAATGGGTATTGTGTATTTGACAGTTGGAAGGACAGTTCAAGTCGACTTCTCCCAGCTCAATAACTGCAGGATAGAAAAAGGAGCACAAAGAAAAAGCTCCATATAATTAAGTTCCCAGCTTTGACTGTGGTTGAGATTAGGTGAAAGAGGAAACAATAATGAAAGACAGATAACTCTTTCCAAATTCATTCAAGACTTTGTTCAAAATTCAGTAAGACTGAAATTGAGACATACATCCATAAAAGTTCCTTTACAAGTTCACCACTTTCCTAGCTTGCAATGGAAACTTGTCTAATTCTTTGATTTTAAAGCTGTTCTACAAGTTTCACTTCTTTTATATAGTGCCTGATTGTACTATGAATACCTGATGCTGAAAGACAGTATTAGTATATAAAGTTAACTTTGCATTGTAATATTTTATCCACACATTACAACGTGCTGTCTACAAATAGTTACAATGTTGCACATGATATCATTTGAGATGTTTGGGCTTGTTTTATGAAATAAATAAAAAATTAAATAGGATAAATAAAAAAATTGATAACCTGTATGTATTTGAAAGCTTAAGTGGCACTCTAAATAATTTATGAAAACAAGAGATATGTATAAATATCTACCCAAGGCTTAAATAATTTTAAATATGCATCCAAATGTCTCAGTCTGCACTCCCAAAGTCATAAAAAAGTTTGCAGATATCTTTGAAAAATTTAATGGAAAAGGAAATATTCACAAATTGTGACATTTTAAAATGCTGACAATCTATTCCAGGTGCTGTGATTAGCTTGACAAAAATCTTGGCTGATTCTCCCTTAGGCATCCTGCCTGCATATCAGTCATTTCATAGGTGTAATTATGACACTGGTGCCAGAAGGATGGGTGGCAACATTCATCTTTACTTATTTGCATACAACTTTTTATTTTCCAAAATTCTTTACTCTAATTGAAGACCATGGGAGGTACAGATTCTCAGCAGTTTGGAAATTGGGTTTACCGATGTACAAAGTCTTTTGTATTATAATTTTAAAGGGTTAAGTTTGATCCTGTTAAAGAAAAATCTAACAATGCAACTTTTCTAACTATGTGGGTACCTCATTGAATACAGAATTAATATTTAAGGGAAAATAATGTTTCCCATCCAGAACCAAGGGTGTATCCACACAAGGGGAGACTCATAGCTAAGCCCTTGGGACCAGGACATTTTTAACACAAACCGGTTAAGTATTCCAGGATCACATCATGAATTAAATAATAATTTAAATTACTTGGGAACGGGAGGAAGGGGGGTGGAATAGGTAGGGAAGAGGCAAAAAAAAAAAAAAGCAAAAAAAAAAGCCTTTTTTTTTTTTCCCTTGAATAAAAATAATCTTATTTTTCATCCAGCTATTTAAATTTGGTAATGCATTGGTCATTCAGATCTTCAACGGAGATCACCAGCAAGTGTAGAGCAGGGTGCTACCCACGATAAAAATATGCACACAATCAACAATAACCAAAAAATGCAGGAGTGCATTACATGATCATTGCTCATGAATACAACATATCCACAGACAAGAAAGAGCAACAGAATTAAACTGAAAATCTCATATCTTAATGACAGCAGTTAACCATAACACAAAGTATTCTGGTCAAACTGAAAGTGCTTACAGCACACATGGCAAATTCCTGTGGTCAAGAACACTGAAAGAACCTGATCCTTGCCTGGTCTCTGGAGGTGTTTATAAACCAAGACAACTACTCTTCATCCACTCAGTAATCCAGCTGAACTGGAACATCAGGGAGCTGAGATGTTATGTTTCCCTGGGAAGTTCTCTAAAGTCAGCCCACAGTTTGCTTATCAGATTAAGTATTGCAACTGGATCACAAAGGAGCTAATGATTGCTTTCTTGAGCAAAGACAACTCAGAAAAAATATGAAAGACAATTCAGTTTCACATTTCTTACTGGTTCTCTGCCTCTGGTAGAAACCTGACCATCAATACCAGTCAAAGGTTTTTCTCTATCAATTCATATTTTTCTTTCCTTCAAGATGGAATACTTCAGGTATTCATTGAAAAATAATTGCTTCGAGCCTGAGAATACTGAAACCTAGCACTGTAACTTGTGCTGGAAATAAAATTTATTTGTTTCCATGCTATTTCCTAATTGTAGAATTGCCTGTTTTTTCACTAAATCTTTTCCATAGGTTTCTTTTTCCTTCATAGTAGTTTTTTTCAAAAGTTGTTTTTTCCCCTTTCTCACTAGTTCCACAAAGAACATCCAAACATACAGCATTCCCTACACAAAAATATGTGCAATGTTTTAGGTCTGTGCACATGATCATTTTATTATTTCTGTTTTCAATCCTGTTTTAAGGGATATTAAAGTTTCAAGACACTTACCTTCCATTTTTCTTCGACATGCACTGGTGTCTGAGGCACAGTACTGGAGGAGATACCAGCTCCTCAGCAAGACACACGGCAAGGTCTGGCTGATCTCCTCTGCGAACCAACCTAATTTCCTCTCAGTAACACTTATATTCAGAACTAAGAGGCCGTCACATGTGTTGCATCAACAAAATACCAGTTTTAAAGGAGGCCCCACCCATGTGTCTACTGATGCTCATAAATGATTCATTTTAACTTCCAGCATTATTAGGGAGAGTCCTGCGGCTGAAGGGAGGGAAGAGATCTTGGTAACCTCACCTATAGCACAGTGCTGTTGGAGTCCCACAGCTTACCCTGTCTCAAAAATACTTTAAAGCCAGGATGAATCTTAACACATTTCAGGGTAAGCCATTATTTGTAGCCATCCAAAGTTGCCATAAATACCAGCACCTATTGTTCCCTTCTGGCTAGACATCTTCAGGCAGCTATGGAAAACAATAAGGAACACTGGACTAAAGCTCAATTTACACTCTCAGAATATAAGCAGTGGACATTTTTAGCATAATATAAGCATAAACCTTATAGGTTTCAGAAAAAATTCAGAAAGTCTGCAGAGCACACTCTCCAAGGGAAGGTCAGAACAGAATGATCAGTTACAAACATTTTCAGCTAAATTGCAAAATATGCAGAGAGCATGCAGTAAATTGAAGTCGACAATAAAATTTAACCTAAAAATTACATAAGTTGTTTATGCTTCGTATGTATTTATTTCCTCGCACACAGTTCTGCAGCTTCTTAGCTTACTCCGCCTCCGTTCTCCTGAAATTTTGAAAACCATTTCCAGCGATATCTGTGAATAAAAACCATGTTAAGGCTTTAATAGAAAATTTGTGCTATTTTATTTAGGTTCCAGGTATATTTAATAAAATAGAACAACCACAACAGTGTTCTCTTTGCACGCTCAGTGATGAATACTTTAGCCTGCAAATAGGAGACATGGATTGAAATTTCTTCTGGCAAAAACCAGAATGAACATGTGCTACTAGTTTCCTCCTATCCTTCCTTTGCCTCTGTGCCAAGCTTTACTCCATAAGCTATCTTTTGAATCTCTCAAAGTTATTCTTTGGATTGAAAAAACCTAACCCTAAAATAAAAACCCAGAGAAACCAAGAAAAACTAAACACAAAAATCATTCATTGATATAGAAAGATTCAGAGACAATGGCTGAAGGTCAGTGATTTGCATAACTGCCTGGATTCTAGACAGTGCTTTAAGAAATAATGAAATGAAAAAGCTTAACAAACAGTAAAATAACTTAGTAAGCATAACCTAACAGCTCAGGTATTGTGGAATGACTTCAGAGAAATTAAAGCAAAGAAAAAAATCAGCACATCCACACTGAGTCTGGAAGAAAGCAGTTAAAAAAATTAGTATAACATGCATATGAAAGTGAATATGATTTTCAATGTGTTCATATTTTGAAAATTATAAATGTTTGGCTAGTCAGTAGACAGACATAAAACAGTCTGAATCCTAAGTATTTCATTGGCCTCACGTATCTGAAAAATTTCTTTTTCTTAGTATTTGCCATTTTACTATTAAAATTCAACTCACTGAAAAATGAAAAATCAAAAACACCACTCTTTCAGAAGAAATAATTTAGCAGGCATACACACATAATCAACTTTCAACCAGCCTGCAAAATGGGAATGGTAGTGGTCAAGTCAGCCACCAGAGACCTGCCTACAGGCAGGCTCACATACTAGCATCCAGAGAACAGAACAGAGAAGTACCAAAGTTGGTCACAGTTTCCAAGAATATATTAAAATCCCCTCAAATACATCTAGTTCAAACTTCTGACTGAAATATCTCGGTAAATGGAAAGCCTGTGACAAATAAAAGAAAACAAATAAGCATCAGTAAGTGGCTGCACCTGTGGGTTCAAAGAGACTTAATTAAGCGTTTAAAATAATAAAGACCTGAATCAGGAGAAGAACACTTTCTGTATGGATATGAGTCACTGGCTTTAGTAAGTATGCTTGCTTAGATCCTTGAAGCTGCTTTGGTGCCTATCTGTCTCTGCAGGATCATTATATAGATGCCCAGCCCCAAAGGAAAGCCTCCCAGATACCCAAGTTCCTGCCTATCAGTGTCTGCAGAGCCGTCCAATTGCTGCTGCCAGCTCACAGCTATCAGACTGGTTGGTCCTCTCACTCTAGCCCTAGCTTCATGCACCTAAAGTAAGGATCTTTAGCAAGGCAGACAATCACAGCATTCTGGCTCTCTTGATGCACTCAGTCTGTTCTTACTCCTTTTGCCTGCTAAGTCCTGCATTGTATTCCTTGCATTTGGGCCATGCATGCAACAGGGCCACCACCCAAAAAAAAGAGCCATGGGAAACTGAGCACAAACAGGAAACACAGATGTGGTTCAAAGAAAGGTTTTGCCTCTCATCTTATGGCCTCTCTGATGTCTTCTGGCTGCTGACTTCCACGGCAGGTTGCTGACATTTGTCCAAAGTGTCTCCTCCTGGACAGAAACCGTTCCCCTCCCTGACTGCCAGTGAGGTTGCCTAGCTGAGGTTGATGATCCCTTGGTCCCAGCTGAGGGTCTTCCCCCTTGTCCTCCATCTTTTTGCCTCGTGCTTTGTTCATCACTCACACAAGCTGTCCTCGAGGTTACTACAGTATCTTACTCATCAAAAATTCTCTGACATGTACAAAGCAGATGATATGCCTGATACAAGCCTGAAAATTCTTCAAGATAGCCTAATTGTGAAGATGTAAGCCCTTCCAGAATTTAAGCCATTTAGGTTATTAAGTTTGTTTAATGACCTTGGTGTTGGCCTTACAACAGTAAGACTACTCTTACATTTTACAGTAGGCTTGATGTTATTTTTAAATATTACTTATGTCGCAATAGACTGACATGGGATGAGCATTTACAAAGTCAAGTGGTGGGACTGCTAAGGGTCCAAAACCTCCACAGCTTTCAATTGCCCATTAAGCCACCAGGAAAGGGTGAGGAGTGAACAACAGGGCATTGCAATCACAGAAGGAACACCTGTGAATGGCACTGATGCAGTTCCACTAGTGCAGCATCACTAATATATTTGGGAACAATAGGGAGGTCACAGCAATCAAGCCTCCAAGCAAGGAATCCTTTCAAGAAAAAATGACACAAAATGACAGCTCAACAGGGGAAAAAGGAAGGAATCAGAAATTATGAGAACTGAGATTAAAGTGTTTTGGTGAAAGTGTCATCTGCTGGAAAGCTGGGGTAACTGCAGTAGTTAAAAAAACACTCTTCACATGTTCTTGTGCATGTTTCAACAAGCTGCTCTAAAGTTCGTTTTTTGTACTTGGTCATATAATTGTATTCCTTTGGTCACTGGACCTGGAGTTGATCTCTTAGCAATGACTAAGAGTATAGAAAGATACCTGTCAAGAGAGTATATTTTAAATCGTTAAGTGCTCTCTGCTCCTGAGAGTTCAGGAATATTCATGTCTAACAAGGGAAGGGGATAGAGAAGAAAAAAAATCAAATGCCACAGGTTAACTCTAAAATAAGCATATTTGTTAGGAATCCACATCTGACATTCAGAAGCTTCATATTACAAGGGCTACAGGCTGGCAAACTAACATGAACTCTGTCACAGAACACACCCAGAATTTCTTAAAATTCATAAATTAATTTGCAATGAAGTTGCCTTTCATTAGAGAGTCTGAAAGCACTGGAAGGTACTCTGTTAAGTGTAAGCAAGCATTACAACATCATCTTTAAAGATGAATTAGGACAAAGAAATGCTTCAAATGAAATCTTAAACAAGAAGTCTGTGTGTTTTAAGAAGTACATGGCAGCTTGGTCTTTCTAGAAGCTGGAGGAAATTAGTAGCATTAAATAATTATAGGTGGTTTCTGGCACAACGAAACCACCAGTCTTCATACAAAGAAACCAAGCACTCCTCCAAGGAAGCTCCCATCACATCCAAGCTGCACAATCACTTGGAGTTCTGATGGAGCTACTTGCTCTTGTCTCAGCCTTTTTACTGGATTTCCATATTAACTGTGTAAGCCACTGTTTTGTTCCATGCAGTAGGATGTTTTTTCAAAATCTCTGGTGCAAATGAGGAACACACACCTCTAATGTTGCAGTATATGCAGAATTCAGAAAGGTCAATTACAGGGCATGTACCTCATGACAGCAGGCAACATCATTTGTGCTTAAGGCATATTGTCAACATATTTAGAATAGAACCTAGGTAAAATGCTAACCCATGTACCTTAATAACAGTAAAAACAATGACTGAGTTAACTGAATAAAATATAACCATAAACATTACATAAGTTCCAATTAGTAGGATATAATAAAAAGAAAAATTTTATTTGTTTACCAAAACAACAAAACAAAAAAACCCCAAAAATCATAAACAACAAAAACCAAACAACAACAAAAACACAACAAAACCAAAACAAACAAAAAAAGGAAAAAAACCAACAAAACAAAGGCCCCAACCTCTTTTCACAAACTGAAGCTAGAATTTATAGCTGAGTAATTTGCCAGGTAACCTACTCTAAGTGCTGTAAATTCACTTTCAAATGAGCTTGTTCTCAACTGTATTTAAAAATGGAACTGGAATAAGCTAGCACTACTGTAAATTCAAACCTCAGCTCACTGAGCAGTAACTTTCCCACACAGAGAAACCTATAAATCACCCAGCCTGTGATTATAACCCACCAGTCTAACTGCCCCAACAGTCCAGTAGATACCATGGATCTGTTACCTGTACAGGCAACGCTAATTGGAAGAGACTCAGTCTGAGCAGTGGGAGTGGAAAGAATAAAATGAGGTGAGACATTTACCAGGTTTGATCATGGAAGATTTGAGGCTCTCTGGAAGAATGCAGATTGGCTCCTATTATTTAATTTAAAGTTATTTAATTTAAAGCTTTAATTTTTAATGAAGCTTGTTTGTTGTTTAAAAATATCCATTTTCTCCTCTAATGCTTTTTTAGTAGATGTTTGTTCAAAAATTTTGTTGTATATGGGTAGAGTTCAACATCTTGGGGCACAGGTCCAAAATACAGATCTCCATCCCAGCAAAAAAAGTGAGTCTCAAGTATTGTTATTTGCAATATGAAGAGCTCTTCCTTTCAGCTGGGAACTACTTAATGTTAAAAACAAAGATGAGATTTTATTCTAAAAAACAGAGTTCAACGCCTGACTGATCTAACTTTCTCAAGATTTTTCCACACGTTGCTTATTTTGAATTTAAAAATATGCAGTTATAATCTGGTTTTATTTTAAGCAGTTGGGAGTAGAAGATACAGAAGTTAAAATTTACAGGGAGAGACTCTTAAAATTCTATCCCCTTTCAGTTCTCTACAGTAGATGTCTTACACATTTTCACAATATGGTCTATAAAGAAGACAGTAATGTGTATGAAGAGTAAGGAAGATACCTTGTACCAGAAATGCAAACCCCTTTTTTTTTTTTAACATATACAGGCACACTTTCTACAAAGAGAAATAGCATATTAACTCACTTGTAGGGTCTGGTGTCATCACTTTGGGGTTTTCTCTGCTTGTTCAGGAATAATTAGGCAGCAGGTTTGGGCAGACAAACACATTTGCTGGAATATCAATCCATGGCATTGCTCTAATATTTGCCTCAGCTTTCAGAGTCTTCCCAATAGAAGGGGGTTAGCACTTGATTTTAGTGAAACATGGAGCTCTGTTTTCAGCAGTATAAATACAGCACAAGACACAGAATAAAAAGTGTCAGAGGGGTAAGGAGCTGGCTGTGGTGTTTTAGATGGAGATGGGCAGTAGCAAAGCAAACCAAAGCAATAGCTATTGCTCCACCTTAAATGAAGAATTTTTATGTATTTTTTAGCTGTGTTATATGTTCTACTCCACTTCTGATTGTTCATCCAACTCAAACTCTGCTCCTGCAACAGATTTTTATTTCTAGTTCATTACTTTGTCATAAGGGACAGACAGGTCACCTCAACCACTAATGGCAATGTACGAAAGGAGGTCAAGACATAAGTCAGGACTGGCATGAACACAGCTGATGTCTCTCAGTATAAAGCAGCAAATACTTCCAGCTCCTGTACAAGCATGGCATACAAACATAATCTTAAAATGGTGCAGCAAATACTTCCAACTCTTTTACAAATCTAGCTGTACAGACACAGATATAAACACCAACACCTTTCTTTGAAGGCCCTTTTCTCCTTTTACTAGAAGTTCCTGAGTCAGTAGGCTTTCTTATACTGCAGTAAACATTCTTGGCCTCCTTTGAGGTGTCTGCCTTTTGACTAGAAGATCCTTGATGTCTTGTGTGGTGACACGTGAGGTGTCATAAAGCACTTTAACATAGAGTGGCTACAATCAGATTTTTTAACACAACCATTTCATATTTTATTTTTTCTACAATAGTTTCTGATACATACCTAATTTTATATTAAATAAGTTTACTAATCAAAATACCCATTAATATGTTCTATTAGATTATATAGGTTCTACTACCTTTAAAATGGAAAGATTCAAGCAATTTTACAAGATTATTTTAAGGAAGGTTTAAGATTAAGAAACTGCCTTAGCTTAATTTAGATTCAATATTCAGCTGTTATTTACTAAGGTGTTGTAATCATAGTGCAAGCGTTTTGGCAAAACTTTGCATAGTTATTCTTGATTCAGCATTAATTTAGACCATCAGAAGACATTACAGAATTCACAGGAAGATAGCTCTTTTGGTTGTTTGCTCAGAGATTTTTAGCAAGATGCAGTATATAATGTTATTATTAATGTTATTATGCTCACTGGACTGAATTTTAAGTAAGTTAATAAACTGGGTTTAGACAAGTGTAAGGTGTTAGCTGACATCTTTCCATGCTTTGTTTTGTCCTGAAAATTGTCATGGACACCTTGTTTTCTCACCTTTTAATGAAATTCCTTCACACACTGAAAAACATAGCATAGGACTGTGTATTCATTCCTTTATACCAAGATGACCAGTAATTCAGAAATTATTGTCTATGTACTGTTCCCCTCTGTACACAGGTAACTTCTAATGCATCTGGGCAAAATTTCATGATGATGAAAGTAGTGGAATGACAACTTAATTGCATCATAAAAATAAGCAAGGAGACACCTACACACCCAGATATCACATACTTCAAGCAGCACCTTCCAGTTTTTCTAGTCAGCTTTTAAATATGTCTGCATTTTAAGGACGCACTAAAATGCTTTGAGCAAGTTTGCTACCTACAAGCATGGATTCTCTGCTTGCTGTAGCCATAACCTTGGTTTGCTGCTTTTCAAGCCAATACAGCTGCCCTCAGTAATATCTTAGTCTGATTGTAAGCTCAATTATGTTTTAAAGCTTTTCTTTAACATCATATTTCTCAGTTTCTGTGCAAAGAAACTGAACACTCACAAGTTCTATGGCAAATAATTTTGCTACACTAAGAAATCAATAAGAGTATAAAATCTTTTTTTTCTGGTTTCAAACACCACACATTAGAGAGTGCCATCCTAACATCCCATACAATGATCTGAAATGAGTTCTTTTTCATAAGCACACATCCAGCTGAGGAGTAATTACAGTGAAATGTGCTGTCATCTTTCCAAAGAATAGTAATTAGGGATATGAGCCTGGATGTCTTGTATGCTTATGGAAACATTTTTTCTTCCCAGCTTATGATCAGCCAAATAGTAAATCATTAAAAGGAAAATGACAAAGGGTGTGGGTACTGACTGTCATCAGCCTTGTTCACCAGCCCCAAACTTTGTCATCTTCCTTTGGAAGAGAAAGCCAGATGATGCCAAAGTTCAAATTCTCCGTGCTTCTTTGGAGAAGAAAACAAGTATAGCTAATTAATCTTGTTCTTTTTATTGGTAACAAATCTCTTCTGCTTTACTGATCTGGGAAAACATCTTTGTATTATCCAGACTATCCCTATTATGGGGGGAAAGGAGTCAAAACCATCTCACAGAAAATGTAGCAGTATATCTATTACTACTACAATAATTTTAAACACCTAAGAGCTCAGGCATATACCTCTCTGAAGATAACTTGGAATAATCATCACCTTCCTCTTTCTAGTCATACTGCTCACATACTGATTGCCTGGAGGAATGGAAAAGACCTCCCAGGCTGCCTCACTGCTCCATTTTTCTGAGAACAAGAATCATTCCTGTTACATGCACAGGTAACAAAGTACCTGATGGACATGAAATCTGGAGCTGGTTTTGGTTTAATGTCATGGTGTCAAATATAGATATAATAAAGTAACTGATAGCAACTCTTGGTATTATTATTATTTTTTATTATTATTTTGTAGTTGACACTATCAATTGCAACTGGTACCTTCTTTGCATTTTTTTGAGTGGTACACACCAGTGTGTTATATGACCAATGCACCAGTAACCGTAGCATTTTCTTGGGACTTTGGAGAACCAGACTCTAAAGATACAGGAAAAGCTGCTTTGAACCTAACAGTGTAGGCTCATATCTTCCAAATTTATGTGTGACCTAATCCTAAAGTCCTTACAGCAAAGTTTTATCCTCTCCACAATTTCAGTGAAAAATCATATTGCTAATCAAATAAGTACTTTTTTTTTCTCTCTTAACTCAAGTATGGCAAACTTAGATGAATTTCCCTTCAATGGGTGATCACATTCCCATGTAAATAATTTTTTTCATCTACTGCTAATTTTGAACTTGTTCAGAAAAAAAAATTTTGAACATAAGACATATCGGCACAGAAAGAAAACAACAAAAATTGTGAAGATGATAATAGCAAGGCAGGATTGAGAGATTATTGTTTAAGTAAAAAACACTTCCCTCTTTTCCAAATACACTGATCAATCTTTTATTGTGGTTTGGTTTTTTTTTTCCAAAAAGGTAAATGCCATCAAATCTACTTGAAACTATTCCCCTTGCAAGTATTTGTTTTTCTTCTGCCAAGCAATAATACACTTCAGGTTTTGCATTTCTTAAGCTAATAGATTGCATACAAACCACAGGCATGTTAAGACACAATGAAACACATTGCATTTCATCAACCTCATCGTGATGAAGCCGGTTTGTGCATATTCCTGGAGCATTTTATTGCTCACATTGAAGAATTCCCAAAATGCAGTGGCTGCTATTCATACTCGTGATACAAAAAATTTAAAACTGATAACCCTCCACAACAATATAATTTAAACACAACCCCAGTAAAGTATGATAAAAGATAGGACTCAGGACAAGAACAATAATGGTTTAGGATATTATGCAAGATTTACAAACAATGTAGTTACAATCTGCATTAAGCACTACAAGCAAGCTAATAACACACAGCCCGTGGTTTAATCCCAGCACAATAACCAGAGAGATATATTTTTTCAGATGTTTGATGACGGACACACAACTAATTATAGGATATTCCCATTTAGCTGTGCGTAAGGAATGGCAAGCACATTATAAAAGCCTCATGAGCAGAAGGAGCAGGCTGGCAGCACTCAGGAGCACGTCTATCTCACATTTGTCATTTACCACCGCCAACAAATCACTCCTGCAGAACAGGTTACACATTTGTCCTGAAATTCCACTGCTTTCATTATGACATCAAAGAGCTTCCAATCTAGGAAAACATCAGGGCTGATCTGGATCTCAGAGCTTGTTCGCCACTGTGGCAGAATTTTTATTTAGTCATTTTTTAAAATGGACATATACGTATTATAAATTGCATATTATATTAGGACACATATATAATTTACCAGTCTTTTCTAATGCATGCTGTTTCCAATTTTCTCCCTTTTGCATTAAAAATTCTAGTAGATTTTCCACATTGAGAAACAGATTTATTAGATCTTTTAAATAAGTAAATCCAACACATCCTTCAAAAGTCTGCCTATACCCCTGACCAAAATATATTCTTCTCATGTTTTTTCCCATACATATTCAATTAGTATTTATGATTTGGTGGAAATCATGAAAAAGTTATGAACCATACTCATTTGTTTATAAGTAATTTATACTTTATTTGTAAAGTCATTTATAATCTGCTGGAAATTAGATAATTCTTTCCTGGACTTCAATGTTTATTGATACAAATTTATCTTCCTTATTTATATAATGAATATACTTATATAATATAATATCCTTATTTATATAAGGAAAAATCTGTATCTAAATATGTATCCTGCTACTGTACTAACCTTTCAAAAGTATCTGTTCTGACAATCCATCAGTATTGGCTGACAAGTTTGGCTGTATCTGGCAAGTTAACTTTCTGAAATACTCTGCTTACAGTCTTTCAAGTTCATTTGAAAATATATACAGAAATTCTTGGAGCAAAAAGAGTAGGTAAAAATGACACTAAAAATATCATTATTGCTTACTAAACATGTTATTAATCTTAATGACTTCTAAGACAAATTTCAGTAGATTAAAATTTTTATTTTAAAAAACAAAAGCTTTTCCATAAAACAGAAAAAAATGCATTATTACTTTAAAAAATGAGTGCTTGCTATACTCTAAGTTGGAATATAAATTCTCATTTTTTGTTAAGAAACACTATGAAACAACTTAAAAGGTAGTCTAGACACCTTTTTATTTAAAAAGTCATGATAAAATACAAACTATTTCTTGTATCAGAAGTGCAAATATGTAGCCAAGTAAGGCATATATGGCACATTTTGTAATAATCTGATGACTTATTTGCCCACCATTAATTAGCTACTTAGCTATTAATTTCAAAAGAAATAGGCAAAGTGTAATCAGTCCCCTGGGGTGTTTTTTTTTTCCCCTATTAGTGAAACAGGCACAGAAAACAAACTAATTAAATTAGAAAATATTGGGGGACACACAGAGAGTAGAAGTTTTTATTGTCTTTCCAGGAGTTCCTACACAAAAATCATAGAGAGTTTATGGTCAGATTGCCAAAGTAGCTGACATTTATATATTATCAGCATGATGCAGACCTAAGACATGTTTATGAAGAGCATTCAGGCACCTAAGCAGATGAGGCTGTTGGCTTCCTTCCAACTGGCGTTCCATTCTTTTGGTGAAGAACTGCCTAAGTGTCTTACACATTGAGCTATTGACTACTCAGAAAAAGAGCTCACACTCTACTGTTTTGAAGTATTTTTGGAAAAAAGAAGTTGGTAGACAGTTCTAAAAGTTGCATTTTAGAAGAAAAAGTAGTGTAAGAGTCCCAGAAATTCAGTTATGTGACAATTCCATAGTGCACCACGAGAAATGTTCCTAGAACAGGACAGAGTATCTTCTTACTAGAAATGCCTACATTCATGAACTACAGTTGAGTAGAATACACATGAGGAGAAAGATACTAAAATTAACAAACATCTAAATATATCCCACTTTATTTTGCTGCTTCTGTCCCAAACACAGACTACTGAAGAGCATCCCAGCATGGAGAAAAATAGCATATTCATGGATGAGTCACAACAGTAAAACCAAATGCATGGAGTTACAGTAGTCATGCTTCAGAAAAAAAAGAAAAATAGGGTTGAATTATTTTTCTTTTCTTTGGGTTTGGAAATAGCACCATCATTGACATTTTGTAAGCCCACTTGGAACAGCACAGCAAAGTAATTTTCAAGTGAATGTACCATTTTAGGTGCAAAACCCTTCTACAGAAAGGTGTTATTTTGGATTACTCAAAAGACAGCTGAAGTGGGTAATCAAAGCATTTCTGAAAACTTGTTTATAAAAATCGTGCAAACGACTTGCAGCAGGTAATTTAGCCCTACAACTAATATTACAACTTTGACTCAATCCTAACTTAAACACATGGAACTATTTTAGAGTTTAAAACCTGTGATTCCTTATAGCAATATAGTCCCACTTTTGAGTAGTAGGATTTTTTAACTGACAATCACTTTCTCTCAAATATGTATACTAGAATTTTAAACAGTTGACCAATTATACAAATTATTTAAACTGTTGACCAATTACTTTCAAACATAAAGCATTAAAAGCCACTTCTGGGTATTATTGGTTGACTTTAACTAGTCACAAAGTGACTCTTCTGAGTGGTGGGGATCATGAATGAATGTTAGAACATTGCAAAGAGAAAACATTAAAGGAAAAGACTTTAAAACATTATTTGATTTTCTTTCTTTCTTTTTTATTTTGCTATGCTTTTTTTCCCCCCAATTGAATTACTTCTAAATATTCAATTCTATTTTAGTTGCATTGAACTAGGAGGATTGGTTTAGGCTGTTGATTATTAAGTCCCACATTAACACACAGATTCAGAGACTTGGTATTTACTAAGATTACCATGTTAACAGAGAGAAACTATTGGAAGATTAGGACTTGAAATCCCAATTAAATTCCATAGTCTGGTCTCACAAGCAATTTTCCAGTATTGTCCAAATTTTTGTTAAAAAATGCAAAGTGCTAAGTACAGAGATGTTCCCATGACATTCTAAAAATATTTTTTCAAGGCAAAAAGAAAAAATCTATATTTTCTCTATTAATCTCCCTACTAACTGAATCATGTTGTTAAAAAATTGAATTATACAAATGACTGACAGTTATAATATTTTTCTCTTTTTATTCATGAGTGTGATTTTCTCCTGAATCTCAGAAGACTTAAAGGATGGATAATTAAACCATCGTTTAATATTGCCCTCATATGAATATATTAAACTGGAAAGACATAGATATTAATTTAAATAGGCATATTATCATTGTTACCTGTGTGACAGTAACACCTGTGATCTAGGTATAAAAATTTATTAATGATGAATTTATTTTGAAATTTTATATTTTGTCTCTCATTGGGATTTTCAGTTTTAAAGGCAGTTCAATTGTTTCTATGCTTCCACTGTTCACGTATTTCACATTTCATAGCAACTGTGTAGCTATATGGAGTCTATAAAATTATAAATTTAGATTACTCACCATTATGCAGCAACTTACTGTAGAAAAGCATTAAGGTGCTGATTGTTAAATGGAATGCAAAAACAATGAGAGTGAAGTAAATTAGTTTAGAGTTTTGTTTCGATCAGTTGTGTTTTAGAAAATTGAAAGGGAGAGGTAACTTTGCTTTGAAGAATCTGTAGATAAGCTTCTGTTTAAGCTACATATTACCTTAGTCTTTTATCTCCCAGGATCATGGTTCAGACATTTCAAAGAACCACAGTTTACCAGACCTCAAGTACAGTGCTGCAGAACCAAATTAATACAACTTTTTTCTGAGAGACTTGGGGTGTGGCATAGCCTGAACAGCACCATTAAAAAAATTGAACATTTCAGCTCATTGCAGCAGACACGGATCCTAGAAATTACATTAACTAGCAGTCTTATTCTTAAGATCTAATGAATACAGGCAAATTAACTTTTGTGATGTTTGGGGGTTGCATTCTACAAGATGGCATTTGCTGAATCATCATTTTCCCTGTTGCATCTCTGTAGGTTGCACAGAAATTTAGGGCTTGCACAATTAGAAGTTTGCTAACACAACACCACTGTCAAATAAGCAATTCAGAAAAAAAATTACCTTGCAAAAAGGTAATAAACTACAGTGGTAGAAACATTTGAAAAATCCACAGAGATCTTTGAGTTCTATTCAAGCATAAACTATTTGGACTAATTATTTATTCTTGTAAATACTACACAAGCACTGGTCATATCTCAAACAAGGAAAATGAGATAATTTCATTCTGAGAACTACCCTTGGAGTTTATCAGTTGCATGGGACACAGTAGTTTGCTTCTAAAGTAGTGTGTTTCTATGTATGTTAACAAAGAAGGGGAAGGAGAAAGAGGCCGCCATGAATACATCTTGGCTATTTGAGAATCAGAGTACCATTACAGCAGTCTGGAAAAACAAAGAAATTAGTTATACTCAATTAAAATAGTTCTGCCAAGAGAACATCAACTCTTTGAGAGTAAGCATTGCATTTTCCACAGTCACTGTGCCATTGCATTAAAATTATTCCCTTATAGGTCACAATCTCTTCTTTAGATTTCACTCAAGACTATAAAAACAGGAGACAAGGAGGAAAGAAAAGGACTGAAGAAAAAACCAAAAGCCCACATTGCTTTTTAAACCTGAAAAATGTATGTTCTGCATACATATTCTAATCAATAGAACATCAGTTGCTGATCCTAAGATTAACTCTATGAACACCAAGAATAGCAGATAACTGTTTCTACAGTAATAGTGTAAATTAATAAATGCCTGGGGAGAAAGTCGCTTGCAAGACCATGTTTATCATCTGAGTTCAAGATAAAACTAATCAGTAAATGCTTATCTATATGTTCATCACTGAAGGGAAGCCTTAAATCCTGCATTAACTGCAGCAAAAGTTCAAAAGAAGCAAAAATAAACTTCTACAGTTCTCTAAACATAGGAGTGAAATACGGTAATTCCTAAGCAAAAAGTTAATAACATGTTTTCTGTACTGCATACAAATCTGTTCAATCTCAAATCTGCAAGTTACCTGGAAATTTTTTGTCTTATTTAAATGATAAAACAGCCCATTATTTTCAACTCAGCAAGTCAAAATTAATGAGCAAACCTATGTAAAACACTAGAATATAGAGCATGTTGGACCACTAAGGAAACAAAATCCTTATGAAACAATGTGGGAGGTCACAAAGTAGCCTGAATGAAGATTTCTAACTATTTATTGTTACAGTGTCATCTGTTTTTTATGTATATTTATCACTGCTATTATATAGAGAGGGAAATAATGAGAGATTAAAAAAAATAATAGAAAAGAGAGCTTGGGAAAAGGCAGGGGAATGAAAGACAATGAAAATGAGAGCAATGGGAAAAAGAAGTGAAAGAAATCAGAATAAATTGCTAGATATAACAGGCAAGTGATCTCCTGGTTGACGAATGGTCTTTTCAGTCACAAGGAGGGGTCAATGCTGTCCCTATTGGTCAGCACACATCTCTGGCCACCACTTGTTAAAGGTTCCTTTTGCTTTTCTGTCAAGTTACAATGAATATAAGATATATAACATTTGGTACTGTCTCCTCTGCTTCTTCAAGGTTACAACCACATTGTTCTCATTTAACTGAGGAAGTGTTTCCAAAATAAAGCATTTCAGACATTTGAGATTTTCATTTGACCTTCTCTTGCAACAGTCCTTAAATCTATCCAGCTCATAAAGCTCTTAGATTCTCATACAGAAAATTATACCAAAAAATTTTCCAATTGCTACATGCCAGATGGATTGGTCTAAAATTCCTTTAGTTGTTCTCTCTACACATGAAACAAATTTTTCTTTTAAAATGCAAGTCTGAAAATCCTGTCCCTTCCTATAATGTAGCTCTGGTTTCTCTTGGCTATTTGCATAAGTAGTCATGCACAAATGAAATGGATTGCTGAGTCTGGACTCAGACTTCAGGCCTTTTATGGTTTGAAATGCAACCTGCAGAACTGTAAAGCAGAATTTGTCTACAAATGTATAACCTAGTGAGTCATCTTATACTGTGACAGTGACTCCCCACAGTTTTACTCTGTACATCCTTCCCACTCTTACCCAGTTATATCCCTTGCAAGATGCATTTTGTCTAACATGACAAGCTTTCAGATTTTCTTCTTCCATTTTAACCCTCCTAGAAAGGAAATGTTAAGAGACATTACAAACAATATTACTTCACTACTGAAAGAGGGATCTTGGGATAGCAACCCACAGTTCCTTCAGTGTAAGGACTTGGCAAATCAACTTTGGTTTCTGAAGGGAGCAAGTAAAGGGCAAAATAAATACCTAAGTCAGCTTGTCATGAAATATCATTAAAATGTTTCTCACTCTGCTGCTTCCTCTGAACTCTTGCTCTCTCATACACTATGTTCTGTCCAAGGAGTTGTATTCACCTGGATCAGTTTATTGCTCCACTCACAGCACTGCTTTTCCAATAGCCTGCCTGCCATAATTTGAAGGACAGTCTACAAAGGTATGAGGATAGAAACTCCTTAAGCCAGCACTGTCATTAAAGTTGCAGTATAATGAAACTATGGCCTAAGTAACTCACTTAAAACTGCACTTCACGTCAAAGGAAGATGGCCAGAAACTGAACTTAATGCTCCATGGCATGTCTACACTCTAATTGAAACATGAGAAGGCAAGTCACTGCCCAAGGACCAACAGGCACAGACCAGCCTCTGTCTATGACCATGAACTTGCTGTCCCCAGAACAGAGTGGCCTTGTCCCAGCTTCAAACAAGCATGTGTGGGCCTGAGCAGAGGAAATACCCTCGCAGGCTTTTGTGTCTGCTCACCTCTGCACCTCTAGCATCCTTCCTCACCTTATGATACATCCTCACAGCAATGCAAGGATGACTTTTTGAAATGTTAGAGCGTCCTTTCCCCCGTGCCTTCAGATGGCCACTAAAGCTGTGCACAGCAACACACATTCTGGGTGCCAAAGCTGGGGCTCCCAAAGTCTCTGCTACCACCACTTTTCTGGCTCCTGCTGACTGTGGCCAACTTCTAATTCTTTCTGAGAACCACCATGGGTGACCCACACGTGTGAGACACAGGCTACCAACGCTGTTGTTCCACCAGAGACACTATTTTGTGCAGTCAAGCTCCTGCTCCTGGGAAATGGTGTGGGAAAAGCAACGGGCTTGGAGATCCGCAGTGCTAGCTCACACCAGGGGTCAGCATGGAGGCATTCCTTCTTTCACAGGAAAGAAGTGAAAAAAACTGCCAGTGCTGTGGAAACTTCCCTTTTTCTTACCAACAAGGTGCATCATATCCTGACAGAACCACAGGCTTATGAGCACTCTTTAGAGATGACTGGCACAGTAGAGTAGCCTATCATTTGAACATGGAAATTACAAGCTTCATTATTTTACTATGCATTTAATTTACAATTCTTTCCTAGCCTCCGTTGCAACTAAACATGAGGAATAGTCTTCAAGATCACCATATCTTTAGCCCTCATTGCAAACTTCATTCCCTTATAAGCCTTGCTGCACATTTCTAGCCAGGATCACACCTCTTTAGATATCACAGTTAAGGATGTCAGTAAAAAATACCTCCCACCTCATAACCACCATTTGCAAAACCAAAAGAAGGCTTGCAACTTTTCTTCTTGAGATTGTTTAAGTCACAGATAATCATTCTCCATTAGCTAACACACAATGCCTGAGTTGGATTCACTTTCCATACGTGGCTTGAGCCTTTGCAAAGCTAAGTGAGCAACTCAAATAGTTATTTTTAGTGTATCTTAGCATTTAGATTCCTGACATCTGAAGCTGAGGCAGCTACAGCCCACAGAAAGAACCCCATGCTTCTGAATTATGCTTCAATTCCAGGTGCTCTCTGGAAACTAAAACCCACAGATTCACATCAGTGCACTGGCAGCTTTCCTTAGACAGACCACTTAAACTATAACAACACATATGCAATGTATAAAAATAGAAATATACTATGTTCCAGATTCATATCTTCATTTAAATCCTGTTCTAGAAATCAAGTATTACTTACTCTTCCTCTGCTAGAAATACTTCTATTTTAAATCATGACAATGTGATACAAGAAGCTCCCAGCTCCTTAAAGATACAAAGAGAACATCTCATATTCTAGCAATTCTGTCAAAGGAACTGAAAACAATACTTCTATTTATCTTCTAGAAAATACTACCTCTTCTCCTTCAACCCACTCCAAAACACTTTATATCCTCTTACCTCACAGTAGTATCAGATAAATCTTAAGAAGTTAACACTACAATATATGGAACCATCTTTTGCAACCCACAGCATTTTTGGATGGAACTGAAGCATGTGAGGATTTCATACATGAGCCCTGGAGACTAAAAATATCTAATCCTGCTTTTGTTTTAAAAAAGGTATTTTTAAAAGATGGGAAAGCAAAGGGGAAAGATATGTACTACGACAATGCCATCTCAAGGTTTAGCTCGATTTTCAAGTGCTTATTTGCATAAAACACAATTTTGCATGAAGGCACAGCATAATTTATAATTATTTTGTCCATTGGGAGCCAGACACAGCTTTTACATGTTAAATCTGCTGAAGGCAGTTTCTCTCTTCCTTCATCTCAGAAGTAACTAATGCATTGTTAAGGGCTTGTCTGGGCCAACAAGTATTTCTCCCATCTTCTGCAGGAAATGCCCTTAAATTTAATTTTTATAGTGACTGAAACGAAGGAAGCCTTAGCTTTCTTCCACTTTATGTAAAGAAGATCTCTTTTTTTATAGTGGAATTTTATTCCTAGAAACTTTATATTTCTGAACAGACCATCTACATCTTTTGAGATGCAGTCTACTATAGGAACACCCTTTTGCTGGAATATCTCCTGTTCTATCAAATATTCTGTTCAGGGACAGGAAAGTTATTCTGATGCTTGAAGATTTAACAATTTGTTGACAAAATAAGCTCAAAAAATGTCTCACAAAAATTCTCTGAATATTTTGATAGTGGTATCTGTATGGGGATTTTATTTTAACTTTAGTCTGCTTTCAGAAAATGTTATTGAGTAGATCATAATATAGACCTGAGGACAGCAGGATACGTTTAGTGAATTGTCTGATCCTGCAAGAAGCACTAAGGAGAAGCAGCTCAACTGGCCCAATATGCAAAGTTAAGATCAAAAAAAGGCATATTTTACAAAAGCAAAGAGGAAATGAACAAAATTACCCAGTGGCCATCCAAATCACCAGTCTGCACGAAAAGTCTACTTGAAAAATTTCAATTTTTCAAGTATCGTATGCTGTCACAATATTCAAACAAAAGCTTTTATAAAAGAAGATTAACAGAAAAGTTACAGTCAGTTCCAAGTCAAAATGACTCAATGACAAAAGAAATAAACAATTACTTTGGGAGGGGAACAAAAACTTAGGTACTGAAGTAATAATTTTTGTTTTCTTTTAGTGTTGTGACAAAGTTTGAACAGTCTATGAACAGCAAATTGTCTATTTTAGATTGAGTCAACATTTACTATGAGAGTAAAGAATAGAATTGCAGCCACTATTTCTATGTATGTAATTTTCTTTTAATTCAGAAAAACCCCAAAGCACTTCCTTTAGATAAAAATACACATCCTACATTATTGATTAGATCTTTAATTTCTGAAAGCATTAAAACTACAAGTTGCCACCTTAGCACAAATTTAAGTACGCTACAAACTGTCATTCCTTTAAAGTAGAGGTGTAGCAACCTAAGAAAAAAGAGTTGGGTTTCAGGTCTTGTTTTGAACAAAGGATGACCATTAAAGTATCTTATTTTGACTAACTTAGGGTGTACATTTCTGTGGAGAAACAGCAAAAACTTCCACAAAAAACCTTGATTTGGTAGTTATGCTACTCGCTGTATGGCAGTCAAATTTAACAGCCAAAGGCTCTGTACAGTAAGTACAGAGTAGATTTCCTTTGAAAGGACTTAGATGCACACCAGTGGGAGTTTATGTTAAACATAGCTCATAGCACAAGACACTGGTATGAAAATATGGCCCTCCTCCATTCCTTTCTCCCATTCCCATTTCATCCCCTTCATGTGTCAGCTGTAGAGCTTAGCAAAGCTTCTGTCTCTTAACTCAAGACAGCCTAAAATCATCCACCATTTTGGTCAGGACAGTCATCAACCCAGATGAAGACTATGCCAACTGAGCTACAAAGCAATTCTATTCCTCTTACTAATAATCACCTTGAAGTCTTCCTTGATTCTCCTTAAAGGTTTTATTGTTGAAAGCCACAATTCTCCTTTTAAAAATGCTTTATGTAAAAGACTTGTAGTCTATGTATCCTGGCTATCCTTGCATTTTTCTACTCTTCAGTGTTTAAGCAGAAGGAAGTTTAATATTAACAGGAGAGTTCACATCAGCTGCTAAATGGTGCTTTTTGTCAGTAAACTGTATTCAGGATAGTCGCAGTAGTCCTTTAAAATGGTTAAAATTTCAGAAATCAGAACTGTTTCAGGAACATGTACAGTGCCTAGGCAGCTTAGGAAAACCTCTGAGGAGCCCAGCAAAGCATTCAGCACAATACTGTCAAAATTGTCTTTGTTGGTTCCAGCAATGTCAGATGCCACAGCTCCGTGTGATTCGATCTGTTAGAGATGTGCTCAGTGATGAAAACAATACTGCAGGAAGTGACTTTGCTCCCTGAGATTTCAGAGACAGCACCAGTCTATCACAGGATAATACATCTGTAGTCTCAGCAGATTTCAAAAGCTTAAGGGAAATACATTCTGGTTTTGCACCATTTTCACTGACTTGAGCTTTCGGCTCAATTCTCCACCCTCCCACTCCTCCAAATACAATTGCTTCTCCAAACATGCTGACAAAAGAGGAACAGGGTAAATTAGTTCTGGACCAAAACAGAGCAAGCTGAACTTTTTACTTAAGTACTCAATGAGAATTAAGCACTTTTGTGCCATCTTCATCACGTCACATGTCTGAGAGTGCCATCCTCCTGTCCTTTAAGCAGTGAGCACCACAGTGTGGACAAGAGCTGTTAAAGCAGCCCAGGTAAACAATGAAGCAGCATGAGATTGTGCACGTCCAAGTGCCAGGGCTACTCAAGTGCTTCCAGAAGAAAATGTAAGCTAGGACAGGCTGACTCAGGTTCCCTTTACTACAGAAACTCCTGAAGGTCTGGTAGTTTAAAATCTCTTTTTCAGAAATTCATTTGTGTTATACTGCTAGAGTACTCACTAAATCACAGACAAACAAATATAAACCTCCTATCTCTAGAGACTATTTTGAAAATCCTGAAGAATACCAGCTGTATTTCTGCACTGCATGACTGGGGGCCTAAAGTACACTTACACTTTCCTATCCCAGGGAACAGCCTCCTAGACAACATGTAACATCTAAGCTTGACACTGTAAATTAATCCAAAGGAAACAAGCTCTTTTAAATCCTTTTTATTACAGAAAAACAGAAGGCTTACACTTGACTTAAAAAAAGCAGCATTATTTTATGAATCCAAAGTTATTACAGGGAAGTTGCTTTAAGAAACCTCTAGAGACTGAAGAAATAAAATGCCCCTCCTCACACAGCATTCCAGATTACTTGAGTGACCACAGCAAACACCTTAAGTTCACGTCACTTCTGACACCAAGCATACGACTTGTCCCCCTTTCTTCTCCCCATCATTTGTTCAATGTAGCTGGGGGAAGGATTTGATGAAAACAGCAGTACATTTCAAGTCTAATTTTCAGCAGTTCAGTACACATCTGATGGGTATTAGAGCTCAGAAGTGACCGACATACAGGCGTTCCTCCTTGCCTCCAGCTATTAAGTGCTACAGTTTGAACAGATCCCAGTGCCATCTGTTTCTTCCACAGTATTTATCATTATTCAGGTCCACATCTCAGAATATTTCCCAGCAAGTCAGCTGGCTACTACTGATTATTAACACAAACAAAAGTAACCACATAAAACAAAGCTTCATGTTGAAACAGTTCATAGCAGTGCAGCAGAACTCAAGTTTTTTCCTTTTTATTACACTCCAGACAAGGAACAGCACCGTTCCAGTGATCACTTCAGGTTTTTTATGAGGTCAAAAGCTGCAGGTTTCCAGCCTGAGCCAACATTAAATATGCAACTGATCTGTACTGAAATCTTAAGAAAAGAGAAGAAGAAAACATACTACTGCCTTAATAGTCCTACATTTTGAACTATCAGCACTGTGTAGTGCAGAAGTCCAAAGAAATTTACAGGTTTTCCATCATGTGATTTTTAATTTTCTTTTTTAATAAACAGGTCAGGAGCTCAATACCATTTAAAAAAATCCCTTCTAAACACATTTTTAAGCACCTATTCCTCATGTGTATGCTAAACCTACACCTCTCAAAGGTTCTATCAAAATAATACAACATCAACAAAAAGCAAGAAAACTCAAGTCACTATGTACAACTGGCTACAACGACAAAAATTTAAAAAAGGCTATTCAGAGAAAGAAAACAGAGAAAACAAAAAAATGGGAAAGAAAAAAAGTATCAGATACCTGAAACTCAGTGTTCCATGACCTCATTTACAATTCCTCCTCCAAAAAGGAAAAAGTCTGTATTCATAATCAGACATGGATTTTTTGCAAAAGAAATTCCTTATCTCTTTCCATGGTGTTTATACTGTTTGATAATCAAAATCTTTCAAGTCAGAGATCTACTTAAGGTATTCTGCATGGCAACTGGATGCCAACTGTTACCAAGCTACTTAAACAAAAGAAACAAGTTTCTTTCCCACAGGGAAAAAGGATGCAATACATTTTCCCTGGTTATGATTCTACAGCATCATCAAATTTACTCAAACATAGAACTTGTCTATTTAAGCTTACTCATGGTTACTATTTAAAATTCCTTAATTTAGTGCTATAGCATAGCAATTTCTTACATGATCAAGCTGCCTTATAAGGAGGACATATTTTTTATCATACAGTAATATAACCAAAAAAAAAAAAAAAAAGGAAAAAAAGAGAAAAAAAAAGGAAAAACTCCTGCATGAATAGTTGGAAGAGGAACAATATAAGATTTGCTTTTGTGGTACTTTCCATGACATTGATGCCAAAGGCTGCTTTATTGTTGGAGAGTTTTAGTTCTACATACTAATTAATCCTTTTTGCAGTCACAGGTTTGTATTAAAAGTGGCTTGTATGATGAAACAGTTAACAAAAATGCTTTATACTGATCAATCTCTATCAATGTTAATATTAAGCTCCATTAACTCTCTCCTTCAGAATAGATAACAGTCTCAAACAAAACTAACTATCTCAAAAGATATACAACAATCTCAAGTAAACACTGTAAAATAAATATACACCATTCAAAAAGCTTGTCATTAGAGAGTTAAACAAATAGTCAGAAGGTGTTCATAGCGATGTCTTCCTTTATCAAGCTGTGCTGCAGATTCAGAAAACTTACAGATCTTTTGCACTCTAAGTGTGCAAGCACTCACAGAAAGTAATTAACAGGCAATCATGTTCTAAAAGGTTTTTAACATAATTTTGCATTTTTAGCTGCTAAAGCACTAATAAACACTTAACTTAGCATATAATTCCCATATCCTGTATCTAGTAAACATTCTTGACTGCCAATAATTATATTATTACATGGTAGAACAGTCCTCCAATTCCCAAAAATTTACATTTAATTTGAGGAAATTAAAAAAGAAAAGTTTGCTGTTTTGGTTTTGTTTTGCTTTTCCCATAATAATGTGCAACAGGTAGAACATGTGACTTCTTAGAAAACTTTTAAGCTGGCTTCAGCTATCAGGCTCTAAAACACCTTACAGCTCTCTTAACCTTTCCTTGTTTTCAGCTATAATTTTATATGAATGCATAGCTGGGCTATATTAGTAGCAGTTCATCACATATGGTAAGGTTGAGTAGCATTATTTCTGTCCTGGAAATGAACAATTCAAAACTCTTACAAAAATGGTGTAGAACGGTACCTGAAAATTTCTTCAGTTTAAATTGCTCTTTGTTAATCTACTAAGGACAACTAAGAACATCCATATTTTTTTGTCAATTTCTGAGAAAATGTGAATACATGCAAGTCAGAACTACCGTTATGCAGATAAAACGGTCCTCTTTCATGAAGATAGTAAATGACAACCGCCAATAAATAAGTCTATTTGGAAATTCTAGAGAATTCTCTTGCTAAACAAGTTAGTCTTTTTTCTTTTCCATAATGTCTTTCTGTTTAAGCTCTCCATCTGAAAGTTCTGGGTATTTTCCATTCTTTTCCTCCTCTTGTTCTTCCTCACTGCCTTCGTCTGTGAGCTCTCGATCACCACTTTCCTTTTTAGCTCCCTCATGCTCAAATACCTCTCCCTCTGTATCAGCTGTGCAGATTCCATAACACATGATGCTGATGACCCCCAGGGGTAACCCAAAGAGAAAGCATCCCAGCAGTGGTGAACTCTTGAACACAGACTGTTGAAATAGAAAGCAAAAACGACTTTCAGTTACTGCATTACTTCTCTGTAGTGTAATACACTCTGTGTATTTATTAAAAAAACCTCCAATATGAGAATCAGTGTTTTTTAGAGGGATCACAGAATCAACTAGGTTGGAAAAGACCTTTCAGATCAATCCCAACCTATGACATAACACCACCAACAAGAGCAAAGCAGTACATGCCACATCCAGTCTTTTATTAAACACCTCCAGGGATGGTGAACCCCATCACCTCCCTGGGCATCCCATTCAAATGCTAAATCATCCTTTCTGTCAACAACCTCTTCTAATGTCCAACTTAAACCTTCCCTGGCACAGCTTAAGGCTGTGTCCTCTTGTCCTAATGGACGTGTTATTTTGGTTTTTCTGCTTCTTTGGTTTGGGTTTTGGGTTTTATTATTGTTGTTGCTTTGTGGGTCTTTTTTTATAAGGTTAATTTAATTGCTTTCTTTCTGCAAAAATGGCAAGGAGTCCTCAACTTCAAAATTTCTACTATAAGTTCATAAAAAATGTCACAGAAGTTCAAATATTACAATATTGCTTTGGGATAGTTAATGTTTACATGCCAACTGCATATCCTATGCATTCTTTGAAGCTTTGGAAACAACTGTGCTAAGAATGTCAAAAAACACTTTGAAGAAAAAGGTTTCATCTCTTACTTGTGTCTAGTTCTCAAAGGTTAGTCTGCAGAAAAATTCTAGTGAGCTTCCTATTGAGGAGTAGCTTAATGGCACAGGAAGAAGGATTTATGATTTCAGAAACTGGTGGCTAAGTATTGTACTTTCACATAAGTTTGGAAGAAACTCATTTAGAAATAAGTGAGTTTCAACTTAAATTCACAGCACATGTTTATTTGCTTGTGTAGGACAAGTGAAGAAATGCATTTGTTTACATCTTCCCAACATAATTCTGTTAAGCATAATTAACATGAAAAAGATGATAAAAATATTTGCTTTCAAATTACACAACTAGTAGTATTTAACCCCCCTATGCTCTAAGTAATTAAACTAAAAATGTAACATTCCTCAGAACAGTGAAGTACTAGTTTCAGGAGAGGATGTCAAAAGGGTCAAGTGAAAGATCTTGAATTCTTTCTCTTCTATCCCTTAAAATACATGTCAGGCATAGAGAAGAGCAGTGAAAAATGAAACTAAGATATCTTAAATATTTATCACACATATTATTAAAACTTTTAATCAAGAAGTTCATTTGGCTTAAACCTATACATATAATATGTATACAATATATACAATATAAAAAAATTAATATGAAAATATTTTTAAAACCCTCTGAAAGTATTTGTATCCTGATTGACAAGGGCACCATCTAATTCAACGAAAAATGAAACTTACCACTATAGTAGACTTGGCATCATAGATTATTCTCTTGATTCGTTGCAGAAGTCCATCACCACCCTGTGCCTGAAATTTCAAATGGAACCATGTCAAAACTGCTGA
This sequence comes from Luscinia megarhynchos, assembly GCA_034336665.1. Taxonomy (NCBI): domain Eukaryota; kingdom Metazoa; phylum Chordata; class Aves; order Passeriformes; family Muscicapidae; genus Luscinia; species Luscinia megarhynchos. Next base: position 47,202,691 of record JAPFBE010000002.1, on the reverse strand, counting down.
CACTTTTCAGTTATGATTCCAAAAGTTCATTCTTCAGACCTTGCAATCTTAAGTCCCTTTAGAAGGAAATGAAAAGTAATTATTCTTATATCTCATGATGCCCAGACACTCTTGCCAAGCTTGGACAAAGATTATTTAATAGTCTCATGAAAAAATCTCACAATTGTTTTAAACAATCAGTGCCAACTTGGACAATGAGCTGACACTCTCAGCCTTACCATAAAGAAACACTAACAAAAACTAGCAACCCTCTCGATGGTAAAACTGCAGAGCTCTTCTGCACTTTCCTGCAGCTGTTGAACATCCACTTATGGATTATGACGGCACAGTTAGGAAAATCTAAGAACTAAGCGAAGATATGAAGGTGCAATAAATAAAACCTGTGTCAAGCAATGACAGACTATATCTACACTGACCCCTAACTGAGCAATGTTCAATACAACTACACAGATCACAAGGCATTCTGACCAGTTTTCACTTTCCTTGAGTAGCCAGGGAAAGTATTTGGAAGTCAACTCATCAGCATGTGATCAAACCAAGACTACTCAAATAGCAAAGAAAGTCCACAAAGATGAGACAGACTCACAAAAAGTTACCTATAGAGTATTAAACAATCAAGTCCAGGTGAACAATCCAACACTCCCCCAAAAAAGAGCAGGGGGAATGCCAGACTTCTCAGAAATTTCTCTCTGGCTCAGAAAGCCTGCATCCTATTAGTTAAACAAGCATACTTTGAAGACTCTCATTTCTCAACAGTTGCACAATTTCTGCAATTTCTTGGGCAGAGAATGCAGTAGTGGTGCCGAAGTAGTGCCATTTTATGTCTACAGACACCTTAAATATAGACAGCTTAAATGAAGTTATATCCTGTATTTTTGTACTACACAGAGATGTGAATTTAGACTGACCTTTAATCACTCTAGCTGAGATACTGCAAACAAAAGATAGAAAGGCCTAAGTGACACTATGGCAACAAACACAAGGCATCACAAATGATTTTTTTCCAGTTAAAAAAAAAAAAAAAGACATAAACCAGTTAGATTTGTTGTTTCAACCAGAAAGATATTAACATCTATTAGACTCTATTTCTATGTAACTCAATGCACTTAAAAACCACTAAAAAAGCAAGAATTCAAGAATAAAGAACCACCAAACTATAGCAATACCCCTCACACTGCAACTGCAAGCATGACCAGTAAAGTCCTGAACAGCACATAAATCCACCTCTATCATGTTTCTACATCAACCAGTCAGATTAAATAAATTGAAGTACCCCATATACCCCAAACATCTTCTGCATTATTTGCCATTATCAGCCAATGACCTAAAACTGCTGGCATAATGTCAAGTGGGACTCAGCTACCACAGGAAGCACTCAACATACACTCAAATCAAAAAACAGGCTTCTCCCACGAGGCAGCCAAATTATTAGCTATCAGCTCTCCTTCATGGCAAAACCTTCTTTCCCCAGAAGCACAAATGAAATTCTGCTCCATGACATCTTTCCTCATCCACACAACATAGCTTTCTGTCCAACTAACGGTACACTGAGGGAATAAATACTCAAAAATTACCCAAGTCCAATTATCCAATTATCAACTCCAACTGGTTTATTAACATTGTTTTAACAAAAGACATCTCTTTTTTAGTTAAGAGCGGAGAGGAATAAGCTTGTGGCCATTTCTAACATTCAAAGTAAGTATAACACTTTTTTTGAATCTCAAGTTGTAATTCTTCCAGCTATTTGATTTATTAATTTTCCTCCCAAAAGAAAGAGTGCAGTTGAATTATGCACTAGAATTCAAAATTTTAAACAAATGCATTCAATCCAAACCAGGAGATGAATAAAAATGACTCCATTTACAACTGCACCAGTAAAAGGAGTATCAAAAGAAGCCAGCTAACATTATGCTATAAACAAAAGAAAGCTTGTTTTTTACAATATGCAACAGCCATGACTCCAGAATTTACAATCACATATTCAGTGACTGCACCCAAGACAGTAAGACAGGACAGGAATATTAAACACATGCATAACTATCAGAGTAACCATTTTTTCTCTTATTTTAGCATCTAAAGAAGTAACACTAACCAATATATTCCAAGCCACTATGAAGACTTACTTCAGCTGTACCATCCAGGATATTGTTAATAAACTGAACCATGTCTTCTGTGCTCTCAATGTGCCTATCTGGCAGAAAATACTGCTGATTTGAGGTATTCAATACAACAATAGTAGGGATTGTCAAGTCACTGCAAACATAAAACAGATAGTTTATATATTTAAAGAACTACCATACAAAGTTTCCAATTCAAGTAATCCCTAGATCATTTAAAAAGAGAATCCATTCATCCTCACTGCATGCATGTTCTTCACAGTAATTCTTTAAAAACAAGAAAGCAAGAGAAAATGGGGAAGATACTCACCCTGGTATGGTATGGACATGAATGGTATGGGCATGTTCCTCATTAACATTATTTTCCTTCACATCTGTGCCAGTGACACTATTGAAGCTTACAGCATTTTACATACCCTGATTTGCAGTTGCTCTGGGTATCTTACACCTTTCTAAATACTAAGAGATCACAAGTAGCAGTTTTGTATACAAAATGCATTAAGTATTTAAGTTCACAAAGGCAGAAGTGCAACTCAAGAATTTAATCCCACAAAACCAATGTATAACTGATCACCTTTATCAATCAAACTCTGCTGGTCAAGTCAAAAGAACAAACCATGCCAAGCATAGCTTTTCTACAGCTCATTTTAGATCTGGCTTATGAGGAACAGAGTTTTTAAAGAATTATTACTCAGCAGTTAACCTTTATGTGCATGTGCAATACATTATAATTGGAAAGAAAAAAGAAAAAAATGTTAGAAATTATCTCTGGACACAAACTAGTTTAATCTTCTGTTCCTTGTAGCACTAAATTCAAAATAAGATCAGGTTTAAGAAATTTTAATACTGCAAAACTACACTGTGTGAAAAGAAAGATTTAAATACATTAAAAACAAGTTTAAAATCTTCTGTGGTCTTTATCAATTTTCTACAATTCTGTCAGTAATGAATTAAAGCACTTCCTTCACAGCAGAAGCAATGCAAACCTTGTTTTTCTATGTTGTCACCCTTGTCTAATATGTTTGTAATCCATGTGAAATTGATGATGATTTCACTCTTATCTGCTGCTATCATCAGTTCATAGTGAATTATTAATGAAAATACTGGTTATTTACTCAAGATGCCCATTTTTCTTTGGACTCACTGAAATGATCCTAAATTTTCTCTCACATTTTAGGTGGAGTTTTTGGTTTTGATTTTAATTCAAATGCAAACCTAAAAGTGAAAAAGTTTAATACTTAATATATGACAATTTTCTGAACTTCTAGAAAGCTGAACACTTTAAGGTGATGTCTCTATTCCCAGTACTGAAGCTGAAAGCACAGTGGCACCTCAAAAAACATAAGGGCAATTACAGGGCTAACACAATAATGCCATGCTTTAAATGAACTTTAGAAAAAACTCTCAAATAACACAACTTTGTATACCAAGGCAACCTGCAACATAAGAATCACTAAATGTAACTTTTCCCTTGAAATTTTTATTCTTTTCTTTCTAGGGACAAAGAATTTTTTCTTTGTAGAAATCAAACCAAGTCAGGTGTTTTTGCAAGCGTTTGTAACAAATTGCCAATTTCTCCCAAAATGACCTCCCAGCCAAAATAGAACACGTTTTATTAATTGGATGCAGTGTTTCTGTTGCATTTAACAGTCTGATAACTGATAACTGATGTCCTTGGAGTTGGCTGTAGAGTAGCTGAAAGGTAACATCCATATACAGATTCTTGATGCTACACAGAAGTTCACAAAAGCACATTTAATGTTACTTTCAAGAGCAGAGGAAAGTTCTACATGCACCTATAGCTGACAGTGATGTCATACTACTCAGCTTATAAAAAGCTGTATTTTTGCTTTCAGTAAAATACTGAAAAGCATTTTTAAGTATAACTTCAGGCGAAATTATGTATTTTAATTAAAATATATAATATTCTGATTTCTTCTTTTCTGCATGGTTTTAAATGTATCATTTTTAATCCAACAAAAGCATGTCTATACACTGCTGAAAAGACAGAAGAATTATAATGTCTACTAATGGAGTTACAGCCAAATTCAGAAATGTACTTTTGTTAAGGTCTAATTTTATCCCCAGAAATCATACAATATTTTGTCCTTTGTAAAGAAAATAGAATTTTGTCCCACGTGCATCTAGCACAGTTAAAAGTGCTTTGTGATACATTTCTCATTATTCTGATTTTTTTCTATTTCCACTTGCTGCCATCTGGTGACAAACCAAAACAGTTGCAGTACTTCTTGTTTTTAATCCGAAGTATTCATGTAGCCACACGAAGAGCTGCTACTTTGAACATAATTCACTGCATTCTTTTGCAAATTCCTACTAATGCTTGAAAGGCATACACTGGGTTTAGGAAATAATTAAAGTTGCTGAGTACTTGAACCATAACTTTACCAGAGTGAGTACTTTAGCAGAACTTTATACTACAAATAATAAAATGAGGCATTTTGCAGATTCAGTTAATCAACCCAGCTGAACAGACCTTGTCACTAGGTCACTACCACTCCAAGAGGCAGTTCTGGCTTCTTTCCCTTCATTTCCTTCCTCCCATGTGTCTCACCTCCCTCCCCTATTCTCTGCACATCCTCAGCAGAGCAGAAGGGAATAACACTGTTGAATCAGCAAAATAACTTCCCCATTTGCCCAGACAAAAAACCAAACACTTTTCTGACAGATAAACAGAAGGTAACAGCTCAGCAGACAGACATAAAAGCCTGAACAGGAAAAGAAATTAAGCAAGTGAGGAAGCCTTTTGGCAGCTATAAAGCACTAGCTCAATCAAATCACATAATTTTAATGGAGAGACAGTTATTTTTAAATCGGGTGTTAATCTACAGACATTCTACGAAAAATGCACACCTTGTGCTTTTGGGTCCACATGAAGCTCATAGAATCTTTAGGGGCATGAACACATGCTTAATGAATGTTTTGATCCCTGAGAAATGGATTTGGAAAACTTACAGAACTACAATACTGGCTCCTGGCTTTCCTTTCTTTCAGAACTCCAAAGGCCAGAGGAAAAAGCAGTAGTTAACTACAAATGCCAAGCAACTCAACTCTCTAATTGTGCATCTTTTAGAAAAAGATCATAGGGACCCTGTCAAGCATCTTGTTAAGCCACTTATATATTTCAAAATTTACCATGTACATATCAAGAGCAGACAGCATTTTCCATGCATTCTATGCTGCTCTGCAGATGTGCATTTCGATGCATGTCTTAAAAATACATCAAGAATTAAAGCCTCACAATTCTAACCATAATTTAACATAGTAGACCTAAAAGATAAGTTTGTCAGTCAGCAAGCCAAACATCTAACATTAAATTTTAAATATTACATTTATGCAGTTTAATTTAACAAATAATTGCTACCATGGTACAAGCTGAATTCTGATGACAGTGATTTTTTTAAGTCATGAAAGCCAAGAATCTTTTGTAAGATTATTTTCAATTAAATACACTTGGTAACAAACACAAGAGAAAAGAGAATATTCAAAAAAGAATTTACTTACTCCATCAGTAAACTATTAATGTAATCATTTCCATCCATATGGCCAAACTGAAAATCCCTGTAAGAGAAGCGGTTAAAAATAAAATTATGAAAAAGAATAATGCAAGAGTTCTCCCTTAAATATTTTTCCTGTAACTGAAAACAAGAGCACACACTCAGCAATGTAATTCAAAAAAAGTGATGATCTAGAACACAGCATTATGGAACACAGTCAGTTAATGAAACGGTCTCATTAAATATCAGTATAAAAATATAAAAGCAGGCACTGTAACATTTTTCACTTAAGAAAAAAAGTGACTGCTGTCTTAGAAAGATTAATGCAGAAGTCCAATTAAAACATCACAGTACCATGTGTGCCTACCTGTGAAAGTGATCCCGATAATCTCTGGCAACTTCCTGAATAATAGACTTTAATCTGGAAGGAAAAAAATTGGCATTGATAATCCAGGATAAACTCTTTCTAAATACAAACAATAAACATTGAGATTTCACCAGTAAGCAGCAATTCATACCTCATCAGCAACAAGGACTAACAAAAACACTTTGTTCATCTTGCTTAGTTCCTAAAGGAAAATAGCATACACAGTACTTGAACAGCATTATTTTAGTCTGTATATGCAACCAGAAAGGGACAAGCAAAGGTCTTGTCCCTCTCAGTCTCCTCAGCAAACTCCAACCCCAGGAAAAACATTCCTTCTTTAAAGTCTCACAACTAATATATAAGATTGCTAGCTCAATTTTTAATGTGAGTGAATTAAAGTACAGTCATTTGTTTAACCTCACTGAGTTCATTTCAAAGTCATCCAAAGTCAACTCAAGCACTTTTGTCAATGTTTACAAGGTGACACAATAGCTTTTAAAAGCTATGAGATCACCATTTGCTCCTGTGATCTCATTAACGAATGGCAGAAGAGTGATACAGAACTCCCACCATCTCATTGAACTCACATGTGCTTCAACCAAGCCATAAATTAAGTAAAGTCAGTACACTTAGTCAGAAATTAAAGAGCATTTACAAGTTAAACCCACTCTTTAACCTCTATTTCTCAATACTTAAGGAACTTCCAAACTCCCACATGTCACACCAGCACATTTCTCCCATAGTGTCACCAATACTCAATTCCGTACCTGGTATGTTCCACTGAAGAGTTTTTATCATCGATGACTGCAATAGCCACAAGTTTTCCTAAAATAAGGAATAAAATTCTTGAAACCATTTAAAAAGAAACACACATTCTCCAATGGGAAATATGTCAACTTAGAAGATCAGGTACTCTCAGGGACAGGAATTAGTTTTTAAGTACAAACCTCAAAGCCAAAGAGCCTCTTTAAGCTGACCAAGCTGTGGTCTTAAAGCTACTGAAAATAAATTAAGATGGGGTTTAATGTCACACCACTAGCATTGTATGAAAAGCCTATCTAAAGAAGATAAAAGGGAGAAAATGCAGATAAAAATTAATTTCCTACTCAAGCTGTGTATTTGCATATACCTGAATAAGAGGCTATGGAGACTTGTATTATATAGCATCAATTACAAACTGATTCTAAGTGATTAAATCACTATTGTATGGATTTAATAATGACTATTTTTCATGCTGTTGTGAGCAATACGGAAAAAAAAAAATTGGAAAATTTACTGGCAGAGCCCAGAATTCATGACATCAGAAATACTGTCAGAGAAGCTTAAAGGTCAACACCAGAATATATTGATTTTTTCAAGATTTCCTTTGTGAAGTCTTTCAGATTAAAAGAAAAAAACCTCCAAACCCAAGGAGTGCTATGATCAATCAGATAAAAGTATGTTTAAAAAGCTAGCCAAAGTTTCTCTAGATCAAGCATGTGCAGTTGAAAAAGCAGATCTGTTAACAGTGCAGTCATCACCCAGATTAACCCAAGGCTCCAGAGGTCTGATTTTTCAGTTCCCTCCAGATGCCACAATTCATTCAAAACCCTCCCCACCAAGCCAACCAATTGCTCAGTTCCTACCCATCACCAAGCCACAGGAAGCAATCTCCTCAATAATAGAAAGTCATTCTTATTCACGTAATACTGAAGGTTTAAAGGGCAAGACCTATGATTCATTCCCATACTTCCTTGTGACATAACAGTAGCTTCTCCCCATCCCACTTCTTCCACACGTAAATTCTCACTTTCCCCCCATTTCTTTCCACCCTAAGACACTACTTAATGAATACACCAAGAGACCTTTTAGACTGCAAAAGACGATATAAATAAATTCCAGGAACTATGTATTACCACATAAATCTCTTTAAAGTAAATGATGGCTTCTCCAGGGTATTAACAAAGTCTTTTTTTGTAATTTGGGGATTGTTAATAAAAAAGCAAATCATGAAGAAATATGCTACATTTAAACAACTTGCAACAGCATTTCTGTAAATAACCGTTTAAAATGTAGGTGTAACAATATTAGATTGTAAGAACATCTGTAAGAACAGAGATGTTTCGCCATATTCTTTAAAACTTCAAAGAACTCAATGTTGATTGAATGTAAGTATTTTGAAAAGGAATATAGATGATAAAATGTCCTGGCCTGGAAAAATCAACACCAAACAGTATTTTTTCTGATACCTCAGAGTATGTATACACCTTAAGTGCAGTACAAGTCATTTGCCTTTTCCAGAGGCCACCTGACTGCAACATTTTCATTTGGCCTGCAGAACTTTTGCTAAAGAAAAACTGAAGTTTTCTGGGACAAGTCCACTTCAATACATGCTTCTCTCCCTTTTCTGCCACATCTATTTCAAAGATATCTAAATCCACTAGATGTAAGACATCTGGACAATCCATATTTGATATTCCTAAATTTACTTTTAAAATTCCCTGCATGTATTCTGAGAGGCAATATGCAACTTATGCAAAATGTAAGGTGTTCTTAATTTAAAAGTCCTACTAAGTTTTGTGACTACCACAGGATTAGGCACACTAATTTTTATGTGGTGAGGAATGGACTAGTATAGACTGTAGTGGAAACCTCTAGTCACAGGTCAATCCAAAATCAACAAAATACTGCCACTATCAGCTCTACCCTGATACTGATTAATTTCTGAAGCTTAAAAACATGTCCTTAGTACTCTTTTGATTTTTCTTACTGTATAGTACACAATGCCAAAAAGTTTAGTGGCACCATCTCACCTGTATCTCCAAGTTCATACAGTGTAAAGCCATCTACGTGAAGGTAACCTTGAAATCTTTCTCTGTTAATCCAGGATGACAAATCACCATCTTCATACTCTAACATTAGAGGGGGGAAAAAAAAAATTACATTTTTTAAGAGGTGGGCCATCAGTCTTACAACTTCCATACTACTGAGGCAACCACTAATTTTTCTCCTATTTTCCTTTTATTATTGTTAGACCAACTGTCACACTTTCATAGCATTTCAAGTTTTAAAACTTCTAAAGCTATTTTCAATTACAGAAAAGTGTGAAAAGTTGATATGATGATTTTATTTTCTAAATCAAGGATAAATTACACCATATTAGAAGCTGTGACCTAGTGCAGAAAGAACGGGTTTAAACCCTGTTTTTAAAGAGGTATGTGTACATAAATTGTCAAGTTTTGAACAAAGCAGTGATACAAAAATACAGAAAGCAGTATTTGTGAGAGTCCCTAAATGAGACAGAAAGATCAAGAAAAAGCAGAAGCATTAAGCAGCACTGCAAACGTAAATGAGCAAATAATCACATATGACTGACAATCAGTTATACTGAAGGCTAGTTTAAGATGCTTGATGTTTTAACCTATTAAGAATTTAATTCTAATACATACTATCAATTAGATCTAAATCACAAGTAAAAAAGAAAAACATATATACAAGTAAGTTACATTTTCTGTAAATAAATGCAGAATAAATAATTTGTCGTAAATCCTATTGTATAGACTGAAGTATCAGTAATTTCATAAGGTAGTAGCAAGCAACTCCAAGCATAATTCATCCCATGGATCTGCATCCATTTCCCCTACTATGGAGAAGGAAAAAATCCAAACCAAAACACCAGGCAAGGTCAGAGCACTGAAGTGTATTTTGCTACAACTTTTTCCTCATAGTGAGCTGTTTAAATTTCTGCCAGTCATAACAGTTGTACATAAAACCTTATTCTGTCTCTTAAACTGTGTCTTCATGATTTGACTTCCAATAATGCTCCTGGTACATTACAAAAAACTAAAAATTTTATGAAGTAAATTAAAGGAATTATTACAGCTTTTGCATTTGTTTTAGAAGGTGTGGAAAAAGCAAGCAGGCAACACAGAAAAAGGAGTCTTTTGCTGGCAAGCTTTCCTTCTCCAGACTTGCTAAAAGAGATTAAAAAAAATTAAATGCAAATCAAGGAGACTGTAGAGTGAATTTTTATCTGGAAGCATTCATTCTATGAGGTAACAAAGAACACCCTTGGTGGCCAACCTGAAATATTTTGCTGTGGTACTACTTATCCTAAGAAATTAAACCTGCACAATAATCGTCTGAGTGATGTGTTTTCAATTTAAAGTGAAAACTTGCATTTAAAACAATCTGAATCAAGAGTACATGCTTTTGCAAATAAGTGGTGTGCTTATAAGCCCAGGCTATGTAATGTAACTGTGAGCGTGAGTACAATATAATACTTTTATATGGATATGCACACACATATACAGATACACACTTTTACAGAAGTGGCAGGTTTACTGCCTTATGTACTGCATAAATACACTGTAGCAGTGTTAAAAAACACTACTAGTTTCAGGTGAGTGTTCTACACTCTACACAGTGAACAAGCCAGGTAAAGTAGTCTACATATATGATGAATTTGCACAGTGAGGGAAGGAGTTACTTTTCTAAGTACATTAATGCGGGCAAAATAATAATAATATTTTATTTTATTCCAGTAATATTGGCAGCTACATCCTACTGAAAACACAAAGCAAGTATCATCACTTCTACTTCAGTAATGCTAAACCAAATCAGCTGCATTTTGTTGCAGAAGAACTAGTAATTTTTTTTCTCTTTTCATTCATGAAGGAGCTGCTATTTATCCTAAAACTGGGGAATTTTCCAGCATGCCAAGACACCTTTCAAAAACTCCCAACTCCTCCAGTTTCTCCATATGCTTTAAATATCTTGTCTTAAACTAATGTCCACTTTTACTTACCATCATAAACAAAGTAAGTTCCATCTTTGAAGACCATAACAGCAGGCAATTCAGGCAATGTCACATACTGAAAGAGTCAGATTTCAATAAACCCATGGAATATTAAAAGATTTTGAAACAAAAAGAAAACATCTGAAAACATGTGTATGTAGTTCTTGGGGAAAATCTCTAAGGACACTTAAATTTATTTTCTGTCTACATGTACTAAGACAAATTCATCAGCTTCTGTATATTAAAAGTAACATAACAAAAATATATCTTTGAGAGGTGGAGCTCACAAAGCACAAAAGAAACATGATTTTTACCGGTATCTGCAGTAGCATGAAGAATAATTTACAGATTAGACATGGACTTTAGACAGGAAATTGTAACTTGAGGGTTTTATCAATCATGCTCTCAGTTCCCAATTTGTGCTGTTGTCAGCATATTTGTCATACTGCGACTTCTATTAAATGGACACTCAATTTTCTGGAGTAAAATTGTACCACTGGTAACATGTGCCATTAAATCTGGGCTATTTCCTGTGCTTTAGACTGATGGAAATATAAAGAAACAGCTTCAGCACACAGGGCTGCAAACAGACCTAATTTAGACAAATAACAAAAGCCTAAAAATGCTAAAAATGATATTTAAGATGGTCAGCACCATACTATAAAATAAACTGTAGAACCTGTCTTCTTGGAACTCAAAATAATTTTATTCAGCTCATGTTTTTAGTGAACAGCCATAGAAAAAAAATACTGTATCTACTTCTTACTGCTTGCTAGCATTCTAAGTTAAATTTTTACAGCATTCGTGGTTACGAAAGAACTGCATCATAAGCTAAGTTTTGATCACGTCATCTGAATTGTCTGATTTACTGATATGTTTTGGAAAGGCAAGGACAGCACCATTTCCAAATGACATGCCTTCTGTCATTCTGCATTAACTTTCTGGTAAAAGCAGTAATTTATAATACAATAGCTGATATGAACAAGCAAGAAGGTAGTCCCAGATGATGCTCTGCTCTCTTACTTGCCCGAAACACAATTTAACATCTTTGAAGGACAAATCAATCTGTGTACAGCTTAAAGCTTGTGAAAGATGCCTAAAGCTTGGAATAATATTACCTAAGGTGACAAAACAAAGCCTAACAATGAACACTTTAGTGCAAAAGCTTTATTACAATTTGCAACCAGAATTTTTTTAACATTTTTGCTTCTCTCCATAGAATACTGAATACCATCACTACTTCAGCTTAAATGACACAGGTGGGAAATTACCTTGTGAGGGGAAAAAAAGCTCACTGCTTACATCAGTGTGATCACACAACCTCAAAGACTTCCAGCCTTTTTTACTCTTTCCACTGCACAACTGAACAGTACCTTTCTTGCTCAGCTAGAGCTGAAGTGCAAATAGCAATATTTAAATTAAGGTAGCTTTTGATACAAGGCTTTTGGAGAACTAACAATACACTATTTATAACGAGGCCAGTTCTACTTATGTTGTCGTAAAATGCACCTGCCTAAAAAAATACAAAGAAAAAAAAACAAAACAAAAAACCAAATTATGCTAGTTCTCACCCCATTAATCACCAACTAACTTCAAAGTTGCATATTAGTAGGCATGGGGCAGACTTGGAGATAACAATAAATGAAAACGTCTTTTAATTTTGCTGCAACAAATAAGCAACAATGGTTAGACTCCCTATACTAATATAAATAAATTTTTTCCACCCTTGTGATGAACTGTAAATAATTTCCTTGTCAAAGAATCCTCAAAAAAAGCCACAAGATAATTCTGCAGCCAGTGGACTGGATTGCCTGATCCCTGGGCAGACTAATGTGTTGATCAGCTGTGTTTTAGAAGATGTAAATAACTTACCTCTTCACTTACTTCTGACTTTCTAGGGTGCCAGCAGTAACTCATGCCACAAACCCCCTAATTAGCTATAAAAGCATTTGGTGAAATGGCTGTTTGGAGCAACAAGAGCTTTTCATTGGCAAAAATCAAAGTATCTACTTTCTTGAGAAAGCCGTGTGGCCCACATTGAGTTCTGCACATCCTTTCATTAATTTTATTAATATGACTGAACAAGTAATTTGGCCAAAACAAAGCAATGACAGACTGATATTTGTGCTGCATTCTTTCCCCATACAGAGTCAAACATTACATGTTTCAGTGTAATTACTTAGGTATCTACCAAAAGCAAACATACTGTAAGAAGCCATCTCTGTGCCATCAAAACAGCAATTATGTAGATGAGGAGAAAAAAAGCCATTTCTGGGAAATCAGTAGGAATGGAAACAGCTTACCTCAGGCAGCACATCTTCTGAGGCAGAAAAAAAGTATGTATAAACTATTAGTTCTGAAGCAACCTCAATGTATTTTTCCTGAAAAAATACAAACAGTGTTTTTTTAATTCCTCAACTTTCAGTATGCATCAAACAAAAGCCTTGTGACATACCTTATCTTCAAAGAACAATTAAATAACGTTTATTGTGTAAGATTGTAAAAGCGCTTTAATAAAGATCAAAAACCCCAAGAATTTATTACAAGCATGCACTTCAGTTCTTTTGAAAGATTTTTATAATTGCTCCCTAAATAGCAAAAAAGTAACTTTATGTAATCGAGCATCAAACCTTTAAAGGAGATTCACCACCAACATACACAAAAAGTACACGATGTCTCCTTTGCACATGCTCAAACATATGCTGGCTAGGAAGTGGCCTGATGAGAGGTCTGGAAAAGAAAAAAAAATACAAAGAAAAATCTCAGTTTGTGCAACCTGCAAAACCCAAACAAATAAAAATTCAAAAGAAAATGCCATACAGTTTTTTCTGCTGTTTTTTTAAAAAAAATTTCCAAAATGCTAATTAACTAACTTTTCCAAGTTATTATTCTAATGTATACTAAAAGAAAAAAAACAACATTCTCACCCTCCCCACCAAATAACGTGTTATGTTCTTTAAATCGCACACTTAAATATGAAATTCAGATCTTACTACAAAATGCTGCTGTGATGTAACCATGCATGCCTTTTACTGGTCACAAAATCACAGGCTGGGCTAGCTGGAAGGGACCTTAAAGATCATCTGGTCTAACCCTGCCATCATGAGCAGGGACATCTTTCACCAGACCATGTTCCTCAGAGCCCCATCCAAACTGGCCTTGAACACTTCCAGAGATGCAGAATCTGCAACTTCTCTGGGCAACGGGTTCCAGTGTTTACCACCTGCACAGGAGAGAATTTATTCCTAATATTTGTTCTAAACCTATCCTCTTTCTGTTAAGAACCATTGGCCCTTACCCTGTCAGTATTGATAAAACTTTCTGTCTTTCTTGAAGACATCCTTATATAGTGGAAGGCCACAATAAGGTCTCCATCATTTGAGAGAGAAAATTCCAAATATAAGCAGAACAGCCAGGAAATGTGGTCTTAGAAATAAATACTTTTATCTCAGCACCAGTTTCCCATGCAGTCACACATATAGTACATATAGATTTAATTTCAATATCTTATTCTTTTTAAATAAGTCTTGGCCCACCTCAAACTCCCACACAAGTTTGAAGTCAGCAAACCCAGTCTCTGAGAAGAGTATACTTACCCTGCCACTCTATTAGCAAATTCAATTATATCATCTTTGGTTCTAGGTCCTCTGTAGTTGTAAGCCAAGTCACCTTTCAAACTAGATAAAGAGAAAGACAAAAAAAGAACAGCAAAGAAATCGTCTATATTACATTCATGCATATAAAATTCCTCAACCTTCACATGTTTATTACAGTCACCTTTCAGCAAATGGTAAGCAAAAGCAAAATATAAAACTCAATAATGCAATACAATGGAATTATGGAATAAATGCTTATTTACACAGTATGTGATTTACTGACCTGATGAAATACTTAACATTCTTCTACAATTATTTTTTCTAATGCACAGCAGGCATTTACTTGTAATTACACAGATCATTTAGAACACTTGTTTATGACATATTAAAAAGGACCCCCCAAAACAATGAAACACCCCACACTCAAACCAAACCCAACACACTCAACATTTATGCTACTCAAGGATTAGTTCTTGTAAAAGGAAAAGAATATAAGCTTCTTTAACGCTTTTTTATAATTGAAATGTATCAAAAAATTTGCAAAACCTTTCAAATGTACGTATTAAGCTTCAGTGAAGTCTTGGTCAGCTTATGGTACTCTGCTGAGAGGGGACGTAGCATGCTTGCATTAGCAAAGTGTTCAAGTAAGTTTTACTAATTCAAATAGGCTTTATTTGAATCCATATAGATTTAGGAAATTCAAAGGGATTTTCAATGCATCTATATGCCATGAAAATTTTTCATCCTTAAAGATTATCAAGCTGAACATCTCTGCTTCCTTTTTTGAGAAGACTAACTTGACAAGATTCATTATCACCTACTAGAAATACTGTTTGCTTAAATAATAACCTGCTAAGACCCCCAGTGAGTCCACAGTAAAAGGTACCCAAAACTACTGAGTCTTTATTTAACATGACATTGTACTGGACTATACATTACATGGGTTTGAGACTTCTAAATGAACAGGGTTATTTTAAATTTTTTGTCATTAAATCATTAGTAGAAATTCAATAGGAAGAATTAACTTACAGCTTAATTGTTGGATAGCCTCGCACTCCAAATTCAGATGCAATACCTGAAAGAAATGTGTTAATGCCAAAGTGAATCAAGGCTTTTTTTTCTCTCACACCTTAATTTTTAAACACGGTTTACTATTCAAGCCACATAAACAATTGAAATTAGCTCAATATGAATTACTTTACTTGCTTTCAAGGAAAAGCTTGCTGTTATTAAGCTACATCATTAAAATTTGGACTTCTTTCAGAAGTGCTGCAGAGTCCCAGGACAGCCTCAATACATGTGCCACAACTCAAATGTTATGAGAATCCTCTGGACAGACATGCTTGGCCTGCTTTCACCAAAAGCAGCATGTATTGAATATGCACATATCATCGACTGAAAATATAAGGGGCAAAAATTAAGCATTGAGGATGAAGAGCTGTAAATGCTAATGATTGAAAGAAACATAGAAGACAATTACCTACTCATGTGCTACAGTAATGGCTAATGAGAAGTGCAGCATCATACAGCAAATTTTACAAAAAAGTTTTTAAATCATATTCCACACAAGTAAATGTCTACTGTCATGAACCTTACCAGAAGTAGGCACTTTCTAAGCAATACTCTGCCACTTACTAAAGGGCAAAACATTAGGCAACCGCAGAATTTTTCTTCCCCCACCTCAGATGTATTTAAAACCTTCCATCTTGCTTCCATTGATCGGTGAAGTACAATTTGCAACCACCCTTCCACTTGTGAACACAGCAACTTAAAGTTTAAAGCACACCTTCCAGCAAATTGAATTTTTACCACAAGTTAAACTACACAATCTCAAAAAAGGATTAAGTAAGTCTAAAACTGTGGCAATACTTGTGCAATTCCCTGTTGAGTAACAATCCCTGCACTCAAAAAGCACCTAGAGTCAATGCTTGTTACAAAACCATTCTGAAGCTACCAGTGGCATGCCACAGCAAGCAGATGTTGGATGCCTTGTGTGCAAAGCTTTCAGTAAGAGTTTAGAAATTGACCCTAAGGTTGTTCACCTGCATCAGGTGCAAGTACCTTATTGCACAGTGTAACGAATAAAACTAGCAGCTCACCTACAGGCATCTGATTAAAGACAACTGTTTTAAGAAGTACACATATGAGGATCAATTTGATTCAATTAGAGCTCTACTACATAGAACTACAATGCATTAAAATGTGTATTAGAACATTCAATCACAAGAGCTGGCAACAGATTATTTCTCCTTGTACAGTTCTTGTGTGTGCTTAGGAGAACTAGAAGAGACAAGTTTTAACACGGTTTATAAACATTGTGGCCATGGGAATTACCAAAATACTCTCAACTTCATGGAAATTACTTATTTACATCATCACCTCCACTTCTTGATATGAAGAATACAGTAAAATACAGGCAAACAGCATCAATTGTGCCAGCCCCAGTGTGATGTACTTCTATTCTGCTCACACACAGTGGACTCCTGAGGCTAAACCCACTGAAAATTCAACCGATACCACAGCAGGTGACTGCTCTGTTGATGCAAGAGCTGTATCATCATTCCACCAGAGGCAGCATTTACTGGATGATTTATATTTTCACCTGTGATCTCAGCTCTCTGACAACAAGCTTACTGAAGTTCAGCTCTTTCACACTACTTCATATTCCTATTAGAAACACAAACTATGCGGAGCAAACCACTCATGTTCCCTCCTAGTGACAAGCACACATTACAGCTGCATTTCCTTCTGGTATTTTCAAGATTGAACTACTTTGATTTCAGAGAATCTAGATTGCAAAAGATTAAGCAGAGTTGACTTTAGTTTTTTTACATCCAGATGTAAAATTTCCACTTCCAAAATTAAAGTATAAAACTATTTCAAAATATTTATCAGACATTATGAAACGGGTAGCAAATCTGAAAGAAAAACTTCTCCAGGGTACAAAGGAACCCTTGCAGCTTTTAGTAATTTTTATATAAGTAAAAATGAATTATATAACAGAACCATAGTACCAATTCTGTTCTAGATATAAGGTACAAGATTTCAGTAACAAGATGACAAATACAAATATTTCAGGGTAAAAGTTTATACAATTTATATGATTTACAATTTTATATACATGACTGGAAAGTTAGAGAAACATGAAATCTATTCCCAGTTTTGACGTCACCTGGTTGCATGAACTTGAAACTTCTAATCCTCCAAACTTATTTTTCTATAGAAAATAAGCATCTTTAAGATGAAACATGAAGTCATATTTATTTTTATAGAAAAAGATATATACAATAAATTGGTCTTTGAGATAAAATAATTTTAATCTCAAAAGACCAAACTCTCCTATATCCAAGCACAAGAGTAACTGGAATACCACTGAGAAAAGTATCCTGCATAACATTTTAGGCAAGTACAACAAACATGAAAAATCAGATTTAATGGCAATTAACTAAAAACACTACACGTATTTACAAAATTGTATTACATATAGATGTCCCTTGGGCCCCACTCCTCCCCATACCTTCCTTTTGAACAGCCTCCTGGTTCAACCCAGATTTAAGTGAATTGACAGTAAAGAAGTACACAAACACAAAGCAAGTACTGTTACGCATTCAACAATCCTCTCACATCTCCCCAAACCACTTCTCTAATTACCAAAGGTTTGGGGCTTTCTCTGAAAAGGTCGATACATGTGAAAGGCATCAGCAAAAAAAAGCACTGAAAGCACTGAATTTGGTTCTTTGAGGAGACATTTACAAAGAAACATGGCAAGAAATCGGCTGAGCAGTGATCACTGATGTAATGAATTCAGTTATTTCAGCAGGCTTTATGTAACAGTTTCAGCACCGATTACCTGAAATGAGTAAGAGCAAGAACACAGGCACTCCTCCAGCAGTAACAGAAGGAACCTATAACTGGATGCTCCCAAGAGACATACCACATAAAAGTGCTTGTATAAGAGCACATATCAAAAACAGATCTTTGAAAAGCTTTTACCTTCCCCTCGTCAGGAAGAATTCCCTACCCAAGCAGAAACAAATGGGATAAAAGGCACATAGTACAACAAGTTGTCACGTTTAGAAAGAAAAATAATCAGGAATTTTTTCTACAATTACTATTTGCATGTTTGTGCTATGACACAGAACAACTACAAGAAAAAAAAAGAATAGTTTCAAAACAGAGGCTGTGATGAAATTACCTCTAAACAAACCACACTTACTAGAAAAGGAAGTTGCATCCATCTTCCCAACTTTTACTGGAGAACCCATGTTTCTCATTTCTACTCCCACTTCATTCCACACAGGCTCTAGTTTCTTACAGTGGCCACACCAAGGCGCATAAAACTGAGAGGCAAATATATTTCATTAAAAAAATAAGAAGAAATTGATTCTACAATTAACCCTCATATTATTAGCAAGACTTATTTTCCAGTCACAGTGCTCCGCATGTCTTAATAAAATTGGAAGTTAGTTGTAAGATTATCATGACAAGCAGCATTTATGAGTTAGTCCTACTTCTAATATGAAAGCACAAGTTTGAAAAGAATACATTAAACGGCCGCACTATTATATTATTTCTTATTTAGGAATAGATTGCATGGTAACATTTTTTTTAAAGATCATATAAACAATCTATCCAGGAATATGGATTTGTCAACAGGCAGAAGACATCAGTGTTTTGGTATAACAAGATAAAGCCACAATTTAACAGAAGCGGAATTCTGTTTTGCTATACACTTCTGATAACTCCGAATTAGGACATACAGTTTTTCCCACTCAAAAATCACTAATCTGGGTAATACAGTTTTGAGAACTACAGTACATACTTGGGTGAGAAAATGAATGTTACCTCGTTCACAAGCAAGCTCACTTTTTAAAAAACTTTGTCCCTGAAATAAGGGGCACCGAATCTTCCCAAATAATTTAGGGAAGTCAGAGGGCTCTCATATATTTGAACTTACAGTGCTAACAGAAGTCTAGAACACAAATCAGCTGATATAATTAATGAAAGGACTATAAAACTTCTCAACAGAGGTTATCACCTCTGACTGCTAGGTAATCTGCTTTTCTTTCTTAAGGACTGCAAAATATAGACTGAAGCCTATTCAGTAGGCTATTCAGAAGTCTATTCAGCCTATTCCTGGTTCACCCTGAACAGCAGACAGATTGCTTATCTACCCTGTCAATTACTGTCATGAAGTTTTTCTGCATCATGTACAAACAACTTTCCAAGTGATGAAGCAGCCTGACTACAGGGTGTAGCACTGTGCATTCTGTCTTTTGATTCCACCAGCAGATCTTCCCATTTTTCTTATATACTCACATCTACAAGCCAAATATCATCTTTACGGTTTTCTTTAAACCTAGAAAGAGGAAAAAAATCAAATCAATAAATTATGTATCTGAAAATAAAATAGTGAAATATATGTGTGAAACAGGTAAAGTCTACAATAAGGTTAGTATAAAACTACAGACACAAGATTTCTGTTTTGTTTCTTTCTTTGAGGGTGGGGAGGGAAACAGAGGAGATACTTATTTTTAATATTGCCCCTGTACATGATACTACACACACAGCTGTGTCAATTAGATTTCTCTATTTCCTAAGACAAGAAAAAACCCCCAACAGAACAGAAAATCAGCAAGAAATAAGAATACACACCAAAACACACAGAAGATGTTAGACTAGCATGTAGAATCTAGGGGGAAGAAGTATTTTGCAGTTGTCTTAGTTATATTAAATACATTTGTTGTTGTATTTTTATTTATGTACTAATATAGACTCTTTGAGCATTGGTTTAAACTGTTAATCTTAGCTTTACTAAATGTAAACTAACTAAATTATCTTTAATATTAACATGCAAAAGAATTTTAGTTTAACCTCCTTCAACATTCTACTATAGGTGCGTCAGTTTATAGTTCTATTAAAGTTGCACACAACCAAGAAACCAACTTAATGGAATAAAAACGATTAAGTTATTTATAAAACCCAGATACACAGGTACTACTGAATTTTCTTAATGCTACATAAATGGCATTCAAATTAATTGATTGTTTTTATTAACTGTAAATCTGTCACTGAATTCTAAAATCTCTTAATACTAAGTTTGATAAATCAAAGTTCTTTGGTACCTCCCAAAATGCTGCTTACACATTTCACTGTTGTCACTACAAGTTCATATTAATTACTGCATTAGTCAACTAGCTCGATATAGAGAATTAAATTAGCTAGAACTTTAATCTAAGGTTTATTTTTGTAAAAGACAGGCTTTGTGAAAGTGACTAGGACTGGGGCTAAAGTCACACACTATAACATACACGATACAACATTCTTACTGCACCACTCTCTTGCAAAATGAGGTATTTACATATAATTATGCAGTAAGTGTGGATCTACACTCAAAGATCCAGTAAATACAAGTTATAGCCCAACTTGTCAGTTCCCAGCATGCAGCATGCCTATTAATGGCTCATAAGCAGTAGGCAGAATTTACTGTATTTCATTTAAAGTTGAATCTGTAATAGTCCATAATGGTCTTGAAGAAATACTAATGCTTATCTTGGCTTACTGTTTGACAGAAATAATTCAGAAATCATGAATACAATCTAATTACATTGTTGAGTGTTTGAAACTTGGAATTGCAGTATTTCACTGGTAAATTCTAGCCTATTTTATTGATGGCATACCAAAGCTGCAATGCTTGTACAGCAGCAGGAAAGGTATTTGCAGAGACTATGCTATGGAACTGCTAAAAGAAAGCAGCATTTTAATGTCACTAAATTGCTTAGTTGACAACCTCACTAAAAATGTACTTCACCACCCTAAGCACTATAGAGCTAATGAAGAACCAGTGAGAGCCCAGCATCTCCTGAGAACTCTAACAGAGCTACAGCTAACTTCCCATTACAATGCCAAATAATTGGCTATGATGCAAGAGGCAGAAAGCAGTTACTGAATCGTAAGATCCTAGGCTGTGCTTCAATTTAGAACATCATTTTTTCTTTGTATAAATAGAATCTAGAATTAAGTATTCTCCTTCCTCTGCCACAGTACAACTGTTATGGCAAATTGTAAAGAGATTAAGGTACTGAGAAAAGTTGACTGCAACCTTGTCAGCAGACAGGTAGAAAAGAGAATGAAATATCCGGAGGCTGAGCTTTCTAACACAGTTTAATAACTGTGACCTAAGATTGTATAAAAAGTACTGTAATTTTTATAATAAATTACAATGTACTTCTCATGTACAAGCACCTATTTATTCAAATTCTACAGAAACTAAAATCTGAAGTGTAACAAAACCCCAACTATCAAAACTTGCTCTAGTTTTGCTAACGTCAATGATTAAATTACTAGACAATATTAAGAAAGTTCAATACACTGCTGAAGAAAACCAGAAATCTCTCTACAAATGAACAGTCAAGTATTTTCTGAAGGTATTTCCAGATTCTATACGTATGTTTTTCCTGCACAAAGTTTCAGTCTCTCTCTTTAACTGTCCTGTGCAATCTCGTCAGCTGACTGAAACACAATCACACTGGTGGAAAGTGTTGCACATCCTTGAATCAAAATCATTTGTATCAAAGCCATACATCCTCCCAACAAGATGATCGAATGTTCTCTCAGTCCCCAATTAAACCAAGCATCCCACTTAATCATGAACAGTTAAAAGAAACCAGCATGAAGTAAAACTGAACACCAAGGTCACAATCCCAAGGGCCTTAAAACAACCCAGCTGCTCTATCTATTCCTTGCTTCCCCCTGTTTCTGAGGCTTCTGATCCTGGTTAGAGCCATCCTACAGAAAGAAAAACACTCCCCTTTTAAGTCAGATTACTTATCTGCTTCATTATCACACTAGAACAAGTCCACACTCATCACAAGATGAGTACTGACCTGAGGCAGCAGATCTGCTATCAGGGCAGCACAAGCCAAGAGGAACCAGAGCTCATTTTGTGCATCCCTCCCGCAGCCCCACTGGGCACCGCTGTCAGCTCTGCTCTGCTACTTGTTTTCCCATTTCCCGTAAGCTTAGGAAAGGGACTTGTGCCTTGTACTACTCCACAGTGTTTACAACTACTAAAATTCAAACAGAACACAAAGCTTACAGTAACAGCAGAATGTCCATAATGTTTAGAGATCTACAAAATGGAAAACTTTTAACTCCAACAGTCACTGCTCTCTGGTTTGGAGCAAAATTAAACTAAAATTTGAATTTTTTAAATTAAATTTTAATTTCTATTATTTTCCAGACGTCTATCACCATTTGCCAATTAGCTAAAAAAAATTTTAAAAAAATCCCCCACAAAACCTGCCCCGAAAAATTCTTCAATTCTTACTCTCAATTGCAAATATATGCATCTGTATAGTTTTGTAATTGAAAAATTCAAGTGTTCTAAAATAAGATTTCCTCTTATCAGTTACTTAAAAAAGTTATGTGACAACAGAATCATGATTCTTTACTCCAAAAAGCACATACAATTAAATACACACATGGAAACATTATATGGGCACGTGAAGTAGGAGCACAGATAGGCAAAGTGAATGCATATTCACTCCTTGAAAATATGAGCATGTTTTAAAAACAAGCTTTGAAAATCAAGTCCCATGCTTCAGCTGTTTTTTTTCACAAGAGACACTGTTGTGTCTCTCCTGAGAATTCCTTCTACATGTTCCCATCCCCTCACCCATAAAACCACTACGCATCATCTGATCTTACCATTAACAAGCAATACTGTAAAAATGTGAGTGGTTTCCTGACAGTTTAGCTCTCTGATGCAATTTGTTGTGGATTGAACCCTCATGAAAATGACGTCTTTAACTGGCTGAATTTATCCCAAAGCAGTCATCTAATGCCAGCTTTTCCCCTATCAGTTACTATTCTCCATACCTTCTTTTTCAATTCCAATAATTGTGCTGCTTTGTAGCACTTGATATCATGCTGCTAATCTGACAAAAAAAAAGCCCAAAAAACATTTGGGTACTTTTCTTGGGAAACAGCAACTATGGAGCTATCAAACTGCTACAGCAAACCAGTACACCAACAGTGACACTACACAACCAAGTTCACGGCAGGACTACCCACTTCAACTCCAGCACAGTCTCTGGACTAATTCTGCTGTTAAGGCACATTTTGACACAAATATTACTGGCACTTCAAGCTGCCATGAACTAGTCCTGCAGGCCTCTTTCTCTCTTCTATTTCTGGCCATGCATGAACCCACTTAGACTCGTTCTCCCAAGCCCTCCTGGCAGCCAACTCTAATGTGCTGCAAACTCTAAGAACTCGGTTAAATGCAATCAGGTTGTATTTGGGGCAGGCACCAACACACCCATGTACTTATCACACCAAAAAGAAAGAACAAGCAATGAAGCCCAAGAACATTTCTGGCAACACCACCACAGTAACAGCTTTAAAGAAGTCAAAAAATTAAATTGTCCCTCAGCTTCAATAACTGAACCTCCCTAATAGGTGAGACTGAGGAGAGACCGCATGGGAGTCAACAAGTTCCTCGAGAGGATGCAGAGGCACAGACACTGATCTCTTGTCTCTGGTGGCCAGTGACATGACCCAAAGGAACAGCATGAAGCCGTGCTGGGGACATTTCGGCTGGATATCAGGAAAATGTTTTCACCCAGCGGGTGGTTAGGCTCTGGAACAGGCTCCCCAGGGAAGCGGTCACAGCACCAAGCCTGACAGAGCTCAAGAAGCCTTTGGACAACACTGTCAGGCACGTGGCGTGACCTTTTGGGAGGCCAATGCAGGGACAATAATTGTACTTTAATGATCCTCGTGGTCCCTTCCAACTGAGGATATGCTATGATATTTCAGGCCACAATCTTTCTGTCCCTCCTGCTATAAAAAAAACCCACAATCTTTTCCAGTGCAGCTTTCTTGACAAGCACACCATGCACAAAGTCTGGGGTCATATTCCCCAAAAGAACACAAACAACGTCTTGGCAATTAGTCAAGACACCGCAATACTTACGACTCATCTAGATCCTCCACAAAACCCGCACCGGACGCCACCACATGTGCAAGCACTGCGAGGCAAAGGAGAAGCGTTGCGTGAGTGGTGCCCGAACCAACCCGGGGTGCTCACCCCCGCCAGCTGACAGGCTCCCTTCGCTCCCGGCCCCGCACGTCCCCAGCGCTTCCCCTCACTCCCTGCTGCCCGGCGCCGCCCGCCTCCCCGCCCCATGCCATGCCCCGCTGTGCCCGGCAGCCGGCCCGGCGGAGCCGCCCGTCACCTGCCGCCCAGAGCAGGCAGCGCGGCCGCGCGCCCGGCGCCGCTGCCATGTTGACAGAGCCGCGGCACGGCCGGAAGGGGAAGCGCCGGCCGCTGCCCGTGCGCAGGCGCGGGGCGGGCCCGGGGTGCCGGCATTGCCGGGGGCGGGCGGGATGCACGTGAGGGTGGGCGGCTGTCCTTCAGTTACTCGGTCCTCTGCTTCTTTGGAAGGACCAGCTTCCAGCGGGAGCACGTGTGCCGGCTGCCGTGCTGCCTGCACTCTGCCGTGGGTTCGGCTCACCCCCTGCCCTGCTGCTGTGCCAGCAGCCTCCTTCTGCCCGGGCGCGGAACGCCATCGCTTCAGTGGCCGTGCCATCCCTCATTCCTTCAGCCCTGTCACAGTCTATCTTCAGCTACGGTGGTTTTTCTGTCAACTGCAGGTCCTCTTAGGGCGAGTAGTCCTTGTTTAAAAATTTCAATTAAAGCAGGTCTGGGATTTTTTGTGCCTGGAAAAGACAAGGCTCAGGGGAACCTTATTAATGTGTGTAAATACCTGAAATGGGTTGCAAATAGACCAAAGCTGGGCTCTTAGCAGTGGTGCCCAGTGACAGGGCAAAGGGAAACGGGCATGAAGTGAAACAGAGGAGTTTCTCTCAGAAGGTGAGGAAACCATCCTTCTGTGCTGCCCACCGCTCTCCCCACCTCAGAGAGACTCGTCAGCCCCTGGGCATGGTCCTGAACAGCCGGCTCCAAATGGCCCTGGTCCCTCCCAACCTCAACACTGTGATTCTGTGATCCATCCCAGTTCAGTTTTGATTTTGTAGTGTGAACTCTTATCCTTTCTCCCTATATTAGAATTTCGTTCTTCAGCTGGACATACAAATATACAGATCTTTGTTGGAAAAGGACAGATTCTTTCCTCTGAATTAAGTATTTAAGCCTTTTCATTTAATCATAGGGTCTATTATCTCTGCATAATGTCTACAAGCAGCAGGCACTGAAGTTGCTTCATTTTTGGGCTGCTCTGTGTGTGTGCACATGTGCTTGTACTTCCATGGACGTAGGTACACGTTCTCTTGGCTACTCATTACCCTCCACACTGGGCCATAGCTGGTCTGGTGAAGATGTACTGTTTGCTTAATGCTTTGTGGGTATAGCCTGTTGGATTCATCAAATAATCCCCAGAGTTGTCCAGTTGGCAAAAGCCAACTTCCATAATGTAGGCTGAGAAATAGGTCAAGGCCTGAGAGTATATGCAATAGCTCACATTAGAATTCTAAAATATCTGACTCTGGCCTCTGGCAGATGTGTTTTTTCCTTCTCACATTTTACTGAAGGATCATGCAATATTAAGACTATTTCAGTTAGTTGTTTTTTTTTACCCCCTCAACCTCCAATGATGGGAGAACTAACAAGTTCCTGACTTCCTGACATCTGTATTGGATAAACAGTGACAATTATTCACTGAAGGCAGAGAATTTCTGTTCCACAGCATTTCACCTTCTGTACACCACAGTTAGCTACGTGGTGTCTGTATGCCTGACCAAATGAGAGATGGCATCTTTTTGATCCTAATCTAACTGCTGTCTAGACTGAGACAATGAAAACAATTTACTCCATCAATCCGTTAGTAGAAAATCCATACGGCAGAAAATGGCCATGGCCAAGTAACTGTTAAATTACTATAATCCTGTTCTCTTACTCAGACAGTTCATGACTGGCTTTAAATAACTTTTAAAGGGAAATAAACATTTTCTATAGCTTTGTAGAGATTTGAATGAAGCTCTTTGTGCACCCTCTAGGTCCTGTATTTCAGCTTTAAGTTTTATTCTTTTGCAGGTAATGGAGTATGATGGTTCTAACTTCTGCATTTAGTGAGCCAAACCTGTACCCTGAAAAATCAGCCTGTATGTTTCTTGAGCTATTTTATCTTGAAATTGAAGGAGTTGCTGTATATTTACTTCTTTGTAACTAAATTTACAGTCACATAGACAACTCTATGCTATATTTATTTATACAGTTTTTGCTGAAGCTTTACTGTGTAAAATCTGTATAAGAGGTAGTTCTTGCACTGCAGCCAAGTAAAAGTATCATGGGAAAAGCATGTAACATGCAAACCAAATAAGCTGGATAATGATAGATGACATCCAGAGAAATGTCAAGGGGTTTTTGTGTTTTTATTATTTATACAATGGACATTTTGTTTGAAGAAAATGCAGTATTAATGTATTACTCTTAATAGATTATTAAAGTCAGTGGAGAATTTCATGTAGAAAAAGGTTGATTTGGAATATGAACTGAACAGGAAATATGAAAAGAAAATAATATAGTGAAGGGTAAGGAGCAAAAAGCACAAAGAATACTGTTGAAATCCTGGAAAATAGTGCAGGAAAAAGTGGAAATTATAGGGAAATTAGCAAACAATAAAACACTGGAAATTGAACATGGAAGGATTCAAAGACTTCTTCCAATCCATATTGTGTAGGATGATTTAATGGTCCTGCTGTCCCGTTTTTTTGAACCTGATAGATGGGGAATTTCAACAAAAAGCCAGGCTTTGCCTTGAGGCCTTGCCTTGGAGGGGGATTTGCAGAGGAATCTTGCTGTTGCAGGGTTTTTCAGTCTGTTTGTGTAGATTGTGCACTCTTCCCTCTCTGTATGAGGGGCATGCAAAAGGATGTATATGTAACTGTGTCTAAATTATACAATGTGGACTTAGTTTTACTGAAATGTGTGAACTTTTGCTTTAAGAGAAATAATCTCTTTCAAATAATTTCATAAGTTTCATTAACATCATAAACAGAACATCTAGGTTGATTTCAGTACACATTTGCACAAATAAAATACTTAGTAAATTAAAATTCTTTGTGCACATTTTTATTATTATACAGTGGATAACATGTCAGTGACACCATATTAAAGGAGACTTTTCTGTGGGAAGATCCCAGTCCCAGGAAAACCAAAGGCAATGCAATAAAAAGGGTAACTTAAAATGAAGCATGAGGGAAGCATATCTAAAGACTACCTCTGGCCCTGTACTGACAGTGCTAAATTTGTGGTCTCTGAGCTTGATATGACTCACCAGAACAGTTATAGAATCACAGAATGGTTTGGGTTGGAAGGGGCCTTCAAAATCATCTAATTCCAATCCCCTTGCTCTGGTCAGGGACAGCTTTCATTAGACTGGGTTGCTCACAAGCCCCATCCAACCTGGCCTTGAGCCAGGGATGGAGCATCCACAACTTCTCTGGGCAACCTGTTCCATTGTCTCACCACTGCCACAGTAAAGAATTTCTTCTCAGTGTCTGATCTAAACCTGCCCTCTTTCAGTTTAAAGCCACCCCACCTTGTCCTGTCACTCTGTGCCCCTGTAGAAAGTCTCTCTACCTTCTCTCTTGTAGATCCCCTTCAGACCTTCAAGATACTGAAGGTATCTGGTCCTGGAGGTATGGGAAGGTGCTCTAAAGCCCACAGGAGCCTTCTCCAGGCTAACAACCCCAACTCTCTCAGCCTGTCTCCACAGAAGTGCTCCAGGCCTTTAACCATTTCTGTAGTCCAAAGGTTATTTTGGCTTATAACCTGCTCCTGATGCCTTCCTTCTTTCCTGAGACAATGAAAGTTGCCAGTGGCTAAATCTAGTAAATTATTTGTTAGTGTCAATACACTCCCATTCACCATTTCAGGGGCACTTCTGGACATGTGTGTACTTTTTGCAGTGAATTAAGCTTGTTAGTCCTAAGAATCTGATCCAAGTGTACATGCACCCATTTTTTAGTTATTTCAGGCACATTCATCTCCTCCTCTGCCTTGGGAATACATTCTGTTTCTATTTGACCAGAAAATTTGTACATCAATTTTCTATGATGTCCCTCTGAATTAAAAGAGCAAAAGCTTAGGTGCTTGACTGTAGAGAAACTAAAATAACTCTAACAATCCCACACATGACTGAGAATTGTCTTAGTGCAAGTATTACATAAATTAATAAGGTCTTCAGTCCTAACTCTGTGAGGCACAACAGCCAGTAGACTGAGCTTAGTTACTAGCACTGAAAGAACCAAAGAATCTCAATTCTAGCATTTTTGATGGTAAATAGCAGCAAGTCACACTGATGATAGAGATGAAGGCAGAAAAGAGTGTTAAGAGAACTCACAAAAATTACTAAAATTTACATTACAGATTTCCTTATTTTTGATCTTTGAGTAACTCTAAGTTTTTTCATCAGTTAACTGAGAGTCAGACTCAGTGATCCTTCTGCATCCCTTCTAACTGAGATGATGCTGTGATCTGTACCATGGCACCAACCCTCACGTCCCCCCAGTCATCCTCTGGTGTATGGACCCCAGCAGCCAGAGATGGCAGCTCTCCCTGTGACTCACCAGGCTCACACCCTGCCTTTCCCTTGGGCCCTGGAATCCCTAACTGAACCCTCCCCACTGCACTGCTACAGGTCCCCCAAGGCCAGGGCACCTCACTGCCCCTTTGGAAGGGATTGCAGTAGCAAGCCTAAGCCTCCCTCCCAGCCCAGTGCTGTTTCCTTTGCATTGCCAGGCAGTGTTCAGGAGTTTTTACAGTGTTCAGGAGTAAGGGCAAAAACAAGCCCTGTGGCAGAGGTGAGTGATGAAGGTGTGCTCTGCCTTGGGCACACCTGGGCTGGCCCTGCCCATCCCGTTGTCCTCTGTGGCTGGCCTAGCTCAGCCCTCCATGAGCCTGGGAAGGAGCAGCCACAGCTCATCCTCTCCAATCTGCTGGCAGGACAAGGCAAGGCAAGGTGTTTTTTTCCTGTTCCTGCTGGCTGACAAAGTTTTGCTGTAATTATATCCTGTTGTGATACAGGCAGAGGGGAACAAGGAGCATAAGGCACATATGGGCAATAGAACATATAACTGCTTTATTTTGGGCAACTACAGGAGGGACCCTGGCCTTCAGATAGGGTGTGAGAAACAGAAGTTGGGAAGAAAGGCATGGGCAGAATGACAAGGTGAGGAACAAAGTGAATTGCTGACAATTTGGCTCTTTCCTCTCATTCTTTGCCACTAGATATTTTGTGCAAGACAGATTGTGAAAGTAAAGGATAAGAAACACTTTGGCTGTGATCTCCCAGCCTACAGTATTTTAGGGAGGATGAAAGCTGTATTTAAGTCCAATGCAGGAGAGGAGGATGCACAGAGGTTTACTCTAGTTAGTGACATCTGAGGACCAAAAGGGCTGTGGGTATTCAGATTATGTACAAGTGTGTATGTGGGAGGGGGGAATGTAATTTGGGGAAAAATCTGTACATAACTTATTCTCAAACAAACTGTAGCTTGTTCCTTCACTGTATCAGAACTTCTGTTACCTCTCAGCCCCTGAATATCCTTTAATTTACATAGGATGCCCTTCTTCTAGCATTGCTGCTTCTTACATCCTAAAACACTGAATTTTGTCTTTTGGTGCAACTCAAAGCTCAGTCCAATCTGTCACATATCAGAAAGGGAGACATGTCTGGGACTTACATGAGGATTTTTGAAAATCATGTTCTTATAACCCTGGGAAACTTGATGCCCTGGACCCTCTCTCCTCACTCACAGTGCTTGGTACCTGTCCCATTGTAATCACTCATGACCCTATCCTTTTGCAAAAAAATTACTTTAAGGAGAAGGGAGAGAAAAGAAAAATCAGGGTTTTCTCTGGTGAATTCCTGTGACTCTGTCCTCTAGGTAAGGAGACTGCAAAGTAGACAGTTGTGATCCTTATCTCCTAACAGGTTGAAGAGCAGAGAGAAAGTTTAAACCTCTGTGTTTTTCACATTGGTTTGGGAAGTTGCTAAACAATTAGGAAATATTTCAGTGACAAAGCATGTCACAGACATCTTGATTTTTTTTTTTTTGCCTGCACAACTGTTTTCTTTCAACACCTAGGGAAAAAATCCAACTTCAGTAGGTTCTGGACCAAATCCTATCATATCAAGCACTTGCTAATAACACACTGTTTATTTTTCTGTTTCAGATGCTGACATACAAATACAATATACTATACAGATTTTGGACCTCCTTCAGCTTGTGATAAATCCTGTTTGGAAACAATGCACAGATAGCCACAAAGGGCAGCTTAAAGAATGGGAAAAGGCAAGCACCCCTCCATAGCCCGTACAGCCCAAGAGAGGAAGCTGTGACCACTTGCAGCACCAGAATAAAGAACATCATGCAGACATGACTGTGGGCCTGCAAGGGATCAGCTGAAGTATGCACAGGCCTCAGAAAAATATGCTTTTATACTGTTTCATGTGAGCAACTACCCTGCCAGAGCTCAGTACAGAGACTGGAATGCATCATCTGTGTCAGATGTGAGCTCTCTGGATGTGAGATGCCCTGCACAGCTCATCAGTGTGTCAGCACATCCTCCTGTGCCTCTGCTGTCAGGATTTTTCCACCACCTCGAGAACCTGAGCTCCATATTTCAACTACAAGCTGACAGCATCCCTGTTCTTGTAATTTGCAGTTCTTGCAGCAAATGGGCTGGCTTTCTAAAATGTCTGTACAGCTGCTGCCAAGTCTGTGCTTCAACACCGTCAGGGTTGTACTCCATAAAGAGGGAAGGTTCTTCAGATTTCCTATGGCACAATAGTGATGTTTCCTTGCACACACACACAAAATGAATGCATGTAGATCAGACTGTGTCTGGGAAATAGAAGGCTCAAGGAAATGCCACTTTTGCAAACAACAGAGTGATAGAGGAGCTCGTGCTCGTGTCAAAAAGAGTAATTATCAAAAGTCAGAATCTCATGCACAGAAATGGCAGCCTTCCTGCAATTAAACAGGAACAGTTGGTGATATATTGAATAAGAACTCATAAATGCATAAATACATTGATACAATTGGGCATGCAGCTGTGACAGAATGGAGGAGATTGCTTGCATGAAACATTTTGGGTGCATGTGTGTGAAGGGAAGGTTGGGCCTTGCTCTGGTGAGGTGGTGCCCTGCTGCTCACATCCTGTGTCCCTGGCCTTATCCCAGCCTGGCAGTGGCCACGAATGCCTGGCACACTGGAGGCAATGCTCCACACCAGCCTCTGGAGCTCCCATCTGGGCCCAGACAAGACAAGGGAAAAGGAGGAAAGAAAGCAAAATGAAAGCTTGAACGGGAAAAGAGGCATAAAGGAAGATGTAAGAGTGTTCTGATATGGACAAAGTTTTGGAGCTAGATTCGGTGGTTAGTGGTAGGGTAGCCTACATCAAGAACTTAAAATAGAGAGGGAGGAAGAGAAGCCATGAAAAGCCAAGAAGCTGAGATGGTGTCTAATGAAGAAGGCAAACCAAGGAAGTTGTGCACCTTCTGATATTGGCTCCAGTAGTATCCCTCAATGATAATAGTGTTTTTTGCTTATATTTGAATCTTTGTTTTATATACATTTTGTTGTGCATTTTTACTTCATTGTTTATTATTTACTAAATATATTAGCCATTATATGAAATGCATAAACATCAAAATAAAATTTACAAAATGTTATTTCTGAACATTTACACAAGATTTTATGCAAAAAGTTTTCCACATATTCATGTTTTTTCCCTATTATGTGAAATCTGAGGAAGTATAGAAAAATATGTTTCAATTTTAATAATAATCCAATAATTAATTTACTAATTTATAAATTAAAGGATATTCTGAAAGTATGGAAAAATGTTTTTTCTCTTTAATTAGGTGGAGGTGTTCTGTACTTTGAGAATATTCATCTCCTTGGTATTTACACGGTATCAAATGGTTAAGATTTATAATGCTCACAATTAAGAACTGCGGTGAAAGACATTAAGCAGAGCAATAATCTAAATAAATATCATTCAAATAGCCTTTCATATGTATCAGACTGCAGCAGTGAAGGGGAATTGAGGATATGTACTTTAATTTGATAGTGGTAAGTGCACATTTGTGAAGAAATACTTCTGTTGTTAGATTTTTATACGTTGTTATACATGCCACCTACAGAAATGTTTGTCTTCATGTTTAATACCATTACTGTCACAAACAAGGTTATCAGTAATTGCATCAATCAGTAGTGAACATTTTGATAGAAATATGCAAATTTATGACGCTATAAGTGTTTATATTAGTACTTTTATTAGTACAAGAATAACTTATATGTATGTGATATGTATGTGATATGTAGTATCTTCTCATAATGACTTTATCTCTGATAGTGGGTTTGTACCAATATAACTTTATCAGTATCTGAGTCTGTGCCATAAAATGAACTAACCAGGAACACATATGTCATAAATCATAATTCAACTCAAAATAGAGATAAACTTGTAGTGAGATAAATTCATATCTAATTAGAAGAACAGACAATTATCTGTACACTTTGGGTATTTTTTTATGTGCTTGGCATGAGATTCCTTTCAGATTTTGCAAGGTGCATCACAAAGTACAATCTGAATTAAAAGAATAATTTTGAATACTGCTGCATAATTTTAATACTGCTGACACTGGCTGGCAGTAGGTTTTGCCTGGTCTTGCATTAACACTTAACCTTTCCATATAACTCTAGTTTTAAAAACAATTTGAACTTATCAGTAGAGGTTTTTTTTTTGTTTGGGGTTAGTTTGGATTTTTTGGGTTATGGGGTTTTTTGCTTGGGTTTGTGAGTATATGTTGAAGATTGAATTTTTTTAAAAACTTTTTTTAAAACATTCTTTTTCATGTCTTTTTGTATACATTCCTTTTATTACAGAGACACCTGGTGGTCTTTGGGTGTATTTACAAAAAGAGTGTTTTCCTTTTTTATGGCTGGATTTGTTTTAAAGTTTGCTTTATCATTTATAATATATCACTTATTTAGAAACTCCTACATTATGGAACTAGGTAATTTGAAAATCAGACTAACACTTACATGTTATCCAGTATCACTAGGTATTGATAATCATGGCTGATCATGGGTATTTTCTTGAATCTTTCCTATCAGAGCTATAAGGGGCATTTGAGCATATTGTTGACTAAGTGGTGTAAAAATATATTTAATCCAAAATTTATTTTTAGAATAATGGGTGTTTGGGTTTCGTGTTTTTAGCATTCAGTTTGTGTTTTGTTTCTGATTTGTCTGTTTAAGAGATTGAAATGATGACCAAAAATTTATGTCAGAAAGAGTTTAATGTCCACATCAGCATGTTAGTACATGAAGGAAAAGCTTTCTATGCTAGAAACACTGGCAGGGACAGGGCTATACTACTATAGAAAAGTTTTAATAATAATTCTTGCATACAGCATTTTCTAAGTAATAGGTAATTACAGGTAATTACAGGTAATTACATGGGATGCTGATGTAAGGTTTCTTCTCACACAACTCCCAGACTGTGAGGCAGACAGCGTCAGTCGGGTCCTGGAGCAGCATCTCTGGTGCTAGAGCAGCTTCTCCTGGTTTCCATGGCTGTCACTGCCCTGTCACAGCAGTCCTGACACCCACCCACAGCAGGGCCCTGCTTGCACAGCTCCAGCAGATTCATCACCTCCTTGTAATGCAGCTGGGCACGGCCACAAGCAGCTGCATACCTTGATGACTGTCTGTTTGGGTGATGTCATGCAAATGATGGCATTTGCCAGAAAGTTGGAAATCTAAAAGTGGAGCAGGAGCCGTCCTCTGAGTGCAGAAGTAACCAGCTTCCAGCCTCTGTCTTCCTGGGGACTCCATTTTCACACCCCCTTCATGACTGTTAGTTTCTTGAAGCTGCAGATGGGGATGATCCAGGTGTTATGGGATAAGTGACCATCATGTCCATCAGCTCCTGGCACAGGGGCTCCTCCTTTCTGGCTACTGAGGAACATCCCCATGTGCCAAGACAGATAAGGTTCTCTGTCCTAGGCTTGTCCTTGGCACTGTCTCTATTGACCCTTTCTGTGACCAGGTTTGTGTCTCTGTGGGCTCTTGTTTTTGGTTTCCCCTTTTACTCTTTATTTAGTAAAGAATAGTCAATGTATTGGAAAGGTTTTTGATCAGATGATGATCTTAGTGAAGAAGACACTCTCCCCAAAAGTTTATCTCTGGTGCTGCACAGTGGTGACCTCCTCCTGCAGACACTTTGCAGACTGCTCCTGCAGTCACAAGAGCAGGCAGGCAGGGAGCCCAGCTCACCTTGTCCCAGTCTCAGCCAGAAGCCTCAGACATTCCTGAAGCCAAATCCCTGCAGAGCTGGAGCTCCTTCAGGAGCTCATTCTGGGTCAAGGCCTCTGCTGTGCAGGATCAGTTCCTCCAGTGGAGTTTGGGAGCTATGCCCTGTGAGATTTCACTGCCACTTCTGAGCACAGGAAGGCTCTTCTCAGCAGAGCATCTGTCCCTTCCTATCAGTGTGTCCTTCTGTGCCAGCTGGTGCCTCGGTGGGCAGTGCCCTGTGTCTGATGGTGCAGCTCACCTGCCACATCAAACAGCTGCTCAGGAGGCCAGGAAGCAAATACACTGGTTATGATGCACTGCAGGTTATAAAAGAATTCCAGTATTGGCCTAGGGACAAATGAGGTTGGTGGAGAAGAACTAGTGCCATTAAAGGGATTGAAATGGACATCAAAGACTCCTGGGATAAATCATGTTCTAGTCAGCTGGCATACAGTAGTGCAGTCAGAAGGACGTACTCTTGAGTTACAGCCTTTACAGAACTGAAATTCTCTCTGCATGAATAGTCTGGATGCACTGAAGACTGTGTTTCTTAGTTTCAGGACTTCCATATAACATTTTCATTTATCAAAACAGAGCTGCTCTCTGATGAAATTTACATGTTTACCTGATTCTGTAGTTGCAGGGAGTATCTCAGATTTCCAAGTCTCTTGCTTTCAAAACTTGTTCCCATAAAGGTAACAGTATGTAGATTCCATAAAGAAAATTACTAGAAAATCTTAGAAACATTTTCCTGATTTGGAGATGGGAAGTCTGAGGCACATAAAGAACAGTCAGGTGTTTATTCACTACAACTTTAAGAGATAACTCAGTGCTCTGTAACAAAACCATGTCAAAAGCCAGAACTAGCACCTGGGCTGCAAAATCACTAATTGTAGGAAGTAGCCATTTGACTAAATCTTTGGGAAATACACTGCGTTGCTATTAGGAGCCCAGGGTGTCTTACAGGAAAGACAAATCTGCAAAAATTATAACAAAGACTTTTTCTTCTAATAACTACACTGCCTTGAAAATAGTCACAGCAAATATTTAGAACTTACCTATATTGTATCTCAAAATTTGTAAACAAAAAAAAAGTATGAAAACTATATTTTCTAGTTTGAAATACTTCATTTTCCTATATGTGGCTTCATTATTGTTGCACCTGAGACGTGGATATTTTGCTTGTGCAGAGTCCAGATAATAATAATAATAATAATAATAATAATAATAATAATAATAATAATAATAATAATAATAATAATAATAATAATAATAATAATAATGTTATTTTATATAATTTTCATTTGAAAAAAATTACTTAAGCCTGTTCAATCAAGCAGACAGCTTTAGCACCTATGGAGCTAGTAGATTCTGGTTTTTTATTTCTTAAATATTGCATTTAATATAGGGTGAATAATGAGATATCCTAATAATTTTCAGTATTTATCAGTTTACTTAAAATATGCTTTTGACAATTTTGAAGTATTCTATGTGCTCAGTTTAATTTCATAATTAGTCTTCAGTAAGCAAATCTACATAAATGTCTCAGCTATTGACATAAAATGTAACAAACACTTGTATTAGAACCTGAGGTTTAATTTTATTTGATCCTACCAGCCAAAGTAGTCAGCTACTTCTTCACAATTGACTATATGCTCAGCATGTAAGTTAGAAAGTGCATAGATACAATTTTCCAGTTATGTAAAGGATAGATGGACTGAAGGAAACAACTGTAAAGTAAACTGTAAGTAAAAGCAAAGGAAAAAATGTCAAACTTTTTTTTTTAATAATTTGCTATTTATTGTTATCTGATACTGTGAAAGATCTGATTTTGTCCCTCACATATGTAGAAAATGTTGTCAAGGAGACGCTATGCAACACCTGCAGGAAGAATTGGGACAAAACATAATTCCAATAGTTCCACAGCTTCCTTAGTCTTTTTTTGGCAACTCCACAGTTAAACTTTTCTGCAGTTAAAATGGAAAATGATTTTTGCAGTTTCAGGGTAAGGTGCCATATCAGATTAAATGTTAGCAAAAATGACTTGGTAATACTGACCACTGTAATTTTAGTTCCTGTCGATCTCATCAACCACACAAGGATAAACCCACATAATTCATACAAGTTTATGTGTCACTATGCATATGGTGACTACCACCCTTCTTGAATTCTTGCATTGAATAGGTTACTTTGTTACTCTAGGTCAGAACCAAATACCTATGTGCTTTCTTCCTCCTTCTGATGGAGGGGGCTAATATACATACTCTAGCATGGACTGTAATATGCTTGCATGGTAAAAAAAAAGAAAAAAATTTTTTTTTTTTTTAATAAAAACAATATTGTATTGTTTTAGATGGACATCCAAACACATTTTTATTTCTTTGCAATGGTTCTGACATTTTTGCTTCCTCAAGGGCCCTTTGACAAAGAGGGTGATTAATTCCCAGGGTTCTTTTTGTCTTTGGTGAAATAGTTTCTAAATTGTGGATAATAGCAAACATCTGCAGAGCTCTATTTGTAGAGCCAACAGGATGCAAGTAGATTGTGGGGTGCTAATTTAATAGCTGTGATAAAAAACAGACACTGTATTAAAGAAAACCAGCTCTTGGGCTGGTAACTATTATGATTTTCTGTATTACATCTCTCAGTGTACTTTCCACTTTAGAAGGGTTGTCCTCTTTTAAAAGAGTCACTGCACTATGTTATGCAGAGCTTAAACCATGTCCCATTCACCATTTTACCTGCAGGACATCTGTCCCTGGTTGCAGATGAGCTGAAGAGCTGAACAATGTGCTGCCAGGGCATCCAGTGACAGCCGAGTCTCTAAGACTGCAAAACACCTTTGCTCTGTCCTAGCTTTGTCACCTTCTGTTGGCCTAAGGTTGGAGGCTTAGAATTAGGGTTTATGTTTTTCCACAGTTCAAAATGTAAGATTTGTTTTTCTTTGATGTAATCTGAAGGTATTAACATACGATCTATTGCTTTTGGGGTTTGAGACACAATTAAACATGCAAAAATTCAGCATTTGCTAGACAAGAGTTTCAACAGCAATCTAGAGAGATTTTTAGGTTTCCAACCTCATGTAGTTGACAAAAAAATAATTACAGAAGAATTTTCCAAATGCTGTCTCAAACTACTAATATTTCAAAAGCAACATATTCATCAGAAAAACACCTGTACAAGATACAGAAATAAATAGAACATAGACATGAATAAAATATTACTGTTTTACATATCTGGTAGTGCACAAATGTGACACTCAGCTGGACACCAGGCTAAGGCCCCTAAAAAAATCTTTCTCAGCCTATTTTTTTACAGCCTGTGTAGAAAACAACCCTGTTGCCAGATGTTTTGCTGAGGTTAGATCTGTGATATCCCCTCACATGGAATGATGTGTAATGAGCAATGTAGCTTATGCCTTAGCTTTCCAGGATCCCACTGATTTTCACAGAACTCTGTGTCCTCCCTCCAGGCTTTGAAGCTGCAAAAGAAAGTAATGTTTTGTTGGCTGGTGAACCAGTCTGTCAACATCTTGGGACTGTAAATTACAGCATGCTTTCTCTGGTTTGCTTGGATTGGCAGAAACTAGTTGTACATATGTTGGCATTCTGTGATTATTAGCAGCAGCAGAAACTGGAAGAGCTAACATAATATGGGAGTAAATTAGATAGCTGCTAAAAATATTTTTGAGGGTTGCTGTTATCCTGTTTTGATTCTTCCGTTCATGTGAGACATTATTCTGTCTTTATTGACCTGAAAACATTATGTTCTGGCAGGCAGTCATACAGTCTTGATTGAATTTCAAGAATAAAAAGACCCTCCCAGAATTTTTAGTTATAGTCTTTCAAATTTATTTGCTTGTTTTGGCACTCTCTTTTTCTCTTTTATCTGAGATTTGGGTTTCTGCACATTTTTTAAAGATTCTAATCTGACAGCGTCTGTGAGTCTGAATTCCATATCATCTGTCATTTACTTCCTGTGTGACATAGATTAAATGCATTTACTTCATCTGCAAAGGCATAGAAAATATTATTATCATAAGGTTGTTATGGGATCTAATATTTATAAAGGCTGCTCTCATCCCTTCCACTGAAAAACCTCATGGGAGAAAATTTATGCTGTTAGCTCTGAAGAATATGAACATATAAACTGAACATCTAATTAAAAATCACACAATGAGAAGATTTACATTGGCTTTGAGTTAAATAAATCAGTATTATATATGATCTATAGATACTCCATGCATTAGACCAATATCAATCTGAAAAACAGTATTAAGAAGTTTAAGTATTTATACAGTGAAAGGAATATGTAGAAAAAGTTGTATAAAAAAAAAAATTTTTGTAATTTCTGTCATTCTTTTATCCCAGATATTACATTTTCCCTGATGCCATTATTTATAAAGTACAATTTAACTCTTATTTTTTTCTTGTATTTCTAATAACATCTGCCTTTATAGTTTTAGCATTAAACCTCATAATACAATATGGATGAATTGGAATTATTCATGAACATCAAAGAAAATGTGAGAGATGGATGCCCCATGGAAAATCTGGAGTAGGATTTAAAGGAGAGACTTTAATAACCTGCTATGCTAGAAACTTTCCTTGTGAGAAGTCTCAGTCGCTGTGTTTTATGATCTTAGTTTCAAGAAAGGGAAACAGAGTGCTAGCATTAATTTGCAAGAATTTCGATACTCTGAGAATCTTATGTTTCCACATTCCTGCTGGAATTTCTTAACAGGATTTCACCAGAATGGTATGAATCACTTCCTGCTGATATGGACAGACTTTTATTAGCTGCTTACATTGAGAACATAGGTGCCAGTAACTGAAAATTAGTTTCTGTGTGGATTCTTCCATAGTGTTGTTAGATGCCTTTAAAAACTTCAGTGTTCTGTGAACAGCATGCCTTAGTCTTCTTTATCTTAATGGAACATCCACACCAAATCCAAATAGATAGAAATGTGTTTCAGCAAAATGTTTTTCATGGGGAATGCATGTCAGCAACAAATCTGTTGATGCAAAAGTTTTTGTCTGAAATTAATATGTTATGGGTGCAGAGAAAAGGGGACTTAAATTCTAAAAATTATATTACCTTGAATATTTGTAAAATATCTTTTTCAGTCACCAACTTAGAATTTTGAGATGGCTACATAAGGACATTTAATGCTTACATTTTTATCCTTTATAAATTTCTGCTCTATATGTTTATATTTGATTGTTAGAAATTTCCAGATAATAATTGATTTTTTCATTTAAGTTCTCATAGGGCAGATAAAAGTTTTGCTAGCTATGCAATAGCCACAGCATTCTTTCTTAGGTAGTGTAAAACCCCATTTCAGTGGTGCAGCTTTCACTGTGAGACTCCAGCAAGATACAGCTGAGGGATAGGAAGGGATTTTTTGTTGGACAATACATGTGACAGCAGGCTAGAAGTTGTAAGCTCCTTGGTTAGGTGTTTGCAACCCTCCTGCTAACAGCTGAGTCCTCTTGGACCAGATGAGCTGTTTTTTTGGGGAAGGTCCAGGCTTCTCCAAGTGGGCTGACCTGCCCTGCTGCTGCTTCTGTTGCTGCTGCTGCTGGGTTTTATTATCTTCCAGTTCCCTGGAGCTGGCAGGAGGGGAAGGTCTTTCAGTTTTACTCAGTACTTCAGAGTCCTGGAGCTGTTAGCTGTCGCTGCTCCAACAGTTGCACTTCCATCTGTTTTTACTTTCCATATCTTGCTTATTTTAGCTCGCCTGCTTTCTCACACCTCAACAAGAATTTTCTCAGTGAACCAGAGCCAAGGTCAGGCAGAGGGGCTGTACAAACCAGGGACAGCTGAACCCTGCAGCAGAGCTACTAATGAGAAAAGTTACTGTGAGAAAAGTACTGAAAAAGTATAGAAGCCTAGAAGGCAGTGAAACAAAAAATCAGTCAGAGAGGGGGATAAAAAGGGACAAAAGAAAATAGTATAATTCTTTAAGACATGGATTTGCCATATGAGTATAATCTATTCAAAGTTTAGCTTGGAATTTCATGTCCCTGAATGCAGGTATGAAGTCATGACAAGTATCAAGGTATGATAAATGAAAGGTAATTGTCAAAGGTAACAAAGAACAAGAATATATTTTTAAATTTCTGTATGCAAGTAAGCTGATTTCTGTAATATGGTTTTGGTTTATATTAATTTGTTTTAAAATATCCAATATTAATTGGAAAAAAATACAGTATTGTCCCAGTCTCATGGCAGGTTCAGGCTGGGTGTAATTCTATGAACTGTCTTGTTCATCTTCACACTTCAATGTCTACTTACATTGTTTGTTTATGGAAATGAACTAGGCAATGTTTCTGGCTTATTAATTTTATTATATTATATTTGATTTTTAAGCTTATTTTGACAGCACAAATGTTTTATATGATCATATGGTAACGGTGAGTTTTGATCATACAGTCAGACCATAGTCTGACTCACAATGTATAAAGTACAATGTGTTCCACAGAATAGAAAAACATTGTTGGTAATTTTTAAGTCTGGTAAACATAATTATGGATAAATAATTTATCAAGTTACTTAACTGTTTATGAAAATTTCCTTCCACGCTTTCCAAAAATCCTCCATTTAAAACAGGTTGTTCTTAAACTGAAGTGCCAGTACCATTGTCTCAGCTTCACAGCTCTAATCAGGACTCTCCTAACTTAACCATAAAAATCGTTGATACAACTGATATAGGAGCTGATGTAATCATTTCCCATGTAGGGGACACATAGAGTCAATTTGAAACACAGTTTGTTTCTAACTACATGGAAATATCCACGAACATCCCTCCGAGAATGTAGCCATATAATTGTGCAACAAACATCTGAAAACACCAATATGTTCAACTCCAGTCTTCAGAACATGACAGATGCTTTTCACATGGGTAGAAATGTTGGCATGTTCTGATTTGTGTCAGAAAATTTTTCTACTGAATCAGTTTTATTGAGAAATAAAAATTTTTCCATTTACAACATTTTGTCTTTGTATTTTGCCATGGCAACCAAAGCTATCATTTTAGTGTAGCTATAGTCAAGCTTTCTGTGTCAGAATCCAAAACTTTCATACCTGATTAGATTTATAAAAAAATATTTCAGCAGCAGAAGCATTTTTTCAGAAGCAAGTATTTCATAGAGAATATTTGGTCACATCAGAACAGGAAATTAAAGATAAATGGATAGGAAAATACTTATTTTAGATATTCAATAAACAATAATATAGATACAAAATTATTCTCAAAAATTCTAGTTATTTCCATAACTCAATGTAGTTCAGTTTTGCAAGCTTGCAAATTATTTGTGTCATAGTATATATTTTTGTCCTAGTATATATGGAAGATTTTATTGAGGCAAAGATTGTCTTGATTTCAGCAAAATTTTATCTAGATAACATAAATGTTGAATTGCTTTATTAGCTATGTCTATTAAAATTCTCCATTACTTCTTCTTTCAGAATATTAATATTATTTGCAGAAACAAATTTGACCTAACTGTGATTATGTGCTCACAGGAAAAAAATAAGAAATACCAGAAAAGCTTTTAACCTTAGTTGTAGTGCACTTCAGGAAATATATAAAGAAAGCCTACTTGCAATCTTATCCTGCTTAATATTAAGATAACCTATTCTCTTCCTTAGTTGTATTCTGTTGACTTTTGTGCCCTCAATTTGTTTGCTATGTTAGTATGGCAACTGACATATCATATATATGGTAAGACATATATAAAATCCAAAAATGCATAAATTTTGAATAAGAAACTATTTGCACAGGTAATTAATATTTTGTGATAGACATTTTTATATTGTTGGAAAAAATAGTCATCTTTTTGGGCAAGCTTTTTGGAGATATGTTGCCTCTCCCAAAGATCTTCTTTCATGTATTTAAATGATAGTACCTTTAACAAGGTTTTTATTATTTGATGAGCACTTGAAAAGGATATCTAATCAGAATATGTATTAAAAATGCAAAATTGTTCAGTGTCTTCAAATATTAGAAAAACCAGACTTAAGCTATCATCACTTCTTTTCTAGCTGCTGTTGCTAGCACTGGTTGACAGTAATTCTGTTGTAGCATAAAACATTAGCATAAAACATGATCATAATACTTCCTGCTTTTTAGCCTCAGGAGCTAAAAGGTTTCTATCTATGTTCTTTCTGATTCAGTTTAATCTAGTCTTCCTCTGAATCAGAAAATATTTTAGTCAAACATAACTGATGAAATGTTACATGCTGCAATAGTACAAATTAACTGTGTGCTCAGCCCTTTATGAGAAAAGCATGGAAAGGAATTTA
This sequence comes from Luscinia megarhynchos, assembly GCA_034336665.1. NCBI lineage: Eukaryota > Metazoa > Chordata > Aves > Passeriformes > Muscicapidae > Luscinia > Luscinia megarhynchos. Next base: position 47,159,675 of record JAPFBE010000002.1, on the reverse strand, counting down.
GCAGAGGAAATTTTGTTGTGTATCTCCTTGGTTTCATCTAAACATTGCACAAGACAGAGAGAATAAAGGGGATGTACTAAATGACTGGAAGAGGATTTGAATGAAGTAATTTTCCATTCTTGTGGAGAAATCTAGAGCTCTAGTGCAAGGCACCTCTGGCATTTTTCCCCTGACAGAAAGGATCTTCACTTGGCTGAATATCCTCACAGCTGCCCAGAGAGACCCACAGCAGGAAATGCAGTAAAAAGCTAATACTAATGCAGGTGTTCTCACTCAACATGACAGTCAGATCTCCACAGCATTTTAATCTGCTGAAAGCAGTTTTTTCCAGTTTCTCTATCCTGCTTGCTTATTAAACATGTATTTTCACATATTGCTCAGAATTTCAAACTGTGGAAGATAATAACCTTTCAGATCAGATAAACTTAGCATTTCTAAAGTTGGAAAATACCTCTAAGGTCATCAAATCCAGCTGATATCCTGACACCACTAAACCATATCTCCAGGTGCAACACAGAATGACAGAATATCCTGAGTTGGAAGGAACTCACAAGACTTATTGATGCATTGAAATATCCATACACTGAACACATCCGGGGTGGTGACTGCACCACTTTCTATGCAGCCTGTCCTGATGCCTGGCCACCCTTTCAGTGAAGAAATTTTTTCTCAATGCCCAATCTAAACCTCCCCTGGTGCAACTTGAGGTAATTTCCTCTGATCCTGTCACTTGTTTATTGGGAGAAGCAACCAACCCCCACCTCCTTTAAGGCAGTTGTAGAAAGGGATAAGGTCTCCCCTGAGCTTCCTTTTTTCCAGCAAACGACCTCAGCTCTCTCAGCCACACCTCATAGAACTTACCCTTCATGAACTTCATTGCCCTTCATTGTTCTAATTATGTATGATGTTGAAACTGGAAAAATCAATAAATAAAAGCAATAATAATTAATAACTGTTCAATTTAGATGTGTAAAGCAGAATTTATTGTTTATTAGCCAGATCTCAGTTTACATAACGAACTATTTAAAGTCAAAAGTATTTAAGGGATTTTAAAATATCCTGAGGTCATGTGTCTCCTCTTGGAATCTAAAGCAAATTTCTAAAGACAATAAGGAAGAAAAAGATCATGTCAAAGACGAGGTGATTTTGTTGTTATTTCCTGAGTGTTTTCTTGACTATGAAAGCCTGTTAGTTTCAATTTTATGAATATTTTTTATCCATTAGTGTTATCTCATCTTATAATCTTACATATTCTCCTTTTATTTATATGCTCAACTTTCAGGAATGGTAATCAGCAGGCAGTAGGTTTAATCTCATGTTTCACTGAATATCACCTTGCTGTCTAATTTATATTTTCATCTCAATTAAAATACTTTGTAGCCTAACTATAACATTACTTTTAACCGTCATATACATGAACATGAGTTTTTTTTCCCTACGGTGAGGAGATAATTTTGTCTCAAAATACATAGCAGAACACAGCATTTAATTGCGAATAAAGACCAGGTCAAAACCACACATAAGTTAAACTAACAAATTTAACTTCTTCAGGCTGACCTCGGTGGTTTAAATCAGCCACAGATTAAAAAAAAAAAAAAAATAGAAAACATGTGCATATAAAAAAAATGGAAAAATAAATGTTTTATTTCTTGGATCTGTTCTTTTAGGCATGGGACTGTTGACAACTAGATCACTCACATTCATGGTTGCCAACAGATATACTTAGCCAAAGGCAAACTTTTACCACTTACATTTCTTGTTGTCAGAGGAATAAAAGCAAATACTGACAAATTTAACAGGAAGCAGCATTTTTTTTCCTTAAGAAAAATGTTATTATATCCAGTGTTCTGAAAGCAGAATTATAATTGCTTTTCTAAATACCATATACATTAGTAAAATTATCACTAACTTGGAAATTTTCTTGTTTGGCTTATCTGAAAAGTCAAAAGACAATTTCTGTCTTACTTGGTCCTGTCGTTCCTTCACAATACTGTCTACATTTCCATTTGTCTGCTTTAGCAAAAAAAAAAAAAAAAAAGATAAACTGTCGCTAAATCTTTTAATTGTAGTAAACTAAATTTTTATAATACAATAATATATCAAAATACGAGAAAAGTATAATGTTGGGTTTTTTTTGTTTTAAAGGTGCTTGTGTTTTCCTTTCTTACCACTTTTCTGTCTTTATTAGCTTTCTTAGAGGATGAGCAGAGAGAAGAAAAGCAAAAAATTGAGCAGGGAAGTGCAATATAGAAACCATATATTAAATATTTCTTTAGAGACATATCACAAGGAAACATGTCATACAGATCCTTTGATCTTTCTAGATAAAAGTCTCTAGATGTACAGATAGGGTTACAAATATCCTTCAGCATTTCTGTAAGACCTTTGTAATTAATTTTAATTACTAACATTTTTCAAGGCTATATTACCTGGAGAACTTTACCTATGGCTTAAGCTTCTAACACAAGACAAAGTGATACTTGGTTACACGATCACTCACAATGATGTTGGCCTTGGTTTTTATTCCCTGTTTGTAGAACAGTAGAACTAAGACTCTTAAGAGATTCAAGGCTTATCACTGTGATAGGCTGAAGGTGGGCACAACCCATATATAAAACTAAATTTATCAGCAATCTAAGTATACTTGAGTTAATATTATATTAGTTTATAGACAATTTATGTTTCTAATTTGATATCTAAATTGGCCTGCATATTTCTTCTTGCAAATTCATGTTGTTAAAGCATGTTTTTCATTCGCAATACAGTTTTTAGTGATTATTAGAACTGAGTCCTCACAGCTAAATTAAGAGGGGTGGAGAACAAAACTTTTGTGTTAGGAAATTATGTTATCCAAATCTAGGCAATGGATGGAGTGGAGGTTTAACAGAACAAGGAATGGAAAAGTCTTACCAAAGAACAATTTCTGACTGCATGCTTGCACTGTAAGACAAAACTTTTTTCTTAGATTATATGTGAAGATGCTTCTGTATGAGTGAAGAGATCCTTATAGATATTTTTGTACATAAATGCGGTTGGTTTCCTTTAGTTTCCCCTCCTGCACACAAAATTTCCATATATTATTGCCATCTTTATTTAATTCTCACAGATATTTGAGTGAGGGATTAAATTACTAATATTTTATATTTGAAAATGAACTTTGTAGCTGCTCACATTATCTATCTGAAATGAATTAATGAATGAATTTTCCTCAGAATGGTTTTTATTCTGTGTCTCTTTTGCTCTGCCCTTTTCTTCTCATTCAAAAGAAATGCTAGCCATCAATTTAAGTCAAGTTAAATAGTACAGAATGTATTTCTTTGGCTTATCTATGACAGGATCTTGGATATGGGGAAAGTTCATCCTTTCATTTCTGCTGGGCATTCCTGTGTTTAAATATGATGGAAAGTCACTAAGAATAGAAAGAGAGAATTAGATTAAGCAGAATACATTAGAGAGAGAGTAATCTGAAGCAGCACAGAATTGTGCTGAGCAGTTTGCTAAATCGTTGAAAAATGTGAAGTTAAATTTTAAAAGAGGGTGCTAAGAGAGAGAGTAAATATATTTTAATGTATAGATATCAGCCTTTAATATATAAATATCAGCCTTAGTATTTCTTTAGAAATGATGGAGGTAAACTTAAGTCCCTGGCAAAACCAGAGCACAGATAATAAGCAGTGTCCTATTCCATTTCTGTAAAAAAGTTGTACAACCAACATGGTCATAGCTTTAGTCACAATATGAAAACAATGTTTAAACTGGACTCAGGTTTCTCATTGTTATGTTCCCATTGAAGCATAAGCATTTAAAATAAAGTTCAGTCCATTCAGTAGAAATCTTTCCTGTGAAATGGATATACTTTTCAGGCCAACCCAGAGCAGTCCCTTCCATATGTGTTAATTTTAGGGCTCTCAAGGGTATAGTTGGAATAGCTTCATTTACCAGTGGGCTCCTCGTTACTGAGGGATTATGTAGAAGAGTTTTCTTACATTAGATGTACTCCAAAAAGTGTGGGTTATCTTAGGGGCATTTGTGACAATCTCGACCCTCAGATGTGTCCTTCATCTTCATGGGCCTTCATTTGTTTAGACCATTGCTGACAGTTAAACTTTGAAATATCAGTAAGTATGGCTCTGAGACTGTATGGAAAGAACCAGGAAAAAAAAAAAAGTGCATTGTACTTTCAAGAGGGTATTTTAAATTATATAAAAAAATTGAGGTCTTTAGATGAATGTCTGCTCTGTTTTACAACCTCTTCTAGTTCGTGCAGCCTATTTGTGACATACAAGTACACCCACAAATACAGTTCCTGCTGTCATGACTGAAAGTGACGTGCACCACAACTGTAATTCAAGACATCTGCCTGACACTCTGCCCAGACCAATGCCTTTTTTTTTCCTTTTTTTCGCCAATGTTCTTCAGTAACACTGTTGGAAGTAGATGTGCATCTCTTTTTTGTACTCTCTTATCTTTGTGTGTAATAGTCTTAGGCAATTAATAGTGTTAGTTTTGAAGCTGTGGTTAATTTTTCTCACATTATAATAAAATATAGGATAACAAAAGATAGAGTAAAAGTTTGCAAGAAGGTTCTTGCGAACCAAACCATCCAAAATTATGCTGATCCTATCCAAAACAAAAAAACAGGCAGATGCTTGACTTTGTACCTATAAATATGTTCCTAGTTCCAATTTCCATTTAATCCTGGGTAAAGACAATTGTCCTTATCAGTATAATCACAGGAAGGTACAGAAAGATCTTAAATACGCTCTTGTTTTTTATGGCCTCTTTAACTGCTGTTGACCTATAAGTAGTACTAAGACACTAATTTTCAGCATCTGCATGCTGATGGTGTTCATCTTCATTTTGGACTACAGTAAAAAAATCAAAAACACATCTTTCTTCGGATGTTATTTATAATCTGATGATTCAAACACCTAATTATTTTAACTTCCTTTCTGAAATAGATACAAATGAAATCCAGATATTTAAACTTAAATAAAAACATTCTAACATTAATGATATAGAGGCTTTCATCTTGCCAAATTTTGTCACTTAAAGTGCTGAAGATACAAGATGTTTTCATTATTGAGAACGGCAGCCTTAAAGACAGAGACATGTTTCATGTAAAAGTGAGTAAACCACTACTTTTTAAATCAGTAACTGTTTTAAAGTGATTAATGTTTTTGTGGCAGTCACTGTTGCTGTTTGAATATTGAGTGCCAGCAGTAATGCTATCCTAGTAAAAGGAATAACTACTTTCTAGACCAGAAAGGAAAATTATGAGTGTTCATTTACTGCGAAAAATGCCTTTTTATTTTTTTCCTTTCAGAATGGGGTAGGCAGTGTTTGTAGTACTCTTTTAGACAATTTCCTTGCTTCAGGTATGGTCAGATGACATGCTGGTTTGCATCACGCTGCTGCTACAATCCCTTCTGTAGAGCAGGGGTATGTTAATTTCAGGATAAAGGAGAGGGGGGGAAAAGGTTGTTTCTAATTCTGTTCTTATTAATATTACTCAAATTCTCAGGATAAAAAAGGAGCATCTCATCCTGCAGCCTTCACAACATGATGCTGGAAGATACATATGCTTCTTGTACACTTCATTGCAGTATTTGTCAACTTTTTTCTGAAAAAAAAAAAAACAAAAAAAAGAAAAAACCCAACCAAACAAAAAAAAACCAAAAACAAACCAAGCAAAAAACCCCCAAACCCAAAAACAAAAACAAAAAAAACCACAAAACCCCCCAACATTTGTTTTATAATTAATATCTGAGGAGAAAAAATTGCAAAACCTAAACATATGGAGGACCCATCATAAAAAATATATTTCTCCTAAAACTATGAGGCTTGATAATTTTTATTTGTGTGTTGGATCTTTTGCATTTTTCATCAGAAATATATGTAGAAATTATTTGATTTCTTTTACAGGAATGTGTTGATTAGTATGGTTTATTCAAAGTCATATTTTAGGGTTTGAAGGTGAACTGAATAATCATGCTGTGCAAATTGCTGTCAATTGTCTGTGCCTTCTTTGTACCCACCTATGCAGGTCTTTCTAATCAGTGCATTTGTGGACAAATCTAGACACCACAGCAGCATCACACCTGTGTGCAGTTAATAAAAGATTTGGCAGGGTGTCCTGGTTTGACGTCTCCTTACACTCAGGTTACACTGAAGAGCAGGAATAACCATGTCTTTTTTATTTAATTCCTTTCAATTTTTCATACTTCTTTTAAAAGCCATAGAATAGTTCAGATTGGAAGGGACTTTTAAGGGCCGTCTAGTCTAACCTCCCCCTCATAATGAAAATGGTTATCTTCAACCCCATCAGTTGACTCAGAGCCCCACCCAGGCTGACCTTGAATGTTTCCAATGAGAAGGCATCCACTACCTCTCCAGGCACTCTGCTCCAGTGTTTCATCACTCTCAATATTAAAAAACCAAAGAACCTCTCTTTCTTATATCTAATCAAAATTGATCTTCCTTCAGTTGAAAACCATTGCCCTTTGCCCTATCCCTACATGTCCCTGTAACAACAAACATCAGCTGGTCAGGAGACACTGGGAAGAAAATCACAAACAGACAAGATAACTGAGGTGGCTAGACTTGATATTATTTTTTTTTCTTAACCAGAAAACACTGCAATTCTGGTATCTTGTGGAAATAACTTCCAGTGAAGAGAAATCTTAAAATTTAGAGCCTATTTTTATAACCTGCTCTACTAACATTTCTTGTTGAGAATCAATAGTAGTTCTACCAAACTGGAGCTTTTTGAAGTATATATAATAAGCAATCCATTTTCAGGTGCTATATATTAATTTTCACTAAAGAGTGTAATGAACAACAGAAAGTGAAGCTAATATTTACTGAAAATCTTTAAGTATGTAAGTAATTTTACCACATCTTTGCTTACCACATCTTTGCTTGCCACATATTTGCTGCCACGAAATGTGCTGAAAGGTATTAATAGGCCAACACATCAAATGTAATACGTAGTTATTTCCTGTTTCACTTCTAGTAAGCAAAGAAGTTCAATCAGCAGCATTTATCTGTACAAGATAAATCATCTACATTTATCTGCTATCACTGTTTGCGCTTGTGAATCAAATTAACTTGCACAGGCAAAGTCAGGACTGAAAACTAACAAGCTGAGCAAAGGATTAGCCCTAGATAAGCTTCTTCCTGTTACGCTTTATCACTGTGCTGGAATAAAACTAACTATTTTTTTTTTAAATCTTTGCTGTTTGATGTTGCTTTTAAGTTTTATGATCTATTTTAAAGTTACATAGCTAGGAGTGGGCTGTTACATGCGTAGCTAGTTTTATTCATGCAGCCTCTCCAGGTGGACTGACTCTGGCAGGACTCTAGGTGCCAACCAAAGCCAATGTATCACTTTCTTTTCGGCTGGACAGGGTACAGAAGATACAATGAAAGGCTCATGAATTTAGGATGGAGAGAAATCATTCTGCAATTGCCATCAGGGTAAAAGAGTCTCTCACACATTCTCACTCCACTCTTCAGGTGCAGTTGCTGTTGTGCAGAGTGGGTTCTTTCCCTTTAACCATATTATTCCAAAAGCTCTACCACCATCACAGGTGGGCTTGGCCTTAGCCAGCATTGGGTTCATCTTGCCTCTGGGTGAAGCTTCTGGCAGCTTCTAATGAAACCATCCCATAAGGGCTCCCTTCCATACATGCACTACCTAAACCTTGTGAAAGCAAAGCTTTGCAAAGATCACTTGCTTAGAACTTGTGTTAGAACTTAGAAGAAAATGAGAGGAGAATGTTATCCTTTTTTTGCATTTCTAACTTTAGAGAAGTATTCTAGGAAATAATTACCCTGTACCATTTTCCTAGATTGTTTATCAAACAGAACCACACTATGTTTTCCCACACTGAGTAGTCTGTGCATGAGGTTTGGTAGACTCAATTTTGGTAATTTTGTTTAATTGATTTATCTCTTATGTAACTACATCTTCACAGATTTGCTTTTTCTGTTATGTAAGTTTGGGCTTTGCTAATGCTGCTGTAGAGATGAGTTTCAAAATTATATTACTTTTTTGCCTGTATTTTCTCCTTCTTCATGCTTGTGTGGAAATTGTGTGGAATAGTATGAAACAGTAAGATTAAAAATTACTTCCATCAATAAAAAAGAACTGGCATGTGTATGTGTTTTTTAGAATACTTGAGGAAGCCCAGTTTCAAAAGACTGCAGTTTTAGTGCTTCATATCCCTCTCTATTTTCCAATTTCAATAGTAGGAATGTTCTGTTTTCTTGCCATTTGTATTTGAAGTGCTTTATTGTTTTTGGCTTGAATGATAATTTCTTGTATCTGCTAAGGAAATTGCATCAATACAGTAAATATTGTAAACTTCCATGTTTTGAGAAAGACTTGCCCTAACTTTCCTCTGAGACAAATTATTTAATCTTCTTCATTGGCTCAGTGATCCTGAAAAGGATCAGGTCTCTTCCTGTGTGACTCCCAAAGGGATGAGTCTTGACATTTAAAAATTCAAAATTTGGCTTTCATGTTCTCTCAGTGTTTCTCTCTGGATCTTGGAAAAAGCAGGTCAGGCATGCTGCCAAAGCTGAAATGTACTCAAAGTGAAGGGAATTTGTCCCACCCTAATCAAGAGTGCAACAGCACAACTGACAACTAAGGCCATACATGAAAACGTATGTTCTAGATTATTGATGCTGTCTATAGGCTTTATCATATTTTCTCAGTACAATTTTCTTGCAAAAATAATGACCAGAGTTGCTCATCATTCTGTTGAGCATATATGAATGTTCTTAGTATGAACTAAGAATTGTTTACATACATGGAGACTTCTAGGAAGACAATTCAGCTCCATATGTGAAGGTCATGCATTAGCAAACTTGCATATTGGCAACATCTGTTGTGCAGTTATTGCAGTGATACAGCATCAAGTTAAATGGTCAAATGAAACTAAAAAACAAGAATATATTTGCAAATAAAGATGCAAAAATACACGGTAACTTCCCAATTTTACAGTAACTTTTTAGTTAAATTTGGATGCATTTTTAATAGTGGTACAAAATCAAGACTCTTCCAAGAATTGCTGATTACAACAGAATGCAACAGAATAGAAGCTGAGGGGTTTTTGTAGCTTTACTATTTACTATTGGTCCATTATACATAATTCTTTTTTGTTCCTTTTTTTCTTTGAGCATAATTTTCCTTCCCAAAAGGTTCTTAAATGACACTTCCAGGAGCACTAGTTCCTTCACATGCTGTAATGACACTTTTTCCTTTGTGTTTATTTATTTTTGAATGATAAATTCTCTGTTGCATATATTCACTTGGGAAGACACCTTCAGTTGTGACCAAATTCACTTCCTTTCAGACAAAATAGATATGCATCAATTTCTTTAGAAACCATGAATTTTTCTAAATAGGGACAATGGAACAGCCTTTTGGATGCACTCAGAGAATGTAGCAAGTGAAGAATGGTGGAAAATGAATGGGAAATCTCATGAATGGGTTGAAATGTGAGTAGCTAGAAGCTTAAATTATGATGAGTGTATAACTTGATATTTTTTAAATGTGAAGTGATTTCCGTCAGTAGGGGTAATGGAATGTAGCCAGAGAGTGTTCTACTGGGAGATGGGATCTATTTAGTTGCTAAAGAAGCCATACAAAACTGCATGAAGTAGCTGTTGCCTTATTTTATTATTTGGATTTGGGTTCTGTTGGGCTGGGGGTTTTTTTGTGTGTGTATTTGTTCTTAATTTGATTCAGACTTGTGGTTTTGTTTTGTTGTGGTGTTAGGTTTGGTTTGGGGTTTTTTGCTTGTTTGGGGTTGTTTTGTGTGGAGTCATATTTTTTGCCTTGGATTTTGGAGTATTTTTGCATTGGTTTGCAGATTTTGTTTGGTTTCGGGTTTTTAAGAGAAATGTATACAGAGATTTTTTTCACCTGTTTTACTTTGTCTTTTGGAAGACAATGTCTTTTTTCTCCTGGCAGTGTAATAGATTTTGTGAGTCACAGAAGAGTGGGAAGATTTGCTAGTTCATTTCCCTAAAATAATTTTTAAAAAAATTAATTGGAAGTCCTAGTGTCAGACAAGAGAAGAGTCTTGCAGCTATAGCTACTATTCATGATGGAAAGTAATAAAAAAAGTTATAGTAATGCTAAAAGCCTTGGGATATTAGTGGGGAAGTAGAGATATGTCCCTTGAAGCTAAAGGAAGTCTGGCTTCTCAGTCTGAGATTGTGACACAGGAGTTGTCAGTATTCTGTACATTATGAAGGATTTTTTTAAATGAGAAATATTCCATAGCTTTTCACAGCTATGGCAAAAAATCCCATCTGTGTCTAACTGTATCAGTTTTTTGCCTTGAGGACCTGCCAATTAGGTAGCCTGTGATATCAGGCTTCTGACAGTGTACTCATGCTTTGTCATGTTGGTTACAAAAATGCTGGAGTTTGTATTCCAGAAATAAATATTTCTTTCCTTATGTTTTAATATGTAACTATAAATTTTAATGCAAAAATAGCTTTTCAAAATTTTGTGTGCTTTTTCCCAGCTTTCCTTGCCTTGGTCTTTTCATCTCTCTGATAATTTAGAATACTACAGTTTTTCCTAATAATTTCCGAAAGCCCCTGGCTAACTGCAGAGCTGTTTATGAAAGTACATGTATTTTCAAGGTTATATCATCCAGCTGGATTAAAAACTAGTCTTATTATAAAACTCAGGAGGTATAGCAGGAGCAAGTAGTAGTAGTTATTCAAATAACTAATTTCATTTTATACATAATATTTTGAGGGACTGGGGTCACATCTGAAGTTTAGAAAGGGAGAAATAAAACTGAACAAATAATGCTTAGTGAAGAACAGTATGACAAAAAAAAAGGTTTTATTTTGTATAAATGACTTGTATTTAAAACAAAAATGTGGTTTTAGTTTTGATAATGCCTGACCAATGAGAATCTTTTTCAAGTTACTGTGGAGTGGCCTTAATGCTGTAAATAATCCAATTGGCCAGGTCCCAGTACAGTGCCGATGAGAAAAGGATGTAGGAAATTCTGTTGTTTACACATGTGTCTGTTGCACTGAGAAGAAAGAGGAACCCAGCAAACTCACAGGGTAAGGGGTCTTAAGTTTGTGGGTTTAATGTTTAATTTCTATAAATCTTTTCGAGTATGAGTTACTATCATGCTGATGCTAAGGAAGAAAACAATCAGAAATGCTCAGCAAAAGTACTGAAGATCAGGAAACAGTATCTGAAGTGTGTGGCTAAGTTATATCTAGCTGGGTTCTTCTCTTCTATGTTTTTTTTGCTACTATCATGTAGTATTACTTCTAACATCCCATTAAATATGACTTGTTTTTCAAGGGTGGTAGAATTCTTACTTACCATAACCAGGTAAGTTTTAAATTTTTCTAAGTGACAGTTTTTTAAAAATTATTTTATTAGTTTTGGTTATAAATTAGTATAAGTGCAGAAATTTCACAGATTATGCAATTTTACTACTGAAACTTTTTAAAATTACTTTTTGAAAAGCATATGTAATGGCATAAACTAGTAAAACTTTGGTACCTTTAAATGGGTGTGGTATTATGGACATAAATGTCATGAAAATATTGTTATGAGTTTGCAGAAGTTCGTACTGCATATTTTTGTTGGAAAGCAGTGTTTTCACAGAGTTTCTCTTTTCATAAGTTATGCAACTCAATAATGAGTTGTATAATCCTAACTTCCCTCAGAAAATAACTGAAGATGGGATAAGAAAAATGTGTTCTTAGCTGTATGGTATTATTCTAATGCAATGAAACTTTTTTTTTGAAATTATGATTTGTTGATGCTGGACAAATATATTCAGTCTGTCATTATTTTAAAGACAAGTATCAGAGATGATGTGAGACCCTGTGGATGATCCTTTAGCAATGAGAACCAAAGGTCCAATCTCAAAAGCAATGTTCATGAATCTCATAAGCAGATATAGCAAATAGTACTAATGGGCTTCCTACTGACTGTCCAGATAGCTGCATTTTGTTTGTATTAGTTCTCACTGATTCTTACAAACATTTTATGAAGCAGACTCTGCTATAAATAATTGTATAGCTAGACTCCTAGTTTTTGATTTAGATTTACTGTGTTGTTAGAAAAGTTACTTTTGTGTTTCTAAATGCAGTTCTTTGCATAATATAATGAATATAAATTAATTTCCAAAACATATTAAGTATCATTAATAGAACTAGTCATATTACTTCCAGAAACATCTATAAAAAGTTTAAATTGAAAAACGTGAAATTAGATGTCTGGGGGTGGGTTTTTTTGTGTATTTGCATGTAGTCAGCTTATAATTGAGACCACTCTTTCACCTTAAGTATAAAATAGTAATGGTAACCTCAGGTAAATCTGAAAAACAAATCACTTGAAAATGAATGTACTAAGGAAGCTGTTAATGAACAGGCTTAAATTTACTTCAACATAGGAGGGGTAGATACTGAAACCATATGAAGAGTATGAATTTGATATTCATGGAATCATAGATTCATAGAAAAGGTTGGGTTGGAAGGGACCTTAAAGATCATCTAGTTCCCAATCCCTCCACCATGGACAGGGAAGCCCCCCAGTACAGCAGATTGCTCAGGGCCCCATCCAACCTGGCCTTGAACACTCCTGGGGATGGAACATGCACAACTTCTTGGGGAAGCCTGTTCCAATGGCCTGTTCACCTAATCTATTCACTCCTATTCCCTACTGCTCCATGCAATGATCTTTAACTGAATGCTTCATTATGAAAATGATCCTTCCTGAACAGCTTGATTCTCTGCTCATGCTAATTAAGTAATCTAGGTCTGATTTACACTAGGTTAAGTAAGACTGGGGTTTTTGCCAAGCCCATTCTTTTTTAATGTCAATCACATTACTGAAATAATACCAGGGAGGAATTTTCATGAAAGCTCCCATTGTTTTAAAAAAAAAATTTAAATGTAATTTCAGTTGACCTGGATGTTTCTCCATAACTTTTTTAGGTGTCCATTTTTGCAAAAAGAGTGCAAATTTCCCTTCTGCCACACTAAGTAGTCACCAATTATTCAAATATTTTTTTTATCTTTTTAGTGGGACTACATATTGACCTCAGTGGGCACTGAGAGAATAGATACATGCTTCTCTATGCCTTTAAGTAACATCGAGGATACAATTGATGATACTTTGTGATTTATTTTATTTGACCACTCTAGGAACTGTGGAATCCAGGTTAAAGTCACAGTGTGGATTGTTCCTTTTCTCATTTCCCTCAAGGATGATTTAGGGGAGTTGGGGTCATCATGGGATAATATCTTACAGCATTAAATCATGCAAATGTTAAATCACAGCTCTTGAGCTATTGAAAGACATGAGATGGTGTTAAAATGCTAGGCTGGTTAGGGAAAAGAATAATTACATAGAAATGTCCAAATAGCAATCTTTTTGTAAGAAATATTCTTAAAATAATAATTATAGAAGATATGGCTTCTAAAACTGTTCTGATAAAACCAAAAGCATCTCTGCACAACAGAATTGTTAATTCTGATATGATTATATCAGAATAGTTGAGCCAGCCAAAGGGATATGCTCTGACCCAGAGAAAACAAAATACTCATGAGTGTTCTTGCTTGTCTACTTATGTGGGTGGGAAAATCACTTGTTTCTAGACTCTTAGTGGTGTTTTGAAGAAAAATTGTTTTGTGTCCTAATAAGCATTGGAATGTTTTATGTCTTGGTCTGACACAAATAGATATTTGTGATTAATTTTCCCTTTTCCCAGTGTTATGAAATTTCTTTTAAAAGTAGGTCATGTTTTGAACAGGAAAGCATCATAAATGATTTCAACTCTAACGAGACAATTCTTGATCTCTCATATCAGAAAGCATATGGTTTTAAGATACTGTTAAGGGTTTCAAAAATCTGAAGAATTTCTCAGAGTATAAGCAGGGATTAGAAACACAACTTTTTCAGGGATATGCCATTACATCTTCACACTTTATTGAAAGTAGAATAAAATAAAGAAAAAAGCAAAAGAGCTGCTCCAGAAAAACCCCCTAAAGAAAAACCACAGCCCTCCTCTCCACTCCCACCCCTGCAACTGAGTGAGTGGGTTTTTCTAGTAAGGAAAAAAGCCTATAAATGAAAGTGAAGCTATCCAGTTCAAGCTCACTTTCCAAATGAGTAACATAAAAGAAGTTAGAACTGAGGTACAAACTCTAGAAAATAAACTTGTGATGATTTTGTCTAAATAATGAAACTTCTCTATACATTTAAGTGACTTCTACTGTTTGGACGAACTTGGTTTTAGCATTGCATCTGACCTAATTCTTGTTCAGTAAAGTGCTTTTCACAATGGTTAGTTTGTCTTCAGTGTCCTTTTTTTAACTTCCTTTTGAGGCTGAAAGAAGCCCAGCTGACCTGATCTGTAGCCCAATCAAAAAATGTGATAAAAATCCCACAGATCTATGAAGTCCTCAGTTGTGTTTGGGAGTAGTTGAGCCTCCTCAGCTATATTCAGTAAGAAGCTATGGTGGTTCTCACAAAAAAAGGTGAACTTTGGCTTTTTGAACATAAGTAAATGAAACAGGAAATAGTAGAATGCTAATACTATCAGTAGCTGGGAAAGGAATTTAACCCTTGAGAATTCGACATGATACAATGATCTTTTGTCATAATGGTGTGCTATAATCTTATTTATAACTTATCTGCAAATATTTATGTTTCATTTAGCTTAAATTGTTTAACTAATACCCTGCATGAAAATCACCATCTGAATGAAATCTTTTTAGTTTTCTTGTCTTCTTTGACTTTTAACTTACAGCCAGCTTTGATGCTTGCAAAAACTTCTAATACCAATCATGACTGACATACTCAAAGCAGGTCTAAGCTTGTGGATGATGCATACCTTGGGTATTATTTCCCTACATTTGTATAGTCTTCCCTCTTTCTGAAAAGTTCAGAGGGAATCCATGCAAGATACTCTTCTGTGTCACGTTAGAGGGCTGTCTGCCAGTATAGGCAAGGCAGTGAGTGTGTGCACTGGCTGGGCTCAGGTCCTGTAATGCCACACTGACAACTCAGATCGAGCTGACTCTTTTGAGATTCTCTATTGTGACTGACTACTGGCTCTCTTGTAACTAAGCTGAGTGGGGTAAGAAGCTATCTACTTTTCCTGCTTGTTCCCAGGAAAGGGAATGACCCTGTCAGCACTGCAGCTCATTTCAATGTGGGCTAAAAAATGTTTGTCATGCTAAACACTCGCTGAAACTAACTTACTCTGCTTTCTGTGTAAACAGAGGAGGAAGACTCATGTACTTGGTTATTTTTAGTCATAGCTGTGGAACTGCTGAAAACAAACCAAACAAAAACTAAACAAAACAAAAAAATAAAAGATACCACTTAATGTTACTAAGAGCAAATTTCAGTGTGCCTGCAGAACAAGATGCCTATAGGTGTTTCTGTAAATCACAGGAAGTGTTTGCTTGTATCTTTAGCCATAAACATTAGAAAAATATAGTGATTCAGTATAGTGAACTAGTATTAACTAATATGAATCCTCTTCTTCTGAAGCCATTACCTGTTTCAAGTTTGAATAGCAGATTGCTATTGTTCTAAAGAAATCTCACTATGCTATTCAGAAGATACCTATTAGACCAGATGTTTAACTCATATTAATTATTTTGCATGAATTAACCATTGCCTTATTTTAAATACATTCTGAATCTCTTCTCAAATGAAGTTATTATTAATATTCTGATTCATAACCTGTTTTTCCTAATAACAACTCAGACAATGTATTCCACAGAGATTACAGATATTCACATAGAATCATTGAGATTAGATTAGAGTTTAGGGGACTTGGCTACTTGTTTAACTCAAAAGTTTACACTAGGTTTTGTAAACCTGTTTGTTAGTCCTTTACTCTGAAAGGATGTAAAACTTTGAGAGTTCATACTTATCCTAGGTTTATTTTGCCTCTTTTTTTCATTGATCATAACCTAGTAAAAAGTGTTAATCAAAGGTGAACTAGCCAAACAAGCTGTCTCAAAAAGCCACAGCTACCAAATTTAGTTGGGTTATAATTGGTTTAGCTTCTTCTTGGTACTTCATTCTTTTTGAGATTGTCTGGGAAAGTTGTTGGTGTCATACACAGTCCCTTCCCTCCCTGCATAATATGATCATATAATATGATCATACAATATGTTTTTCGAGTGTGTGGCTAAGGAATAAGCATCAGTACTACAGATTTGAATGTACAAAAAATATTGGTGAAGTGTTATGAAAGTTTGTAATCAAACAAAACATTCTTGGGGAAATGAAGTTACTGTAAATTATCTTTAAAGCAGTACTTCAGAGCTTCTTTTAGCCTGATGGGTAGTAAATGACAACATCTCTATGTACAAATATTTATCTTACCCATATTTAACCCTAAGGATTTGAATACAACTTCAAAGATGTGAAGAAACATCAGCTTGCTGCTATAAAAGACTTTGAAAGATATTGCAGTGATATGTAATCACTTGTATTACCCACTAGACCTAAATCAGAGTAAATATATAATTCTGGTTCTCATCTGAGAAAATAGTATCCAGACTGTTTAAAGTTTATTAAAAGAGGCAGCCAAAAAAAAAGGTGAAAGAAAGAGTAACTTTTGTTTAGTCTTTACATTTATTGTAATCTATGACTACCTTCCAAGTGTCTTTTTTATGAATGCATATGTTTATAGTATTTATGTATAGTATTTACAATATCTATATAGTCTGTACAATATAATATAAGATAAATTGTATGCATGTATTTTAAAGAACAATTGAAATGCTGAATTGGATTTTACTTTAAAATGGATATTTAGACATGGAAAGAAAAAAAGGAAAAAAACGTGCATAAGACCACAGCAAAGGTGTCCTTTTTTTGTTGTATCCTTTTTCAGAGAGAATTACAGCATTTTCTTTTGACCAAGCTTTAAGACCATCCCCACACCCTCCCCCCCACTGACAACAATAATATAAAATAGACTGTGAAAGAAATCTTGTCCTAAATTACTGCTTTTAATTATTGACACCTTTTGTCTTAGTGTAACTCAATAGAAAAATTTCACTTTACCTGCAGGTGTTTTTATTCTGCAGAAAGAAATCATCAATCACTCAGTTTTTAAAACATTTGAACCATGACAGCTACACCAGTCCTATGGTTATATTCTCCTATTGGTATGGAAAGTTTCACTGTATTTTACAGAAGCAATTCATGCACCTCATGGTTAGATGAACCATGGTATAAGTAATAATTTCAATAAAAGCATCATTCCAAATGTAAAATTTTGTGAAACTTCATGAAGAAGTAAATGTTTCCTGCAAGAGACTTATTGTTCCTGTTACCAGCATATTTTTTCTGGATTGTTTCCACCTATGCTTAGAACTGCCCTTCAGCCTGGGAAGTACCTGGGAATGCTTGATTATCTTGTTCACCCCTTTCCTTTGTACACAGTGTTCTCATATTTGCAGTTTCTGTTGGCAGAATAGATTTGAGGGATAAAGCCTTTTTTCTTCTTTTCCCATGTTCCTTACAGCTAGTTCCTGACAACAGTGCAGAATTGCTGTATTTAAGGCAGTTCAGTGTTGTCACAAAAGGGGCTTATTTCTTGTGGCTCTTCCATACTTACATGGTGTTTTGTGACCCATTTAGCTAAAAGTTGTGTATTCTGGGATTCACAATTTGTGATCTTAATTTTGCCTCATTTCCTGGATGTTGTGACAACATTGTTAAAACTGGGAGAAGTAGGCTTCTCAGAAATTACACTGCTCAGAAGAATTACAATAGGGGGAACCTTTGAGATCATCCCCATTTCTCAGAGCATCATATTTAGGACTTCTATATGGCAAGCCTTTGTTTCATAAGAATTTCTACCATACTAGAGTTTTTATTTTCTCTAAAATGAGTGGGGCGACTTACACCTAGAATTGTAAATCTCATCTCAAAGGGTTGAAATAGGTTGTGGAAAAGGATAGCAAATGAGGATGTACTGGCAATGTGACTGGAGTGGCCAGCATAAGGGTCACTTAGGGCTACTTCATGGTTTGGTTTGTTTTTGTTTTTTTTTTAAAGATATAAATTATATATATGCAATTTTACCCTACGTGCCTTCATGTGAATTATTAAAACCTTCAGGAGAAGCAAACTACTACTATCAATAATAGAAAAGATTCCTCCTCTGGAGTCAGAGAATTTCGGTTTCCACAATGGATACTGGAATATCCAGAAGCAGTATACTTGATCAGGTTGCATAGTGCAAAATGCTTTTTTCAGCATTATGGTGATTGCTTTAATTTTCCTTTGGTTTTTGGATAGTCTACCGAAACAGGAAAAAAAATTTAAGCCATTTCTGAGTCGTTTCGCTTACTGCTTCCTCTTGGTTTATTGTCTTTCAGTCACTATCTTTTACTGCTCATCCTTTACCTCTTCTCCTGGGAATTTAGCTATACATGGACAACTGAAATAATGATGCACTTTCTGGGGTTACTTCAGAAATGCTTTGTGTGTCACAATGTTTTGTGACTGTCACAATGTTTACTGTATTGCAATAAAATGCAATTTTCCCTGCAGAGCTACTAAGTTTCCCGAAGTTATTTTCTAGTTTTTAGTTTTTTAGGCCTGATAGAGTAGATGGTAAACTTGGTTTATGGAGTTTTTTAACAGAAGGCCAAGCTGAAACTTGGGTCTCTGGTTTTGCCTTCCCTCTCTGTCACATTATTCCATCTCATGATCTAGTGTTGATAAACTCAGAAGTGAGATCAGGCTCCAGTTTTACACAGATTCCACTATCAAGGGCTTACTTATATTTGGTCCTACACCTTTTCTGCCTCTAGAGTTTTTTAGTGTCTCCTGAGATTAAATTTATTATTTTGTTTTCAAGACAAAGATGCCTGTACTACAAAGAAATAATGAGAAAAATAGTGATATTCTGAGTTTCCAAGATTATAACTTTGGTCAGACCTATAAGAAATGTGGAACCAATGGAATCAATTCTCTCTTTGCTGTTTCCTCTCAAACCTCTGAAATATTTTGGGTTAATGTTCTTTAGTTCTATTTTTTTTTTTTTTTTGGTAAAGCATTTGAGTCCTTTATCCTGTTCCTTTGGAACTTTGACAATTAAAGAAATTGGAAATTAAGATTTAGGCCTGACATTGTCACTTGCACTTAAAATATTCAGGCAGATGATATGTTACAGAAGGAAGAGGAGGTTGCATAATTTTCATTTTATGTATCAGGACATTAATGAATTGCCACTGTGATTTCATTTTATCTCAAAGAGGCACTTAACACATCATACTATCCAAATCGATGTCTTAAGAAGAAAAGTTATTTTCAGGCATTTTTTAGGTTTCCTAATTGGACAAAAAAGCACAAAACAACTATACCACCTCTCTGAAACAAAACCTAAAAACCCAAAACTACTTCTCTTTGTGAAGTTAAAAAAATGTAACTTTATATTTTCTCATTTTCATACCATAACTGATTTTTAGTTACTGGACATGAGAAGAAAATAAAACAGGTTTTGGAAATAAATTAGATCTTTATTGACATTTTTATGTCAAAAGGAAACTAGAGAAGTATGACTAGAGGGAAAAATTATCACATAACTCCTAATAGGAAGTAAACAATTAGCATTATTTGTCTCTTCAGGCCATATTTTGGCTGATTTTTAGTTATGACACATGTAAGGCATACAATGTTTGGAAACAACATAGCTTAAAGTATACCATATGGTTTGATATCATTAATATTTTTTATAGCTGTCAAAAAAAAATAAACAGAATCATCTTTGGCTGTGCATTAAAAAGTCTTGAAAGCACTATCTTTGAATTTTCACGAAGTAGGATAATCTGTGTATGATGTCACACAGTCTGTTTGGATCTCTCAAATTTACAGCACAGTGTACTTTGTAAATTAAACTTTATTTTATGAGCTTATGAGCTCATTAAAATAAAAACAAACCATGGAAAAAAAAATCCTCTGCCTCCAACAACACCACCAAAACATAAAAACATCAAACAATGGTGGAATCATCTTTTTACAGACTGGTCAAACACATGAACTCAGTAATTCATTATTTCCCTAGTGCACAAGCTCTCTTATTTACAAGTTCTCTAAATTGTATTTTTTCTGTGAACAAACTAGTTGCCAAGCTGTCGATGCCAGTCTCATTCTTGCTCACTGGAAAGCACAAAGGCCTCGTCAGTCAGCCTGATGTTGGATCTGCTACAAAAACACTGGGGGTAAGCCTAGGCATTTTCACTTTCCAGCTCAGAAGTTTGCTCTGTAGCACCTCCGTGAGTTAGTGTAACCTGAAGGAACTGCAGAAGATGTAGAAGTTGCTGGCTGCAGGTAACACCAGCCCTTATCTCCTGCTATCCACTGAGTTCTAGGTACAGGCTGCTCTCCCACTGGCACTGCTCTCGGCATATGTCAGGCGTTAGGATCGGCTGGATGGTCATTATTGTCATATTTTTACTTTTCTTTCCTCTTAGAGTTTTCCAAGTCATTCTGGTTATCCTAGCTTCAGTGTCTTGTAATATTAAGAAATTTATTTGACAGGATTTTAGTATCAGTTTAATTCAGTTCTTATTCCAGTTTCACCCAATAGATTTTGAATAATATCTCTTTAACCTCCATATCCTGTTGGCCAATGACTTTGTAGTTATCATCATAGAGATGGTCACTGTAATCAGTAAGGCTTTCATTCCATGCAGGAGTGTACAGATTGGTTATGTTCAATGTATGTTCATTGTAATTAATTTTAGAGCCACAATCATAGGCTCTTGTACATAATGAAACTGCATTAAGTGAAGGGCAGTTTTAGTAAGAAGTAGGCTGGATTGTTTTTAAGATACACAGCCATGAGCTGTGTTTTGCCCATTATTTTGCCCATTTACATTGATACGCCCAGTGATTTTTAGGAGTGTTTATGAAATAATTGCTGTGTATTTTCTCATTGTGTATATATGATATAAGTAATCTGGGCTTCCTTACATGCCTGTAGTACCCCTTTCACTCTGTTGTTGTCACAACCATGTACAGCTTTATGTCCAGTGTTAACTACATGTAGGTCAGTTCAGGTTGATCAGAACTTAGTGTTGCATAATCACCCACTGTCAATACGTGTCCTTGTGATGTTCAGATGGTATTCTTTCTGTAACCAGTTTAAAGGTGGGTTGTCATGGATCTGACAATACCTGAGTTGTTCCAAAATGCAGGATCTGTTATAGATAACTTCTGGGTATATGTTCCAATTATCAGTGTTGCCATGGTGATGCAAGAGGAAGACACTCAGGTCTTGGACATAATCCAAACCTCAATTGTTTTTAACTTGTTCCATTTTTCATTGTAAAAGGAGAGGCACACAGATAACTCCTGAGTTGTATGTTTAACTGTAGCCTGATTATATGGACTTCAGAAGGGTTTTATTTCTGTTTGAACAGGATTTTGGGCAGCTACTGATATGAATTCCTTATCTGTGGTTCTTCTTGTGGGAATTTGTCACTTGTGTAGCCAACTTACAGGTTCTCACAGGTATGATTCCCACACAGTATTAATAGATCCATTCTTGTGTATTTGCTGGTTTAGTAGTTTATTCCATCGATTTACTGTCCTGCTGTTTTGAGGCTGATGCACTAGCTGGAAAATCCATTGTACAAGATTTGAACTAAACTAAGATTGTCCTAGCTTATTCTTAAAATGTTATCGATACTAAGATTATATTTCTCTGGATAAGGGAGAAGTAGCAAATCACTGGCTTAAATCAGTTATGAGACCAGTGATAGCTTAGGCAGGGAATATATTCTGACCACCACTATTTCTGCTCCTGTAAGGTTTTCTTTTCACCCTCCAGGTGTTTCTGGTAATGCACATGAGAGGTTTCCTAGATTAGTTTACCTTCCATGAAGTTGGTGCAATGTTGGAAATGTGCTGTGCCATTGTTTTTAAAAAATGACACAAATAAAGAATTTCTTTCACCAGAACTTTTGCCACTACTCTTTTTTTACATCCTCCCTTATTGTCTGTTGAAATAAATGCTCTGTGAGTCAAAGCCATTCCTGTAACCAGGTA
Source organism: Luscinia megarhynchos (assembly GCA_034336665.1). Classification (NCBI taxonomy): domain Eukaryota; kingdom Metazoa; phylum Chordata; class Aves; order Passeriformes; family Muscicapidae; genus Luscinia; species Luscinia megarhynchos. The sequence continues at coordinate 47,137,573 of JAPFBE010000002.1, read as the reverse complement.
CTTGTTCAGTTTTGTGCTATATTTTTTCAAACCAGAGGATAAGCCTCCTGGCTGCGTGTTGCCAGGATTTTTAGGGTTTTGGTAGCTGAATACAATTTTTTATGGATATGTTTTTAGTCTGAGCTATATCATGAATCGCTTTCCAGTGTGATGTTTTTTTCACCATACATTTCAATCATTTACTTGGCAATATTTTTCCATCTCACCACTGGGTGGGACCCCTAAGGGTTATTAATTAAAACCAACTTTATAACAGGAACAGACACACAAAATTTGATCTGTTCTTGAGTTGATGGCTTGATAGTTAGCAGCCCTTAGTAAACAGCAACATTTTCAGGGAGTGAGTTAAATCACTTCCTATATTCTTCCTATAATGACCACGTCACCCCCGCCCACTTTCTTAAAGCCTTCTCTTTTTGTCAGGGTTTTTTGATGGGTGATGTGCAGCAATACCATGGAAAGTTCTGACTTTCCAGTTACACTTACAATAGAACATGTTCAGTTCTATGATTCATTTTGTCCTATTAAATTTATAAATTACACAAAAGAAAATTAGCTAAAAGAAAATTAATCTAAAGCAGACATTTTCTTTGAAGACAATACCTTAAAAAGTTTGGCTGAGGTCTTAACAATTAAGAGACATATAACTAAGGATTAAATTATGCAGTTAGTAAAGGATGTTGAAATTGTATCCTCAATCACGTCCCTAACTACTAAACTGACTGAAAAAGCTGAGTTCAGTGAGCAGGTATTAGCATGAGGAAGGTGCAATAATTCCTTTTCTCTCCGGGTGATTTTGTTAATGGTGCCACCAAGGGTGAATATACTGCTGTTTACCTAAAATAATAAGTTGCAAAAACAAATCAAGAGTTCTTCTCTTTCTTACTGATGGTCAGGATCATTAGGTAAATAGGAAAGGTTGCAATATAATTTAATATGGTTGAGACCTGTGTTCCTTGCCATGTTCACCAAATGTCTGTGTCTTTTTTTTACATGAAAGAGTAGATTGATATGAACTATAAATAAGATAAAATAAGTCCATCCTAACCATCCTTCTGGAACTGTGAGATTTTTGACAGTTTCAGAACTTTTATAATAAACAACACAATTTTCTAATTTTTAAATCTTTGGTTCTTTTAAAACTGATATTTTAGTCCACATTTTTTAAAAAAAATACAAGCACAAATCTTCATAATTCATACTTTTAATAAAGTTCATGTTACCTGTTTCACTTATCCAGCAAATATTTCTATTATTTTTTTTAGTGTAATCCTGAGTCAGCCAGCCACTGAAATGGATTGTGTTGAGATCTGTCTCTTTTAATGAAAAAAATGATATTTTATTCTACCTCTTGCAATCTTAAAGAAGGTATCTAAAAAACCTGTTTTGGTTAGATTTACTGCAAAGGACATAATCAAATCAATACAAACAGAAACACTTCCTTCTCTTTACCACCTTGGAATGAGCACTTCTGTTTTCTAGAGGAGGAATGACTTCTTTTAATTCTTAATTTATTTGAATTTTAGGCACAGAGTGGGAATCATCTATTCATGCTCAAAAGTGCAGGCAACATTCAGGCTGTCATAAAATGATTAGAAGCCTAAGAGACCACCAGCTGTACAAGCCTACTTCAATAATTGCAGCTGTAAGTCTGATCTGACTGGCAGTGTCCCAGCCTCAAGAACACATGAGCCATCACAGTGGAGGGGAGCAAGGATTCATGACCAGTGTTTCCTTTTTGGTATCCTGTGATCTGTGACCTTAACATTCCTCCAGCTTTGGAATGTCAAAAAAGTCACCTCAAACCTGTAATGAAACATCAGCAGCAGACTATTCTGATTCATTGATAACTCAGGTCTTTCAAATTTTCAGTAAAAAAAAATAAAATTACCATTCTTATTTCTTCATCTTTTAAGATTTGAGAACTGCACACCCCTAAGTTCTCTCTTCTTTTAATGAATGTGCAAAGAAGCCAGCAAAATTCACTGAAAAAAACTACCGATTATGAAAAGTGTAATAAACTTTCTGTAGATAATTACTAGTTTGGAGCAGACACAAAAAAAATGTAAGAAAAAGTTATTGTACTTTTTAAAAATCCAAAAGTTTCAACTATTTCATTATGTATTTATTACATTATGTAATACATTATACATATATTATTATGTATCTAAAATTTAGTGTGGTTTTGTTTGGTTGTTTTTTTAATTAGAGCTTTAGGAAACAAAGGAATTACCACAACCCAGAAGCTAAATTAACAACCGACTGCAAGAGTTTAATATTTAGTTACTTTGGCTCTACTGGGCCTCATACAAGTCTGTGGGTGGCAATATCTTTGTATTTTGAATAAGGTTTATTCAAATTAAATTGCTGGAAGTAGGTCAAGAAAAAAGGAAGGCTGAACCTTGATGAAGCTTTGGCAGCAGCTCTGCCACATCTGTGTAGTGTTGCTATGGGCTCGATGGTACTACACCAGTGATAATGAGGGGAGCTGGGAGTCCTTCATTGTCCTTTTCCTCCTCTCATATCCGTGCTCCACTACAACAGTTCTCCATAAGCTTCTAACAAATGGCAAATAAATGTCCTGGAAATCATAGAAAACTTGAAAACAGCTGGAAAACTGGAACAAAACCTGCAAAAACCTCTATTCGGTTGAAATGAGACATAACTGAATGACACTGCCAAAACTATCTAATCTTCAGTGTTTTGTAAGCAGCATTGGCCTTCTGCATTTCAAATGCAGGTGTTGGCACTAATTGCTGTAACATAGAAACTTCTTTTTACAAATGGATATCGCAATGTAAAAGCAATTTCTTTTTTACTTCTAACAACTTAATCTTCTGTTGAAGTAGCAAGTTTTTTAAGTTTGTTTATTTGTCTGAATTTTGTTTGTTTGGTTGCTCTGGTTTGTTTTTAACATAACCAAGAGGGAAAAAAAACCAAGGAGATATAAGTGTCTAGTCTCTACAGACTGTCCACATCAGCATTTTCTCTGCATTGGGGTAGGGAAACAATTTCTGAGAAACCATTTTTCTTCTGGGCCAAATAAGTAATAAATAATCAAAAGATAAATAATGAAAAAGAATGCAGCAAGATTTACTAGCTGAGTCATACCATTACGAGGTAGGCTGTACAGTACAGCAGGATAGTGCTACATCGTCAGGAATATTACAAGAATATTCTACCTGTAAATCTTCTGGAATGCAGAGAGCAAACTAAATTTAAAAATGCTTCATTTTTCTCTTGATAAACAGGAAATCCAAAGGTCACAGGGGTTTTGATATTTTTTTTTTCTTAGGTATGCAAATTATAAGGCAAGCTTTGCCTAGTATGAAACTTCACAGTTTGGGAAAGAAGGAAAGTGATTTGTGATTGTAGTTCTAGACAAATAACTTCCTTTAAGTAGATATTTAAAATATATATTAATTCAATTCAATCTTGTCTTGAAAGAAGAAAGCTTTTATCTGTTTTCTTTAGATTCAAACATTTTTGAGAGCACTATGATTATTTAATGACTCTTCCTCTGCAAAAAATCCTAGCCAAGTAATTTGTGTTTATGCTGTACTCAAAAAGTATTAAATAAAATATATTTGAATAGCTATTTCTTGTTGAGAAAGCACATTTTTAAAACATTATCAGCATAATTAACTCACTATTAAAACAGTAAAAACCCCAACTGTTGAAGGTTATTCATACAATATAATTAGTGAAAAGCTAAATTATTGTCTGTCTTTGTCTTTTTTAGGAGGGAAATTATATGATGAATCAAAACATGAATTTAGAGTACATTCAGAAGCAAATGGACGAGATGGAGGTTTTTGGGACCCAATCAACACAACCTGATAAATTAGATAGGTGTTGGCAACCAGGTGATCATCTGTGTCATTCAAATCTTCCATCTCAAAGTTTCTACCCAAATTCAATCCCATTATGCACATATGCATACAAGTTACAGCAGTGATTGGGAAATTTTTGAAGCAGTAAAAATTCAGGAACTGGAGGAAGTCAAAGCCAGAGCTGCCCAAATGGAGAAGACCATGCGCTGGTGGTCAGATTGCACTGCGAACTGGAGGGAGAAATGGAGCAAAGTTCGAGGAGAGAGAAATAAGGCACGGGAGGAAGCAAGACAACTGAGAATCAAATTGGACAGTGTCATAAAAGAGCTAAGTATGCTCAAAAAAATAAATCAGGATTTAGCAAGTGAGAAGGAAAATTTAGAAAATGGAACTGCTTGGAAAACAGAATGCTGTTGTTCTGAAATATCCTGTTTTAAAAAAGACCCAAATCTGTTAATGTTTCTGGAACCAGAACCTCCGAAAGACCTAAACAAAATCATCAAAATTCCTGGGCCAGAAGACACAAAGGTAAAGAACGGGAGAAATTTTTTATGGTTCATGAGGAAATGGCAAAGTATGGATGTGTATGTAGAAATGAGATTTTTCAGGAATTTTGAACAAAATGCTGCTTAATCCATTCATTAGCAAAACCCTTCATCCCCCTAACTCCCATCTAAATATTTCTAATACAGAAAAATACAGAAAACAATTCATACACTTGCATTATGACTAGGGAAAAAAAGCAGACTTTATATCCAATCATTTACAATATTGTTTTGACTCCTTCTCATGTTTTATGGTAAAAGGTTACCTCTCTTATCTGAATTAACCATGTTGTGTATACTTAAATTCTTTCTTCCCCCCAAAAAAAGCAAATTAGGTTCTTGGTTTCTAAAATAAAATCATTTAATTCTCCCTGAACTTCAAAAGCACGGGAAGAGGTAAGGCAATTCTTTTGCAAATTTGCAAGACTTTTTGTTTGATAAGGAGAGCAATTAAGTCATTATATAGAATTAAAAATTCGAGTATCAGCACTGTTTAAACATCTCCTAGCTCCATACAAAAGATCCAATTATATTCATCAAAAACTGAAGTATTTGTTCATGTTTAACTACTTTTAATTCTGTGACTTGGAATGCACTCTATAGTCTTCATAGACAGCACCATGTAAAAACTTTATTTGTTTTTTGATAGATGCAGTCATTGTAGATATAGGTAACTTTTTTCACACATTGCAGGAAAATGTTTTTCCTTGCATTGTTGATAGTAGGAAAATTTTACTTCTATTCAAGGGAAATTACTAGGATCTTAGCTCTGAATGTATTCTGCTCAGAAATTTTACTAATGCATATGAACAATATCACATTACTGTGAAATCTGAAAAAAAAAAAAAAAAAAGATATGTTTCTAGCAAGAATACATTTTACCAAATAAAGTATGCCTTTCATATTTTCAGGCAGACAAATGTGTTATTGGAAGGAAATACCACAAAATATATTTCAACTATTTTTCCTTAGTATAAAATATTTTCTACTTGAAAACTGAAACGTTATATGTCAATGGAAAACATTTCTATCTTTTCTGTGGTTTCCAGTATTTTGTGATGTAAATTTTGAGCATTCTTCAAAAACCTCAAAAGAAAAGTGTGATATGAAAGAAGATTGTCAGTAAACTGCTAAAATAAGATTAACTTTGAAGCAAAATTCCTCAGATATGGTAAAGCAAATACATTTCTAAGGGAAACTTGTTTATAAGTGACATTCAGTTTTCCTCCAAAATGTGTATTTTATTTTTAAGTTTTTCCTATTTTGATATTAGTTTTTCCTATGTTTTGCAAAACATCTGTCTTCAAAATAGATATCTATATACTTTGTTCCTTATGAAAAACTTGTATAAGCCTGCTTCAACTCACTTGACATAAAAAGTTTGAGTTCTTAATGTAGGGTTTCTCTGTACATTATTCGTATGGATAAATTGCATTGCTGGTTTTATTAGTTCCAGGATTCCGTCTTCACCAGAGTTATAGCCAACCAAAGAGAAATTGAATATATTTCCTTTGTAAAGACACATTAGAAATATTTTGGATGTGAAGCTTGTCATAACAGAAGCTGTGAGATATCACAAAATGACAGTTATTCAAATATACTTACATTTTTGCACCTTCTACCTATATACAGTCCAACTGTCTAAGATATTACCTATTTCCTTTTTTTCTCCTATGTTCCTTAAATCTCTAGAAGAGCCTTGGTAGGCCGTGCTGGAACTATGTTAGACTGTTTCTGTCATTTATGTTTTACTCAGGTGTCATATTTTTGTTTTCTCAGGATGTAAACAAAAACCAAAGCAATGACAATAAAAATTTCACCCCAAACCCTCCTGGTTTCTTCACCAATGGACGTCCCAGCATCAATTTGGAGGAATCAAAAATAAGTTTGGGCACTACAGCTAAGACAACAGAGAATGATTTAATACATGTATCAGTCTTAAATTTGCATTTGTCTGAGATGAGAAAACTCTTACAGAAGGAAAGAGAGTAAGTACAAAATATATCCTACTTGTGGAATTCTCATATAGGGCTCGAAGACAGTTTCTAAGATAGATATGATGATGTTTGCATTTATAGCTCATATGTTCTAAGCTTTATTCATTGCTATTTAAAAGGCTTTAGTAAGAATTTAGATAAACAATTCAGCATAGAATGTTTATTGTTTTCTTTGGCTTGTCTGTCATTTAAATAAGAGGTGTTCCATACAAATATGTACGTATTAGCAATTTGCAATGCAATGATATCTAATATTTGTTATACCCAGTTATTGAAGTGCTTTGTGCATAATAACAAATTTTCATATACTCTACCAGCAGACTTTGAAAGAGGCCAACTGCAGAATGACAAAGGCTGTTTGTGAATTCAAAATATATGAATCAGCTGCAAAATGCTTTAATCTTAGCCTCTTTAGTTCTAGCAAAGTCTGTGATAAAAGCTGGTAACAAAGAAGGAGTAACACATTTATAGTACACTTATGTAGCATATAAAATTTGCCTCGTATAAATACTAAATGTATATTTTGGTGGCCTAAGAGAAGTTGTATAAATGGTCAATATTGAGAAAGATTAAATCTCAACAGCAAGGAAACATGCAGCATGTGATGTATGATGATGTAGTAGTAGACTTCAGGCTGTAATTACAGGTGATGGTAATTTCAAAATTGGTTTAATTAAAAAATTAAAAGGAAGAAAATTCCCTGTCTATTAAAAATATATTCGATATTTTCAGTTCAGAAATGTAATGGTAAACCGCCTTGAAGAATTTCCTTCCTGTCAGTTTATTTCACATTTCTAGCCTGTCTGATTATTTCATATTTGTCATGTAGATAGTATAAATCTGAGTGAAAAATCCTTTCACTTCCTAACTAGTATTTGATGAGTTTTGATATATGAATTAGATAGCTGTAGATAGCATACAATAATTCTCTAGTTGAATCATATAGCAGAAGATGGCCATGCTCTCTCCTTAAAAAGTATTTAGTTTTTCTGTGGTAGCAAATATGTTTATGAGTTAGGAGACTGATGCCTCACATACCCATTTTCCTGGGGTTGAAATATTTAGGGGCTTAGGTACTTCATCAGCAATCACAGTATGCTTAGATGTATAATAATTTTCTTTAAGAAAACGGATAATTTTTTAACTCACTTTTAGTCACTTCTCAGGCAAAACTTTAATAGGTTTTGGTTTGTCTGTTTGTTCACATCCCTCTCTAACCAATTTTTAGCTGTACTTCGCAGAGACAGATTTTTCCATTTGTGCCTAGATATATATTGACTGTGGTATTAGGCAATAAATTTACTGGCACATGGTAAGAATTGGGGCACATCTATAACATGCAGCATGTGACAATGCCAACCTCAGGAAGCAGCATTGCTCACAGAGCAGTGATTTCCACATAACAGTGGAGATTGGTACAGCAACTCCCTCTCCAGGAGGGCAACATTTCCTGCATGAAGAGATGTTATGTAAGCAGAATATACACAACTTCTAAGTATGAAGCAACTGTAGTTGGAAATGCAGACAGCAAATAGGAATAGTGTTACTAGAATAAGTATTATTATAGTCACCAGTCTCTTGAGATAGCTGATGAATCTTTGTTGGGCAGGCTGTCACCTGCTATCTCAGAAAGAGTTGGTCTCCACTGCTTAGTAGAATTGGCTGATTTTGCTGAATTTCCAACTCCAGATTTCCAGTTTTCTCTCTTAGGTTTTATTCTTGCTCACGTCAGTACTTTTTACTCCTGTTATCTGGAGTTGCTAGTGATGACTATCTCAACAATCTCACCCCTGTTTGCATTTTTACACCCCTTATCTTATGTGGCTCTAGCTTAAGTACTTTCTCACAGCTTGTTTCTCACAACTTAGCAATTTTCTCAGTGAACTCGAGCCAAGGACATGCAGCTGTGTTGCATCAAAAGCAAACAGATCATAGACAGCTTGAACCCCAAGGCCAAAAGTTACTCTAGCAGTCAGTATGATCTTACTCATACAGCAGAGGACTTCTCAGCAGTTTCCTGGTTTCCATGCAGCACTCTGAACTCTGACTGCATTTTTTCTAGAGTCAAGTTAGCTTATGCAAATCCAGTGTTTGAACTTCCCCCTAACTAAGTTACCTAACAGTTACCTAACTAGTAACCTTCTTGGTTTCCTAACTAATCTCTCCATAAGATATTTTGCTTCTTCACCCTGAGAGTTCTTCTGCTTATTGCATTCTGCTTAGAGTTATCATCAGTAATTTTGACATAGCCTTATGCACACAGGTAAGCTTTGCAAAGGACAGAAAGAAAGAAAGTCTAAAAAAAATAATAAAAAGTAAAGAGATGAAAAATTATGTTTTGACACTCAAAAAATATCAGGCTTGTGTTTGCAATGTAAAATTACACACCAACACCCTCTACTAGGTACTAATAGCTCATATCAATTACACATTTGAGGTCCCATTAACATGAATGGAAATTACAAATCTTATGAGTGGCTCAGCATTTTACATAATCATTTGCTTAAAATCTTTTGGTCATATTTTGTGTCAGTGTTCTCATCTCAATGTCTTCTAGTTTTTAAGACCATAATTTGTTCTGTTAAAAGAGTTTATTTTGCTCTAAAACCAAAGCCCACTAGCTAGCCCCACTGATGGCTAATAAGATCAAAGAGGGAATTGCTTAAGACTGGCTGGGCTAATGTAGACAGTGGATACAAAAGGCTCTGCCTGAACAACAAGAAATCTTTTTTCTTTTTTTTTTTTTCCTGCAAGGATCACTGCACACTGAAACCGGTTTCCCAGAAAAGTTGCTTAATCTGCATCCTTGGAGTCATTCAAAAGCCATCTGGACATGGTCCTGAGCAGTCAGTTTTAGGCACCCTGCTTGAGCATGGGGTTTGAACCAGATGACCTCAATGAGGTCCCTCTCAACCTCAACCTTTCTGTATAATTCTGTGATTTGAATTAGATAATGAGTTAAAATGTCTTCTTACAAGATCCATGAAAAATTCTCTGAACTTGATTTTTTACCTGGTAGTAAGCTGCTTCCATTGTGTGCTATCTTCTTTCTTCCACTCATTTTCTTTATTTAAATAGTAGACTTTATGTAATCAGAATAATTTCTTTCAATTAGTGGTATCAGAAGGACCTAATCTCCCTTAAGAAGTACTATAACACAAAAAACACTAGTGTCTTCTAAATAAGCAAAACATACTGTACATTCATCTTTTCCTTTTCAGATTAGACCATTTCTGAGGACTTTCACTGCATTTAGTGCAGTCAATAGCTATTATTTAAAGTATTGGAATGTCATCTTTCATGCTTTCACTTTCTACTGTATTAAATGTCTCACTAATAACTCTCTTAGTTCTCCAATGAAGTCATGATATCATTCCAATTAAATATCCCATTACTTTGAAAGAAAACCTGTTGAGCTGAAATGCTCAATTTTGCTTTGTGAATAATGGTGTTTATTTTATGACTGCAATGTTATGGGACTTCTAGGTGTTTGCTAAGATAAGCTGTGCTATGTGGTAAATCTAGGCAGAAAAAGGAGATCCCTGCAAGAACTTTAGTTTTAGGTATAAAAGAAGACAGAAGCAGATATTTCACTAGAGTGGATTGCTTCATTAATATAGCTGACATGCTTCCAGAACCTGAGTCAGTCCAGTGGCAACTCTTGTTATCCCTGTGCAAGCCTTCAGTCTGCTGCACTGAAGTGCCCCAGACAAATTCCATCTAAACACTTTTCTTTAAACCAAATTTATTTAATACACTTTATTTAAACCAAATATTCTCAAAATATAGTTCTAGTAAGCCCAGAAATAACATCTTTGTTAAAAATGTTGAAAAATTCCTTTAGCCTCCATTGGAATAGAAAATAACTACTGTGGTAGTGGTAGTTATTCTTTAATTGCCAGTATTAGAATTTTCAACTACTTAATATTTTTTCTCATTTTATAGGCATAGTACTTCTGAGCTAAGTACATTTTTCTAAAATTCTTCTAGCATTTTATTCCCGGAGCAATTATTTTTTGAAACATGAAATATACATCTTTTAATAATGTTTTTTAACATTTAACATCAATCACCTTTGGTTTCTGGTCTTTATAGTGTATATTTCTCCTTGTACACATGTGTTTAATCTGCTGTTTATGCTAAATACAAGCAATGTAATACCTTTTCTTTGAGGATCTTCACTAATTGTGAAGATATTTGGATAAATTTGGTGGCCTGAACTGAAGTCAAATTTTCTTTGGTTTATCCCAAAATTTTGTTTCATTTTAAGTTTTAATTTTGTACTACTGGATTTCTGTTTTCTCTTTAGCTATTATTTTTAGTGAATCTTTTGGAATAATTATGCAGTGATAACATAGGTTTTTAGAAAAGTCCAGATATACCATTGACAAAGGCAGCAGAATACTCAAGCTATAAGAAGGAAATTCAAAGTAATTTTTATTCTGTCAGCTTCAAAATTGTGCAATGCTAAATTTTAAAATACTTTTTTAGAATGAATGTGTTTCTGGAGAAAGAAATGGAAAAGATGGAAAATGAATTATTTCTTTGGAAATGGAAATATGAAGAACTGAGACAAACCAAGCTGGAAAGCCTGAAACAGGTATGTTAGCAGTACATTGTTATCACATGAAATAAGAAAGAAAATTTAGACTTCTGATTTCCTTTGTTGTAACTAAGAGTAAAGTTGTGTCCAGGGTTTATGAGTGTGATAAATCCGCCGTTTATCAATTATTATTCTGTGTAGCCAGACGGGAGGGACCTGATGAGTGTGTGTGGATGCTGCTATGGCAGCACTGGTGCTTGGGAGTGGCACTGGGATGGCTCCACAGGCTTCCAGGAGGGGACCAGCCAGAGGCGGCAGGTGCTGGTGTCCCATCCCCATGTGTGGGGAGGTGGTGGTCCCAATGCACAGCAATGTGTGATCTGGGTCAAGCAGGGCTTATGTTTGGAGAGAAAGGGCCCATGTGGGGTGAGGGGATGCTCAGGAAAGCACTGCCACCCTTCCTGTGGGGCTGGAGCAATAGAACAGTAGAGGTGTAGAAACTGGCTGAAAAACTGTGTTGTCCCCATCGACCTGGACAAGGAAGTAAGGCTGAGCAGGATCAGAGAAGGCAAAGAGGAGATTAACAGGATCCTCACAGTCTGAACCACATGGGAGAAGCAGCCAGAAGCTGCGAGTTTCCCAGTGAATAAAGTCCCACAGCAGGAGGGCTGGAAAGGTATGTTCTCCAGCAACTGTAGGATGGCTCTTTTTCCATATAAAAGAGTTCAAACACCTGGTAGTGGAGTATGAGAAGAAAGCCATGACTTGTGAGGCATCAGGGCCAGTTTTAACACAAACCATGCATTAACATCAGGAGGAAGCAGTGAGTGGTGATAGTAGGAGGCTTGCTCCTTTGGAGATAGAAACCTCTGTGTTTCACACTTGCTTTATTGAGGGTTATGTGGCTTGCTGTGGGCTAGGATCCAGAACATTGCAGAGAGATTGCCCCAGTCTGTCCAGTCCTTAGACTGCTGTGCTACTGCTCACCCCCATGGGCACAGCTAGGAGCATATTGGGAATGATCACAGCTCTGGGGTTGAGGTCATGGGGACCCAGGTCTTGTCTCCTTGATCCTGCCAGCTGGGTAACATAATGAGGAGAGCTTTGAACTAAGAAAGGAGGCAGTGAGAGATTACAGACTACAGTGAAATGAAGACGTGGTGGTAGGCTGGAAAGTTCAGGGCATAGGTTGATAGGTGCAAAAATGATTTCAGGAAAGATAAAACAATGTGAAGAGTGGGTAAAACACCCATGTCAAGTTGTAAAGGAAATCCCACATCCTAGGAAACAAGCAGGGAGAATTAGAGCTGTATGTGGTTGCAGAAATACAATATTGTTGGAGCAATTCAAATACTGTGCCAATCCACAAACTGGAGTACTGTGAAGGACTTCCAGAAACACTGGCAGGGAAGGGCTGAGGGGGTGGAAGTTGCCCTCAGATCTATAAGCAGCTCAGGTCTTTTGAGGTCTCCAGAAGGATAGGGGATAATCAGACTTGTGACTAGGATCAGAGGAGAGGCCAGTAAGGGATATCATAGTGGTAAGAGTTTGTTACGGACCAGATAATGAGGAAACAAAAAAGGTGTTTAAAGAACTCAGCTCTCAGAGTTGTAAACACCAGTTCTCGTGGGTGACTACAGCTGCTAGAAAGGTAGAATAGCTGCTGCAGACAAAGAGATTCCAGTGGGGTTTCAGAAATTAATCCTTGCTGAAAGTATTCAAAGGCCCAACAGTGATGATGAATAAAGCTGTTGAATTCTGCTGTTGAAAAATATAAAGGAAACTAGCTGGGCATGTGAGGATGAATAATTTCCTCACCAGTGGTAACTTTGAAATAGTGGTGCTGGTCATCCTGAAAGAAGAAAGACAAGCAGCAGAGTACAGACCCTGAACCTAAGGAGAGCAGGATATTGGCTTGGTAAGGGAACTGCTGGGAAGGGTCCCATGGGAGACAACTCTGATAGGTAAACAAAGGAGTCAACCAAAGCTGTCAGGGCTTGGAGTACAGCACAGACTTGTTCCTATGCTCAGGAGAGCTGGTAGATGTGTCAGGACGCTCATGGTGGAGTTCCAATGCCAGAAAGCAATGTACTTTCACAAAGATCAGCCTTGAAGGATTAATTTAAGAACATTGCCTGCTTGTGTCAGATTGGTGTTACGAAATACATGTTCATTTTAATCTGCCATTTCAATCTAGCCATTTCATGACTAGAAGAATAAGAAATATTTGTGTTGCAGTTTATAGGTTTTAGCTTTCAGGACAATGGATAGAGGACCTTTTTGATCCAACAAAACTCAAAATATGTGTCTATATAACTAAACATAGTGACTTAAAAATGTACTATGAATTTAACATATCAGATTTGGAATAATGGAGGGAATTTAATTGGTTTTTCTTTCATGTTCTGGAAAGAATTGCAAGTGGTCTATTAAATCTCAAGTTGCAGTTAACAGGTGATGCATATGCAACACAGCAACAAGCTAACACCTATCTTTCATATTTCTATTCCTTCAGATTTTAGTTCTTTATTTTCTGCTTGCTCATTAAGTAGGATTTTAGCTTGTTATACTTGTGCAAAACAGGAAGTGTAGAGCGAGTTAATAGTTTTGCTTAAGAAATGTGTAATCTGTGTGAAAGGCTTTATGGCACTGTCACCAGGAATAGAACAGAAAGTAAAATTTTTTGAGAATTCATTGGAGATAGATAGATAGATAGATAGATAGATAGATAGATAGATAGATAGATAACATTTATTCATGTGCATGGCTACATATGTGTGTTGCTAATTTTTCTTGGGAACATGCTCAATTGCTTTAATTACTAAGAGGAGGTGATATTTTGAACATTCTGTTCATCTTCTGATATTTATGGCATAAATCTCATTTTTAAATTACAGAAAAACACTGATCTGTATGAGTCTGACTAACGTGAATGAAATTATTTCCATCAGTGTGATGGCTGGGGTTTCTGTAAGTGGAAACTCTCCCTCTACTGAAATAAACCAAACCTTGTGTGTTGACAACATGGATGTGAATATTACTCACTATATATTACTGTTGAGAAGTGGGTGCTGGAACAACAGACAAGATTTTTGACAGTGAAAAATTTGAAAATTAAATAAAGTGCAGACATCTACTGGGCTAAACATGGAATCTGATTCCAATATGTGTTTTCAATATTAAATCACAAAGGATTTTCTAGATTAACAGCAGATCAATCATTATGTCTAGATTATTTTCATGTCCTTGACTAAATTAATCTGCTATTTCCTTTGGTATATTGCCTAACACTCCCACTGTGAATGTGAAAAAAATTGCTTGGTTTGCAAGTGACAGTGCCACTGCAAATTAAACCATTTTTAGGAATGGACAGCTCCTCTAGCCTTTTGGGAGTTGGAGAGATTTTGGGGAATGTTAGAAGCTTCACAGCTGCCAAGACTTGATTATTAGTGCTCCCAGAAACTAATCACTTCCTTTAATTACTTTCATTAAAAGACAAGTATTTACTCACCTTGGAATAAACTAAATATGGAAAGCCTTGATCTTGCTGATCATCATTTTAAGAAATTATCCATTCAGCATCAATTTGGAAGTTTTAAATAAGTTTTCAAAGTAGTGACTTAATAAAAAAATGTAGTTAAGTGACAATGTATGATCATAGTAACCATGAGCATTAGAGGCAGCTTTGTGTGACACTAGCACTGATCTTGTCTTTTATGGGGTCATAAATTAGATCATTATAACACATTAAAACAGAAAGTTGCATTTGGTGTTGTCATTGATATTTTCCTTTTATTTGTTCTAAGAATACTATTTGCCCATTAAAAGATGTAAAACACTTTGTAATTTAAAAAATAGGAAAGCAATTAGTGTAAAATTACACTTATTGTTGTATTTGTATGAGTATTCACAGAAAGGCAAAAATTGTTTGTTAGACTATTGAGTAAATAAAGGATATTGTCATTAGATATACTTGGGTTTAAAGTAAACATTGTTGGAAAGAGTAGGAATCTTTAAGTTTTCTGAAGAGAATTTTGACATCCTGTCAAAATTTACTTGTTGAATGTCCCCAGGAATGGGGTATCCAATTTTTTCAGATACACTTTAGTTTACAGATCAATTAACCATCAGTCTGAGAAACACAAAAAGTATGTCTGAGTTTGATGAGGTAGGTCTTTTGACTCTAAAAAACAAAGCAAATCCTTGGTGTGTTGCTGTGATGTTTGCAAACAGAATTGGAGTGAGCAAGCCTGTTGAAGTTTTAGGTTTTAGAATGATCATTTTATCTTATGCACAATAAATTCCTGTTTATACTCATTGCAAATTTTCCTCAAAATTTTATCTTTATAAATCCTGAAAGATGTGCTTTTCTGGTCATTTAAAAGTTAAATAAGGTGGAATATTTACAAAACAATTTTACATTATACTGAAAATAGTGGGAAAATGCACGTACTACTATATTCCACTGGTGTGCACTGTAGACTTACAAATGCCACTATAGGCAGCGACTTCTGTGTTGTTGAAAAGAATTTTTAGTTGGCTGTAATACAGAATGTACTGTTACTCTACATTATCTAGTGCTTTGGTAGTTAATGAGGGAAATTCTTATCCCAGTTTGTCAGATATGAGGCAAAAATTAGACTAATTGGTACTTAAATATTTTTGGAGCATCAGTGATAAAAAAGTATACCTAGACCAAAAGGAAAGCAGGCTAAATGAGTATTTTGTATATTTGGCAGAGACATAGAGACATTTCTGTTCTTCTTTTTAATAATTGAAAGTAAGACACCATGTATTGATTTTGAGATAGAGCCAAAAAAACCTCATCTTTAAAAATATTTTAAAACAAGTGTTTTCAGTTCTGTCTCTCTGGTTATAGATATTTTACACTATATTACAACAGTCTGTGTATTGTTACTTAGGACCATTACCTTCTTTGAGAGATTGTAAATGATTCCCTACCTGTTGCTCCCAGGTGAAGGAAGCTCCACTGATGTGAGTGAAGTTTCTGGATAAACCAAGTTTTCTACTATCACTGTAGACATTTAAATGCTCTTTAAAATGGAATAGCCTATTTGGAGGCTCAGGTTGTAAACAGGTAGATCTTGTTTAAGACTCGGCATAATTTCTACCTTCTCCAGAAATCTTTATTCTGAAATTACCTTATAGTGGGAAGGTGCTACACAGCAGTTTCCCTGAAATTGCTTCTTTCTTTCAATTAGTGCATATATGAAATAGAAAAAGTGATACTCTTATAATTTTATAGAAAATTTAGATATATGTATAGCAAGATCATTCATTCTGTCCCGTACTCTTCACCTGACTCAAAAAATGCTTTCTGATTGCCCCCTGAATCCTGCAGAAAGCATAATAATTATCAGACATAAACCAGTAGCCTGAATGGCTATACTGACTACTGTGAATTTCTGTTTAATTTCTTACTTAAGATGCCCAGAAATGTTACATATTTTGCATGGCTATCATAGGAATAAATTTATTACAAAAAACAACTTTATAGTTTTTTTATACACTAGAGAATAGGCAGTAGTCTTTTTTAGTGTGCTAAAGGAGTTTTTATAAAGTTTGATATCAGAAGCCTCAAAGCTGAGATATAAAATATCATTAGGCAATTTTCTGTAAACACTATCTGAATTATTTTAGAATGCAAATGACTTTATAGAATGGAATCTTGGTGCACTTAATTTTCCTGTAATAAAAATCTCATTATTTTAAGAATGGTCTAGTATTTTCAGTGCTCCTTAATGGTTTCAATGTTTCATTTGTTTGGGGAATTTTCACACTGGCTGGGATGAAAATGGTGCTACACATCTGATTCCTGGTTTGATAAAAGTACTTTAAATATTACTTTCAATATCCACATTTTTCTCATGTGTAAATTACAGTAATTGACAGGTGGTTAGAGAGTAAGGAAAGAATTCTGCATTGTTTCTTCAGCAGAAATTCTTTCAGAGTTAACTATTCTTTCCACTGTTTTCATAAATCAGGTCCCCATTCATATTTAATTTTATCTCTGGAAATTATGTACTTGATGTTCTTAGTGTCCAGCATAAAGTATAATTTGTCATGCTGCATAAAATTAAAGTTGCATTCGATGTTTATTTTCCCACAAATCTAATTTGGAAAGTGCAGAATAAGTCTGCAGTTTCATTGACTCTTTTGCTCATACTGGCTTCTGACAAGATATTCAAACTCCATTGAGTCATACTTGTCAATATTTTTCTGTCTTCGTTACACATTTTGCATTGAAAACACCAAGCAAGACCAGGATTATTTTTTTGTTTCTTTTTTATTTAAAGACAACTGAGAAATGAAAAATTATTTCTGTGAGAAAGCATGTTCAAAAAAAAAAAAAGTGTGTGCATACTGAAACATATTTCTTACACAGATTTTCTGTGAAAGGAAAACCATTTGAGGATGTTTGTTTAGCCTGTTCTGCCACTGGCAGAGAGTATAACTTGGTGTTGAAATGAAGAATATGAGGGAGGAATGTGCAAATACACAAGCTTCTAGATATGTGTGTATGTTTGTGTTTGTGTGTTTGTGTACATGAAGTGATCCTGGTCCTAGGGATTAGTCAAGTGCTCCTTCCCAGAGCGGGGGGGTTGGATCTAAATGATCTTCGAGGTTCCTTCCAATTCAGGTCATTCTATGATTCTATGCTTGCATCTTTAATGAAAAGAATTTTTTCTAGTTCAGATTGAAAGGCCCAAAATTATGATAAAGTTGCTTCTTAATAATGTATTAGTGTGGTTAGTTGACCATATGGCTCTCTATATCAGAAATTAATTCTTTCCAGTGTATAGTTCAAAAAAAAAAAAACACAAAAAAACCCAACCAAACAAAAAGACTTTTTAATATCTAATTTTTAAGATATGTTTAGCTGTCCTGAATTTACCTTCTGGCAATATATTTAAGCATTAATTTAGTTGTTAAAGTAAGTATTTCTGCTAGTGTGCTCACTTGTTATTAATCTGCATAAAATCAACTTGGGATAAAATTACTTGAAAAAAGTAACAAACCACTGAAGAATTAGATGTAATGAGAGTTAGAATGTTGAAAATTGATTACATAAAAGGTACTGAATTAAAGATACAAGCATTTTGCTCTTAGTGATTCAGGTCTTTATTTTCTATCCTTACCCGGATAAGAATAGCAATGCGTCACTTAAAAATTAACAATCTAATTTGGGTAGGAGGAGGCTTGATTGGGAAAACATTCTTAGATAATTTCATTGCATTATTTCTGAAACAAGACTTTCCATGCTTGCATTGGTGGAGAACAGCATATTTCTTCAAGTAACATCTTGAGGGATACCTTAAAGTCAATGAGAAATCTGCTGATGTCAATGAACTTTGGATCAGTTCCCAAGTTGTGTAGTAAAAGTTGATTAGGAATTGTAACAGAGAATTCTTCAGGGACATTTGTTACTTCAGAGTACCAGTATGATGATCTATTGTGGGTGAGGCTCAGATAAACCAGAACACATGCCATGTAAACTGTAGGCAGTAGTACAAGTGCTACAAGCACTTGCCACCAGACCACTGCTCTACAGAAATTATTTTATTTGCTTATCTAGATCAAGCAACTAAAGCTGCATATTTCAGGCTCTTACTCTGCAAGGAGACCTGTATGCTATCTAAGCAGCATAACACTTTCAAATTTCTTTGAGCAAAGTCATCTCCTCTATTTCTTGAATCCTGTTGAACTCACAGTTCAGAAAACAAGCTTGAATACAGGTTTAATCTTTCCCTTTTAGCATTGGGTGCTAATGCTTAAAGACAAAGCTCACTGCATCAGAACATGACAGATTTTGGAATTTGTTGTATTAAAGTGCAATTATTCTGCACTTTAAGTAACACTGGTATAATGTACCTGGTACTCACCAAGGAACCTTGATGCCGTTTTGATTTTCCTTAATACTTCACATTATGTCAAATCAGACTTGCAAATTTTAATTAAATATGTTGGTATAGATGCTTTTCCAACAGCAAACTAATGATTGCAAATTCTAGTGTGGTTTCACACTGTTTAGTATTCTAGTAAACTGACATGTATTTATTTGTAGAGACCTACAGTTACAGAAAACATCCTATTCCCAGCATCCCCTAACCATTAATCTGAAAAGTCAACAGTCCTCATCTGTAAGATAAGTGAACTTGTGTAGTCCCTAAGTTAAATGTAGAGGCTTTGACTGTTGCTGTCATTTTGATGTATTTTTGTTATGATGCATTAGCAGTTATATTAAAAATTGTACGGTAAGTTAAGTTTAATTAGTATTTTATTTTCCAATCTATCAATTAGCATTCCTATTATATCTTTAATAGCATTAATTTAATAATTTCATATTAAAAATTAAATTTGGGAAAAACAGAGTTCTGATCTGCAACATGTAATGCCCATACAGTTTAGGAAATTTATGAAACAGAGAACAATTTGAACTTGTTTTGAATGTTTCCTAATCATGCTATTATTGATTTTTTTATTTCCTCACAGTTCTTTATTTAGCTATACATTTTTCTCAATTCAACAATATTGAGGATGGAAAGTTGACTAAAAAATTGGCTGTAAGCAAAAGAGTAATTGACCTTCTGTACAGCAAATAAAACTTCAAAAACAAACAAACAAATAAATATATTAGTCTTTTTTTCCAGATTATTTTCTGCATGACTGTATTCATCTTTTTATTACAAATCCCTGTATTTTTTGAGGAAGGGTTATCAACTTCCTTTTACAGTACTTATTAGAATGGCTTATGACGTATTCTAGTTCCTAAATTAATTACTAATAATAAGTACATTAACACACAGCAATAGATAACTATTTGAAGTAACAGGACGCAAGCTTTTATAGTCTGGACTGCAATTAAATTTGTAGGCTCTTTATTTATAAAAATAGCAAATTTTAAAATTATCTTCCCTAAATGATACATAAATTTTTATTGCTCTGAAAGTTATGAATGAAAATTTAATTGGTCTGGTCATTTATTTCCATAGAATAGAAGCTCATTTTTGCTTCCATTAAAATCTGTACATGTATTTCTACTCACAGGCATGCAATCTATTTTCTCTCTTGCTATTAAAGAGGGGTTTTGAATTAGTCAGTCTCAGGTCTCCTAGGGCTTAGTCTGTGTTCCTTATTTCAGGAAGAAGCTTGTTCTATTAGGTTTGAGTAGGTAAAACAATCAAAAATTCGCGTATATACATGCTCCCCTGATAAGGACACTAGTAACAGAAGTAAGCTAAATGCAGACCATAAAAACTCTTAAACTGAGGAATCGCAGTCTTGCAACAATATTTAGATGGAGAGTGAATTAAGAAAAGTTTAATAAGAAGTTTCAGGTGTCATTTAAAAAAAAAAAAGGTTCTCAGCATGGGCCTGTTCTTCCTTCTTTTGAAATACAAACCAGAATGTCTGGGATTGAACTTTTCACAGTGAGGAGTTCTCCCCTGCTCCTTCCCCTCTCATAAAGAGGAGGAAATGTCAGTGAGGAAGATTAAGGGGTGGAAAGTTTCTGCTTTGTTTCATATCTTTTTGCTTAAGAATGCCCAAAATCATCTAACCTTTGAAATTTCAAATTAGAAAAAATATTTACTGTAATCCTATGCCTAAAACAATCTTTGGTATTTACTTAGGATTTTTAACGCAGTTTGTTTATTCTATTACCACTCTCACCCCTATGGTGTTCTGTCATAATCCAATCAGCTACAAGAAAAGCATGCCACTGTTTGTAAAATACACAAATCAAACCCTTTGTTGTAAATGTCAAGAGCTCAAATTGTACCTTGTTTGTTAGTGAAACATAAGTATTAAAGTGTGAATTTTTTTTTACTTTTTTTAAATTGACTTGAGTTACTTAGATCAGTTGGTTATTAGTTAAAATGGTAATTTTTGCTTTTTTATTCCCTGGATTAAAAATTTGACCTCTCCGTGCATAGTAGCAAAAGGAAATAGTAATTTGTTACTACATTGAAATTCTCACTTTACATGAGTGATGGCTCATCAAGCTTTGAGAGTTTTGGTTGGCACGTGTCCCTTATAAATTTCAAGCAGTATTCTCCAAGGGATTAGCTGAAATGTGAATTCTTTCCTTGAACGAGATCAGAGAACATTTTAAATTCACCTAAACTGCTGTATAGTGTTTGTGTAGATTAATCTTGGTTAGAACTCTAATTGTTCATCTCTAGTCAAAAAAGGAAAAGTAGTTTGATAATTTAGTCATGTTAGTCAGATATCATTTCCATTTAGGAATATAGAAAACAGCAACTTGTACATGCCATTTTTATGTAAGGCCATGATTATCTAAGCACCAATATTTTGCTAAAAACAACAACAAGATACTTTGAAGAGTCTGAAGTAAAAGGTATGCTGCAAAAAGAATGCCCAGTGCTTTCAAATGACTTTAGATTCAGTCTGTTTCTAATTATAGGAAGTACAGTAACCACTTGAATCTGACTGGCTTTGTCATTATTAAAAAAAATAGCCTTCAAGTCAATGGCTAATTAAAGGATGCCTAATATTAAAATTAGCAGTAAACAGTACTTGAATTATGGAACCAATGCTTCAACTTTTCTTTTTTCAGTCAGGAATTACTCTGAGAACCACTCTCTTCAGATGTACAGGAAAGAATAAAAATATTTGACTCATGGGCAATTTCCAGAAACTGGGGAAACTTTTGGAAATGGTTAGTCTGAAGTAGACTAGAAAAGAACTCAGATAGAAATCTGATATTGGATAGTTTGAAAGACCATAGTGAAAGGGAACTTTTAGTAAATTTGTAGTCCAAATTACTGAAGTAAGCTAGTGAAGCATCTTTTTGGTGCAGCTGAGTAAGATACATTCGATGTAGATGTTGGTACATTTCATACCATGAGTGTTACTTTTGAAATTCAGCAAGCCATAAGAGTAGCAGGGGCATATAGCTGAACAGAAGCTAGAATGAGAAATGCAGAGCAGGAGAAGTGAGTGATGCTGACAGAAATTATGGAGGTAAGGATCTTTGCCCCAGAAACAGAAATTTGTCTTCAGGTTGAGCAAAAGAGAATTCTTAGAGGTGCTGTTGGAGTGGGACTAGAATTGGGGTGGTCCAGGGAAGATTAGGACAGCCAAGTGGTCTGTACTGTGAGGGCTCTGTGGTGTGAGCCAGAGGTGAGAGTATTAGTCCCAGAGATGGAAAATAAAGCCCTTCTACTGTTGCCCATATTACAATGTAGGCATAAGGTCTGCATGAAATTATCTATGGCATGGCTAAATATAAATTAGGAGAATATGAGTATTTGTTTCTGAACCACAGTAAGGGTTTTAAAGGAAGAATGACTTGATGGACGAATTTATTATTGGTAATTTAATTGTAATGTTTTGCAATTTTTTTCAGTGAGAAAATAGCTCTCACTTATTACATTCATCTTAGGAGGGAAGAGAGGAGAGTTTCAGGGAAATTCTGGAAAATTCCCACTATCTTGATAGATAGGATATTTGCAACTGAGAGACATTCTTAAACCAGCCATAGGGGAAAAAAGAAGGCACTATTTATTGTAGCAAATTTTTTTAAAAATGTAGGGGGAGCAGATTACAGATTTTATATCTTTTTTTCTAATTTAGAAAACTAAGTTTTCATTTTTCCTGTGGGGGCATTTATTCTGCCTGAGATGCAGCAAACAACATTTTGTAGTGGTGCAGGGGCAGTTACATCAATGGCTCCCTGTGTGGCAGCAGCAGATACCCACAAGTATCTCAGAGGGCTCCCACGAGTCCCTCAGTGATCTCTGAGAGGATGCCCAGAAAGTCAGGAACAGACTTAAACCAGAACTCTTTCAACTTCAGCCAGGAGAATGTACTCACAGGGATTTTATCTGGGCTACTCTGAAATTCAGTCAATATCAATATAATTGACAAAACTGAGGAATGGTTCTTACCCAAATATTTTATTTTGAGGTATGCAAATATATGGCCTGCTACCTTTAGGACAATATGAGGGCTCCCCAGTATGAGGGCAAAATATTGATGTATTTATATTACCAAATATGAGACAAAGCCGCATCAAGAATAAACACTGAGATGAGGCTGATACTCCGTTATAATTTGAAAGGTAGGTGAAGGTGTTGATGTTTAGTTTTTATTATTTTTAACTGTTTTCACTAATTAAATTTTCATATAGAATATAAATTACTTCTCATAATTATCAAGTGTACATTTTCCAGTGAAAAATGAAGGAATCTTTGTTTTCTGTGTTTCTCTCAGCTGAAACACACCATACTCATAACAAAAATAACAGATATTTGTATGGCCTGGTAAGGTAGGAGGTTTGTATTTTCTGAGCTACAGACTGTTGAATTTGGTTCTGGAAGATAATGAAGTACATGGTTCATCTTTCATGTGCATTAGTGATTTGGCTGATCAGGACGTGTGGATATGTTTAATATATTGCCTGGCTTTAAACATGAAAGCAGCATTTTTGTATTTGTTTGTTTTAAACAATGGGTGAAAGTCCCTTAGTTTCCAAGAGAGCCTACAAATGGTTTAACATTTGGCTTATCTATCAATAGAACATTGAGAATAGTAGAACAGCACATAATGTATCAGAAAAAAATAATCACACTTGTTTTTAAATATTCATGCCAACATTCATGTTTTTCTGGCAAGCCTATAAGAATGTCTGCTTGACAAAATTGTCCTTACATTTTATGGCTATCAGTTACTTTATTTATAACATGTATTTTTATATCTTCAATTAACAGTCCTTTCTAGTTTAAACTTTTTTCCTATATAATTTTCAAAATTGGTTTTAATGCATGAAAATATTGACTAAATAAGCAGCTCTGTACAGCTTGGTAGACTCTGATAGTTTGGACATTCCTCTGGTCTCAATCTTGTTATGAATTGGGATTATGATGTAGAAGGTTAACATACCCTGCTTGAGCAGGGACATCAGCCCAGATGGCCCACTGTGGTCTTTCCTGCCTTGTCCATTCTGTGATACCACAGTAAACTTCCAGTATTTGTATAGTCACCCTGTTAAGTTTTTCCACATAAAAAATGTAAATATCTCATGTTTAAAATGAGATCAAACACAAAAAGCCCTTTATAATTTTAAAGTAGAAATGAGTGCATTATGTGTTGGTATTCTCTTTACTTATCTCAAACATTTAGGTAGGTACAGGTAGTTCCTCAGAAGTATTCAATTATTTGCAAATAATTGGTGAAAGTAGAAATTTGGATAGGCATATGGATAATTTTCTGTGCTAGATATTGATAGAACATATGTTTTCCTTGAATGAATGGTAGATTCTCCTCGACAGGAGGTGTTAATTTTAATGTAATACATAGTCCATGGGCAATTGAACTCACAAGAAACATGAGAAGCAGTGCCAGATTCGGAGGGAAAGAAAGATCTGTAAGATCAAAGGTAATTTTCTCCAACTGACTATGTTCTTATTTTTGAACTTATTTATGCTTCTCTGCATATATTATTTCTGATTGTTGTAAAGTTTTAAAGCTTTTTATATATATCTATGGACAACTTATATTCCTGCATAAATCGATTCTGCTAAATTAGTCATGCGCACAAAAGAGTTTTCTCTGTGTGCCGACAAGGAGAGAGGAAAACACTACTGGTAAATCAGCAACTTTCCATTTAATGTCAGAATAGTGCAATGATATCAGCTTGCAGCAGACTTAAGCATTTGAGTAGAACCAGGAGGAATAAATATTTGATTGCTAAATATGCTGCTGCTAGGCATTGTTATGAATATAAGCATTCATTTAAAAGTTCAATTTCTTGCAGGGCTTGGTGTCTCAAGATATTGTCAGGCACAATAACATTTATCAAGCTTTCAGTATAGTTGCTGATGGACTAAATGGTGTTCTTGGCAGACTTGCATACAATAAGAAAGAAAAAACAGAGTAAATTTTTTTTACTGTATTGAAGCATCTGTTAAATAAAAAGGTAGCCAACATTTGTCTTCCCTTTTCCTGGGGAAGAAGTGCTGTGGATTCTGGTAGTCTTTGATTGCACCTTTTAGGCAGAACAAAGAAAAGAATTCTAGAAAGTGTCAGACATGCTGGAAATAATCATTGCCAAACTGCCCAGTGTTTCACATGCCAAGTAATAATTTTGCTTGCCAGCAAACATCACACCTGCGTGCAGCAGTGCTGATCATGGAAGAAGGAAAGTTGAGTTTTCCTTTAAGACCTTCGGAGCTTTGGCAGTTTTCCTCATGTTCTTACAGACCTTTAGCAGTAGAAATCTCAAAACAAACAAAAAAAATTAGAAAATAATTTTTAAAAAACTCAAAAAACAGACTCCCTCCCCTATACCCCAACCGAATAGGGGCTACCTTGCAAGTGACAAATATTCTTGGAATTGTTTTCCATCCAGTTGCACATGATTGTATTGCTATGTGAAATCCATCTTCGTCTTATACCTTTCTCAAAGGGAGTTGAGCAGTGGAGTGGAGCCATTGTCATCTAAGTTCTGTAGATACAGCTGAACTAAAACTGGATGTGATTTAAGAGAACCAGATTCATCAATGTAACTATTTTCTTCTCTTGTGTATATCTTTGAAGATTCTTCTGGCAGTATGAGTTTCTTCCTAATCCTGCACCACAGAAATTTTTTCCCATTTGTGCTGAGAGACTATCTCTAAGCATCTGATACCATTACAATTAGACCACTGATAAAATACCTTCAGACCCAGTATGATGTTTCACAATTAATGCAATGAAGGAATGTGATGCTCTTTTGCTTGATGTTTGCTCCATCTTCAGGCAGAGCTTGGTTTCAGTTCATTTGATCCAATCTGCCTAGATGCAGGAACCTAACAAATCTTTGAACTAAAAAAAACATCCTGAAGGCTAGGTGAAATTTCTTCTGTTTTCCATCTGAAATCATGTTGACTGCTACATTTCATCCTCATCATCTTTATTTTTGCATTCATTACACCTTAATTGCTGCACTTCATCCTACTCTGTCTTTTCTTGACTAAGGGGAAGGAGATAAATCTTCATTTCAATAAAACTTTTGGAACCTCAAACACTGTTATATTGCCTTAAACTGAACAAGAGCATTGAGATTTTCCTGCTAATGAACTGTACAAGGTGGAGTTCTTTTTTCTGTGTCTGTTTTTTTCAGGGTTCTGCCTTTCATGTTAGTCATAAAATGGTGTAGGTTAGCTCTAAGATGTAATTATCCAGTTTCAAAAGGTCAGTGCACTGTACTTCATTTCCACCATTCACCTTTGCAATTACCCACTTCATTGACACTACCTTGACCTCATTCCGTCGTTCCACCATTATTCTTGTCTTCTTATTAAAAGGTAAAATTCACTGCAAGTCTGCACACATATTTTATGGAGAGTAAATATTTGCATTTTAAGGGAAAATTAAAGATCTCGAGGTTTTTTTCACATGTTGCAAATTTTTTCTGAAGCTTTCACTTTTCTTTATACATCAGGATCTGGAGTTCCACACAAGAGCATCATATAGAATGGAATATCCCTATGGCTGCTTTGGGTCAGCTGTTCACTCTCAGATTCTTGTGCAGCCCAAGCCTCTTTGCTCCCAGGGCAGTATGAGAAGCTGAAACTGCCTTGACTTAGTTTAAAGACTACTCAGTAACAGTGAAAACTTCCCTCGGTTATCAACATTATCCTCATACTAAATTCAGAGCATAGCACTGTACCAGCTACTAGGAAGAAAATAAACTCCTATCCCAGCTGAAATCAGGACTGTTAAACATGTAAATTTATCACAATTGCATCTTGAGTGTAATAAATTGAAATTTTACAGTAAGAGGTAAATAAATTTATCTTTGACATCAAATCTTCATGTGATAGTAATCTTCTGCTTAATTTCTTGACTGAAATTCAGCCTTGGATGGTTTTGTGATTTCTCTCTATTTGATGTCTGACAAAAATGAATTTGTATTGATTAGTGTCAACGCTGTGGAAAGGTGAACTTTAGGGCTTAGAATTTCAGCTGTGTACTTTGGCAGGTGCCTTTGCAAGAAGACAGGATTTCTCATGTTCTGGAACTTTCATGGATACTTTTAATAATAATTATTCCTGCATATTTATTTAGGAAAAAATATGGGGTTTGTGATTGTAGTCCAGTAGACAGAATTTAAACAACATGCATAATTTTGGTGAGGAAGAAATAATATTTGCTGCTAAATAGGGGAACGTGATTCCTTAATTTCCCACTATTGTACAGAAATTCAGTGGATAGATTTTAAAGTCCTCACTAGGAACATGTGAGCACCAAACATTTACTTGTGTGTTGGAATTAGCAACTTGTAGTCTATCACTCTGGACCCACTCTAACAGTTTGACGACTTGTGCCCAAAACTGTAGACAGGGCTTGAGCTGAGGCCACACCAATACAGAGCAGAGTGGAACAATAACTTTTACTGTCCTCTGAAAGTCTGAATGACCCACTTTAACTTTATTTAATTTCTAATTGTTTTTATTTATTCAGAAATAAGGTGGGAACAGAGCAGTTTACAATTTGATTTAGCTAGATAAAGTCATTGTTACTATTCACAGGATCAGAATTACATTTCTTTTAGGCTGTAACAGCTTGTTCTCTTTGCTCTACATTCACTACCTTTTCATTATTTGCCAGAAATTGATTTTAGAATAAAAATAACCAATAGAACTGGAAAAATACACCTCTATGGCCCTTTCTTAAGCCTTGTTGGCACAGATATCCTGTTTCTTCAATGAAGAAGTGTCTCACAATGTTTTCAGTCTCCATTTTTCTAAACCATAGATTTTAGTTCTCACAGAACTGAAGATTGTAAAAAGTTCTTAAAATTATTACATTTTTAAAAAATATATTAGCAATTATCTTCTTTGTTTCACCTCAATTAAAAGGACCTTTTAAAAAGTAAAAGAACCTGGAACTTTTTATTTTTGCCGTTTTTAATCTATTTTAATGTCTTTTAATATTCTGTTCAGAACCAGTTAATAATAACTGGTTAACATTATGTACTTTTCAATAATAATCTTATGAAAAATTTCCATCACTTCCTGATAAGTACCTGGTTTCATGGATACTTTTAATAATAATTATTCCTGCATATTTATTTAGGAAAAAATATGGGGTTTGTGATTGTAGTCCAGTAGACAGAAGAAAAAAAGTACCATTTTTTCATTTGCAGTCTGAGAAGTATTTAATGCAGCCTTGACCAAAAACCTCTGTGTTGTCTATGAGGAAGCAGTTCTTTGATAATTACTCTATATGACTTAATAATGTGTCGTTTTGTTTAATTTAATTCACCCCATATGTGGATTTGATTAAAAAATTCATAAAGTTATCCTAAAATAAGATTACAGCATTGACCATAAAAGTTAATATTTCCCTTAAGACTATTAATTGTGACCACAAGAAAAAGATTAGCATGAAAACTTAAAAATCTTTCCTCCAATTATGAGGACAACCATATATAGTATTTTAGATATACTTTAGAACTTCCTCAGTTTGATGAACACTTATTACAATCCTTCTAAATTGTAAACAGAATAAAAACATGATGATTTTTTTGTCTTCAGGAGAATAAAAAGTGAAGTTTGGCATTTCAAGCCAAAATCAGTCTCAGTGTTATTTAAAACATTATATTATTTTTAAATATTATTTTTCCATAAATAGCAGGAAAAGAATAAGACTTTGTTATCAGTTACTGTACTAAAAAAATTATCTATGATTTACTTTTTTAAAGGTACATTTGATGAAAAATTGACTATCTTGGTTATTTTCTTTTCAAATTCAAATATTTAACTTTATGAAATATGGGAAACTTACACCTTGGGCTGATTTCTAAGATACCCACCTTACTCTGAGGTGAAGCCATTAGCCTCATCCAGTGAAAACCAGGGGGTTTTAATCAGATTATTCCTCTTTCTCTAATTTTTTTTTTCCTTTCTTTTTTGGTTATTCTTCCTCGTACCCTCAACATTCCCAGCTGGAAAGAATGCAGTGTGAGAATGCTTCTGAATGGAGAGAGAGAAAGAAACCTAGAAGCAGAAAAACAAAGTTTGGAAGAAGAGACCAGAAAACTAAAAATGCAGGTAAAAGAAATTTAGGACTCCCTGGAGATGAAAATAAAATTGAGCAACACTAACTAAACTGAGTTGTGATCATTAAAATGTACAAAGTAGGCTTTTGGTTAAAAATAAGCTTATTTTTACTTAGTTTAATGGTATTACTTGGTTGGATTATTTCAGGAGCATTCACACTCAAAATTACTATTTCAAAATGTCAGAAGGTGTCCCTAAAACAAAGATTATACAAGATAAAGCAGCCCTTATTGCATCCCAGACCTGAACAACTGGACCTCAGTGGCTTAGAATACAGAGTACAGAAAGAGAAAATAGTATCTGTTCATTTTTAAAAGGAGCTGGGAGAAATGATGAGTATAACAAGATTAGGAAGCAAAAGTGAAGGCTGGGAGGAACAGAAGAGATTAAGTAAGCTTTGGAAGCTGCAGAGTTCTGATGAAGGTCAAAGGAAAAAAAAACTGAGACAAAACATTTCTCTGTCTTGTTGAGCATTGAATCTCTTCCTGGGAGAGGGAGAACTGAAGGAAGCACCTATTCCTTATTTTTTGTTCCTCCAAAGATCTGTTCATTTATTGTCCTCCTAAAACTGGCTTGATAATTTATTCAGAGACTCTTGGACTTTTTATTTTATGGTTTTCTGTGCTGATAACTAAATAACGATCCAGAAGGCTCCCGCTTTCATTGAGATTCTGAAAGTTCAAAAATGAGAAAGCAAAAAGGCCCCCAAACTTACCAACCAATCACTAAAAGTACATATCCTATGCTATGAGTTGATGAGTTGGGTAGTGAGAAACAGTAACATTTTTTTTTGCCTAAATAACCAATAATTTAATCTAATTTCTGTGCATTTGCTGTTAAATAATGACATTCTAAGTAACTAGATTTGGGGATTAGTAACTAGGTAATTTCTCTTGGGAAAGACTGAGAGAGAAATTTTATACTTGATGTCTGCTGTTAAATGTAATAATAAGATTTTTCTGTTTCCATCATCACTGAGCAATAGCAAAAGGAAAGCTCATGCATATAAGCATATCTTTATAACATATCTCACATAACAAGCAATAGATTTTAACTTTACTACTATTTTTATGATAACATATGCATATCGCATCAGTATTTTTTTAAATTTATTTGTAATGCAAGTAACTTGAGGTTGGAGATATGGTCAGAAAGAGGCTCATCTGCTTAGGTGTTTTACTATATTTCAAATCTCTTTTGCTTATATATCTGTGCTGGCTTATTTATTCGGTTTTCTTTTACAAACTGTTAGTTGCATAGACTATTAGATATTTGTGATCAGCTCTCTCTGTTAGTGTCAGATCTCTCTCTCAGTAAAGCTCCCACATGTTTGATTTAAAATAACTGCAAAACATGGAATCACAGGACAAGTTAGACTGGAATGAGATCTTCAGTCCCACCTGCTGCTCAAAGCAAGATCAGCTCCAAAAGTCAGACTGAGTTATTCAAGGTTTTGTCCAGTGAGATCTCAAAAACATCCAGGACTTTCTCTGGGCAGCTGGTTTGTGATGGCTTTACCCCAGCTGGCAGTTAAGCTCCCACCCAGCCTCATTCACTCCCCAGCAGTGGGGTTGGGGGAAAACCTGGAGGGGCAAAATGGAGAAAAAAAACTTGTGGATTGAGATAAAGACAGATTAATAACTGGGAAGGGGAGAAGGGAAAAGAAGGAAAAAAAAAAAAAAAAAAGAAGTGATGAAGAAGCAATCAACACCACCAGCAGACTGATTGCCTAGCCAGTCTCTAAGCAACAGCTGCCTTGGAAAAAACTTCACCATGTCATTGCAAGGGACTAATTCTTCCCAGGTGCAGGACTTTGTCCCTGCTTAATTTCACAAGGTCCTTGTTGTCCCCTTCTTCCATCTTCACCTTAGAATTCCTTGATCCCACCTACAGGCAAGGGTATTGCCTCTGCCAGCCCCAGCCTGGGAGGAGACAGCAAGACCTTGATGGGAACATTTTCCCTCCAGAACTGTGAATTGGGCTCATCCTGTGTTTCTCCATTTTAGGCTGAGAACTATGCCCTTGGTGCATCATCCCCAAGGCTGAGCTGTCTTGTAGTCTTCAGCAGTGTTTCCAGCCAGACCTCCTTGCCAGAGTTTGCCATAGTATCCCAAGCATTCTTCCCACTGTGTCCGGGGCTCCTGGGCTCTGGCTGCAGAGAGCGAGTGGCACCACCAAAAACTGTCTTCTGTGACACCAAACACCCACTGGCAACAGGAGTAAAATTAAAGATCAACAGGATTAAAGGGCTGTGGCAAACCCTTAGTGAGAAAATGACCTCTTCCCAGCTGGAAAAATAGTATGGAAACGGTCTTAGGAGGAAAATTACTCATTCAACAAGTTCAACTCCAAGTCAGTCATGACATTGGAGACCTGGTCAGCCGTTTGAGGAGAAGGCAGTGGTTTGTAGAGTTATTTGGCATATTTTTTAACCTTGCTGCTGCCATTAAATGCAAAACAGGTGTTAAGAAAGGAAAGAGTTTCTTTTTCAAGGATTCCAGTCTAGCTGAAATTAGATAGAACACGTCTACTCTTTTGTAGAGACATCCTAATGACACTGTTGAACCTTGCTAAATTCTGAGTCTGTTTCTGATTTTCTGTAATACTATGAATAACCTGTAAACAATTGCATTGACTTCTGGTTAAAGACCCTGTTATTTCTGGGATGGTAGCTTCAAGTTCAGCTAAAATAACATTATAAGCAGGCTCAGAGGAGTAAAAAAGAATGACTCCTTTAATGTGGGTGGTGGTTAGATGTCTAAGTCAGCAAAACTTGAAACTACAGCTATTTAAAGGTCTTCGTGCATCTTGATTGCATGATTATGACTTTATTCAGCAAGTAGACACAATGGATGTGTATATAGGTAAATTTTATAGAATGAATCCCAAAGCAAAACACAGTTGCCTAGTATCTTACTTTTTTCCAAAACCTGTATTTGTGAGGTTACTTGGAACATCCATTGTAGTTGTTTAAAACAATATTCAGTGTTATTAATTGATATATGGTTGATTCATATTTGTAGAGGGTGTAAGCAAACAATGGCAACATTTTTGTTTAATAACAGTTATAGAATTATTAAAATATGATATTAATATGCAGAAATTAAATTATTACATCCTTGTCTAAACGATTTCATGTTGACAGTTATCTTGCTCTTTAATATGTGTCCATACCTCCATAGGACATAGAATTTGTGCAATCTCTTGCCAATCATAGTAGTAAACCATGAAGCTTGAAGTTCTGACCATAAAACTTAATATTAATTATGTCTTTCAAAAAGTGTAAGTCCTTATTATTATTATTCTTAGCTGGCAGTATATTGGTTTAAAATGTTTCCACATGCAGTTTTAAAAATGTTAATTTCTGTTGTACAAGATGAACAGAATTGATGAAACAATTGGGATCAAATACTGTTACTGTGCTATTTTATTGATTGTACTTCTTGAAATAAGAATACCATTTAAATTAATAGATGTATTATTTGACTAATATAATGGTAACAAATACTAAATGGATCTAACTGTTTCATCTAGGAAGGGGATAACATGAAGATAAAAACACCTTCTTGATGGTATAAATCAATACCCAAACATGATGTTTATGGAAAAATATTTTCTCTTTCACCTGTGAATATGACCTTGAAACAAACTTATAAATTCATTTTTGAGGAGTAGTAGCTATTATTTTGTATTATCTCTAATGATTATGGTAAATAGCTGGCTATGAAGTATTAAATGAATGGAATATGTATTCTGTAGTGGACTGGAATATTGAACTGTGGAGCTTGTGGATGCATAAACTAATTTTTATTTTAAGTTTGAAGTTTATCTGTATTATGATAAGGTTATCATGTTGTTAGCAAAAAGGTCTGTACATCCATGTGCTTTGTGAGAAGAGCTTAGGAGCTTCCTCATGCCAGACACGAGCAGCTCCAACTGGCTGCAAGAGAAAACCACCAGCCAAAGTTGAGCCAGTGTGAGAGAAACAGCCCTGCAGACACCAAGGCCAGTGAAGCAGGAAGGGGAGGAGGTGCTCAGGAGCCAGAGCAAGGGTTCCTCAGCAGCCCATGGTGCAGACCAAGGTGAGGCAGCTGTGCCTCTGCAGCCCACAGAGATCCATGGTGGAGCAAATGACCATCTTCCAGCCCATGGATGACCCTGTGCTGGAGCAAGTGGACTTGCTCTGAAGGAAAGTGCAGCCTGTGAGAGCACATGCAGGAGCAGGCAGGAGTCTCAGACCATGGGGCACCCACTCTGGAACTCTGTTCCTAAAAGACTTACTGCATGGAAAGCTCCCATCCTCAACCAATTCTTGAGGAACTGTGGCCTGCAGGAAGAAGCCATGCTTGAGCAGTTCATGAAGGACTGCATGCATTGGAAGTGACACCCCTCACTCTGATACAGCATAAGGAGCAAAGAGAACAGAGAGAAGCTTTTGGGAATTGATCTATATCCTGACATTCCCCTTGTGAGCATAGAGAGAAGAGGTAGTGGAGAAAATGAGTAAAGAAGTGTTATGGAACCTGAAAGGAAGGGCAAGAAGGAAGGAAGATTATTTTGTTAAGATTTATTTTATTTATTAAGTTTAGTCTTTGTTTTTAGCCATCCTACCTATTTTTAACTGGTAATGTATTTAATTTTCCCCTAATCAAGTCTATTTATTCTTGTGAGGTAAATTTGTCTCAATCCGTGAAACCTTCTATCTTCTTTTCCACTCCTGTCCTGTAGAAGAGAGGTGTGAGAGAGCAGCTGGATGGGCATCTGGAATTCAGCCATGGTCATCCCTTCTAGTGACAGAGATAGGTGTGTTCCTCACATTTCACAGGCAAAAGTTAAATTTTGTAATGCAACTTCAATGAGGTTCGTTTTCTTCGTATTTTTAAAATATAGGAACATTATCCACTGTCACCCCTCCCTTAGACCCTTTCCTTTCCTTTCCTCCCTTAGAGGTGAAATGGATATTTCTTCTTCCTGATCATATGATGGTTTTCTTATACGACGAAAATAATTAGTCTGCTGTAGCCATGAAGTCTTCCTAACAGTATCCCTGTGTAAACTCTAATTTTTATGAATACAAAGTTTTGGTGTGGGAATAGGTGCAATGTGAATGACATTCTTCCTTCCTTTAACTAAAGAAACGAAACAAAAACTAGTAGAGGCCATAATACTAAATTTTTACTCCCTAAATCTATCTTTTTAGTTGAATAAGAAATCAAAGTTTAAACATTTCCTTTTCAAGAGCTAGAAAAATCAAATTAACAAAAACACTCTAAAACAAAACTCCTAAAACAAAAATCCTCTGCCTGCACATCTTAAAATGAGATGTTATAACTGTAGCGGTACTCACTTCTAGATTTATTTTTTAATAAATGCTAGACCACTACTATGGCATGCTTTTGATGAGAGACAGCCTTATTACTCTGAGCTCCCACAGAAATGTATCATAAGTTATAAAATTAGAACAATTTTTGCAAGTACAGTTGAGAAATCAAATTAAGAAGTGGTCAAGAAAAATAAATGGAGCAAGATTAGATGAAAACTGCTGCAGCTGCACAAATATACCTTTATATTTTGGTTAAAAGACATAATAGATACGTAAAAAATAATGTGGCTTTAAGGCAAATTCTGTCATCATCCCCACTTGAATTGGTTTTGCTTTAATTCAGAGTGATTTTGTGCACATTAATTCTTTCTAAAGGAAACCTCATGGGAAGTTCTTCAGGTATCAACAGTCCTTGCTCTAAGCCCTGAGAGTGGATATGGCTGGAGCATTGAGAGTTTTTGGGATGGCTAATGCCACATGTGGATTAAGGGCCACAGGAGCAGGAAAAAGATCTTGGCTCTTGTGTTTGGGTTTGGGGTTCAACATTTGCTGCTCTGGTCTGTTTGCCAATATCTGCTGTGCTGAGTTAGGGGTGTGAGTCAGGCCAAATGTGAAAGGAGTTGCAAACTGCTTGCTTGTCAAGGGTGAGCACATTGAGTGAGTGTAGGCAGAGATCTGTCTGCACACTCTGAATGCCTGGGGAGTGCCAGATGTGTTGTGAGAAGGCACCACAGAACAGAGGAGGAGTTTTATAATTTGCCTGGATGGTAAGAGAGGAATTTGAATACTAAGGGCTTATATTAATTGCCATTGCTAGTTTTGTGTCACAGATCTCTAGGACTGAGTTTTTTGTATATTTTTTACTCTTCATCAGAAGAAAACTCAAGAGGAGATGTAATTATGGTAATATTGTTAAACCCTTTGATATTCATCTAGCACTGTTCATCACAAATATATTTGTTTCAACAAAAACCACTGGGGCTGGTTGTTGCAATGATAAAACAGTACAGGCTGCACAGTTTGCTCCCTTAATGGATTTCTAAAACACAATATATTTTGTCAGAATTACAACATAGAGTACAGTTGTTTTAATATGTTTGTTTCCTAATTACTTTCTGGTGAAATGCTCATTTCCATTCCATAAAAAATTGACTAAATTGTAGAGCTAAAACTAATAAAAATAGAGTTTTACAGATATGTTTCTTCTAGGAGATTATGCTGATATTTAATAAAAGAAAGGGAAAAAATACTGTATTACAAACTGTTATGGATCAAAACTCAGAACTTTTCTTAGCAATTTGTTTCCAGTTTCAAAGATTTAACTCAGAATTCCTGAGAAGAAAAGCTGAAAGCCCAAGAATCCATTTAAAAATCAATCTCTCATTTGCATCTGACTAGTAGTATAACTTTAAGAACATTATTAGGCTTCAAATGTTTCATTTAATTTTATTATTTTATCACCTATTTTCTGACTTCTTAAATGGCCTGTAAATTGTAATGATACATTTTTCAAAGATCTTATAAATGCTTTTTAATTACACATTTATTGTTATGATGGAAACCAGAAAAGCTATAAGGTTTTTGATGCCTGTGTATAATTAGCTATTCAATATCGTATTTTTTCTTTTTAAAACAATATTTTTATTTAACTTAAGGATACATATTTATTATTGTTCTGTAGTTTCCCAACTCTATTGCACCACCTCCCTCCCTGTTTTTTCCAGTCTGTTGGGAAAGCTTTCTTTAAAAAAGCCAGTTACCATTTTTATTTTTGCAGAGTAGCATGAGAGCATTTTCAAGCCATCAGAATAAAAGTTCATCCAGTCCTATATCCCATTTCTGACATTGACCCAAAAAGGGTATGTATAGAATACTTACTAAAAGCAGCACAGCAATACTGTCTCAGAGAACTGTCATGGCTCCTTAGCAATTTATGTCTTAGAAGTTTCCAGAATGAGATCAGTATTTTCCAACTCTAATACTTCTTACTGAATATTTTTTGGTAGTTTTTAAAAATTATTTTGGAACACATGTAAATTTTTAACATCCACTATGCCCTGCCACGAAAAATTATAAATTTAGCTGTGCATAAATAAAACATTTACACTGTTTGCTTTACATCTACTTGTACATTTTTATGATACAGAAACAGAAAATTAATTCATTTCCCTCTTTCTTCACAGCATCACTGATATGATCTTCCAACACCATGGAAACTCCTCAATTATTCCTCTCTTCTTTCTCTTCTCACTTACTTTTTCCTAATTTAGTAACTAGGTATTCCTATATGTAAGAGCCTTTTTTAAGTCAGCCAAGTTTCTCTAAGAATCACTGTAGAAGACCTTTTGTTAAATGCCATTTGAAGACCTGCCTAGACCTCTGATCTAGCGGAGTCAATTCATTGACTCATTCAGAAAACTGACATAAGTTACTTAGACCTAAGATTTTTTTGAATAAAAATTGTTTTGAATCTTCTTCAATAAACTATATTTGACCATGCTTCATCTTATCTGTAATTAAGAATGTCAATATCAGTTCTGTCTGGGCTTTTTCATACCCTCTTGAAGCACTTTAAAAATTGTTCTGGTTTTAGCTGTTTTCTAGGCTTTTTAAATTCCTTAATGTCTGGTATCTAGTCCCAGGACTTTTTAACTACCCATTTTGCCTCCTTGATATATGAAGATATTCCATTTGGGAGAGATTCTCTGATGTACCCATATACATATATATATATATATAAAATATGGGCACATTATTATTTCCATGCTTCTCCCATGTGAATACAGAGGAAACTCAAGTAGCTTTCTTCTTTCTTTAATTTTTGGTAATTTTTATGTAATTGTCAATAGACTATGAGGTTTCTTGCTATTGATTTGTTGGTAAAAGGATTAATGATAGTTTTTATAATTACGGCAAGTTGTTCCTCTTGGTCTATTTGGCCTCTCATTATTATCTTTATAAAAGTACTACCATATCTTAGGAACTATTTTTTCCTCCTGTAGAAAGACAGTTAAACTACTCATGTGATATAATATTTATCTAGTTCCCTTATGAAATAACCACAGTAGACCCTACCCCAAAATATATGTATGAGAAACTGATTTAACTTTCTTCTGCTCTATTCTCAGACTTGAATATATTTTCAAATTGTTCCCAAAATCTGTAATAAGTTAAAATTCTGATCTTGAATTCCATTTTTCCCCATTTTATTAATTCCTAAAATATTTTCTTAACATTATTGCTGTTTATAGAAGGTCATGAATTTTGCTTTTTTTTTCTTTTATCTCATTATTAAGTTGTCACTTGGTAAAGGGGAAAATGTGCATCCGAGTGTGCCAATGCTCTGCTCAAGTTTCATTCCTTTGAATTCAGCCTGTCAAATCTGATTAATCAGTGATTAATCTTTTCAGTTATATAGAAATTTTATGTGAAATATCTGAAAGCTTGTCTCAGTGGAAAGGTACTTGCTACAGTTACTGAATATTTTAAAATACTTCCTCTGATCAAATTTCAACTTCTTTGAAATAGCAGACTTTCAAATTCACTTGTTGTAGGAAAAAGAGTTGGGCTTATCTTTGTGGGGGCCTTCTAACTCAGGATATTCTGTGATTCAAATGACTTTTAAAGAAATAAAAAAAAATTAAAATGTGAGGAGAGATTAACTGAGCCTTCAATTTGGGACATCTTTCAACAGTCTTGGAAAAAGAACAAAAGCAATTGTTCCTCAGCAGTATCTCTCTTAAAAATGCATGCTAATGGATTTGAATGTTTTTGACATTTGGAAATTTCAGTTCTTTAAACAGCCAGCAGTAAATGTTTGGAATATCTTGTACTTTGCCTTGCTGTGCTATGCATAGCCCATTACTTTCAGAACGAGCTATCTTGGGTTACATTCATTGAAGAGATCATGACTCAGTTGTCCCCAAATCTACCCTCCCACTTTCTAACCCTTTTAGCCAAGTTTATGTAAAGATTATGTGTGTATGTAAACCTTCATGATGTTTCTTATTCCATCTTTCTTCTCCATCTTTTGATCCTTCCCTTCCTCCCTCTCTTCCTCCCTTCCTCTCTTGCTTATTTATCCCTTTCTTCCATTCCACTTTTACTTATTTATCCCAGCATATGCAGCTCAAGAAGTGAGACAACGCAAACCTCATGAGATTTGACAAGACCAAGTGCAAAGGGCTACACCTAGGTCAGGACAAGACCCTGGTATCAGCACAGGCTGTGGGATGAACAGATTGAGAGCAGCCCTGTGAGAAGGGCTTGGGGATGCTACTGGTGGGTGAGAGGTCGGACATGAGCCAGAAATGTGCTCTCCCAGCCCAGAAAGCCAAAAGTGTCCTGGGCTGCATCCAAAGGAGCATGACCAACATAGCAAGGGAGGGGATTCTGCCCTCTGCTCTGCTCTGCTCTGCTCTGCTCTGCTCTGCTGTGCTCTGCTCTGCTCTGGTGAGACCCCACCTGGTGTGCTACATCCAGTTCTGGGGCCCTCAATACAAGAAAGACCTGCTGGAGCAAGTCTGGAACAGGCCACCAAGATGATCAGAGGGATAGAGCTCCTTTTCTACGAGGCATGGCTGAGAGAACCGAGTTTGTTCAGAGCTGGAACAGAGTAGGCTCAGGGGTGCCTAGCTGCAGCCTTCCAGTATCTAAGGTGGGCCTGCAGGAAAGATGGAAATGGGATTATCTGTGTAGCAACAAAAAGAAGCAAAATGGCTTCAAACCGGGAGAGAGCAGGTTTGGATTAGATATTAGCAAGTTGTTCTTTCTTGTGAAGGTGACAAGGCACTGGAACAGGTTGCCCAGAGAAGTTGTGGTTGCCTCATGCCCAGAAGTGTTCAAGGCCAGATTGGATGGGGCTCTGAGCAGCCCAGCCTAGTGAAGGATGTCTCTGTCTATGGCAGGGGTTTGGAATCACATGATGCTTAAAGTCCCTTCCAACCCAAACCATTCTACAATTCTATGAATATATGGAAAAGAATAATCCAAATCTAATCGGAAATACTCTGGTATTTCTTCATTAGACCTTACTAAAAAAACCCCAAACAAACAAACCAAAAACTGGGCCAAATACTTTGAAGCTTAAGAATCTCATAAAAATTTAGTCTTGTACCAAAGAAGAGAACAGAAATAACAGTTTTTATTTCTGTTATTATTTAAGTTAATTTTGTCAAGATTCAATTTCTTAAAAACAACACTTATTTGTACTGGGGACAGATAATCCCCTAATAGCATAAATACTTATCTATGGATCTGAACACCTCTTGTCTGACCTCGTTTCTTCCCATACGGTTTGCTTTTCTCAATTTAATGAATATTGACCTCTCTGTCTTTCTCTGTTCAAAAAAATTTGTGATGAAGGAAAATAATTGTTTATGTAAGATAAATATATTTATTTCACTACCTAAAGGCAAAATCCTTTTTTTAAAAATTCATTCTTATTATTTTTTTTAAGATGCTTTGACTAGAGTTTTATTTGTATTTGATGATGCTAAAGATGTTTTTTTGCTGTAATCTAAAACTGCACTTCTTATTGCAAAAACATTGTGAAAGAAACTCCTTTGTTTTTTGGTAAGAGAATAACGCCTAATATTTCTAGTATTTTGTTTAAACATAGTTGGGAAGTGAATATGTTAAAAAACAATTTCAAGACATTCTCAAACTCTGTTGCCAAATAACATAATTGAAAAGGAAAATAAATAATCTTCAACATTATTTGACCTATTATCTACAAGCAGAAATATCAATCATGCAGTCATTTAGCATGAACTCTTAGGTACCATAATCAATCCTTACTTCCAACTCTACATCTTACCAAGGCTATTTATTTTCTCATTACCAAATGTGTAATAGGAATGAGTTGCAACCATGTTGGAAGATGCAATTCCTTTAGTGCCAGAGAGTGTGCTATATTTAATACACTGTTGTACACCTTAAGCAGTTTGTAGAAACACTCACAAATGTTATCTTAGAAAACATTTTTCTGTCCTAGAGTTTGCAAGTGATTAGTCTGTGGAGACTGCTTTTTTTGCCAGTGTTGTATAGATATGTAATGGCAATAAGTATTTAGAATCCAGAATTCTGATGTTGCACTACTGTAATTTCAGTGTCAGATTCAGAGCCAGCATGTTAACCTCTACCCCAATATGTCAGAGGGGCATCCCTCCCCCAAGGGAAGCAAAAGCCAGGAGCTGAGCAGCACCTACTTTTGGTTTCCAGCAGAGCATGTGGTTCAAGCTTTATTTAAGGTCCTTTCTAAAAGAGGAGCAGGGGCATGCCCTCATCTATACTGTCTCTAAACTGGCCCAAAGCCCAGGCAGCCCAATCTCTGCCCTTAGAGTCCCACTGTCCATCACTTAGTATCAAAGGATTCTATCTGAATTAGAACTCAGCTAAGAGGCTATAAAACTGTTCAACAGGGATAGTTTCAGCCCAGCCTAATTCACTAAAACATTAAGTTCCTTCTGTTCAGATTGATTAAGTGTGAGCTGGTTTTATTTTCTATTTTTTTGTTGGTTTTTTTTTTTTTCCAGGGTTATATGTTTTGTGGGTTTATTAGTGGGTGGGTTTGATTTGTTTTGGTGGTTTGTTTGTTGGGGTTTTGGGTGGATTTTTTTGGTTGGGTTTTTTTTTTTTGTGTGTGTGTATGTTTTGGCTTTTTTGTGTGTTTTTTTTTTTTTTTGTTTTTTTTTTTGGTTTTTTTGGTTTTTTTGGTGGTTGTTCATTTTTCTGGTAAACTAATCAATTAATAACTTTTATGACATGTTGAAGGTCAACACTGGTGATTGCTGACCTTCAAATGGAAATTACTGTAATGGTCTCCTGTATAGTTGAGTGGAAATGCCTTTTACCAAGTCTAATGGCCTAGAACTGATAAGTTTAAATCAATTACTGTACATTCACACTCTTGTGGTTTTATGATTACTAGGTGTAAAGGTATCTGCAGTTCTGAATTGTCTTAGACATTTACAACTCATCACACGACACACCATGATTGAAGAAGGTGCTTTTTAGTGAGAAGTAATATTTCCAGCTAACTAAGTGGAAGTGAGTGCTTTTGGCAGTTCTGCATCCCTGGCTCCCATGGTAGAAGGCAAATCAATTTACATGAAGAATATTGTTGGTAAAATCTGAAAGGTCATGGTACTCAGACATACATAATAGTCTGCCTTCTGAAAAATCAATCTGTCTGCATTGATTAGATGAAGAAAGCTATTGATGTTTCTGTTTGTTTCAGAAACTGATGGTTGTGCTGAGAGTAAACTTTATTTCCATTGACCTT
Organism: Luscinia megarhynchos; assembly: GCA_034336665.1. Taxonomy (NCBI): domain Eukaryota; kingdom Metazoa; phylum Chordata; class Aves; order Passeriformes; family Muscicapidae; genus Luscinia; species Luscinia megarhynchos. The sequence continues at coordinate 47,095,955 of JAPFBE010000002.1, read as the reverse complement.
ACTGGGAGTTCTTAAGTCTAATAAATAAATTATTTTATTTTATATACAAGAAAAATCTTTATAATTCAGAAAATATCAACTCCATGAATTCAAAAATTCTTAGGAAAATGTACAGTGAAGAGAAAGAACATAAGGTCCTAGAGTAAAATAATGAGTCATTTTTTATTTTTTTAATTCTCAACAAAAGTAGATTTGACTCTACTCTTTTCTGTTTTCACAACACTCCACAAAAAACTTGTAGCTTAAAAACTGTTCCCTTTGTTTCCATCAAGATGTAATAAAATATTCAATAATGTAAAAAAAATTGTGGTGCTCACACTAAAAGATGAAGGATAGTGAAGATAACAAAAAGCCTTGAATGCTTATAGGTTGTTTTTTTTTATGAATGTATGCATTCTCTGGAATAGGAAGAGAGATAGGTTAAAGAAATTATATGCCCTGACACTATTGTGACTACAATTTAGTATTCTGTTACTAATTTATTAGATAACAAAGGATTAGAAAATATATTTTCTGAATTTCTAGTAATTCTTTTCACTATATTAGTTAGTTCTTATCCAAGAACAAATTATTTTCTTCCAATTATTTTTCTGGAATGTTTCTGGTCATGAAATTTAGCCTCTAATTTATTTATAAAGAATTTATTACTAGTGACCCAAATACATGATGACAAGACACAAGAGGTTTTCAAGGAGACCTTTCCAAGAGTGTGGTGCTTACTAGCTTCTGAATGCAGATAAGTTAATTTCACTGAACAGTGGATGCAACTCGCACAGAAATGTTAAATCAAATGCTTCAGGATATGCTTATATTAAATTTCATAAGAACCAATCAGGATCATGTGCATGAGGCAGAAGTTTTACACTTTGGAATGCTGAAGGTCATATGCCAATCAAAGAGAAGTTGGGAAAACTGGAGTTTATGAGGACAAATGTCTAGAAATAGTTTCAAATTCTTCTTATTCCTCTCATGTAGAAAGACCCAAACAAACCTCTGTTTTTCCTTTGTAGTGAAAAAAAAGATTTGCCTCTAAATCTTGGACATGGTTCCTTAACTTGTATACAGTACTTTGGAATAATAAAATATATTTTATATTATTTTCTATAATTTTCTGAATAGGTATATTTATACTATGCATGTGTGTTTTTTCCATTATAAAGACGTTTACACATACTGAAAAAATAAAATGTAATCAATTGATTAAACAAAAACCCCAAATATTTATAATCCAAACAATGTAATATTTAAAAAGGAGTTTTAAAAATATTAGTGTTCCATCTTGGAAGACTTCATTTGTTCTTTGTATTCTCTAAATTACTAAATGTTTAAATACGGGACATTAATGTATTTTCCTTATCCTGAAAAGGAAATAAAAATTAAACTAATTATGTTAGGATCACTTGTCATTACTTCCATAAAGGGTCATACAAAACTACACACAGTAAAATTTTTACTTATTTGGGGCTCCTTGCTTTGAGCCAAGAAGAAAAAAATGGAATTTTGCTAAAAAACGTTGTCAACATTTTTGGATTGAAAGCACATTCCACTTTCGGCTGTTTTATGAAAATAAAAGAGTTGCTAGCTGGTGTGTTGTAAATGTACATTGTATTTTAAATAAACTTCTTTTGGGTTAGAATTGTTCCTGCATAGAAGGTAAATACTTTTCTGAAAAGGGGTGAGACATGGAGGGAACAAAATTTAGGATCTTTTTAACCTAAAACTGATATGAATGACAAAGCAATTTTAAAAATACTCCTAAGCAACATATATCAAATAATAGGATCAGGGAATCATAGAAATAGTTTATGGTGGAAGGGATCATAAAGACAATTTATTTCCAACGCCACTGCCATGTGCAGGGCCAATTTCCAACAGACCAGTTTGTTTAGAGCTCCATCCATCCTGGCTTCAAACACTTCCAGGGATGGGACCTTCACAACTTCTCTGGGCAGCCTGTTCCAGTGCCTCATCACTGCCATAGTAAAGAATTTCTTCATAATATCTGGTGTAAACCTGCCCTCTTTCAGTTTGAAGTTTTATCCTGTCACTAAACATCCTTGTAAAACGTCCCTCTCCATTTTCCTTGTGGATTCCCTTCAGGTACTGGAAGGTTCCAATTAGGTCACCCAAAGCCTTGCACTTGGTCTTGTTGAATCTTATGAGATTTACATTGTCCCACTTCTTGAGCTTGTCCAGGTCCCTCTGGATGGCATCTCATCCTTCAGGTGAGTTAACTGCACCACTCAGATTGGTGTCATCTGCAAATTTACTGAGGGTGAACTCAATTCCTTCATCTTTCTCATTAATGAAGATATTCAATGACTCTGGTCCCAATACAGACCACTACAGAAAATATAGTTTGGTTTTACTAATACTAGTAATAGAAATAGAAATAATAGAAACAAGGATGTTTTGTAGTGGTTGAGAATCATAGGAAAACTGTGAACCATCCAGGTCATGGCATGTTCCAAAACTCAGGCACCTTCAAGCAGTAAATCTGCATAATAGCAGAATCAGAAGTCTTTACAGATGCTATTTACAAACACTAAAATAGATATTATGCAATCACTTGTCTACCTGTTGTGATCTCTTACCTACCTGAAGTATTTTTCTTTTAGCTCAATAATTAATATAAAATAAGATGTTGAGTATCTGAAATTAAATGAGTGGTCTGTGTATAAACTACTGGGCTAGATTTGGACTAGTAAAAGCAGGCTGAAAGAGTCCAGCTTGGATGTGCATGTAGGCTGCAGTATTTCCTATCTGCCTTTGAACTGTGGACAAAAGATATGAATTTGTATTTTTTTTCTTATTTTTAAACAGTGCTGCTGGGCTAAGAAACTTGCAGTGGAGTATTTGTTCAGTTTGGCTCCAGAGAAAGAGGAGCTATTTCATAAGATCAGCTAAATTGATATTTAGAAATGTCACCCATGATATGGTGGCCTTTTCTAATATATCCCAAGGTAAATATAACCTTTCACTCAAAATTTTTGTTGTTGAAATTATGTAGTTGTATAGTCTGTTTCTTATTTAGACTCTTTAATATTTAAATAATTTTACCAACCCTGCCCCAAAACAAAAAATAACCCTGTATTTTTAAAGAGATCTACCTTTATTTTTTGCCTCTTAACATCACTGATTTTTATTTATATATATGGTAGAAAGCATGTCATTAGCAATGTAGGAAACAGTTGAGCAGAATTTGAATGTTTGATTAAACAATTCCCACTGAGAAGGGGAGAAATAGACTGGGCAAAAAGGAATTTTTAGTGTGAGAAACATATGGGAAGTGTTGGAAAGCATACATACTAAATCATATTTTTTATGATATAGTGCTATTTTTGTATTCATTGTCCTCACGAACCAAGAGAAATGCTGCAATATTTTAATCTTTAAACTTTCAAACTTTTTCTGTGTATTGTGTCCTCTTACCTTTCACCCTAGCCTGCTGCAAAATCAGGCATAACTCCCCCGATGACACCAACAAATGTTGACAGGAAAATTATGCTGCTTTAGAATAGTCCTCAGGTAAATTGCTCAGGAGACATGTCAAAAATGCCTTACAGTTCTCAGCACACATATTAGAGTTACCTTCTGGTTTATCTGAAGGAACAATAGTGCTACATACTGTCTTTTCAAGATCAGAAATAGAAATATTACCTTGGCTTTGGATGTGCTCTGAAAATTGCTTATGGTGAATTCTTTCCACCACGCTGTACTAACTCAATAGCTTCTGGGAACATATCAAAATGATATAGTTTTGGGGTGGTTTATTTAACCTTTTGTGCCAGTTATCATTTCCATGTGGTTACTGCAGAGTTCTATTGTTCACAAAAAACTTTCCTGAGAGTCAGCGAGACAGAAAAGTTTAATATGTGAAAAAAAAGTTTAATAAGTATGAATATATTAATATATTGTGCTAATATGATGTGCTAATGTGTATTTAGGACAACTATATGAAATTGCTTATACAAGTCAGTAAGATAATCTAGATGGAAATGTCACTTTTAAGTTTTCTGTATATATTGAATGTGCAGCGGCTGTGTGGAATTGGTAAACTGAGATAGCTTAATGTAAGGGCTGTAACTGACAAAACTAATGGTTTTGTCAGTGTGATAGCACCCATCTCAAGATTTAGTACAAGGCTGCAATAAAAAACAAGCAAGCAAAAAAATACTGGTGTTTTATGTTAATGTGTTCATATCTCTTCTCTCCCCCACTCACAGAAATTGTGTTCAAGTGGCAGTCAGTGGTCTTGTTCATAGATGTTTGGTAGTGGTCTTGTAAATCTTGAATTGATTATAAAGCTTCCTAATTGAAAACCTGAGGATCCAGGGCAGGTCCATTATGCAGATCAGCTTCATAAGATTTGTACAGTGGTGCCCTGATTTTGAGAAAAGCACAAGTTGTGTTGTAGTGCTCTGCATTGCTGGTTTGACCACACACTGTAAATCTGAGAAAAATGTATTTCCTATCCTGAATGTTCTCCTATCATCTGTTGCCTTGTTGTACTCATTTGCAAAGTAGGGAATCTGTACATGTTGCCATACCAGGGCAGTATGTCTACCTGAGAAAGGTAGATGGTGACAAAACCAGATTTTTGGTATGTAGCTTTTCTACTCCAAATGCCCTGCCCTCCTTTCTTCTTCCTCCAGCTTTATGTGCTGAGCATGACATGGTATAGGATATCTCTGTCCCGTTGGATTCAGCTGTCCCAGCTGTGTCCCCTCACAGCCTCTTGCTTATCCCAGTTCACTCACTGTCAGGGCAACGCTAGAAATAGAGAAGGCTGGGATTGTGGACAGGTACTGCTCAGCAATAGCTGAAATAGCTGATGTTCAACACTGTTTCGTTCAGTAATTCAAAATACAGCATGGTAGAAGCTGCTATGGAGAAAATCAACTCTGTCCCAGCAAAATAAGTGCGACTATGAAAGATTCCTTCAGGTTACATTGATCTCTTTATTTAAGAATGATTTAATGCAATATTACTTTGCTTAAAATGAGACATCATTGTCTATCTAAACCATCTCTTTCAATAATTTATTTGACTTCTTTATATTGACAGAGTGTAGGCAAAAAACAGAAAGAGTGTATGAAACTAAACTACGTGAATGACATATTTAATTATGTTTATAGAAAACTATCATTATGCATTTCTAATTGGACATTTACTTCTAATGGTTTTGTCAGATATAGATTCACAGCCTGTAGAACAACACCTTTTAGCTATAATCTGGAGGTGGACTAGAATTCCTGTACCCATCTTTATTAAAAAATAAATGTTCCATCTGCTCTTTTTTTGTACATAACATATGGTGACAATAACAAAGTAATAACACCTTGGGGGAAAAGCACTATCTCTGTGCAGCTAAGGATGTCTGCATAATACTGTGAGATCCTGGTACTTCATCCCATTACAATATGTTGCAGTGGCAAAACCTATATTTTATTGGTCTGTATCTATGGTGTTTGTGGTAATATCATGATCATGTTGTGGTAACATGAGAAATTTTGTGATTTGAACAGGATTGCTTTAGAAAATGGCTAGTATAATAATTCTAGTTGATTCAGTCTTAGTAAGGGCAAGCTAAAGGAAACAGAGACCAGTAAATTAATTTGTTACTATTTAAATAGAAAAATGTTTATTTATTTCACGTATTTATTCTAATCTGTTTGAAGAATAATTCTATCATGGGGTTTCTAATTCACCCAAAACCTCTTTTCCACTACATCAGAAATTCCATGCTCCTAATAAATAACTATATGGGGCAGCTCCATTGTCACTTCAGTATTTCATGTTCAGAGTGTAGCACAATAAAAGTTGAAAATACTGATTAAATGAGCCTGATACTGGGGGTGGGAGGAAGGCAGGGAAGCTAAAATTATATTTTAATATCAGTAAAAATTACTGATTTTTGTCTAAATTTTATGTTTATTAAATCTAACAAACTTGTGAGTAGTAAAGACAAAATTTACTATATAAGTTAAAACGAGCTTCTTGGCTTGCTCTTAACTGGCTTATCTTCTTATTTAGCAATTCCTCTGTGAAAAAATTTGTCTTTTAAAAATTATCTTTGTCTCTAATTACTTGACCATATTTGAAGATTCACTTTTCCAACCTAATTCCTTCTTTGTTTGCCATATTTCTTCTGTCTTAGTTGCAACGTCAGCATTTCCTTTCAGGCACTTATGTCTAAAATTAAGATTGTTTCTTCTGTTCTCAGGATTAAGAAGAAGAAAAGAAAATCACTACCAATTATTGTCCTTTTGTGCTATTTTAGATCTTTAAAATATTTTTATTCTTGGTCTGTCTACCATCAACATAAACAGATTCCATGAAATACTGGAGTAGTTCTATGAAATAATAGAGTTTGGCTTGTTATTTCAGTTACTATTTCACTATGTATCAAGAGTGTTCAGAACACTTAATGGGCTTTTTTTTTTTTTAATTCTTAACAGCTGGGTTCTGGAAGGGCATTAAATCCCATCTTCACGTTTTTTTCAGGGGATATGCAGTTGTCATGCAATGCACTTTTTCTGTAGGTGTGCAAAATCCTTTTTCACATTTTAAAATCAGAAGACTGGAATAAAGCAGAAAACATCTGGTTAGGTGTACAGTATCTGTCGGTTTGTCAAATTATTAGCTTAATAATAGAATATCCATCAAAAGTAAAGAAAGAAAAAGTGTTGGGGTTTTTTATGTTTGTGCACCATAAATGGATATTTGTGTTAAAACTAGTGAGGACATGAATTTTCAAACTTCATTTATTTCTTGAGCCACAGCAATACATCCTTCATTGGAATTGTTCTGGGTTCTCTGATTTTCCTTTTCATCTAAGAGGGATTAGAAGCAGAATAAAAAGCAAAGTCGTCTCTTCACAAACCTGATCATTTTTGGTTTTGGTTTTACGAGCATACTAATAGACATTAGAGAGGAAATCATTACTTAAATGCTACTTAATCACATTATTCATTGAAAATTAACTGTCATTCTGTTTAAAATTTGGACTTCACTACTGTGAGTAAAGCATAATTTCTTGGCATTATTTTAAGCATAGTAAACTTTGAAGTTGTTCCTGATTTGTTGCCTTTTCTATATGAACAATTGATGAATGTAGTGGAGTGGTTGCAGTATCAGACTGAGAAAGAAAATACAAAAAAAATCAAGGAGTTCATAATGAGAATATCTTGAAATTAGGAGGATCATAATGAGGTAGATATGAATTCAGGATGCACATCCACACTTTGGATTGTTACAATACCAATGGAAATTAAAGTTAGTCTAATTAAAGTCTGCTTTGTGTAGTCCAAATAGGCAGTTACTATCTCAGTTACAATAACACTGATATTTACAGACTGAAATGTCTAATATAAACAAAAACTTCAGTAGAAACATAGTTAAATTTGTAGTATATAAATGACTCGAGTTTTCCATTTCTCTGATTTTTTTTCATCTATCTGGTATCAGCTCAATATTTTGGGTTGGTATATCTCCTCAGAAGGGGCAGAATAAGGAAGAGTATTACAGGAAGCTCTCTTTCCTGATTTTTAAAAATTAATTATTTTATGATTGGAGGTGATAATTTTTTTCTTCTCAGATTTGAGTCTGTCATGGGATTTTTATATTTCTTAATGTTTTCAAGCACCCTGCCATTGTTTGACTTCTGTTTGTTGGTTTCTACCTAAATTGTGTTTGTCCCTTGTGAAGGCAGTTTGCAATTATTAGTTTAGATTCTATGATAGCCTTCTCCAACCCCAGAGCAATATATAAGGGTAAAGTTTTCTACTTATCAGCTTTATAGATGTCAGATTTTTGCCATAAATCATATCCACATTTCTAAACTCAATTCTGGTCAAGACAAGACTTGAGATGTTGCACTGCCTAGTTAATAGAAATTCTGTGGCCTTGCATGAGTAAGGTCAAATTGCTACTTGGACTGGCATCACCACCACCACACTCTTGGTTTAAACCTTGGAATATATTCCATGTAGACACTCTTTACTGTGTGGACTTTTAAATTTGAGGTTTGATCTCCTGCTTGCCTTAGGATGTTTTGGTGTGGTTTTGGGGGAGTGAGGGGGGTGATTGTGCTTTTAGGGCTAATCAACTAGATGGAAAGCTACTTGTTGATCCTCTGACAAGTAGCTATAGAAAAGATACACTGTAATTTTTATTATATTTAGCTGCGTTGGATTTGATGATCTTAAAGGTTTCTCCCAGCCTAGTGATTCTGTGAAACTGTGAAATGTTCCAAACCAAGTTGCATCAGACAGCAGATTTACTGTCAATATATTAAAAGTATTTGGGAGAAAAAGACTAAGAAAAATTTAACCTTTGAACAATTGAAAGTGAAATATAACTCAATATAGAATACCAGAAGGAACCCTATGAGCTTATCCATGCTCCTGCTCTTTAGAATATGCAAGGTTTGAGGTTCTACAGCCTTACTCAATGACCATTTTTCCTTTTTTAACTTTTCATTCAAGGAGAGTAATGGAAAGTGACGTCTCCAGTGATATATTATGAAACTAAACAGCTTCAGTGGAACAGCTTGCCTTTCTCACAGTTTGCTTTTACAGCTCCTACCTAATAACAAAACAAAACAAACAAAAAAAAAGATTCTGTCTCCCTTTGGTTTAAAATGCTTTCTTTCAGAGTGTGATAACATTTAGTTGTTTTTATGTACCTTGTCCTAGACTTCTGTTTCTCAAAATTCTGCTGCCTGAGGAACATGGGGTCCTAACCAAAAACATTTTGCTACAGTGCTGTAAATCTCTATAATTGAATGGCCTGAGGTCCATGGATTCTTTTAAAGGTAGTTTATTTTACACCCATACTTATCTATTTATAATACATCCCAGCAGAGTCTGATCACATAGTGACTGATAAAGGCTGTGAAGTGGTTCAGATGATACCCATAAGAGAAAATAATTGACCTGGGAATACAAGCAAAGGTTCATCTGGCCACAGATAATTCATTTTTGAAGATATTGCAAAGATACTGCCTGAAAAGGAATTTGTTGTGACTGAAGTTGGAGAAAAAAAGTCAAAATGACAAGTTTTTCTTCGAAGTTTAAGAGTGCTCATTGATAAATATGAAAACAAACAAAAATTTTTAGGAAGAAACCTTGCCTACTAATTTTGGCTCTATTCCTATGGATTTGAATGGACTTAAACCTTTGAACAATATTAACTATTTTGAAGAGACAAATATGAGCAAATATGAGAACAGAAGGATGTAATTTCAGAGTATGTGCACTATTAGGTGTAAAATTTCTCTTTGAATTGCTTTTTCTCACTGTTTCTGTACAGAACACTTGCAGCAATCACAGTTTCTTTCCCCAGTTTCTCTTTCCAATTCATTAAAATTAAAGATTTTTTTTTATTCAATAAACTGATAGTTATTTATGTCCTCTGAACAGAGAAGATAATAAATCTTTTACCTTGAAAATCTTGGTGCTTGATGCATAAAACTGCTGTGGGTAGAAAAACTAAGGTGATGCTGCAACTTAGGTCATATATGATGGATTCTGCCTGTTCAAATTTGCAGGTGTGGATCACTGTACACCAGGAATGTCTCTACTGCAGTCCTAAATGCTACATTAGCTGTTGAATTTTATTTTCTATTTCTGTGTATCAGAGAGTTGTATAAGTATTTTTGTTGTTTCTTCCTGTGACAATTTTGTTTCAGCAGACTTCAAGAAGTTAAATGAAACAGTTATCAGTTCTCTAACATCTAAAAGGAAAAGAGACTCATAATCTTACAATATTTGCATCACTACATGTGGTAGAAATGTAATGCTGTTGTCAGGGTGTAGTTTGTGCTTGCTAAGCAGAATTTCTTGTTTGGCATTTTAAATCTGTGGAGACCTGCCCTATTTTAGTGAAACTTTTATATAAAGCTAGGAATGTCTTAGCTTGAATTCAATCTCCATGCATTTGCTAAAATAAAAGTAATGTAGGCAACTGCCTTTTCACCCAGATTAAAGGTATGTGGATCTGCTCAGAGATATTTTATGCAAAGAAGGGTGGTAACATCCATTTCTTACACTCCTTTGTGGATAGAAAATCATACTGAGTAATTTTTCTGCTTACGGATTTTTGTTAATTTTTTGACATATCTGTTAATGATGTTGAAAACACTTCTTGGGATTAGGAGAAGTAATTATTGGAATTGATTAATAATACCTTAAAGAGAAATTTCAGTGCCTTAAGAGCAGTAAATTATATGATGATATGAGATTTTTGTTTGCTGCATCTACCAAACTGACAGTCAATAAGGATGGAAGGTCTGGATGGATGCTGTATTTTATGCCTTTTATACCTGCCCTGGAGAATTTTTGAATTTTTGTGAGTGAAATGAACATAAGTTATGCCAATAGGTAGACTATTTTCCGTGGGATTTTTTTTTTCTTTTTTTTAATAACAGTACTCTAAAAATTCACTATTGTTTTTTCAGTCCCAACCAAACATGAAAACAATGATAATCCTCAACAGAGAATGTTAGAAGAAAGTGACAACAGTGTTTGCCCTAAGTGTCTGCATGGCATAAATGTGACATAATATGTTGTGCAAAATTTTGAAAAACATAACCATATTGCAGAGATGTTTCCAAACTTCTGAAACAATGAGAAGTTAAAGAGGAGAGCTAGGTGAGCTCCGTAATGGTACATCTCCTTTACATCCCCTACATAATGATCTCATTGAGGGAATTGCTCCTTAAAGCTTTTGCCTTTTGACTATCATTCCTCGTCAATTGTTAGTGGGGTGGTAATTTAGGAATAAAGTGCTGGATTAAGCCTGAAACACATGTAAGTCATAATTACACATATTTCTGTGAAAGTTCATGAATGGCCTGAAGGATCAACACAGACTGCTTGCTCTAGCACAGTGTTCATTTGTATTTTGTGTTACCTCAAATTCTGGTGATTGAGTATTTGTATCTCATAAAATTAACTTCAAAATCAAAAATTTCAGTCTTCCCAAATTTGTATATGAATGCACTGTGCCTAAGAGAAACATGTAGAAGATAAAATATTTGGTAAATATTACTCAGTAGTTGATCTTAATCAGTAATTACTTATAGCCAACATTCGTGGATTAGATGAGTAGTGCCAAATAATTTAAACAGGCTGTTTCCTGTATCTACTGTAGCTTGATAATATAATACATTAATAAAGATTTAAAACTATCCATACAATTAAAGCTTAGCTTTGAGATTATGCTTAGTACTCTGTGCTTTAGGGGTGTTAATGTTGATTTATATTTACACAATCTGTCAACTGTAGCTGAGAAATCATTCAAAGGTAAAAAATTACAAAGAAGAGATGACTATGAGTGAAATATGAATAAAAGTGAAAAAAAGATTTTTGGCTTGCTTTGCTGTTGATATACTGTACTGTCAGTAACTGCAGTAATCAGCAGGTCTCTGCAAAGTAGTGATTTTTTAAACATTAAACTTCTAGTTGTGCAGATAATTTTAGGTACTGCTACAATTGCTTTAATGATGGGGAATTTTTTTAATCTTTCTTTTATTTTGTGAGTGCTGCTGTAAAAACTCTAAGACAAATAGGATAAAAGAAAAGAGGATTTTTTTGTGTAACTAATATCTTGATTCTTAATGTAATCTTATTTGCAAAGTTGTCTCCTTATTTTTTATTTTTTTATTTCAAAACAAGTGAGTTGATATAAAAACAATTGAAATATTGATAAAGCTGCAAATCTGTAGGTTTTAAATTGTAGGAAATGGTTCCTTTGGTTTCTGCATATTGATCATTCTGAGAATATAAAAACCCTGTTAAAGTGGCAAAGATTGAAATTTAAACAAGGGGAAATGAAGCTGAAAAATTAAGCAAGTCTTTGAATTAACATCAGCAAATGAATTTTTCTGCATTCTAAATATTTGGTGTTTTTTCATATAAACTCTGAAACACCAAAGATGTAAATTAATCTAGTCTATTGTGAACATTAAGAATGTACTGTTCATATTTAAGAATATTCCAAACCAAATTACAACTGCTAAAATCAAAGAACATGGGGAGTCTATCAATTTTTCTATAATAGTAATTTAAAAATAAATGGGGAGAGAGTAGTGACATCATCTTCCTGTGGTATTTGGCTTGGATACAGTTCAGAGAATGCAGTCATTTTCAGGTGCCATTCAAAGCAGCCCCACAATGAGCTGTTGATAAGAAAAATGAAAGATAAAATTGTTGGAGTTGTGGAAACTTTGAAGTATTGCCCTACTAACAGGTGTCTCAGGCAGCTTGGTCACAACTACATTTTTGGTTATTGACAAATAGCAGCAGGGCTACTGCTGATTAGCTAACAGTGGCTATCCAGAAGGAAGATAAATGGTTCCATGCTGCTCTACCACCACCATTTCCATGATTACCGTGGAAACAATCAAATATGAGATATTGCTGACAAAGCTGCAAACTGCAGCAGCAATCATTAACTTCAGAAAGGCTGAGCTTTGCACTTGATCAACATCAGACTTAACAGTGGGTATTTCTCCTTGCATTTGGTGATCTGTCCTTTTCCAATGGGGTAAGCAGGGGCTAAAAAAAGGCTTGAAGTGTGGATTGTTGGATATTCAGGCTGTGGCTATTGGTTCTGCTGGTGCATTTATGGTTTTGCACATGGTCAAGTTTACTTGTCAGAAGCTCTATGGAATATAATGGTGCAATACTTTGTATGTGAGAAGAAATGAAAATGAGATTTCGCCGTGGTTCTCATGACTGATGAGATTTGTGAAATAAGAGGGAGTCCAATTACTAAACGGTGTTTCAGGCAAAAAGATCACTGAGTTTCTCACTCACTCCTGGCTGCTAATCAATTTGTTGAGTGATGATTAAAATGCTTTGCTTTGACCTAAAATGACTTAGCAGTTTGAGACCTAGCTAAATGGTTCTTTTTGATAAGGAACTGCATTCCTATTCTGTATATAAGTTGCAGTTCCCTGTTTTAGAATGAAAAATTGTGAGTAGCTCTTATAGGATTTTATAATTCCCTCCATTTTTTACTTATTGAACCAGGAATTTGTCATTTTCACAATACCTAAATAACTTTTTGTTCATGAAAGCAGGAAAAGAGGATGAAATATATCAGAGATAAAGAAGATATTAGTGTTTTCAAATGTTTTATTCAAGCTATTCCTCCTTAACATTTTGCAATATTAATTTTCTGTTTCTTAAAGGGTTGTTGAGACAATGGTGCCAAAATACATTTGTAAATGTAGTTGACATGATGTTTTATCCCAGATAGTAATGTCATCTTTCTTAGATAAATGAAAAAAAAATTAAAAATCACTAAATTGTGATACAAAATATTTTGGATTTTTTTTTTTCTGGAAGAAAGATTTAATGCAAGAGTGCCAGCATATTTCTGGTTTTTTGCCTGCATTTTCAAAGGTTTATTAAAAATATATGGCTGTATATTAATTGCATTATTGTGTTACCAATGAAGAATTTAAAGAAAAAAAAAGAAAATTCTGATAGACTGTATCCCATCTACAGGTAGACCAAATTTCCTAGCAAGTTCTTCAGATGCATAAAGGTTGGGCAAAATCCAGATAAAATTTTGTAGAACAGAGCCATCATTCCCAATAGCCTCAGTAATCCTTTTTCAAGATTTGTCTAACAGTCAGACAAGAACATAAAAAAGTTTAATTTGTTTGGTCTGGGAAAAAAAATGCTGGTGCATCAAAATGTCAAAGTAACTGATAAAATCAAAGTAAGTGAACCTTTTCCTCATACTAACATATGAAACTCCTGAACCCATAATTTTCCAAAGTAGATTTATGATATAAAAGCTTTGTGCAGAAGTGAGGTATGATTCAAACACACAATTCTGGCCAAAATCCCAGATTAGATACTGTACCATTAAATCTGTTACTAGCCTAAAATCCAGACTTCTGTTACTGTCTGTATAAAAAAACCAAAGAGGTCTTAATACTCTTAAGCAGGTTTATTTAGGCAAAAACCAAATTTGCTTTAATTTTGTTTTTTCCTAGCTTAAACAACCTAGGAGATATGCTAATTCGAGAATTAATATATGCTATCTTAGAGAGTTGCAATGTCTTTGGAGAGCTCTAAATGAACTTCTGTAATTTTTTACTAGTTTGTATTTGACTATTAAAATTGCAGAGAGTACGACTGTAAATAGAATTATTTTTGAGTTGCTTTTATTTTCTGTTGATCACATTTAAGAGGCTGAGTACTCTAGTTCATAGCATGAAGAAATCTATGAGTGTAATGTTTGTAAATTAAGAGGAAAAAGTCATATTCTGTATGTAGGGGGCTTTGATTCACTCTTTCTGAATTTAACTGAGTTCTTTAAGCGCGATAAGAAAATACAGAAAGTCAAATGCAGAAAGCAGTATTGTGTCTTTAAATGTATAGAGACATCTATAGGAGCACAACATATATGTGCAGGCTTTCTTGAAAAGTGCTAAGGTGGGGGAAAGCTGAATTAGCTTATCCACTGCCTAGCAGCAGAGCCAAGCTGTTCTTTGGAATATTTTGTTTTGCCCCCCAAGTAGTGCCGGTGCTCCCTCTCCACATTTACTCTAGGTAGCAGAGCTTTTTGGGAAACCACTCTAAGCAATGCTAGTTAGGAAGTTGGAAATGCAGAGCAAGCAGACTGTTTGCTTGTGGGGAAAAGACAACCTGTCTGTGCTCAGAAGAGTAACATCTCACTTTAGCAAGATTTATTGCAGCTTCAAGCTGAGACCAGTTTCCTGATATATATAAAGAGAGGATGTGGTTGTCTTGATCAAAGTACTGCTCTAAAGATTAATTGATTTGTGCTGTATGTTCGGTTTTGTACAGATTTGAAGAGGACAGGTTGCAGTTCCCTGCTTCAAATTTCTCATCAATCAAAACAGATGATACTTTCCTACTCTTTTAGCTTGCTATGAGCAAAAATAATTCCTCATAAGGGCTCTAGTAGTGTGGGTCCATAGTTCTGGAGATAAAATTAAAATGTAGTATTCAGTATCTCTGCATACTTTCATTTTAATATCTCTTCATTGTGTTGTGACCTCTGCCAAGTGGGTGTCCCATGGTTTGTTTGGATTTAGAGCAATTCACCTGTGACACAAGTTGGCTGTCAGTATCTTTGCCTTTCATCTCTATGTACATACATGAAAATGAAGTTTTCAGGTTGATTTTAGCTATACATCATTCACATACATAATTATATGAAAACTGATGCTTTTTTGAAACTTCAATTTATTCAAAAAATCAGAAAAATGTATCTAGATCTAGCTGAAAACAGATAAATGCATAATAAACATTGGAAATATTTCTGTATTATATGATCATATGAGGTACATAAATTCTCTATATTCACTACATGATAAGGCATATCTCTGTCTGTGTAGTACCAAATATTTATAATGTTCCAATTTGCCATGCTAACCTTTTTGCAGAGAAGTGCCATTGCTTGAATATCTTAAGAAAAACCCAGGTAATCTACCAGCAGAGAAGAATTTCTTTAATGAATAAGCCCTATAATTATGTTCTCGTTCTGCTATATGCTCAAGATTGTAAAATTGCTGGAGAGAAGAGTAAGTAATTGAATAGCAATTTAAGTGTGAATTTATTAAATCAATTAGATTTACAAAAGTAATTTGAGACACAGTGCTGCTATGTTGGGCACACCAAGTATATAAAAATTTTAAATAGATGCTTGTAAGTGCAGCATAGTTTCTAATGGGAATTTGTCTTGGTTATAATAGTAAAAATGATTGATTCTACGTGTCTTGTAAAGCTTATTCTGTAAGTTATTCTTATCCTAATAGCACCTCAGAGGTAGGCCATTTCATTTCAGATTGCTGGGGAATCTCTAGGCATAATAAGGGATTTAATAAACTGATGAAAATTTATAACAGTGATGGAAACATTTCTGTGCTTTTTTCCTCTAAAACAAACATATCTTCTGTATTAAGTAGTTTGTTGAAGCTATTAATTTTTCTGCACTCAGAACTTCCATGAACATTATGTTAAACTTTCATGTGTAATGTTCTATGTAATATATTATGTGGTGCTTTAGGAAACTAAAGGAAAATGAATTTGTGTGATTTGATGGGTGTGTGTACAGTACTAGCCAAACATAAGGACAGAAAATGGTTAGAAAGGCTTTTGTGATTGCTTGCTAGGTTAGCCTTCCTAAAGAGCTGACCTCATGCCGTGGTGTTAGGTGCAGGGTATCAGGGTGTGAGAGAACTTGCAGTGTATCAAAAACCACGAAGAATCTAACACCATCAGTGTGAGTGCTACTCATTTCTTACCTTTCCTGCCCTCCAAACAGTGGGAAAGGGTATACCTGTTCAAGCTTTCCTTAGTGTGATAAAATAAAACTTAGTAGATTCAAAATTTATTGTCTGTAATGGAAGCAAGATCTCATGATAAAATTTCATTGTTCCTCCAGTTTAGTGACCATCATCCCTCTTAAGCCTGCCATAAAATATCTGTGATCCTTCAGATCATCACATTTCCTGTCCCATGAGACTCTGTTTTCCACCTTGCTATCCAGAGGTATACAGTGCCATGAAATAAAGCTTTATTCTTCTCCACTTTCAAATATCCTTTGACATCTGATATTTAGAGCTACAGTCACTGTTTTTATGTTCTTCTGTTTTTCTTCTCCTTACTTTGCTTCAATCAAGTTACTCGGGTATTCAAGATCTCCTTCTCATCAGTCAATATTTTAGTTTACAGATTCTGCATATTAATTTTTCACTACTCTCCTCAGTCTTCTGCATTCAGAAAAGTTTCAGTCTGAACAGGAAAATGTTATGCTTGATGAACTTTTATTATTATAAGAACTTTTTCCTGATTAGTCCACTGTGTACAGAATCAGTGTTGAGGCTACATGTTAGTATCAATATCAAAAGGGTGTAGGGGAGGGAATTAAAAAATATTATTTGCTAAAGAGTATATACATATTCCTATGATATTTAGTAAATATTGTAAAGATCAAAGCACTAAATTAAACTGTTCAGGTTAAATAGATTGATCATTTATTTAACTCAAAGTGAGACTTGAAAAACATTTAGTTTAAAAGTGCAAAATTGTGTGGTTGAAATAGTATTATCAACAGTTAATTTTGTCCACAGAGAATGGTCTCGGGATACTAATACAGGAAAATCCATTTACTATCTGTTTTTAAGGCAATAAAAGAGAAGTATTTGTAGACTATCACTATATTAGCTTGGGTACTTTCTGTATGGCCTCTTTGGGTATTAGGCAATCATTTATGGAAGTAAAGCAGTAAACCCCATGTCTTAAAATATTACAGCTCAATGAACATGGAAATATCCTAAAAGTCAGGTCCCAATTTTGTAAAATATGAAGTGTTAGAGAAGCTAATGAAAAAAGTAGGCTTGAACTGCTTGGCTTTATTAAAGTTTCTGTATGTATTGAATTTATAAGCACAAGGAAAAGTGAAATGTGAAGAATGGAACATTTATAATTAAAAACTTCTTAATGTCTAATTGGCTGCTGAAACAGCCAATAGGAAAGATGATTGGGCACTTTCTCTTGAACAGGTAACGGAATATCAGACTGGGTGAGGTTGGAGGGGAGCACAGTTGTGTCATCTAGTCAAATCTTCCTGCTTAGTCAGGGTCATCCCAGATTCCTTTTGTGCTGGCTCCTCTGGCGGGTAAAAAGGATGAAATTCTTAATATTTTTCACTGTTTTAATACTTTATGTAAAAAGGCAGCTTACTTTGACAGAAGGTTTTTAGAAATGTTAGGAGATAGCAGATCTAAGGCTATGATGGCTCATTATCACAATCTAGATTGATGTAATTGAATCTCACACCTGTGTAACAAAAGAATGCAGTAAAAGAATGTCTCTGCAGTTATTTGGTATGCCTTGACCATGCAGTATACTTGGCATTTCATGAAGTGTTGGCAAAACTTGTGGCATTAAACAGATCAAAGGGTTGTTCTTGCTGTAATTTCTAGATAGAAAGTTAGATACATGTTGAGAAATCATTTCTCTTTCCTCCTTCAGCTATGATTTCTAAGATTAGGTTGAGATGTGTTTGTAGTACTGAAACACTCTAGTGTGGATAGATGGTGTCACTGCATGTCAATATTAGATTTTGTCCATTTCTTCACTTATCACCTTGACTTACAAAGGAGAGGTCACCATCAGAAAAATATGTTTTTATTCAGTCATCCCAAAAGCAAACACAGGGTTCAGATAATAAGGAAAATCTTCTTTTTCTCTGGTGCACATTTTTCTGCTTTTCTGAGAATCTGTGATCTTCTGGGACTGATATTTCAGTGATTCACAGTGACTCTTGAAGGTCTCATGGCATTCAAAGCATGTATGTAACATTAACTTCTGGGTCCCTATGTAAATAAAGACTATCCTCATCTAGACAATATTCTTGCATCAATAGCTATAGAATGCAGAACTGATAAACAGTTTCAAACATATTGATGTCTGAAATGTCTGCATGTATTTATAGCAGCTGAAGAAATTTGCAGCAGGTAAAATATACACATGTAAGGGAATTAGAACAATTTTTAAAATCATGTTTCAATACTTAGAATTCACAGACTGAAACTTTGTGTACTAGTTTTTTGTTTAATCAAATTTTAATCTTTGCTTTTACTGAATCACAGCTTTTTACAGATACTGTTTTCTCAAAAGTGCTTTGGTTCTGTTAGAGAATTGGATGTAAGTATTTTGAAGTATTTGGAGGGAAAATTGTCAACTTTGAGATTGATTCAGTAACCTATTTCAAGGTTCTAAGATTACTCCAGACCACTTCTGACAATATTGTCTCTATATATTTATCTGCGTGAGGAAAGGGAGTGAATTAAGAGCTGTTAATAATAATAAATTACAGAAGAATTCTAACTTATGTTTTCAGATAATAATATTACTGTTGGGGGTCTAGTCAGTAAAAGAGGGTGGATATTTTTATACCTTAGCTGAAAGGGAATGGGTTGTGTAACCTTGGTCTTCTGGATGTGAGCTGGTAACAGCAATTAGCTGAAAATTTGGAGTGTGTTTTAAAAAGCCACTTACTGTGTAATAACTGTTTACTATAATGGTAGTATTTCTTAGTTACTTTTAATTGAATAGAAACATCCATTTTGTCTTTTCTTTCAGTGTCCAACTTTCCTGCCTGCATGAATGCAGCTCAGACTTCAAATGTAACTTTGGATACAAATAATGAAACTCATTTAACTTAATTTAGCAGAATGGGCTGTTTTAAGCTACAGTTCATTTCATCCTAAAGTGGATGTCTCTCTGAAAATTTCTGTTATCTAACAAATCACACATGCAACATCAATATAGTGAATGAGGTATGAGTGTTCAAGGTCTAGAAATCATTAGTTGTCTGCACTTAGAAGCTCAAAACAAATTTTATTCAGTTCACTCATTACAAATGTCATTCTGACGTATTGTTGACCATTTGTGAACTATGGGAGCTGAAAATTATGGTAATAGATGATGGAGAGGGGAAATATGGACCCTTTCTTTCATATAATCACTAATGTGGCTTTTTTTAAATACTAAGAGAAATTAACCCTGTGGTAGTCAATAATAGTTGTTCGACTTTGCAGCTGATGGGGTGGGTTTCTTCAAATTTCACCTTCAATCTAGTTTCATTTTATTTATGTTCTGTGTTGCTTAGGATAATGCTCACTTTTTATGTTTGCTCTCACCAGAGTATAATGGTGCTGCACACTTTTAGTCTAATGGTACCCAAATACCAGTGTGATTAAAAACACAGCCTTTGTTCTTAAGTCACTTTTACACATTTTTAGGCTTCATTGTTTTTTTTTTTTTTTCCTTAATTTTAAAACCTGGTCCATTATCTGTCTCTACAAACTAAAAACATTAAATTAACCATAATGTCATATTTCCACATACAGCAAAATAATTATTTCTAAGTGCCAACGACTATCACAAGGGAGGGATGGTATTGTCTCAATGTACATATATGCTGCTAATGTTCTGGAGGAAATAGCAGGTTGTGGCACAGGATTGGTAGGACAGCACAAGATAATAATGATAGTGTGACTGGGTCTTTTAAAAATATTTTTCTTTATTTCCAAACAATTCCTATCATTGCTTGCATTTCAAATACAAAAACATACTTAAAAATATAAATTCATTTCATTAGCATAAATAAAGCAAGAATATAATTAGTAATGCTAAAAAAGTCTAGCTTATCCTAGGTATAGCAAATGTGGACAGGTATAGATTAAAAAGAGAAACAACTATCAATGTATCATGTCTTTGTCCATACATAACTGAAATATTAGAATGCTTTTTTTCCCTGCAGTAGTCAGATTCCTTGGCATAACTCTAGATAAGATCTTGGAGTCATAGTTGTGCTTTTTGTCTGTTCTTAATTGAAAGTAGCTCCAAAATCTACACCATGCTTACACCAAGTTAAAAATGGATGATCAAGAAAAACTAGGAAAACTGATATATGCAAAGAAAGTAATAAAATACCTTGAAACTGAAGCTAAAATACTGATAATTCTCAGGAGATATTAGGGAGTTAAATATTCAAAAGCTAAGGTATATCAAAGGAGAAGCTACTAGTAGTATACTATTTTATCAGAAGCACTTGGCTGGCAAGGTTTGGAAAATTTATATATTTATTGGAAATTAAACAAGGCTTATATCTGAATTTAGACAAGGATCAGACTAATCTGTTGCTGGTACTCTTATTTCTATATTTTTCCTCTAAACACATATTTGCTTTCCTGCCTCTGTGTGCGTATATGTATAAAATTTGAAATGTCTCTATTTGTATAAGTCACTGAGACCATGACAGGCTAATCTGTAAAACATAGCATGGTTTTAAGATAAAATCTTAATGCATTTTGAAATATATTTAAGTAAGTTTCAGCAGTCATGTTAATATAAATCAAAAGAAGCTGATTTTTCAAGTCTCAGGATTATTTATTTTGAGGAGAACTGAAGCAGCTATAAATTAAAATTATTATCAAGAAGGGAATAAAACTACATTTAGTTATCTAGAAAATTGTATTGGGCAGAAGCAAGACAGTTTTTTTAAATTAACTTTAATTCTAAATAATTATTTTCAGGGTTTTTTAAAATTCAGGAATAAGATCCTCCTGAATATTTAATTTTATACTTCTCTCAAAAGAGACATTATGTGAAAGAAATCAACTTTTACCTTTAAATATGAATGTGCAAGGTATTTATTCTTCCTTCTTCCCCATCTGTCCTCTTTCTGAAAATAATCTGGTTTAATGAATGCTCCTTCACCGTCTCAGAGAAGAAGTTTCTTCTTGTTGCTGTTTTTGTGAGCAAAGTGTCCTTAGTAAAACCATGAAAGTAGCTGCCTTTCATTCTTTGCAAACTGGCTGGACTTTCATTATACCAAGGACTTCATGCCAAGGATCACTCCTCATCTAGAAGTGGATACAAATTCTGTGTTTTCTTTCTTCTGATTTAATTGAAAGGGAGAGGCAGAGATTAATCACAAGCTGTATTTTGAAACCTACAATAGTCCTTTTTGTAATCATAGTTATGATACAGTGTAAAGAAGGCCTCTCCCTACCATTAAGCTTGAGTTTTTCTTTCTTATAAATTGTGAAAGGATAAGCATTTTCTTATCAAACTATATGACCCTTGTAAAAAAAACATTATGCATAAAAAATCCCAGGTGGAAGTGAAGTAAAAATAAAGTTCTTCCCTTATCCTGAAGAATAAGTGTTATTTTTCCTTGGGTTTTTGTTAGGTTTTTCATTTTCTGTGATTGAATTTCTGGCAGTCAAATCCATACAATGACCAGACGCAAGCAAAGAGATTTCAAAGGAAAGATAGGAAATCATAGGAATAATAGGAAAATATAGGATGGTGGGGACTGATAGAATTTTTTCGCCTTGTTTCGAGTATCTTGGATTTGGGTGTTGGGTTTCATTAAGTTTGGCTTTTTGTTTGCCTGTTTTAAGATCAAATCTTTGCTATATGTATTCCTGTGTAAAACCTTTAATTGTCTCACCTAAGCTGGAAGAACTAAACTTGCTTTTTCATGATCTTCCTTAGCCTGAATATGAACCTTATCACTATTTCCACACTGAGCCAACAGTTTGATTGTAGTTTAGGTACACAGATGCAACTGTTCATGACTTTATCTGCAACAGATTCCAAGCTCTTTAAAACTCTGAGCAGCAGAACAAGGATCACTGCAGTCAGTAGGAATATCTTTCCAGGGAAAAGATTCCAATTGCAGAATGCATTAGGAACCCTGTCTTGTTACTTTTTATCAATAGTGTCTGCACAGCATCAATAAAGCAAATTAGTACTTTATGATAAAATACACATATATTTGGGATGCCTGCTCAAACATTTCTTAGTGATAAGGGCACTTGATCAAAAGTGTTTGGAGACTCTGTACTAGAACTTCTCCGGAAGCACCTTCCAAGCTCAGCACTTCTATGACTTTTTTATTCTGAAAATAATTGCCATAGTTCCTAGAAATGCCAGGAAAGGGTTTATATAAGGAATGACTACAAAATAATTTAACTTCATTTTCTAAAATATACATGTTATGATGCTGCGTTTGTTTTTTTATTAAACTATTGCTCATCTGGAATCTTTCTTATAGTGCTCTCGTGCAGGTTTCAAGTGTATAACATTGTTTACCTATTGAATTCCCTGATCCTCAATAAAAACCTTCTCTGTGATCTTTCTGGAGTAATAAGTAAAACACAGCAAAAATGCCTGCAGTACTGGAAGAATGTATTTCCTTATATTGCTTAAAAAAAAAACTGTTTAAAAGAAGAGAGAACTTGTATTTTTAAGGTATCAAATTTATTTGTGTTCCTTTCTCTAACATAGCCATTTATCAGTGATTTAGCAAAAAGCATGAAGATCCTATTTTCAGTTTAAATCTGAGTGGTAGGAATAAAAGGGATAAGACTAATGCTAATGTAATTTTCTTTAGCTAGCACTTAGCCACAACATATTCACTGTTAGTATGAGTTGCACGAAATAATTGTACTTAAACCTATAGGCAGTATGTCTTTAACACATCACAAAAGTAGTTTGTTGGTTTCTCTGTTTCATTGTCAAGAAATTATCTTGTGCATTCAGATGAAATGTACAATGTGGTTATTTGTATTCTGAGATGAACAGGAAAATGAAAAGTTCTCAGCTTTTCTGACTCTGCTACTTTCCATTTTACTATATGATACATACTAATTTCCACTGCTCCTCTTTGGAGCATTTATATAGCAATACCCTAACCTAGCAGGTTTTGAAGGGATATTTGACATGTAATTAATATTTGATCTGATTTATGTAGATTAATGCAAGAATCTCATGTGCTGTCAGATTTTCTCATTTTGTGCACCTTTTAGGACACAAATCATTGAAGTGATCAAAGCAAGTGTGATTCCAAACAATATTGGCAGTGAATTGATAGTAAAATCTACAATTACAAGATTAAAGAGGTTCATTTTTTCTTTACATTTGTTATTCTCAAGTGAAATAAATTTTACAATGCATGTTAAAAATATGTAGCGCTCGAGTTTGGTATGTGAAATTATATTTATGTATAGCTGTAGATATTGCTGCAAATAGTAATATTACCTTGTTTCTGATGGTGTATTAGCTCATTATAATAATATATCCCTGTACAAGGGAGTGTTTTTTCTTTCTTCCTATGGCTGTAGATGTTTAAAACCTATCATGTGGTTTTAGACGAAATTTTTTATGATTAAATGAAATTTTTCTCACAAGAGGCAACAAAAAGATACTCCTTTAAAGATTTATATCATTTTTTTTTGTTGTATGAAAACACATACAACTGGAATGTGCATGCAGAATAAGGTGTAAGCAATACCACTTCTTATAAACAAAGAAAATGTTTTCTCCCCAAAACAACAAGGTTGATTGTAATGTGGCTAGAAGCAAAGAGAATTTTGATGCATAATTTTTTTCTCTCAATAAAATCAGAAAAGTTTATATTTTTTTTAAACTCTGTTGGGGCATTGTAGGATACTTCTCTATTTATTTATTTCTTTTGTGAGCAGGAATTTTCATTTAGGCTCTACCCTGTGAGGTGTCTTGTAGTCTATTTTCTGAATGAGTAAATAATTGGGGTATTTTATTCACGTAGTCACTTTAGAACTACATTTAGTTTTCAAAAACTCCTTGTATTGCCAGGTTGTGTTTTCATTTTAAGCAAAAGAACCCAAACCAAACACGAAAAAAAATTAAGAATGAAAATGTCAAGAGTGATGTTAAGCCTATCTCCTGTACCTTCTCACAGTAATCTGCATTTATGGATGAAGTGAGATTCGTGCTTCATGGAAGTAGTTGAACTGATTTAAGTCTTTCAAATACTGGAAATATGCTTAATTGTCATCTTTACTGTATTTAATCCCAGTGAAAAATGAGACTCTTTACACTTGGAAACTTGTGGTTGGAATGGCAGGGAATGGAGAAGAAGGGAGCACTCTATGAACTAAGAAGCAACAGAACAGGGAGCATTAAATCCATGGATGGAAAAGGAGATTGGCTAAAATCTTACTCTGGGGATACTAGATGAACAAGTGGATAATGACTTCTACATACACTAGAAACAGTCTCCCGTTCACAGATCCTGGTCCTTTTAGGGACTTCAATCATCCCAAAATCTGCTGGTTAATTAATATTCAGTGATTTTCTCTGACCTCCAGAGTGGTCCACCCCATTGAGCAGGAAATTGGGTAAAAATCCTAGGAGGCCTGCATGGGTGAATAAGGAGCTCATGGCAACACTCAAATGCAAAAATGAATTTTACAGAGGACAGGTAATTTGGGAGGAATACAGAGACATTGCCCCAGCATGAGGAGATACAGCAAGGAAAACCAAGATCCAAGTGGAATTTAATCAGGCCAGGGATCACGGGAGCAGCAAGAAGGACTTCTCTAAGTACATAGCAGATAAAACAAAAGCTAAGTAGAATTGGAGTCTTCTAGTAAATGGGGTGGGGACCACAGTGACCAGGGAATTCAAAAGAAAACTGGACACACGTAAAAAAAACGGACATACATAAGAAAACTGGACACATGTAAAAAAACCGGACATACATAAGAAAATTGGACACATGCTCCAAAAGTGCTGAGGGAGCTGGTTGTTGTCATTGCCAAGGCCACTTGATTGCCTTTGTAGAACCATAGTGTTTGAGAAAGATGCTGGAGGACTGGACTATGTCCTATCTTCAGGAGGGGCTAGAAAGAGGACACAGAGAATTACAGTCTGGTCAGCCTCATCTCATCCCTGGAAAGGTGATATAGCAAACAGCTTCCAGGCAAGGACAAGAAATTCATTGGGAGTGGTCAGCATGGACTCTAAAAGAGGAACACATGCTTGGCTAGCAGGCAGACCCTGTTGAACATATTGGGATAATTTTGCACTACAGTTTTTTTCTGGGACGTCATACGAGCTGAAGCCTTGATGCTTCCAATTGCAAATGAGATAATGAATCTCCTATTAGGCAGAGTCAAGACTAATAATTCTCAGATTTTGGTCTTGATTACAGTTTGGTTACTAGATTTTGTGTCTCCAAATGAGGAAAAGTCATAGTAAAGATGAATAATTTTGGCCTGCATCATGTAAGGAGGAAAAATGGAGATGCCTAACTAACTGATTAAGCACCAGGTAATAGTGCAGTTTTTCACGGCTTTTAAGTGATAAAGTCTGTGAAAGGAATAAAATAAAATTTTAAAATTGAATTTAAAATGTTTTATAATACTAAAAATATCTCTGAAATAAATTATTTTCTTTATTCATTTTTATTAGGATCATGGACTGAACTAATATACCATATAAACGTGTGAAAATTGTTCCAAATTATTCCATAGTTTCAACCAATCAGATTTATAAGATATTGAGCTGTTCTGCTGAAGAAAATACATGAAAACAGCTCCATGTCCTTCAAAATGATCTCTAGATATGGTTAGGAAAGCTGATGAATTCTGAGAAGTTAAATATACAGTCTCATGCTAGCATTTATTTGAATGTAAACAAAGTTCTCAGCCCAACAGATCTGAATATTTTTCTGCAAGGGGGCAGGTGACAGTCCTTAAAACAAGTTCAGCAGGAATTTGCTCTGCACATACATTATTTTAATAGAATGAAAATAATTTGAAAGATTATATCTAAACATAAGAAATGATTGAGTGATCTTAGACATTACTAAGAGGTTATCATTTTTAGAAATAATTCTGTTAGCTGAATATGTGGCTCTTCACAAAGCTCTTAAGATTGATATCCTTCTTGCAAAATCAGAAAAAAATAAAGAATATCTATACCTGGAAAAGCACCAACAAATTTTCTGCATTCTAGAGTCACATCTTGTTATATAGGTGAAAAGATAAATTGACTGTTTCTGTTTTTAACTCCTTTCCCTGAAAATAAGTCAAATTGTCTTTCATACCTCAAGATACAAAAGGATCAAGCAGCAAAATTCTTACAGATTTATATTTTTTATCTTTCACTGACTTGAAGGCCATTAGAACTTTATACCCTGTACATTTTAAGACAAATATTAGGAAAAAGAAAACAAAACAGGCTCAATGTATTTATTTTCTGTTCAACATTGTCAGAGATGGTTTAAAAACATGGTCAGTGTGGTATAGTTTATCAAGCTTCTTCTTTATTTCAATAACAAACAATTTTCAGATGTGTGCAAAAATAGTGCACTGCTCTACATATACAATTTAGGTTATGTTTTTATGGTAAGGTGGAAGAAGATTTAAAACAAAGCAGTTGTATGGATAAAGCAAGGCCTTCGTCCTTGTGAAATTCCTTCCCATAAAAAGGGCCACTTTTTTGTGGGGAATTGAAATTTATTGTCCTACTCTTGAAGCATTAGTCCTTCAAAACAGTATGAATTCACTTGAGAGAGTAATAGACAAATAATTTAAGAGGAAAAACAAACTTTAAGAAGATATTAAAAGTAAGATTAATCAAATATTTTATTAAATTTTGTTTTAGATAAATGTCATAAAAACCTCTGAGAGATTTTTGAGGCCATGGAAGTCACTGTCATGTACCAGATGATAAAAGCACTGAATTAATACTCAGAAACCTTGAGTTCTCATTCTAGTTCAGCCATTGAGGCATGATGATGTCAAGAGTCACTTGCCTGTACGGCAAACTGACAGCCTTGAAAATAGAGATAGTTGCATGTCTCAAATCAAATCTCTTCTGGTATGTTTTACAGTGTACCATTTCAAATGGCTACAAACCACAGGACAAAACCAACTTAGAAATAACAGATTACTTTTCTTTCAGAATTTTAATTCTCCAAAGAACTAATATCCGTATAAAATATAGTCCGTTTCAGATGTGATACCAGGTTCTACTCTCCAATGTCTCCAGCCTGGCAGGTCATGCTTTAAGCAATTTTGGTGGTAATTCAGGGTTCTTACTGTTTAGAAGATTGGGAGGATTTCTCTGAGAGTCAGTTGTTTAAAGATAATCTATTGAATGCCTAGTGCTCCAAAAGAGGCACAGGGCCAAGGTACTGACCACTCGCAGTGATTATGTCCCATGGCTCAAAGGGTTTAATCAGTGCTGTGCCAAACTCTGCCCATTGGTTTTACTGAGATTATATGGCTGCAACAGATGGCAGAATTTGTCTTGTGTTTCTCTGGCCTCCTTCCAAATTGGGTAATTACATTCTACATAACTACAGTTATGTACAGTTTCAGTTCAGTTCAGAATTTTTCATCCTCTTCATTGCTAAGCAGTTTTCATATTTGAGGAACCTGTTTGGGTTTTTTTAATGGATTCATGGATACTTTACTATAGTTAAACCAGTATTTTTTATTTATAGAAAAGTAGCCTGCTGAGAGTCTCTCCACACAGAAACAAACACAATACAGGTTTTGAGAGTCTTAGAGTCCATTTAGATTGTTACAGTTCTAATATATTAAAGTATGCCTGGCAACTGTGTTTATATAATGTGAAATGTATTTCCAGTGTAAAAGATACCACTTCCAGTCCTGCAAGCAAACAGCATTAAGGATGGTGTGCTTTGTAGTGTAATATGAATAAATCATTTTGCCATCAAACAACATTTATTTTGTCCGAACCCCCCCAAACAAAACCACTCAAAAAACCAAACAAATGAAACAAGGCAAAAGAAAACAAAAACAAGACAAAACATTTTTTTATTAACAAAGTACTATTATGTTCCAAAGTGCATAGCTAATGACTTGCTTCACTCTTTCATAATTGTGGTTAAGAACAACAGATGTGAAACAAGAAAACTCTGCTGTAAGTTCTAGCCTAAAGATAGGAAAACAATAACCAGAATAAATAATGTACAGAAAACTAATATCTCTGAGGAAAAAATTATTCATGTAAGCATAGGCTATCAAAGTGCTTTCAGAACGAGTTACAATGATTATAAATCTTACTAGAACTAATTCTAGATTTAGTGAGAGCCTTGTTCTCATACCTGTTAATGCTATGTTAGAAATATCCTTTTCAGAGTCCTTGAAGAATTCCCACTTCTCCTCCTCCTTTATTCTCTGTCATAAGTATAAAGAAAAAATTTGCCTGAAAGTGCAGATTTATGCCAAATATTGAGTTAATTATACTGTTTTGAGGTATTTACTATTTAGACTTCACTATTCAACTGTGGACACGACCTTAGATTTTAGTTAAATTTAGCAACAGTGACATTCCTATGTTCTCACCCTTCTGTGTTCTTATAAAAGTATACTGAAATTTTTGATTTTAAGTGCTTATAGTTCCAATAAACTTTTCAAGTGATTTGAAATCTGTTAAATTGGACTAATTATCATACTTTCCAGATTATTTGTATTTAGATGCTTGTTTATTTCTTAGCCTCTTAATATCATCCATCATTGCAAATTACAGTGTATATACTCACTCTGCTTTAACATTTACATTTATTAACATTGAATGCTGTGGGGCTTGACATATGATCTCATGGAGATATTAAGATTGACTACATTCCTTTCCTTCCAGATGAAGATTCACTATAGTAAGGAATTAAGTTATATGTTATATTTCCATTGAACCCATTTATCTGAAACTGTTCAAACATTCACAAGATATCTTCAGGGATTCCTGAGGTCATGATTAGGAAAGACAGTTACATATCTGTAACTTTTTAAATTACTTCTCTTTTAGAGAGTTTATTCTCTTGACTCCTTTACTGTGACTAAAGCATCTGGCTGGGACATGTTTTATTATTTCTTAGGGACTATGCTAACACGGCTCATTTTGTGGCTTTTGTTCACAACAAGCCATATGTAAGGATAGTCAGATCCTCCCAGATAAGTTCATGATATTATCCTAGTGTGAATAGAACTTGCAGTAAATGAATCAGGCATCCTTCGGATGAAATAAGCTATTTGGTCTATTTTGTACAAAATGAAACTCCCTATGTTCATTATGCATAGGAGGAACTCCCTTGTACACTAAAAACCCAGAAAGAGAAGACAATGTTTGGTTTCTCCCTCCACCAGCATGGTAGCCATTGTCACTAGAGTGGCCAGTTATTGCCAGTAAGGTTCATGCATGGTTGGGGAGGCAGGTGAATCGTACTACTTGTTGGGAATTAATTTAAGAAATGAAGAGCATTTGAACTTTTAAGCTGAAGATGTGTCCATTGCATCTAGAGAAGTAGTTGGAGGCCACTAAAGTCTTTACATTGAGTTTGTTTCCTTCTTCCTCCATTTTGAGTCTGGTGAACACCATGCTGTGACAACTGATGACTTCCCCAACACTGTTGTGAATGGTTCTTAAAAAACCTTATTTTCTTTAAAGTCTAACTATCCCCTGTTTATTTAATTTGCTTTCCTTTTAAATAAATAAATTTCATTCTTCTGAGAAAACTATAAAATTGCACAAGTGTTTCCTTTCTCTCCCATTCAGAACCTGTCTGTTTATTGGTTTTCATTCTTGAGAAAAAGAAGTATTATTTTATTACTATTTTTATTGGTAAACATCGTCAGTTTTTTTGTTTCTTGTGGAAAATTGCTTTCTTCATACAGTTACTGAGATGGGTATCACTACTAATTCTTTCAAGCTCTGGCAATGAATTATATTATTAAGATTTAATTCCCTTGTGAAAACAATGGGTAACATATTAGCTCTAGTTATGTACAAGTGACATGACAAGTAAAAGTTATTAATACTGTGTACAGAAATGATCTATTTAATTATTGCATATTCATGATTTTTTAAATTTTGTACTCTGTTTCTTGGGTCCTATTAATGTCTGGTCAAAGCATAAATGTGAGGCTAGTTTTACTTGGAAATGAAGCCTGGCAAAACTGCTACCTCTAGTGGAGAACTTGAGTTCTCTGTCCCTTCTATTTGTAGACAGAATGATTTTAAAAAGATCATCCAACTGAATATTTTATCTTTCTGTTGTGTTCCAATTTGGCTGAAGAGGTAATACTCCTTATAGTGAAATATAAATGTATGAAGCATGAGTTGTCAGTCTCTTTCCCCGTGCACTTTTGAGTGGTCTGGTAAATTCAGGCAGTCATTGACCTGTCAAAGGTTGGTAGATAATTTTGTCCGTTTTTTGCAAGGTAATCAAGCAACAATAGCTGTAGAACAGCATTTTCTACCATGATTGATAACAGTCAGAAATGCAATACATAGAAACAATAAAAATGTGTCATGTTTGTACACAGACATAAGAATAAAATAGATCTGGAAGAACTGCTTGTTGAATAGCATTTCTTTTTTTTTCTTTCACATGTTTTTTGTTTTAGTTAAATTATTTTACACAAATTATTTCTTTTTAGCAACTAGTGGAATTAAGGTTGAACAAAAAATGTGGTTTTTTCCATTTAAATTTTTATTTCAAGTCACATTTTTTGATATGGGACATTGTTCATATCTGAATCATATTTCCTGTCATGTATATTTGTCTTATGTAATGCAGAGTAAAGCATATATCCTGATTAATGCGAATACACTAAATTAGGATTTAATACCATTCCATAAAATCAGTATTTTCAAAACTAATTTAGTATATATGACTTCATGACAGTTTAAGGAACTAAACAGATTTTTTTAAAAATTATTTTGGTATATCAAACATTTTAATTTCAATTTCAGTAGGACATGTTTTCAAGAATTAGTAGTTATGTTATTGGTAGTTTATGGCATTATATGTAGGATGATAAATTATGAAAGGCTTTTGAAATATCTTGAAAAAATGACAGATTGTTAACCAACAAGAAACAATTCAGTGTGCCAATCACCATCTTGTTTTACTGCCTTTGCCTAGAAAATAACCAGAATACTTTACAAGAAGCTCAGTACTTGTTGCAAAGAATCTCCTGAATCAGAATGGCTTCTGAGCCATATCAACCCTCTCATTAAAAGATCTTCCTCTATTTTATTAAATTTTGCCACTATATGAATGTATACACATGAATACATTCAGAATTATTTTTGGAAGTATAAATGCAACATTTTGACCCATCAGGTTATGCCTTTGAGAAACTTCACATATTATAGACACTTCTCCTTCAAGATTCACGTTTGTTCTTGAGACCAAGAATAGCTACCTCCGTCCATCAGCAGTGTCTGAAAGTACACAAGGCCACGGAACTTGGAAAGCAGCTCAAGTTGAGTTAGCAGTTTTTTGATGACTCCTTTAAAAAGAGATGATTATGCGTTAATTGTTAATGTATCAAAACAACAACAACAAAACAAAACAAAAACCCAAATAAACAAAACAACGACAAATGAAAATTTCATCCATTACTAGTTTTCATTGGAAAGATTTCATGGAGTTCAAGTTACAATCCTGTGATGAAAGATACATCTGATCTATTTCTAGGCCATTTCTGCACTGCATTGCATTTCCTATATTGTGAATTTTTTGTTGATAGTGGCACAGAAATAGGAGAAATACATTAAGATGAAGAAATGTCCTTGTCTGTCATTAAAAGGAAAAATGTATGTAATGCCCTATTTCAAGGTATCTAAGATGTATAGTAGCCTAGAACATACTGTACAATGATATGCAATAAAACATACCATAAGATTTGACAACTTTTATTTCAAGCATGAGGAGCAGAATACTACTCTTTGAAGTTAAACATTTTTAAAAGTGAAACATACATATACAGAGAACAGCTTCAAATATTCTTGGATGTTACTTTGCATAAAATCAATATCAAAGTAAAAATGTGCTTAGGATATTTGAAAATCAGGCTATGGATTTTGAGCTTAGTGTTTTGCTAAATTAGATTCAACAGCTACAGCAGTTCTTGGATTAAACAGAAAGAAGCAAAAGAAAACCTGCAAATTCAGCCTAGGCATTTGAAAAGTATCTAGATTACATTGTTAGTTGGGTCTCAATGGTGGTGTTCAAATGGATAGATTAAGGGAAGATGCACTATATTTTGAATTACGGGTCACAGTAACAGTTAAGGTTATTTTTCCTTTTAATTTTTCTTTTCTGCATCTGTGTTTCAAATGTAAAATGTTAAATGTTTGGTTTAATGTCAGATGGATGTAGAAATGTTAAGAGAGAGTATAGGCAAGCAGTGTTGTCCCTGAGAGGAAAAAAATCTCATGCTCCTGCAGAAGGACTTTCATGAGGGGCACCTGATTGTGCATATTCACATTGTGCCTATATATCCTGTTCTTAATTGTTTTTGGGAAAAGAAGGAGACAATTACCAATGTGTTAAATCCAAAAGTTTTGGCATTTACTCAATTTCTAAATGTCCTTTCAGTTATTTGGTCCACTGTATGAAAAAGCAGATCAGCTGGCTATCAGGTTTTTTTTTAATGTCAGTTCTGCCAGCTACATTACAAAAAGTGGTTACCACAAGTAAACAGTTAAGCTCTTAATTGCAATATTCTTCGTGCTTTTGTGGTGCTACCTCCTCATGATAGATGAAGGCACATGTATTTAATAAACAAAGGAAGTGCGAATTCATATATTAAATTGGCAATTCCGTGGGATCTAAATGCACTTTTGAAAGAATCTGCAGGTATTGGAAAAGCTCCAAACCACATAGGAGACCTCTATATTCATGTCAGCAGATGGGATTTTGTTTGAAAATGCACGGTTGCAATAAAAATTTGGGCTACTGCTGGAGTTGTTCAGTTCCATGAGCTTTTAATGACCAGCTGTTTTCTGTATCCATGGTTACCCTGAATGTTAAAACATGCTTTTCAAAAATTTATTTGTATGTTGCTCTTTATTTATTTTATACTGCTACATCTAACTATAGAATAATATTAAACAAAGGGGTGTAATAGTATAGTACTGGTTTTTTGCCCAAGTAAATACACCTAGATAAAATAGCCTAGATACACTTAGTGAAAAAAAAGTCTTGTTTCTTCATATTTCTGTTATTTTTATTACTTTTCTAATTAATACTCATAAGAATGTTACTGTATAGACTAGTAAAGATCTTACATAAAATCAAATATTACTATAGAAGAGAAATTCACCATTGCAAGGAAAGGAATATGTATAATTATCACAGATTGTGCTGTCTTGGCATTTTTGTTAAAATGCTGATGTCAGGTTGCATAAGGTATAAATTACAGAGTTATGAAGTCCCAATAGACAGTGATTAAATGTATGGGATTGTCACAGAACACTATGTAACTAGTAAGATACACGGAGGCATTGGTCTATGACTATGCTGTCTATGACTATGGTCTTAGTCTTTGTACAGAACTTCAACATTTACCACTTCATCAGAATCAAGGTTCTTCTTACCTTAAAAAAATTATTTTTGTAGAAAAAATAATAAAATAATGCAAAAAAAAAAAAAAGAGAGAAATGTTCTATGCTGTATTATTCACTTAAATAGAATTATTGTAGTTAAGCACTGCCTGACACTTGCCTGCATCTTCTTGTACACTCAATTTTTTAAAATGTGTTCCTGCACTCCCAACCAGTCCAAGATGTTTTTCACAGTTTTCCTACTGCAAATGTTGTTTCCCTGCAGTCAAGTCAAAGTTACTTAGCATATAAAATTAGTAATGAGGAAAAGAAGATAATTTATCAGGAAGTAATCCAGATGCTTAAATAAGTATGATAGTGTTCTTCATAAAAGAGAATATATTGCTGAATCTGTTTCTGTTTGAGTCTTAGGGGAAGCCAAGTGAACTGCCTTCATGCATTTTCAGAAGCAGAATCTTCACACCTTTAGAAGATTATTTTATGACAACATAAAATTTTAAAAATCTTTCGATAGCAACTCTACCTAATGTCATAAAGATGCTTTACATATTTCATTATGTAAAAAATACAGGAATTATTTAGATTCAATGTTGTTATTCATTTTTCATGCAAATCAAAATCCTTTGTGTACATTACTTCAGAGATATTTCCAACTTTGGCTGATATTTTTAAATTTCTGTGATTTATGTTTGTTTAAAATAAAAGAATATTTTCAAAAAAATATCTAGAATTAGTAGAATAGTAGCTTCAGTTCCAGGAACTAGGTTGCAAGGGACAAAGTTGGCACACAACTGCTCTTGCACATTGCCCTTGACTAAGTTTATAGTTTTAAGAAAATGTTCACTAATTTAGTTTGAAGGAATTTTCAATTTCAATTTAAATCAGTTTTTATTGACACAAGGTGCTAACATTTTAGCCTTTCCACAGTCAGAATTTTGGCTCTGCAATCATCTAATTTAGTGTCTGTCAATATTTTTTAAGGTTGGGTTTGCTCTTTTGTGTTACTCAGAAAAAAAGATTTTCGCTCCCAGTAAAGATGTGAAACAGCATACCTATGATAAATTTGGGGTTTGACATTAAAACGATGACACATTTGTGCTGGGAATGGTACTGAAGTGTGTCTGAACTCAAAAAAATCTGCATAAAACTAAAAAGCCTCCCTTAGTTTTGCTGCGACTTTTAGGCAAAAGCAGGTCCCAGCTAAATTTAGTTTTAACTAAAACTAAAGCTCTGAAAATTCAGCTAAAAATGTAGCGATGTCAAAAAGAAAAATAACAGTCTATATGTGAAACAAGGCTATAATATTCTTCCCATTTCTCATTATATATAATTATATATATAATTATATATGGCTAGTGAATAAGATATCTTTGTTATGTTATGAAAGCACCATTTACTGCTGGTGACATGAATGCTGCTGCTGTGGGTTATCAGTTGTCTGATTAGACAAGGATTTGGGACATGCTGTTCTCTGACAATGACTCTGCAGTAGATCGTGGATCAATCATTTCTCTGGTGATTCTCACTTCTTGAATCAATCACTTGTTCCCTTTTTTGCATCCTCTCTTTGTCTCTTAATTTTAATTTCCTGTCTTTTTAGACTGTGAAATACTCCCTATTATGCACTTGTCTAACATCTATAACAGTTGGGATCTAAATTCCACTGTAATTTTAGCACTTCAGCATATAAATATTCCTGAAGGACTTTTAAAATCACTGAGGTTGTGATAATTACAATTATATTAAGTGTTTAAGATAAAATAACTTTCCTGAGTCAATGCTGTAAAAATTTAGCCTGCTGAGTTCTGAAATATTTGGTACAAAGTTTGTCTCAGAACATCTCTTCATTTTATTGTTGGAGGATGCTCCAAGTTTGCTTTTATCTTTTGTAATCTTGGGGAGTAAAAAAAAATATTACAGCCAGCTACTGTTTCAGCCTCTCTCTTTCTCTCTCCCCTTCTCCCCCACTTTTAACCCTGTCTTGGTTTTCTTTTTTTTCTTTTTAAAATTAAGCTTCTATTTGATTGGAGAAAAAATATTGTTAACACTTCTCTCTGTTCTGCATAGTAGCTTGTTGATTCCTTTGCTTCTTTACTGATGGTGTTTTGGCAGCAAGTATTAATCCTTTATTCTCTCCTTCAGTCTCATTTTTTTGGTAGTCTTGTTTTGTGGGATGTGTTGTTGTTATTTTTTATTTTTAAGACCGGAAGCTATCAGATGTCTTTTAATATCAATGCAATTGTTAAGAGGAATTTTGACTTTGCTGGAAGTTAGATAATGTAAAATTGATGTTTTCTTAAGTACCGATTACCACAGCATTCCATTCAGATACCAGGTTTTGAATAGCCGTGCCAGTGCATGTAACAAATGAAGTGCTAAAATGCATAAAACCAAGCTCCATCAAGTCAAATGTTGCTGCCAGTTTTATGAGTTTCAGATCAATCAACTGGGAAGAGAATGAAAACAAAATATCCATATATTTTACTCTGCACTTGTTTAGACATAGTGGAAATGAGAATCTGTCTCACAGTCAGGTAACAATGTGCAGATTCTTTCTGAGAAGGAAGCTGCTTTGTTATTGATTTGTAGTAGAATTAAACATAAAGAAAGGTCCTGATTTTTGAATTTTGATGCTTTACGTAAACTGTGATTACAGTATTACAGAACAGTAGTACTTATATATTCAATCTTCTGGGAAGTCAGAAATTATACTTTTAGTAAGATGTCTTATGCTTATTTTAAAGTAGTGTCTTAATTTCAATTTCTTGATGCAGTCTAATCTGGCTACATATGAGTACATGGGGTATCAAGGACCAAAAGTATTTTTACTTGTTCATTTCATTGTGAACTGTATTTATCTGTAACTAATAGTAACTTTGCTGTAGCAAAGAGTCCCAACCTTGCACTATAGAATAAATTCTAACAATAATTATAAATTATTAATATACTTGCAAAATAAAATTCAAGAATAGTACTGTATTTTGTTACCAAATTCAGAATGAGTCTAGGAAGGACAAGCGAGCTAGATGACATTGAAAATTGATCATAGCTCAATTTCTCTGTGTATAAGTTTTCTGTTTGTACTTTCTCTGCTATATCTCTGTTCTTAGATTAAAAATTAGAGAAGTAAATATGTTTATAGTTTACCTTTACTTTTTCCTGACTTGATGTCTTCTTGGTAATACCAATTCACATCTGAATAACATCTATCAATAATGCTCAATCCATTATGTGTTTACTAACTTACTAAGTACTTTACTCACAGGGTAGGATGATAACCTAGAAACCATGTTTCTACTAAATAAAGTTAAATAAATAATAAATACATTATGAGTCTCCTTAGAGAATGGGCTTTGTGGTTCTGCTGTTCATATGACATATCACAGCAAGGTCAGGGAGTAGACTATGCATCTCTCCAGGCATTTTATCTAATTTTGGAGAGAATGCTGATAATAAATCATCCAGAAACACTTTTATTCCCATTCTCTCATTACAGCACTGTTCTGCCAACTAGTCCTTTTTTTTAATAGCCACCATCTTATTTATTTTTACATGTAAACGAAAATGTTTTCCTTCCTTGAGCTCAGGGTCAGATTCCATGAAAATGTACCCGTGAGCACTAGCTATGCTGTTCCCTCTGTGATAATTTTGAACTGCAGTATAATTTAATGTTGGCTTGGGTGTACTCTGACTCTCTTACCAGCTTTCTGCCCCTATATCTTCATATATTTTGGGTCTGACTTTTGAAATCCTGCTATGACAGCCATTTGAACTGTGTAATATTTTTAGGCAAATCATACAGAAATGGTTCAACTTGCCATATTTCACATTCACTTACATGTAATAAATGTTGGGACCAAGTTTATTATTCTTTTTACAAAGGTGGCAGCTGTGACTTGGAGTCAGACTTTGGAAATAGTATTCATATCTTCATGGAGAGAAATTTTTTAGAAGAAAAAGTTAAGATATTATTATTTACAGGGGTTTTTTTTTAAGTTGCTCTATATATATGGCACACTTTTCATGTTTCCAGACTTTAGTGGAGCCAGGTAAGATGAATTTGTTTTTGTGTTGACCTTTTATATACAACATTACTTTTAAATAATTTTATAAAAAATCTATAATAATTTAGACAGAAACTGCCAAAATAACTATTTTGCTAATTGAAAACTAAATTTAACAAATTTCTCCATGAAAGCATGAAATGTCTCAGTGCAAAATACCATGTTTTACTTCAAATTAATGATTTTCCATTTATCTCTGAGTATCATTTTTCCCATTATGCTAAGCAGTGTCTGCTTACATAAAATTTATGTAGCATTTGAAGCCAAGGGAAAAATAGCTGAGATTCAAACACACGGTGTTGTATTTCAATAAACATGATTGTTTATTGGAATACACTGAATTGAATTTGACTACTATAGATCAGTAATATGCATTGTAGTATTAGAACGGCTTGGGTGTTCCTGTTTTCTTTAGCTTCTGTGCTCAGTCTGGAAATTATTCTCAGCTAAAATTTTAGGGAAAAAATTTTTAAATGTCACTGGACTTATCCTAAGAGTAAAAAGCTTTTAAATTTACTGTAAGTTTCATGAAATGTTATCTTTAGAATTTAGAACTGCTGTCCAATTGTAATTAAAGTTACAATTTACAAGTTACAAGTTACAAATCTGGTGAAAGATGGGGACATGCTGCTGTGCATTGGTGACATTACAATGAAAAACCATTGACATAGTGAGATTTTTCATAAATAAGTTAGATCACGGAGAACTGAAGTACAATAATAAAAAGCAAAATACTCTGAAAATATTTCAAATAAATTTCTCTCTTCACAGTCAGTAGGCTGTTATGAATCTGTGGATGTTTAATTAAAGTGAGGACAGAGTATGGAATATTTTGTCTTTCAAAGCTCTTTGTGATTAACACTTGCAAAAAATAGAGCAGATTTTCACTGAATATTCTTGATCTTCAAAGTGTATGGCTGGGTGGAGTAGATGAGCAGAGGTTTAGGTGTGTGCATGGGAGTTCTTTTTAGTGTTTGTTACAAATATCTACCTGCGAAGATTTGTTACTAACAGAGGCTTTGAAACAGAATGAGCTGAAATGAAACAAGAAAGAAACTTCTTTCTATCATTTTGTAATTGTGTTAGGTTTTCTTTCTCTTTTTTTTTTTTCCTTAATGAACTTTTTTTCTGGCTTTATACTTGAGTTGGCTGGGAAGAGTGAACAAAGGAAAAAACCCATGGTCGACTGGCTAAGTTCTTTGTGACAAAAAAGAATTAAAATAAAATCAAACTTAATCAAGCTTCACGAATGAATAATCAAGTTGAACATTAGATTTTAATTGTATTTTTTCTAAAATATATCAGATATTTTGAAATAATTTTTACAATGAGGCAGCATTTACATTAACACTTCTCAGTCTGATAATATTTCATGTTCCCTAATATGAGTAATGAGTTGCCTTCTTAATTCCATTCAGTATTTTATTATCTTCCATATACCAAAATGTTTACAAATTTTTTTTTAGAATTGCATGGAAGAAAAAAGAATTTATGAGCCTATGGATTTAGGCTCTCTGATACATTTCCATGAATTATATAACAAAACAATGATTAAGCTGAATTATCTCTGTAGTTTTTAAATTTATATTCACTGTTCTTCTACATTTGAAATAATTTATTTTTGTCTGATCCTGCAAATAAAGCATCTTCTTTGCAATTGATCAAAAAGCATTTAGCAGCATGCTTCTAATGAGGTATGGAGATTTTTGAGGTGTTCTGCCTTGAAAACACTAAGTGTGCATATGGTTTTCTAAAACCCCTCAGATTTAAAATTTATTTTATGAAATTTAATGAAAAACTGAAAATTCATGTATGCCCTGTAAACAGAACACATAAAAATGAAAGAAAATAATTTATGTAGAGCTTGCAAATGACAGAAAATAGCAGTTTAAAGCAAATAAAAGTAATAATATAAATGTTTGGCCACATAAGTTCAAGTTTATTTGTGGTAATTAACGTATGTTTCATATTCCTAATAATTACAAGTCCTTAAATTGACACCTTCTTTGGCATAAAATGTACAGTATATTCAGAATAATTCAAGATGCTTTTAAATTCCAATTCAAGTCCTTAGGATGAAGAATTCTGTAGACGTCAGTAACCATTGCTATTTCTTTGTTCATTTACCACATTGTCTCATATAATTAATGCAATAATAGGTGGGGGGGAGGGAGGCTGGTTCCCTCTTCTCTGTGCTGATTTCTGCTTTGGGATTACTGGGTTTGTTTGTTTTCTATCACATCCCTCATAAAGCATTAAATGCTGTGACTTTAGTTGCCAAGACTCAGCTGTAGTTCACACCATCCGAGATTTCCAACCTCAGTTTTTGTAGATCATTAGTTTCATGTAAATGTGCTCATTGCATATAAAACCAATGTTGCTTTTCAGGTTATGGCATAGCAATTGAAACATAATTTATTCAAACTGCTGCAAGTTCACACTTCTCTTACTTTTGTGTTCAAGATTTCCAAGTTCAAAATTTGTTCTGGACAGTACAACTTGATTATTCATATTTTCTTCTTGTCTTGGTCATATGACTGTTTCCAAGGAAAATATTTTAGTCTCACTGCTCTAACACATCAATTTGTTAGTTCACTGATAGATTTATTTTGCTGTTTGTGTCTATTTAGAAGTTTAAATGGTTATAAAGCACTAAGTGCTTCAAGAGCCTTGTCTATTCTAATGCACTTCTTCATGATTCTGAAAGTTCAAATTTTGTCAGTATGAACCTGTACATCCAAGGCTTGACTACATTATTAAAAGTTTTTATTGTTCTCTTTGATAGAATATCTGTATTTTGCTATTATATAAAATACTGTTGGTTGTTGATGCTTCTTTTTTTCCTGAGAGCCTTCTTCATCACTTCATATCACACTGGTTTTATAGTGAAATTAAACCCAGTCTACTTCTAGCAATTCCAGTCTGGAACAAAATCAAAAACTCCTTTTTAGTGTGCAGGTTCAAGGTTAAGATGGTATATGAAATCACTGATAGGAGAAACATATTTTTTATCAGTCTTCTCCCTCGGCTTTGTGCTATCTTGCATCCTTTCTGTATGCCACTCCTCCAGAAAGCAGCATCATTCCCTGAGCGTGTGTTTATTCCCATTATTTCATAGTGAAAATACAGAACTCCAATTCCTTCATTAATTTAATATGAGTATTAGTCTTTTCCATTAACATTTTTTTGCCTTATTCCTATTGCAAGAAACAAAAGGGATTCTTGTAGCAAAGAACACCAGAAAATGTTTGCATTGTAATGTAAAATGTATAGGATTGGAACTGGAATTGCTTACTATATTTTATGGTGATGTTGTCTTTTATTGTTTGTAAAGGAGTGTTTTGGTAATTTCATCAGTGAGCCTGAGGCTAATGCTCTTAGCAGAAGATTTGACATATAGAGAAATGGCAGCAGAGGAATTTTGAGAAAATACTCTTACTGCTGCCATTATACAGATAGGTGAAAGATATTAAATGCAATTCTATGCTGAAAGGGATAATTAAAATGGTACACTGTCATACACTGTATCTATTGCTGCTTTGGGAAGAATCCTACTTATTGGATGATATCTTTTTATGTGAGGAGTCCCTGAGTCATATACTGATCAAGATGAGTCATCAGTGTTTCTTATTTTTTTAATTAAAACCTCAAGAGTCTTTTTAATTTATTAATTTGGTTAATTAGTTGTGAGGTTTTCTCCTTCTTCAGATTTCTTCCTTATTGGACTGAAATTGTTTAGGTAAAACTGAGCATGTTTAGTATTTCAAGCTGCACTTGTTAGAAGGTTTCACTGCTCCAAAAATTCCTGTGGAATTTTATGTCTGCAGTAGAAGTTGAAGCACACTGTGTTTTATCACTCCTTCTTTGTTGTTACTTTCAGAAATGACCAAAGTCTGCAAGGCTTCTAAAAATTAGTCTGTTTAAAGAACTTTGTGAACATATTTCTCTAAAAAGGCCAATTAAAAAATAAAAGTAAATTCAGTAAATAAAAAATAAAAATAAATTCAGTTCAGAATACTCAGGAGAAGAGACTAAGAATTAAATAACAATTCTAGCCTAAGTTTTGAGGAGGGGAAAAAAAGAAAGTCTTTATTTTTATAGTATGCCTTTATACTTACAATTGCATTTCACAATTGTTATTTTCTTTTAAAATTCTGTTTATATTGACATTTTTTCCTTAATATGAAGTACATATACTTCATACATATAACTTGATACATCAAATAATTTATTTTCAGTTTGTACAACTGATGATCTGATATTCTTAGTAAATTATATTTCTTACATAAGCAAATCCCTATTCATGCCTTATGTCTTTGGAAATATAGGTCCTCTCTCTTTCAGAAATTAATAAGAAAGATTATTGAAGTTTTAGACTTCATATAGATTTTAGAGAATGAAATTATATTTTCAGGATTTTTCAAACCAAATTAATTTCAACTGATACAAATCTAAGTTTAAAACTGATAGCATTTGACCTTCAATCTACAAAAGTACTTAAGCTTAAGTCTTTAGCAGTAACTGAGTTGTACAAATTAATCATCTACTTTTATTCTATTATCAACCCAATATATTTTTTTAAATCAGGCTAATTAATATATACTATTTGCACTTATTATGCTTAATAACACACTGGAAAATAGTCAATGCCTCTAAATGTTCCTGAATGTTTGTCATAGAATCACAGTATCATCTCTTATTTCTAATTAAAATACATGGTAATGGAAATCAAGCAACATGTTGTGTTTTTGAAACTTTTCAATGTCCTTAACAACCATTACATTTTCATCAGAAGGAAAACTGAAAAAATAAGTTCTACATTTTAGTCAGACATAAATATTTCAGTTTCAGTAGCATTTTTAAATCAGATTATAATTTAGAAAATGAGGAGATTCAGCCCAACCCTATGCTCAAATAGCTGACTTCAAGGATAAATGTGGTTGCTCAGAGCCAGTCAATGCTTTGGATGTTTCCAGCAGCGGAGATGCCTCAACTTCTCCAGAAAACCTCTTTTTTTGGAACTTTACCCATGTGCATTCAGCAAGAGTTGTCATCCTAAACACAATATATGATATCACTACTGATTAATAAATGATTAGTAAATATTGTCTGAGGAAACAAGCACAGTGTGCTCCTGAGATACCATCGATCTGTATATTTGCAATAGTTCTACAGTAATAAAAAAGCAAAGTTTTTGAGAAGATTCTCAAAGATTGGAAGACAGTAAATGAAATGGATAAATTAATATCTATTTTAAGCAAGCCTAATGCCATTGATTTAGTCAAAGCAATGCATTTTTTTATCAGCCCAGGAGCTTCTTTAAACCTTGTTAGTTGCAATTTCATGCTAAGTTTATGTTTTATTTTATGTTCTGTGTTTTTTCATCTAATTATTTATTCATTTAATATTACATTGAATTTATTCAAGACCTCTTAACTCTTATATAAATAATTTTGATAATTTTTTTCACACTTGTTTCATATTGGTTATGTCAACTGTCGTTCATTAAATGTACCAAAAGTAAGAATAATTATAAGGCTTCCAAGCCCAGTGCTATAAAATAAGGAGAAAAATCTTTGATAAATTGAAAAAGATGGCTCCATTATTTCCACAAGATGCAAGAGTGTAATATAAATTTCCTTTTTCATAAGAAACTCTCAGACTTAGAAACTGATACCTGATACCACATAATGGGATTAGGGCTAATACTGTTTCTGTTACAGTCAGCAAGAAGGATATTTGTCTCTAGCATTCGAAGGAAAGGGCAAGATGTGTTTGTTCCTATCAAAACTAGGGCTGGAACAAGAGGCTAGATATACAATGTCTCTGTTTAGAGTTTCCTGTGGTCAATAAACATTTTCAGTGCAAAAGTGAATTTGTCTCTCAGGAGGACAAAAAGAAAAATTCTGAAGTTTGTGTTCTGAACAAAACAATTACCTTGCAGTCAAAATAAACAGACAACATTTCTGCAGCTGTCTGAATCACGGATGCTTACTGTATCATTTTTCCCTGTGGTCCAAGAATAAATGTTCCATCTGCAAAATGATTAAATGGATTTCATAGGTAAACTCATTTACGATTCCATTTTAATGGAGTTACCCTTCATTAGAGACTGTCATTCAAAATTAATATGAGGAGCTATTATTGAGATACCAAAAGTGAAGAGCTGAATGTCATAGTACTCATTTTTCATAAGTATAGATGCTCTTGAAATGAGAATTGAACACTGAGAGCAGATTTATCAAATACTTAGTTACATTTTTATGTCAATTGCTCCTGTCAGTCAAAGCAAGGCAAACTAAAGGAGAAAATACAGCAGAACAAATATTCAAAGCAACAAGCACAAACAAAAAATAATGTCCTTTCCTTGTCCTTTTTGCTTATAACACTTCCACAATCATGGAGGAAGAGTCTGGCTTCATTGCTGGGGTTTTTTTTGTTGCTTTTTTTGGTTTGTTTTCAATAATAACTCAATTATTGACTCTTCAACAAATTCATATTTCAAAAGAAACAATTGGGCACTGAGCCTTTACGAGCTTAGTGACCTAGAAGATGGTTTGTATATCACCACTGGACTAATATTTTTACCTAGAAATTTACCTGACAATGGAAAGAAAAATAAAAAATAAAAAAACAAAACTAAAGGACAAGCATCAAGTACATTTGTATTTTCAGTAAATACAGTGTGCAAAATATCTCTGTTAGTCTTTCTGGTTTATTTGCCTAGTAATATATGTATCCCCAGAATGATGTGATCTTATATATTACTTCCTAACATAATTAATTTAGTTTTCTACTCGTTTCCTAGTACATATCTGTATTTCTGTACCCTTTA
Organism: Luscinia megarhynchos; assembly: GCA_034336665.1. Lineage (NCBI taxonomy): Eukaryota > Metazoa > Chordata > Aves > Passeriformes > Muscicapidae > Luscinia > Luscinia megarhynchos. The sequence continues at coordinate 47,051,328 of JAPFBE010000002.1, read as the reverse complement.
ATAAAAGTCTGTATTGTCCTTCATACGTAATCATAACTTTTTGAGTATGACAACATGCAGTCATACTTGGTGTAGGTCATTTTTAAGGTATGCATTTTTGTGTCCTTTTAAAATATATAGCATTTTTTGCTGTCAGCTCAAGGGGAGGAAATATTTCTTTGCAGTTGCTATTCTATCAACTCAGCTTATATTTTGTCAATGGTAATGTTATTAAAATTTACATGTAATAATTAGTATTGTTTATTTTGATTAGAGCATGCATCTGCTCCTGAAAATTATGATGCTTCAATTTTATTTTACTGTTTGCTCTTATTACAATGACAAACCATTGTCAGTAATTAGACTATTGTTTACTTCAAGAAAGTGGAGTAGTCATCTGCCTTCAGCAGCATCTGTGTGCAGCTACCATCTGTTCTTCTCAGGCAGTCATGAAATACTGACTGTAAATTTTCTCCCTTTCACTCTGTGAATGCTGTGTAATATTAATATTTGCTGCTAGGCAAAAAGCAACTTTTTGTCTATAAAGTTAATAAGAGATAGTATAATATAATTTATAATATAGAAGACATTTTATCTCAGGAAATATCTTCAACAGTCAGAACACAAAGGTCCACAGAGACCTTGCAGCAGCCATCCAGTACCTGAAGAGAGCCTACTGGAAAGCTGGACAGGGACTTTTTACAAAAGCCATGTAGTGATAGGACAAGGAGGAATGCCTTTAAACTGGAAGAGGATAGACTTAGATTAACTATTAAGAGGAAATCCTAAGATTTCTAGGCACTGGAAAAAGGTTGCCCAGATCACTTGTGGATGCCCTATCCCTGGGAATGTTCAAGGTCAGGCTGGATCCAGATCTGAGCAATCTGGTCCTAGTGGAAGGTGTCTCTGCCTGTTGCAGTGAGGTTGGAACTAGAAGGTTTTAAAATTCTTTCCAACTCAAACCACCCTGCATTCCTATATATATTAATGTACAGTAATCTGCAAAGACTATAATTCTCTGGTGTGAAATCTAGCTTTCACTATTGCTTTAGCATTTTCTAAAAATTTCCACAAGAAAATGTGCTGTAAAAGTGAGATGGCAAAAAGTTCAAGCCTTTCATAAGCTTAGAATTTATTTCATTATCAGTAATATTTAGCAAATTTTTTCATCATGACAATCTGTGTTAGGTTTATATGGTTACATTGAGACTACTGATGTAGCCAATGTATTTTCTCTCTTGAGGAAGTAAAGGGTTAAAATGAGGGTAGTTTAACAGGAGCACCTCATTTATATTTTTACAAAATAGTCCCACATATGTATCTGTTCAGAGAAACTGCATTAATCCTGGGATATGATTAATAGACTGTAGAGAGGAATGAGCTCCGAATTTCAACGTTAAAATTATATGATTTCATAATTTTTTTCAAAAGATCTTTAAAATAATAGTAAATTATGTTTTATTAGTGTTGAATTCCTTGCTACCATTACAAAATGTGCAAGACAGAATTCTGTATAACTTCTGCACTGCAGTTTAGGATGCACTCTGTGACTGTGACCTAATTAGGGATGAGGATAAGAATGGAAGGCTTTATAAACCTACATTTATGACCAACCTTTTTGGCAAAATAATTTCCTAAATCCATTTGAACTGGCAATATTCTGCATTTTATATCTGCTTTCTATAGCAAAATGTTCTTGTGGGTTTTTTGTATCATTGTCAACGAGTGGGTACAGATGTAGTTGTTGAAAATGTAGAACATAGAAAATAATAAAAAAGGGGGATAAAAACAACAAAAAAAAGAATATTACTAAAATTATTGAATTAAAATTTGAAGATTCTTTTCTGAAATTAAAATAAGAATACAAAGGCAGGTACTTGATATAATTATTATTTGTGTTTTATATTTTGCCTTAATCTTTCTCTTCCCTCCACCCCCAGATTCTGAATATTGAAATGAAAATATAAAGAATATAGGATTATAGACAGGGAAAACTTTGGTTGTGTAGAATGAAATGTACATTTTATTACTTGATAATGGTTTCTAGCTTCAACTGGACATAAAATCAGCATCATCTATTCATAGGTAATCTGCAGTTCTTAATCTAAATGCAATATTAGAGGTAAGACAAATTCTGAGCAAAGGGAAATGGCTATGGTGGCCATTCTGGTTAGTCTTAATGCATCAGTATTTTCCTTCCACTACTTTATTTTTTACAGATACATACATAAAAACCTGTGCAAACTTAAGTGATAAGAAAGGAAAACACTTGCAGCATTTTCATCAAAATTTAAATATGCATTATTAAAGCGCTGGTACTTCCTAATTCTTGGCAATATTCTTCAGAATAAGTGAAGATTGATCTAGTGCCCAATGTAAGTTCATTTCAGGAAACTGGAAAGGTGAAAAATGCCCACTTAATACATGCACTGAAGTGTTAATTATAGTCAAGTTCTGCTGATTTCATAAAGCTGAAGTCACATTTTCACATCAGCATTCAATGAACATACATAACTAACGAATAAAAATGTTATTTCTATTAAAGATTCTTAATAAACCATAAAAAGTAGTTTGGAAAAATGATGGTTGCTCAGTTTTAGCATAAATAAAGGAAAAGCAAGAGAAAATTAATCTAATAATCTTTATAGTGACAAATCAATTTTTAAAAGTAAATTTGTAGGAAGAAAAGCCAGTATTTTGCTGATAAGCTTCAATTTTCTGCTTAATAATTATCTTTTAGGGAACAGTCACATTTTATTAAAATGACTAATTAACTTACTATACTGCTGTGCTAATAGTGAAAGAAGCACAATAAATGAATATTGATACTATGAGTTTTTAATAAGAAAAAAAAATTAAATAGCAATATGTTCCCCATATTCCATTGCAGCAATTTAAATGCAAATGTACAGTACAAAAATTACCCTCTGTCCCCCTACACAGAAGGAATACACATTCTGGAAAAGGACATTTTTATTCAGGAACAAAACTGAGAAAAGAGAAGCTAATAGGGAGATATCAGTTGTTAAAACACAGTTGATCAGTTCAGCAGGGGGAGATTTCAAGCAGGGTTATCCTCCTTGAACTGATATTTCAAAAGCTGTCATCTCCAACAATCTAATTTCCTGAGTTTTATGCTTCTCAACAATTGTAAAACCCACTTGCCATTTGGAACAAAACTGGGAGTACAGATTCTTGGAGATCAAACATCTTTTCTCTAGGAGTGTAATAGAAGGATATGGCATAGGACTAATCGAGGTCTCATTGCTACCAGCTGCATTTCTCTCAGATAATATTCAGAACTTTTGCTTTGCTTAATGGGCAATACATCATGCTCAAGGGGGCTACATAGAACATAAAGTAATGGCAGGAAACTCGGGCTGATGGAAATTTTTGCTGAGAAAGGAAACATGGAATAAATAGTAACGTAAAAGGAAATTGGAGATTTTCATCAGTCAGTATTTTTCCATGTCTAATCAGATTTTGGTTAATCATGTACATAGACCACTATGAATTTTGTAGTTAAATAAGACCTCACATTAAAGAGGAAGGTTAGAGTTATGTGGTGATTCAAGGCATATGTTAATGACAAATTAGAACTGGTTTATACATTGTTTCAAGCAAGTAATATGCTGTTTTGGAACAGCCCTTACCATCTGGAGAGAAAGACCTGGCATCCAAATTTTACATCCAGCTAGATATTTGAACACTACTATCATATTTATAGCCTGATAACCTTACTTTGCTTTGGCATTTCTTATTTATAACTATGCAGTCCTCTAAATAATTCATACCGAATATTTGCGCTTGCAAAGTGGAGAAAATTGAAAGACTATGAAAGAAAAACTTTCTTCTAGTACCTTCCAACTGTGCTTCCAGAACAATGAAGGGAAAAACAGATACCAAACTGACATTTGGACATATTAGGAGGTGCAGTGCTGCATGGTTTATCGAGTTTTAATCCCACAGTGTTAGTTGTGTCATTGCAAAGGTTGCTAACAGATATCTTCCTAGTATGGAAATCTAGTATGGAAGCACTTGCATCAGAAAGTGAGGAAAATACACATAAATGTTGTCTATGGAATTATTCAGAGGATGCTATAAGTTTCTACTATTATTACTATTATTTCTACTATTGTTCTGATTTTTTAAATGCAAAAGTGTTCTGAATTCACAGATTCTGACATCATATCATCTCTCTAGTTGAGAGGAACCGTTTTTCTTTTCTTTTGTGCCTTGTTTTATTTCTCTTGCTCTTGCTCCTCTCTGATTTGAGTAGCCATGAACCTGAAAACTGGTTTTTCTATGTGAATTGAAGCAAGAATAGAAGGGACTTTCAGCTTTGTTTTAATAGTGGGAGTTATAACAACCAGCTTCTTTGCAACATTGCATTTTACTATAGCAGTTATAGCTAAAAGTACTGAGAAATTATTCATGTCAAAATTAAAATAAAAAATGAAGCTTAAAATTGCAGAAAGCAAAGAAAGCAAGAATTAGGTTTTAAAAAGAAACTGTAACCCAAGACTAGGTCCTTTAGAAAGATGGGAGCTGGTAAGGGTGGAAATTAATACTGGAACTGAAACAGTGCTTTGAATGGTTCCCAGGGCTAGAGGTAAATATGACATCATGCAACATTTCAGAAAAATAACACTGAAAATCAAATGTAATCTGTTAATAACAGCCTCAGACAGGATCTTACTAAACATAATGTGCTAATATATACTGTGTTCCTGCCATTCAGCTCCACATAATTTATTAAATAAGATTTATGTCTTTATAAACATATCTGGAAAGAAGCTGTTAGCTGGAATTTTGATTTCTATTGCAGCCATTCAGGACTACCCATGTTCTTAAACAATACCTATTCCTTTGAAATGTATTGTATTCTGGAACTTCCTGTGTTCCTATCACCTTGTAATTGCTCAGCAATGAGAATCACCATCAGGAAATGATGGATTGGGTTCCTGCTTGGTTCCACCCAGATTAGCAATTTGTTGTTCCAGCTGTAAAACTCAAAAACAGCCCCCAAATATTTGGGCCCTTACTTCATTGAATTTCCCAGCTTCAATAAGGTAATATTTTCTCTCTGTCAAATCACATTCTGCATGAGTATTCAAGCACAGAAAATCCCTTATTTTGCAATTAGTATTTGTAATGATTTATCAGATATAAAAAAATGTTCAGTTCTACAGCCATTGGTCATATTTTTTCAATCACAAAAGAGTAGACGTTTATTTTGAATTTACTTCTACTGCAAAGGAGTTATTTGCCAACAAATTAATTGAATAAATAAACAGAGATTTTTTCATATACTGGTGCTCCATGACAAGCATTGAACCGTTTTGGCTGTAGTTCATAATTTAACTAATAGCTTTAACTAGAGGCATATTTAAGACATGACTAATGGAAAAATAAGAAACACACTATGTCAGTCTGTAGTCTTTCTTCAGTGAAAAATTAAGTTATTGTGCCCCTTTTTGTTTTACACTTACATCAGGTCATCTTCAAACCTCCTTCACTTCAGCCTTGAGAAAAATACTGATGAAGAGACTAATTTGAGATAAAATAATAGATTACATGTGAAAATACTCACTATACATTTCAAAAGCTTTCAAACAATATAGATGGTCAAATCTATCTGCATTCTTTTTGCTCTCTTTTCTTTTGATGAACACATTGGCAATAACGAATTCCTCTGAGGGTTTTGGATTCAGAGCCAGTGTCTGGAAAAACAAATTTAACATCTTCTATTGTATCATCTGTAGGAAATAAAATTCTGAAGGAAAACAGACTTGTGTAAGACTTTCATACTTTGTCCAGTCAGAGTACAGCACAACCTCCATAGCCTGTGTGATCTGTGCTGCAAAAAGCAGTTTAGAAAATGTGACATTTTCACAACATTGGGAGACTGTGTGTCCTTACTGACTAGAGACCTTCTTGCCATAACCTGATACCTTTATCAACAGATCTTCATGTAACACTTGTCATGTGTTCTGAAATTTGACACAATTTGAGGTTGAATTTATTCACTTGTAAAGGAATTATCTACAGCATCCATTAACTTGCTCATAATTCCAGTTCCCTTTCAAAAGCTAAAAGAGCTTTCCTAAACATTCACCGCACTAAAAAGATGTTAATCTACAGCTCTGATTTAGAGGAGTTTGCTTTTTTTTACATAAGATGAATGTGAGAATTTAATCAGAATACAGGAATGTTTTTTTTTAGTCGTGTTGAGAAGTTCTCATGTGTAATAAATATATAGGCAAGTGTTTGGACACATTAAGAAAAATCCATGGCAATATTTCATACAGGTATAGTTTCTCATGTGAACAGTCAAAATTTTAGCTGTCTGGGATTGTGATATTTTGTTGGCTTACTAAAGACTCTCATATAGTGAGCAATAGGCAGCCTTATGTGGATTGCAAAATCAGTTATGCTTCTTGAATTTTCAGTTAGCATTGGCCTAAATCTTTGATTTGCCACTATATAAGCTCCAGAGTAATATACTTCTATATGCTGTATCTCATCATCAAACCCTGAGCACTGAAAAAAAAAGTTAAAAATTAAAAAAGCATGCAAAGTTACTTTTTCTATTAAGCATTTGATGATAGGAATATAGTGAACATGAGTTGTTTAAAATTAATATGAGCTGAAATTCTTGCAATAAACAATGATTAAAATGACTCAAAAATATAGCTGCTGGGTTGGCTTTTTTGTAATTCCCAAATGTCAACTAAGCACAGAATGATGTGCTGTATGTAGCAGAGCACTCTATAATTACTGTCAGGAGTGACACCACTCAGCCTGCTGAGTGAGAAGCTGGGCTTTAGGTTGTTGTTTTTTCTTCTTCTTACATAATAGCAATGCTCATCTATTAAACTGCTGGACTGCCTCACTAAGTTATTCTTGTTGACATTGCCTTCTTCTGTGGCAAATGATTTTGGAGCACAGATTTTTCTTTTTTTCTTTCCTTTTTTTTTTTTTTCCGTGTCAGTGTTGTTAGGTTTTTCTGTAACACCAAAAACAACAAACCTCCAGCTCCCCTCACTTCTGTGGTTATAGAAGTATATTTACACCTCATCATGAGAAAAGTATTTTTTAATTTGTTGCATTTTTTGGTCTTAAGAAACATGTGAGAAAATGTTGCAGGCTGCTTGACTAACTTCCACTTTTGCCAACCTCTAGTGACATCTTATGGTCCCAAAAGTTTTAAATTTCTTACTTAAATTTTTAATCTGACATGAAAATAATGGAGCTTGTGAAAAATGATCCTGGAATAAAGATTAAACCTAGACATAAACCCTTTAAAACAGACCATTGAAAAAATGTTTTATTTAAGATTATGTAGAAATGTAAAGGGAATCCCTTAAAAATCTCATCATATTCAAGATTTCAAATATTCTGAATAAACTTCATTGTAATACACACAAAAAATACAACATAGGGAAACAAAAAACATGAAAAATAGTTAATATCACTCTAGAAAAGAAAGAAATATGACAATTAAGTAACTCATGTGGTTAATTGCAGAATAAGTTATTTCAACTATTTAGGTGGATATTGCTGTGTAGACAACATCCACTGCTCACCCTACATCAACCCAACACCTTGTTGTAGCAGGAGATGAGGTTTGACAAGCACAATTTGCCCTTGGTGAACCTATGCTGGCTTTTCCCCATTCCCCTGCTTCATCCGACTGTTGAGAACCTCCAGGAGCATTCATTCCACAGCTCCCTGGGATGAGCTAAGCCTGATGGGCATGTGATTTCCTGGATCCTCCTTCAAGACATTCTTGGTGGGGGTGATATTAGCCTCCTTCAATTCTCCTAGGATGTCCCTGACCTCCATGACCTCTCAAAGATGGTGCAGAGTGGCCTGGCAATTGTCAGCCAGCTCCCCTAACACCCTTGGGTAGATAATGTCAGGGTTTATCAGTTTTTAGGGGCCATGCTTATGTAATCATTCACATACAACTCTTCCTTCACTGGCAGTGGTCTGTATTTTCATCAACCTGGATTTTTGTTCCCAAGGCCAGGAAGCCAAAATGCAGAGGTAAAGAGACTGTTGAGGACATCTACCTTTCTAGATCTCCTTTCTAACATCAAGCTAATATTTTCCTTCTGATTTTGATTGTTAATTATATACCTGAAGAACCTTTCTTGTATTTTTTGACATCTCTGGCCAATTTCAACTTGACCTGAGCTTTTGCATTTCCAACTCCATCTCTGCATGTCCTGGCAATGCCCTTGTGGTTCTCAACATGTGTTTGTGCACTTTTTCATCTGTGGCATGATTCTTTTTTTGCATTTGGGCAGACTCAATGCTTGCAGTTAAGCCAAGGGGAGTCTCTTGCTTTGCCTGCTTTCCTTTAAGAGGATGAACTGTATTTGTGCTTCCAGAAGAGTGCTCCTGAAAAGCTTCCAGTACTCAGTAACTCCTTTGTCTTCCATTGAAGCTTCCTGCTGAATCCCTCCAAACTGAGCAAGCTGAAGTTTCCTATTCTAAACCCAGAAACTTTTGTCTTAGAAACAGCCTCCAGGATGCTCAGCAGGATCCCAAATTTCAGAGTCTCGTGATCACTGCAGGCAAGTCTGTCAATAACAGAGATAATACAAAGCAGGTTTTCTTGGTTTGTGATCAAATTCTGATTGAAACTCTTAAGACATAGTGGCTGTAGTTTATTTCCATAAAAACAGCAAGTGAACAATAATAAAAACAAATTGATTTGCCCATAATGGCTGGTTGTTGAGATTTTTTTCTGTTTTTTTAAATAAAACATAATTTTGTACAAAGAGCAATTAGTGGCACACTATCGTGCCCCCATATGTAGTGCCACTATATAACACACTATAGTGTATTAAGTTTATTTTAAAAAATATTAGGAAGGCTTTCTCTCTCAAGTTTATTAGTCAGTCACAGAATAGTTGCTTGAAGTGCATTTCTTAGCAGTTCAAAAATTGATTTAGGACAACAGTCAATTTTCTGAAATATGAGAGCAAACTGGGGTAGATATTTCACAATTATACAAACACCTAGGGCATGATGCCACATTAGATTGTGAAATAGCTCTCAAAGTTTTCTAAAACTAATATTCTCCAAGTTTCCTAAAACTAGTATATCTCCTGTGTCCTTATATAAAAATAATATTAAGTGGTAGACAAGAAGTGATTTGAATATATGAAGAACTGATATATGCACATGACCATGAGGAGTAGATATTCACAAAAACTAATATACATCAATGACAGCACAGTCCCTAACCTTCCTTGATGTAAACTGAGTGGTCAGGAGAGAACAGAAGGCTAACTTTGGTTGTCACCTTGGTATAATACCTTTTTTCCCTCATTTTACTTTTAAGTGATTCCCTTTGTCCAAGTTTGTTTGGCTGGAATAAAGGCATAATCTGTCCCTAAATCTCAGTTCCCTGAACAACCTGATCTTACTGGAAGGTGTCTCTTCCCTAGGGCAGGGAAGTTGAAACTGCTTGATCTTTAAAATTCCTCCTGCCTTCTATGATTCTATGATGTATCTTTTTCTCTCTCTGATTTGAAGGTGATCCTTTCCTTAGGTAAGGACTATGTTAGTGCACTTTATTAGGTAGAGATTGCAAATCATCTTTCAAGTATGTAGGAAACTGCAGGGTTTTAGCAAAGCAGTTTAAGATAATAAAACCCTTGACAATCTTATAAAAATAATTTGGTCTTTAACCTGACAGCTGTCTTCTAACATATCTTCTAGGAAAATTTTGGTGACAATATGGTGTACAGAAATAATTTGTTTAATTGATCAGTGTGCAGTCATGTAAAATATGTATTTACCCATACATACACTTACAAATATTTTTAGTTTTAAAAATTAGGTATAGTAATGATGCAGTAGGTCTCACACCAGCCATATAAATTCAGAACAGAGCTACCATAGCTGGACATTTAGGGGAAATTTTCTTTTTCAATGTGTCCTGAAAGCTGAAAAATCCCAGTTCAGCCAGATCAAGGCAAGAATACAAAAATAGAGAGCTGCTAAGAGAGAAGTATTATCAGCTCATTCTTATCTCTCAAACTCTTCTCCCCTCAAGCTCTCTTCCATCACTCTCCTCCCCTCACTCATTCTTTCTCTCCCCACTCTGTCTTTCCCTCTTTTCATTATTTTTTTTAATACCATTTGTTAACAGCTTCAGTACTGTTTTTCAACTATGGTAGCAACAGGAAAATCAGATTATAGACCACAGAGCACCTAATTCAGCTGAGTTATGCCTGTTTATGCAAAGCTCATGCAGACCTCAGAACAGTGACCCATGTTGTCTGGTTCAAATGGTTGGTCATTTAAATTTATTACACATTGCCTGGGCCTTATTAGTGCCACGTGTCTTGCCCATAAAAGCCAGAGGATGCATATCTTTTTTGCAAAAGGGATACATTTCATGTTATTTAATCCCCAGAACTCCAGTGAGACTTTCAAATACAAATTTGAGATCCATTAGATGAAGGTTCACTTCTACTCTGTAGAAATATATATTTATGAAAAACACTCTGTGTAAAAACAATGATTTTGACTTTGGTATATGAAACTAGACTGGAGAGGGTGATTTTTAAAAGAAACTTATTAAAAAGTGTACAAAAATATTTGATGCATTATGAACAACATAAGTTAGAAATTTGAAAGAATTTTAAAAAGTTAAGATGGAAGAATTTGTAGGAACAAGATTTCAGTTTCTAGAGGAAATAATTTAAACTGGTTATTCCTTTATTAGTAGCACTTCTTTCTGGTATGAATAATATCCAAAGCTACCAATATTATTTATTCCAGAAAATTTTCAAAAAGTGTTAACTAAAAATAATTTTCTTTACTATGTAATGGTATTTATAAAAAAAAATTATGGGGTTTGCAAGTAAGAGCTCTTTAACTCCAGCATCTAGAAGGGCTTTTCCTTAAGACACTAGCAAATTCCATCATCTAGATCCTATATATTTTTCTTGGATAAATTATTCTTAGCCAAAAATTCTAGAAGCTTGTGACTTATAGCAATTACATTAAACATGGAAAATAATCCAAATAATAGCATGTAGTACTTATGCTTATCTTACCTATTTAGATGTTGCCCCTTGTAATTCTGCATGAGTTCTGGATTTCTCTCAGGAGCTAATGAAGGGCAAAATACTTTGGCAGGAATGTGTCTGTACGACAAGGGTTGCTTATTTTTGCTACAAAAAATTGAAGTACCATTTTTATTTCTTGCCTGCAGTATTTTCCACAGCACTGTTGGCTACTCCTGATTATCCTAGATTGTCTGACTGAAATGAGATATTTATTTGCTCGTTGGCTCAGAACCTTCAGCACTATTTTGCATCTCTAAAATTGGCATTAATATTGCCCATTGGCTTTGATAATTAAATTGTACACCTGCTCAAAAATAAGCACCAGATTGTTAATGATTCTTGGCCATCACACTGCCGGTCGTTTTCCAACAATATTTCTCTTCAAATTATCAGAACATTTTTGTATTCCTCTAATTGTGACATTAACTATTCTAAGCCTTCCATGGCAATACATGGGTAGAAACCATAACACCAGTGTTCTAAACCAATAACACTCTAGCTGAAGTGGGGAACCTGATAAAATGAGGATAGTTATTATTAAGGATTTCTTTAATTAATCAGCTCATAATTTCTCATTTCATTTTTGTTATTTCCACAAAGATATAACAACTCCACATATAACTAAATCACTGGTGGTTAAATAGTTTTAGTAAATTGAAATCCATCATATAAAATTCTCTAAAATATGTACTTATTATATTTAAAATTGCATGAATAACTATGAGGAGCATAATGGAGGCAAGAATAATGAGGAGTAAACCATCCCACCTAAAAATTTTATTGGTTGATGTATTTTTTTAAGTAATAGACATGATGATGCACTGTAACTGTTTACATGTTAGAGTTTTATGAATAACCCTTTCTTGCAAATTCCTTCTCTAAATATGTTATTACAAGATTTAGGAGCTTTGTGTTTCATGTAGAACTTTTCATCAGATCAAGGTTTCATTTCACAAACTGATTATTGAAAATCAAAGTACAAAAGCGGATAATACAGTATATTACAATCTGTTCCATACATTTCTAGACACCAGGAAGTCAGAAAGAAGAATCATTGGATACTTCCTGAGTACTTCTTCAAAAAAGAATGTTGTCTTTTGTTGTCATTCACTCTCTGCAAATCTGAATTCCTTCTACAGTTGAAGTTTAGCTTCTCAAGGGTTGTTCTATTATTAATTATTTTTTTGTCATATGATAGAATTAATCTTTGCTTACTTGTAAACGCAATTCCAACATTCCTTCACAGCTGATTTTTGACCTGATTACTTGTGGTCTGTACAGTCACTAGGACATGAAGTGTTTTGCTCTCCATAGCATCTCATCCTGCTCAGTTGGGTCTCAGCTGCTGGGCTTGCCAGACCTAGAAGCAGAGATAGAGCACATGTAAATATCTGTTCCAAAGTGCCATCTGTGTGGTGCTCTGAAGCTGGTATACTGTGTCTGGCAGCACTTCTGCTTTTCCTGGGATGTGCCTTGTTCTCACCTTGCAGAGCCGGAATCTCAGTAGCTGGCTCTGTGGAGAGATGAGCATTGCATGCAGTAGGATCATCTCCATGATATATTCTAACAGCTACTGCTCAGAGTGCACATCTGCTGTATGGCCAAAGGCAAATTGGTAAAACAGTCCATGCAAAGCATCATAACCTGTAACTCCTTCTCCATCTCCTGTCCCCTTTTGGTATGCACTGACTGACTCCTGCTGCTAGTAATACAGAGCACCAACGAGCTGTTCCAGGGGTGGTCTTACTGAATTCTTCATACATTAAAACCCCTGATATTTTATCTTTTGTTCTGATTCAGTTTGTGTTACCTTTCTCAAGGTTCTGTAAGCTTCAAATTAATATGAACGAAGGAAAAAAAATACTGTTCTGACCATATGCATCATTAGACTGTATTCATGTCTGTAGTGAAGAGATTTACACCATAACTGGCAGATAACTCTCTTAGACATCTCTCTGTAATGGTCCCAGACATCAGTGTTCCAAAGTATGGTTGTATGCTGCTCTAATCCAAACCATTTATTGCCCAAAATTTCTTCTTGGTTTGGAAATATACCTTTAAAAGCATTCTGAGGTGCTCTCACAGTGTTTCATATGTGCTTTGTTTATTTTCCTTTCGTCTTTGTTTTGACTTTCCCTAGACTGTCCACTGACTCCAAGTTTCATGTCCCACTGTGTAATAGCATAAATATTTTTGTTCGTAAAACTAAATGGGTTCTGTTTTTTAGAACAAAACCAATTTAATAGACTTGTGAATACAACTAGTATTTCAGAAAAACTTTCTTATATCTCCTCCAGTATTTTCCCTTCTGTAGTGTGGGATCCTATTTAATTTACAGGCAGATTGGTGTCATCTGTGATGGCAAAATAATGTCCGCATCATCTTTATAACTCTATCTTGAAGAAAAACTGAGAATAATCCTTCCTTCCTTCCATTAGAGATGAAAGAAAAGAAACTATATATGGGAAAAATAGTTTTCCTAATCTTGGTAATTTGTAAAACCAAGCTCAAAGAAATACCAAAATATTATTTCAATGTAGTGAGGTCATAGAAAAAATTTTCTGAGACACATTATAAAATAGTCTAAACCTGTATTCTCTAACAGTGTTGTGTTATTTTAATGACCTTAGGTGTAGTTTTAGAAGGTACCATGTTTCTATCCAGAAAAAAGTTAAAATTTGAGTTTTGTTACTATACAGAATTTTATCAACTTATGTGATAGCTGTTGTCATTTACAGCACAGCAATGAATGAGAGTGGTCCAGAGCTGTTGATGTATTTGCATTATAAGAACTGCCAGAAGCATCTGGAGAAAAATGATGGACTGTCAGCACGTTTCAACATGTGTCTGTTTAACAGAGGATAAAAAGAATGAGAAGAAAATAGTCTTGTCTCCAAGAACATGGAGAATCTTCTCAAAAACAAAGCAGCAGTATTAGGAATTGAGTTCCTAGCATCTTTATCCCACCTAACCTCTGCTGTAAATTATTTGTAAATGCCTTTCAAGCCTGTGGCATCACTGATACTAATGAGTACAATTTCAAATGCATTTGCAGGACTAAAGAGGGATTGGAACCTTGCATGGATAAAAACACAGAGTCAGCATATATATACAGATCGTGGAAAGGATGTATAAAACACTTAAATCCAGGAATAAGGCAAAAAGTAAATATCTTTTATTAAACAAGAAGATTATTTAATTATTCCCAACCAGATTTTAGCAGAATTCATACACATACACACACACACACACACACATATATATGCACAGATATATATATAATGCTGATGCTCTCTGCAGATTGTGAGGAATCTTCACACTAAAATTATGCTGAGTGGATCAACATAGACATCTGGTATAGCTATTGTAGTGTCTAAAGACAGCTGCATTTTCAAACACAAAATAAAATCATTTTGGAGGAAAACAAGTGACATGGCTGCATCTCCTTTTTAGACAAGATACTGATACTGCAGCTCCTTTTGTTTACACAATATTTACACTAAGTAATATACTAAGTAATGAAAAATTTTAAAAATTAAGAGGTGTTTCACAAATTCTGTAAAATGCTAATACTGTTTTGGATATTACTAGAATTCAATTAAAGTTTTCAAGATTTAAAATATACACACATACATACATGCATACATACATATATATATATATATATATATGATTTAGCTAAAATAAAACCCTTTCAGGTATTTCAGTCATACCTGCATTTGTAGCAAAAACCTGAAATAACAGGGGAGATAATGTTTTTAAGTTCATTTACCCTTCAGGCTTTTATTTGAATTCTTGAACAGGAGAGCTTTTTCAGTGTATTTACTTTTGGTTCATTTTAAACTCAGTGTTATTTCTAATGTTTTAGCTGATGAGTATCCCACTCCTTCCTCCCTCCTTGCCACCCTAAGGGCTCCTGAGCTTTGTCACAGGATCCTGACTGTGCTATCTTGTGCTTCTTCTTTCTGTGTGCAGTGGGGACAGAATTAGTCTCAGTACATTCAGCTCAAAAAGGAATTAAGTCTGGGAAAGTCAGCAGGTTGTAGAGTTAATGGTGATGACAAACACCTGGCACAAAAAGCCCTCATCTTTTACTTGATTATGATTTAACTTCGGATAAATCAAGTGAAACACAGTAAAATCTGTACCATTTGATAATTCCTCATCTGATTTAGACTTCAAATTCTTTACTCACTTGTCCTTTGAAATTCCTTTTGTTGAGCTATTCATCTACTCTATTTCCCATTTACTTAAAGGCATAAATACTGACAGAAAAGACTGAAAACAAGTAAAATATTTCCAAATTAATTAGAGTGGTAATCAGAGGCACATTTTGATACAATACAAAATATGGATTTTTTTCTTTTAATTATTGTATTTCAGAATATAGTATAATGTACATTTTCATTTAAAATTTTCTCTAAAAGAAAAATCTTATCTTTACCCTTCAAAATCAATTATTATCTTCTGAAATACACAAACCAACATTTCTATTGTCTTGATTCTTCCCACTGTAATTTTAACAGTGTAACACATAAGTGTGGGGTTTTGGACATTGGAAAGAAAGTGATAGCATCATGTCCTATCCTGTGGCTTACTATGGAAGGATGACAAGATTTTAGCTCCTATATTCACGCTAGACTTTAAGCCAGAGGAGGACTTGATGGGTATTTAGAAACTTGCAGCTCTCTGAAATTAATGAAAAATGCAGCTGCACAATGAATACAATTTTACTTCTGCATTTAGAAGGTTGAAAGAAAATATGGACATCTGTAAACCAGCACCTATAAATGTTGAAAAGCTTAGCTCCAGCACAGTAACATGCATGTACAGCTTATACAGGAGGCATCAGTCTTGATGTTCAGAATATTGGATGGATCAGAATCTCATGGACTTTTCTATTTGCACAGGCTCCTATAGTTGCTCACGTACAAAAAAAAAAAAAAAAAAGCAAAATAAAAATTAAAAAAAAAAGACATCTTATATGACTTTGCTTAAAAACAGCTTCTGTTTATAGGAATTTTTGCACCTGGATACAATGATGATGATGATGATGATGATGATGATGATAACAACTTCATCTTACTATATTTTATCTTTGACAAACTTCCATGGCAGAGCATTACACTGTCTGGGGAGGCCTGAAGCTGTGTGTGGATGTGTCTGTGAGTGTATACAGCTGTTTAAAGCCCCTATAGGGACTTTGCAGACTCCATGAAAACACACATATTTGCTTACATTAAAATAATATGCGAGTTTAAACTTTTTGACTCACAGTGCTTTAGAGTAGAGACTTTAATTCAGGTAAATTGATTGTTCTGCTGTCAGTTAAATGCCTTTTGCCTTCCTTGTTAAAACATGGAATATTCTGACAAAGCCTGCAGAAATCAAAATTCCTGCATTGGAGACTCAAGAGTTTTGACTTTGGAGCAAGAGGCAAGAGGAGAGCCTACCCATAAATCTTACTTTCCATCATACAATTCCTCCACAATTTAAATTTTTCACTTTTTCCCTGTCCTCAGTGGAGAATAAATTCTGAAGTTCTGTACCACTTTTATCCGCCCAAAATGG